>CM055120.1:130022609-131420109 GCA_029206835.1 Rana muscosa
CTTTCAACAATTTGTGTTAGGTTTACATTAGACAGACAGACACACAGACAGACAGACGGAGACACACAGACACACGGACAGACAGAGACACGCGGACAGACAGAGACACGCGGACAGACAGAGACACGCAGACAGACAGAGACACACGGACAGACAGAGACACGCGGACAGACTGAGACACGCGGACAGACTGACAGACACACGGACAGACTGACAGACACACGGACAGACTGACAGACACACAGAGACAGACTGACACACAGAGACAGACTGACACACAGAGACAGACAGACACACAGAGACAGACTGACACACAGAGACAGACAGACAGACACACAGAGACAGACAGACAGACACACAGAGACAGACAGACAGACACACAAAGACAGACAGACACACAGAGACAGACAGACAGACACACAGAGACAGACAGACAGACACACAGAGACAGACAGACACACAGAGACAGACAGACAGACACACAGAGACAGACAGACAGACAGACACAGAGACAGACAGACAGACAGACACACAGAGACAGACAGACAGACAGACACACAGAGACAGACAGACACAGAGACAGACAGACACACAGAGACAGACAGACAGACACACAGAGACAGACAGACAGACAGACACACAGAGACAGACAGACAGACAGACACACAGAGACAGACAGACAGACAGACACACAGAGACAGACAGACAGACACACAGAGACAGACAGACAGACAGACACACAGAGACAGACAGACAGACACACAGAGACAGACAGATAGTGATGAGCCGAACACCCCCGGGTTCGGTTCGCACCAGAACCCGCGAACGGACCGAAAGTTCGCACGAACATTAGAACCCTATTAAATACAATGGATGCGAACGCTCGGATTCTAAAGTGCTAATTATAACGACTATTATCCATGTTATTGTCCGAAACAGAGTTTGGGAACCCGGCTTCTGCACCAGGGGACATGTATCAATGCAAAAAGAAGTTTTAAAAACGGACGTTTTCCGGGAGCAGTCATTTTAATGATGCATAAAGTGAAAAAAAAAAAAGTCAAATATTCCTTTAAATATTGTACCTGGGGGGTGTCTAAAGTATGCCTGTGAAGTGCCACGTGTTTCCCGTGTTTAGAACTGTCCCTGCACAAAATAACATTTCTAAAGGGAAAAAAGCCATTTAAAACTGCTTGCGGCTTTAATGCAATGTCTGGTCCCGGTAATATGGATGAAAATCTTTAGGAAAAATGGCATAGCTACCCCATCAACCCCCCCCCCCCCCCCCTACCCCAGCCCATTACCAGCCCCTTTGGGTCTTGTATGGATATTAAGGGGAACCCCGCACACAAAATAAAAAAGGACCTATATACTCTGAACAGCCGTATACAGGCGGTGCATACAAGACAGGGACTGTAGGTTTGTTCTTATGTAGAATCTGTTTGTAATTTTGAACAGCTACATTGTTTAAGTGGAGCTCCATGCCAAATTCCTTTTTTTTTAGCTTTTTGTAAAACATAGGGAACGGTTATCACCCCTGTCACATTTTTTTTGCTGTCTGTGCCCCTGTTCAGAACATTTCACCTCACTTTGCATCCCAATGACAACTGTTTTTGAAATGTGGTGTTTTTATTGAAACAAGGATTGGTGATAAAGCATCAGTAGAGAGGAGACACCTTTCTCCCATATTAATTCTTACAGGAGAGAATTTTCCTTCCAAGGGGTAGATTTCCTCTCACTTCCTGTTGTCTTCTTCCGTTTGCAAGTAGTAGTAGTTTGTAAGTTGGATGTTTGAAAGTAGGGACCTTCCGTATATACTCTGCAGAAATTGGCCCCTTAGGTGTTGGTGTTGGCACAACACTGAAAGCACTCACAGTTATTCTTGGTGGGTGCTGGAACACCCTGCTGTCAACTATAATATCAGGAATTGTAATAACATATAATTGTTGATCAGTGGTAGTAAAAATTGGGCCTTTGATGGTGGTGCTGGTGCCACAACACTGTAAGGCCTGACAGTTACTCTTGGTGGGCGCAGCAATGGGCCCTGCTGTGAATTATTAGATCAATAATTATAATTGCATGCCCCTGTTGAACAGGGGCTGAAAAATTGGGCCTTAGGCACTGGTGGCACAACACTGCAACCCCTCACAGATACTGTACTTGGAGCACAGCAATGAGGCCTGTTGCAAAGTATTGCATCAAAAATTTTAATTACACGCCCTTGTTAAACAGGGGCTGAAAAATTGGGCCTTAGCCACTGGTGGCGTCACCCATAAACCAAAATGATCTTCCAAGCTATCATCGTTAATCGTATCATTGAGGAGGAGGAGGAGGATAGCCAGTCAACATAACAGCACAGGCACTCAGCATCAGCATCAGTCTTGAAGGGATGTGACATTTTAAAATCAATTAGTCTGTTATATCAGCATCTGGTGTGTGGTAGCTGGTGGTGATCCAAGACTGGTTCATCTTGATGAAAGTCAGTCGATCAACCGAGTCGGTGGACAGGCGCACCCTGTGATCCGTGACAAATCCTCCAGCAGCACTGAATGTGCGTTCTGAAAGAACGCTGGATGCAGGACAGGCCAGTAGCTCAATTGCATACTGTGCAAGCTCTGGCCAGTGATCCATCCTCAAGACCCAGTAAGCCAGAGGATTTTCGGTGGGGAAGGTGTCCAAGTCTGACCTTGCCCCTAGGTATTCCTGGACCATGTATATCAGACGCTGGCGATGGTTGCTGGAACCGATCATACTTTGGGGCTGCGGACTAAAGAATTGTCTGAACGCATCGGTCAGACGGCCACCTTCCCCACCGCTCCTTCTTTGACTGCCCGAAGCCTCAGCAACTCGTTGTCCAGGACCAGGAGTTTGTAACCTCCCAGTCTCTGGGAACGCATTGCACAGACCTTTCTGCAAGGCCTCCCGGAGTTGTCTCATCCTCTGCTCCCTCTGCGACGGTACGATAAGGTCCGCAACCTTACCCTTGTACCGTGGATCAAGGAGAGTGGCCAGCCAGTAATGGTCCCTCTCCTTGATCCGAAGAATACGAGGATCCTTCCGCAGACTTTGCAGGATCAGGGAGGCCATGCAGCATAGGTTAGCTGAGGCATTCAGTCCGGAGTCCTCTGGGTCACTAAGGACGACATGATCCGCAGCCACCTCCTCCCAGCCACGTACAAGTCCACTGGTTTCTTGGGACTGTAAATCATCCCTAAAAGACTGCTGCTGATGATGCTGAGTGCCAGCCTCCACCTCCATGCTGACACAATCCTCCTCCTCCTCCTCCTCCTCCTCTTCCTGTGCGATGGGTGGGACAGAAGGAACACTGTCTGGGTAAAGGGGGCCTTGAGAGGCAAGGAAGTCCTCCTCTTCCTGCCTCTGTTCTGCCTCAAGTGCCCTGTCCATTATTCCACGCAGCGTGTGCTCCAACAGGTGGACAAGAGGTACAGTGTCACTGATGCATGCACTGTCACTGCTCACCATCCTCGTGGCCTCCTCAAATGGTGCCAGGACAGTGCATGCATCCCTGATCATGCCCCACTGGCGTGGTGAAAAAAAACAGAGCTCCCCTGACACTGTCCTGGTGCCGTAGTCGCACAGGTACTCATTGATGGCCCTCTGCTGCGTGTGCAGCCGCTGCAGCATGGCCAACGTTGAGTTCCACCTGGTGGGCATGTCACATATAAGGCGGTTCTTGGGCAGGTTCAACTCCTTTTGAAGCTCAGCCAGGCGAGCACTGGCATTATAAGATCTGCGGAAATGCACACAGACTTTCCTGGCCTGCCTCAGGACATCCTGTAAGCCCGGGTACCTGCCCAAGAACCGCTGCACCACCAGGTTAAGGACGTGAGCCATACAGGGCACATGGGTCAGTTGTCCCTGTCAGAGGGCGGAGAGGAGGTTGGTGCCATTGTCGCAAACCACCATTCCTGGCTTAAGCTGGCGTGGCGTCAACCACCTCTCGGCCTGCCCCTGCAGAGCAGACAGGACCTCTGCCCCAGTGTGGCTCCTGTCCCCCAAACACACCAGCGCAAGCACGGCATGGCATCTTTTTGCCTGCGTACTTGCGTAGCCCCTTGAACGCCTACGGAGCACCGCTGGTTCCGAGGACAAACCACAGGAAGAGGCCATGGAGGAAGAAGAAGAGGAGGGGGTGGAGGAGAGAGGTGTGTCACAACCAGTAGTAGCATTTTGGAGGCGTGGCGGTGGAACAACCTCCAACACTACTGCACCTTGTCCTGCATCCTTCCCAGCTGCCAAAAGAGTGACCCAATGGGCCGTGAAAGAAAGGTAACGTCCCTGTCCATGCCTGCTGGACCATGAGTCAGCGGTAATATGCACCTTACCGCTGACCGCCCTGTCCAGCGAGGCCAAGACATTGCCTTCCACATGCCTGTAGAGAGCCGGAATCGCCTTCCGTGCGAAAAAGTGGCGTTTGGGAACCTGCCACTGAGGAACCGCACATTGCACAAACTCACGGAAGGGGGCCGAGTCTACCAACTGAAAAGGCAGCAGTTGAAGCGCTAGCAATTTAGCCAAGCTAGCATTCAACCGCTGGCCATGTGGATGGCTGGGAGTGAACTTCTTTTGACGGTCCAGCAGCTGGGGCAGGGAAATTTGCCTGCTAGAATCGGACGTTGGTGTACTGCTAGCAGAGTGCCCGCAAGTACTTGCCTGTGACACACCTAATTCTACACCTTCATTCCTCTCAGAGCAGGTTTCAGAGAGGAGTGAAGGTATAGTGGGGTTGGAGATCCCAGCTGATGCGGTGCAAGAAGAGGTCAGCTTTGTTCTTTGGTGTGGGTCTTTAAGGTAGGCTTGCCAACGAGCTGCATGGCAGGTCAACATATGTCTGATCAAACATGTGGTGCCCAAGCGGCTGATGTTTTGGCCACGCGATATACGCTTGAGACATATGTTGCAAACAGCAGCTGTGCGATCTGATGCACTCGCCTCAAAAAAGGCCCACACCAAAGAACTTTTTGAATGACGGGCAGAGGCAGCGCCCTGCACAGGCGGAGCTCTGCGGTGTGATTCCGTCGGTGTGCTGCCCATACGCTGGCCACTCAAGGGCATCCTGCCTCGTTGGAGATGTGCCTCCTCCTCATCCTCCTCCTCCTCCTCTCTCCTATTAGGCACCCACGTGGAGTCAGTGACCTCATCATCCCCTCCCTCCTCATCACTGGAGCCAATCTGGCAGTATGCTGCAGCTGCTGGAGCATGACTGCCAGATTGGTGTCCTTCTTGAGCATCCCCTCTATCTGCTCTCACGCTGCTGCCTTCCTCTAGCTGGGTATCATCATCAGATCCTTCCAAACGCTGGGCATCCTCCTGGAGCATGTACCCAACACTGTGCTCAAACAGTTCGGGGGACTCCTCAGGAGGAGGACATGGTGGGTCTAGGGAAGGATTGACTAATGAAGATAATGATACCAGAGAAGGGGACGCTTTGGCAGCTGCTTTGCCAGTACCCTGAGCCTGGGTGAGAGAGGATGAGGAGGATGAGGTGGGCTTGGTCATCCACTCTACCAAGTCTTCGGCATGATGTGGCTCAACATGTCCAGCTGCCGAAAAGAAGGACAAGCGTGTCCCATGGCCATGTGCTGATGACAATGCACCGCGTCCACGACCAGCACTGTTGCCCCCAGACACAGAGACTGCTTGCCCTCTTTTTTTGCCTCCTGACTGTCTGCCTCTCCTTGGTTGCCTTCCAGACATTTTAATGGATGGCCTGCAGGGAGATGGGAAAAAGAGCAATAAGGGCTACCTTCAGGTGTATACTGTGCAGGAGGCTTAGCAACAATGACACTGACACTGTCCCCTGCCTATCCTTCTCTGTCCCTAAATTCAAGGATTGAAAATATGGTTCAGCAAAATAGTTTTAGAACAGAATAGCACACTGTCAGTTTCACTCACTGTACCTCTCTGTCCCTAAACTCAAGGATTGAAAATATGGTTCAGCAAAATAGTTTTAGAACAGAATAGCACACTGACACTTTCCCTCACTGTCCTACTCTGTCCCTCCCTACAAACAAGATTTAGCACAGAATAGCACACTGATAATTTCTACGAGTGTCCTTCTCTGTCCCTAAACTCAAGGATTGAAAATATGGAACAGCAAAATTGGTTTAGAACAGAATAGCACACTGTCAGTTTCACTCACTGTACCTCTCTGTCCCTAAACTCAAGGATTGAAAATATGGTTCAGCAAAATAGTTTTAGAACAGAATAGCACACTGACACTTTCCCTCACTGTCCTACTCTGTCCCTCCCTACAAACAAGATTTAGCACAGAATAGCACACTGATAATTTCTACGAGTGTCCTTCTCTGTCCCTAAACTCATGGATTGAAAATATGGAACAGCAAAATTGGTTTAGAACAGAATAGCACACTGTCAGTTTCACTCACTGTACCTCTCTGTCCCTAAACTCAAGGATTGAAAATATGGTTCAGCAAAATAGTTTTAGAACAGAATAGCACACTGACACTTTCCCTCACTGTCCTACTCTGTCCCTCCCTACAAACAAGATTTAGCACAGAATAGCACACTGATAATTTCTACGAGTGTCCTTCTCTGTCCCTAAACTCAAAGATTGAAAATATGGAACAGCAAAATTGGTTTAGAACAGAATAGCACACTGTCAGTTTCACTCACTGTACCTCTCTGTCCCTAAACTCAAGGATTGAAAATATGGTTCAGCAAAATAGTTTTAGAACAGAATAGCACACTGACACTTTCCCTCACTGTCCTACTCTGTCCCTCCCTACAAACAAGATTTAGCACAGAATAGCACACTGATAATTTCTACGAGTGTCCTTCTCTGTCCCTAAACTCAAGGATTGAAAATATGGAACAGCAAAATTGGTTTAGAACAGAATAGCACACTGTCAGTTTCACTCACTGTACCTCTCTGTCCCTAAACTCAAGGATTGAAAATATGGTTCAGCAAAATAGTTTTAGAACAGAATAGCACACTGACACTTTCCCTCACTGTCCTACTCTGTCCCTCCCTACAAACAAGATTTAGCACAGAATAGCACACTGATAATTTCTACGAGTGTCCTTCTCTGTCCCTAAACTCAAGGATTGAAAATATGGAACAGCAAAATTGGTTTAGAACAGAATAGCACACTGTCAGTTTCACTCACTGTACCTCTCTGTCCCTAAACTCAAGGATTGAAAATATGGTTCAGCAAAATAGTTTTAGAACAGAATAGCACACTGACACTTTCCCTCACTGTCCTACTCTGTCCCTCCCTACAAACAAGATTTAGCACAGAATAGCACACTGATAATTTCTACGAGTGTCCTTCTCTGTCCCTAAACTCAAGGATTGAAAATATGGAACAGCAAAATTGGTTTGGAAAAGAATAGCACACTGTCAGTTTCACTCACTGTACCTCTCTGTCCCTAAACTCAAGGATTGAAAATATGGTTCAGCAAAATAGTTTTAGAACAGAATAGCACACTGACACTTTCCCTCACTGTCCTACTCTGTCCCTCCCTACAAACAAGATTTAGCACAGAATAGCACACTGATAATTTCTACGAGTGTCCTTCTCTGTCCCTAAACTCAAGGATTGAAAATATGGAACAGCAAAATTGGTTTAGAACAGAATAGCACACTGTCAGTTTCACTCACTGTACCTCTCTGTCCCTAAACTCAAGGATTGAAAATATGGTTCAGCAAAATAGTTTTAGAACAGAATAGCACACTGACACTTTCCCTCACTGTCCTACTCTGTCCCTCCCTACAAACAAGATTTAGCACAGAATAGCACACTGATAATTTCTACGAGTGTCCTTCTCTGTCCCTAAACTCAAGGGTTGAAAATATGGAACAGCAAAATTGGTTTAGAACAGAATAGCACACTGTCAGTTTCACTCACTGTACCTCTCTGTCCCTAAACTCAAGAATTGAAAATATGGTTCAGCAAAATAGTTTTAGAACAGAATAGCACACTGACACTTTCCCTCACTGTACCTCTCTGTCTCTACAAACAAGGATTAGCACAGAATAGCACACTGTCACTGACACTCTCCCTACCTATCCTTATTTGTCCCTAAACACAAGGAATCCAGGATTAGTAAAGGAAAAATAATGACACTGTCCCTGCCTATGCTTCTCTTTCCCTGCTCCGGAACACACTACACAAGGCCGCCGCGCTGGCGGCCTTTTATAGTGTGGGGCGTGTACTAAACCCCCTCAGCAATAATTGGCCACAGGCATCCTGCCTGTGGCCAATCATTGCTCTCCTCGCTGCCGGCGCTGTGATTGGCCAAGCATGCGGGGTCACAGTGCATGCTTGGCCAATCACAGCGCCTGGATGACACTGCGATGGCGTAGTGCATTGTGGGCCGTTCGCGTCACTCGAATTTGGCGCGAACGGCCCAAATCGTTCGATCTTCGTCGAACGATCGAACAGCCGATGTTCGAGTCGAACGTATGTTCGACTCGAACACGAAGCTCATCCCTACAGACAGACAGACAGACAAACAGAGACAGACAGACAGACACACAGAGACAGACAGACAGACACACAGAGACAGACAGACAGACACACAGAGACAGACAGACAGAGAGAGACACAGAGATGGACACACAGAAAGAGACACAGAGACGGACACACAGACAGACACACAGAGACGGACACACAGACAGACACACAGAGACGGACACACAGACAGACACACAGAGACGGACACACAGACACACAGAGACGGACACACAGACAGACACACAGAGACGGACACACAGACAGACACACAGACAGACACACAGACAGACACACAGACAGACAGACACACAGACAGACACACAGACAGACACACAGACAGACAGAGACACAGAGACAGACAGAGACACAGAGACAGACAGAGATACAGAGACACAGAGACAGAGACACAGAGACAGAGACACAGAGACAGAGACACAGAGACAGCGACACAGAGACACAGAGACAGAGACACAGAGACAGACAGAGACAGAGACACACAGAGACAGACAGAGACACAGAGACAGACAGAGACAGACAGAGACACACAGAGACAGACACACAGAGACAGACACACAGAGACAGACACACAGAGACAGAGACACAGAGACAGAGACACACAGAGACAGACACACAGAGACAGACACACAGAGACAGACACACAGAGACAGAGACACAGAGACACAGAGACAGAGACACAGAGACACAGAGACAGAGACAGAGACACAGAGACAGACAGAGACACAGAGACAGACAGAGACACAGAGACAGACAGAGACACAGAGACACAGAGACAGACAGAAACACAGAGACAGACAGAGACACAGTTTTTGCAAATATATGTGAAGCCACACTGCCACGTCAAGGCCCCTCTGCAAAGTGCGGTTCCTAACTTTACTCTAACATCCTTTCCAAATTGAGATATATATATAGATATATATCTATATATCTATATATATATCTCAATAATTGAACTGAGCGTCTAATCTAGTTTAACAATGTTGTTAAGACAGAGGTTTTTGTTGCATATATTTGCAATCATATGTGAAGACCCAAAGAGCTCCCAGCATGGGACATGCTGCTATCATACAATGGTGAACCTCACTGGGAGGCAGCAAAGGTTTACGCTTGGTCCTAGCAACACCTTCCTATACTACGCATACTGATCTCAAACCTTCCCTAAGGCTCCATTCACATTTGTACAACTCCAAAGTAGCTCCACTTTGGAGTGCAACTTTGATGCAACTTCGACGCAACTTTGGATGCATATGACTTGGATGCGACTTTGGCTTTGACCAAAGATTACGGACAACTGTTGCATGTAAAACATTCAGGTATGGCTTTCATGCAACTTTTGAGGGTTAACATGGAAGTCTATGGCCCTCAAGTTGCATGAAAGTTGGACCAATGTAGTGCATGAACTACTTTCAAATCACTTGATGTCCTAAGTCGGATGACAGGAGTTAATGGACACTCATAGCCTGTCCAACGCACGCCTAAAAAAAAAAGTATCGGCCTCCAAACCCCCCTATAGCTGATCCAACACATGTCTAAAAAAAAAGCCTCCCAGCTCCAATTTAACCACTTAAGGACCGCCTCACGCCAATATACGTCGGCAGAATGGCATGGCTGGGCACAAGCACATACAGGTACGTCCTCTTTAAGAAGCCCAGCCGTGGGTCGCTCGCGACCCGGTCCTGAGCTCCATGACCGCGCCTGCGGGACCTGTGGACCCGATCGGGTCACAGAGCTGAAGAACGGGGAGAGGTAAGTGTAAACAAACCTCTCCCCGTGCTTCCTAGTGTGAGTGTCCCTGATCTTCTGTTCCCTGTCATAGAGAACGACGATCAGTGACGTCAGACGCCAAGCCACGCCCCCACACAGTAGTAATCGCCAGCCTTAAACCTCCCCCTATAGCTGACCCAACACATGACTGAAAATAAGTACAAGTCTCCAACCTCCCTCTATAGACAGTCTAGCACACATCTGAAAAAAGTATCAGCACTCCCTTCCCCTCTGCTACCTTTTTCACGGAAGACAGGAAACCATGACAGGTCCGGACAAAGGGTAAGAATTTTTATGTTAGAGGCAGGTGATTGATTGCTGGGACTCCCCCACAGTCTAGTAACCAATCGCCCGCTTATTAACATGAAAAGTCCAGCCCTTTGCCCGGACCTGCCACGTTTCCTGTCTTGCGTGAATAAGGTGGCAGAAGGGAGGGGAGTGAAAGTGCTGCGATCTTATGGAAGGGGCAGAAAATAAGTACAAGCCTCCAACCTTTCCCTATAGTCAGTCCAACACACACCTGAAAAAAAGTATCCACCTCCGACCGGAAACGTGACAGGTTCGGACAAAGGGTTGGACTTTTTATGTTAGAGGCAGGTGATTGATTGCTGGGACTCCCCCGCTGTCTAGTAACCAATCACCCGCTTCTTAACATGAAAAGTCCAGCCCTTTGCCCGGACCTGTCACATTTCCTGTCTTGCGTGAATAAGGTGGCAGAAGGGAGGGGAGTACAAGTGCTGCGATCTTATGGAAGGGGCAGAAAATAAGTACAAGCCTCCAACCTTTCCCTATAGTCAGTCCAACGCACGCCTGAAAAAAAGTATCCACCTCCAACCTCCCCCTTTAGCTGATACAACCGATGTCCAAAATGAATATTACTGGGCTCCAACCTCCCCTTATAGTCAGTCCAACACACGCCTAAATAAAAGTACCAGCCTCCAACCTCCCCATGTAACTGTTCCAACACACCGCTGGTGTAGATAAGTGGGGAGTGGGGTGGGGGGGACAAACCCCAGTCCTGCAACGCTTGAAGGGGGAGCTGATGACATCTGTGGTCTTTCCATTTCTCCTTATCTGCTGCTGGTGAAAGAGAACCCACAAAAAAGCTTCTGGTCCTCTGCTGTTAATTTAGGCTTCATTTTTAGTTTGGCAGGATCTATGATGTCCTCCATTGGCATCACTGTCGTCAGGTCTGGAGGGCGCTGTGAAAAGAAGAAACGCTATTAGTGAAGACTATGTACAATGATGGCCTTTCTATTTGAAATGGTTATGCACACTCAGGTGCTGGGAGAATATAGCAGAACATTGGACAATGCATTGACATGGCCCAATGTGTGATTTAATATACTTACAGTGCTCATGGTAAATGGTGGGCTTACTTCTCCAGCCTGCAGTTCCACCCAGTCTACGCTCTTAAAAAATGGGTGGCTTCGCAGATCTTTAACAAGAACCTCTCTCATTTTTGGACATTTGCGTAGGAGCTGTAAAAATATATAAAAAAAAATTGGTTATCCATGGTACAAAGGCAAGAACTATGCAATTTTACTTTTAGAACTGTTAAACAAATAGCCTTTTTTTGCTGGCTACAGATTGGTATTTACTTACTTTGTTCCCTATGAGGTCCTTGAGATCCATATTGAAATCCTCTGGGAAAGTTGGACAATGGTAGCAGGTCAAGTATGCGTACTCCTCATCCAAGTCTGAGTCAGTGTCTGACTCGGCGTCTGAATCAGTGCCTGGATCGTAGTCTGAATCGTCGCCTGAATCGTCGCCTGAATCGTCGCCTGAATCGTCGCCTGGATCGTCGCCTGAATCGTCGCCTGAATCGTCGCCTGAATCGTCGCCTGAATCATTGCCTGGATCGTCGTCTGAATCATTGCCTGGATCGTCGTCTGAATCATTGCTTGGATCGTCGTCTGAATCATTGCCTGGATCGGCGTCTGAATCATTGCCAGGATCGGCATCTGAATCAGTGTCTGAGTCGATGTCCCAGCCATCGAATGGATAATTGTTAGTTGCCATCACATAGACTATAACTCCCAGGGAGAAATAGTCAACAGCAAATCCATATGGCTGATTTAAATGAATCTGTGGAAATATCAAAGAGAGTAGAATGGTCAGTACTGATTGTTTTACTTACAAGAAGACAGGAATACCAAAATGATCCAATACTCACTTCTGGTGCCATGTATTGTGTAGTGCCGAGGTTGGAAGTCAGGGTTCGAGATTTATGCACCTCTGTTGCTGACAAGCCAAAGTCGGCTATTCTCACATGTCCGACGCTATCCAGCAGGATGTTTTCTGGCTTGAGATCCCGGTGTACAATCCCCCTGTTATGAAGGAACTGCAAGCCACAAAGGATCTCGGCAGTAAGAAATCTGATGGAGAGAGAGAGAAAAGATTTTATATATATATAAGATTACCATACAAAATGTTTATATAATATAATAATCGAAGCCACAAAATAAAGCATTTATCTCAACGCTTCAATTATCAGGCATTGTCATGTATGATCGTAATAACTAAATCAGGTTGTAATAAAACATTACCAGTAACGATAGAGCATAGCGCAATATATACATAGAAGTGTTTTATATGGATATTTGAAATTGTTGATTAATCTGTCGTAAATGCGCTTTGCGAATTCTTACAAATTTTGTTTTTTGTGATGGTAAAGGTGTCCAAATATGATTAAGCCCTGGTTCACACTGGTGCGATTTGACATGCGATTTGACATGTCAAATTGGCGATATTTGCTGCAAATTGCGGGCAATGGCACCGTCCTAATCAGTGCGACGCCGCATCTGCGGCGCTGCACTGATTTCAAAAAGTAGTTTCTGTACTACTTTTTGCGATTTCGGCCGCGATTTACATTGACATCTGTGTCAGATGTCTTTGTAATCGCGGCTGAAATCGGGACTGCCAGCGAGAGTGAAATCATGTGAGTTCAGCTAAACTCGCACGGCTTCACTCCCGCAGCCCAGTGTGAACCTGGGCTGAATGTGATTTTACAGTCTCTCCTAAAGCGTATGTGAGGCCAAAACAGAAAGCAACAAAATAGCTTCCCCTCTCCATCCAATACTACGATTTTTTTTTTACATTTATAGACAAACGTTATCAAAAATGACAAGGACCCACTAGATATAAATCAAATTGATTTGTTGGCAGACCCCCGTATGATATAATTACTTATAAATTTGAAAGGAGATGGGTTATAGATTGCCCAATCAGATGAAGGGTTGGAAGCTTCCATTGGATGATGAACTGGCCAATAATGGTTTGATTGGATTATAACAGTATGTAATATGGACACACTGGGATTTAATAAAACTGGTATACACAGAATGTGGTGCAGCTGTGCACAGTAACCAATCAGCTTCTAGGTTTTATTGCCAAAGCTTGCTGAAGCTACTATGCACATACACACCAGATTCTGTGTGCACCAGTTTTAGTAAATCTCCCCCACTGCGACATCTAGATGCATCGTGATCGATTATTCTTGTGGTAAAATAGATTGTTTGGAATCAGTCTCAGTAGAAGTTTGTTCCGATATGTGCAGTGCCTGAGATGTCTGTCCAGTGTGTGATTGTACATGTATATATAGATAGAGCTTTGGTAGGACAGATGTACTGAAAGTCAGACCTTCCTGTTGGAATTGCGTATCTAGGACAAGCCTACATTTTGATATGATCTATGTACAGTACTATGTTCTACCTCCATCCCAATTATCATGGTACCCTATTGTATCACCTATCTTATATCTAGGAAAAGCCTATGCGTTGATGTGATCTATGTAGAGTACTATATTCTACCCCATCCCTATTATCATGGTAACCCATTGCCTTACCTTGTCGTCTCAATATCTACTGGTGCTCTTTTGTCTAAGAAGTTGCACAGGTCTCCACCATTAAGGTATTCCATGACGAAGAATAAGAAATCCTATGGAGAGGAAAGAAAGATCCAGGTTATAGAAATGATTCGCTATGCAGCTTTGGGTACATTGTGAGAAAAGTAGGTGTCACATACAGCGGTATTCTGAGAGAATAACCAATTAACACCGACCTCTCCCACAAAAGTAGAAGGTAGAGTCACTTACCTCTGTCTGGAAGGTACCATATGCATGAGTGCAGAATGGAATGGCACGAACTTCCTTCAGTATGTGGCTCTCGATGAGGTTATCTTTGTAGTCTTCCTTGTTCTTGATCATGATTTTGAGAGCCAGCGGTTCATCAGTGGAGGGGTGTGATGCCAAAACCACCTGGAGGGAACAGAGGGAGAGAAAATTATAAATGACACTTAGAGAAGTTCATTCACATTTAATACTTTATTTATGGATTCATAGTCTTCCTACAGAGGTTTGACACTTCCCATTCTGAATCCGAGTCCAGAGCTCTCCAATCAGCATGGAACATGAGCTTTGCTGATTGGAGAGCTGTAGCTCTGACTCATCAGGGGTCACGTCGAACCACTGTAGAGAGACCACTGCTTCCCAGCAGAGAGCAAGCGCCCCTCTCTATAACATGTTGGCAAAGGACAGGCTTTCCTACTTTGGTATTGGCTGCTACAGAAAACATTAATTATAATCATCATTTGTGTTAATGCAACCTGAACGGATTTATCTGAATGAAATGGAAAGATTTGGGCTTTAGGCCGTGTTCACATATGTGCGCCTGTGGTTTGCAGTATGGGGTCTGGTGCGTTTCTGTTCACCGGTTCAGGTGCGATTCATGTGCAAAATTTTGCCTACATTCGCACTTGAACCGGACCTAAAAACGCACAGGACCCTTTTTGAAACCTCGCCGCAGGTGCCCCTTACATGTGTAAACCGGCTCCATTGAGTGCCAGTCACATTCACATGTCATGCGAATTGGATGTGGTTAAAAACGCGTCCAATTCGTACATATGTGAACCCAGCCTCAAAGTGTTTGTCCAGCTCTGCAACAGCCACACAGACAGAAATAAAAATACTTTTCTTTAGTAAAGTAGGGTGAGGGCATTGCTGTCTGTGTCGCTGTTGCAGATTCTCAATCACTTCCTGTCTGGTGAAACCGTTGTCAGCAGGACAGGAAGTGAGGGGAAATCTCTCTAATGTAGCCCTGGATAGTGATAAGGCCAGACAGGGGTTCAAATCCCCCCCACTCTACCTGAACATTTTAAATCGGAGAAAAGATCCGACCACTTACCTTTCCAAAACTCCCCTCTCCGAGAAACTGATGTAATCTGAAGCCATCCAATGTCATTGGGATGACCTCGTTAGTGCTGGGGGACCGACGGTCACATGTTGGTCGAGTCTTGATGTGGATTTCGCGTTCGGTCTCGCTCACTGGGGCAGGCCTGCCATGTGAGCTGTGTCTACGGTAAATACCGTATACATCTGCAATAAAAAAGAAAGAATCAGATTTAGCACCTTCATCTACATTTGATACATATTTCATTGTTGAACATCAAATTATAGAGCGAAAACTCCAGTGCCAGGGACAATAAATAAACCCGCTATATCAAAAATGCTGGTTGCCTGACACTTATCCCGACCCACTGGCTGTAATGCTTTCTACAAGTCAGTGAGTCGGCAACAAGTATTTTTAGTGATGTGATGATGGACTTTTATAGTAAAATGGGTGGGCGGGTCACAAAGGAAGTTGTGAAACTGCAACAGGAAGTAGCTGTGTCACCTGCCTGGCTGTGCATTGTGGCAGGGGTTGGTAAATCATCAGACCAGCTGGGAAAAATGGCAAATATATTTTAGGAGAAAAGGAAAGGTTTTGTGAACTGGCAGTAATGTTAAGTGTGTCATATGTCATCTCTGAGATCAGACATGAGATGGGTCACCCACTATGGGGGGGTCTTACACCAGCCTGACATTCAGCCAAAATAAACATATCAGCCGAAAGAGAAAACAAGAGCCTAATGTAGTAGGAATGTTTATGTATGTGTTTTCCTATCATTGGTTTATAGATATTCATAATCTCCCTTTTATTAATATATGTGAAAGGGCTATTTAAGCCCAAAGCAAACATTCAATATATGGCTATGGGACAGGAAGTGAAGGTAAATCTCCGCAATGGGACACAGATAGCGGAAAACAAAATCTGACAGAGGTTATAACCCTCCCTTGTTCTATTCAAAATGAAAAAAATTGGCTATACTTCTACTTTAAGTTATGTAAAACCTTTATCTTAAAAGGAACAAAACTTTTGTTGTAACTGCAATGTTAGCTGGAGTTTTGCTTCAATTTGTTAATGTATGTAAATCTGCTAGTCATTCTATCACTCCCTCTCTCCCATACTGGCTGTCTGCTGTGCTCCCTGTATACAGCTCTGCTCAATGATACTCGAGACTCCAATAAACAAACATCAGGAATTGAGCGTAATTCTCAGCGCCATATCGCACACAGACTGTCATCAGTGAGGATATAGAAATCATGGAGGAGACAAATTTCCACCAATGAGATTCCAGTTACTGGGCCTCCTAACTGTCACCCCCTCCCCCCTGACAGTGACTGTTGATGATTTGCAGAAGAGGCTTTCATTGTTAGAAATGAACAGAGACATCATTCTACAGTCCAAGGAGACCGGAGAGCTGCTAACAGTTCTAAACCTGTCCAAATGAAAAGGGATCTATAGGGATCAGACTGCAGGGTTGTGTTTTTCAGCCATATAGATAGTATGGCTGAAATCGCATTGCATTCGGACCAAACTCGCACAGGACCCTTTTTTTTGGTCCGCACCAGAATCGGATCGCATTGGGTGTTCACACCCATACGATCCAATATATGTCCGAACTGTCAGTTCGCAGTGCAATATGCGAGCTGAAATGGGGGTGTCATTAACAATGTATTGACACTCCCGGCAGTTCGCATATGGCAGTGTGAACTGCTGTGCTAGTCGGGTGCGATGCGGGAATCCGCATTAGATTTGCAGGGTTCCCGCATCGCACAAGCGTGAACTGAGCCTTATTTAAAAAAAATAATAATCTGCAGATTGGTGTTTACAAGACACAACCCAGCAATTGGAATGTAAACCAGGCTTGTCCTCTTCCCATCCACTATGTGATTTACTCCCCACACTGCTTGTTCCAATGCGTGTCTATCCAGGACCATGTGTGCCAGTTACTGTGCCCTGTCCATGGCCATCCCTATACATGTGTACATATGGGAATGTCACCCGTCATCAATGGGGAAAAGTAGAAAATGAATCACAATACTCACCATTCAAATCCTCTGTCTTCTTGTGTGGGCCATAGACTTTACGGCCGACACCAAAGCATCCAGCGGCCGCTCTAATGCAGCCGCGCAGAAAAGCTTTAGCCCTCTTTATTTTTGTGGGCTTCTTGTTTGGGGTATCTGCAGGCTGTTCAATGATACCTCCTTCCATAGGTGGTCTTCCAGTGGTCTGTGTATCTTTGGTGTTAATGTGATAAACAGCCTTTTTACACTGAAAAAATCTCATTCTGAAGAATAATCTAAGCACGCTTTAAGCGCAGGAGAATGAAATTACAATACAATTGAATCAAATGAAATCACTAGAGTGAATTCCCAATCCAAATATCACCAGAGAAAAAACACGTCTGCACGGTTCAGTAAACACTCTGGGACTGGCAGACTCCTACTGAGCGCCGCCTTATATAGGGGGCAGCTGATGACATCACAGCGAATGGTCATGTGACCTAGTTGTTTTTCTGCTTGTTTTTTTTTAAATTCCTGGCACTCAGCCAAGAGTAACTGACAGTTTTTTTTTCTTTTAAAGGAACCTTTTACCTGGTTTGTTAGCTTTGTGAATTCAGCCTCTAGGCTCAGTATATAGATCTAAAAAGGAAAAAAGAGGGTGCACCGACCTAGTGCATAACCAGTGGCTAGGTTTATTAAAAATATATAAAAAGATTACAAATACTCACAAAACAAGTATGAAAATAGGCACGTATAACATTCCATCAATGGGAATTGCCTCCTGCTGGAACCAGACACCAGAGAGTCCAGATGACAGGTGTTACAGCTACGGCTGACGCGTTGCGAAGGCGAACCCTCTTCCTCAGAGCCAAAAAGTGATAGTATCTGGACCCCTCTCTGGACTCTCTTAAATCCATGTGTAAGTGGGTGTGAGTGGTCATCTGTCTACAGCTCCACCCACCACAGGTCACTCCTCCTCTCACCCAAAAGGCATGCCCATATGAAGTTAACCCCTCACTGCCCACACTGATGTACCCATCAATACATCAGATAGCATATGCATACACCATGTGATAATGTGTATATGTGCTTCAGCTGGCGGAGGATGAACAGCATATATACATGGTGGGACTTACCCCTATCGCACAGGCCGTCAAGGACAGTCAATCAATGCTGCCACCCATCTGAATATCGCCACAATTGCTTCCCGTGGTGCTGAGCTATGGTCCCAGCACTCGATGGGACGTGCATTGGCCGAAGACCCGGAAGTGGCGGTGGATGTGCGTTCCACCCGCCACTTCCGGTAACTGAATGCGTCACGTCCGCCCTCAGATGGGCTGGACAGGCTTCAGAGGTTGTCCCGGATACGGAGGCGGGCCTCACACTCCGCATCCGGTATCAACAAACCTCCCTATACAAACGCCTCCGTATCCGGGACAACCTCTGAAGCCTGTCCAGCCCATCTGAGGGCGGGTGGCAGCATTGATTGACTGTCCTTGACATGGTGTATGCATATACTATCTGATGTATTGATGGGTACATCAGTGTGGGCAGTGAGGGGTTAACTTCATATGGGCATGCCTTTTGGGTGAGAGGAGGAGTGACCTGTGGTGGGTGGAGCTGTAGACAGATGACCACTCACACCCACTTACACATGGATTTAAGAGAGTCCAGAGAGGGGTCCAGATACTATCACTTTTTGGCTCTGAGGAAGAGGGTTCGCCTTCGCAACGCGTCAGCCGTAGCTGTAAGGCCTCATGCCCACGGGCGTTTTTTCAGCCGCGTTTTTGAGCGTTTTTTACAGCTTAAAAACGCCTGTCCATGTTAGTCTATAGCTTCATGCCCACCTAGGCGTTTTTGAGCTGTAAAGAGCATAGGCGTTTGTAAGCTGTAAAAAAAACCCAGGGCCAGTGCGTTCCTCAGCGTCAGAATTAGGCAGAAAAAAACGCGAGCGTCAAAAAACGCGCAAAAACGCGCACTAACACGCACTAACGCGCAAAAAACGCGCACTAACGCGCGGTCGCGTTTTTAGCTCCGACGTTTTTTTTTTTTTCAAAAAATAAATAAATAAATAAATATTTACAATAACATGGACAGGCGTTTTTAAGCTGCAAAAAACGCAGCTGTAAAAACGCCAGTGGGCATGAGGCCTAACACCTGTCATCTGGACTCTCTGGTGTCTGGTTCCAGCAGGAGGCAATTCCCATTGATGGAATGTTATACGTGCCTATTTTCATACTTGCTTTGTGAGTATTTGTAATCTTTTTATATATTTTTAATAAACCTAGCCACTGGTTATGCACTAGGTCAGTGCGCCCTCTTTTTTCCTTTTACTTTTTAGTCCTAAAGAATACCAATTATTCTGAAGAGGGCAGCAAGATCCCTGGTCATTTCCTTCCCTACGGAACACTCTGGTTGTGTCACTAAGAGACCAAACTTCCAAGCGCAGGAGATTGTTTGTGTGTCAGTATATAGATCTCACATGCCAAATTATTATTATTATTATTATTATTATAAAAAAAAATATTTATTTAAAGTGACAGTATTTTGATATTTAAAATGTACAGTCCTATGGCTTAAAGTGGAGTTTCATCCACATTTTCAACTCCTCTGCATCCCTCACTAAATTGTGCACTGTAAACAAATTGGATATTTTTTTTCTCAGCACATGCTGTATATTTGCTGTATTCATTCTTCACTTCCTCCTCCCTGGCCACGGTCCATCACATCATTTCCTGTTTGCAATGCCTCCTGGAAGATGTGTGTCATCAATCCCAGGAGGCAATGGGCATTGCGGGGCTTTTGTTGCCATGGTTACCAAAGCTTCTTATACACAGTGATGGGCGGTGGGGGAGGCGGCTGGAATATCTCGGCTCTGATTACTTACAGAGCCGGGGGGGAGAGCACAGCCACACCATTACTAATCATTTATAATAGAGTACTATGAGGGGGCAATAGGATGGGGCAGGTTTAATGGGGGAAGTTTTTGATGGGCCAATAGGACAGGGGCAGTTTTTGAAGGGGGGGCAGTTTTTGATGGCCCAATAGGACGGGGGCAGTTTTTGATGGGACAATTTTTGGTGGGGAAATAGGACGGGGGACAATTTTTGGTGGGGAAATAGGACAGGGGCAATTTTTGATGGGGTAATAGTACGGGGGCAGTTTTGATGGCACAATTTTTGATGGGGCATTTTTTGATGGGGCAATAGGACGGGCAGTTTTTGATGGGGCAATTTTTGATTGGGGGCAGTTTTTGGTGGGGAAATATGATGGGGGCAATTTTTGATGGGGCAGTTTTTGATAGGGTAATAGGACGGGCAGTTTTTGATGGGGCAATAGGATGGGGGCAGTTTTTGACGGGGAGCATTTTTTGATGGGGGGCAGTTTTGATGGGGTAATAGGACGGGGCAGTTTTGATGGGGCAATAGGATGGGGGAAGTTTTTGATTGGGCATATTTGATGGTGGCAGTATGATGGGGCAGCTTCTGGAAAAGGTAATTACTTTTTTAAACAATGCTAATTGTAAATGATATACCTCTTTCTGTGCAGATGATAGATAGATCTATCTAATTTATTTATCTCTATCTATCTCACTATCTCTATCTGCACAGAAACAAGATATATCATTCACAATTAGCATCTTTTAACCACTTGAGACCCGCGCTATAGCCGAAAGACGGCTGCAGCGCGGCTCTCAAGTGCCGAGTGGACGTCCCCAGGACGTCCTGGTTTGTTTACATCCCGCCGCGCGCCCTTGAGGAACAGCTGTGCGCGCTGCATCACGTGATGCCGATTAGCGTGCCTGGCGGCCGCGATGACCGCCAGGTACATGCGATCGGCTTTTACAGAGGCAGGACATGGATCTCTGTGTAAACACAGAGATCCACGTCCTGTCAGGGAGGGAGGAGACCGATGCTGTGTCCCTTGTACATAGGGACACAGATCGGTCACCTCCCCCAGTCAGTCCCCTCCCCTCCACAGTAAGAAACACTAATAGAGAACATATTTAACCCCTTGATCGCCCCCTAGTGTTAACCCCTTTCCTGCCAGTCACATTTATACAGTAATCAGTGAATTTTTCTAGCACTGTTCGCTGTATAAATGTGAATGGTCCCAAAATAGTGTCAAAAGTGTCCGATATGTCCGCCGCAATATCGCAGGCTTGACAAAAATCGCAGATCGCCGCCATCACTAGTAAAAAAATATATATAATAAAAATGTCATAATTCTATCCCCTATTTTATAGGCTCTATAACTTTTGCGTAAACCAATCACTATATGCTTATTGCAATTTTTTTTACCAAAAATAAATAGAAGAATACGTATCGGCCTAAACTGAGAAAAACATTTTTTTTTTTTTTAAATTGGGATATTATTATAAAAAAAGGAAAAAAATATTGTGAGCATGTGTGAGATCTGGAGGTGCATGCTGGGTATACAGGAAAAGATACAGTCTGGCTTCAGATGCCCACACATGAGATGGCCGCGGCCTGCTGGGACTTACGAAAGTAAGAAATCAATGGTGCAAAAATACAAAACGCACCTTAGTTTACAGCAGTGGTTCTCAACCTATCTAGTGCCGTGACCCCTTGATAAAATTTCCCAAGTTGTGGGGACCCCTAACAGTAAAATTTTCGTAGCGTGGGTTGTTGGCACCCAAGGCAAGACGAGCAATTTGCGCCCCTAATCCACAGACATTTAGCGCTCCCTGAGTCCCTTCCACTTGTACAGTATTAAAACCCCTTCTGGTACATTTTAGAACGTTCCACTCTTTCTCTTTGTTCTCCTTACTTTCCCTTTTATCTCCCTCTATCCTAATTTCTTGTCTCGCCCCCATCCCTCTCTAGCCATCTTTCTTGTTCTCTTATTCTTTCTCTCCCTTTTTCTTTGTTCCTCCCCCTCTTTTGCTCTCCCTTCAATGTATTCTCTTTTTATTCCTTATCTTACTCCTTGGTGGGGGGAATGGGATGAGCGGCAGTGCTGGAGGGAGTTCTGATCAGCCAACTTAGGTGCTCTTGATCAAGGTCATATGCTGATCTGAGAACTGTAGTGGGGACTTTTAATGGCAGCTATAACCCCAGGTAGTGTTACTCACTGTGTCTGCGGCTTCACTGTGTCAACAGCTCTGTGGTGTCTCGCAACATTGACACCTATGCCGAAGTCAGGAGATGGGGTCTCTTCCAGCCCCTCCCACTTACTATTCCTCACCAATCAGCTGACCTCTAGTCTCTGCCCCCCCCAGCCATGCCGTTTAACTGAATGGGGAGCTGCGAAGAGGCTAAGTGGGCGGCTGCGGGCTCCAGGAACAGCCCAGCTGCGCGGCCACAGGCTTCAGGGACAGCCCTGCTGGGCGACCGCGAAAAAGCTGGGAGAGCGGTACAGGCTTCAGGAACAGCCCAAGATTCTTTGACCCCTGGCAAATTGTCATTCGACCCCCAGGTTGAGAACCACTGGTCTACAGCATACCTTTACTAGAATACATTAAGCATGAGGATTATAGGGGTAATTTTATAAAAAAAATAAAGTTTCGGCTGGAACACCGCTTTTAACCACTTAAGGACCGCCGCCTGTACATTTACGTCGGCAGAGCGGCACGGACAGGCATAGGCATGTACCTGTACGTCCCCTTTAAGATGCCGCCGTGTGGTCGCGCACCGGCGGCATGCTCGCCACCCTGTCGCTTTCTCCGTGAGCCCGACCGTGGGTCCCGTGGACTCGGTTGCCACGGGAATACCCACGATCGTCTCACGGAGAGAGAGAGATAGCAGGGAGATGCTAGTTTAAACAAGCATCTCCCCTCTCTGCCGAGTGACAATGACACTGATCTCCGCTCCATGTAGTCAGAGTGGAGATCAGTGTCATGTCACACACAGCCCATCCCCCCTACAGTAAGAAGCACTCCCTAGGAAACACTTAACCCCTACATCGCTACCTAGTGGTTTACCCTTCACTGCCAGTGTCATTTTCACAGTAATCGGTGCATTTTTATAGCACTGATTGCTGTAAAAATGACAATGGTGTCAAAAGTGTCCGATGTGTCCGCCATAATGTAGCAGTCATGATAAAAATCGCTAATCGCCGCCATATCTAGTACATTTTTGCTCTATTTTTGTTTATAGCGCAAAAAATAAAAACCGCAGAGGTGATCAAATACCAGCAAAGGAAAGCTCTATTTGTGGGGAAAAAAAGGACGTCAATTTTGTTTGGAAGCCACGTCGCACGACCGCGCAATTGTTAAAGCGACGCAGTGCCGAATCGCCAAAAGTGGCCTGGTCTTTGACCAGCAAAATGGTCCGGGGCTAAAGTGGTTAAAGTAGAACTATAGGCAAAAATTTTTTTTTGGGATATAGCAAGAGAGGATTATGAACCCCACTGTCAATGTATTTATTTATTTTACCATCTGTGTCCCTTTGCGGTGATATACCATCACTTTCTGTACCATAGCCAAAGAAAAGGAAATGCCTGCAAATTAAGGGAATTCCTTGGGGACCCCCAGGTCACTAGAACTAGTATCCCTGTTGAAGATTTTCCCTTCTATTACTTTTCTGGGGACAACCCAAAATTTGGGATTTTCTTTTAGTTTCACTTTTAACGATAATGGTAACCAGGATAAATAGAGAGTGGGAATCTCCCTAACGGGACACAGGCAGCAATAAAAACTATAGGTGTTCTAATCCCTCCCCACTCTATACAAAACAAAAATGTTTTGCCTTGAGTTTTACTTTAAAGCGGACTTAAGTCCATTTTTTCAACTTTCCATTAAATCTTCTGTCCTTGTTTTAACTTTAGATAGTATAAAATTTTTTTTCTGCCAGTAAATACCTTATACAGCCCACTTCCTGTTTCTTGTCTGGTCATTAGCCTAGGCTTATGACATCATGCACAGCTCTCACTATCGCTCTCGTGAGAGTTTGCCAGGAAGGGAGGGGGTGAGTCATAAGAGGGCAAATGAGAGCTGCCGAACTGGAGGTGTGTGTCTGTGTAACTCCAGGAAGTGAACGGGCAGCAGCTTCAGCTGCCCACAGTTATAATGGCTGCAGTCAGACTTGGTGGAGGGAAATTTCTGCAGCATATTTGGCAAGTACAGAATCACAGTATATCTCAAATAATATGCAAAGTGGTTGAAGGGAAGCTTCAGAATGGCAAAGATGTTTTTATTACAAATTTATGTGAGCAGCCTGCAGTTCCTCTTTAAGGAGTCTTCAGCAACTTAGGTCGGGTGCAAAGGGGGCCCTTCCTGAGCTGGGCTGTGTATATTCATAGACAGACATAGCGCTGGCAAGCCACACCCCCGCTCCCACATCATGGGAGTTTGACTGACAGCAGCAGGGACCTATGGCTCCCAGTGCTCTGTGTCAGAAGTGAGAGTAGAGGTGCTGGAGTAATGAGGTACAGGTAAGTGTTTAGGAATGTTAAGGTAGGTGGGCTTTTTTTTTTTTACCTTAATGCATCAAAGTGAAAAATGTTTTGAGTTTAGAACCAATTTAAAGCTGCCTGAAAATAGCTTATAGTGCCTGAAAATTGCTGTATGGCCAATTTAAGAGCTTTCTATCTAGAGGTCGACCGATATATCGGTGGGCCGATATATTTGCCGATATTTCGTCTTTTTAAAGAAATCGGCTTCGGCCGATTATTATGTTTAAAAAGGCCGATTTGTGAAGGATCCGAGGCAGGGTCGTGCTGGGGGGAAATCCCCCCCACCCCGCGACCGCACCGTCTAATCTAAACGGTTGCTAGCACGGCCGCTGCCTGCTGACTTTTTTTTTTTTCCCCCAGTGGAGGAAGTCGGCAGCGCCGGCCGCCGATTGGCTGTTACTGGCCGCGCTGCATTCTGAGGTTTGTAGTCTGGAGGCAGAGGCGGGCGCGCAGCACGTCAGGGGATGAATGGAGCTGTCTTTGACCATGCGAGGGGACGGAACGGAGCCTGGAGCGCTCCGCTGGTGCAAGTGGCAGTGAATGACATTGAGCTGTATTGGTGGGCACTGATAACTGAGCTGTATTGGTGGGCACTAATAACTGAGCTGTATTGGTGGGCACTGATAACTGAGCTGTATTGGTGGGCCCTAGACTTGTGCACAACGGAAAAATTTGTTCCGTTTCGGTTCGTTTCTTTCCGGTCCTGTTGATTCGTAATCATTCGTAATTTTGCTAGACGGGATTTTTCGTGTTCGGACTCATTCGTATTTTTGCAAGCGACATTTTTCGTTGAATTTTTTGTTGCTTTATAATTCGTACTTTCGGTAGAGTACGTTGTTTTTCGTTGATTCTGGACACAACTCCTACTTTCGTAACTTTTTTTGGGTTCGTTGATTCGTAATTTTCCGTGTCTCTCTCACAACGACGCTGCCTATTATGCCTAATGTGCTTCGAATGGATTTGTACTTTTCTAAATACATAGCGGTTATTTGTAACGATTCGAAATCTCGTATTTTACTTTCGTTTTTTACATGCGGCTATAGGCTCCGCCCCTGTACACCATTTTGAGAGGGTTCAGCACGGTGAGGGAGAAGCAGAGAGCAGAGCAGAGTGAGTGTTATTGTGCTTCAAATGGATTCGAAATCTCGTATTTTACTTTCGTTTTTTCATGCGGCTATAGCCTCCGCCCCCTGTACACCATTTTGAGAGGGAGTTCAGCATGGTGAGGGAGAAGCAGAGAGCAGAGTGAGTGTTATTGTGCTTCGAATGGATTCGTACATTCGTAACTTTTTTCATAACGAATTATGCCGAAGACCTTCGGGCATTCGCTATTTTGCGGTATAATTTATTTCGGATTCGGTTTTATTCGTAATTGCTCTGTTCGGAAATTCGAATGCTTCCGAATGTCCGAAAGTTGCTAAATTCGGACGAATTTCGATTCGTTACGAAACGAATTGCACAAGCCTAGTGGGCACTGATAACTGAGCTGTATTGGTGGGCACTGATAACTGAGCTGTATTGGTGGGCACTGATAACTGAGCTGTATTGGTGGGCACTGATAACTGAGCTGTTTTGGTGGGCACTGATAACTGAGCTGTACTGGTGGGCACTGATGTACTGTACTGGTGGGCACTAATGAGGTGGCACTGACAGGCTGCACTGGTGGGCACTGATGGACACTGATAGGCTGCACCCCACCTCTCCACCCTAAACAATAACCTCCTCCCCACCTCTCCACCCTAGATTTTCTGAGGTTAAGGAAAGAGAAAAAAAATCGGCCTAAAATATCGGCCGCAAAAATCGGCAACATATATCGGCCATCGGCCGCCCCGATTTCTAAATATCGGCATCGGCCAGAGAAAAACCCATATCGGTCGACCTCTATTTCCATCCATTGATTGATTTCCAGCTATATTCATCAAGACTGTATAACCATTTCATATTGTGGTGTATTTCTAGATTTTATAGTATTGGATGGAAGATGGTCTGGCATTTACTGCTTTCTTTGTTCCTATGGAGGAGATGGATTGTTATCCCTGGGATAGAAGGTGGTGAGCTGGGAAATTTTACAGTGGTCTCTGGATCAGGAATAGAGGAGAAGTCTTCAGTGGGGACTAAGGAGAGATTTCCTATTGTTTCTAGCTGTCAGGTTGATCGGGTATTTAAAGTGATCGTAAAGGATTTTTTTTTTATTTTTTTGTTTAAATAACAAACATGTTATCCACACCTGCTCTGTATAATGGCTTTGCACTTTTCAAAGAGTGTAGAAAGGGAAAGACAGCAGATATACAAATAAAACTTATGTAGGGAGATTTGCTTAATCTCTGTGTATCATCTGAGGCTGGTCACTTCACTGGATATAGGAGAGAGTTTACATCCACTTTAAACCATGTGCACCTCCAAAGAGCACACAGAGAGGGTTACATTTTCTATAAAACTTCCTGGAGTTATTCTTTAATACTACACACTTGTAAATCTGTGCACTGAGCCTACATACCCAACTCTTGGTTTCTCATCCCTGGTAAGAGTAGTTTAGTATTAGTAAAAGCAGGACACTTTACACATAACACCCAGCCAGTGTCATTAGTACAGTGACAGTGTATAGTATTATTACTGATCACTGAATTAATGTCACTGGTGATGTCCGTGGCAGTTAGTCAGCCCCCCCCCCAGCGTCAGTTAGTGTTAGACTGCCCGTCGCACTATCACAGTCCCTTAAAAGGCACTGATCCCCACCTTTGGTAGTATGGGGAAAAAACATTAGAGGTGCACTGAAATTTCGGCCGCAAAACATATATCCGCGGAAAACTGTTTTCGGCATTTGGCAGAAAGAAGAAAGGGTGCCGATAATGGAACAAAAAAAAGGGTGTGGAAATTCAAATCCAGCTTTATGACACAGCGGGAGATCACTGGACTAGTGAGGCTGCATCTGGCGGTCACCGGTGAGGCTGCATCTGGCGGTCACCAGTGTGGCTGCATCTGGCGGTCACCGGTGAGGCTAAATTGATCTTTTGTATCATGTCTGCAGTCTCTGACCATCTCTTGTATCATATCTGCTAGAGGTGCACCGAATGGAAATTTTGCTAATACTATTAGCAGTGTGTTTTAAAGGGGTTGTAAAGGTTCAGGGTTTTTAAAAAACAAAAAAACAAACATGTCATACTTAACTCCGCTGTGCAGTTGGTTTTTCACAGAGTGGCCCCGATCCTCTTCTTCTGGGGTCCTTCAGCGGCGCTGCTGGCTCCTCCTCTTCTCGAGTGCCCCGTTGGAGAACCGCTCTCCTTCATGGACAACAGTGCGGTCGCGCTCCCGTGTCCTGCTTCTGCGTCTATTCACACAGAAAGCAGGACTCGGCCCCGGCGCCCGCGTCACTGGATTTGATTGACCGCAGCAGGAGCCAATGGCTGTGCTGCTATCAATCCATCCAATCAGGCCCAGAGAGACCGGCTTTTGCTGGTGTGCTTGTCCCCGGCGTGAGATAGAGGGGGTACAGGAAAGTAAAACAGGGGAGGGGGGGGGGGGGGAAGAGGCTGCAGGATTACAGGAGGTTTTTCACCTCAATGCATAGAATGTATTGAGGTGAAAAACCTTGAAGGTGTACAACCCCTTTAAGTTTAAGTGATTGCAGACATGATACATGAGCTTTTCTTGCAGTAAAGGGACCAGCAATAATTTAATAATCATTTAAATTTCTGATATTAAATAAAAAGTCAAATATAATACAATTTATATATAAAAATATAAATATTTATAAAAAACTATCTTTTTCCGTTTTGGCTTTCGGCTAAGTGCATCTTGCGTTTTCGGTTTTTGTTTCGCCACCAAATTTTCCATTCGGTGCACCCCTAATAAATATTCCTGTATCTAAACCATTGTTTGTAGGTGCAATACCTTTATGCAAGCCAACCAATATACACTTATTGGGATTTTTTTTTTTATCCAAGACATGTAGTAGGATACATTTTTGCAAAAATGTATAGAGAAATTTAATTTTAAATTCCAATTTTGTTATTGGATATGTATTGCACCAGCAAGGGGAAAAATAAATATATATATATATATATATATATATATATATATATATATATATATATATATATATATACATTTTTTTTTATTTTTTCAAAAGTTTTGGCCTTTTTTTCATTTATGAAATAAATAAAAACTCAGTGGTGATCAAATACCACCAAAAGAAAGCTCTATTTGGGCTCTTTCACACGGAGGTCCGTTCAGGTCCGCCTGTCAGTTTTTTAGGCGGACCTGAAACGGATCCTCCATGTAGCCCTATGGAAGCACGGATGTCAGCGGAGACATGTCCGCTGACATCCGCTCCGCTCCGCCAAAGTGTGACGGAGGAAAACCCTATTTTTCCTTCCGTCGGCGGAGCGGATCGGATGACAACGGACTCTACGGTCCGTCGTCATCCGATTCCCCATAGGGGAGAGCGGCGCTCTGACAGGGCGGTCCCTGCACAGTGTGCGGGGACTGCCCAGTCATCCGTCGGCTCACGGGGATCAACGGAGCGATCCCCGCTGAGCAAGCGGAGCTTCACGGGGCGGATCTTCACGGATCCGCCCCGTGTGAAAGCACCCTTAGTGTGCAAATATTATATACATTTTGTTTGGGTAAGTGTTGCATGACTGTGCAATTAACAGTTAAAGTAGTGCAGTGCTAAATAGCAAAAAATGGCCCGGTCATGAAGAGGGTAAAATATTCCGAAGTGCAAGTGCGTTACCCCAACCCTACCTCTTGTTTAAAAATAAATTGATTACCCAGCATCCCTTTAGCCCCCATTTGCTCCGGTGCGACTTGTCATTCGATTTGATCATTCCAAATCCCATGACAAGTCGCACCCCGTTGCCGGCAATGGAACTGTTCATATCTCTGTGACTTATGTCGCAGTGATTATGGAAAAGGTTCCTGCACTACATTTTACCGATTTTCATTGCGTCTTGCATAGATTTCTGTTAAATGAAGTTCAATGAATCGCACTGATTTACAGATTTGAAATCTTGCTAAAGTCGCGTTATTTCAAAGTCGTGCCGGTGTGAACCAGGGCTTAATAGTAGAAAAAAAAATACAATATCCGCCACCTCCATTTATTTATTTATTTTTTGAATAGCGTAACGGAAGGTTATATTCAGGTGTTTTATTATTTTATTTTTTTCTGCCATCACTGTCCCATTGGGGAGATTTTCCTTCACTTCCTGTGCCATAGTCAAAACAAGAAAGAAATTCTTGGTGACATGAGTGTTGATGGGGGAATCCCTCCTGCAGCGCTATTTTGTTCTGCCGGTGGGGAGCCTTCCCTGTCGGGCAGAACACACTGATTAGTGTAGCCGGCGGCAATAATTGTTCAGGAAAAACCCAACTAGCTGGTTCAACACAAGTTGATTGATTGACTTGTGTGCCACAAGGGTGTCCATACATGGATCAAAATTTAGCTGGTTCCTGCTGAACTGGTCAAATTTTGATCCATGTGTGACTGGCTTTAGACCGGTAAAAAAACAAAAAACAATTCATTGACATATACAGATTTGCTGAGCCATTGATTAACTGTTCCTCAACCTATTCATCAGACATGCTTTTAGTTAAATTAGACATTAATCTTGTTAATGTTGAGTTGACAGATATAACCCTTAAATGGAAAGTATCCGGTCTTGGGCACAACTGTTATGGGAGAAGCAAGAAGATGGAGGCTGCCGTTGTTGACCCCTACAATACAAATAAATATATAAATAATTTGGACTAATTTTGTTGTCCTGAAGGGGGCTTGTTGCTCCAGAAACGTGTTGGGGCCCCCAAACATATTTTTTAAAGCCGATGCCCTAGAGAATAAATTGGTGGGTCTTGCAATTTTTTATTTTTTTTATTTTTAAATGCAGTTTTTTTTTTAATGCAAAAAAACACAATACATAACCCAATTTTTTGGTAAAATATAAAAGATGTTAAGCCTTGTAAATGGATACCGAGCAAGTCCTGCTTAAAAATTGCGCACGCCCGTGCAACGGTGACAAACGCAAATTTTACTACCCATGGGCGATGCTTTAAAAGCCATTACAGGTTACCACTTTAGATTTACAGAGGAGGATGCTAGAAATACTGACCATGATCTGATGTTCATTGGTAATACCTCACGTGTGGGACAATTGCTGTTCGCGTGCATGCGTTTGCCCTTTGCATGCGAGTATGGGGGGACAAAAATAAAAAGAGAAAATTCAAAATTATTTATTTTTATTTTTACACTGTCACTTCAATTTCTTTTTATTTATTTATTTTTTAGCACTTTTATTGCTGCCTCAATGAATGTAAACAGCCCTTGTGACAGCAGTAGGCAGTGATGGTCCTTTTTATGTAGATATCTGGGGTCTAGAAGACCTTGGATCCCTCCACTTCCCTTAAAAGTGTTTGATCACATCAAGATCGGTGTGATCAAATGCTTTTAATTTTTTAAAATGACGGTGTTTATATTCGGGTAAACTGGAAGTGATGTAAAGTCCATGGCTTCATAGACTATATCATAGAGCCGAAAAAAGCAGATCCGGTCTTTGATCAGCAGGCAGAAAGGCCAGCTGGTTGATCGGTTTCCCAGTGGGACAGAAAAGCCTGACGTGGGGGGGAGGCCTCGTCCCCTCCCCTCTCACTGCTTGTAAAAGCAATCCAGTGGCTAGTTGGCTGCTAGGATTTCTTTTATAAGAGAGCTGACCATCGGCTTTAAATAAAATGGTACTGGGATGATGCCTACAGCTGCAAGCATCATTCCGGTATAACTACTTGAAGTCCAGCGACCTACGGGTACATCGCTGGTCAGCAAATGGTTAAAGCAAACCTGTCATTGAGCTACTGTTGACCTTGTCTGAAAATGCTAGTTACTGGGCTGTCTCTGGCTACCATATTTACTAATCAGTAATGCCGGGTTCACACCTATGCGAATTGAATGTGTGGAATCACGCGCATTCAATTTGCATAGCAGGAGAATGTGAATGGCTCTCTTTGCAGCGGGTCAGGTGCGGGGTTCCGAAAAAACGTGTCTCTTTTTTGGTGCGTTTCAGGTTCGATTTCATCCCAAAATTCGGACTGAAATCGCACCTGAATCGGTGAACCAGCACGCACCGGACCCCTGCTGTGCGACGGATGCGGGGATGGTATGAACCCAGCCTACATGAAAACCTTTAGATTGGAGGTGGGTTATAACACCTGTCAGGTTTTTTTTTTTTTTGCCTCTGCCCCCCCTTTTACCTAGGGGGTTGTCATCAGAACAGGAAAAGAGGGAAAATCTTCCAACGTGGACACTAGGTCTGACGACCAGGGATTCTCTAATTTTTGGGGGGATTTTCTCTCACTTCCTCTTATGGCTATGGGTAATGAATAGAAGGCAAATCTCCACAATGGGGCATGAATGAGAAAAATGAAAGAGGTTACAACTTGCTTAAAAAAAAAAAATGCCCTTGGTTCTACTAAACCCAAAACAAGTATGCTGCAAGTGAAGTCAGAACATGTGAGCTGCAGCTGCTTCTTTTAGTCCAGTACCCAGCGATGCCAGGGCATCAGCATAACATTCACACAGCTTCTTGAGATACTAGCGCACCACCACTCCAAAAAGAGTGTTTGCTAGAGTGTTGTTGGATATAAAGGGGCTGAATTGTACTTAGAATTTATTGTTCTTGGAAATCCCGTTTCCACCAGAACAAGGTGTGAAAAACCCGCATTTGTGCACGTTTCCCACACCATGTTCAAAACGCATTGCAGTTACAATCTACAGCGGGTGTCAATATTAACAGCCCCGCAAATGCATTGCGTTTGCCTGCAACGGATTGCATAGTACAGAAGTGCCATGCAATCCGTTTGCATTGTGTTTGTTAAAGTAGCGCATGCACTACTTTTTGCTGCGGCCCAGTGCGATTCATTCCATCGAAAATGAATGAGCTCAAATCGCACCGCATGTGAATCGCACAGGAACACGCAGCGCATTCCTGTGGAATTCCTGATCTGAACCAGCCCTTAAGGAAAGAAGGGTAAAAAACACTGGCTGCCATGGGAAACAGAGAAAGAAATGTGTACAGAGATTAACCCCTTCCCGTCCTCCTCAGCGTGCCTTTAAAAGTTTCTAAATGCCCAAGGGATGGGAAGGATCAGCGATCACATTGTGACTGACTGTCACGGTGGTCACATGAACGGGAGCTGAACCCACTAGCTGCAGATTGTTGGTGGGGACTGAGGGCGGTGTTTGACAGCTCAGTCTCTGTATTGTGAGCGCGCTGTCAGCACAAAAACATTGACTGCCCAATAGAGCTTCACGAATCTGGCCTAAATGAGAATCACAATTTTTTATTTATTTTTTGCTTGGAATAAAAATCAGGATTCTCGTGGCGTAACATCATCCTTAACATTATACAAAAAAAGTGGGCTAAGTTTACTGTTTAGTTTTTCTTTAATTGATTAAAGTGTATATTTTCCCCAAAAAATTGCGTTTGAAAGACCGCTGCCCAAATACAGTGTGACATAAAATATTGCACAAGCCGCTTTTTTTGTTCTCTGGGGTCTCTGCTAAAAAACAAATAGAATTTTTGGGGGGTTCTAAGTAATTTTCTAGCAAACAATACTGATTTTAAAGCGAAGCTCCCCTGAAGAAAAATAATTAAAAGCCAGCAGCTACAAATACTGCAGCTGCTGACATTTAATATTAGGACACTTGCCTGTCCTGGAGTCCAGCGACGTCGGCAGCATAAGACGAGCAATCGCTCGTCACTCTGCTGCCCGCACCGCCATCCTTGGTGAGGGAATCAGGAAGTGAAGCCTTGCGGCTTCACTGCCCGGTTCCCTACGACGCATGCGCGAGTTGCGCTGCGCCGTTCTCACTGGTCCCTGTTGTGTTCTGGGAGCCGAGTGACGTACTACCCGCAGAATACCTGCAGAGAGGACTACCGGAAGTGGGTGCAAACACCTGTTTTAGCCAGGTATCTGCACCCCCCTGCAAGGTGCCAAAAATTACACCGGAGGGGGGGAGGGTTTCCGATGAGCGGAAGTTCCACTTTAGGGTGGAGCGCCGCTTTAACTTGTAAGCAACATATGTCAGAAAAAGACTTGGCCTTTAAGTGGTTAAACTGACTTCATTTACAGACTTAAGTGCATTCCTTTTTATCTCCACCTAAGCTAAACTTGGCAGGCTGCCTTCGGGAAAATCTGTGTTAAGATCGTGAGGGGGGTAAAATCGCGATCTCGATTCTTTACCTAATAGTCGTACAGCTCTACTGCCCAATGACACATATGTGCCTCATGTGGGCGTTAAAGCCCACCCTTTTGCTGCCGTACATGTGTGTTGCAGGGGCAGCAGCAGCTTAAAATGAAACCTAATTGTGTTTTTTAATTTTTTTATATTGGAGTCACATTTAACATGCATTTTCAAAACCTTTTGAAGGACCGAAATTATAATAAAATATAAGATATAAAAGAAAATATTTGACTATTTTATTGCTCATTCTTCCATTTACTGATTATTTTACATTTTTTTTCCTGCTTGGCGTTTTAGCTTTAAAGATAGCCATAATTAAAACATTTATGTAAGAACAGTTTTTTTCATTCTGTGTATATATGTATGTATGTAACCCGCCAATCGTTCTGTGGAGAGACGGAGCAGTGGTGTGCCAATGTAAACAAGGCAAACCGCTGCTCTGTCAGGGAGCAAAAGAGAGATCTTGTGTTTCAGCTAAGCTGAATCGCGATCTCTCTTTTCCTCCAGTGTATCGGTCCCCCACACAGTTGGAAAGCACCTCCCAGGTAACACATTTGACCCTTTGATCGCCCCTGGTGTTATTCCCTTCCCTGTCAGTGTCATTTATACAGTAATCAGTGCATTTTTTTTTTATCACTGTATTGGTGTCACTGGTCCACAAAAAAGTGTCACAATTTGTCTGCCGCAAAGTCGCAGTCCCGCTAAAAATCGCTGAAACCCCCGCCATTACTAGTAATAATTGAAGAAATAAAAAGTCCCTAAAAAAATAAATATATATATATATATATATATACATATATCTATATCTCTATCTATATCTCTATATCTCTATCTCTCTATCTATCCCATAGTTTGTAGACACTATAACTTTTGCACAAACTAATCAATATATGAATATTGGGATTTTTTTTTTTTTTTTACGAAAATATGTAGCAGAATATATTTTGGCCTAAATTGATTAAGACATTAAGACCCCTTTCACACTGAGGAGTTTTTCAAGCGTTTTAGCACTAAAAAAAGCACGTAAATACCGCCTGAAACTCCTGCCCTGCAGTCTCAATGTGAAAGCACAAGGGTTTTCACACTGAGGCGATGCGCTGGCGGGACCGCTCCAAAAGTCCTGCTAGCCGCATCTTTGCAGCGGTGAGAGGAGCGGTGTGTTTACCGCTCCTTCCCTGCTCCTTCCCATTGAAAGCAAGTTAAAACCGCACCGCTAGCGGCCAAATACCGTGGCAATTTTGACTGTATAGCGCCGCTAAAAATGGCGCTATACCCGCCACCTCACCACCCACACCAGTGTGAAAGGGGCCTTACATTTTTTACATTTATTTATTGGGAATGTTTTATAGCAGAAAGTAAAAAAATATATAGTTTTTTTAAATTCAAAATTGTCGCTCTTTTTTTGTTTATAGCGCAAAAAAATAAAACAGAGGTGATCAAATACCACTAAAAGAAAGCTCTATTTGTGTGGAAAAAAATGACATCAATTTAATTTGGGTACAGCGTCGCACAACCGCGCAATTGTCGGTTAAAGCAACGCAGTGCCGTATCGCAAAAAATGGCCTGGTCAGGAAGTGGGTAAATCCTTCCGGGGCTCAAGTGGTTAAATTATTAAATGACTCATCAAAAAATGTGTGTTTTAATTAAAACTATACTGTAATGTGAATGAGGAAGGGTACTAATTTCCCTTCCTCATTCACATGGGGGGGTGTCGTATCTTTATCTGGGTGCCCCTTTTTGTTATAGAGGAGTTCCAGATCTTGACTATCCCCCCAAACTGCAGACCCCCACAACCACTGCACCAGGGTTGTGGGGAAGAGGCCCTTGTCCTCATCAACATGGGAACAAGGTGCTTTACCAAGGTAGCCTCAATGTTGAGGGTATGCAGCCTGGTATGGTTCAAGAGGTGCAGTGAACAGCTGTGAACAGCCTGCACCCAATGATGATACGCCACTGTACTTTACATTGATTATTGATATACAGTATATGTTACTATTAGGGAGTGTATTGGCTCTACAGAGTCACACTTTATAATAACTTTTATTATTTGGTGGAGTTTACTAAGTGAATGCTGGACACGTGAGGAATTTTTTATTTTTTTTTTACAGAGTAAAAAATAGAAGACAGGCCTTGCTTGCTAGGACAACCGTTGACATCATGTGCTCACCCCACCCCTAGCTTTCAGAAAAGGACAGAACTTTCCTCATTCAGACTTGCTCTGCCCTCAGTTCTTGCCTTGTTGTGTAAGGTGGGGGGGGCACATTAGTTTCAGTGGATGGAATAGTGCCCCAAAACTTTACATTCCATGGATGTTAGTGCCCAAATCAGGCACCTCTCTGGACAGACTGCCAGCAGCTGAAGGACCCCTGATCTCCCTGACGTGTGTGTGTGTGTGTGTGTGTGTGTGTGTGTGTCAGTGTCATGGCAATTTGTGCAACCAAACCTGAGATTCTGAGAGGAGCCCAGACATGGAGGTCTCAGCAGAGGGAGAGCCACACATCACCCCAAATGGGACAGAAAGAGACAGATATTCATCTATCACTGATCACCACTAACCTCTGTACACCCACCCCCCCCCACCCCCCATCCACCTCACTGTTCCCCAATCCACCCACTACCACCCCAGTGCACCCCACAGTTCTGCTTTTCTCCCAAATATCCTTTTTAACCTTTTTTGCTGCCAGAGCCTTTTTTTTTTTTTTTTTTGCACACGTTTAAAAAAATCATTTTAGCCCTGAAGATTATATAAAACCCCCAAACATTATTAAGCAAACACCCTAGAAAATTAAAATGGTGGAAGTTCCAATTTTTTTTATTCAATACAGTATTACCGCAACAGTCTAGGAAATGCAAAATTTCAGTAAAAAAACACACTAAAGTGAGTCTTAGGGCAACAAACGCAATAAATTACCCACATTTTTGTTAAAATATAAAACATGAGGTTGTATCGAATAGATACCCAAACATGTCAAACCTCCGTTGTCACATCTAATCCTCTCAGGAGGAGACAAGCCCAATGACGTCACGCAGCCACCGCGAGTGAGTAGAAGTGGTGAGCGAGCGGACGGAAGAGAGATTTTTTGTATATATGCAAATTGGAAAGAATAACTCTTGTAAGTGTTTTTAGGTGACATGTTCTCTTAAAAGACCATGCATGTCTCCTCTGGGCTCCACTGAATGTTTTGCAATGCAGATCACATTGCAAAACATTGCTTTCCGGCTATGCTAGCCGGGGACACGGAGAGGCTGACCCAGAAGTGACGTCAGACGTCGCTTTCCGGGTCACAGCAGGAAGGGAAGGAGAGCAGACGCACGTCCGCTTTTCTCCTTCCCACCCCAGCTGCCGGCACCCACCATGATAGGCAAGAGTCTGTCTGTCAGTCAGTTTTGCACACAATCTCGGTGGCTGCAGCACACTTACCAGTTAGCCAGCAAAATAAAAAGTCTAGACTTTCAACAATTTGTGTTAGGTTTACATTAGACAGACAGACACACAGACAGACAGACAGACGGAGACACACAGACACACGGACAGACAGAGACACACGGACAGACAGAGACACGCGGACAGACAGAGACACGCAGACAGACAGAGACACGCGGACAGACAGAGACACGCGGACAGACTGAGACACGCGGACAGACTGACAGACACACGGACAGACTGACAGACACACGGACAGACTGACAGACACACAGAGACAGACTGACACACAGAGACAGACTGACACACAGAGACAGACAGACACACAGAGACAGACTGACACACAGAGACAGACTGACACACAGAGACAGACAGACACACAGAGACAGACAGACACACAGAGACAGACAGACAGACACACAGAGACAGACAGACACACAAAGACAGACAGACAGACACACAGAGACAGACAGACAGACACACAGAGACAGACAGACAGACACACAGAGACAGACAGACACACAGAGACAGACAGACAGACAGACACACAGAGACAGACAGACAGACACAGAGACAGACAGACAGACACACAGAGACAGACAGACAGACAGACACACAGAGACAGACAGACACAGAGACAGACAGACAGACAGACACACAGAGACAGACAGACAGACAGACACACAGAGACAGACAGACAGACACACAGAGACAGACAGACAGACAGACAGACACACAGAGACAGACAGACAGACACACAGAGACAGACAGACAGACAGACACACAGAGACAGACAGACAGACACACAGAGACAGACAGATAGTGATGAGCCGAACACCCCCGGGTTCGGTTCGCACCAGAACCCGCGAACGGACCGAAAGTTCGCACGAACATTAGAACCCTATTAAATACAATGGATGCGAACGTTCGGATTCTAAAGTGCTAATTATAACGACTATTATCCATGTTATTGTCCGAAACAGAGTTTGGGAACCCGGCTTCTGCACCAGGGGACATGTATCAATGCAAAAAGAAGTTTTAAAAACGGACGTTTTCCGGGAGCAGTCATTTTAACCACTTAAGCCCCGGACCATTTGGTAGCTAGAGGACCAGAGGTGAATTCAGAATTTTGCACTGCGCTGCTTTAACTGTAAATTGTGCGGACATGCAATGTTGTACCCAAACGAAATTTGCGTCCTTTTCTTCCCACAAATAGAGCTTTCTTTTAATGGTATTTGATTGCCTCTGCGATTTTTATTTTTTGCGATATAAACGGGAAAAGACCGAAAATTTTGAAAAAAAATGATATTTTCTACTTTTTGTTATAAGAAAAATCGAATAAACTCAATTGTAGTCATACATTTAGGCCAAAATGTATTCAGCCACATGTTTTTAGTAAAAAAAATGTCAATAAGCGTATATTTATTGGTTTGCGCAAAAGTTATAGCGTTTACAAACTAGGGTACATTTTCTGGAATTTACACAGCTTTAAATTTATGACTGCCTATCTCATTTCTTGAGGTGCTAAAATGACAGGGCAGTACAAAACCCCCCAAATGACCCCATTCTGGAAAGTAGACACCCCAAGGAAATTGCTGAGAGGCATGTTGAGCCCATTGAATTTTTTATTTTTTTGTCCCAAGTGATTGAATAATGACTAAAAAGAAAAAAAAAAAAAAATTACAAAAAGTTGTCACTAAATGATGTATTGCTCACACATGCCATGGTTATATGTGGAATTTCACCCCAAAATACATTTTGCTGCTTCTCCTGAGTACGGGGATACCACATGTGTGGGACTTTTTGGGAGCCTAGCCGCGTACGGGACCCCGGAAACCAAGCACCGCCTTCAGGATTTCTAAGGGCGCAAATTTTTGATTTCACTCCTCACTACCTATCACAGTTTCGAAGGCCATAAAATGCCAAAATAGCACAAAACCCCCCCAAATGACCCCATTTTAGAAAGTAGACACCCCAAGGAAATTGCTGAGAGGCCTGTTGAGCCCATTGAATATAATTTTTTTTGTCCCAAGTGATTGAATAATGACAAAAAAAATAAAAAATTACAAAAAGTTGTCACTAAATGATATATTGCTCACACATGCCATGGTTATATGTGGAATTACACCCCAAAATAAATTTTTCTGCTTCTCCTGAGTACGGGGATACCACATGTGTGGGACTTTTTAGGAGCCTAGCCGCGTACGGGACCCCGAAAACCAAGCACCGCCTTCAGGATTTCTAGGCACAAATTTTTGATTTCACTCCTCACTACCTATCACAGTTTCGAAGGCCATAAAATGCCAAAATCGCACAAAACACCCCCAAATGACCCCATTTTGGAATATAGACACCCCAAGCTATTTGCTGAGAGGAATGGCGAGTATTTTACAGCTCTCATTTGTTTTTGAAAATGAAGAAAGAAAATATATATATATATATATATATTTTTTTTTCAATTTTCAAAACTTTGTGACAAAAAGCGAGATCTGCAAAATACTCACAATACCTCTCAGCAAATAGCTTGGGGTGTCTACTTTCCAAAATGGGGTCATTTGGGGGGTTTTGTGCTATCTGGGCATTCCATGGCCTCCGAAACTGTGATAGGCAGTGAGAAGTGAAATCAAAAATTTACACCCTTAGAAAGCCTGAAGGCGGTGCTTGGTTTTTGGGGTCCCGTACATGGCTAGGCTCCCAAAAAGTCTCACACATGTGGTATCCCCGTACTCAGGAGAAGCAACAGAATGTATTTTGGGGTGTAATTCCACATATGCCCATGGCATGTTTGAGCAATATATCATTTAGTGACAACTTTGTGCAAAAAAAAACAAATAAAAAAAAAAATTGTCGTATTTCCGCAACTTGTGTCAACATATAAAATATTCCATTGACTCGACATGCCTCTCAGTATATAGCTTGGGGTGTCTACTTTCCAAAATGGGGTCATTTGGGGGGGTTTTGAACTTTTCTGGCATTTTATACACAACATTAGGAAGCTTACATCCACTCTTCTAACCACTTGAAGACAAAGCCCTTTTTGACACTTTTTGTTTACATGAAAACATTTTTTTTTTTGCAAGAAAATTATGTTGAACCCCCAAACATTATATATATATTTTTAAAGCAAAGGCCCTACAGATTAAAATGGTGGGTGTTGCATTTTTTTTTTCTACACAGTATTTGCGCAGCGATTTTTCAAACGCATTTTTTGGGTTAAAAAATACACTTTTTTTTATTTTAATGCACTAAAACACACTATATTGCCCAAATGTTTGATGAAATAAAAAAGATGATCTTAGGCCGAGTACATAGATACCAAACACGACATGCTTTAAAATTTCGCACAAACGCGCATTGGCGACAAACTACATACATTTTTAAAAGCCTTTAAAAGCCTTTACAGGTTACCCCAGTAGATTTACAGAGGAGGTCTACTGCTAAAATGATTGCCCTCGATCTGACCTTCGCGGTGATACCTCACATGCATGGTGAAATTGCTGTTTACATATGACGCCAGACCGACGCTTGCGTTCGCCATTGGGCAAGAGCAGGGCAGGACAGGGGTGCTTTTTTTTGTTTTTTTTTTTATTATTAATTTTGCTTTTTTATTTTATTTTTAAATTGTTCCTTCCAAGTATTTTTTTTTTTTATCATTTTTATTGTTATCTCAGGGAATGTAAATATCCCCTATGATAGCAATAGGTAGTGACAGGTACTCTTTTTTTGAAAAAACTGGGGTCTTCTAGACCCTAGATTTTTCCTCTGCCCTCAAAGCATCTGACCACACCAAGATCGGTGTGATAAAATGCTTTCCCAATTTCCCAATGGCGCTTTTTATATCCGGGGGGGGGGCATTCCCTCCCACTGCTTGTAAAAGCAGTCCAGAGGCTAATTAGCCGCTAGGATTGCTTTTACATGAAAGCCGGCCGCAGGCTGAAAAGAATGATACCAAGATGATACCTAAACCCGCAGGCATCATTCTGGTATAAACATTCAAAGTCCAGCAACATACCAGTACGTTGCTGGTCCTTGTTGGACATGTATTGTAATCTCTTTATTTCATGCAGCCAGTTGGCTGAACGAAAAAAGAGATTGATCGGTGGGTATGCCCACCATTAGAATACCGCCCTTCATCCACCCACTTCTAATGATGGGCATACACGCACCATTTATATATGCCGAAGCATGGGGGCATCCTCCCGCAAAAAAGTTATGCCGGACACACATGGTCGGACTTTTCCACGGGCAAGCCTCCGTCGGAATTTCGACCGTATGTACGCGGCATTAGGAGCAAAATCGCTCCTCCGCCCCTGCTGCCCCAATGCTTCGGCATATTTGCTTTTTTTTTTTAACTGTGGTGGTGAAATCACCTCCTACATCACTGGAGTTGCAGGGATCAGGCCTGTCTCTGCGAACGCTGCAGTTATGTGTGTTTTTGTTTTGTAAGTGACAGTGATCGATCGATACTGCACTTGGGTGGCCTGGGCTGGACGGAGGGGCAAAACGCAGGTGCCAGCAGGTATCTGGGCTGATCCCGCTAACACTGCGTTTTTGGGAACCCTAAACTGCTGGGGACGCTAGTATAGATCTGATCAGATCAGATATTGATCTGTTCAGATACTATACCACTAAGGGGGGTGTATGCTTCACGCGTGGGTGTTAGCGTTACTGGCACTAACCTGACGCTGCCTGGGGTGTGACTCAGACCCTCTCTGACGCTAAAACCTAATTGATATCACCCGCCGGGGGTTAAACCTTTATTGGGTTATATACACGGCGGGTGCCCTGACACTATAAAAAAGCAAACTAACTAACCAGCGTCACCCGTAACACTTATATGGTGATCACTGGTGAAAGGGTTAAGTAGGGGCAATCAGGGGGTTAAAACCTTTATTAGATAATATATGGGGGTACCTGACGCTATAAAAACCTGCGGCGAACCTAAAAAACCTTTATTGGGTTATATACACGGCGGGTGCCCTGACACTATAAAAAGCAAACTAACTAACCAGCGTCACCCATAACACTTATATGGTGATCACTGGTGAAAGGGTTAAGTAGGGGCAATCAGGGGGTTAAAACCTTTATTAGATAATATATGGGGGTACCTGACGCTATAAAAACCTGCGGCGAACCTAAAAAAAATTACCAGCTACCGATCTGAATCACCGACACTAAGACAGCGTTTAGAAAAACGATTGCTTAGCGACAGTGGTGATGGGGGTGAAAGGGTTACCTGGGGGGGCGATCAAGGGGGTTAAACCTTTATTAGATAATATATTGGGGTACCTGACGCTATAAAAACCTGCGGCGAACCTAAAAAAAAATACTGGCTACGATCTGCATCACCGACACTAAGACAGCGTTTAGAAAAACAATTGCTTAGCGACAGTGGTGATAGGGGGTGAAAGGGTTACCTGGGGGGCGATCAAGGGGGTTAAACCTTTATTAGATAATATATTGGGGTACCTGACGCTATAAAAACCTGCGGCGAACCTAAAAAAAATTACCGGCTACCGATCTGCATCACAGACACTAAGACAGCGTTTAGAAAAACGATCGCTTAGTGACAGTGGTGATAGGGGGTGAAAGGGTTACCTGGGGGGCGATCAAGGGGGTTAAACCTTTATTAGATAATATATTGGGGTACCTGACGCTATAAAAACATGCGGCGAACCTAAAAAAAATTACTGGCTACGATCTGCATCACCGACACTAAGACAGCGTTTAGAAAAACAATTGCTTAGCGACAGTGGTGATAGGGGGTGAAAGGGTTACCTGGGGGGCGATCAAGGGGGTTAAACCTTTATTAGATAATATATTGGGGTACCTGACGCTATAAAAACCTGCGGCGAACCTAAAAAAAATTACCGGCTACCGATCTGCATCACAGACACTAAGACAGCGTTTAGAAAAACGACCGCTTAGTGATAGTGGTGATAGGGGGTGAAAGGGTTACCTGGGGGGCGATCAAGGGGGTTAAACCTTTATTAAATAATATATTGGGGTACCTGACGCTATAAAAACCTGCGGCGAACCTAAAAAAAATTACTGGCTGCCGATCGACATCACTGACGCTAAGACAGCGATCAGAAAAATGATCGCTAAGCGACAGTGGTGATAGGGGGTGAAAGGGTTATCTGGGGGGTGATCAGGGGGTTAAACCTTTATTAGGGGGGGTTAGGGGGCTACACTGGACCTAAGACTAAACTTTGGTGACACTTTTACAGTCACAAATGTCACTGATTGCAGTGATCACTAAATAAATGGTCACTGCAATCAGTGACACTGTGACTGGGGGCTGGGGGGGTGATCTGGGGGGTGATCTGGGGGGGGCCTGGGGGGGCGATTTATGTCCCTATGTGTCCTGGTGTCAGTGTAGTGTTGTGTGCACTGACCTGATATCTTCTCTTGTACGGCGCTCGGTATATGTGAGCGCCGCACCAGAGATGACATCACTTCCTCCTGCTCCCTCTGTCTGACACAGACAGAGGGGGCATTTCTATTCGCCGGGAGCGATCGCGAGGGGGTGGCCAGAAACGAATGGCTGCCCCCTCATCCCGGAACGCTCCCGGACACTTAGCCACCGCTCACTGTATAGAAGGGGGGTTCCGATTGGACCCCCCAACTGTACAAAGGCAATCACGTACACTCTACGTGATTGTGCCTGTCGGTGCCATTCTGCCGACGTATACTGTATATACAGTGAGCGGTCGTTAAGTGGTTAATGATGCATAAAGTGAAAAAAAAAAAGTCAAATATTCCTTTAAATATTGTACCTGGGGGGTGTCTAAAGTATGCCTGTGAAGTGCCACGTGTTTCCCGTGTTTAGAACTGTCCCTGCACAAAATAACATTTCTAAATGGAAAAAAGCCATTTAAACTGCTTGCGGCTTTAATGCAATGTCTGGTCCCGGTAATATGGATGAAAATCTTTAGGAAAAATGGCATAGCTACCCCATCAACCCCCCCCCCCCCTACCCCAGCCCATTACCAGCCCCTTTGGGTCTTGTATGGATATTAAGGGGAACCCCGCACACAAAATAAAAAAGGACCTATATACTCTGAACAGCCGTATACAGGCGGTGCATACAAGACAGGGACTGTAGGTTTGTTCTTATGTAGAATCTGTTTGTAATTTTGAACAGCTGCATTGTTTAAGTGGAGCTCCATGCCAAATTCCTTTTTTTTAGCTTTTTGTAAAACATAGGGAACGGTTATCACCCCTGTCACATTTTTTTTTGCTGTCTGTGCCCCTGTTCAGAACATTTCACCTCACTTTGCGTCCCAATGACAACTGTTTTTGAAATGTGGTGTTTTTATTGAAACAAGGATTGGTGATAAAGCATCAGTAGAGAGGAGACACCTTTCTCCCATATTAATTCTTACAGGAGAGAATTTTCCTTCCAAGGGGTAGATTTCCTCTCACTTCCTGTTGTCTTCTTCCGTTTGCAAGTAGTAGTAGTTTGTAAGTTGGATGTTTGAAAGTAGGGACCTTCCGTATATACTCTGCAGAAATTGGCCCCTTAGGTGTTGGTGTTGGCACAACACTGAAAGCACTCACAGTTATTCTTGGTGGGTGCTGGAACGCCCTGCTGTCAACTATAATATCAGGAATTGTAATAACATATAATTGTTGATCAGTGGTAGTAAAAATTGGGCCTTTGATGGTGGTGCTGGTGCCACAACACTGTAAGGCCTGACAGTTACTCTTGGTGGGCGCAGCAATGGTCCCTGCTGTGAATTATTAGATCAATAATTATAATTGCATGCCCCTGTTGAACAGGGGCAGAAAAATTGGGCCTTTGTTGGTGGTGGTGGTGGTGATGGTGGTGCTGGTGCCACAACACTGTAAGGCCTGACAGTTACTCTTGGTGGGCGCAGCAATGGGCCCTGCTGTGAATTATTAGATCAATAATTATAATTGCATGCCCCTGTTGAACAGGGGCTTAAAAATTGGGCCTTTGGTGGTGGTGGTGGTGGTGGTGATGGTGGTGCTGGTGCCACAACACTGTAAGGCCTGACAGTTACTCTTGGTGGGCGCAGCAATGGGCCCTGCTGTGAATTATTAGATCAATAATTATAATTGCATGCCCCTGTTGAACAGGGGCTGAAAAATTGGGCCTTAGGCACTGGTGGCACAACACTGCAACCCCTCACAGATACTGTACTTGGAGCACAGCAATGAGGCCTGTTGCAAAGTATTGCATCAAAAATTTTAATTACACGCCCTTGTTAAACAGGGGCTGAAAAATTGGGCCTTAGCCACTGGTGGCGTCACCCATAAACCAAAATGATCTTCCAAGCTATCATCGTTAATCGTATCATTGAGGAGGAGGAGGAGGATAGCCAGTCAACATAACAGCACAGGCACTCAGCATCAGCATCAGTCTTGAAGGGATGTGACATTTTAAAATCAAGTAGTCTGTTATATCAGCATCTGGTGTGTGGTAGCTGGTGGTGATCCAAGACTGGTTCATCTTGATGAAAGTCAGTCGATCAACCGAGTCGGTGGACAGGCGCACCCTGTGATCCGTGACAAATCCTCCAGCAGCACTGAATGTGCGTTCTGAAAGAACGCTGGATGCAGGACAGGCCAGTAGCTCAATTGCATACTGTGCAAGCTCTGGCCAGTGATCCATCCTCAAGACCCAGTAAGCCAGAGGATTTTCGGTGGGGAAGGTGTCCAAGTCTGACCTTGCCCCTAGGTATTCCTGGACCATGTATATCAGACGCTGGCGATGGTTGCTGGAACCGATCATACTTTGGGGCTGCGGACTAAAGAATTGTCTGAACGCATCGGTCAGACGGCCACCTTCCCCACCGCTCCTTCTTTGACTGCCCGAAGCCTCAGCAACTCGTTGTCCAGGACCAGGAGTTTGTAACCTCCCAGTCTCTGGGAACGCGTTGCACAGACCTTTCTGCAAGGCCTCCCGGAGTTGTCTCATCCTCTGCTCCCTCTGCGACGGTACGATAAGGTCCGCAACCTTACCCTTGTACCGTGGATCAAGGAGAGTGGCCAGCCAGTAATGGTCCCTCTCCTTGATCCGAAGAATACGAGGATCCTTCCGCAGACTTTGCAGGATCAGGGAGGCCATGCAGCATAGGTTAGCTGAGGCATTCAGTCCGGAGTCCTCTGGGTCACTAAGGACGACATGATCCGCAGCCACCTCCTCCCAGCCACGTACAAGTCCACTGGTTTCTTGGGACTGTAAATCATCCCTAAAAGACTGCTGCTGATGATGCTGAGTGCCAGCCTCCACCTCCATGCTGACACAATCCTCCTCCTCCTCCTCTTCCTCCTCTTCCTGTGCGATGGGTGGGACAGAAGGAACACTGTCTGGGTAAAGGGGGCCTTGAGAGGCAAGGAAGTCCTCCTCTTCCTGCCTCTGTTCTGCCTCAAGTGCCCTGTCCATTATTCCACGCAGCGTGTGCTCCAACAGGTGGACAAGAGGTACAGTGTCACTGATGCATGCACTGTCACTGCTCACCATCCTCGTGGCCTCCTCAAATGGTGCCAGGACAGTGCATGCATCCCTGATCATGCCCCACTGGCGTGGTGAAAAAAACCAGAGCTCCCCTGACCCTGTCCTGGTGCCGTAGTCGCACAGGTACTCATTGATGGCCCTCTGCTGCGTGTGCAGCCGCTGCAGCATGGCCAACGTTGAGTTCCACCTAGTGGGCATGTCACATATAAGGCGGTTCTTGGGCAGGTTCAACTCCTTTTGAAGCTCAGCCAGGCGAGCACTGGCATTATAAGATCTGCGGAAATGCACACAGACTTTCCTGGCCTGCCTCAGGACATCCTGTAAGCCCGGGTACCTGCCCAAGAACCGCTGCACCACCAGGTTAAGGACGTGAGCCATACAGGGCACATGGGTCAGTTGTCCCTGTCGGAGGGCGGAGAGGAGGTTGGTGCCATTGTCGCAAACCACCATTCCTGGCTTAAGCTGGCGTGGCGTCAACCACCTCTCGGCCTGCCCCTGCAGAGCAGACAGGACCTCTGCCCCAGTGTGGCTCCTGTCCCCCAAACACACCAGCGCAAGCACGGCATGGCATCTTTTTGCCTGCGTACTTGCGTAGCCCCTTGAACGCCTACGGAGCACCGCTGGTTCCGAGGACAAACCACAGGAAGAGGCCATGGAGGAAGAAGAAGAGGAGGGGGTGGAGGAGAGAGGTGTGTCACAACCAGTAGTAGCATTTTGGAGGCGTGGCGGTGGAACAACCTCCAACACTACTGCACCTTGTCCTGCATCCTTCCCAGCTGCCAAAAGAGTGACCCAATGGGCCGTGAAAGAAAGGTAACGTCCCTGTCCATGCCTGCTGGACCATGAGTCAGCGGTAATATGCACCTTACCGCTGACCGCCCTGTCCAGCGAGGCCAAGACATTGCCTTCCACATGCCTGTAGAGAGCCGGAATCGCCTTCCGTGCGAAAAAGTGGCGTTTGGGAACCTGCCACTGAGGAACCGCACATTGCACAAACTCACGGAAGGGGGCCGAGTCTACCAACTGAAAAGGCAGCAGTTGAAGCGCTAGCAATTTAGCCAAGCTAGCATTCAACCGCTGGGCATGTGGATGGCTGGGAGTGAACTTCTTTCGACGGTCCAGCAGCTGGGGCAGGGAAATTTGCCTGCTAGAATCGGACGTTGGTGTACTGCTAGCAGAGTGCCCGCAAGTACTTGCCTGTGACACACCTAATTCTACACCTTCATTCCTCTCAGAGCAGGTTTCAGAGAGGAGTGAAGGTATAGTGGGGTTGGAGATCCCAGCTGATGCGGTGCAAGAAGAGGTCAGCTTTGTTCTTTGGTGTGGGTCTTTAAGGTAGGCTTGCCAACGAGCTGCATGGCAGGTCAACATATGTCTGATCAAGCATGTGGTGCCCAAGCGGCTGATGTTTTGGCCACGCGATATACGCTTGAGACATATGTTGCAAACAGCAGCTGTGCGATCTGATGCACTCGCCTCAAAAAAGGCCCACACCAAAGAACTTTTTGAATGACGGGCAGAGGCAGCGCCCTGCACAGGCGGAGCTCTGCGGTGTGATTCCGTCGGTGTGCTGCCCATACGCTGGCCACTCAAGGGCATCCTGCCTCGTTGGAGATGTGCCTCCTTCTCATCCTCCTCCTCCTCCTCTCTCCTATTAGGCACCCACGTGGAGTCAGTGACCTCATCATCCCCTCCCTCCTCATCACTGGAGCCAATCTGGCAGTATGCTGCAGCTGCTGGAGCATGACTGCCAGATTGGTGTCCTTCTTGAGCATCCCCTCTATCTGCTCTCACGCTGCTGCCTTCCTCTAGCTGGGTATCATCATCAGATCCTTCCAAACGCTGGGCATCCTCCTGGAGCATGTACCCAACACTGTGCTCAAACAGTTCGGGGGACTCCTCAGGAGGAGGACATGGTGGGTCTAGGGAAGGATTGACTAATGAAGATAATGATACCAGAGAAGAGGACGCTTTGGCAGCTGCTTTGCCAGTACCCTGAGCCTGGGTGAGAGAGGATGAGGAGGATGAGGTGGGCTTGGTCATCCACTCTACCAAGTCTTCGGCATGATGTGGCTCAACATGTCCAGCTGCCGAAAAGAAGGACAAGCGTGTCCCATGGCCATGTGCTGATGACAATGCACCGCGTCCACGACCAGCACTGTTGCCCCCAGACACAGAGACTGCTTGCCCTCTTTTTTTGCCTCCTGACTGTCTGCCTCTCCTTGGTTGCCTTCCAGACATTTTAATGGATGGCCTGCAGGGAGATGGGAAAAAGAGCAATAAGGGCTACCTTCAGGTGTATACTGTGCAGGAGTCTTAGCAACAATGACACTGACACTGTCCCCTGCCTATCCTTCTCTGTCCCTAAACTCAAGGATTGAAAATATGGTTCAGCAAAATAGTTTTAGAACAGAATAGCACACTGTCAGTTTCACTCACTGTACCTCTCTGTCCCTAAACTCAAGGATTGAAAATATGGTTCAGCAAAATAGTTTTAGAACAGAATAGCACACTGACACTTTCCCTCACTGTCCTACTCTGTCCCTCCCTACAAACAAGATTTAGCACAGAATAGCACACTGATAATTTCTACGAGTGTCCTTCTCTGTCCCTAAACTCAAGGATTGAAAATATGGAACAGCAAAATTGGTTTAGAACAGAATAGCACACTGTCAGTTTCACTCACTGTACCTCTCTGTCCCTAAACTCAAGGATTGAAAATATGGTTCAGCAAAATAGTTTTAGAACAGAATAGCACACTGACACTTTCCCTCACTGTCCTACTCTGTCCCTCCCTACAAACAAGATTTAGCACAGAATAGCACACTGATAATTTCTACGAGTGTCCTTCTCTGTCCCTAAACTCAAAGATTGAAAATATGGAACAGCAAAATTGGTTTAGAACAGAATAGCACACTGTCAGTTTCACTCACTGTACCTCTCTGTCCCTAAACTCAAGGATTGAAAATATGGTTCAGCAAAATAGTTTTAGAACAGAATAGCACACTGACACTTTCCCTCACTGTCCTACTCTGTCCCTCCCTACAAACAAGATTTAGCACAGAATAGCACACTGATAATTTCTACGAGTGTCCTTCTCTGTCCCTAAACTCAAGGATTGAAAATATGGAACAGCAAAATTGGTTTAGAACAGAATAGCACACTGTCAGTTTCACTCACTGTACCTCTCTGTCCCTAAACTCAAGGATTGAAAATATGGTTCAGCAAAATAGTTTTAGAACAGAATAGCACACTGACACTTTCCCTCACTGTCCTACTCTGTCCCTCCCTACAAACAAGATTTAGCACAGAATAGCACACTGATAATTTCTACGAGTGTCCTTCTCTGTCCCTAAACTCAAGGATTGAAAATATGGAACAGCAAAATTGGTTTAGAACAGAATAGCACACTGTCAGTTTCACTCACTGTACCTCTCTGTCCCTAAACTCAAGGATTGAAAATATGGTTCAGCAAAATAGTTTTAGAACAGAATAGCACACTGACACTTTCCCTCACTGTCCTACTCTGTCCCTCCCTACAAACAAGATTTAGCACAGAATAGCACACTGATAATTTCTACGAGTGTCCTTCTCTGTCCCTAAACTCAAGGATTGAAAATATGGAACAGCAAAATTGGTTTGGAAAAGAATAGCACACTGTCAGTTTCACTCACTGTACCTCTCTGTCCCTAAACTCAAGGATTGAAAATATGGTTCAGCAAAATAGTTTTAGAACAGAATAGCACACTGACACTTTCCCTCACTGTCCTACTCTGTCCCTCCCTACAAACAAGATTTAGCACAGAATAGCACACTGATAATTTCTACGAGTGTCCTTCTCTGTCCCTAAACTCAAGGATTGAAAATATGGAACAGCAAAATTGGTTTAGAACAGAATAGCACACTGTCAGTTTCACTCACTGTACCTCTCTGTCCCTAAACTCAAGGATTGAAAATATGGTTCAGCAAAATAGTTTTAGAACAGAATAGCACACTGACACTTTCCCTCACTGTCCTACTCTGTCCCTCCCTACAAACAAGATTTAGCACAGAATAGCACACTGATAATTTCTACGAGTGTCCTTCTCTGTCCCTAAACTCAAGGATTGAAAATATGGAACAGCAAAATTGGTTTAGAACAGAATAGCACACTGTCAGTTTCACTCACTGTACCTCTCTGTCCCTAAACTCAAGAATTGAAAATATGGTTCAGCAAAATAGTTTTAGAACAGAATAGCACACTGACACTTTCCCTCACTGTACCTCTCTGTCCCTACAAACAAGGATTAGCACAGAATAGCACACTGTCACTGACACTCTCCCTACCTATCCTTATTTGTCCCTAAACACAAGGAATCCAGGATTAGTAAAGGAAAAATAATGACACTGTCCCTGCCTATGCTTCTCTTTCCCTGCTCCGGAACACACTACACAAGGCCGCCGCGCTGGCGGCCTTTTATAGTGTGGGGCGTGTACTAAACCCCCTCAGCAATAATTGGCCACAGGCATCCTGCCTGTGGCCAATCATTGCTCTCCTCGCTGCGGCGCTGTGATTGGCCAAGCATGCGGGGTCACAGTGCATGCTTGGCCAATCACAGCGCCTGGATGACACTGCGATGGCGTAGTGCATTGTGGGCCGTTCGCGTCACTCGAATTTGGCGCAAACGGCCCAAATCGTTCGATCTTCGTCGAACGATCGAACAGCCGATGTTCGAGTCGAACGTATGTTCGACTCGAACACGAAGCTCATCCCTACAGACAGACAGACAGACAAACAGAGACAGACAGACAGACACACAGAGACAGACAGACAGACACACAGAGACAGACAGACAGACACACAGAGACAGACAGACAGAGAGAGACACAGAGACGGACACACAGAAAGAGACACAGAGACGGACACACAGACAGACACACAGAGACGGACACACAGACAGACACACAGAGACGGACACACAGACAGACACACAGAGACGGACACACAGACACACAGAGACGGACACACAGACAGACACACAGAGACGGACACACAGACAGACACACAGACAGACACACAGACAGACACACAGACAGACAGACACACAGACAGACACACAGACAGACACACAGACAGACAGAGACAGAGACACAGAGACAGACAGAGACACAGAGACACAGAGACAGAGACACAGAGACAGAGACACAGAGACAGTGACACAGAGACACAGAGACACAGAGACACAGAGACAGACAGAGACAGAGACACACAGAGACAGACAGAGACACAGAGACAGACAGAGACAGACAGAGACAGACAGAGACACACAGAGACAGACACACAGAGACAGACACACAGAGACAGACACACAGAGACAGAGACACAGAGACACAGAGACAGAGACACACAGAGACAGACACACAGAGACAGACACACAGAGACAGACACACAGAGACAGAGACACAGAGACACAGAGACAGAGACACAGAGACAGAGACACAGAGACAGAGACAGAGACACAGAGACAGACAGAGACACAGAGACAGACAGAGACACAGAGACAGACAGAGACACAGAGACACAGAGACAGACAGAAACACAGAGACAGACAGAGACACAGTTTTTGCAAATATATGTGAAGCCACACTGCCACGTCAAGGCCCCTCTGCAAAGTGCGGTTCCTAACTTTACTCTAACGTCCTTTCCAAATTGAGATATATATATAGATATATATCCATATATCTATATATATATCTCAATAATTGAACTGAGCGTCTAATCTAGTTTAACAATGTTGTTAAGACAGAGGTTTTTGTTGCATATATTTGCAATCATATGTGAAGACCCAATGGTGAACCTCACTGGGAGGCAGCAAAGGTTTACGCTTGGTCCTAGCAACACCTTCCTATACTACGCATACTGATCTCAAACCTTCCCTAAGGCTCCATTCACATTTGTACAACTCCAAAGTAGCTCCACTTTGGAGTGCAACTTTGATGCAACTTCGACGCAACTTTGGATGCATAAGACTTGGATGCGACTTTGGCTTTGACCAAAGATTACGGACAACTGTTGCATGTAAAACATTCAGGTATGACTTTCATGCAACTTTTGAGGGTTAACATGGAAGTCTACGGCCCTCAAGTTGCATGAAAGTTGGACCAATGTAGTGCATGAACTACTTTCAAATCACTTGATGTCCTAAGTCGGATGACAGAAGTTAATGGACACTCATAGCCTGTCCAACGCACGCCTAAAAAAAAAAGTATCGGCCTCCAAACCCCTCTATAGCTGATCCAACACATGTCTAAAAAAAAAGCCTCCCAGCTCCAATTTAACCACTTAAGGACCGCCTCACGCCAATATACGTCGGCAGAATGGCATGGCTGGGCACAAGCACATACAGGTACGTCCTCTTTAAGAAGCCCAGCCGTGGGTCGCTCGCGACCCGGTCCTGAGCTCCATGACCGCGCCTGCGGGACCTGTGGACCCGATCGGGTCACAGAGCTGAAGAACGGGGAGAGGTAAGTGTAAACAAACCTCTCCCCGTGCTTCCTAGTGTGAGTGTCCCTGATCTTCTGTTCCCTGTCATAGAGAACGACGATCAGTGACGTCAGACGCCAAGCCACGCCCCCACACAGTAGTAATCGCAAGCCTTAAACCTCCCCCTATAGCTGACCCAACACATGACTGAAAATAAGTACAAGTCTCCAACCTCCCTCTATAGACAGTCTAGCACACATCTGAAAAAAGTATCAGCACTCCCTTCCCCTCTGCTACCTTTTTCACGGAAGACAGGAAACCATGACAGGTCCGGACAAAGGGTAAGAATTTTTATGTTAGAGGCAGGTGATTGATTGCTGGGACTCCCCCACAGTCTAGTAACCAATCGCCCGCTTATTAACATGAAAAGCCCAGCCCTTTGCCCGGACCTGCCACGTTTCCTGTCTTGCGTGAATAAGGTGGCAGAAGGGAGGGGAGTGAAAGTGCTGCGATCTTATGGAAGGGGCAGAAAATAAGTACAAGCCTCCAACCTTTCCCTATAGTCAGTCCAACACACACCTGAAAAAAAGTATCCACCTCCGACCGGAAACGTGACAGGTTCGGACAAAGGGTTGGACTTTTTATGTTAGAGGCAGGTGATTGATTGCGGGGACTCCCCCGCTGTCTAGTAACCAATCACCCGCTTCTTAACATGAAAAGTCCAGCCCTTTGCCCGGACCTGTCACGTTTCCTGTCTTGCGTGAATAAGGTGGCAGAAGGGAGGGGAGTACAAGTGCTGCGATCTTATGGAAGGGGCAGAAAATAAGTACAAGCCTCCAACCTTTCCCTATAGTCAGTCCAACGCACGCCTGAAAAAAAGTATCCACCTCCAACCTCCCCCTTTAGCTGATACAACCGATGTCCAAAATGAATATTACTGGGCTCCAACCTCCCCTTATAGTCAGTCCAACACACGCCTAAATAAAAGTACCAGCCTCCAACCTCCCCATGTAACTGTTCCAACACACCGCTGGTGTAGATAAGTGGGGAGTGGGGTGGGGGGGGACAAACCCCAGTCCTGCAACGCTTGAAGGGGGAGCTGATGACATCTGTGGTCTTTCCATTTCTCCTTATCTGCTGCTGGTGAAAGAGAACCCACAAAAAAGCTTCTGGTCCTCTGCTGTTAATTTAGGCTTCATTTTTAGTTTGGCAGGATCTATGATGTCCTCCATTGGCATCACTGTCGTCAGGTCTGGAGGGCGCTGTGAAAAGAAGAAACACTATTAGTGAAGACTATGTACAATGATGGCCTTTCTATTTGAAATGGTTATGCACACTCAGGTGCTGGGAGAATATAGCAGAACATTGGACAATGCATTGACATGGCCCAATGTGTGATTTAATATACTTACAGTGCTCATGGTAAATGGTGGGCTTATTTCTCCAGCCTGCAGTTCCACCCAGTCTACGCTCTTAAAAAATGGGTGGCTTTGCAGATCTTTAACAAGAACCTCTCTCATTTTTGGACATTTGCGTAGGAGCTGTAAAAATATATAAAAAAAAAATTGGTTATCCATGGTACAAAGGCAAGAACTATGCAATTCTACTTTTAGAACTGTTAAACAAATAGCCTTTTTTTGCTGGCTACAGATTGGTATTTACTTACTTTGTTCCCTATGAGGTCCTTGAGATCCATATTGAAATCCTCTGGGAAAGTTGGACAATGGTAGCAGGTCAAGTATGCGTACTCCTCATCCAAGTCTGAGTCAGTGTCTGACTCGGCGTCTGAATCAGTGCCTGGATCGTAGTCTGAATCGTAGTCTGAATCGTCGCCTGAATCGTCGCCTGAATCGTCGCCTGGATCGTCGCCTGAATCGTCGCCTGAATCGTCGCCTGAATCGTCGCCTGAATCGTCGCCTGAATCATTGCCTGGATCGTCGTCTGAATCATTGCCTGGATCGTCGTCTGAATCATTGCTTGGATCGTCGTCTGAATCATTGCCTGGATCGGCGTCTGAATCATTGCCAGGATCGGCATCTGAATCAGTGTCTGAGTCGATGTCCCAGCCATCGAATGGATAATTGTTAGTTGCCATCACATAGACTATAACTCCCAGGGAGAAATAGTCAACAGCAAATCCATATGGCTGATTTAAATGAATCTGTGGAAATATCAAAGAGAGTAGAATGGTCAGTACTGATTGTTTTACTTACAAGAAGACAGGAATACCAAAATGATCCAATACTCACTTCTGGTGCCATGTATTGTGTAGTGCCGAGGTTGGAAGTCAGGGTTCGGGATTTATGCACCTCTGTTGCTGACAAGCCAAAGTCGGCTATTCTCACATGTCCGACGCTATCCAGCAGGATGTTTTCTGGCTTGAGATCCCGGTGTACAATCCCCCTGTTATGAAGGAACTGCAAGCCACAAAGGATCTCGGCAGTAAGAAATCTGATGGAGAGAGAGAGAAAAGATTTTATATATATATAAGATTACCATACAAAATATTTATATAATATAATAATCGAAGCCACAAAATAAAGCATTTATCTCAACGCTTCAATTATCAGGCATTGTCATGTATGATCGTAATAACTAAATCAGGTTGTAATAAAACATTACCAGTAACGATAGAGCATAGCGCAATATATACATAGAAGTGTTTTATATGGATATTTGAAATTGTTGATTAATCTGTCGTAAATGCGCTTTGCGAATTCTTACAAATTTTGTTTTTTGTGATGGTAAAGGTGTCCAAATATGATTAAGCCCTGGTTCACACTGGTGCGATTTGACATGCGATTTGACATGTCAAATTGGCGATATTTGCTGCAAATTGCGGGCAATGGCACGTCCTAATCGGTGCGACGCCGCATCTGCGACGCTGCACTGATTTCAAAAAGTAGTTTCTGTACTACTTTTTGCGATTTCGGCCGCGATTTACATTGACATCTGTGTCAGATATCTTTGTAATCGCGGCTGAAATCGGGACTGCCAGCGAGAGTGAAATCATGCGAGTTCAGCTAAACTCGCACGGCTTCACTCCCGCAGCCCAGTGTGAACCTGGGCTGAATGTGATTTTACAGTCTCTCCTAAAGCGTATGTGAGGCCAAAACAGAAAGCAACAAAATAGCTTCCCCTCTCTATCCAATACTACGATTTTTTTTTTACATTTATAGACAAACGTTATCAAAAATGACAAGGACCCACTAGATATAAATCAAATTGATTTGTTGGCAGACCCCCGTATGATATAATTACTTATAAATTTGAAAGGAGATGGGTTATAGATTGCCCAATCAGATGAAGGGTTGGAAGCTTCCATTGGATGATGAACTGGCCAATAATGGTTTGATTGGATTATAACAGTATGTAATATGGACACACTGGGATTTAATAAAACTGGTATACACAGAATGTGGTGCAGCTGTGCACAGTAACCAATCAGCTTCTAGGTTTTATTGCCAAAGCTTGCTGAAGCTACTATGCGCATACACACCAGATTCTGTGTGCACCAGTTTTAGTAAATCTCCCCCACTGCGACATCTAGATGCATCGTGATCGATTATTCTTGTGGTAAAATAGATTGTTTGGAATCAGTCTCAGTAGAAGTTTTGTTCCGATATGTGCAGTGCCTGAGATGTCTGTCCAGTGTGTGATTGTACATGTATATATAGGTAGAGCTTTGGTAGGACAGATGTACTGAAAGTCAGACCTTCCTGTTGGAATCGCGTATCTAGGACAAGCCTACATTTTGATATGATCTATGTACAGTACTATGTTCTACCTCCATCCCAATTATCATGGTACCCTATTGTATCACCTATCTTATATCTAGGAAAAGCCTATGCGTTGATGTGATCTATGTAGAGTACTATATTCTACCCCATCCCTAGTATCATGGTAACCCATTGCCTTACCTTGTCGTCTCAATATCTACTGGTGCTCTTTTGTCTAAGAAGTTGCACAGGTCTCCACCACTCAGGTATTCCATGACGAAGAATAAGAAATCCTATGGAGAGGAAAGAAAGATCCAGGTTATAGAAATGATTCGCTATGCAGCTTTGGGTACATTGTGAGAAAAGTAGGTGTCACATACAGCGGTATTCTGAGAGAATAACCAATTAACACCGACCTCTCCCACAAAAGTAGAAGGTAGAGTCACTTACCTCTGTCTGGAAGGTACCATATGCATGAGTGCAGAATGGAATGGCACGAACTTCCTTCAGTATGTGGCTCTCGATGAGGTTATCTTTGTAGTCTTCCTTGTTCTTGATCATGATTTTGAGAGCCAGCGGTTCATCAGTGGAGGGGTGTGATGCCAAAACCACCTGGAGGGAACAGAGGGAGAGAAAATTATAAATGACACTCGGAGAAGTTCATTCACATTTAATACTTTATGGATTCATAGTCCTCCTACAGAGGTTTGACACTTCCCATTCTGAATCCGAGTCCAGAGCTCTCCAATCAGCATGGAACATGAGCTTTGCTGATTGGAGAGCTGTAGCTCTGACTCATCAGGGGTCACGTCGAACCACTGTAGAGAGACCACTGCTTCCCAACAGAGAGCAAGCGCCTCTCTCTATAATAGTGATGAGCCGAACACCCCCGGGTTCGGTTCGCACCAGAACCCGCGAACGGACCGAAAGTTCGAACGAACATTAGAACCCTATTAAATACAATGGATGCGAACGTTCGAATTCTAAAGTGCTAATTATAACAACTATTATGCATGTTATTGTCCTAAAAAGGGTTTGGGAACCCGGGTTCTGCACCAGGGGACATGTATCAATGCAAAAAGAAGTTTTAAAAACGGTCGTTTTTCGGGAGCAGTCATTTTAATGATGCATAAAGTGAAAAAAAAAAAGTCAAATATTCCTTTAAATATCGTACCTGGGGGGTGTCTAAAGTATGCCTGTGAAGTGCCACGTGTTTCCCGTGTTTAGAACTGTCCCTGCACAAAATGACACTTCTAAAGGAAAAAAAAGCCATTTAAAACTGCTTGCGGCTTTAATGTAATGTCTGGTCCCGGTAATATGGATGAAATTCTTTAAGAAAAATGGCATAGCTACCCCATGACCCCCCCCCCCTACCCCAGCCCATTACCAGCCCCTTTGGGTCTTGTATGGATATTAAGGGGAACCCCGCACATAAAATAAAAAAGGCCCTATATACTCTGAACAGCCCTATACAGGCGGTGCATACAAGACAGGGACTGTAGGTTTGTTCTTATGTAGAGTCTGTTTGTAATTTTGAACAGGTACATTGTTGAAGTGTAGCTCCAGACCAAAAATCTATTTTTAAACTTTTTGGAAAACATAGGTAAGGGTTATCACCCCTGTAACATTTGTTTTGCTGTCTGTGCCCCTGTTCAGAACATTTCACCTCACTTTCCGTCCCAATGACAACTCTTTTTGAAATGTGGTCTTTTTCTTGAAACAAGGATTGCTGATAAAGCATCAGTACAGAGGAGACACCTTTCTCCCATATTTATTCTTACAGGAGAGAATTTTCCTTCCTAGTGGTAGATTTCCTCTCACTTCCTGTTGTCTTCTTGCGTTTGCAAGTAGGAGTCGTTTGTAAGTTGGATGTTTGAAAGTAGGGACCTGCCGTATATACTCTGCAGAAATAGGCCCCTTAGTTGTTGGTGTTGGCACAACACTGTAAGCACTCACAGTTACTCTTGGTTGGTGCTGGAACGCCCTGCTGTCAACTATTATATCAGGAATTTTAATTACATATAATTGTTGAACAGTGGTAGTAAAAATTGGGCCTTTGATGGTGGTGCTGGTGCCACAACACTGTAAGCCCTGACAGTTACTCTTGGTGGGTGCAGCAATGGGCCCTGCTGTGAATTATTAGATCAAGAATTGTAATTACATGCCCCTGTTGAACAGGGGCTGAAAAATTGAGCCTTAGGCACTGGTGGCACAACACTGCAACCCCTCACAGATACTGTACTTGGAGCACAGCAATGAGCCCTGTTGCAAAGTATTGCTTCAAAAATTGTAATGACACGCCCCTGTTAAACAGGGGCTGAAAAATTGGGCCTTAGGCACTGGTGGCACAACACTGCAACTCCTCACAGATACTGTACTTGGAGCACAGCAATGAGCCCTGTTGCAAAGTATTGCTTCAAAAATTGTAATTACACTCCCCTGTTAAACAGGGGCTGAAAAATTGGGCGTTAGGCACTGGTGGCGGCACCCATAAACAAAAATGATCTTACAAGCTATCATCATCAATCGTATCATTGAGGACTCGGAGGAGGAGGATAGCCAGTCAACATAACAGCACAGGCACTCAGCATCAGCATCAGTCTTGAAGGGATGTGACATGTTAAAATCAATTAGTCTGTTATATCAGCATCAGGTGTGTGGTAGCTGGTGGTGATCCAAGACTGGTTCATCTTGATGAAAGTCAGTCGATCAACCGAGTCGGTGGACAGGCGCACCCTGTGATCCGTGACAAATCCTCCAGCAGCACTGAATGTGCGTTCCGAAAGAACGCTGGATGCAGGACAGGCCAGTAGCTCAATTGCATACTGTGCAAGCTCTGGCCAGTGATCCATCCTCAAGACCCAGTAAGCCAGAGGATTTTCGGTGGGGAAGGTGTCCAAGTCTGACCTTGCCCCTAGATATTCCTGCACCATGTTTATCAGACGCTGGCGATGGTTGCTGGAACCGATCATACTTTGGGGCTGCGGACTAAAGAATTGTCTGAACGCATCGGTCAGACGGCCACCTTCCCCACCGCTCCTTCTTTGACTGGCCGAAGCCTCAGCAACTCGTTGTCCAGGACCAGGAGTTTGCAACCTCCCAGTCTCTGGGAACGCGTTGCACAGACCTTTCTGCAAGGCCTCCCGGAGTTGTCTCATCCTCTGCTCCCTCTGCGACGGTAACATAAGGTCCGCAACCTTACCCTTGTACCGTGGATCAAGGAGAGTGGCCAGCCAGTAATGGTCCCTCTCCTTGATCCGAAGAATACGAGGATCCTTCCGCAGACTTTGCAGGATCAGGGAGGCCATGCAGCGTAGGTTTGCTGAGGCATTCGCTCCGGAGTCCTCTGGGTCACTAAGGACGACATGATCCGCAGCCACCTCCTCCCAGCCACGTACAAGTCCACTGGTTTCTTGGGACTGTAAATCATCCCTAAAAGACTGCTGCTGATGATGCTGAGTGCCAGCCTCCACCTCCATGCTGACACAATCCTCCTCCTCCTCCTCCTCCTCCTCTTCCTGTGCGATGGGTGGGACAGAAGGAACACTGTCTGGGTAAAGGGGGCCTTGAGAGGCAAGGAAGTCCTCCTCTTCCTGCCTCTGTTCTGCCTCAAGTGCCCTGTCCATTATTCCACGCAGCGTGTGCTCCAACAGGTGGACAAGAGGTACAGTGTCACTGATGCATGCACTGTCACTGCTCACCATCCTCGTGGCCTCCTCAAATGGTGCCAGGACAGTGCATGCATCCCTGATCATGCCCCACTGGCGTGGAGAAAAAAAACCAAGCTCCCCTGACCCTGTCCTGGTGCCGTAGTCGCACAGGTACTCATTGATGGCCCTCTGCTGCGTGTGCAGCCGCTGCAGCATGGCCAACGTTGAGTTCCACCTGGTGGGCATGTCACATATAAGGCGGTTCTTGGGCAGGTTCAACTCCTTTTGCAGCTCAGCCAGGCGAGCACTGGCATTATAAGATCTGCGGAAATGCACACAGACTTTCCTGGCCTGCCTCAGGACATCCTGTAAGCCTGGGTACCTGCCCAAGAAGCGCTGCACCACCAGGTTAAGGACGTGAGCCACACAGGGCACATGGGTCAGTTGTCCCTGTCGGAGGGCGGAGAGGAGGTTGGTGCCATTGTCGCAAACCACCATTCCTGGCTTAAGCTGGCGTGGCGTCAACCACCTCTCGGCCTGGCCCTGCAGAGCAGACAGGACCTCTGCCCCAGTGTGGCTTCTGTCCCCCAAACACACCAGCGCAAGCACGGCATGGCATCTTTTTGCCTGCGTACTTGCGTAGCCCCGTGAACGGCTACGGAGCACCGCTGGTTCATAGGACAAACCACAGGAAGAGGCCATGGAGGAAGAAGAAGAGGAGGGGGTGGAGGAGAGAGGTGTGTCACAACCAGTAGTAGCATTTTGGAGGCGTGGCGGTGGGACAACCTCCAACACTACTGCACCTTGTCCTGAATCCTTCCCAGCTGCCAAAAGAGTGACCCAATGGGCCGTGAAAGAAAGGTAACGTCCCTGTCCATGCCTGCTGGACCATGAGTCAGCGGTAATATGCACCTTACCGCTGACCGCCCTGTCCAGCGAGGCCAAGACATTGCCTTCCACATGCCGGTAGAGAGCCGGAATAGCCTTCCGTGAGAAAAAGTGGCGTTTGGGAACCTGCCACTGAGGAACCGCACATTGCACAAACTCACGGAAGGGGGCCGAGTCTACCAACTGAAAAGGCAGCAGTTGAAGCGCTAGCAATTTAGCCAAGCTAGCATTCAACCGCTGGGCATGTGGATGGCTGGGAGTGAACTTCTTTCGACGGTCCAGCAGCTGGGGCAGGGAAATTTGCCTGCTAGAATCGGACGTCGGTGTACTGCTAGCAGAGTGGGCGCAAGTACTTGGCTGTGACACACCTAATTCTACACCTTCATTCCTCTCAGTGCATGTTTCAGAGAGGACTGAAGTTATAGTGGGGTTGGAGATCCCAGCTGATGCGGTGCAAGGAGAGGTCCGCTTTGTTCTTTGGTGTGGGTCTTTGAGGTAGGCTTGCCAACGAGCTGCATGGCAGGTCAACATATGTCTGGTCAGGCATGTGGTACCCAAGCGGCTGATGTTTTGGCCACGCGATATACGCTTGAGACATATGTTGCAAACAGCAGCTGTGCGATCTGATGCACTAGCCTCAAAAAAGGCCCACACCAAAGAACTTTTTGAATGACGGGCAGAGGCAGCGCCCTGCACAGGCGGAGCTCTGCGGTGTGATTCCGTCGGTGTACTGCCCTTACGCTGGCCACCAAAGGGCATCCTGCCTCGTTGGAGATGTGCCTCCTCCTCATCCTCCTCCTCCTCCTCTCTCCTATTAGGCACCCACGTGGAGTCAGTGACCTCATCATCCCCTCCCTCCTCATCACTGGAGCCAATCTGGCAGTATGCTGCAGCTGCTGGAACATGACTGCCAGATTGGTGTCCTTCTTGAGCATCCCCTCTGTCTGCTCTCACGCTACTGCCTTCCTCTAGCTGGGTTTCATCATCAGACCCTTCGAAACGCTGGGCATCCTCCTGGAGCATGTACCCAACACTGTGCTGAAACAGTTCGGGGGACTCCTCAGGAGGAGGACATGGTGGGTCTAGGGAAGGAGTGACTGATGATTTGTCTGACATTGATACCAGGGAAGACGACGCTTTGGCAGCTGCTTTTCCAGTACCCTGAGCCTGGGTGAGAGAGGATGAGGAGGAGGAGGAGGGCTTGGTCATCCACTCTACCAAGTCTTCGGCATGATGTGGCTCAACATGTCCAGCTGCCGAAAAGAAGGACAAGCGTGTCCCATGGCCATGTGCTGATGACAATGCACCGCGTCCACGACCAGCACTGTTGCCCCCAGACACAGAGCCTGCTTGCCCTCTTTTATTGCCTCCTGACTGTCTGCCTCTCCTTGTTTGCCTTCCAGACATTCTAATAGATGGCCTGCAGGGAGATGGGAAAAAAGCAATAAGGGCTACCTTCAGGTGTCCTTCTCTGTCCCTTGAAACAAGGACTTTCACAGTGAAAGAAACTGACACTCTCCCTACCTACAGTTTTCTGTCCCTAGAAAAAATGTTTTTTTTAATCACAATATAGCACAAGGACAATTCACTCACTGTCCTTCCAGGTCCCTGGAAACAAGGACTTGCAGAGTGAAATAAACTGACACTCTCCCTACCTACAGTTTTCTGTCCCTAGAATAAATGTTTTTTTTAAGCACAATATAGCACAAGGACAATTCACTCACTGTCCTTAGAGGTCCCTGGAAACAAGGACTTGCAGAGTGAAAGAAAATAAACACTCTCCCTACCTACAGTTTTCTGTCCCTAGAAAAAATGTTTTTTTTTAAGCACAATATAGCACAAGGACAATTCACTCACTGTCCTTCCAGGTCCCTGGAAACAAGGACTTGCAGAGTGAAAGAAAAAAAACACTCTCCCTACCTACAGTTTTCTGTCCCTAGAAAAAATGTTTTTTTTAATCACAATATAGCACAAGGACAATTCACTCACTGTCCTTACAGGTCCCTGGAAACAAGGACTTGCAGAGTGAAAGAAACTGACACTCTCCCTACCTACAGTTTTCTGTCCCTAGAATAAATGTTTTTTTTAAGCACAATATAGCACAAGGAGAATTCACTCACTGTCCTTCCAGGTCCCTGGAAACAAGGACTTGCAGAGTGAAATAAACTGACACTCTCCCTACCTACAGTTTTCTGTCCCTAGAATAAATGTTTTTTTTAAGCACAATATAGCACAAGGACAATTCACTCACTGTCCTTACAGGTCCCTGGAAACAAGGACTTGCAGAGTGAAAGAAACTGACACTGTCCCTACCTACAGTTTTCTGTCCCTAGAATAAATGTTTTTTTTAAGCACACTATAGCACAAGGACAATTCACTCACTGTCCTTACAGGTCCCTGGAAACAAGGACTTGCAGAGTGAAAGAAAAAAAACACTCTCCCTACCTACAGTTTTCTGTCCCTAGAAAAAATGTTTTTTTTAATCACAATATAGCACAAGGACAATTCACTCACTGTCCTTACAGGTCCCTGGAAACAAGGACTTGCAGAGTGAAATAAACTGACACTCTCCCTACCTACAGTTTTCTGTCCCTAGAATAAATGTTTTTTTTAAGCACAATATAGCACAAGGACAATTCACTCACTGTCCTTACAGGTCCCTGGAAACAAGGACTTGCAGAGTGAAAGAAAAAAAACACTCCCCCTACCTACAGTTTTCTGTCCCTAGAAAAAATGTTTTTTTTAATCACAATATAGCACAAGGACAATTCACTCACTGTCCTTACAGGTCCCTGGAAACAAGGACTTGCAGAGTGAAATAAACTGACACTCTCCCTACCTACAGTTTTCTGTCCCTAGAATAAATGTTTTTTTTAAGCACAATATAGCACAAGGACAATTCACTCACTGTCCTTACAGGTCCCTGGAAACAAGGACTTGCAGTGTGAAAGAAAAAAAACACTCTCCCTACCTACAGTTTTCTGTCCCTAGAAAAAATGTTTTTTTTAATCACAATATAGCACAAGGACAATTCACTCACTGTCCTTACAGGTCCCTGGAAACAAGGACTTGCAGAGTGAAAGAAACTGACACTCTCCCTACCTACAGTTTTCTGTCCCTAGAATAAATGTTTTTTTAAGCACAATATAGCACAAGGACAATTCACTCACTGTCCTTCCAGGTCCCTGGAAACAAGGACTTGCAGAGTGAAAGAAAAAAAACACTCTCCCTACCTACAGTTTTCTGTCCCTAGAAAAAATGTTTTTTTTAATCACAATATAGCACAAGGACAATTCACTCACTGTCCTTCCAGGTCCCTGGAAACAAGGACTTGCAGAGTGAAATAAACTGACACTCTCCCTACCTACAGTTTTCTGTCCCTAGAATAAATGTTTTTTTTAAGCACAATATAGCACAAGGACAATTCACTCACTGTCCTTACAGGTCCCTGGAAACAAGGACTTGCAGAGTGAAAGAAAAAAAACACTCTCCCTACCTACAGTTTTCTGTCCCTAGAAAAAATGTTTTTTTTAATCACAATATAGCACAAGGACAATTCACTCACTGTCCTTCCAGGTCCCTGGAAACAAGGACTTGCAGAGTGAAATAAACTGACACTCTCCCTACCTACAGTTTTCTGTCCCTAGAATAAATGTTTTTTTTTAAGCACAATATAGCACAAGGACAATTCACTCACTGTCCTTACAGGTCCCTGGAAACAAGGACTTGCAGAGTGAAAGAAAAAAAACACTCTCCCTACCTACAGTTTTCTGTCCCTAGAAAAAATGTTTTTTTTAATCACAATATAGCACAAGGACAATTCACTCACTGTCCTTACAGGTCCCTGGAAACAAGGACTTGCAGAGTGAAATAAACTGACACTCTCCCTACCTACAGTTTTCTGTCCCTAGAATAAATGTTTTTTTTAAGCACAATATAGCACAAGGAGAATTCACTCACTGTCCTTCCAGGTCCCTGGAAACAAGGACTTGCAGAGTGAAAGAAAAAAAACACTCTCCCTACCTACAGTTTTCTGTCCCTAGAAAAAATGTTTTTTTTAATCACAATATAGCACAAGGACAATTCACTCACTGTCCTTCCAGGTCCCTGGAAACAAGGACTTGCAGAGTGAAATAAACTGACACTCTCCCTACCTACAGTTTTCTGTCCCTAGAATAAATGTTTTTTTTAAGCACAATATAGCACAAGGACAATTCACTCACTGTCCTTACAGGTCCCTGGAAACAAGGACTTGCAGAGTGAAAGAAAAAAAACACTCTCCCTACCTACAGTTTTCTGTCCCTAGAAAAAATGTTTTTTTTAATCACAATATAGCACAAGGACAATTCACTCACTGTCCTTCCAGGTCCCTGGAAACAAGGACTTGCAGAGTGAAATAAACTGACACTCTCCCTACCTACAGTTTTCTGTCCCTAGAATAAATGTTTTTTTTAAGCACAATATAGCACAAGGACAATTCACTCACTGTCCTTAGAGGTCCCTGGAAACAAGGACTTGCAGAGTGAAAGAAAATAAACACTCTCCCTACCTACAGTTTTCTGTCCCTAGAAAAAATGTTTTTTTTTAAGCACAATATAGCACAAGGACAATTCACTCACTGTCCTTCCAGGTCCCTGGAAACAAGGACTTGCAGAGTGAAAGAAAAAAAACACTCTCCCTACCTACAGTTTTCTGTCCCTAGAAAAAATGTTTTTTTTAATCACAATATAGCACAAGGACAATTCACTCACTGTCCTTACAGGTCCCTGGAAACAAGGACTTGCAGAGTGAAAGAAACTGACACTCTCCCTACCTACAGTTTTCTGTCCCTAGAATAAATGTTTTTTTAAGCACAATATAGCACAAGGACAATTCACTCACTGTCCTTCCAGGTCCCTGGAAACAAGGACTTGCAGAGTGAAAGAAACTGACACTGTCCCTACCTACAGTTTTCTGTCCCTAGAATAAATGTTTTTTTTAAGCACACTATAGCACAAGCACAAAACACACTGACACTCTCCCTACCTATCCTTCTCTTTCCCTAAACTAAAGGAATCCAGGTTAAGCAAGAAAGAAATAACAGTCACTGTCCCTGCCTATGCTGCTCTATCCCTGCTCCGGAACACACTACACTAGGCCGCCGTGCTGGCGGCCTTTTATAGTGTGGGGCGTGTACTAAACACCCTCAGCAATAATTGGCCACAGGCATCCTGCCTGTGGCCAATCATTGCTCTCCTCGCTGCCGGCGCTGTGATTGGCCAAGCATGCGGGGTCACAGTGCATGCTTGGCCAATCACAGCGCCTGGATGACACTGCGATGGCGTAGTGCATTGTGGGCCGTTCGCGTCACTCGAATTTGGCGCGAACGGCCCAAATCGTTCGATCTTCGTCGAACGATCGAACAGCCGATGTTCGAGTCGAACGTATGTTCGACTCGAACACGAAGCTCATCCCTACTCTATAACATGTTGGCAAAGGACAGGCTTTCCTACTTTGGTATTGGCAGCTACAGAAAACATTAAATATAATCATCATTTGTGTTAATGCAACCTGAACGGATTTATCTGAATGAAATGGAAAGATTTGGGCTTTAGGCCGTGTTCACATATGTGCGCCTGTGGTTTGCAGTATGGGGGTCTGGTGCGTTTCTGTTCACCGGTTCAGGTGCGATTCATGTGCAAAATGTTGCCTACATTCGCACTTGAACCGGACCTAAAAACGCACAGGACCCTTTTTGAAACCTCGCCGCAGTTGCCCCTTACATGTGTAAACCGGCTCCATTGAGTGCCAGTCACATTCACATGTCATGCGAATTGGATGTGGTTAAAAACGCGTCCAATTCGTACATATGTGAACCCAGCCTCAAAGTGTTTGTCCAGCTCTGCAACAGCCACACAGACAGAAATAAAAATACTTTTCTTTAGTAGAGTAGGGTGAGGGCATTGCTGTCTGTGTCCCTGTTGCAGATTCTCAATCACTTCCTGTCTGGTGAAACCGTTGTCAGCAGGACAGGAAGTGAGGGGAAATCTCTCTAATGTAGCCCTGGATAGTGATAAGGCCAGACAGGGGTTCAAATCCCCCCCACTCTACCTGAACATTTTAAATCGGAGAAAAGATCCGACCACTTACCTTTCCAAAACTCCCCTCTCCGAGAAACTGATGTAATCTGAAGCCATCCAATGTCATTGGGATGACTTCCTTAGTGGTGGGGGACCGACGGTCACATGTTGGTCGAGTCTTGATGTGGATTTCGCATTTGGTCTCGCTCACTGGGGCAGGCCTGCCGTGTGAGCTGTGTCTACGGTAAATACCGTATACATCTGCAATAAAAAAGAAAGAATCAGATTTAGCACCTTCATCTACATTTGATACATATTTCATTGTTGAACATCAAATTATAGAGCGAAAACTCCAGTGCCAGGGACAATAAATAAACCCGCTATATCAAAAATGCTGGTTGCCTGACACTTATCCCGACCCACTGGCTGTAATGCTTTCTACAAGTCAGTGAGTCGGCAACAAGTATTTTTAGTGATGTGATGATGGACTTTTATAGTAAAATGGGTGGGCGGGTCACAAAGGAAGTTGTGAAACTGCAACAGGAAGTAGCTGTGTCACCTGCCTGGCTGTGCATTGTGGCAGGGGTTGGTAAATCATCAGACCAGCTGGGAAAAATGGCAAATATATTTTAGGAGAAAAGGAAAGGTTTTGTGAACTGGCAGTAATGTTAAGTGTGTCATATGTCATCTCTGAGATCAGACATGAGATGGGTCACCCACTATGAGGGGGTCTTACACCATCCTGACATTCAGCCAAAATAAACATATCAGCCGAAAGAGAAAACAAGAGCCTAACGTAGTAGGAATGTTTATGTATGTGTTTTCCTATCATTGGTTTATAGATATTCATAATCTCCCTTTTATTAATATATGTGAAAGGGCTATTTAAGCCCAAAGCAAACATTCAATATATGGCTATGGGACAGGAAGTGAAGGTAAATCTCCGCAATGGGACACAGATAGCGGAAAACAAAATCTGACAGAGGTTATAACCCTCCCTTGTTCTATTCAAAATGAAAAAAAATGGCTATACTTCTACTTTAAGTTATGTAAAACCTTTATCTTAAAAGGAACAAAACTTTTGTTGTAACTGCAATGTTAGCTGGAGTTTTGCTTCAATTTGTTAATGTATGTAAATCTGCTAGTCATTCTATCACTCCCTCTCTCCCATACTGGCTGTCTGCTGTGCTCCCTGTATACAGCTCTGCTCAATGATACTCGAGACTCCAATAAACAAACATCAGGAATTGAGCGTAATTCTCAGCGCCATATCGCACACAGACTGTCATCAGTGAGGATATAGAAATCATGGAGGAGACAAATTTCCACCAATGAGATTCCAGTTACTGGGCCTCCTAACTGTCACCCCCTCCCCCCTGACAGTGACTGTTGATGATCTGCAGAAGAGGCTTTCATTGTTAGAAATGAACAGAGACATCATTCTACAGTCCAAGGAGACCGGAGAGCTGCTAACAGTTCTAAACCTGTCCAAATGAAAAGGGATCTATAGGGATCAGACTGCAGGGTTGTGTTTTTCAGCCATATAGATAGTATGGCTGAAATCGCATTGCATTCGGACCAAACTCGCACAGGACCCTTTTTTTTGGTCCGCACCAGAATCGGATCGCATTGGGTGTTCACACCCATACGATCCAATATATGTCCGAACTGTCAGTTCGCAGTGCAATATGCGAGCTGAAATGGGGGTGTCATTAACAATGTATTGACACTCCCGGCAGTTTGCATATGAAAGTGTGAACTGCTGTGCTAGTCGGGTGCGATGCGGGAATCCGCATTGGATTTGCAGGGTTCCCGCATCGCACAAGCGCGAACTGAGCCTTATTTAAAAAAAATAATAATAATCTACAGATTGGTGTTTACAAGACACAACCCAGCAATTGGAATGTAAACCAGGCTTGTCCTCTTCCCATGCACTATGTGATTTACTCCCCACACTGCTTGTTCCAATGCGTGTCTATCCAGGACCATGTGTGCCAGTTACTGTGCCCTGTCCATGGCCAACCCTATACATGTGTACATATGGGAATGTCACCCGTCATCAATGGGGAAAAGTAGAAAATGAATCACAATACTCACCATTCAAATCCTCTGTCTTCTTGTGTGGGCCATAGACTTTACGGCCGACACCAAAGCATCCAGCGGCCGCTCTAATGCAGCCGCGCAGAAAAGCTTTAGCCCTCTTTATTTTTGTGGGCTTCTTGTTTGGGGTATCTGCAGGCTGTTCAATGATACCTCCTTCCATAGGTGGTCTTCCAGTGGTCTGTGTATCTTTGGTGTTAATGTGATAAACAGCCTTTTTACACTGAAAAAATCTCATTCTGAAGAATAATCTAAGCACGCTTTAAGCGCAGGAGAATGAAATTACAATACAATTGAATCAAATGAAATCACTAGAGTGAATTCCCAATCCAAATATCACCAGAGAAAAAACACGTCTGCACGGTTCAGTAAACACTCTGGGACTGGCAGACTCCTACTGAGCGCCGCCTTATATAGGGGGCAGCTGATGACATCACAGCGAATGGTCATGTGACCTAGTTGTTTTTCTGCTTGTTTTTTTTAAAATTCCTGGCACTCTGCCAAGAGTAACTGACAGTTTTTTTTCTTTTTAAAGGAACCTTTTACCTGGTTTGTTAGCTTTGTGAATTCAGCCTCTAGGCTCAGTATATAGATCTCACATGCCAAATTATTATTATTATTATTATTATAATTTTTTTTTTTATTAAAGTGACAGTATTTTGATATTTAAAATGTACAGTCCTCTGGCTTAAAGTGGAGTTTCATCCACATTTTCAACTCCTCTGCATCCCTCACTAAATTGTGCACTGTAAACAAATTGGATATTTTTTTCTCAGCACATACTGTATATTTGCTGTATTCATTCTTCACTTCCTCCTCCCTGGCCCCGGTCCATCGCATCATTTCCTGTTTGCAATGCCTCCTGGGAGATGTGTGTCATCAATCCCAGGAGGCAATGGGCATTGTGGGGCTTTTGTTGCCATGGTTACCAAAGCTTCTTATACACAGTGATGGGCGGTGGGGGAGGCGGCTGGAATATCTCGGCTCTGATTACTTACAGAGCCGGGGGGAGAGCACAGCCACACCATTACTAATCATTTATAATAGAGTACTATGAGGGGGCAATAGGATGGGGCAGGTTTAATGGGGGAAGTTTTTGATGGGCCAATAGGACAGGGGCAGTTTTTGATGGGGGGGCAGTTTTTGATGGGCCAATAGGACAGGGGCAGTTTTTGATGGGGCAATTTTTGGTGGGGAAATAGGACGGGGGACAATTTTTGGTGGGGAAATAGGACAGGGGCAATTTTTGATGGGGTAATAGTACGGGGGCAGTTTTGATGGCACAATTTTTGATGGGGCATTTTTTGATGGGGCAATAGGACGGGCAGTTTTTGATGGGGCAATTTTTGATTGGGGGCAGTTTTTGGTGGGGAAATATGATGGGGGCAATTTTTAACGGGGCAGTTTTTGATAGGGTAATAGGACGGGCAGTTTTTGATGGGGCAATAGGATGGGGGCAGTTTTTGACGGGGGGAGGGGGCAATTTTTGATGGGGGGCAGTTTTGATGGGGTAATAGGACGGGGCAGTTTTGATGGGGCAATAGGATGGGGGAAGTTTTTGATTGGGCATATTTGATGGTGGCAGTATGATGGGGCAGCTTCTGGAAAAGGTAATTACTTTTTTAAACAATGCTAATTGTAAATGATATACCTCTTTCTGTGCAGATGATAGATAGATCTATCTAGTTTATTTATCTCTATCTATCTCACTATCTCTATCTGCACAGAAAGAAGATATATCATTCACAATTAGCATCTTTTAACCACTTGAGACCCGCGCTATAGCCGAAAGACGGCTGCAGCGCGGCTCTCAAGTGCCGAGTGGACGTCCCCAGGACGTCCTGGTTTGTTTACATCCCGCCACACGCCCTCGAGGAACAGCTGTGCGCGCTGCATCACGTGATGCCGATTAGTGTGCCTGGTGGCCGCGATGACCGCCAGGTACATGCGATCGGCTTTTACAGAGGCAGGACATGGATCTCTGTGTAAACACAGAGATCCACGTCCTGTCAGGGAGGGAGGAGACCGATGCTGTGTCCCTTGTACATAGGGACACAGATTGGTCACCTCCCCCAGTCAGTCCCCTCCCCTCCACAGTAAGAAACACTAATAGAGAACATATTTAACCCCTTGATCGCCCCCTAGTGTTAACCCCTTTCCTGCCAGTCACATTTATACAGTAATCAGTGCATTTTTCTAGCACTGTTCGCTGTATAAATGTGAATGGTCCCAAAATAGTGTCAAAAGTGTCCGATATGTCCGCCGCAATATCGCAGGCTTGACAAAAATCGCAGATCGCCGCCATCACTAGTAACAAAAAAATATATAATAAAAATGTCATAATTCTATCCCCTATTTTGTAAGTTGCGCTATAACTTTTGCGCAAACCAATCACTATATGTTAATTGCATTTTTTTTACCAAAAATAAATAGAAGAATACGTATCGGCCTAAACTGAGAAAAAACATTTTTTTTTTAAATTGGGATATTATTATAAAAAAAGTAAAAAAATATTGTGAGCATGTGTGAGATCTGGAGGTGCATGCTGGGTATACAGGAAAAGATACAGTCTGGCTTCAGATGCCCACACATGAGATGGCCGCGGCCTGCTGGGACTTACGAAAGTAAGAAATCAATGGTGCAAAAATACAAAACGCACCTTAGTTTACAGCAGTGGTTCTCAACCTATCTAGTGCCGTGACCCCTTGATAAAATTTCCCAAGTTGTGGGGACCCCTAACTGTAAAATTTTCGTAGCGTGGGTTGTTGGCACCCAAGGCAAGACGAGCAATTTGCGCCCCTAATCCACAGACATTTAGCGCTCCCTGAGTCCCTTCCACTTGTACAGTATTAAAACCCCTTCTGGTACATTTTAGAACGTTCCACTCTTTCTCTTTGTTCTCCTTACTTTTCCCTTTTATCTCCCTCTATCCTAATTTCTTGTCTCGCCCCCATCCCTCTCTAGCCATCTTTCTTGTTCTCTTATTCTTTCTCTCCCTTTTTCTTTGTTCCTCCCCCTCTTTTGCTCTCCCTTCAATGTATTCTATTTTATTCCTTATCTTACTCCTTGGTGGGGGGAATGGGATGAGCGGCAGTGCTGGAGGGAGTTCTGATCAGCCAACTTAGGTGCTCTTGATCAAGGTCATATGCTGATCTGAGAACTGTAGTGGGGACTTTTAATGGCAGCTATAACCCCAGGTAGTGTTACTCACTGTGTCTGCGGCTTCACTGTGTCAACAGCTCTGTGGTGTCTCGCAACATTGACACCTATGCCGAAGTCAGGAGATGGGGTCTCCTCCAGCCCCTCCCACTTAATATTCCTCACCAATCAGCTGACCTCTAGTTTCTGCCCCCCCCAGCCATGCCGTTTAACTGAATGGGGAGCTGCGAAGAGGCTGAGTGGGCGGCTGCGGGCTCCAGGAACAGCCCAGCTGCGTGGCCACAGGCTTCAGGGACAGCCCTGCTGGGCGACCGCGAAAAAGCTGGGAGAGCGTTACAGGCTTCAGGAACAGCCCAAGATTCTTTGACCCCTGGCAAATCGTCATTCGACCCCCAGGTTGAGAACCACTGGTCTACAGCATACCTTTACTAGAATACATTAAGCATGAGGATTATAGGGGTAATTTTATTAAAAAAATAAAGTTTCGGCTGGAACACCGCTTTTAACCACTTAAGGACCGCCGCCTGTACATTTACGTCGGCAGAGCGGCATGGACAGGCATAGGCACGTACCTGTACGTCCCCTTTAAGATGCCGCCGTGTGGTCGCGCGCCGGCGGCATGCTCGCGACCCTGTCGCTTTCTCCGTGAGCCCGACCGTGGGTCCCGTGGACTCGGTTGCCACGGGAATACCCACGATCGTCTCACGGAGAGAGAGAGATAGCGGGGAGATGCTAGTTTAAACAAGCATCTCCCCTCTCTGCCTAGTGACAATGACACTGATCTCCGCTCCGTGTAGTCAGAGTGGAGATCAGTGTCATGTCACACACAGCCCATCCCCCCTACAGTAAGAAGCACTCCCTAGGAAACACTTAACCCCTACATCGCCACCTAGTGGTTTACCCTTCACTGCCAGTGTCATTTTCACAGTAATCGGTGCATTTTTATAGCACTGATTGCTGTAAAAATGACAATGGTGTCAAAAGTGTCCGATGTGTCCGCCATAATGTAGCAGTCATGATAAAAATCGCTAATCGCCGCCATATCTAGTACATTTTTGCTCTATTTTTGTTTATAGCGCAAAAAATAAAAACCGCAGAGGTGATCAAATACCAGCAAAAGAAAGTTCTATTTGTGGGAAAAAAAAGGACGTCAATTTTGTTTGGAAGCCACGTCGCATGACCGCGCAATTGTTAAAGCGACGCAGTGCCGAATCGCAAAAAGTGGCCTGGTCTTTGACCAGCAAAATGGTCCGGGGCTAAAGTGGTTAAAGTAGAACTATAGGCAAAAGTTTTTTTTTAGGGATATAGCAAGAGAGGATTATGAACCCCACTGTCAATGTATTTATTTATTTTACCATCTGTGTCCCATTGCGGTGATATACCATCACTTTCTGTACCATAGCCAAAGAAAAGGAAATGCCTGCAAATTAAGGGAATTCCTTGGGGACCCCCAGGTCACTAGAACTAGTATCCCTGTTGGAAGATTTTCCCTTCTATTACTTTTCTGGGGACAACCCAAAATTTGGGATTTTCTTTTAGTTTCACTTTTAACGATAATGGTAACCAGGATAAATAGAGAGTGGGAATCTCCCTAACGGGACACAGGCAGCAATAAAAACTATAGGTGTTCTAATCCCTCCCCACTCTATACAAAACAAAAATGTTTTGCCTTGAGTTTTACTTTAAAGCGGACTTAAGTCCATTTTTTCAACTTTCCATTAAATCTTCTGTCCTTGTTTTAACTTTAGATAGTATAATTTTTTTTTTCTGCCAGTAAATACCTTATACAGCCCACTTCCTGTTTCTTGTCTGGTCATTAGCCTAGGCTTATGACATCATGCACAGCTCTCACTATCGCGAGAGTTTGCCAGGAAGAGAGGGGGTGAGTCATAAGAGGGCAAATGAGAGCTGCTGAACTGGAGGTGTGTGTCTGTGTAACTCCAGGAAGTGAATGGGCAGCAGCTTCAGCTGCCCACAGTTATAATGGCTGCAGTCAGACTTGGTGGAGGGAAATTTCTGCAGCATATTTGGCAAGTACAGAATCACAGTATATCTCAAATAATATGCAAAGTGGTTGGAGGGAAGCTTCAGAATGGCAAAGATGTTTTTATTACAAATTTATGTGAGCAGCCTGCAGTTCCTCTTTAAGGAGTCTTCAGCAACTTAGGTCGGGTGCAAAGGGGGCCCTTCCTGAGCTGGGCTGTGTATATTCATAGACAGACGCAGCGCTGGCAAGCCACACCCCCGCTCCCACATCATGGGAGTTTGACTGACAGCAGCAGGGACCTATGGCTCCCAGTGCTCTGTGTCAGAAGTGAGAGTAGAGGTGCTGGAGTAATGAGAGGTACAGGTAAGTGTTTAGGAATGTTAAGGTAGGTGGGCTTTTTTTTTTTTTACCTTAATGCATCAAAGTGAAAAATGTTTTGAGTTTAGAACCAATTTAAAGCTGCCTGAAAATAGCTTATAGTGCCTGAAAATTGCTGTATGGCCAATTTAAGAGCTTTCTATCTAGAGGTCGACCGATATATCGGTGGGCCGATATATTTGCCGATATTTCGTCTTTTTAAAGAAATCGGCTTCGGCCGATTATTATGTTTAAAAAGGCCGATTTGTGAAGGATCCGAGGCAGGGTCGTGCTGGGGGGAAATCCCCCCCACCCCGCGACCGTACACCGTCTAATCTAAACGGTTGCTAGCACGGCCGCTGCCTGCTGACTTTTCTTTTTTTTCCCCCAGTGGAGGAAGTCGGCAGCGCCGGCCGCCGATTGGCTGTTACTGGCCGCGCTGCATTCTGAGGTTTGTAGTCTGGGGGCAGAGGCGGGCGCGCAGCACGTCAGGGGATGAATGGAGCTGTCTTTGACCATGCGAGGGGACGGAACGGAGCCAGGAGCGCTCCGCTGGTGCAAGTGGCAGTGAATGACATTGAGTTGTATTGGTGGGCACTGATAACTGAGTTGTATTGGTGGGCACTAATAACTGAGTTGTATTGGTGGGCACTGATAACTGAGCTGTATTGGTGGGCACTGATAACTGAGCTGTACTGGTGGGCACTGATGTACTGTACTGGTGGGCACTAATGAGGTGGCACTGACAGGCTGCACTGGTGGGCACTGATGGACACTGATAGGCTGCACCCCACCTCTCCACCCTAAACAATAACCTCCTCCCCACCTCTCCACCCTAGATTTTCTGAGATTAAGGAAAGAGAAAAAAAATCGGCCTAAAATATCGGCCGCAAAAATCGGCAACATATATCGGCCATCGGCCGCCCCGATTTCTAAATATCGGCATCGGCCAGAGAAAAACCCATATCGGTCGACCTCTATTTCCATCCATTGATTGATTTCCAGCTATATTCATCAAGACTGTATAACCATTTCATATTGTGGTGTATTTCTAGATTTTATAGTATTGGATGGAAGATGGTCTGGCATTTACTGCTTTCTTTGTTCCTATGGAGGAGATGGATTGTTATCCCTGGGATAGAAGGTGGTGAGCTGGGAAATTTTACAGTGGTCTCTGGATCAGGAATAGAGGAGAAGTCTTCAGTGGGGACTAAGGAGAGATTTCCTATTGTTTCTAGCTGTCAGGTTGATCGAGTATTTAAAGTGATCGTAAAGGATTTTTTTGTTTTTTTTTGTTTAAATAACAAACATGTTATCCACACCTGCTCTGTATAATGGCTTTGCACTTTTCAAAGAGTGTAGAAAGGGAAAGACAGCAGATATACAAATAAAACTTATGTAGGGAGATTTGTTTAATCTCTGTGTATCATCTGAGGCTGGTCACTTCACTGGATATAGGAGAGAGTTTACATCCACTTTAAACCATGTGCACCTCCAAAGAGCACACAGAGAGGGTTACATTTTCTATAAAACTTCCTGGAGTTATTCTTTAATACTACACACTTGTAAATCTGTGCACTGAGCCTACATACCCAACTCTTGGTTTCTCATCCCTGGTAAGAGTAGTTTAGTATTAGTAAAAGCAGGACACTTTACACATAACACCCAGCCAGTGTCATTAGTACAGTGACAGTGTATAGTATTATTACTGATCACTGAATTAATGTCACTGGGGATGTCCGTGGCAGTTAGTCAGCCCCCCCCCCAGCGTCAGTTAGTGTTAGACTGCCCGTCGCACTATCACAGTCCCTTAAAAGGCACTGATCCCCACCTTTGGTAGTATGGGGAAAAAACATTAGAGGTGCACTGAAATTTCGGCCGCAAAACATATATCCGCTGAAAACTGTTTTCGGCATTCGCCAGAAAGAAGAAAGGGTGCCGATAATGGAACAAAAAAAAGGGTGTGGAAATTCAAATCCAGCTTTATGACACAGTGGGAGATCACTGGACTAGTGAGGCTGCATCTGGCGGTCACCGGTGAGGCTGCATCTGGCGGTCACCAGTGTGGCTGCATCTGGCGGTCACCGGTGAGGCTAAATTGATCTTTTGTATCATGTCTGCAGTCTCTGACCATCTCTTGTATCATATCTGCTAGAGGTGCACCGAATGGAAATTTTGCTAATACTATTAGCAGTGTGTTTTAAAGGGGTTGTAAAGGTTCAGGGTTTTTAAAAAAACAAAAAAACAAACATGTCATACTTAACTCCGCTGTGCAGTTGGTTTTTCACAGAGTGGCCCCGATCCTCTTCTTCTGGGGTCCTTCAGTGGCGCTACTGGCTCCTCCTCTTCTCGAGTGCCCCGTTGGAGAAGCGCTCTCCTTCATGGACAACAGTGCGGTCGCGCTCCCGTGTCCTGCTTCTGCGTCTATTCACACAGAAAGCAGGACTCGGCCCCGGCGCCTGCGTCACTGGATTTGATTGACCGCAGCAGGAGCCAATGGCTGTGCTGCTATCAATCCATCCAATCAGGCCCAGAGAGACCGGCTTTTGCTGGTGTGCTTGTCCCCGGCGTGAGATAGAGGGGGTACAGGAAAGTAAAACAGGGGAGGGGGGGGGAAGAGGCTGCAGGATTACAGGAGGTTTTTCACCTCAATGCATAGAATGTATTGAGGTGAAAAACCTTGAAGGTGTACAACCCCTTTAAGTTTAAGTGATTGCAGACATGATACATGAGCTTTTCTTGCAGTAAAGGGACCAGCAATAATTTAATAATCATTTAAATTTCTGATATTAAATAAAAAGTCAAATATAATACAATTTATATATAAAAATATAAATATTTATAAAAACTATCTTTTTCCGTTTTGGCTTTCGGCTAAGTGCATCTTGCGTTTTCGGTTTTTGTTTCGCCACCAAATTTTCCATTCGGTGCACCCCTGATAAATATTCCCGTATCTAAACCATTGTTTGTAGGTGCAATACCTTTATGCAAACCAACCAATATACACTTATTGGGATTTTTTTTTTATCCAAGACATGTAGTAGGATACATTTTTGCAAAAATTTATAGAGAAATTTAATTTTAAATTCCAATTTTGTTATTGGATATGTATTGCACCAGCAAGGGGAAAAATAAATATATATATATATATATATATATATATATATATATATATATATATAATATGAATATATATATATATCATTTTTTTATTTATTTTTTTTCAAAAGTTTTGGCCTTTTTTTCATTTATGAAATAAATAAAAACTCAGTGGTGATCAAATACCACCAAAAGAAAGCTCTATTTGAGCTCTTTCACACGGAGGTCCGTTCAGGTCCGCCTGTCAGTTTTTTAGGCGGACCTGAAACGGATCCTCCATGTAGCCCTATGGAAGCACGGATGTCAGCGGAGACATGTCCGCTGACATCCGCTCCGCCAAAGTGTGACGGAGGAAAACCCTATTTTTCCTTATGTCGGCGGAGCGGATCGGATGACAACGGACTCTACGGTCCGTCGTCATCCGATTCCCCATAGGGGAGAGCGGCGCTCTGACAGGGCGGTCCCTGCACAGTGTGCGGGGACCGCCCAGTCATCCGTCTGCTCAGCGGGGAGCGATCCCCGCTGAGCAAGCGGAGCTTTACGGGGCGGATCTTCACGGATCCGCCCCGTGTGAAAGGACCCTTAGTGTGCAAATATTATATACATTTTGTTTGGGTAAGTGTTGCATGACTGTGCAATTAACAGTTAAAGTAGTGCAGTGCTAAATAGCAAAAAATGGCCCAGTCATGAAGAGGGTAAAATCTTCCGAAGCGCAAGTGCGTTACCCCAACCCTACCTCTTGTTTAAAAATAAATTGATTGCCCAGCATCCCTTTAGCCCCCATTTGCTCCTGTGCGACTTGTCATTCGATTTGATCATTCCAAATCCCATGACAAGTCGCACCCCGTTGCCGGCAATGGAACTGTTCATATCTCTGTGACTTATGTCGCAGTGATTATGGAAAAGGTTCCTGCACTACATTTTACCGATTTTCATTGCGTCTTGCATAGATTTCTGTTAAATGAAGTTCAATGAATCGCACTGATTTGCAGATTTGAAATCTTGCTAATGTCGCGTTATTTCAAAGCCGCGCCGGTGTGAACCAGGGCTTAATAGTAGAAAAAAATACAATATCCGCCACCTCCATTTATTTATTTATTTTTTGAATAGCGTAACGGAAGGTTATATTCAGGTGTTTTATTATTATTTTTTTTTCTGCCATCACTGTCCCATTGGGGAGATTTTCCTTCACTTCCTGTGCCATAGTCAAAACAAGAAAGAAATTCTTGGTGACATGAGTGTTGATGGGGGAATCCCTCCTGCAGCACTATTTTGTTCTGCCGGTGGGGAGCCTTCCCTGTCGGGCAGAACACACTGATTAGTGTAGCCGGCGGCAATAATTGTTCAGGAAAAACCCAACTAGCTGGTTCAACACAAGTTGATTGATTGACTTGTGTGCCACAAGGGTGTCCATACATGGATCAAAATTTAGCTGGTTCCTGCTGAACTGGTCAAATTTTGATCCATGTGTGACTGGCTTTAGACCGGTAAAAAAAAAAAAAACAATTAATTGACATATACAGATTTGCTGAGCCATTGATTAACTGTTCCTCAACCTATTCATCAGACATGCTTTTAGTTAAATTAGACATTAATCTTGTTAATGTTGAGTTGACAGATATAACCCTTAAATGGAAAGTATCCGGTCTTGGGCACAACTGTTATGGGAGAAGCAAGAAGATGGAGGCTGCCGTTGTTGACCCCTACAATACAAATAAATATATAAATAATTTGGACTAATTTTGTAGTCCTGAAGGGGGCTTGTTGCTCCAGAAACGTGTTGGGGCCCCCAAACATATTTTTTAAAGCCGATGCCCTAGAGAATAAATTGGTGGGTCTTGCAATTTTTTTTTTTTTTTTTTTTAAATGCAATTTTTTTTTTAATGCAAAAAAACACAATACATAACCCAATTTTTTGGTAAAATATAAAAGATGTTAAGCCTTGTAAATGGATACCGAGCAAGTCCTGCTTAAAAATTGCGCACGCCCGTGCAACGGTGACAAACGCAAATTTTACTACCCATGGGCGATGCTTTAAAAGCCTTTACAGGTTACCACTTTAGATTTACAGAGGAGGATGCTAGAAATACTGACCAATCCAGAAAAGGAAGGAGAAGAAACCCCCAGTCGTACTCATATCGATAGACGCAGAAAAAGCGTTTGACCGAGTCGTCTGGGGGTTTATGATGGACACACTCCGGTATGTCGGGATTGGACCCAAATATATGAAAACCTATATACTTACCCGACAGCCAGGGTAAAAATAAATGGGAGTGTGTCGTCGGTGTTTGAGATGCGTAATGGAACGAGACAGGGATGCCCGCTTTCACCCCTCCTGTATGTGTTGGCAATGGAACCTTTGTTACAGAATATACGGAACAATCAGGACATAGGAGGGGTGAAGGTGGGCAGGGAGGAACATAAAGTGGCGGCATACGCTGATGACATACTTTTATATCTGACAAAACCAAGGCTGTCACTCCCTAATGTAGTAAAGGAAATAAAAAAATACGGGGAACTCGCTAACTTCAAGATCAACCCAGTAAAGACAGTAATTCTGAACTTAGGAATAGATAAAAAAGAAGAAAAACTGTTACAGAAAGAATTTCCGTTCACTTGGGAGACAAAAACCTTAACATATCTAGGTATTAAAATAACTACAACTGAAGAAGAACTATATCCGGTCAACTTTATCCCATTACTAAACGAAATTACAGCAGAATTAAAGGATATTTCAAGGAGACCCGTTGGATGGACAGGAAGGATCAACATCTTAAAAATGATGATCCTCCCAAAAGTAACATATAGGTTGCAGATGCTGCCAATAGATATACCCCAACCATTCTTTAAGTCGATTAGATCTATGATCTTGAAATATATATGGCAGGGCAAAAAGGCTAGAATAAAATATACATTACTAACTCGCGGAAAAAAAGAAGGGGGCATGGCTGTACCAGATATAGAAAGATATCATAAAGCAATAATCTTGTCAAGATTAGTAGAATGGGCAAATCCACAAACAAAAAAGAAATGGGCACAAATAGAAAATGCGCTAAGTATGACACATTTACAAAATAATATATGGATACCACCAAAATTTAGAGTATTAGGCACAGACTCACATAGTATAACAAAGAAGGTATTTAAAACATGGGACACACTACATCGACACGAAAAATGGAAATCTAATTCTCCATTAACAGCGTTAGCGGGCACAATGTTTTTTACACCAGGTAACGGGACACGATTAGGAAAGCTAATGGGAACTGCACAATTAAAAGATATAATTACAGTAGGTAAAATAAAAACAAAACAAGATTTAATTACGAGTCAGGAATGGAGCCAGTTGAGCGACTGGGAATACCTCCAATTAACGCACTTAGTAAGCACTATTCCACAACCAATTAGAGATGAAAATACACTAACCCCACTGGAAAAGATATGTAGTAAAAAGCCTTTGAGACACGGTATATCTCAGGTGTATAAAATATTAACAGAACTAGAAACAGAAGGACCATTACCCTTTATAGAAAAATGGGAGCAAGATCTGGGCAGAAAACTAGACGAGAGGCAAATTATTGAGGCAGTACACAGCTATGCTTCGGATGTAACCACAATAGAAGCAAATTATAAAAGTATGGTACGCTGGCATTGGACGCCAGAAAGAATGAATAAAATACATCCTAACAACTCCCCACTCTGTGCGAGGGGTTGTAAGCAAGTGGGAACAACGATGCATATGTGGTGGGAATGTCCAATAATAGAGGAGTACTGGACAGAGATTTTGGATTATATTGAAGCAGTCACGGGGGAAAAAATAATACAAAATGCGTGGACATGCCTATTTCATGGTACAAATAAAACAAAAAAGCAATACCAGAAAACATTAGTCCCACCATTACTTAACGCAGCAAAAGGACTAATTCCAAGAAACTGGATATCTATAAAGAAACCGACTATTAAAGAATGGATTCAACGGGTAGAGTATATCTCAGAAATGGAATACCTGAGCCAGGGAGAGCAGGGAAAGGGGGAAAATTACAGGACAACATGGGAAAAATTGAGAATATTTAAACAATCAGATAAATACGTCCAGGGAATGATAGGAAAAGAATAGGACAGGAGGGGGACAGATCAGGGGAATAGGGGGGGGGGTGTGGGGGGAGGGTTAGAACATAGGGAGGGAAATAGGGAAAAGGAAAAGTAAGGAAATATGCAAAGATATTATTGTACGAAAATGTGTTTCTTTTTCCACACAAATGTGGGTGTATGTAACTACATGTTGAATAATTTTCCAATAAAAAGTATAATAAAAAAAAAAAAAATACATAACCCAATTTTTGGGTAAAATATAAAAGATGTTAAGCCTTGTAAATTGATACCGAGCAAGTCCTGCTTAAAAATTGTGCACGCCCGTGCAACGGTGACAAACGCAAATTTTACTACCCATGGGCGATGCTTTAAAAGCCTTTACAGGTTACCACTTTAGATTTACAGAGGAGGATGCTAGAAATACTGACCATGATCTGATGTTCATTGGTAATACCTCACGTGTGGGACAATTGCTGTTCGCGTGCATGCGTTTGCCTTTGCATGCGAGTATGGGGGGACAAAAATAAAAAGAGAAAATTCAAAATTATTTATTTTTTATTTTTACACTGTCACTTCAATTTCTTTTTATTTATTTATTTTTTAGCACTTTTATTGCTGCCCCAATGAATGTAAACAGCCCTTGTGACAGCAGTAGGCAGTGATGGTCCTTTTTATGTAGAGATCTGGGGTCTAGAAGACCTTGGATCCCTCCACTTCCCTTAAAAGTGTTTGATCACATCAAGATCGGTGTGATCAAATGCTTTTAATTTTTTAAAATGACGCTGTTTATATTCGGGTAAACTGGAAGTGATGTAAAGTCCATGGCTTCATAGACTATATCATAGAGCCGAAAAAAGCAGATCCGGTCTTTGATCAGCAGGCAGAAAGGCCAGCTGGTTGATCGGTTTCCCAGTGGGACAGAAAAGCCTGAAGTGGGGGGGGGGCCTCGTCCCCTCCCCTCTCACTGCTTGTAAAAGCAATCCAGTGGCTAGTTGGCTGCTAGGATTTCTTTTATAAGAGAGCTGACCATCGGCTTTAAATAAAATGGTACTGGGATGATGCCTACAGCTGCAAGCATCATTCCGGTATAACTACTTGAAGTCCAGCGACCTACGGGTACATCGCTGGTCAGCAAATGGTTAAAGCAAACCTGTCATTGAGCTACTGTTGACCTTGTCTGAAAATGCTAGTTACTGGGCTGTCTCTGGCTACCATATTTACTAATCAGTAATGCCGGGTTCACACCTATGCGAATTGAATGTGTGGAATCACGCACATTCAATTTGCATAGCAGGAGAATGTGAATGGCTCTCTTTGGAGCCGGTTCACTTTTCTTTGCAGCGGGTCAGGTGCGGGGTTCAGAAAAAACGTGTCTCTTTTTTGGTGCGTTTCAGGTTCGATTTCATCCCAAAATTCGGACTGAAATCGCTCCTGAATCGGTGAACCAGCACGCACCGGACCCCTGCTGTGCGACGGATGCGGGGATGGTGTGAACCCAGCCTACATGAAAACCTTTAGATTGGAGGTGGGTTATAACACCTGTCAGTTTTTTTTTTTGCCTCTGCCCCCCCTTTTACCTAGGGGGTTGTCATCAGAACAGGAAAAGGGAAAATCTTCCAACATGGAAACTAGGTCTGACGACCAGGGATTCTCTAATTTTTGGGGGGATTTTCTCTCACTTCCTCTTATGGCTATGGGTAATGAATAGAAGGCAAATCTCCACAATGGGGCATGAATGAGAAAAATGAAAGAGGTTACAACTTGCTTAAAAAAAAAAAAAAATGCCCTTGGTTCTACTGAACCCAAAACAAGTATGCTGCAAGTGAAGTCAGAACATGTGAGCTGCAGCTGCTTCTTTTAGTCCAGTACCCAGCGATGCCAGGGCATCAGCATAACATTCACACAGCTTCTTGAGATACTAGCGCACCACCACTCCAAAAAGAGTGTTTGCTAGAGTGTTGTTGGATATAAAGGGGCTGAACTGTACTTAGAATTTATTGTTCTTGGAAATCCCGTTTCCACCAGAACAAGGTGTGAAAAACCTGCATTTGTGTACGTTTCCCACACCATGTTCAAAACGCATTGCAGTTACAATCTACAGCGGGTGTCAATATTAACAGCCCCGCAAATGCATTGCGTTTGCCTGCAACGGATTGCATAGTACAGAAGTGCCATGCAATCCGTTTGCATTGTGTTTGTTAAAGTAGCGCATGCACTACTTTTTGCTGCGGCCCAGTGCGATTCTTTCCATCGAAAATGAATGAGCTCAAATCGCACCGCATGTGAATCGCACAGGAACATGCAGCGCATTCCTGTGGAATTCCTGATCTGAACCAGCCCTTAAGGAAAGAAGGGTAAAAAACACTGGTTAGCATGGGAAACGGAGAAAGAAATGTGTACAGAGATTAACCCCTTCCCGTCCTCCTCAGCGTGCCTTTAAAAGTTTCTAAATGCCCAAGGGATGGGAAGGATCAGCGATCACATTGTGACTGACTGTCACGGTGGTCACATGAACGGGAGCTGAACCCACTAGCTGCAGATTGTTGGTGGGGACTGAGGGCGGTGTTTGACAGCTCAGTCTCTGTATTGTGAGCGCGCTGTCAGCACAAAAACATTGGCTGCCCAATAGAGCTTCACGAATTTGGCCTAAATGAGAATCACAATTTTTTATTTATTTTTTGCTTGGAATAAAAATCAGGAATCTCGTGGCGTAACATCATCCTTAACATTATACAAAAAAAGTGGGCTAAGTTTACGGTTTAGTTTTTCTTTAATTGATTAAAGTGTATATTTTCCCCAAAAAATTGCGTTTGAAAGACCGCTGCCCAAATACAGTGTGACATAAAATATTGCACAAGCCGCTTTTTTTTGTTCTCTGGGGTCTCTGCTAAAAAACAAATATAATTTTTGGGGGGTTCTAAGTAATTTTCTAGCAAACAATACTGATTTTAAAGCGAAGCTCCCCTGAAAAAAAAAAAAATAAAAGCCAGCAGCTACAAATACTGCAGCTGCTGACATTTAATATTAGGACACTTACCTGTCCTGGAGTCCAGCGACGTCGGCAGCATAAGACGAGCAATCGCTCGTCACTCTGATGTCCGCACCGCCATCCTTGGTGAGGGAATCAGGAAGTGAAGCCTTGCGGCTTCACTGCCCGGTTCCCTACGACGCATGCGCGAGTCGCGCTGCGCCGTTCTCACTGGTCCCTGTTGTGTTCTGGGAGCCGAGTGACGTACTACCCGCAGAATACCTGCAGAGAGGACTACCGGAAGTGGGTGCAAACACCTGTTTTAGCCAGGTATCTGCACCCCCCTGCAAGGTGCCAAAAATTACACCGGAGGGGGGGAGGGTTTCCGATTAGCGGAAGTTCCACTTTAGGGTGGAGCGCCGCTTTAACTTGTAAGCAACATATGTCAGAAAAAGGCTTGGCCTTTAAGTGGTTAAACTGACTTCATTTACAGACTTAAGTGCATTCCTTTTTATCTCCACCTAAGCTAAACTTGGCAGGCTGCCTTCGGGAAAATCTGTGTTAAGATCGTGAGGGGGGTAGAATCGCCATCTCGATTCTTTACCTAATAATCGTACAGCTCTACTGCCCAATGACACATATGTGCCTCATGTGGGCGTTAAAGCACACCCTTTTGCTGCCGTACATGTGTGTTGCAGGGGCAGCAGCAGCTTAAAATGAAACCTAATTGTGTTTTTTAATTTTTTTATATTGGAGTCACATTTAACATGCATTTTCAAAACCTTTTGAAGGACCGAAAGTATAATAAAATATAAGATATAAAAGAAAATATTTGACTATTTTATTGCTCATTCTTCCATTTACTGATTATTTTACATTTTTTTTCCTGCTTGGCGTTTTAGCTTTAAAGATAGCCATAATTAAAACATTTATATAAGAACAGTTTTTTCATTCTGTGTATATATGTATGTATGTAACCCGCCAATCGTTCTGTGGAGAGACGGAGCAGTGGTGTGCCAATGTAAACAAGGCAAACCGCTGCTCTGTCAGGGAGCAAAAGAGAGATCTTGTGTTTCAGCTAAGCTGAATCGCGATCTCTCTTTTCCTCCAGTGTATCGGTCCCCCACACAGTTGGAAAGCACCTCCCAGGTAACACATTTGACCCTTTGATCGCCCCTGGTGTTAATCCCTTCCCTGTCAGTGTCATTTATACAGTAATCAGTGCATTTTTTTTTTATCACTGTATTGGTGTCACTGGTCCACAAAAAAGTGTCACAATTTGTCTACCGCAATGTCGCAGTCCCGCAAAAAATCGCTGAAACCCCGCCATTACTAGTAATAGTTGAAGAAATAAAAAGTCCCTAAAAAAATAAATAGAGATAGAGATATATACTGTATTTATTGGCGTATAACACTCACTTTTTTACCCTGAAAATAGAGGGTAAACTGTGCCTGCGTGTTATACGCAGGGGGGCGTGGAAAGTTTTTTTCCTGAAACTTCCTTCTTGAAGTTAGGGTGCGTGTTATACGCCGATAAATACGGTATATATATCTCTATCTATATCTCTATCTATATCTCTATCTATATCTCTATCTCTCTATCTATCCCATAGTTTGTAGACGCTATAACTTTTGCACAAACTAATCAATATATGAATATTGGGATTTTTTTTTTTTTTTACCAAAATATGTAGCAGAATATATTTTGGCCTAAATTGATTAAGACATTAAGACCCCTTTCACACTGAGGAGTTTTTCAAGCGTTTTAGCACTAAAAATAGCACGTAAATACCGCCTGAAACTCCTGCCCTGCAGTCTCAATGTGAAAGCACGAGGGCTTTCACACTGAGGCGATGCGCTGGCGGGACCGCTCCAAAAGTCCTGCTAGCCGCATCTTTGCAGCGGTGAGAGGAGCGGCTCCTACACCGCTCCTTCCCATTGAAAGCAAGTTAAAACCGCACCGCTAGCGGCCAAATACCGTGGCAATTTTGACTGTATAGCGCCGCTAAAAATGGCGCTATACCCGCCACCTCACCACCCACACCAGTGTGAAAGGGGCCTTACATTTTTTACATTTATTTATTGGGAATGTTTTATAGCAGAAAGTAAAAAAAATATATAGTTTTTTTAAATTCAAAATTGTCGCTCTTTTTTTGTTTATAGCGCAAAAAAATAAAACAGAGGTGATCAAATACCACTAAAAGAAAGCTCTATTTGTGTGGAAAAAAATGACATCAATTTAATTTGGGTACAGCGTCGCACAACCGCGCAATTGTCGGTTAAAGCAACGCAGTGCCGTATCGCAAAAAATGGCCTGGTCAGGAAGTGGGTAAATCCTTCCGGGGCTCAAGTGGTTAAATTATTAAATGACTCATCAAAAAATGTGTGTTTTAATTAAAACTATACTGTAATGTGAATGAGGAAGGGTACTAATTTCCCTTCCTCATTCACATGGGGGGGTGTCGTATCTTTATCTGGGTGCCCCTTTTTGTTATAGAGGAGTTCCAGATCTTGACTATCCCCCCAAACTGCAGACCCCCACAACCACTGCACCAGGGTTGTGGGGAAGAGGCCCTTGTCCTCATCAACATGGGAACAAGGTGCTTTACCAAGGTAGCCTCAATGTTGAGGGTATGCAGCCTGGTATGGTTCAAGAGGTGCAGTGAACAGCTGTGAACAGCCTGCACCCAATGATGATACGCCACTGTACTTTACATTGATTATTGATATACAGTATATGTTACTATTAGGGAGTGTATTGGCTCTACAGAGCCACACTTTATAATAACTTTTAATATTTGGTGGAGTTTACTAAGTGAATGCTGGACACGTGAGGAAGTTTTTTTTTTTTTTTACAGAGTAAAAAATAGAAGACAGGCCTTGCTTGCTAGGACAACCGTTGACATCATGTGCTCACCCCACCCCTAGCTTTCAGAAAAGGACAGAACTTTCCTCATTCAGACTTGCTCTGCCCTCAGTTCTTGCCTTGTTGTGTAAGGTGGGGGTGGGGGGGGCACATTAGTGTCAGTGGATGGAATAGTGCCCCAAAACTTTACATTCCATGGATGTTAGTGCCCAAATCAGGCACCTCTCTGGACAGACTGCCAGCAGCTGAAGGACCCCTGATCTCCCTGACGTGTGTGTGTGTGTGTGTGTGTGTGTGTGTGTCAGTGTCATGGCAATTTGTGCAACCAAACCTGAATATCTGAGAGGAGCCCAGACATGGAGGTCTCAGCAGAGGGAGAGCCACACATCACCCCAAATGGGACAGTAAGAGACAGATATTCATCTATCACTGATCACCACTAACCTCTGTACACCCACCCCCCATCCACCTCACTGTTCCCCAATCCACCCACTACCACCCCAGTGCACCCCACAGTTCTGCTTTTCTCCCAAATATCCTTTTTAACCTTTTTTGCTGCCAGAGCCTTTTTTTTTTTTTTTTTTGCACACGTTTAAAAAAATCATTTTAGCCCTGAAGATTATATAAAACCCCCAAACATTATTAAGCAAACACCCTAGAAAATTAAAATGGTGGAAGTTCCAATTTTTTTTATTCAATACAGTATTACCGCAACAGTCTAGGAAATGCAAAATTTCAGTAAAAAAACACACTAAAGTGAGTCTTAGGGCAACAAACGCAATAAATTACCCATATTTTTGTTAAAATATAAAACATGAGGTTGTATCGAATAGATACCCAAACATGTCAAACCTCCGTTGTCACATCTAATCCTCTCAGGAGGAGACAAGCCCAATGACGTCACGCAGCCACCGCGAGTGAGTAGAAGTGGTGAGCGAGCGGACGGAAGAGAGATTTTTTGTATATATGCAAATTGGAAAGAATAACTCTTGTAAGTGTTTTTAGGTGACATGTTCTCTTAAAAGACCCTGCATGTCTCCTCTGGGCTCCACTGAATGTTTTGCAATGCAGATCACATTGCAAAACATTGCTTTCCGGCTATGCTAGCCGGGGACACGGAGAGGCTGACCCAGAAGTGACGTCAGACGTCGCTTTCCGGGTCACAGCAAGAAGGGAAGGAGAGCAGACGCACGTCCGCTTTTCTCCTTCCCACCCCAGCTGCCGGCACCCACCATGATAGGCAAGAGTCTGTCTGTCAGTCAGTTTTGCACACAATCTCGGTGGCTGCAGCACACTTACCAGTTAGCCAGCAAAATAAAAAGTCTAGACTTTCAACAATTTGTGTTAGGTTTACATTAGACAGACAGACACACAGACAGACAGACGGAGACACACAGACACACGGACAGACAGAGACACGCGGACAGACAGAGACACGCGGACAGACAGAGACACGCAGACAGACAGAGACACGCGGATAGACAGAGACACGCGGACAGACTGAGACACGCGGACAGACTGACAGACACACGGACAGACTGACAGACACACGGACAGACTGACAGACATACAGAGACAGACTGACACACAGAGACAGACTGACACACAGAGACAGACAGACACACAGAGACAGACTGACACACAGAGACAGACAGACACACAGAGACAGACAGACACACAGAGACAGACAGACACACACACAGAGACAGACAGACACACAAAGACAGACAGACAGACACACAGAGACAGACAGACAGACACACAGAGACAGACAGACAGACACACAGAGACAGACAGACACACAGAGACAGACAGACAGACAGACACACAGAGACAGACAGACAGACACAGAGACAGACAGACAGACACACAGAGACAGACAGACAGACAGACACACAGAGACAGACAGACACAGAGACAGACAGACAGACAGACACACAGAGACAGACAGACAGACAGACAGACACACAGAGACAGACAGACACACAGAGACAGACAGACAGACAGACACACAGAGACAGACAGACACACAGAGACAGACAGACAGACAGACAAACAGAGACAGACAGACAGACACACAGAGACAGACAGATAGTGATGAGCCGAACACCCCCGGGTTCGGTTCGCACCAGAACCCGCGAACGGACCGAAAGTTCGCACGAACATTAGAACCCTATTAAATACAATGGATGCGAACGTTCGGATTCTAAAGTGCTAATTATAACGACTATTATCCATGTTATTGTCCGAAACAGAGTTTGGGAACCCGGCTTCTGCACCAGGGGACATGTATCAATGCAAAAAGAAGTTTTAAAAACGGACGTTTTCCGGGAGCAGTCATTTTAACCACTTAAGCCCCGGACCATTTGGTAGCTAGAGGACCAGAGGTGAATTCAGAATTTTGCACTGCGCTGCTTTAACTGTAAATTGTGCGGACATGCAATGTTGTACCCAAACGAAATTTGCGTCCTTTTCTTCCCACAAATAGAGCTTTCTTTTAATGGTATTTGATTGCCTCTGCGATTTTTATTTTTTGCGATATAAACGGAAAAAGACCGAAAATTTTGAAAAAAAATGATATTTTCTACTTTTTGTTATAAGAAAAATCGAATAAACTCAATTGTAGTCATACATTTAGGCCAAAATGTATTCAGCCACATGTTTTTAGTAAAAAAAATGTCAATAAGCGTATATTTATTGGTTTGCGCAAAAGTTATAGCGTTTACAAACTAGGGTACATTTTCTGGAATTTACACAGCTTTAAATTTATGACTGCCTATCTCATTTCTTGAGGTGCTAAAATGACAGGGCAGTACAAAACCCCCCCAAATGACCCAATTTTGGAAAGTAGACACCCCAAGGAAATTGCTGAGAGGCATGTTGAGCCCATTGAATTTTTTATTTTTTTGTCCCAAGTGATTGAATAATGACTAAAAAAAAAAAAAAAAAAAAAATTACAAAAAGTTGTCACTAAATGATGTATTGCTCACACATGCCATGGTTATATGTGGAATTTCACCCCAAAATACATTTTGCTGCTTCTCCTGAGTACGGGGATACCACATGTGTGGGACTTTTTGGGAGCCTAGCCGCGTACGGGACCCCAGAAACCAAGCACCGCCTTCAGGATTTCTAAGGGCGCAAATTTTTGATTTCACTCCTCACTACCTATCACAGTTTCGAAGGCCATAAAATGCCAAAATAGCACAAAACCCCCCCAAATGACCCTATTTTAGAAAGTAGACACCCCAAGGAAATTGCTGAGAGGCCTGTTGAGCCCATTGAATATAATTTTTTTTGTCCCAAGTGATTGAATAATGACAAAAAAAATAAAAAATTACAAAAAGTTGTCACTAAATGATATATTGCTCACACATGCCATGGTTATATGTGGAATTACACCCCAAAATACATTTTTCTGCTTCTCCTGAGTACGGGGATACCACATGTGTGGGACTTTTTAGGAGCCTAGCCGCGTACGGGACCTCGAAAACCAAGCACCGCCTTCAGGATTTCTAGGCACAAATTTTTGATTTCACTCCTCACTACCTATCACAGTTTCGAAGGCCATAAAATGCCAAAATCGCACAAAACACCCCCAAATGACCCCATTTTGGAATATAGACACCCCAAGCTATTTGCTGAGAGGAATGGCGAGTATTTTACAGCTCTCATTTGTTTTTGAAAATGAAGAAAGAAAATATATATATATATATATATTTTTTTTTTTCAATTTTCAAAACTTTGTGACAAAAAGCGAGATCTGCAAAATACTCACAATACCTCTCAGCAAATAGCTTGGGGTGTCTACTTTCCAAAATGGGGTCATTTGGGGGGTTTTGTGCTATCTGGGCATTCCATGGCCTCCGAAACTGTGATAGGCAGTGAGAAGTGAAATCAAAAATTTACACCCTTAGAAAGCCTGAAGGCGGTGCTTGGTTATTGGGGTCCCGTACATGGCTAGGCTCCCAAAAAGTCTCACACATGTGGTATCCCCGTACTCAGGAGAAGCAACAGAATGTATTTTGGGGTGTAATTCCACATATGCCCATGGCATGTTTGAGCAATATATCATTTAGTGACAACTTTGTGCAAAAAAAAAAAATAAAAATAAAAAATTGTCGTTTTTTCCGCAACTTGTGTCAACATATAAAATATTCCATTGACTCGACATGCCTCTCAGTATATAGCTTGGGGTGTCTACTTTCCAAAATGGGGTCATTTGGGGGGGTTTTGAACTGTTCTGGCATTTTATACACAACATTAGGAAGCTTACATCCACTCTTCTAACCACTTGAAGACAAAGCCCTTTTTGACACTTTTTGTTTACATGAAAACATTTTTTTTTTTGCAAGAAAATTATGTTGAACCCCCAAACATTATATATATATTTTTAAAGCAAAGGCCCTACAGATTAAAATGGTGGGTGTTGCATTTTTTTTTCTACACAGTATTTGCGCAGCGATTTTTCAAACGCATTTTTTGGGTTAAAAAATACACTTTTTTTAATTTTAATGCACTAAAACACACTATATTGCCCAAATGTTTGATGAAATAAAAAAGATGATCTTAGGCCGAGTACATAGATACCAAACACGACATGCTTTAAAATTTCGCACAAACGCGCATTGGCGACAAACTACATACATTCTTAAAAGCCTTTAAAAGCCTTTACAGGTTACCCCAGTAGATTTACAGAGGAGGTCTACTGCTAAAATGATTGCCCTCGATCTGACCTTCGCGGTGATACCTCACATGCATGGTGCAATTGCTGTTTACATATGACGCCAGACCGACGCTTGCGTTCGCCATTGGGCAAGAGCAGGGCAGGACAGGGGTGCTTTTTTTTTTTTTTTTTTTTTTTTATTATTAATTTTGCTTTTTTATTTTATTTTTAAATTGTTCCTTCCAAGTATTCCCTCCCACTGCTTGTAAAAGCAGTCCAGAGGCTAATTAGCCGCTAGGATTGCTTTTACATGAAAGCCGGCCGCAGGCTGAAAAGAATGATACCAAGATGATACCTAAACCCGCAGGCATCATTCTGGTATAAACATTCAAAGTCCAGCAACATACCAGTACGTTGCTGGTCCTTGTTGGACATGTATTGTAATCTCTTTATTTCATGCAGCCAGTTGGCTGAACGAAAAAAGAGATTGATCGGTGGGTATGCCCACCATTAGAATACCGCCCTTCATCCACCCACTTCCAATGATGGGCATACACGCACCATTTATATATGCCGAAGCATGGGGGCATCCTCCCGCAAAAAAGTTATGCCGGACACACATGGTCGGACTTTTCCACGGGCAAGCCTCCGTCGGAATTTCGACCGTATGTACGCGGCATTAGGAGCAAAATCGCTCCTCCGCCCCTGCTGCCCCAATGCTTCGGCATATTTGCTTTTTTTTTTTAACTGTGGTGGTGAAATCACCTCCTACATCACTGGAGTCGCAGGGATCAGGCCTGTCTCTGCGAACGCTGCAGTTATGTGTGTTTTTGTTTTGTAAGTGACAGTGATCGATCGATACTGCACTTGGGTGGCCTGGGCTGGACGGAGGGGCAAAACGCAGGTGCCAGCAGGTATCTGGGCTGATCCCACTAACACTGCGTTTTTGGGAACCCTAAACTGCTGGGGACGCTAGTATAGATCTGATCAGATCAGATATTGATCTGTTCAGATACTATACCACTAAGGGGGGTGTATGCTTCACGCGTGAGTGTTAGCGTTACTGGCACTAACCTGACGCTGCCTGGGGTGTGACTCAGACCCTCTCTGACGCTAAAACCTAATTGATATCACCCGCCGGGCGATCAGGGGGTTAAACCTTTATTGGGTTATATACACGGCGGGGTGCCCTGACACTATAAAAAGCAAACTAACTAACCAGCGTCACCCGTAACACTTATATGGTGATCACTGGTGAAAGGGTTAAGTAGGGGCAATCAGGGGGTTAAAACCTTTATTAGATAATATATGGGGGTACCTGACGCTATAAAAACCTGCGGCGAACCTAAAAAAAATTACCAGCTACCGATCTGCATCACCGACACTAAGACAGCGTTTAGAAAAACGATTGCTTAGCGACAGTGGTGATGGGGGTGAAAGGGTTACCTGGGGGGCGATCAAGGGGGTTAAACCTTTATTAGATAATATATTGGGGTACCTGACGCTATAAAAACATGCAGCGAACCTAAAAAAAATTACTGGCTACGATCTGCATCACCGACACTAAGACAGCGTTTAGAAAAACAATTGCTTAGCGACAGTGGTGATAGGGGGTGAAAGGGTTACCTGGGGGGCGATCAAGGGGGTTAAACCTTTATTAGATAATATATTGGGGTACCTGACGCTATAAAAACCTGCGGCGAACCTAAAAAAAATTACTGGCTGCCGATCGACATCACTGACGCTAAGACAGCGATCAGAAAAATGATCGCTAAGCGACAGTGGTGATAGGGGGTGAAAGGGTTATCTGGGGGGTGATCAGGGGGTTAAACCTTTATTAGGGGGGGTTAGGGGGCTACACTGGACCTAAGACTAAACTTTGGTGACACTTTTACAGTCACAAATGTCACTGATTGCAGTGATCACTAAATAAATGGTCACTGCAATCAGTGACACTGTGACTGGGGGCTGGGGGGGTGATCTGGGGGGTGATCTGGGGTGTCTGGGGGGGCCTGGGGGGGCGATTTATGTCCCTATGTGTCCTGGTGTCAGTGTAGTGTTGTGTGCACTGACCTGATATCTTCTCTTGTACGGCGCTCGGTATATGTGAGCGCCGCACCAGAGATGACATCACTTCCTCCTGCTCCCTCTGTCTGACACAGACAGAGGGGGCATTTCTATTCGCCGGGAGCGATCGCGAGGGGGTGGCCAGAAACGAATGGCTGCCCCCTCATCCCGGAACGCTCCCGGACACTTAGCCACCGCTCACTGTATAGAAGGGGGGTCCGATTGGACCCCCCAACTGTACAAAGGCAATCACGTACACTCTACGTGACTGTGCCTGTCGGTGCCATTCTGCCGACGTATACTGTATATACAGTGAGCGGTCGTTAAGTGGTTAATGATGCATAAAGTGAAAAAAAAAAGTCAAATATTCCTTTAAATATTGTACCTGGGGGGTGTCTAAAGTATGCCTGTGAAGTGCCACGTGTTTCCCGTGTTTAGAACTGTCCCTGCACAAAATAACATTTCTAAATGGAAAAAAGCCATTTAAACTGCTTGCGGCTTTAATGCAATGTCTGGTCCCGGTAATATGGATGAAAATCTTTAGGAAAAATGGCATAGCTACCCCATCAACCCCCCCCCCCCCCCCACCCCAGCCCATTACCAGCCCCTTTGGGTCTTGTATGGATATTAAGGGGAACCCCGCACACAAAATAAAAAAGGACCTATATACTCTGAACAGCCGTATACAGGCGGTGCATACAAGACAGGGACTGTAGGTTTGTTCTTATGTAGAATCTGTTTGTAATTTTGAACAGCTGCATTGTTTAAGTGGAGCTCCATGCCAAATTCCTTTTTTTTAGCTTTTTGTAAAACATAGGGAACGGTTATCACCCCTGTCACATTTTTTTTGCTGTCTGTGCCCCTGTTCAGAACATTTCACCTCACTTTGCGTCCCAATGACAACTGTTTTTGAAATGTGGTGTTTTTATTGAAACAAGGATTGGTGATAAAGCATCAGTAGAGAGGAGACACCTTTCTCCCATATTAATTCTTACAGGAGAGAATTTTCCTTCCAAGGGGTAGATTTCCTCTCACTTCCTGTTGTCTTCTTCCGTTTGCAAGTAGTAGTAGTTTGTAAGTTGGATGTTTGAAAGTAGGGACCTTCCGTATATACTCTGCAGAAATTGGCCCCTTAGGTGTTGGTGTTGGCACAACACTGAAAGCACTCACAGTTATTCTTGGTGGGTGCTGGAACGCCCTGCTGTCAACTATAATATCAGGAATTGTAATAACATATAATTGTTGATCAGTGGTAGTAAAAATTGGGCCTTTGATGGTGGTGCTGGTGCCACAACACTGTAAGGCCTGACAGTTACTCTTGGTGGGCGCAGCAATGGTCCCTGCTGTGAATTATTAGATCAATAATTATAATTGCATGCCCCTGTTGAACAGGGGCAGAAAAATTGGGCCTTTGTTGGTGGTGGTGGTGGTGATGGTGGTGCTGGTGCCACAACACTGTAAGGCCTGACAGTTACTCTTGGTGGGCGCAGCAATGGGCCCTGCTGTGAATTATTAGATCAATAATTATAATTGCATGCCCCTGTTGAACAGGGGCTTAAAAATTGGGCCTTTGGTGGTGGTGATGGTGGTGCTGGTGCCACAACACTGTAAGGCCTGACAGTTACTCTTGGTGGGCGCAGCAATGGGCCCTGCTGTGAATTATTAGATCAATAATTATAATTGCATGCCCCTGTTGAACAGGGGCTGAAAAATTGGGCCTTAGGCACTGGTGGCACAACACTGCAACCCCTCACAGATACTGTACTTGGAGCACAGCAATGAGGCCTGTTGCAAAGTATTGCATCAAAAATTTTAATTACACGCCCTTGTTAAACAGGGGCTGAAAAATTGGGCCTTAGCCACTGGTGGCGTCACCCATAAACCAAAATGATATTCCAAGCTATCATCGTTAATCGTATCATTGAGGAGGAGGAGGAGGATAGCCAGTCAACATAACAGCACAGGCACTCAGCATCAGCATCAGTCTTGAAGGGATGTGACATTTTAAAATCAAGTAGTCTGTTATATCAGCATCTGGTGTGTGGTAGCTGGTGGTGATCCAAGACTGGTTCATCTTGATGAAAGTCAGTCGATCAACCGAGTCGGTGGACAGGCGCACCCTGTGATCCGTGACAAATCCTCCAGCAGCACTGAATGTGCGTTCTGAAAGAACGCTGGATGCAGGACAGGCCAGTAGCTCAATTGCATACTGTGCAAGCTCTGGCCAGTGATCCATCCTCAAGACCCAGTAAGCCAGAGGATTTTCGGTGGGGAAGGTGTCCAAGTCTGACCTTGCCCCTAGGTATTCCTGGACCATGTATATCAGACGCTGGCGATGGTTGCTGGAACCGATCATACTTTGGGGCTGCGGACTAAAGAATTGTCTGAACGCATCGGTCAGACGGCCACCTTCCCCACCGCTCCTTCTTTGACTGCCCGAAGCCTCAGCAACTCGTTGTCCAGGACCAGGAGTTTGTAACCTCCCAGTCTCTGGGAACGCGTTGCACAGACCTTTCTGCAAGGCCTCCCGGAGTTGTCTCATCCTCTGCTCCCTCTGCGACGGTACGATAAGGTCCGCAACCTTACCCTTGTACCGTGGATCAAGGAGAGTAGCCAGCCAGTAATGGTCCCTCTCCTTGATCCGAAGAATACGAGGATCCTTCCGCAGACTTTGCAGGATCAGGGAGGCCATGCAGCATAGGTTAGCTGAGGCATTCAGTCCGGAGTCCTCTGGGTCACTAAGGACGACATGATCCGCAGCCACCTCCTCCCAGCCACGTACAAGTCCACTGGTTTCTTGGGACTGTAAATCATCCCTAAAAGACTGCTGCTGATGATGCTGAGTGCCAGCCTCCACCTCCATGCTGACACAATCCTCCTCCTCCTCCTCCTCCTCCTCTTCCTGTGCGATGGGTGGGACAGAAGGAACACTGTCTGGGTAAAGGGGGCCTTGAGAGGCAAGGAAGTCCTCCTCTTCCTGCCTCTGTTCTGCCTCAAGTGCCCTGTCCATTATTCCACGCAGCGTGTGCTCCAACAGGTGGACAAGAGGTACAGTGTCACTGATGCATGCACTGTCACTGCTCACCATCCTCGTGGCCTCCTCAAATGGTGCCAGGACAGTGCATGCATCCCTGATCATGCCCCACTGGCGTGGTGAAAAAAACCAGAGCTCCCCTGACCCTGTCCTGGTGCCGTAGTCGCACAGGTACTCATTGATGGCCCTCTGCTGCGTGTGCAGCCGCTGCAGCATGGCCAACGTTGAGTTCCACCTAGTGGGCATGTCACATATAAGGCGGTTCTTGGGCAGGTTCAACTCCTTTTGAAGCTCAGCCAGGCGAGCACTGGCATTATAAGATCTGCGGAAATGCACACAGACTTTCCTGGCCTGCCTCAGGACATCCTGTAAGCCCGGGTACCTGCCCAAGAACCGCTGCACCACCAGGTTAAGGACGTGAGCCATACAGGGCACATGGGTCAGTTGTCCCTGTCGGAGGGCGGAGAGGAGGTTGGTGCCATTGTCGCAAACCACCATTCCTGGCTTAAGCTGGCGTGGCGTCAACCACCTCTCGGCCTGCCCCTGCAGAGCAGACAGGACCTCTGCCCCAGTGTGGCTCCTGTCCCCCAAACACACCAGCGCAAGCACGGCATGGCATCTTTTTGCCTGCGTACTTGCGTAGCCCCTTGAACGCCTACGGAGCACCGCTGGTTCCGAGGACAAACCACAGGAAGAGGCCATGGAGGAAGAAGAAGAGGAGGGGGTGGAGGAGAGAGGTGTGTCACAACCAGTAGTAGCATTTTGGAGGCGTGGCGGTGGAACAACCTCCAACACTACTGCACCTTGTCCTGCATCCTTCCCAGCTGCCAAAAGAGTGACCCAATGGGCCGTGAAAGAAAGGTAACGTCCCTGTCCATGCCTGCTGGACCATGAGTCAGCGGTAATATGCACCTTACCGCTGACCGCCCTGTCCAGCGAGGCCAAGACATTGCCTTCCACATGCCTGTAGAGAGCCGGAATCGCCTTCCGTGCGAAAAAGTGGCGTTTGGGAACCTGCCACTGAGGAACCGCACATTGCACAAACTCACGGAAGGGGGCAGAGTCTACCAACTGAAAAGGCAGCAGTTGAAGCGCTAGCAATTTAGCCAAGCTAGCATTCAACCGCTGGGCATGTGGATGGCTGGGAGTGAACTTCTTTCGACGGTCCAGCAGCTGGGGCAGGGAAATTTGCCTGCTAGAATCGGACGTTGGTGTACTGCTAGCAGAGTGCCCGCAAGTACTTGCCTGTGACACACCTAATTCTACACCTTCATTCCTCTCAGAGCAGGTTTCAGAGAGGAGTGAAGGTATAGTGGGGTTGGAGATCCCAGCTGATGCGGTGCAAGAAGAGGTCAGCTTTGTTCTTTGGTGTGGGTCTTTAAGGTAGGCTTGCCAACGAGCTGCATGGCAGGTCAACATATGTCTGATCAAGCATGTGGTGCCCAAGCGGCTGATGTTTTGGCCACGCGATATACGCTTGAGACATATGTTGCAAACAGCAGCTGTGCGATCTGATGCACTCGCCTCAAAAAAGGCCCACACCAAAGAACTTTTTGAATGACGGGCAGAGGCAGCGCCCTGCACAGGCGGAGCTCTGCGGTGTGATTCCGTCGGTGTGCTGCCCATACGCTGGCCACTCAAGGGCATCCTGCCTCGTTGGAGATGTGCCTCCTTCTCATCCTCCTCCTCCTCCTCTCTCCTATTAGGCACCCACGTGGAGTCAGTGACCTCATCATCCCCTCCCTCCTCATCACTGGAGCCAATCTGGCAGTATGCTGCAGCTGCTGGAGCATGACTGCCAGATTGGTGTCCTTCTTGAGCATCCCCTCTATCTGCTCTCACGCTGCTGCCTTCCTCTAGCTGGGTATCATCATCAGATCCTTCCAAACGCTGGGCATCCTCCTGGAGCATGTACCCAACACTGTGCTCAAACAGTTCGGGGGACTCCTCAGGAGGAGGACATGGTGGGTCTAGGGAAGGATTGACTAATGAAGATAATGATACCAGAGAAGAGGACGCTTTGGCAGCTGCTTTGCCAGTACCCTGAGCCTGGGTGAGAGAGGATGAGGAGGATGAGGTGGGCTTGGTCATCCACTCTACCAAGTCTTCGGCATGATGTGGCTCAACATGTCCAGCTGCCGAAAAGAAGGACAAGCGTGTCCCATGGCCATGTGCTGATGACAATGCACCGCGTCCACGACCAGCACTGTTGCCCCCAGACACAGAGACTGCTTGCCCTCTTTTTTTGCCTCCTGACTGTCTGCCTCTCCTTGGTTGCCTTCCAGACATTTTAATGGATGGCCTGCAGGGAGATGGGAAAAAGAGCAATAAGGGCTACCTTCAGGTGTATACTGTGCAGGAGGCTTAGCAACAATGACACTGACACTGTCCCCTGCCTATCCTTCTCTGTCCCTAAACTCAAGGATTGAAAATATGGTTCAGCAAAATAGTTTTAGAACAGAATAGCACACTGTCAGTTTCACTCACTGTACCTCTCTGTCCCTAAACTCAAGGATTGAAAATATGGTTCAGCAAAATAGTTTTAGAACAGAATAGCACACTGACACTTTCCCTCACTGTCCTACTCTGTCCCTCCCTACAAACAAGATTTAGCACAGAATAGCACACTGATAATTTCTACGAGTGTCCTTCTCTGTCCCTAAACTCAAGGATTGAAAATATGGAACAGCAAAATTGGTTTAGAACAGAATAGCACACTGTCAGTTTCACTCACTGTACCTCTCTGTCCCTAAACTCAAGGATTGAAAATATGGTTCAGCAAAATAGTTTTAGAACAGAATAGCACACTGACACTTTCCCTCACTGTCCTACTCTGTCCCTCCCTACAAACAAGATTTAGCACAGAATAGCACACTGATAATTTCTACGAGTGTCCTTCTATGTCCCTAAACTCATGGATTGAAAATATGGAACAGCAAAATTGGTTTAGAACAGAATAGCACACTGTCAGTTTCACTCACTGTACCTCTCTGTCCCTAAACTCAAGGATTGAAAATATGGTTCAGCAAAATAGTTTTAGAACAGAATAGCACACTGACACTTTCCCTCACTGTCCTACTCTGTCCCTCCCTACAAACAAGATTTAGCACAGAATAGCACACTGATAATTTCTACGAGTGTCCTTCTCTGTCCCTAAACTCAAGGATTGAAAATATGGAACAGCAAAATTGGTTTAGAACAGAATAGCACACTGTCAGTTTCACTCACTGTACCTCTCTGTCCCTAAACTCAAGGATTGAAAATATGGTTCAGCAAAATAGTTTTAGAACAGAATAGCACACTGACACTTTCCCTCACTGTCCTACTCTGTCCCTCCCTACAAACAAGATTTAGCACAGAATAGCACACTGATAATTTCTACGAGTGTCCTTCTCTGTCCCTAAACTCAAGGATTGAAAATATGGAACAGCAAAATTGGTTTAGAACAGAATAGCACACTGTCAGTTTCACTCACTGTACCTCTCTGTCCCTAAACTCAAGGATTGAAAATATGGTTCAGCAAAATAGTTTTAGAACAGAATAGCACACTGACACTTTCCCTCACTGTCCTACTCTGTCCCTCCCTACAAACAAGATTTAGCACAGAATAGCACACTGATAATTTCTACGAGTGTCCTTCTCTGTCCCTAAACTCAAGGATTGAAAATATGGAACAGCAAAATTGGTTTAGAACAGAATAGCACACTGTCAGTTTCACTCACTGTACCTCTCTGTCCCTAAACTCAAGGATTGAAAATATGGTTCAGCAAAATAGTTTTAGAACAGAATAGCACACTGACACTTTCCCTCACTGTCCTACTCTGTCCCTCCCTACAAACAAGATTTAGCACAGAATAGCACACTGATAATTTCTACGAGTGTCCTTCTCTGTCCCTAAACTCAAGGATTGAAAATATGGAACAGCAAAATTGGTTTGGAAAAGAATAGCACACTGTCAGTTTCACTCACTGTACCTCTCTGTCCCTAAACTCAAGGATTGAAAATATGGTTCAGCAAAATAGTTTTAGAACAGAATAGCACACTGACACTTTCCCTCACTGTCCTACTCTGTCCCTCCCTACAAACAAGATTTAGCACAGAATAGCACACTGATAATTTCTACGAGTGTCCTTCTCTGTCCCTAAACTCAAGGATTGAAAATATGGAACAGCAAAATTGGTTTAGAACAGAATAGCACACTGTCAGTTTCACTCACTGTACCTCTCTGTCCCTAAACTCAAGGATTGAAAATATGGTTCAGCAAAATAGTTTTAGAACAGAATAGCACACTGACACTTTCCCTCACTGTCCTACTCTGTCCCTCCCTACAAACAAGATTTAGCACAGAATAGCACACTGATAATTTCTACGAGTGTCCTTCTCTGTCCCTAAACTCAAGGATTGAAAATATGGAACAGCAAAATTGGTTTAGAACAGAATAGCACACTGTCAGTTTCACTCACTGTACCTCTCTGTCCCTAAACTCAAGAATTGAAAATATGGTTCAGCAAAATAGTTTTAGAACAGAATAGCACACTGACACTTTCCCTCACTGTACCTCTCTGTCCCTACAAACAAGGATTAGCACAGAATAGCACACTGTCACTGACACTCTCCCTACCTATCCTTATTTGTCCCTAAACACAAGGAATCCAGGATTAGTAAAGGAAAAATAATGACACTGTCCCTGCCTATGCTTCTCTTTCCCTGCTCCGGAACACACTACACGAGGCCGCCGCGCTGGCGGCCTTTTATAGTGTGGGGCGTGTACTAAACCCCCTCAGCAATAATTGGCCACAGGCATCCTGACTGTGGCCAATCATTGCTCTCCTCGCTGCCGGCGCTGTGATTGGCCAAGCATGCGGGGTCACAGTGCATGCTTGGCCAATCACAGCGCCTGGATGACACTGCGATGGCGTAGTGCATTGTGGGCCGTTCGCGTCACTCGAATTTGGCGCGAACGGCCCAAATCGTTCGATCTTCGTCGAACGATCGAACAGCCGATGTTCGAGTCGAACGTATGTTCGACTCGAACACGAAGCTCATCCCTACAGACAGACAGACAGACAAACAGAGACAGACAGACAGACACACAGAGACAGACAGACAGACACACAGAGACAGACAGACAGAGAGAGACACAGAGACGGACACACAGAAAGAGACACAGAGACGGACACACAGACAGACACACAGAGACGGACACACAGACAGACACACAGAGACGGACACACAGACAGACACACAGAGACGGACACACAGACACACAGAGACGGACACACAGACAGACACACAGAGACGGACACACAGACAGACACACAGACAGACACACAGACAGACACACAGACAGACAGACACACAGACAGACACACAGACAGACAGAGACAGAGACACAGAGACAGACAGAGACACAGAGACAGACAGAGACACAGAGACACAGAGACAGAGACACAGAGACAGAGACACAGAGACAGAGACACAGAGACAGCGACACAGAGACACAGAGACACAGAGACAGAGACACAGAGACACAGAGACAGAGACACAGAGACAGACAGAGACAGAGACACACAGAGACAGACAGAGAGACAGACAGAGACAGACAGAGACAGACAGAGACACACAGAGACAGACACACAGAGACAGACACACAGAGACACAGAGACAGAGACACACAGAGACAGACACACAGAGACAGACACACAGAGACAGAGACACAGAGACAGAGACACAGAGACACAGAGACAGAGACAGAGACACAGAGACAGACAGAGACACAGAGACAGACAGAGACACAGAGACACAGAGACAGACAGAAACACAGAGACAGTGTCAGGAAAGGCATTTACATAATCTGCCTGGCAACAGCAGCATCAAAAGAATGCCTGCTTTTGGAGGAACTGTTAGGCGCATGCGCGTGCGCGATAGCGCAACGGGTGCGCGCGCACGCGCGCGCGCGCCCGCGGGAGCGCGCACGCACGCACGGTGACGGCGCTTGGCGCCAGAATCGGGTATTTAAACTCTCCTGTCATGCTGCCCAGTGCTGTCTGGTCTACAGCGTTTCCTGAGACCCCTGCTGATTGATACCCCGCTGCTGAACTTCCTACCTGATCCGGCTTCCCTCTGTGTATCCTGTTTGCTGCCTGCCCTTCTGATCCCGGCTTGCCTTGACGACTCTTTTGCTTATCCCTCTAACCTGATTTCTGCCTGCCCAACGAACTGACCCGGCCTGGACTCTGACTCCCGTTTTGGATCCCGCTTTTGTACCTGAACCAGCCTGCCAGTGTTTGACCCGGTCTGTCCTCACCTGCTCTGCTGCTCTCCCACGAGTGTTCCACTACTGCACCCTGCCGTGGACTACAGCTTCTGCTCAAGGCCCCTACTCAGCTTACCAGTCAGGCACTTGTGCCCTCTGCCCTTGCGAGCCCCTGTTCCCACTACCAGGGCCTCGTGAATCAGAGGCTACGAGAAGCCGCTCCCTGCACATTGGGCTCGTCTACCAGGTACGTGACAGTACCAGACAGCCATGTCCGAGCCCACGCAGGGAGCCTCTCCAATGGAGGACTTGTGCCGCCACCTGGACGGACTTACCTCGGCCGTCAGAAGTTTGCAAGAGGGGTACACCCGTCTGGAGGAACAAGTCCGGACCTTATCCACCCCGGCCTCTGGAACTTCTCCTGCGCCATCTGTGGTAATGCTGCCACCAGAACCTAGGGTCCCCACTCCGGAAAGATTCTCGGGGGACCGCAGCAAATACAGGGCCTTCCGTAACGCCTGCGAACTGTTCTTTGCGTTACAGCCCCGGACATTCTCGCTTGAATCCACCAAGGTGGGTTTTGTCATTTCCCTACTTTCAGGAGAACCCCAGACATGGGCCCATCGTCTCTTGGAACACAAGGACGTCTGCCTGGACCTGCTAAGTTCCTTCCTTCAAGCAATGGACCTCCTCTATGAGGACCCCCTTCAGGCGGCCACTGCAGAAGCCGCATTATGCTCCCTACAACAAGGCCGCAGGGCCGTGGAAGATTACGTGTCCGAATTCCGGCGTTGGAGCGTGGATACTAACTGGAATGACGCTGCCCTGCGTCACCAGTTCCGCCTAGGCCTCTCGGAACCTCTTAAGGATGAACTGGCCCGGGTGGGCATCCCCGCAACGCTTGACGCTCTGATTCTGCAGGCTACCCAAATCGACAGACGGCTAAGGGAACGAAGGGCAGAACGCACCACGGGTCCTTCTCGCCCTGTCTGGATGCTTCCCCGTGTGTTTAACCCAAACCTTCCTCACTCCGCTCCTCCGGCGTTCGCTCATACGCCCACCGACGTTCCAGAACCCATGCAGCTTGGTTTGCTTCGACCCTCGCTTACTCCCGAGGAGCGTCAACGCCGGCGGAACAACAACCTCTGCCTGTACTGTGGCGAACCGGGACACTACGTGAGGTCCTGTCCCGCCAAGTCCCGTAAGTCTTCCTCTGTTTGTTCTACCTGCTCACCTGTTTCATTTGATAACGCAACTCATCTGGCTGTTTCAATTTCCCTACAGCTTCCAGGAGGGAATATCCAAGCTACCGCCCTAATTGACTCCGGAGCGTGTAGCGGCTTTATGGATGCATCTTTCGCCAGCAAGTTCCGAATCCCCCTACAACCCAGAGCTAAGGGCCTATCCATCCACCTGGCCGACGGATCGGCCATCAAATCCGGGCCTGTTACCCAGGAGACGGCCCCTCTGGACACAATCATCTCCAATTGCCACCGGGAATGGCTTTGCCTGGACATTATTGAGTCCCCCTTGTTTCCCATTATACTGGGTATGCCATGGCTGAGGGCTCACAACCCCAAGATTGACTGGACTACTGGAAAGATCTGCTTCCGCTCTCCTTATTGCCGCCAGCATTGCCTATCGAAAAACACTGATACGCCTTCTTCGCTACTGTGTCTCGATGCTGATACCGAGACCCGCCAATCCGTCCCCAAAGCATACCACACCTTTCTGGATGTATTCAGCAAGAAAGGTGCAGAGACATTACCCCCACACAGGCCTTACGACTGCCCGATTGAACTCCTCCCTGGGGCAGAGGTACCGTTCGGGAGGATCTTCCCTCTGACCGAATTGGAGCTGGGGACTCTCAAAACTTACATTGATGATAATCTGAAAAAAGGGTTCATCCGCCCTTCCACCTCACCGGCAGGAGCGGGGATATTCTTTGTCGAGAAGAAGGACCACTCACTACGCCCTTGCGTAGACTACCGTGAGCTTAACAAGATTACGATCAAAAATCGTTACCCCCTTCCTCTGGTGCCTGAACTCTTCCAGAGACTCGGAACCGCTTCTATATTCACCAAATTAGACCTACGTGGGGCCTACAACCTAGTCCGGATTCGAAGCGGGGATGAATGGAAGACCGCCTTCCGTACCCGATTCGGGCATTTTGAATACCGTGTGATGCCCTTCGGTCTATGCAACGCCCCAGCTACATTTCAACATTTTGTGAATGAGGCCTTCAGAGACTATCTTGACCTGTTCGTTATCGTCTATCTAGACGACATCCTAATTTTCTCTCCCTCTCTGTCCATCCATCGGGAACATGTTGGGAAGGTACTAACCCGACTCCGTCAACACGGTCTGTATGCGAAGCCTGAAAAATGTGTCTTCGAGCAGCAAAGCATCCAATTCTTAGGGCTGATTATCTCCGTGGAAGGCATCAAGATGGACCCACAAAAGGTCTCCGCCATCCTGGATTGGCCAGCCCCTACGGACAAGAAAGGGATCCAGCGGTTTGTGGGGTTCGCGAATTTCTATCGCAAATTTATCCGGGGTTTTTCCACCATCATCGCCCCCATCACCAGCCTGACAAAACAAGGCACGCGCTTCAACTGGACCCCTGAGGCCCAGGCTGCCTTTTCTACCCTCAAGGGTCAGTTCATCTCAGCCGCTGTCCTAAGACACCCAGACCCAGCCCTGCCCTATACCCTAGAAGTAGATGCCTCAGAGATTGCCGTGGGAGCAGTACTCTCCCAGAGGCAGGGTCCCAAGGCTCTGTTACACCCTGTAGCTTTCTTTTCTCGTAAGTTGTCTGAAGCAGAAAGAAACTACGATGTCGGGGACAGAGAATTACTCGCAATTAAGGCAGCACTGGAGGAATGGCGCTACTTGCTGGAGGGGGCAGCACACCCCATTTTGGTCTACACAGACCACAAGAACCTGGAGTACTTGAAAACCGCCAAGAGACTGAGACCACGTCAGGCTAGGTGGGCACTTTTTTTTACCAGGTTCTCATTTCACATTACTTACAGGCCCGGGTCAAAGAACACAAAACCTGATGCACTTTCCCGGATGTTCAGTGAACCTCAAACCTCGTCACTCCCGGACACCATCCTGACGCCTGGAAACTTTCTTTTATTACAAGAAGACGTACTATCTCAGATCAAACGAGCTTACACAAGTGAATTACACCTACCGGACGTTACCTTACAGCGGAGAAATGACCTGCTGTGGTTCCAGGACAGGATTTTCGTACCTCAACAAGCACGAGTCAGGGTCCTTAAGTCTTGCCACGACCATGAACTGGCTGGCCATTTCGGTATCCGCAAGACATCTGAACTTCTTCAGCGCATGTTTTGGTGGCCTCGCCTATTGAAGGACTGTAGAGACTACGTGGATTCATGCGCCGTTTGCACCCAAAACAAGGGCAGCAAGGCCAAAGCATGGGGACTATTAAAACCCCTACCCATTCCAGAAAGACCCTGGAGAATGATTTCCATGGATTTTATTGTTGAGTTACCTCCATCCGAAGACTGCACTACCATTTTTGTGGTAGTAGACAGACTATCCAAAATGGCCCATTTTTTGCCTATGAGAGGCACACCATCCGCTCCTGAAACCGCAAAACTGTTCATCAAGGAAATAGTAAGGCTGCACGGTATCCCTTCAAACATCGTATCCGATCGAGGAGTGCAGTTTACGTCCAGATTTTGGAGAGCACTTTGTGGATCCTTAAAAATTGACCTGTGCCTTTCTTCGGCTTATCACCCGCAGACCAATGGGCAGACTGAACGAACCAATCAGACGCTCGAACAATATCTACGCTGTTTCTCAGGCTTTTCTCAGGACGATTGGGTACCCTTACTACCTCTTGCCGAGTTTGCGTACAACAACTCTGTCCACTCAGCTACCAAACAGTCCCCCTTTTTCGCAAACTACGGTTTCCACCCCTTGTTCCTATCCAATAATATACCGGAATGTGCAGTTCCAGCCGCCCAAGAGACTCTGAACTTCTTTAACGATAACAACAAACTACTACAAGAAACAATGGCAAGGACCCAGAAATATAACAAAGAGATATTCGACAGGAGGAGGAGGGGGGAGCTTAACCTAGTGCCCGGAGACCAAGTCTGGCTGTCCACGGTGAACTTGAAATTAGCATGCCCTTCCAAGAAATTGGGCCCCAAATTTGTGGGCCCCTTCCCTGTTTTAAGACGGATTAACGATGTGGCTTATGAGTTGAAACTGCCGGAATCCTTCCGAATACACCCGGTGTTCCATGTGGCCCTACTCAAACCTGCAGTTCCAGATCCATTCTCCGATCGGGGTATAGGCCCCCCAGAACCAGTACTAATCAATGGGGAAGAGGAGTTCGAGGTCGAATCCATCCTAGACTGCAGGAGGAGGCGCAACCAAACCCAGTACTTGGTAAAATGGAAGGGCTATGGCCCAGAAGAAAATTCCTGGGAACCAGAGACTAACATCCACGCAGAGAGACTAATTCTGGCCTTCAAAAGATCCCACCCAGTTAAGATGGCCCAGTTGGGCATCCGGAGGCTGCCCGTTGGAGGGGGGCAATGTCAGGAAAGGCATTTACATAATCTGCCTGGCAACAGCAGCATCAAAAGAATGCCTGCTTTTGGAGGAACTGTTCGGCGCATGCGCGTGCGCGATAGCGCAACGGGTGCGCGCGCACGCGCGCGCGCGCCCACGGGAGCGCGCACGCACGCACGGTGACGGCGCTTGGCGCCAGAATCGGGTATTTAAACTCTCCTGTCATGCTGCCCAGTGCTGTCTGGTCTACAGCGTTTCCTGAGACCCCTGCTGATTGATACCCCGCTGCTGAACTTCCTACCTGATCCGGCTTCCCTCTGTGTATCCTGTTTGCTGCCTGCCCTTCTGATCCCGGCTTGCCTTGACGACTCTTTTGCTTATCCCTCTAACCTGATTTCTGCCTGCCCAACGAACTGACCCGGCCTGGACTCTGACTCCCGTTTTGGATCCCGCTTTTGTACCTGAACCAGCCTGCCAGTGTTTGACCCGGTCTGTCCTCACCTGCTCTGCTGCTCTCCCACGAGTGTTCCACTACTGCACCCTGCCGTGGACTACAGCTTCTGCTCAAGGCCCCTACTCAGCTTACCAGTCAGGCACTTGTGCCCTCTGCCCTTGCGAGCCCCTGTTCCCACTACCAGGGCCTCGTGAATCAGAGGCTACGAGAAGCCGCTCCCTGCACATTGGGCTCGTCTACCAGGTACGTGACAGACAGACAGAGACACAGTTTTTGCAAATATATGTGAAGCCACACTGCCACGTCAAGGCCCCTCTGCAAAGTGCGGTTCCTAACTTTACTCTAACGTCCTTTCCAAATTGAGATATATATATAGATATATATCTATATATCTATATATATATCTCAATAATTGAACTGAGCGTCTAATCTAGTTTAACAATGTTGTTAAGACAGAGGTTTTTGTTGCATATATTTGCAATCATATGTGAAGACCCAAAGAGCTCCCAGCATGGGACATGCTGCTATCATACAATGGTGAACCTCACTGGGAGGCAGCAAAGGTTTACGCTTGGTCCTAGCAACACCTTCCTATACTACGCATACTGATCTCAAACCTTCCCTAAGGCTCCATTCACATTTGTACAACTCCAAAGTAGCTCCACTTTGGAGTGCAACTTTGATGCAACTTCGACGCAACTTTGGATGCATATGACTTGGATGCGACTTTGGCTTTGACCAAAGATTACGGACAACTGTTGCATGTAAAACATTCAGGTATGACTTTCATGCAACTTTTGAGGGTTAACATGGAAGTCTATGGCCCTCAAGTTGCATGAAAGTTGGACCAATGTAGTGCATGAACTACTTTCAAATCACTTGATGTCCTAAGTCGGATGACAGGAGTTAATGGACACTCATAGCCTGTCCAACGCACGCCTAAAAAAAAAAGTATCGGCCTCCAAACCCCCCTATAGCTGATCCAACACATGTCTAAAAAAAAAGCCTCCCAGCTCCAATTTAACCACTTAAGGACCGCCTCACGCCAATATACGTCGGCAGAATGGCATGGCTGGGCACAAGCACATACAGGTACGTCCTCTTTAAGAAGCCCAGCCGTGGGTCGCTCGCGACCCGGTCCTGAGCTCCATGACCGCGCCTGCGGGACCTGTGGACCCGATCGGGTCACAGAGCTGAAGAACGGGGAGAGGTAAGTGTAAACAAACCTCTCCCCGTGCTTCCTAGTGTGAGTGTCCCTGATCTTCTGTTCCCTGTCATAGAGAACGACGATCAGTGACGTCAGACGCCAAGCCACGCCCCCACACAGTAGTAATCGCAAGCCTTAAACCTCCCCCTATAGCTGACCCAACACATGACTGAAAATAAGTACAAGTCTCCAACCTCCCTCTATAGACAGTCTAGCACACATCTGAAAAAAGTATCAGCACTCCCTTCCCCTCTGCTACCTTTTTCACGGAAGACAGGAAACCATGACAGGTCCGGACAAAGGGTAAGAATTTTTATGTTAGAGGCAGGTGATTGATTGCTGGGACTCCCCCACAGTCTAGTAACCAATCGCCCGCTTATTAACATGAAAAGTCCAGCCCTTTGCCCGGACCTGCCACGTTTCCTGTCTTGCTTGAATAAGGTGGCAGAAGGGAGGGGAGTGAAAGTGCTGCGATCTTATGGAAGGGGCAGAAAATAAGTACAAGCCTCCAACCTTTCCCTATAGTCAGTCCAACACACACCTGAAAAAAAGTATCCACCTCCGACCGGAAACGTGACAGGTTCGGACAAAGGGTTGGACTTTTTATGTTAGAGGCAGGTGATTGATTGCTGGGACTCCCCCGCTGTCTAGTAACCAATCACCCGCTTCTTAACATGAAAAGTCCAGCCCTTTGCCCGGACCTGTCACGTTTCCTGTCTTGCGTGAATAAGGTGGCAGAAGGGAGGGGAGTACAAGTGCTGCGATCTTATGGAAGGGGCAGAAAATAAGTACAAGCCTCCAACCTTTCCCTATAGTCAGTCCAATGCACGCCTGAAAAAAAGTATCCACCTCCAACCTCCCCCTTTAGCTGATACAACCGATGTCCAAAATGAATATTACTGGGCTCCAACCTCCCCTTATAGTCAGTCCAACACACGCCTAAATAAAAGTACCAGCCTCCAACCTCCCCATGTAACTGTTCCAACACACCGCTGGTGTAGATAAGTGGGGAGTGGGGTGGGGGGGGGACAAACCCCAGTCCTGCAACGCTTGAAGGGGGAGCTGATGACATCTGTGGTCTTTCCATTTCTCCTTATCTGCTGCTGGTGAAAGAGAACCCACAAAAAAGCTTCTGGTCCTCTGCTGTTATGTTAGGCTTCATTTTTAGTTTGGCAGGATCTATGATGTCCTCCATTGGCATCACTGTCGTCAGGTCTGGAGGGTGCTGTGAAAAGAAGAAACACTATTAGTGAAGACTATGTACAATGATGGCCTTTCTATTTGAAATGGTTATGCACACTCAGGTGCTGGGAGAATATAGCAGAACATTGGACAATGCATTGACATGGCCCAATGTGTGATTTAATATACTTACAGTGCTCATGGTAAATGGTGGGCTTACTTCTCCAGCCTGCAGTTCCACCCAGTCTACGCTCTTAAAAAATGGGTGGCTTCGCAGATCTTTAACAAGAACCTCTCTCATTTTTGGACATTTGCGTAGGAGCTGTAAAAATATATAAAAAAAAAATTGGTTATCCATGGTACAAAGGCAAGAACTATGCAATTCTACTTTTAGAACTGTTAAACAAATAGCCTTTTTTTGCTGGCTACAGATTGGTATTTACTTACTTTGTTCCCTATGAGGTCCTTGAGATCCATATTGAAATCGTCTGGGAAAGTTGGACAATGGTAGCAGGTCAAGTATGCGTACTCCTCATCCAAGTCTGAGTCAGTTTCTGACTCGGCGTCTGAATCAGTGCCTGGATCGTAGTCTGAATCGTAGTCTGAATCGTCGCCTGAATCGTCGCCTGAATCGTCGCCTGGATCGTCGCCTGAATCGTCGCCTGAATCGTCGCCTGAATCATTGCCTGGATCGTCGTCTGAATCATTGCCTGGATCGTCGTCTGAATCATTGCTTGGATCGTCGTCTGAATCATTGCCTGGATCGGCGTCTGAATCATTGCCAGGATCGGCATCTGAATCAGTGTCTGAGTCGATGTCCCAGCCATCGAATGGATAATTGTTAGTTGCCATCACATAGACTATAACTCCCAGGGAGAAATAGTCAACAGCAAATCCATATGGCTGATTTAAATGAATCTGTGGAAATATCAAAGAGAGTAGAATGGTCAGTACTGATTGTTTTACTTACAAGAAGACAGGAATACCAAAATGATCCAATACTCACTTCTGGTGCCATGTATTGTGTAGTGCCGAGGTTGGAAGTCAGGGTTCGGGATTTATGCACCTCTGTTGCTGACAAGCCAAAGTCGGCTATTCTCACATGTCCGACGCTATCCAGCAGGATGTTTTCTGGCTTGAGATCCCGGTGTACAATCCCCCTGTTATGAAGGAACTGCAAGCCACAAAGGATCTCGGCAGTAAGAAATCTGATGGAGAGAGAGAGAAAAGATTTTATATATATATAAGATTACCATACAAAATGTTTATATAATATAATAATCGAAGCCACAAAATAAAGCATTTATCTCAACGCTTCAATTATCAGGCATTGTCATGTATGATCGTAATAACTAAATCAGGTTGTAATAAAACATTACCAGTAACGATAGAGCATAGCGCAATATATACATAGAAGTGTTTTATATGGATATTTGAAATTGTTGATTAATCTGTCGTAAATGCGCTTTGCGAATTCTTACAAATTTTGTTTTTTGTGATGGTAAAGGTGTCCAAATATGATTAAGCCCTGGTTCACACTGGTGCGATTTGACATGCGATTTGACATGTCAAATTGGCGATATTTGCTGCAAATTGCGGGCAATGGCACCGTCCTAATCGGTGCGACGCCGCATCTGCGACGCTGCACTGATTTCAAAAAGTAGTTTTTGTACTACTTTTTGCGATTTCGGCCGCGATTTACATTGACATCTGTGTATGATGTCTTTGTAATCGCGGCTGAAATCGGGACTGCCAGCGAGAGTGAAATCATGCGAGTTCAGCTAAACTCGCACGGCTTCACTCCCGCAGCCCAGTGTGAACCTGGGCTGAATGTGATTTTACAGTCTCTCCTAAAGCGTATGTGAGGCCAAAACAGAAAGCAACAAAATAGCTTCCCCTCTCCATCCAATACTACGATTTTTTTTTTACATTTATAGACAAACGTTATCAAAAATGACAAGGACACACTAGATATGAATCAAATTGATTTGTTGGCAGACCCCCGTATGATATAATTACTTATAAATTTGAAAGGAGATGGGTTATAGATTGCCCAATCAGATGAAGGGTTGGAAGCTTCCATTGGATGATGAACTGGCCAATAATGGTTTGATTGGATTATAACAGTATGTAATATGGACACACTGGGATTTAATAAAACTGGTATACACAGAATGTGGTGCAGCTGTGCACAGTAACCAATCAGCTTCTAGGTTTTATTGCCAAAGCTTGCTGAAGCTACTATGCGCATACACACCAGATTCTGTGTGCACCAGTTTTAGTAAATCTCCCCCACTGCGACATCTAGATGCATTGTGATCGATTATTCTTGTGGTAAAATAGATTGTTTGGAATCAGTCTCAGTAGAAGTTTTGTTCCGATATGTGCAGTGCCTGAGATGTCTGTCCAGTGTGTGATTGTACATGTATATATAGGTAGAGCTTTGGTAGGACAGATGTACTGAAAGTCAGACCTTCCTGTTGGAATCGCGTATCTAGGACAAGCCTACATTTTGATATGATCTATGTACAGTACTATGTTCTACCTCCATCCCAATTATCATGGTACCCTATTGTATCACCTATCTTATATCTAGGAAAAGCCTATGCGTTGATGTGATCTATGTAGAGTACTATATTCTACCCCATCCCTATTATCATGGTAACCCATTGCCTTACCTTGTCGTCTCAATATCTACTGGTGCTCTTTTGTCTAAGAAGTTGCACAGGTCTCCACCACTCAGGTATTCCATGACGAAGAATAAGAAATCCTATGGAGAGGAAAGAAAGATCCAGGTTATAGAAATGATTCGCTATGCAGCTTTGGGTACATTGTGAGAAAAGTAGGTGTCACATACAGCGGTATTCTGAGAGAATAACCAATTAACACCGACCTCTCACACAAAAGTAGAAGGTAGAGTCACTTACCTCTGTCTGGAAGGTACCATATGCATGAGTGCAGAATGGAATGGCACGAACTTCCTTCAGTATGTGGCTCTCGATGAGGTTATCTTTGTAGTCTTCCTTGTTCTTGATCATGATTTTGAGAGCCAGCGGTTCATCAGTGGAGGGGTGTGATGCCAAAACCACCTGGAGGGAACAGAGGGAGAGAAAATTATAAATGACACTCGGAGAAGTTCATTCACATTTAATACTTTATGGATTCATAGTCTTCCTACAGAGGTTTGACACTTCCCATTCTGAATCCGAGTCCAGAGCTCTCCAATCAGCATGGAACATGAGCTTTGCTGATTGGAGAGCTGTAGCTCTGACTCATCAGGGGTCACGTCGAACCACTGTAGAGAGACCACTGCTTCCCAACAGAGAGCAAGCGCCCCTCTCTATAACATGTTGGCAAAGGACAGGCTTTCCTACTTTGGTATTGGCAGCTACAGAAAACATTAAATATAATCATCATTTGTGTTAATGCAACCTGAACGGATTTATCTGAATGAAATGGAAAGATTTGGGCTTTAGGCCGTGTTCACATATGTGCGCCTGTGGTTTGCAGTATGGGGGTCTGGTGCGTTTCTGTTCACCGGTTCAGGTGCGATTCATGTGCAAAATGTTGCCTACATTCGCACTTGAACCGGACCTAAAAACGCACAGGACCCTTTTTGAAACCTCGCCGCAGTTGCCCCTTACATGTGTAAACCGGCTCCATTGAGTGCCAGTCACATTCACATGTCATGCGAATTGGATGTGGTTAAAAACGCGTCCAATTCGTACATATGTGAACCCAGCCTCAAAGTGTTTGTCCAGCTCTGCAACAGCCACACAGACAGAAATAAAAATACTTTTCTTTAGTAGAGTAGGGTGAGGGCATTGCTGTCTGTGTCCCTGTTGCAGATTCTCAATCACTTCCTGTCTGGTGAAACCGTTGTCAGCAGGACAGGAAGTGAGGGGAAATCTCTCTAATGTAGCCCTGGATAGTGATAAGGCCAGACAGGGGTTCAAATCCCCCCCACTCTACCTGAACATTTTAAATCGGAGAAAAGATCCGACCACTTACCTTTCCAAAACTCCCCTCTCCGAGAAACTGATGTAATCTGAAGCCATCCAATGTCATTGGGATGACTTCCTTAGTGGTGGGGGACCGACGGTCACATGTTGGTCGAGTCTTGATGTGGATTTCGCATTCGGTCTCGCTCACTGGGGCAGGCCTGCCGTGTGAGCTGTGTCTACGGTAAATACCGTATACATCTGCAATAAAAAAGAAAGAATCAGATTTAGCACCTTCATCTACATTTGATACATATTTCATTGTTGAACATCAAATTATAGAGCGAAAACTCCAGTGCCAGGGACAATAAATAAACCCGCTATATCAAAAATGCTGGTTGCCTGACACTTATCCCGACCCACTGGCTGTAATGCTTTCTACAAGTCAGTGAGTCGGCAACAAGTATTTTTAGTGATGTGATGATGGACTTTTATAGTAAAATGGGTGGGCGGGTCACAAAGGAAGTTGTGAAACTGCAACAGGAAGTAGCTGTGTCACCTGCCTGGCTGTGCATTGTGGCAGGGGTTGGTAAATCATCAGACCAGCTGGGAAAAATGGCAAATATATTTTAGGAGAAAAGGAAAGGTTTTGTGAACTGGCAGTAATGTTAAGTGTGTCATATGTCATCTCTGAGATCAGACATGAGATGGGTCACCCGCTATGGGGGGGTCTTACACCAGCCTGACATTCAGCCAAAATAAACATATCAGCCGAAAGAGAAAACAAGAGCCTAATGTAGTAGGAATGTTTATGTATGTGTTTTCCTATCATTGGTTTATAGATATTCATAATCTCCCTTTTATTAATATATGTGAAAGGGCTATTTAAGCCCAAAGCAAACATTCAATATATGGCTATGGGACAGGAAGTGAAGGTAAATCTCCGCAATGGGACACAGATAGCGGAAAACAAAATCTGACAGAGGTTATAACCCTCCCTTGTTCTATTCAAAATGAAAAAAATTGGCTATACTTCTACTTTAAGTTATGTAAAACCTTTATCTTAAAAGGAACAAAACTTTTGTTGTAACTGCAATGTTAGCTGGAGTTTTGCTTCAATTTGTTAATGTATGTAAATCTGCTAGTCATTCTATCACTCCCTCTCTCCCATACTGGCTGTCTGCTGTGCTCCCTGTATACAGCTCTGCTCAATGATACTCGAGACTCCAATAAACAAACATCAGGAATTGAGCGTAATTCTCAGCGCCATATCGCACACAGACTGTCATCAGTGAGGATATAGAAATCATGGAGGAGACAAATTTCCACCAATGAGATTCCAGTTACTGGGCCTCCTAACTGTCACCCCCTCCCCCCTGACAGTGACTGTTGATGATCTGCAGAAGAGGCTTTCATTGTTAGAAATGAACAGAGACATCATTCTACAGTCCAAGGAGACCGGAGAGCTGCTAACAGTTCTAAACCTGTCCAAATGAAAAGGGATCTATAGGGATCAGACTGCAGGGTTGTGTTTTTCAGCCATATAGATAGTATGGCTGAAATCGCATTGCATTCGGACCAAACTCGCACAGGACCCTTTTTTTTGGTCCGCACCAGAATCGGATCGCATTGGGTGTTCACACCCATACGATCCAATATATGTCCGAACTGTCAGTTCGCAGTGCAATATGCGAGCTGAAATGGGGGTGTCATTAACAATGTATTGACACTCCCGGCAGTTTGCATATGCAAGTGTGAACTGCTGTGCTAGTCGGGTGCGATGCGGGAATCCGCATTGGATTTGCAGGGTTCCCGCATCGCACAAGCGTGAACTGAGCCTTATTTAAAAAAAAAAATAATAATCTACAGATTGGTGTTTACAAGACACAACCCAGCAATTGGAATGTAAACCAGGCTTGTCCTCTTCCCATGCACTATGTGATTTACTCCCCACACTGCTTGTTCCAATGCGTGTCTATCCAGGACCATGTGTGCCAGTTACTGTGCCCTGTCCATGGTCAACCCTATACATGTGTACATATGGGAATGTCACCCGTCATCAATGGGGAAAAGTAGAAAATGAATCACAATACTCACCATTCAAATCCTCTGTCTTCTTGTGTGGGCCATAGACTTTACGGCCGACACCAAAGCATCCAGCGGCCGCTCTAATGCAGCCGCGCAGAAAAGCTTTAGCCCTCTTTATTTTTGTGGGCTTCTTGTTTGGGGTATCTGCAGGCTGTTCAATGATACCTCCTTCCATAGGTGGTCTTCCAGTGGTCTGTGTATCTTTGGTGTTAATGTGATAAACAGCCTTTTTACACTGAAAAAATCTCATTCTGAAGAATAATCTAAGCACGCTTTAAGCGCAGGAGAATGAAATTACAATACAATTGAATCAAATGAAATCACTAGAGTGAATTCCCAATCCAAATATCACCAGAGAAAAAACACGTCTGCACGGTTCAGTAAACACTCTGGGACTGGCAGACTCCTACTGAGCGCCACCTTATATAGGGGGCAGCTGATGACATCACAGCGAATGGTCATGTGACCTAGTTGTTTTTCTGCTTGTTTTTTTTTAAATTCCTGGCACTCTGCCAAGAGTAACTGACAGTTTTTTTTCTTTTTAAAGGAACCTTTTACCTGGTTTGTTAGCTTTGTGAATTCAGCCTCTAGGCTCAGTATATAGATCTCACATGCCAAATTATTATTATTATTATTATTATTATTATTATTATAAAAAAATTTTTTTATTAAAGTGACAGTATTTTGATATTTAAAATGTACAGTCCTCTGGCTTAAAGTGGAGTTTCATCCACATTTTCAACTCCTCTGCATCCCTCACTAAATTGTGCACTGTAAACAAATTGGATATTTTTTTCTCAGCACATACTGTATATTTGCTGTATTCATTCTTCACTTCCTCCTCCCTGGCCCCGGTCCATCGCATCATTTCCTGTTTGCAATGCCTCCTGGGAGATGTGTGTCATCAATCCCAGGAGGCAATGGGCATTGTGGGGCTTTTGTTGCCATGGTTACCAAAGCTTCTTATACACAGTGATGGGCGGTGGGGGAGGCGGCTGGAATATCTCGGCTCTGATTACTTACAGAGCCGGGGGGAGAGCACAGCCACACCATTACTAATCATTTATAATAGAGTACTATGAGGGGGCAATAGGATGGGGCAGGTTTAATGGGGGAAGTTTTTGATGGGCCAATAGGACAGGGGCAGTTTTTGATGGGGGGGCAGTTTTTGATGGGCCAATAGGACGGGGGCAGTTTTTGATGGGGCAATTTTTGGTGGGGAAATAGGACGGGGGACAATTTTTGGTGGGGAAATAGGACAGGGGCAATTTTTGATGGGGTAATAGTACGGGGGCAGTTTTGATGGCACAATTTTTGATGGGGCATTTTTTGATGGGGCAATAGGACGGGCAGTTTTTGATGGGGCAATTTTTGATTGGGGGCAGTTTTTTGTGGGGAAATATGATGGGGGCAATTTTTAACGGGGCAGTTTTTGATAGGGTAATAGGACGGGCAGTTTTTGATGGGGCAATAGGATGGGGGCAGTTTTTGACGGGGGGAGGGGGCAATTTTTGATGGGGGGCAGTTTTGATGGGGTAATAGGACGGGGCAGTTTTGATGGGGCAATAGGATGGGGGAAGTTTTTGATTGGGCATATTTGATGGTGGCAGTATGATGGGGCAGCTTCTGGAAAAGGTAATTACTTTTTTAAACAATGCTAATTGTAAATGATATACCTCTTTCTGTGCAGATGCTAGATAGATCTATCTAGTTTATTTATCTCTATCTATCTCACTATCTCTATCTGCACAGAAAGAAGATATATCATTCACAATTAGCATCTTTTAACCACTTGAGACCCGCGCTATAGCCGAAAGACGGCTGCAGCGCAGCTCTCAAGTGCCGAGTGGACGTCCCCAGGACGTCCTGGTTTGTTTACATCCCGCCACACGCCCTCGAGGAACAGCTGTGCGCGCTGCATCACGTGATGCCGATTAGTGTGCCTGGCGGCCGCGATGACCACCAGGTACATGCGATCGGCTTTTACAGAGGCAGGACATGGATTTCTGTGTAAACACAGAGATCCACGTCCTGTCAGGGAGGGAGGAGACCGATGCTGTGTCCCTTGTACATAGGGACACAGATTGGTCACCTCCCCCAGTCAGTCCCCTCCCCTCCACAGTAAGAAACACTAATAGAGAACATATTTAACCCCTTGATCGCCCCCTAGTGTTAACCCCTTTCCTGCCAGTCACATTTATACAGTAATCAGTGCATTTTTCTAGCACTGTTCGCTGTATAAATGTGAATGGTCCCAAAATAGTGTCAAAAGTGTCCGATATGTCCGCCGCAATATCGCAGGCTTGACAAAAATCGCAGATCGCCGCCATCACTAGTAAAAAAAAAATATATAATAAAAATGTCATAATTCTATCCCCTATTTTGTAGGCGCTATAACTTTTGCGCAAACCAATCACTATATGCTTATTGCATTTTTTTTACCAAAAATAAATAGAAGAATACGTATCGGCCTAAACTGAGAAAAAACATTTTTTTTTAAATTGGGATATTATTATAAAAAAAGTAAAAAAATATTGTGAGCATGTGTGAGATCTGGAGGTGCATGCTGGGTATACAGGAAAAGATACAGTCTGGCTTCAGATGCCCACACATGAGATGGCCGCGGCCTGCTGGGACTTACGAAAGTAAGAAATCAATGGTGCAAAAATACAAAACGCACCTTAGTTTACAGCAGTGGTTCTCAACCTATCTAGTGCCGTGACCCCTTGATAAAATTTCCCAAGTTGTGGGGACCCCTAACAGTAAAATTTTCGTAGCGTGGGTTGTTGGCACCCAAGGCAAGACGAGCAATTTGCGCCCCTAATCCACAGACATTTAGCGCTCCCTGAGTCCCTTCCACTTGTACAGTATTAAAACCCCTTCTGGTACATTTTAGAACGTTCCACTCTTTCTCTTTGTTCTCCTTACTTTTCCCTTTTATCTCCCTCTATCCTAATTTCTTGTCTCGCCCCCATCCCTCTCTAGCCATCTTTCTTGTTCTCTTATTCTTTCTCTCCCTTTTTCTTTGTTCCTCCCCCTCTTTTGCTCTCCCTTCAATGTATTCTATTTTATTCCTTATCTTACTCCTTGGTGGGGGGAATGGGATGAGCGGCAGTGCTGGAGGGAGTTCTGATCAGCCAACTTAGGTGCTCTTGATCAAGGTCATATGCTGATCTGAGAACTGTAGTGGGGACTTTTAATGGCAGCTATAACCCCAGGTAGTGTTACTCACTGTGTCTGCGGCTTCACTGTGTCAACAGCTCTGTGGTGTCTCGCAACATTGACACCTATGCCGAAGTCAGGAGATGGGGTCTCCTCCAGCCCCTCCCACTTAATATTCCTCACCAATCAGCTGACCTCTAGTTTCTGCCCCCCCCCCCAGCCATGCCGTTTAACTGAATGGGGAGCTGCGAAGAGGCTGAGTGGGCGGCTGCGGGCTCCAGGAACAGCCCAGCTGCGTGGCCACAGGCTTCAGGGACAGCCCTGCTGGGCGACCGCGAAAAAGCTGGGAGAGCGTTACAGGCTTCAGGAACAGCCCAAGATTCTTTGACCCCTGGCAAATCGTCATTCGACCCCCAGGTTGAGAACCACTGGTCTACAGCATACCTTTACTAGAATACATTAAGCATGAGGATTATAGGGGTAATTTTATTAAAAAAATAAAGTTTCGGCTGGAACACCGCTTTTAACCACTTAAGGACCGCCGCCTGTACATTTACGTCGGCAGAGCGGCATGGACAGGCATAGGCACGTACCTGTACGTCCCCTTTAAGATGCCGCCGTGTGGTCGCGCGCCGGCGGCATGCTCGCGACCCTGTCGCTTTCTCCGTGAGCCCGACCGTGGGTCCCGTGGACTCGGTTGCCACGGGAATACCCACGATCGTCTCACGGAGAGAGAGAGATAGCGGGGAGATGCTAGTTTAAACAAGCATCTCCCCTCTCTGCCTAGTGACAATGACACTGATCTCCGCTCCGTGTAGTCAGAGTGGAGATCAGTGTCATGTCACACACAGCCCATCCCCCCTACAGTAAGAAGCACTCCCTAGGAAACACTTAACCCCTACATCGCCACCTAGTGGTTTACCCTTCACTGCCAGTGTCATTTTCACAGTAATCGGTGCATTTTTATAGCACTGATTGCTGTAAAAATGACAATGGTGTCAAAAGTGTCCGATGTGTCCGCCATAATGTAGCAGTCATGATAAAAATCGCTAATCGCCGCCATATCTAGTACATTTTTGCTCTATTTTTGTTTATAGCGCAAAAAATAAAAACCGCAGAGGTGATCAAATACCAGCAAAAGAAAGCTCTATTTGTGGGAAAAAAAAGGACGTCAATTTTGTTTGGAAGCCACGTCGCACGACCGCGCAATTGTTAAAGCGACGCAGTGCCGAATCGCAAAAAGTGGCCTGGTCTTTGACCAGCAAAATGGTCCGGGGCTAAAGTGGTTAAAGTAGAACTATAGGCAAAAGTTTTTTTTTAGGGATATAGCAAGAGAGGATTATGGACCCCACTGTCAATGTATTTATTTATTTTACCATCTGTGTCCCATTGCGGTGATATACCATCACTTTCTGTACCATAGCCAAAGAAAAGGAAATGCCTGCAAATTAAGGGAATTCCTTGGGGACCCCCAGGTCACTAGAACTAGTATCCCTGTTGGAAGATTTTCCCTTCTATTACTTTTCTGGGGACAACCCAAAATTTGGGATTTTCTTTTAGTTTCACTTTTAACGATAATGGTAACCAGGATAAATAGAGAGTGGGAATCTCCCTAACGGGACACAGGCAGCAATAAAAACTATAGGTGTTCTAATCCCTCCCCACTCTATACAAAACAAAAATGTTTTGCCTTGAGTTTTACTTTAAAGCGGACTTAAGTCCATTTTTTCAACTTTCCATTAAATCTTCTGTCCTTGTTTTAACTTTAGATAGTATAAATTTTTTTTTTCTGCCAGTAAATACCTTATACAGCCCACTTCCTGTTTCTTGTCTGGTCATTAGCCTAGGCTTATGACATCATGCACAGCTCTCACTATCGCGAGAGTTTGCCAGGAAGGGAGGGGGTGAGTCATAAGAGGGCAAATGAGAGCTGCTGAACTGGAGGTGTGTGTCTGTGTAACTCCAGGAAGTGAATGGGCAGCAGCTTCAGCTGCCCACAGTTATAATGGCTGCAGTCAGACTTGGTGGAGGGAAATTTCTGCAGCATATTTGGCAAGTACAGAATCACAGTATATCTCAAATAATATGCAAAGTGGTTGGAGGGAAGCTTCAGAATGGCAAAGATGTTTTTATTACAAATTTATGTGAGCAGCCTGCAGTTCCTCTTTAAGGAGTCTTCAGCAACTTAGGTCGGGTGCAAAGGGGGCCCTTCCTGAGCTGGGCTGTGTATATTCATAGACAGACGCAGCGCTGGCAAGCCACACCCCCGCTCCCACATCATGGGAGTTTGACTGACAGCAGCAGGGACCTATGGCTCCCAGTGCTCTGTGTCAGAAGTGAGAGTAGAGGTGCTGGAGTAATGAGAGGTACAGGTAAGTGTTTAGGAATGTTAAGGTAGGTGGGTTTTTTTTTTTTTTTTACCTTAATGCATCAAAGTGAAAAATGTTTTGAGTTTAGAACCAATTTAAAGCTGCCTGAAAATAGCTTATAGTGCCTGAAAATTGCTGTATGGCCAATTTAAGAGCTTTCTATCTAGAGGTCGACCGATATATCGGTGGGCCGATATATTTGCCGATATTTCGTCTTTTTAAAGAAATCGGCTTCGGCCGATTATTATGTTTAAAAAGGCCGATTTGTGAAGGATCCGAGGCAGGGTCGTGCTGGGGGGAAATCCCCCCCACCCCACGACCGTACACCGTCTAATCTAAACGGTTGCTAGCACGGCCGCTGCCTGCTGACTTTTCTTTTTTTTCCCCCAGTGGAGGAAGTCGGCAGCGCCGGCCGCCGATTGGCTGTTACTGGCCGCGCTGCATTCTGAGGTTTGTAGTCTGGGGGCAGAGGCGGGCGCGCAGCACGTCAGGGGATGAATGGAGCTGTCTTTGACCATGCGAGGGGACGGAACGGAGCCAGGAGCGCTCCGCTGGTGCAAGTGGCAGTGAATGACATTGAGTTGTATTGGTGGGCACTGATAACTGAGTTGTATTGGTGGGCACTAATAACTGAGTTGTATTGGTGGGCACTGATAACTGAGCTGTATTGGTGGGCACTGATAACTGAGCTGTACTGGTGGGCACTGATGTACTGTACTGGTGGGCACTAATGAGGTGGCACTGACAGGCTGCACTGGTGGGCACTGATGGACACTGATAGGCTGCACCCCACCTCTCCACCCTAAACAATAACCTCCTCCCCACCTCTCCACCCTAGATTTTCTGAGATTAAGGAAAGAGAAAATAAATCGGCCTAAAATATCGGCCGCAAAAATCGGCAACATATATCGGCCATCGGCCGCCCCGATTTCTAAATATCGGCATCGGCCAGAGAAAAACCCATATCGGTCGACCTCTATTTCCATCCATTGATTGATTTCCAGCTATATTCATCAAGACTGTATAACCATTTCATATTGTGGTGTATTTCTAGATTTTATAGTATTGGATGGAAGATGGTCTGGCATTTACTGCTTTCTTTGTTCCTATGGAGGAGATGGATTGTTATCCCTGGGATAGAAGGTGGTGAGCTGGGAAATTTTACAGTGGTCTCTGGATCAGGAATAGAGGAGAAGTCTTCAGTGGGGACTAAGGAGAGATTTCCTATTGTTTCTAGCTGTCAGGTTGATCGAGTATTTAAAGTGATTGTAAAGGATTTTTTTGTTTTTTTTTGTTTAAATAACAAACATGTTATCCACACCTGCTCTGTATAATGGCTTTGCACTTTTCAAAGAGTGTAGAAAGGGAAAGACAGCAGATATACAAATAAAACTTATGTAGGGAGATTTGTTTAATCTCTGTGTATCATCTGAGGCTGGTCACTTCACTGGATATAGGAGAGAGTTTACATCCACTTTAAACCATGTGCACCTCCAAAGAGCACACAGAGAGGGTTACATTTTCTATAAAACTTCCTGGAGTTATTCTTTAATACTACACACTTGTAAATCTGTGCACTGAGCCTACATACCCAACTCTTGGTTTCTCATCCCTGGTAAGAGTAGTTTAGTATTAGTAAAAGCAGGACACTTTACACATAACACCCAGCCATTGTCATTAGTACAGTGACAGTGTATAGTATTATTACTGATCACTGAATTAATGTCACTGGTGATGTCCGTGGCAGTTAGTCAGCCCCCCCCCCCCAGCGTCAGTTAGTGTTAGACTGCCCGTCGCACTATCACAGTCCCTTAAAAGGCACTGATCCCCACCTTTGGTAGTATGGGGAAAAAACATTAGAGGTGCACTGAAATTTCGGCCGCAAAACATATATCCGCTGAAAACTGTTTTCGGCATTCGCCAGAAAGAAGAAAGGGTGCCGATAATGGAACAAAAAAAAGGGTGTGGAAATTCAAATCCAGCTTTATGACACAGCGGGAGATCACTGGACTAGTGAGGCTGCATCTGGCGGTCACCGGTGAGGCTGCATCTGGCGGTCACCAGTGTGGCTGCATCTGGCGGTCACCGGTGAGGCTAAATTGATCTTTTGTATCATGTCTGCAGTCTCTGACCATCTCTTGTATCATATCTGCTAGAGGTGCACCGAATGGAAATTTTGCTAATACTATTAGCAGTGTGTTTTAAAGGGGTTGTAAAGGTTCAGGGTTTTTAAAAAAACAAAAAAACAAACATGTCATACTTAACTCCGCTGTGCAGTTGGTTTTTCACAGAGTGGCCCCGATCCTCTTCTTCTGGGGTCCTTCAGTGGCGCTACTGGCTCCTCCTCTTCTCGAGTGCCCCGTTGGAGAAGCGCTCTCCTTCATGGACAACAGTGCGGTCGCGCTCCCGTGTCCTGCTTCTGCGTCTATTCACACAGAAAGCAGGACTCGGCCCCGGCGCCTGCGTCACTGGATTTGATTGACCGCAGCAGGAGCCAATGGCTGTGCTGCTATCAATCCATCCAATCAGGCCCAGAGAGACCGGCTTTTGCTGGTGTGCTTGTCCCCGGCGTGAGATAGAGGGGGTACAGGAAAGTAAAACAGGGGAGGGGGGGGGGGAAGAGGCTGCAGGATTACAGGAGGTTTTTCACCTCAATGCATAGAATGTATTGAGGTGAAAAACCTTGAAGGTGTACAACCCCTTTAAGTTTAAGTGATTGCAGACATGATACATGAGCTTTTCTTGCAGTAAAGGGACCAGCAATAATTTAATAATCATTTAAATTTCTGATATTAAATAAAAAGTCAAATATAATACAATTTATATATAAAAATATAAATATTTATAAAAACTATCTTTTTCCGTTTTGGCTTTCGGCTAAGTGCATCTTGCGTTTTCGGTTTTTGTTTCGCCACCAAATTTTCCATTCGGTGCACCCCTAATAAATATTCCTGTATCTAAACCATTGTTTGTAGGTGCAATACCTTTATGCAAACCAACCAATATACACTTATTGGGATTTTTTTTTTATCCAAGACATGTAGTAGGATACATTTTTGCAAAAATGTATAGAGAAATTTAATTTTAAATTCCAATTTTGTTATTGGATATGTATTGCACCAGCAAGGGGGAAAATAAATATATATATATATAATATGAATATATATATATATCATTTTTTTATTTATTTTTTTTCAAAAGTTTTGGCCTTTTTTTCATTTATGAAATAAATAAAAACTCAGTGGTGATCAAATACCACCAAAAGAAAGCTCTATTTGAGCTCTTTCACACGGAGGTCCGTTCAGGTCCGCCTGTCAGTTTTTTAGGCGGACCTGAAACGGATCCTCCATGTAGCCCTATGGAAGCACGGATGTCAGCGGAGACATGTCCGCTGACATCCGCTCCGCCAAAGTGTGACGGAGGAAAACCCTATTTTTCCTTATGTCGGCGGAGCGGATCGGATGACAACGGACTCTACGGTCCGTCGTCATCCGATTCCCCATAGGGGAGAGCGGCGCTCTGACAGGGCGATCCCTGCACAGTGTGCGGGGACCGCCCAGTCATCCGTCTGCTCAGCGGGGAGCAATCCCCGCTGAGCAAGCGGAGCTTCACGGGGCGGATCTTCACGGATCCGCCCCGTGTGAAAGGACCCTTAGTGTGCAAATATTATATACATTTTGTTTGGGTAAGTGTTGCATGACTGTGCAATTAACAGTTAAAGTAGTGCAGTGCTAAATAGCAAAAAAATGGCCCAGTCATGAAGAGGGTAAAATCTTCCGAAGCGCAAGTGCGTTACCCCAACCCTACCTCTTGTTTAAAAATAAATTGATTGCCCAGCATCCCTTTAGCCCCCATTTGCTCCTGTGCGACTTGTCATTCGATTTGATCATTCCAAATCCCATGACAAGTCGCACCCCGTTGCCGGCAATGGAACTGTTCATATCTCTGTGACTTATGTCGCAGTGATTATGGAAAAGGTTCCTGCACTACATTTTACCGATTTTCATTGCGTCTTGCATAGATTTCTGTTAAATGAAGTTCAATGAATCGCACTGATTTGCAGATTTGAAATCTTGCTAAAGTCGCGTTATTTCAAAGCCGCGCCGGTGTGAACCAGGGCTTAATAGTAGAAAAAAATACAATATCCGCCACCTCCATTTATTTATTTATTTTTTGAATAGCGTAACGGAAGGTTATATTCAGGTGTTTTATTATTTATTTTTTTTCTGCCATCACTGTCCCATTGGGGAGATTTTCCTTCACTTCCTGTGCCATAGTCAAAACAAGAAAGAAATTCTTGGTGACATGAGTGTTGATGGGGGAATCCCTCCTGCAGCGCTATTTTGTTCTGCCGGTGGGGAGCCTTCCCTGTCGGGCAGAACACACTGATTAGTGTAGCCGGCGGCAATAATTGTTCAGGAAAAACCCAACTAGCTGGTTCAACACAAGTTGATTGATTGACTTGTGTGCCACAAGGTTGTCCATACATGGATCAAAATTTAGCTGGTTCCTGCTGAACTGGTCAAATTTTGATCCATGTGTGACTGGCTTTAGACCGGTAAAAAAAAAAAAAAACAATTCATTGACATATACAGATTTGCTGAGCCATTGATTAACTGTTCCTCAACCTATTCATCAGACATGCTTTTAGTTAAATTAGACATTAATCTTGTTAATGTTGAGTTGACAGATATAACCCTTAAATGGAAAGTATCCGGTCTTGGGCACAACTGTTATGGGAGAAGCAAGAAGATGGAGGCTGCCGTTGTTGACCCCTACAATACAAATAAATATATAAATAATTTGGACTAATTTTGTAGTCCTGAAGGGGGCTTGTTGCTCCAGAAACGTGTTGGGGCCCCCAAACATATTTTTTAAAGCCGATGCCCTAGAGAATAAATTGGTGGGTCTTGCAATTTTTTTTATTTTATTTTTTTTAAATGCAATTTTTTTTTTAATGCAAAAAAACACAATACATAACCCAATTTTTTGGTAAAATATAAAAGATGTTAAGCCTTGTAAATGGATACCGAGCAAGTCCTGCTTAAAAATTGCGCACGCCCGTGCAACGGTGACAAACGCAAATTTTACTACCCATGGGCGATGCTTTAAAAGCCTTTACAGGTTACCACTTTAGATTTACAGAGGAGGATGCTAGAAATACTGACCAATCCAGAAAAGGAAGGAGAAGAAACCCCCAGTCGTACTCATATCGATAGACGCAGAAAAAGCGTTTGACCGAGTCGTCTGGGGGTTTATGATGGACACACTCCGGTATGTCGGGATTGGACCCAAATATATGAAAACCTATATACTTACCCGACAGCCAGGGTAAAAATAAATGGGAGTGTGTCGTCGGTGTTTGAGATGCGTAATGGAACGAGACAGGGATGCCCGCTTTCACCCCTCCTGTATGTGTTGGCAATGGAACCTTTGTTACAGAATATACGGAACAATCAGGACATAGGAGGGGTGAAGATGGGCAGGGAGGAACATAAAGTGGCGGCATACGCTGATGACATACTTTTATATCTGACAAAACCAAGGCTGTCACTCCCTAATGTAGTAAAGGAAATAAAAAAATACGGGGAACTCGCTAACTTCAAGATCAACCCAGTAAAGACAGTAATTCTGAACTTAGGAATAGATAAAAAAGAAGAAAAACTGTTACAGAAAGAATTTCCGTTCACTTGGGAGACAAAAACCTTAACATATCTAGGTATTAAAATAACTACAACTGAAGAAGAACTATATCCGGTCAACTTTATCCCATTACTAAACGAAATTACAGCAGAATTAAAGGATATTTCAAGGAGACCCGTTGGATGGACAGGAAGGATCAACATCTTAAAAATGATGATCCTCCCAAAAGTAACATATAGGTTGCAGATGCTGCCAATAGATATACCCCAACCATTCTTTAAGTCGATTAGATCTATGATCTTGAAATATATATGGCAGGGCAAAAAGGCTAGAATAAAATATACATTACTAACTCGCGGAAAAAAAGAAGGGGGCATGGCTGTACCAGATATAGAAAGATATCATAAAGCAATAATCTTGTCAAGATTAGTAGAATGGGCAAATCCACAAACAAAAAAGAAATGGGCACAAATAGAAAATGCGCTAAGTATGACACATTTACAAAATAATATATGGATACCACCAAAATTTAGAGTATTAGGCACAGACTCACATAGTATAACAAAGAAGGTATTTAAAACATGGGACACACTACATCGACACGAAAAATGGAAATATAATTCTCCATTAACAGCGTTAGCGGGCACAATGTTTTTTACACCAGGTAACGGGACACGATTAGGAAAGCTAATGGGAACTGCACAATTAAAAGATATAATTACAGTAGGTAAAATAAAAACAAAACAAGATTTAATTACGAGTCAGGAATGGAGCCAGTTGAGCGACTGGGAATACCTCCAATTAACGCACTTAGTAAGCACTATTCCACAACCAATTAGAGATGAAAATACACTAACCCCACTGGAAAAGATATGTAGTAAAAAGCCTTTGAGACACGGTATATCTCAGGTGTATAAAATATTAACAGAACTAGAAACAGAAGGACCATTACCCTTTATAGAAAAATGGGAGCAAGATCTGGGCAGAAAACTAGACGAGAGGCAAATTATTGAGGCAGTACACAGCTATGCTTCGGATGTAACCACAATAGAAGCAAATTATAAAAGTATGGTACGCTGGCATTGGACGCCAGAAAGAATGAATAAAATACATCCTAACAACTCCCCACTCTGTGCGAGGGGTTGTAAGCAAGTGGGAACAACGATGCATATGTGGTGGGAATGCCCAATAATAGAGGAGTACTGGACAGAGATTTTGGATTATATTGAAGCAGTCACGGGGGAAAAAATAATACAAAACGCGTGGACATGCCTATTTCATGGTACAAATAAAACAAAAAAGCAATACCAGAAAACATTAGTCCCACCATTACTTAACGCAGCAAAAGGACTAATTCCAAGAAACTGGATATCTATAAAGAAACCGACTATTAAAGAATGGATTCAACGGGTAGAGTATATCTCAGAAATGGAATACCTGAGCCAGGGAGAGCAGGGAAAGGGGGAAAATTACAGGACAACATGGGAAAAATTGAGAATATTTAAACAATCAGATAAATACGTCCAGGGAATGATAGGAAAAGAATAGGACAGGAGGGGGACAGATCAGGGGAATAGGGGGGGGGGGTGTGGGGGGAGGGTTAGAACATAGGGAGGGAAATAGGGAAAAGGAAAAGTAAGGAAATATGCAAAGATATTATTGTACGAAAATGTGTTTCTTTTTCCACACAAATGTGGGTGTATGTAACTACATGTTGAATAATTTTCCAATAAAAAGTATAATAAAAAAAAAAAAATACATAACCCAATTTTTGGGTAAAATATAAAAGATGTTAAGCCTTGTAAATTGATACCGAGCAAGTCCTGCTTAAAAATTGTGCACGCCCGTGCAACGGTGACAAACGCAAATTTTACTACCCATGGGCGATGCTTTAAAAGCCTTTACAGGTTACCACTTTAGATTTACAGAGGAGGATGCTAGAAATACTGACCATGATCTGATGTTCATTGGTAATACCTCACGTGTGGGACAATTGCTGTTCGCGTGCATGCGTTTGCATTTGCATGCGAGTATGGGGGGACAAAAATAAAAAGAGAAAATTCAAAATTATTTATTTTTTATTTTTACACTGTCACTTCAATTTCTTTTTATTTATTTATTTTTTAGCACTTTTATTGCTGCCCCAATGAATGTAAACAGCCCTTGTGACAGCAGTAGGCAGTGATGGTCCTTTTTATGTAGAGATCTGGGGTCTAGAAGACCTTGGATCCCTCCACTTCCCTTAAAAGTGTTTGATCACATCAAGATCGGTGTGATCAAATGCTTTTAATTTTTTAAAATGACGCTGTTTATATTCGGGTAAACTGGAAGTGATGTAAAGTCCAGGGCTTCATAGACTATATCATAGAGCCGAAAAAAGCAGATCCGGTCTTTGATCAGCAGGCAGAAAGGCCAGCTGGTTGATCGGTTTCCCAGTGGGACAGAAAAGCCTGAAGTGGGGGGGGCCTCGTCCCCTCCCCTCTCACTGCTTGTAAAAGCAATCCAGTGGCTAGTTGGCTGCTAGGATTTCTTTTATAAGAGAGCTGACCATCGGCTTTAAATAAAATGGTACTGGGATGATGCCTACAGCTGCAAGCATCATTCCGGTATAACTACTTGAAGTCCAGCGACCTACGGGTACATCGCTGGTCAGCAAATGGTTAAAGCAAACCTGTCATTGAGCTACTGTTGACCTTGTCTGAAAATGCTAGTTACTGGGCTGTCTCTGGCTACCATATTTACTAATCAGTAATGCCGGGTTCACACCTATGCAAATTGAATGTGTGGAATCACGCGCATTCAATTTGCATAGCAGGAGAATGTGAATGGCTCTCTTTGGAGCCGGTTCACTTTTCTTTGCAGCGGGTCAGGTGCGGGGTTCAGAAAAAACGTGTCTCTTTTTTGGTGCGTTTCAGGTTCGATTTCATCCCAAAATTCAGACTGAAATCGCACCTGAATCGGTGAACCAGCACGCACCGGACCCCTGCTGTGCGACGGATGCGGGGATGGTGTGAACCCAGCCTACATGAAAACCTTTAGATTGGAGGTGGGTTATAACACCTGTCATTTTTTTTTTTGCCTCTGCCCCCCCTTTTACCTAGGGGGTTGTCATCAGAACAGGAAAAGAGGGAAAATCTTCCAACATGGACACTAGGTCTGACGACCAGGGATTCTCTAATTTTTGGGGGGATTTTCTCTCACTTCCTCTTATGGCTATGGGTAATGAATAGAAGGCAAATCTCCACAATGGGGCATGAATGAGAAAAATGAAAGAGGTTACAACTTGCTTAAAAAAAAAAAATGCCCTTGGTTCTACTGAACCCAAAACAAGTATGCTGCAAGTGAAGTCAGAACATGTGAGCTGCAGCTGCTTCTTTTAGTCCAGTACCCAGCGATGCCAGGGCATCAGCATAACATTCACACAGCTTCTTGAGATACTAGCGCACCACCACTCCAAAAAGAGTGTTTGCTAGAGTGTTGTTGGATATAAAGCGGCTGAATTGTACTTAGAATTTATTGTTCTTGGAACTCCCGTTTCCACCAGAACAAGGTGTGAAAAACCCGCATTTGTGCACGTTTCCCACACCATGTTCAAAACGCATTGCAGTTACAATCTACAGCGGGTGTCAATATTAACAGCCCCGCAAATGCATTGCGTTTGCCTGCAACGGATTGCATAGTACAGAAGTGCCATGCAATCCGTTTGCATTGTGTTTGTTAAAGTAGCGCATGCACTACTTTTTGATGCGGCCCAGTGCGATTCTTTCCATCGAAAATGAATGAGCTCAAATCGCACCGCATGTGAATCGCACAGGAACATGCAGCGCATTCCTGTGGAATTCCTGATCTGAACCAGCCCTTAAGGAAAGAAGGGTAAAAAACACTGGCTGCCATGGGAAACGGAGAAAGAAATGTGTACAGAGATTAACCCCTTCCCGTCCTCCTCAGCGTGCCTTTAAAAGTTTCTAAATGCCCAAGGGATGGGAAGGATCAGCGATCACATTGTGACTGACTGTCACGGTGGTCACATGAATGGGAGCTGAACCCACTAGCTGCAGATTGTTGGTGGGGACTGAGGGCGGTGTTTGACAGCTCAGTCTCTGTATTGTGAGCGCGCTGTCAGCACAAAAACATTGGCTGCCCAATAGAGCTTCACGAATTTGGCCTAAATGAGAATCACAATTTTTTATTTATTTTTTGCTTGGAATAAAAATCAGGATTCTCGTGGCGTAACATCATCCTTAACATTATACAAAAAAAGTGGGCTAAGTTTACGGTTTAGTTTTTCTTTAATTGATTAAAGTGTATATTTTCCCCAAAAAATTGCGTTTGAAAGACCGCTGCCCAAATACAGTGTGACATAAAATATTGCACAAGCCGCTTTTTTTGTTCTCTGGGGTCTCTGCTAAAAAACAAATATAATTTTTGGGGGGTTCTAAGTAATTTTCTAGCAAACAATACTGATTTTAAAGCGAAGCTCCCCTGAAAAAAAAATAATAAAAGCCAGCAGCTACAAATACTGCAGCTGCTGACATTTAATATTAGGACACTTACCTGTCCTGGAGTCCAGCGACGTCGGCAGCATAAGACGAGCAATCGCTCGTCACTCTGATGCCCGCACCGCCATCCTTGGTGAGGGAATCAGGAAGTGAAGCCTTGCGGCTTCACTGCCCGGTTCCCTACGACGCATGCGCGAGTCGCGCTGCGCCGTTCTCACTGGTCCCTGTTGTGTTCTGGGAGCCGAGTGACGTACTACCCGCAGAATACCTGCAGAGAGGACTACCGGAAGTGGGTGCAAACACCTGTTTTAGCCAGGTATCTGCACCCCCCTGCAAGGTGCCAAAAATTACACCGGAGGGGGGGAGGGTTTCCGATGAGCGGAAGTTCCACTTTAGGGTGGAGCGCCGCTTTAACTTGTAAGCAACATATGTCAGAAAAAGGCTTGGCCTTTAAGTGGTTAAACTGACTTCATTTACAGACTTAAGTGCATTCCTTTTTATCTCCACCTAAGCTAAACTTGGCAGGCTGCCTTCGGGAAAATCTGTGTTAAGATCGTGAGGGGGGTAGAATCGCCATCTCGATTCTTTACCTAATAATCGTACAGCTCTACTGCCCAATGACACATATGTGCCTCATGTGGGCGTTAAAGCCCACCCTTTTGCTGCCGTACATGTGTGTTGCAGGGTCAGCAGCAGCTTAAAATGAAACCTAATTGTGTTTTTAAATTTTTTTATATTGGAGTCACATTTAACATGCATTTTCAAAACCTTTTGAAGGACCGAAATTATAATAAAATATAAGATATAAAAGAAAATATTTGACTATTTTATTGCTCATTCTTCCATTTACTGATTATTTTACATTTTTTTTCCTGCTTGGCGTTTTAGCTTTAAAGATAGCCATAATTAAAACATTTATATAAGAACAGTTTTTTCATTCTGTGTATATATGTATGTATGTAACCCGCCGATCGTTCTGTGGAGAGACGGAGCAGTGGTGTGCCAATGTAAACAAGGCAAACCGCTGCTCTGTCAGGGAGCAAAAGAGAGATCTTGTGTTTCAGCTAAGCTGAATCGCGATCTCTCTTTTCCTTCAGTGTATCGGTCCCCCACACAGTTGGAAAGCACCTCCCAGGTAACACATTTGACCCTTTGATCGCCCCTGGTGTTAATCCCTTCCCTGTCAGTGTCATTTATACAGTAATCAGTGCATTTTTTTTTTATCACTGTATTGGTGTCACTGGTCCACAAAAAAGTGTCACAATTTGTCTACCGCAATGTCGCAGTCCCGCTAAAAATCGCTGAAACCCCCGCCATTACTAGTAATAGTTGAAGAAATAAAAAGTCCCTAAAAAAATAAATAGAGATAGAGATATATACTGTATTTATTGGCGTATAACACTCACTTTTTTACCCTGAAAATAGAGGGTAAACTGTGCCTGCGTGTTATACGCAGGGGGGCGTGGAAAGTTTTTTTCCTGAAACTTCCTTCTTGAAGTTAGGGTGCGTGTTATACGCCGATAAATACGGTATATATATCTCTATCTATATCTCTATCTATATCTCTATCTATTTCTCTATCTCTCTATCTATCCCATAGTTTGTAGACGCTATAACTTTTGCACAAACTAATCAATATATGAATATTGGGATTTTTTTATTTTTTTTACCAAAATATGTAGCAGAATATATTTTGGCCTAAATTGATTAAGACATTAAGACCCCTTTCACACTGAGGAGTTTTTCAAGCGTTTTAGCACTAAAAATAGCACGTAAATACCGCCTGAAACTCCTGCCCTGCAGTCTCAATGTGAAAGCACGAGGGCTTTCACACTGAGGCGATGCGCTGGCGGGACCGCTCCAAAAGTCCTGCTAGCCGCATCTTTGCAGCGGTGAGAGGAGCGGCTCCTACACCGCTCCTTCCCATTGAAAGCAAGTTAAAACCGTACCGCTAGCGGCCAAATACGTGGCAATTTTGACTATAGCGCCGCTAAAAATGGCGCTATACCCGCCACCTCGCCACCCACACCGGTGTGAAAGGGGCCTTACATTTTTTACATTTATTTATTGGGAATGTTTTATAGCAGAAAGTAAAAAAATATATAGTTTTTTTTAATTCAAAATTGTCGCTCTTTTTTTGTTTATAGCGCAAAAAAATAAAACAGAGGTGATCAAATACCACTAAAAGAAAGCTCTATTTGTGTGGAAAAAAATGACATCAATTTAATTTGGGTACAGCGTCGCACAACCGCGCAATTGTCGGTTAAAGCAACGCAGTGTCGTATCGCAAAAAATGGCCTGGTCAGGAAGTGGGTAAATCCTTCCGGGGCTCAAGTGGTTAAATTATTAAATGACTCATCAAGAAATGTGTGTTTTAATTAAAACTATACTGTAATGTGAATGAGGAAGGGTACTAATTACCCTTCCTCATTCACATGGGGGGGTGTCGTATCTTTATCTGGGTGCCCCTTTTTGTTATAGAGGAGTTCCAGATCTTGACTATCCCCCCAAACTGCAGACCCCCACAACCACTGCACCAGGGTTGTGGGGAAGAGGCCCTTGTCCTCATCAACATGGGAACAAGGTGCTTTACCAAGGTAGCCTCAATGTTGAGGGTATGCAGCCTGGTATGGTTCAAGAGGTGCAGTGAACAGCTGTGAACAGCCTGCACCCAATGATGATACGCCACTGTACTTTACATTGATTATTGATATACAGTATATGTTACTATTAGGGAGTGTATTGGCTCTACAGAGCCACACTTTATAATAACTTTTAATATTTGGTGGAGTTTACTAAGTGAATGCTGGACACGTGAGGAAGTTTTTTTTTTTTTTTTTTACAGAGTAAAAAATAGAAGACAGGCCTTGCTTGCTAGGACAACCGTTGACATCATGTGCTCAACCCACCCCTAGCTTTCAGAAAAGGACAGAACTTTCCTCATTCAGACTTGCTCTGCCCTCAGTTCTTGCCTTGTTGTGTAAGGTGGGGGTGGGGGGGGGCATATTAGTGTCAGTGGATGGAATAGTGCCCCAAAACTTTACATTCCATGGATGTTAGTGCCCAAATCAGGCACCTCTCTGGACAGACTGCCAGCAGCTGAAGGACCCCTGATCTCCCTGACGTGTGTGTGTGTGTGTGTGTGTGTGTGTGTGTGTCAGTGTCATGGCAATTTGTGCAACCAAACCTGAATATCTGAGAGGAGCCCAGACAATGGAGGTCTCAGCAGAGGGAGAGCCACACATCACCCCAAATGGGACAGTAAGAGACAGATATTCATCTATCACTGATCACCACTAACCTCTGTACACCCACCCCCCCACCCCCCATCCACCTTACTGTTCCCCAATCCACCCACTACCACCCCAGTGCACCCCACAGTTCTGCTTTAAAACATGAGGTTGTATCGAATAGATACCCAAACATGTCAAACCTCCGTTGTCACATCTAATCCTCTCAGGAGGAGACAAGCCCAATGACGTCACGCAGCCACCGCGAGTGAGTAGAAGTGGTGAGCGAGCGGACGGAAGAGAGATTTTTTGTATATATGCAAATTGTAAAGAATAACTCTTGTAAGTGTTTTTAGGTGACATGTTCTCTTAAAAGACCCTGCATGTCTCCTCTGGGCTCCACTGAATGTTTTGCAATGCAGATCACATTGCAAAACATTGCTTTCCGGCTATGCTAGCCGGGGACACGGAGAGGCTGACCCAGAAGTGACGTCAGACGTCGTTTTCCGGGTCACAGCAAGAAGGGGAGGAGAGCAGACGCACGTCTGCTTTTCTCCTTCCCACCCCAGCTGCCGGCACCCACCATGATAGGCAAGAGTCTGTCTGTCAGTCAGTTTTGCACACAATCTCGGTGGCTGCAGCACACTTACCAGTTAGCCAGCAAAATAAAAAGTCTAGACATTCAACAATTTGTGTTAGGTTTACATTAGACAGACAGACACACAGACAGACAGACAGACAGACAGAGACACACAGACAGAGACACACAGACAGACAGAGACACGCGGACAGACAGAGACACGCGGACAGACAGAGACACGCGGACAGACTGAGACACGCGGACAGACTGAGACACGCGGACAGACTGGGACACGCGGACAGACTGAGACACGCGGACAGACTGAGACACGCGGACAGACTGACAGACACGCGGACAGACTGACAGACACGCGGACAGACTGACAGACATGCGGACAGACTGACAGACACACGGACAGACTGACACACAGAGACAGACTGACACACAGAGACAGACTGACAGACAGAGACAGACTGACACACAGAGACAGACTGACACACAGAGACAGACTGACACACAGAGACAGACAGACAGACAGACACACACACAGAGACAGACAGACAGACACACACAGAGACAGACAGACAGACAGACACACAGAGACAGACAGACAGACAGACACACAGAGACAGACAGACAGACACACAGAGACAGACAGACAGACACACAGAGACAGACAGACAGACAGACACACAGAGACAGACAGACAGACACACAGAGACAGACAGACAGACACACAGAGACAGACAGACACACAGAGACAGACAGACAGACACACAGAGACAGACAGACAGACACACAGAGACAGACAGACACACAGAGACACAGAGACAGACAGAGACACACAGAGACACACAGAGACACACAGAGACAGACAGAGACACACAGAGACAGACAGAGACACAGAGACAGACAGAGACACAGTTTTTGCAAATATATGTGAAGCCACACTGCCACGTCAAGGCCCCTCTGCAAAGTGCGGTTCCTAACTTTACTCTGACGTCCTTTCCAAATTGAGATATATATATAGATATATATCTATATATATATATATCTCAATAATTGAACTGAGCGTCTAATCTAGTTTAACAATGTTGTTAAGACAGAGGTTTTTGTTGCATATATTTGCAATCATATGTGAAGACCCAAAGAGCTCCCAGCATGGGACATGCTGCTATCATACAATGGTGAACCTCACTGGGAGGCAGCAAAGGTTTACGCTTGGTCCTAGCAACACCTTCCTATACTACGCATACTGATCTCAAACCTTCCCTAAGGCTTCATTCACATTTGTACAACTCCAAAGTAGCTCCACTTTGGAGTGCAACTTTGATGCAACTTCGATGCAACTTTGGATGCATATGACTTGGATGCGACTTTGGCTTTGACCAAAGATTACGGACAACTGTTGCATGTAAAACATTCAGGTATGACTTTCATGCAACTTTTGAGGGTTAACATGGAAGTCTATGGCCCTCAAGTTGCATGAAAGTTGGACCAATGTAGTGCATGAACTACTTTCAAATCACTTGATGTCCTAAGTCGGATGACAGGAGTTAATGGACACTCATAGCCTGTCCAACGCACGCCTAAAAAAAAAAGTATCGGTCTCCAAACCCCCCTATAGCTGATCCAACACATGTCTAAAAAAAAAAAAGCCTCCCAGCTCCAATTTAACCAATTAAGGACCGCCTCACGCCAATATACATCGGCAGAATGGCATGGCTGGGCACAAGCACATACAGGTACGTCCTCTTTAAGAAGCTCAGCCGTGGGTCGCTCGCGACCCGGTCCTGAGCTCCATGACCGCGCCTGCGGGACCCGTGGACCCGATCGGGTAACAGAGCTGAAGAACGGGGAGAGGTAAGTGTAAACAAACCTCTCCCCGTGCTTCCTAGTGTGAGTGTCCCTGATCTTCTGTTCCCTTTCATAGAGAACGACGATCAGTGACGTCAGACGACAAGCCTCGCCCCCACACAGTAGTAATCGCCAGCCTTCAACCTCCCCCTATAGCTGACCCAACACATGACTGAAAATAAGTACAAGTCTCCAACCTCCCTCTATAGACAGTCTAGCACACATCTGAAAAAAGTATCAGCACTCCCTTCCCCTCTGCTACCTTTTTCACGGAAGACAGGAAACCATGACAGGTCCGGACAAAGGGTAAGAATTTTTATGTTAGAGGCAGGTGATTGATTGCTGGGACTCCCCCACAGTCTAGTAACCAATCGCCCGCTTATTAACATGAAAAGTCCAGCCCTTTGCCCGGACCTGCCACGTTTCCTGTCTTGCGTGAATAAGGTGGCAGAAAGGGAGGGGAGTGAAAGTGCTGCGATCTTATGGAAGGGGCAGAAAATAAGTACAAGCCTCCAACCTTTCCCTATAGTCAGTCCAACACACACCTGAAAAAAAGTATCCACCTCCGACCGGAAACGTGACAGGTTCGGACAAAGGGTTGGACTTTTTATGTTAGAGGCAGGTGATTGATTGCTGGGACTCCCCCGCTGTCTAGTAACCAATCACCCGCTTCTTAACATGAAAAGTCCAGCCCTTTGCCCGGACCTGTCACGTTTCCTGTCTTGCGTGAATAAGGTGGCAGAAGGGAGGGGAGTGCAAGTGCTGCGGTCTTATGGAAGGGGCAGAAAATAAGTACAAGCCTCCAACCTTTCCCTATAGTCAGTCCAACACACGCCTGAAAAAAAGTATCCACCTCCAACCTCCCCCTTTAGCTGATACAACCCATGTCCAAAATGAATATTACTGGGCTCCAACCTCCCCTTATAGTCAGTCCAACACACGCCTAAATAAAAGTACCAGCCTCCAACCTCCCCATGTAACTGTTCCAACACACAGCTGGTGTAGATAAGTGGGGAGTGGGGTGGGGGGGGGACAAACCCCAGTCCTACATCGCTTGAAGGGGGAGCTGATGACATCTGTGATCTTTCCATTTCTCCTTATCTGCTGCTGGTGAAAGAGAACCCACAAAAAAGCTTCTGGTCCTCTGCTGTTAATTTAGGCTTCATTTTTAGTTTGGCAGGATCTATGATGTCCTCCATTGGCATCACTGTCGTCAGGTCTGGAGGGCGCTGTGAAAAGAAGAAACACTATTAGTGAAGACTATGTACAATGATGGCCTTTCTATTTGAAATGGTTATGCACACTCAGGTGCTGGGAGAATATAGCAGAACATTGGACAATGCATTGACATGGCCCAATGTGTGATTTAATATACTTACAGTGCTCATGGTAAATGGTGGGCTTACTTCTCCAGCCTGCAGTTCCACCCAGTCTACGCTCTTAAAAAATGGGTGGCTTCGCAGATCTTTAACAAGAACCTCTCTCATTTTTGGACATTTGCGTAGGAGCTGTAAAAATGTATTCAAAAAAATTGGTTATCCATGGTACAAAGGCAAGAACTATGCAATTCTACTTTTAGAACTGTTAAACAAATAGCCTTTTTTTGCTGGCTACAGATTGGTATTTACTTACTTTGTTCCCTATGAGGTCCTTGAGATCCATATTGAAATCCTCTGGGAAAGTTGGACAATGGTAGCAGGTCAAGTATGCGTACTCCTCATCCAAGTCTGAGTCAGTGTCTGACTCGGCGTCTGAATCAGTGCCTGGATCGTAGTCTGAATCGTAGTCTGAATCGTCGCCTGAATCGTCACCTGAATCGTCGCCTGAATCGTCGCCTGGATCGTCGCCTGAATCGTCGCCTGAATCGTCGCCTGAATCGTCGCCTGAATCGTCGCCTGAATCATTGCCTGGATCGTCGTCTGAATCATTGCCTGGATCGTCGTCTGAATCATTGCCTGGATCGTCGTCTGAATCATTGCCTGGATCGGCGTCTGAATCATTGCCAGGATCGGCATCTGAATCAGTGTCTGAGTCGATGTCCCAGCCATCGAATGGATAATTGTTAGTTGCCATCACATAGACTATAACTCCCAGGGAGAAATAGTCAACAGCAAATCCATATGGCTGATTTAAATGAATCTGTGGAAATATCAAAGAGAGTAGAATGGTCAGTACTGATTGTTTTACTTACAAGAAGACAGGAATACCAAAATGATCCAATACTCACTTCTGGTGCCATGTATTGTGTAGTGCCGAGGTTGGAAGTCAGGGTTCGGGATTTATGCACCTCTGTTGCTGACAAGCCAAAGTCGGCGATTCTCACATGTCCGACGCTATCCAGCAGGATGTTTTCTGGCTTGAGATCCCGGTGTACAATCCCCCTGTTATGAAGGAACTGCAAGCCACAAAGGATCTCGGCAGTAAGAAATCTGATGGAGAGAGAGAAAAGATTTTATATATATATAAGATTACCATACAAAATGTTTATATAATATAATAATCTAAGCCACAAAATAAAGCATTTATCTCAACGCTTCAATTATCAGGCATTGTCATGTATGATCGTAATAACTAAATCAGGTTGTAATAAAACATTACCAGTAACGATAGAGCATAGCGCAATATATACATAGAAGTGTTTTATATGGATATTTGAAATTGTTGATTAATCTGTCGTAAATGCGCTTTGCGAATTCTTACAAATTTTGTTTTTTGTGATGGTAAAGGTGTCCAAATATGATTAAGCCCTGGTTCACACTGGTGCGATTTGACATGCGATTTGACATGTCAAATTGGCGATATTTGCCGCAAATTGCGGGCAATGGCACCGTCCTAATCGGTGCGACGCCGCATCTGCGGCGCTGCACTGATTTCAAAAAGTAGTTTCTGTACTACTTTTTACGATTTCGGCCGCGATTTACATTGACATCTGTGTCAGATGTCTTTGTAATCGCGGCTGAAATCGGGACTGCCAGCGAGAGTGAAATCATGCGAGTTCAGCTAAACTCGCACGGCTTCACTCCCGCAGCCCAGTGTGAACCTGGGCTGAATGTGATTTTACAGTCTCTCCTAAAGCGTATGTGAGGCCAAAACAGAAAGCAACAAAATAGCTTCCCCTCTCCATCCAATACTACGAATTTTTTTTACATTTATAGACAAACGTTATCAAAAATGACAAGGACCCACTAGATATAAATCAAATTGATTTGTTGGCAGACCCCCGTATGATATAATTACTTATAAATTTGAAAGGAGATGGGTTAGAGATTGCCCAATCAGATGAAGGGTTGGAAGCTTCCATTGGATGATGAACTGGCCAATAATGGTTTGATTGGATTATAACAGTATGTAATATGGACACACTGGGATTTAATAAAACTGGTATACACAGAATGTGGTGCAGCTGTGCACAGTAACCAATCGACTTCTAGGTTTTATTGCCAAAGCTTGCTGAAGCTACTATGCGCATACACACCAGATTCTGTGTGCACCAGTTTTAGTAAATCTCCCCCACTGCGACATCTAGATGCATCGTGATCGATTATTCTTGTGGTAAAATAGATTGTTTGGAATCAGTCTCAGTAGAAGTTTGTTCCGATATGTGCAGTGCCTGAGATGTCTGTCCAGTGTGTGATTGTACATGTATATATAGGTAGAGCTTTGGTAGGACAGATGTACTGAAAGTCAGACCTTCCTGTTGGAATTGCGTATCTAGGACAAGCCTACATTTTGATATGATCTATGTACAGTACTATGTTCTACTCCCATCCCAATTATCATGGTACCCTATTGTATCACCTATCTTATATCTAGGAAAAGCCTATGCGTTGATGTGATCTATGTAGAGTACTATATTCTACCCCATCCCTATTATCATGGTAACCCATTGCCTTACCTTGTCGTCTCAATATCTACTGGTGCTCTTTTGTCTAAGAAGTTGCACAGGTCTCCACCACTCAGGTATTCCATGACGAAGAATAAGAAATCCTATGGAGAGGAAAGAAAGATTCAGGTTATAGAAATGATTCGCTATGCAGCTTTGGGTACATTGTGAGAAAAGTAGGTGTCACATACAGCGGTATTCTGAGAGAATAACCAATTAACACCGACCTCTCCCACAAAAGTAGAAGGTAGAGTCACTTACCTCTGTCTGGAAGGTACCATATGCATGAGTGCAGAATGGAATGGCACGAACTTCCTTCAGTATGTGGCTCTCGATGAGGTTATCTTTGTAGTCTTCCTTGTTCTTGATCATGATTTTGAGAGCCAGCGGTTCATCAGTGGAGGGGTGGGATGCCAAAACCACCTGGAGGGAACAGAGGGAGAGAAAATTATAAATGACACTTAGAGAAGTTCATTCACATTTAATACTTTATTTATGGATTCATAGTCTTCCTACAGAGGTTTGACACTTCCCATTCTGAATCCGAGTCCAGAGCTCTCCAATCAGCATGGAACATGAGCTTTGCTGATTGGAGAGCTGTAGCTCTGACTCATCAGGGGTCACGTCGAACCACTGTAGAGAGACCACTGCTTCCCAGCAGAGAGCAAGCGCCCCTCTCTATAACATGTTGGCAAGGGACAGGCTTTCCTACTTTGGTATTGGCTGCTACAGAAAACATTAATTATAATCATCATTTGTGTTAATGCAACCTGAACGGATTTATCTGAATGAAATGGAAAGATTTGGGCTTTAGGCCGTGTTCACATATGTGCGCCTGTGGTTTGCAGTAGGGGGTCTGGTGCGTTTCTGTTCACCGGTTCAGGTGCGATTCATGTGCAAAATTTTGCCTACATTCGCACTTGAACCGGACCTAAAAACGCACAGGACCCTTTATGAAACCTCGCCGCAGGTGCCCCTTACATGTGTAAACCGGCTCCATTGAGTGCCAGTCACATTCACATGTCATGCGAATTGGATGTGGTAAAAACGCGTCCAATTCGTACATATGTGAACCCAGCCTCAAAGTGTTTGTCCAGCTCTGCAACAGCCACACAGACAGAAATAAAAATACTTTTCTTTAGTAGAGTAGGGTGAGGGCATTGCTGTCTGTGTCCCTGTTGCAGATTCTCAATCACTTCCTGTCTGGTGAAACCGTTGTCAGCAGGACAGGAAGTGAGGGGAAATCTCTCTAATGTAGCCCTGGATAGTGATAAGGCCAGGCAGGGGTTCAAATCCCCCCCACTCTACCTGAACATTTTAAATCGGAGAAAAGATCCGACCACTTACCTTTCCAAAACTCCCCTCTCCGAGAAACTGATGTAATCTGAAGCCATCCAATGTCATTGGGATGACTTCCTTAGTGCTGGGGGACCGACGGTCACATGTTGGTCGAGTCTTGATGTGGATTTCGCGTTCGGTCTCGCTCACTGGGGCAGGCCTGCCGTGTGAGCTGTGTCTACGGTAAATACCGTATACATCTGCAATAAAAAAGAAAGAATCAGATTTAGCACCTTCATCTACATTTGATACATATTTCATTGTTGAATATCAAATTATAGAGCGAAAACTCCAGTGCCAGGGACAATAAATAAACCCGCTATATCAAAAATGCTGGTTGCCTGACACTTATCCCGACCCACTGGCTGTAATGCTTTCTACAAGTCAGTGAGTCGGCAACAAGTATTTTTAGTGATGTGATGATGGACTTTTATAGTAAAATGGGTGGGCAGGTCACAAAGGAAGTTGTGAAACTGCAACAGGAAGTAGCTGTGTCACCTGCCTGGCTGTGCATTGTGGCAGGGGTTGGTAAATCATCAGACCAGCTGGGAAAAATGGCAAATATATTTTAGGAGAAAAGGAAAGGTTTTGTGAACTGGCAGTAATGTTAAGTGTGTCATATGTCATCTCTGAGATCAGACATGAGATGGGTCACCCACTATGGGGGGGTCTTACACCAGCCTGACATTCAGCCAAAATAAACATATCAGCCGAAAGAGAAAACAAGAGCCTAATGTAGTAGGAATGTTTATGTATGTGTTTTCCTATCATTGGTTTATAGATATTCATAATCTCCCTTTTATTAATATATGTGTAGCGGGGTGTTCCCCTTTAATCAGAGACAGGAAATTCCAGAGAGAGGGGAGTCGGGGGGAAGGAATATAAGGAGGGGGCGAGGCCTAGCTCTTTCTCTTTTGGACACGGGGCGACAGAGAGAGATACACCTGTGCGGATCTGTGCTGTTCCAGGCCTGAAGCCTGGGGCCTGTGGAGCGAACCAAAGAGCCTTCCACCCCCCCTTATGCGAGCCTGGGTGGCATCCAGACTCATCTCTTCTAAAGTTATCTGGATCGGGGATCCGATCGTAGAAGCTGCTGTGGACGAGGACCGACACAGCCGGTGGAAGTTCCGGACTGAGGGAAGTGTTCCGGAGTGGTGAGCGAGCGAAAGCTCATCTTTAAACTGTTACTTTTATACTTTGTGCCTACTAGACTTCCGAGGCCTAACACCTCCGGTGTGGGAGAATTACCCCCCCCCCCTATTGGATTACAAATACATGGTTTTGAATACTTCAAGTGCACCACCTTTACAGATCCTGTGCCGGTGAAGATTCGTGTTTCTTCTAAGACTGAGTTTCATGGTTAGGGATCAGGCCTGATCCGTTAGATAGTTATAAGTTAGTTATCACACCACAGGGTGTTTAGGTAACGGTCGCCCCACGTGGCGTTCCGTCCCCTTTCCAAGGCGGGTACACACACACACAGTATTGTGATTTACAACTGCAGGGACCTGCTTATGTGTTGTGAACCAAATGTTACATGCATGCTAGTCCCTTTTATCTTACCACTAGCAGTAAAGTCAGTTATTATTTACAACATTGTCTATGAGTCTGAGTTATCAATCCACACACCCACATTTAAAGCATAAGTGATTGTTATTGTGAAATTGCTGTGGGTTAACTGTGCCAGAGTGAGAGAGCAGATAGCCGGGGGGTTGGGGAAGCCGCACTCAGGGCCCAAATCAAAACTTGCGGCTCTCTTAAGCTGAGGGTATCGCTACACGTGGGGGCTCGTAAATCCGGGATTACTGAGACAGCGGTGAGAGCCCGCCAAGACTTACCGGCATGGACCCGAAAGACATCAGAACGTGGTGTGAAGTAGCCAAGACAGATCCAAGCCAGTCAGTGGTCATTAACATTCCGGGTCAGGAATGGTCGACCGAAACGGTGGAAGGGTTAATGAAGTCAGACCCAGACACCTCACACCAGTATACGCTAGTGGAATATTCAGATGGGAAGCCAGAGGCTTGTAAATGCAAATATGCGCGGATGCCGGATAACAGATCTTATAGTTTGGCGTACGCTACTAAGAAAGAGCTATCACCAACGGGATCACCGCCAGTTGCGGCCCGTACCCCGCCAGAGAGGAAAGACGGAGCGACACCTCCGGTGACGCCTGCACCTGCCACGGCCATATCACCCGAACTGATAAAGGCGTTAGGGGATCTACTAACAAACTGTCAGAAGACAAGCACAGTGCACGTAGAGACTAGCTACCGGAGACTAAAAACATTCTCGGGGGAGCTCCCCGTCCCTGCGGGGGAGGAAGATTTTGACACTTGGGTGGAACAGGCATTACAAGCAGTAGAGGCATGGGAGGTGCCTGAAGCACAGAGAAGACAACGAGTTTTAGAAAGTTTGAAAGGTGCCGCGGCAGAAGCGGTGAAGAGCTTCCGTTTTGGAAATGCAAACTGTACAGCTCAAGATTGTCTGGCCATGCTGCAGGAAGAGTTTGGACAGCTGGAGAAGGTGACAGAGATGGTCTACCAATTTGAACATACTTTCCAGCAGCCGGAGGAGAAACTGTCAGAGTATGTTAGAAGGTTGAACAGGCTGTTATGCAAGATCGTCCTGAAGAAGGGAATGCTGCCCAAAGATGCAGATGAAGCACGAATGAAGCAGATCATGAGGGGAGCGCGGCGCTCAGACCCAGTCTGGCTGCACCTGAAAACCTCAGGAGGAGGAATGTCACTAACCTACTCTGATCTAATAAAAATTATTAGGGACGAAGAGGCGCTGCAGAGAGATCAGCAGGTGGCCAGAGTGAGTGTCACCCCTGTACCAGTGTTGGTCAGTTCAGTCAAGAGCCCGGAAAGAGATGCAGAAGTCGACACTTTGAAATCACAAATGTCCCAAGTGTTGGAGATGCTGACCTCTTTGATGGAGAAAGATCAAAGAAGAGCAGAGAAACCAAGTCCAAGAAAGGAGTTGTTCCCGAATACCTCAGAACCAGCTTCCATACAGGACCGAGAAGAGATGCTATGTTACAACTGCGGGGGCAGTGGTCACTTTGCCAGTAGGTGTTCCAGTCCCAAGAAGAAGAAAATGGATAATCGCCAGCCGGCGGGAAACTCCAGAGGGCCCCGGTGAGGGAGTCAACCGGGTGCCCATCTCTTTCAGTGAGCTCCAAACTGAATGGAAGGAAGCAAAAGAGAGGGGACAAGACCCCTCAGAAGAAATTTAGCACTCCCAAGAAGGAATGTCTACAACCAAGAGACAATAACATCCCTCAGCGGGTTTGTACTCCCATTAGGGTGGGGAAGGTCAATGCATACCGGGCTCAAGAGAGAATAAAGTCAAAAACAAACTGGATGAAGACAAGTCCTCAGAAGAAAGTGACCTCAACCCGGCCGTACCCAGAAGAATTGGTCGGCCCGTCCCCCACTGTATCTATCCAGGTGGAAGAAGTATATACGAAGGCCCTCCTGGACACTGGAGCTCAAGTGACTTTGTTGTACAGAGACTTCTACGATAGGCACTTAAGCCATTTGCCTATACAGAAGATAGAAGAACTGGAGATATGGGGCCTGGGAACGCAGAGGTTTCCCTATGATGGTTATCTGCCCATAAAGCTGACATTCGACCCCTCTGTGGCTGGGAAGACAGAAGTGTTCGACACCCTGGCAGTTGTGTGTCCTAGACCACCCGGGGGCCAGCAAGATGTCCCTCATCATAGGCACCAATACGGATCTAGTGAGAAGACTTCTGACCCCCCTGGTGAAGATGAGGAGCCATCAGGATCCAAACATCCATCCCATGCTGAAGACAGCCTACCAACGGTTAGTGTTGGAGCAGAAGACCCCAGGAGAGGGGATAGGGAAGGTGTGGAGACTGGGGAGAGAAGGAGTGGTGCTGCAGCCCGGACAGGTGGCTTGTCTCAGGGCCACTGTGAAGCTCACCTGGAAGCAGCCTGGTCCCTTTGTCATGCTGGAATCCGACCCAAGGGAAGATCACTCAGGCCTGGAAGTGATACCGGAAGTGATTCCAATCAAGGCCCTGAAGAAAGCCAGGGGAAGAGTCCCGGTGAGTGTGAGGAACTCTACAGAAAGGGCCATAGAGATCCCTGCTCGGATGCTGTTGGGACAGGTGAGTCCTGCTGTCCCAGTCAGCTGGTCAGAAGTAAAGGGGACGGGTGAAGAAGGAGATGTTTGGGAAAAACTTTCCATGGAGAACCCGAATTTACCTGGAGCCTGGAAAGAGAGAGCCAAGGCCCAGCTGACTAGATGGGAGAAGATTTTCTCCAAAAATGAGTTCGATGTGGGGTGTGCGAGGAGTGCTACCCACCGCATCCGCCTGCAAGAAGACAAACCGTTCAGGGAGAGAGTCAGGCGGGTTCCGCTGGCAGATCTGGAGGATCTGAGGGAACAGCTTGCAGAACTGAAAAAGACTGGGGTGATTCGAGAGTCCAGAAGCCCTTATGCCTCTCCAATAGTGGTGGTCAGGAAGAAGAATGGGTCGCTGAGGCTCTGCATTGACTACAGAACTCTCAACAGGAGGACCACCCCTGATCAGTACACCACGCCAAGGATAGAGGACGCCTTACAGAGTTTGTCTGGAGCTAAGTGGTTCAGCGTGAAGGACCTCAAGAGCGGGTACTATCAAATTCCCATGCACCCAGAGGATAAAGAAAAGACCGCTTTCATAACTCCTGTGGGGTTCTTTGAGTTTAATAGAATGCCTCAGGGCCTATCTGGGGCCCCAGCTACTTTTCAACGTCTCATGGAGAAGACTGTCGGAGATATGAACCTCATAGAAGTCCTCGTGTACCTGGACGATGTCATTGTCTTCGGGAGAACTTTGGAGGAACATGAGGCCCGATTGGAGAAAGTGTTGAGAAGGCTTAGTGAAGAGGGACTAAAGCTTTCCCCCGAGAAGTGTCGGTTCTACCAGTCTTCGGTGAACTACCTGGGACACATAGTGTCTGAAAAGGGGGTGGCTACTGATCCTGAGAAGTTGGAGGCAGTTACCTCCTGGCCAAGACCCACAACAGTCACCGAACTTAGATCTTTCCTGGGCTTCTGCTCCTACTATAGGAGGTTTGTGGATGGGTTTGCCCGTATTGCCAAGCCCCTAAATGAACTGCTCAAGACTGAAGGGGAAGAGGATGGCTTGGGACCCAGAAGACCCGGGGAGTCGGTTCAAGATCAGTGGACCCCCAGGTGTGAAGAGGCCTTCAGAACCCTGAAGAGGAGCCTCACCACAGCCCCAGTATTGGCCTATGCTGATCCCACCAGACCATACGAGTTACATGTTGATGCTAGTCATGAAGGCCTAGGTGGAGTGCTCTACCAAGAGTATGAAGAGCAACTGCGACCAGTGGCCTATGTGAGTCGGAGTCTGACCCCCTCGGAGAAGAACTACCCCACTCATAAGTTGGAGTTCTTGGCCCTCAAATGGGCAGTGGTGGACAAACTAAGAGACTACCTCTATGGGGCAGAGTTTACAGTAAAAACAGATAACAACCCTCTGACTTACCTATTCACCACTGCCAAGTTGGATGCCACAGGACACAGGTGGCTGGCTGCATTATCTGGGTTCAACTTCAGTCTTAAATACAGACCAGGGACTGGAAATAGGGATGCAGATGCCCTGTCCCGAAGATCTCATACCATGGCTGATGACTGGGAGGACTGGACTCAGGTAGCGCCGGACGGAGTGCGAGCCCTTTGTCAAGGGACTGAATTTCAAGCCAGAGGGGGCTCCAGAGCCGAGGAGATAGGAGTTACCACAGTGGGAGTCCCAAAACACTACTGCAGGGTGACTCAACTTGAAGAGGAATGCTTACCGAAGCTGTCTAAGAAGGAACTGAGGTGCGACCAATTGGAAGACCCCATGGGGAGATTGGTCTTTGAAGCATTGGAAAACGAGAGTCCAGAGAAACTTCGACATCACCCCTCCAAGGAGGCTCGTCTGCTAAGGAGAGAGTTAGACAAGCTACAGGTCCATCAGGGAGTGGTCTACCGAAGGGGCCCCTCTGATGACTCCGAGGATAAATGGCAGTTGTTTCTCCCAGAGAAGCACCGAGAGACTGTGCTGGTTGCCTTACATGACCAGCATGGTCACCTGGGAGCTGAAAGAACCTTCCAACTTGTCAGAAGCCGGTTCTATTGGCCCTGTATGAGGGCTGAAGTGGAGGAATATTGCCACTCCTGTGCACGATGCATCCAGAGGAAGACTCTACCCCATCAAGCTGCCCCAATGGGCCACCTACAGAGTCAAGGCCCAATGGATCTGGTATGCATTGACTTTCTCTGCCTCGAACCCGATTTGAGTGGATTGGGAAATGTTCTGGTGGTAACCGATCATTTCACCCGTTATGCACAGGCGTTCCCCACCAGAGACCAGAAGGCTTCCACTGTAGCTAAGGTGCTTGTAGAAAAATACTTCGTCCACTATGGATTACCACAGAGAATCCACTCCGACCAAGGAAGGGACTTTGAGAGTCGCCTGATCCGGAACTTACTGGACTCCCTGGGAGTGGAAAAGACCAGGACTACCCCCTATCATCCACAAGGAGATGCCCAGCCTGAGAGATTTAACCGGACTTTGCTAAACATGCTTGGGACTCTGGAGACAGAGAAGAAGCAGCATTGGAGTCAACACATATCCACTTTGGTGCATGCCTACAATTGCACCACCAGTGATGTGACGGGTTACTCTCCCTACCGCCTCATGTTTGGGAGAGAAGCAAGATTGCCAGTGGATCTGGCCTTTGGCATTTCTCTAGACTATACCTCTGCTACCTCCCACAAAGGATATGTAGACAGACTTAGGTATAATTTGAAAGCAGCCTATGAACAAGCCCAAGCGGCCTCAGACCAAAGAGGGGCTCGAAATAAAAGGAACTATGATTTGAAGGTTCGAGTGCAAGACCTGCAGCCTGGAGACCGTGTTCTGCTACGCAACCTAGGGATCCCAGGGAAGCACAAACTTGCTGATAGGTGGAGGTCTGAGCCTTACGTTATTTGTAGGAAACTCCCTGGACTACCGGTGTACAAGTTAAAGCCAGAGGGGAGAGTGGGACCCTTGAAGACCTGGCACAGAAACCACTTACTCCCGCTTAAAGAAGCAGTCAGGATACCTCCAGTGAGGAACCTACCGGAATCTGTTTCCATCTTGGATACTCCCAGACCCAACACTCGGTCTCAGACCTCTCGATCTAGAGGTGGACAGGCTTCTCAATCAAGTGAAGATGGGAGAGGAGAACTGGAGTGGCTATGGCCTTCCCCAACCCCGGAAAATCCCACCATAGACCTTCCACCCACTGAGGATATGCAGGATGGGACCCTGAACCCAGAAGCTACAGAGTTCATTCCATCCAGTGGCGTGCCTGAATGCTGGGAAGATATTCTGGGCCTGTACTCAGATGAAGAAGAGACAGAGGCCCCAGAACCAGTGACGATGTCAAAAAGTGTTCCTGAAACAGAGCCTGTGGCACCAGAGCCTGAAGTCCCAAGGGAGCAGAGAGCTCGCAGAGTCGTGAGGCCTCCCATGAAGTTAACCTACCCTCAATTGGGAAAGAGCTCAGAGGACTCTGTTACCACCGCTAGAAGAAGTACCGAGTACTCCAATCCTTCCACTGTTCATTTGGTGGAGGACAACCCCAGCTCACTCTCTGGCACAGTTAGGCAGGCCACTCATGCCAGTGTGACCTGTGGGACAGGGAATCCCACCTCTGAGTTTTGGTGGCAATTCCCTGTACCAACATCATACTCCGCACTCTCTAAAATGGTTCAGAAATGTTGTTAAAATGTTTATCTTTGGGGACCAAAGAGTTTTAGTGGGGGGAGTGTGTAGCGGGGTGTTCCCCTTTAATCAGAGACAGGAAATTCCAGAGAGAGGGGAGTCGGGGGGAAGGAATATAAGGAGGGGGCGAGGCCTAGCTCTTTCTCTTTTGGACACGGGGCGACAGAGAGAGATACACCTGTGCGGATCTGTTGTCATGGATATGCATTAATGTCTGTCTGCCATCTTACCTTCCTCCTCATGTGTTCATCTAGAGACCAGACCTCCTTCACCTGGCTTCCTTTATAATCTCCTCCCAGCCTGACTCCACCCCAGGCCCTATCACTGAACACTATATTAACCTGTGCACTGCAAGCCTGCTTTGCTGATCAACGTGTTTGTTAGGCATTGTGTGTTTGGGTTCCTGCCTGCCGTGTGCTACGTCTGTCTCTCTGTTACGTATTTGGCTTGTCCCCGACCATCCCTGTCTGCTCGTGACCCTTGACCTTCGGCTCGTTCTTCGTTATCCTTGTCTGCTTGTGGCCCCTGACCTTCGGCTTGTTATTCGGTTCTCTCTATCGTGTGCTGCTGCTTCCCCTTATCCTACGGGGCGTGAGCTAGGAAACTCCAGGGGCCGCGACCTGGTCCCAGCCTGCAGCGTAACATCCTCACCACTAGAGGCCCTGGAGAAGACCAGCTGGGTCTTAGACTCCGCGCCCTGGGGAATCTTGGCTCTCGCTTCCGTTGGGATCCCGGTTGTGCTCCTCTGGTCCCGCTTTCCACAACCACCCAGTTTCCTATCCACAGAAGCCAGCCATAGGGTTCACTACCTCGCGGTGCACTCCTGTCCCCCTACGGTGTGCATCTGTCACCTGGCCACAGGTGACCCTGACAGTTTGATCAGCCATGAACCCGGCTGACATCCCGCTTCCCGCGGATGATCCATTGCAGGGCATAGTTCGCAGACTTGAGACCCAGGAATCAAATCAGACCCAGGTGATGCGATTCCTCCAGGATCTGGCTTCTCGATTCGAGCAGCTTCAGGTCTCCTTGGGAACCCCGAATCCGCAACCCCAAGTACAACCAGCGGCTGTACCTATCGCACCAGTCGCAGCCTCACACTCACTAAGATTGCCAGCTCCGTTCCGTTTCTCTGGGGACTCCAAGGCCTGCAGGGGGTTTCTCAGCCAATGCACTATTCATTTTGAGCTTCAGCCTCAAAGCTTCCTATCTGACCGGGCTAAGGTAGCCTATATCATTTCCCTCCTCTCCGGTGAAGCTTTGGCCTGGGCTGCCCCCCTGTGGGAGAGGAACGATCCGGTGGTTTCCAGTCTGTCCGAATTCTTGAAGCTCTTTCGTAATATCTTCGAAGAGCCGGCTCGGGCTTCTTCAGCGGCTAGTGCTGTCTTACGTCTTCGCCAAGAATCTAGTTCAGTGGGGCAATATGCTCTTCAGTTCCGTATCCACACAGCTGAATTGAGCTGGAATAATGAGGCCCTGGTCGCTACCTTTTTACATGGCCTCTCTGACCGAGTGAAAGACGAATTAGCGGGAAGAGCCATTCCCGTCGGTCTGGACGATGTAATTTCATTATGCAACCAGATCGACATTCGTTTTCAAGAGAGGTCCTTAGAAAAAAGACGCCAGCACTCTCTGGGTCCTAGCCAGTCTGAGCTCCCCTCCCTTCATTCCGTGGAGCATCCTCTACCTGCTGAAGAAACTATGCAGCTGGGCCGGACCAGACTAACCCCCGAAGAACGTGCTAGGCGCAGAACTCTGGGCTTGTGCCTCTATTGTGGGGGCAAGGGTCATTTTCGTGACTCCTGCTCGCTTCGTCCGGGAAACGCTCGGGTCTAATACATTTGGAAGGTGGAGTATTGGACCCAGAAACATCACCTTCTCGCCTGCTCTTGCCGGTGTCCCTTCATGTAGGCACTTCTCCTCAGTCAACCCTTGCATACCTGGATTCCGGGGCTGCCGGCAATTTCATGGATTGGAGAACTGCTTCTTCTATGAAGCTTACCCTTTCACCTCTCACTACCCCATTGGTAGTCTCGGCAATTGATGGCACTGTTCTCCCAGGGGGCCCTATTCGCTTCCAGACGCTACCCATTAGGATGTCGGTAGGGATTCTCCACCAGGAGTGGATATCCTTTCTTATTCTACCCAAGGCCTCTACCCCAGTTGTATTGGGCCTCCCTTGGCTACAGCTCCACTCTCCACATGTGGACTGGGTCTCTGGGCAGATCCTGGCCTGGGGTTCCTCATGTTTCTCGTCGTGTCTTCTCAAGGTGACCCCCAAGGAGAGTCTTCCGGTTGCTGCCACTTCTGTTTCTTCTGATCTTCCCGCCGCATACAGCGATTACCGGGATGTGTTCTGTAAAAAATCAGCTGAGGTGCTTCCTCCCCACAGGTCTTTTGACTGTGCTATTGATCTTGTCCCCGGAGCAACTCTACCCAGGGGTCGTACCTACCCTCTGTCCATCCCAGAGACCCAGGCCATGTCGGAGTATGTAGCAGAGAATCTGGAGAGAGGGTTCATCCGGAAATCCTCATCGCCTGCAGGGGCAGGGTTCTTTTTTGTTGCCAAAAAGGATGGTACCTTAAGACCCTGCATCGATTATCGGGGTTTAAATGCGGTTACTATTAAAAATCGATACCCCTTACCCTTAATATCTGAGCTATTCGATAGGTTGAAGGGTGCCTCCATTTTCACCAAGTTGGATCTCAGAGGCGCGTACAATCTCATTCGAATACGGGAGGGTGACGAATGGAAGACTGCATTTAACACTAGAGACGGGCATTACGAATATCTGGTGATGCCTTTTGGTCTGTGTAATGCTCCAGCCGTGTTTCAAAACTTTGTCAATGAAATCTTCAGAGATCTGCTGTACCAGTTTGTTGTCATCTATCTGGATGACATTCTGATCTTTTCTGAAAATCTGCTCGTCCACAGAAACCATGTCCGCACTGTACTTCAACGTCTTAGAGAGAACAATCTCTATGCCAAGCTGGAGAAATGTTCCTTTGAATGTTCTGAGGTCCTGTTTTTGGGGTGCTTTGTCTCATGTTCGGGGCTTCGTATGGACCCTGGGAAGGTCTTGGCTATCACCAACTGGCCTCTTCCTGCTAGCCTCAAGGCCACACAGCGCTTTCTTGGCTTCACTAATTATTATAGGCAGTTCATAAGGAATTACTCTTCCATTGCCGCGCCTATTATCGCTTTGACCAAGAAGGGTGTGAATGCCAGAGACTGGCCTCCCGAAGCTGTCTCTGCATTTCACAACCTGAAACAGGCCTTTGTTTCTGGCCCCCTCTTGAGGAGACCAAATCCTGGGAATGCATTTTTTATTGAAGTGGACGCTTCCTCAATGGGGGTGGGAGCTGTGCTTCTTCAAATCTTTGAGAAGAGACGCCAACCATGTGCGTTCTTCTCCAAAAAATGTTCTCAGGCAGAGAGGAATTATGCCATCGGTGATCGGGAACTTCTCGCAATTAAATTGGCGTTAGAGGAGTGGCGTCATCTCTTGGAGGGTTCCCCTCACTCCATAACGATCTTTACCGATCACAAGAATTTACAGTATCTACAGAATGCTAAACGTCTGAATCCTAGACAGGCCAGGTGGAGTCTCTTCTTTGCCCGTTTTAATTTCACGATTACCTACAAACCTGGTTCCTGCAACGGTCGGGCTGATGCGCTCTCTAGGTCATTTGACACTTTGGACGAGGAGTCCGCCCCTGAACCTGAGCCGATCATTCCCACCTCATGCATTGTTGCCCACTCTACCACCCTGAAGTCTAAAATTCCGCCTGGTAAGACCTTTGTCCCCACTGAGCTAAGAGCTAAGATCCTTCGTTGGGGACATGATTCCAAGGTGGCAGGGCATTCTGGATTCCTCCGATCCTTCCTACTCATCAGTCGTCACTACTGGTGGCCTAATCTCCGCTCAGACGTCAAAGACTACGTTAAAGCTTGTCATGTCTGTGCTCAGTCCAAATCCTCCACACAAGCTCCTGCTGGTCTCCTCATGCCCTTGCCTATTCCTAAGGAACCCTGGGCCCATATTGCCATGGATTTTATCACCGATCTCCCACTGTCTGAGAATAATACAGTCATTTGGGTGGTAATCGATCGATTCTCCAAGATGGCTCATTTTGTTCCTCTTCCTGGTCTTCCTTCTGCCCCTGCCTTGGTTCCCATTTTCATTCGAGAAATTCTCCGCCTACATGGGGTCCCTTCTCATATTGTTTCCGACAGGGGAGTCCAATTCACGTCTCGTTTTTGGAGAGCCTTTTGCAAATCCCTCAATATTGTCTTGGATTTTTCTTCTTCTTACCATCCCCAATCCAATGGACAGACTGAGAGGGTTAATCAGGAGTTAGAGGTCTTTCTTCGCACCTTTGTGTCTTCTCACCATGACGATTGGTCCTCTCTACTCCCGTGGGCAGAATTCTCCCATAACAATCATGTGAATACCAGTTCGCAGAAGACACCCTTTTTCACAGTTTATGGAAAACACCCTCAACTTCCTCTTCCTATGATCTGTTCTCCAGACATTCCAGCTTTGGCTTCGGTTCAGGAGTCTCTCAATTCCGTTTGGGGTCACGTTCATGATTCCCTCCGGGCAGCTGCTGAAAAATTCAAAGGCTTTGCCGACCGCCGCAGGCGTAAACCGCCTTCTCTTCAGCCAGGGGACAAAGTCTGGCTCTCTACCAGGAACATCAAGCTCCGAGTTCCTTCTCTGAAGTTTGCTCCACGATTCATCGGTCCATACACGGTAACTGCTAAACTGAATCCGGTTTGTTTCAAACTCCAGATTCCTAAGAGCCTTAAAATCACTAACTCCTTTCATGTTGCTCTTCTAAAGCCTTTAGTCCTCAATAAATTCTCTCGTCCTCTTCCTACCGTGGCGCCTGTCTCGGAGGATAATCAGGAGTACGAGATCAGTCAAATTCTGGACTCCCGACTCTGTAAAGGCGTTCTTCAGTACCTCGTTCATTGGAAAGGGTTTGGTCCTGAGGAGAGGTCTTGGATCACTGCATCTGAGGTCTTTGCACCTCGTCTGTTAAAGGAGTTTCATCTGAAGTTTCCCTCTAAACCTGGGCCCAGGCGGGGAAGGGGGAGGCCTCGTAAGAGGGAGGGTACTGTCATGGATATGCATTAATGTCTGTCTGCCATCTTACCTTCCTCCTCATGTGTTCATCTAGAGACCAGACCTCCTTCACCTGGCTTCCTTTATAATCTCCTCCCAGCCTGACTCCACCCCAGGCCCTATCACTGAACACTATATTAACCTGTGCACTGCAAGCCTGCTTTGCTGATCAACGTGTTTGTTAGGCATTGTGTGTTTGGGTTCCTGCCTGCCGTGTGCTACGTCTGTCTCTCTGTTACGTATTTGGCTTGTCCCCGACCATCCCTGTCTGCTCGTGACCCTTGACCTTCGGCTCGTTCTTCGTTATCCTTGTCTGCTTGTGGCCCCTGACCTTCGGCTTGTTATTCGGTTCTCTCTATCGTGTGCTGCTGCTTCCCCTTATCCTACGGGGCGTGAGCTAGGAAACTCCAGGGGCCGCGACCTGGTCCCAGCCTGCAGCGTAACATCCTCACCACTAGAGGCCCTGGAGAAGACCAGCTGGGTCTTAGACTCCGCGCCCTGGGGAATCTTGGCTCTCGCTTCCGTTGGGATCCCGGTTGTGCTCCTCTGGTCCCGCTTTCCACAACCACCCAGTTTCCTATCCACAGAAGCCAGCCATAGGGTTCACTACCTCGCGGTGCACTCCTGTCCCCCTACGGTGTGCATCTGTCACCTGGCCACAGGTGACCCTGACATCTGTGCTGTTCCAGGCCTGAAGCCTGGGGCCTGTGGAGCGAACCAAAGAGCCTTCCACCCCCCCTTATGCGAGCCTGGGTGGCATCCAGACTCATCTCTTCTAAAGTTATCTGGATCGGGGATCCGATCGTAGAAGCTGCTGTGGACGAGGACCGACACAGCCGGTGGAAGTTCCGGACTGAGGGAAGTGTTCCGGAGTGGTGAGCGAGCGAAAGCTCATCTTTAAACTGTTACTTTTATACTTTGTGCCTACTAGACTTCCGAGGCCTAACACCTCCGGTGTGGGAGAATTACCCCCCCCCCCCTATTGGATTACAAATACATGGTTTTGAATACTTCAAGTGCACCACCTTTACAGATCCTGTGCCGGTGAAGATTCGTGTTTCTTCTAAGACTGAGTTTCATGGTTAGGGATCAGGCCTGATCCGTTAGATAGTTATAAGTTAGTTATCACACCACAGGGTGTTTAGGTAACGGTCGCCCCACGTGGCGTTCCGTCCCCTTTCCAAGGCGGGTACACACACACACAGTATTGTGATTTACAACTGCAGGGACCTGCTTATGTGTTGTGAACCAAATGTTACATGCATGCTATTCCCTTTTATCTTACCACTAGCAGTAAAGTCAGTTATTATTTACAACATTGTCTATGAGTCTGAGTTATCAATCCACACACCCACATTTAAAGCATAAGTGATTGTTATTGTGAAATTGCTGTGGGTTAACTGTGCCAGAGTGAGAGAGCAGATAGCCGGGGGGTTGGGGAAGCCGCACTCAGGGCCCAAATCAAAACTTGCGGCTCTCTTAAGCTGAGGGTATCGCTACATATGTGAAAGGGCTATTTAAGCCCAAAGCAAACATTCAATATATGGCTATGGGACAGGAAGTGAAGGTAAATCTCCGCAATGGGACACAGATAGCGGAAAACAAAATCTGACAGAGGTTATAACCCTCCCTTGTTCTATTCAAAATGAAAAAAAATTGGCTATACTTCTACTTTAAGTTATGTAAAACCTTTATCTTAAAAGGAACAAAACTTTTGTTGTAACTGCAATGTTAGCTGGAGTTTTGCTTCAATTTGTTAATGTATGTAAATCTGCTAGTCATTCTATCACTCCCTCTCTCCCATACTGGCTGTCTGCTGTGCTCCCTGTATACAGCTCTGCTCAATGATACTCGAGACTCCAATAAACAAACATCAGGAATTGAGCGTAATTCTCAGCGCCATATCGCACACAGACTGTCATCAGTGAGGATATAGAAATCATGGAGGAGACAAATTTCCACCAATGAGATTCCAGTTACTGGGCCTCCTAACTGTCACCCCCTCCCCCCTGACAGTGACTGTTGATGATCTGCAGAAGAGGCTTTCATTATTAGAAATGAACAGAGACATCATTCTACAGTCCAAGGAGACCGGAGAGCTGCTAACAGTTCTAAACCTGTCCAAATGAAAAGGGATCTATAGGGATCAGACTGCAGGGTTGTGTTTTTCAGCCATATAGATAGTATGGCTGAAATCGCATTGCATTCGGACCAAACTCGCACAGGACCCTTTTTTTTGGTCCGCACCAGAATCGGATCGCATTGGGTGTTCACACCCATACGATCCAATATATGTCCGAACTGTCAGTTCGCAGTGCAATATGCGAGCTGAAATGGGGGTGTCATTAACAATGTATTGACACTCCCGGCAGTTCGCATATGGCAGTGTGAACTGCTGTGCTAGTCGGGTGCGATGCGGGAATCCGCATTAGATTTGCAGGGTTCCCGCATCGCACAAGCGTGAACTGAGCCTTATTTAAAAAAAATAATAATAATCTGCAGATTGGTGTTTACAAGACACAACCCAGCAATTGGAATGTAAACCAGGCTTGTCCTCTTCCCATGCACTATGTGATTTACTCCCCACACTGCTTGTTCCAATGCGTGTCTATCCAGGACCATGTGTGCCAGTTACTGTGCCCTGTCCATGGCCATCCCTATACATGTGTACATATGGGAATGTCACCCGTCATCAATGGGGAAAAGTAGAAAATGAATCACAATACTCACCATTCAAATCCTCTGTCTTCTTGTGTGGGCCATAGACTTTATGGTCGACACCAAAGCATCCAGCGGCCGCTCTAATGCAGCCGCGCAGAAAAGCTTTAGCCCTCTTTATTTTTGTGGGCTTCTTGTTTGGGGTATCTGCAGGCTGTTCAATGATACCTCCTTCCATAGGTGGTCTTCCAGTGGTCTGTGTATCTTTGGTGTTAATGTGATAAACAGCCTTTTTACACTGAAAAAATCTCATTCTGAAGAATAATCTAAGCACGCTTTAAGCGCAGGAGAATGAAATTACAATACAATTGAATCAAATGAAATCACTAGAGTGAATTCCCAATCCAAATATCACCAGAGAAAAAACACGTCTGCACGGTTCAGTAAACACTCTGGGACTAGCAGACTCCTACTGAGCGCCGCCTTATATAGGGGGCAGCTGATGACATCACAGCGAATGGTCATGTGACCTAGTTGTTTTTCTGCTTGTTTTTTTTTAAATTCCTGGCACTCAGCCAAGAGTAACTGACAGTTTTTTTTTCTTTTAAAGGAACCTTTTACCTGGTTTGTTAGCTTTGTGAATTCAGCCTCTAGGCTCAGTATATAGATCTAAAAAGGAAAAAAGAGGGCGCACCGACCTAGTGCATAACCAGTGGCTAGGTTTATTAAAAATATATAAAAAGATTACAAATACTCACAAAGCAAGTATGAAAATAGGCACGTATAACATTCCATCAATGGGAATTGCCTCCTGCTGGAACCAGACACCAGAGAGTCCAGATGACAGGTGTTACAGCTACGGCTGACGTGTTGCGAAGGCGAACCCTCTTCCTCAGAGCCAAAAAGTGATAGTATCTGGACCCCTCTCTGGACTCTCTTAAATCCATGTGTAAGTGGGTGTGAGTGGTCATCTGTCTACAGCTCCACCCACCACAGGTCACTCCTCCTCTCACCCAAAAGGCATGCCCATATGAAGTTAACCCCTCACTGCCCACACTGATGTACCCATCAATACATCAGATAGCATATGCATACACCATGTGATAATGTGTATATGTGCTTCAGCTGGCGGAGGATGAACAGCATATATACATGGTGGGACTTACCCCTATCGCACAGGCCGTCAAGGACAGTCAATCAATGCTGCCACCCATCTGAATATCGCCACAATTGCTTCCCGTGGTGCTGAGCTATGGTCCCAGCACTCGATGGGACGTGCATTGGCCGAAGACCCGGAAGTGGCGGTGGATGTGCGTTCCACCCGCCACTTCCGGTAACTGAATGCGTCACGTCCGCCCTCAGATGGGCTGGACAGGCTTCAGAGGTTGTCCCGGATACGGAGGCGGGCCTCACACTCCGCATCCGGTATCAACAAACCTCCCTATACAAACGCCTCCGTATCCGGGACAACCTCTGAAGCCTGTCCAGCCCATCTGAGGGCGGGTGGCAGCATTGATTGACTGTCCTTGACATGGTGTATGCATATACTATCTGATGTATTGATGGGTACATCAGTGTGGGCAGTGAGGGGTTAACTTCATATGGGCATGCCTTTTGGGTGAGAGGAGGAGTGACCTGTGGTGGGTGGAGCTGTAGACAGATGACCACTCACACTCACTTACACATGGATTTAAGAGAGTCCAGAGAGGGGTCCAGATACTATCACTTTTTGGCTCTGAGGAAGAGGGTTCGCCTTCGCAACGCGTCAGCCGTAGCTGTAAGGCCTCATGCCCACGGGCGTTTTTTCAGCCGCGTTTTTGAGCGTTTTTTACAGCTTAAAAACGCCTGTCCATGTTAGTCTATAGCTTCATGCCCACCTAGGCGTTTTTGAGCTGTAAAGAGCATAGGCGTTTGTAAGCTGTAAAAAAAAACCAGGGCCAGTGCGTTCCTCAGCGTCAGAATTAGGCAGAAAAAAACGCGCAAAAACGCGCACTAACGCGCAAAAAACGCGCACTAACGCGCGGTCAAAAAAATAAAATAAAAAAAAAAAATATTTACAATAACATGGACAGGCGTTTTTAAGCTGCAAAAAACGCAGCTGTAAAAACGCCAGTGGGCATGAGGCCTAACACCTGTCATCTGGACTCTCTGGTGTCTGGTTCCAGCAGGAGGCAATTCCCATTGATGGAATGTTATACGTGCCTATTTTCATACTTGCTTTGTGAGTATTTGTAATCTTTTTATATATTTTTAATAAACCTAGCCACTGGTTATGCACTAGGTCAGTGCGCCCTCTTTTTTCCTTTTACTTTTTAGTCCTAAAGAATACCAATTATTCTGAAGAGGGCAGCAAGATCCCTGGTCATTTCCTTCCCTACGGAACACTCTGGTTGTGTCACTAAGAGACCAAACTTCCAAGCGCAGGAGATTGTTTGTGTGTCAGTATATAGATCTCACATGCCAAATTATTATTATTATTATTATTATTATTATAAGAAAAAATATTTATTTAAAGTGACAGTATTTTGATATTTAAAATGTACAGTCCTATGGCTTAAAGTGGAGTTTCATCCACATTTTCAACTCCTCTGCATCCCTCACTAAATTGTGCACTGTAAACAAATTGGATATTTTTTTTCTCAGCACATGCTGTATATTTGCTGTATTCATTCTTCACTTCCTCCTCCCTGGCCGCGGTCCATCGCATCATTTCCTGTTTGCAATGCCTCCTGGAAGATGTGTGTCATCAATCCCAGGAGGCAATGGGCATTGCAGGGCTTTTGTTGCCATGGTTACCAAAGCTTCTTTTACACAGTGATGGGCGGTGGGGGAGGCGGCTGGAATATCTCGGCTCTGATTACTTACAGAGCCGGGGGGAGAGCACAGCCACACCATTACTAATCATTTATAATAGAGTACTATGAGGGGGCAATAGGATGGGGCATGTTTAATGGGGGAAGTTTTTGATGGGCCAATAGGACAGGGGCAGTTTTTGAAGGGGGGCAGTTTTTGATGGCCCAATAGGATGGGGGCAGTTTTTGATGGGGCAATTTTTGGTGGGGAAATAGGACGGGGGACAATTTTTGGTGGGGAAATAGGACAGGGGCAATTTTTGATGGGGTAATAGTACGGGGGCAGTTTTGATGGCACAATTTTTGATGGGGCATTTTTTGATGGGGCAATATGACGGGCAGTTTTTGATGGGGCAATTTTTGATTGGGGGCAGTTTTTGGTGGGGAAATATGATGGGGGCAATTTTTGATGGGGCAGTTTTGATAGGGTAATAGGACGGGCAGTTTTTGATGGGGCAATAGGATGGGGGCAGTTTTGATGGGGCAATAGGATGGGGGAAGTTTTTGATTGGGCATATTTGATGGTGGCAGTATGATGGGGCAGCTTCTGGAAAAGGTAATTACTTTTTTAAACAATGCTAATTGTAAATGATATACCTCTTTCTGTGCAGATGATAGATAGATCTATCTAATTTATTTATCTCTATCTATCTCACTATCTCTATCTGCACAGAAACAAGATATATCATTCACAATTAGCATCTTTTAACCACTTGAGACCCGCGCTATAGCTGAAAGACGGCTGCAGCGCGGCTCTCAAGTGCCGAGTGGACGTCCCCAGGACGTCCTGGTTTGTTTACATCCCGCCGCGCGCCCTTGAGGAACAGCTGTGCGCGCTGCATCACGTGATGCCGATTAGCGTGCCTGGCGGCCGCGATGACCGCCAGGTACATGCGATCAGCTTTTACAGAGGCAGGACATGGATCTCTGTATAAACACAGAGATCCACGTCCTGTCAGGGAGGGAGGAGACCGATGCTGTGTCCCTTGTACATAGGGACACAGATCGGTCACCTCCCCCAGTCAGTCCCCTCCCCTCCACAGTAAGAAACACTAATAGAGAACATATTTAACCCCTTGATCGCCCCCTAGTGTTAACCCCTTTCCTGCCAGTCACATTTATACAGTAATCAGTGAATTTTTCTAGCACTGTTCGCTGTATAAATGTGAATGGTCCCAAAATAGTGTCAAAAGTGTCCGATATGTCCGCCGCAATATCGCAGGCTTGACAAAAATCGCAGATCGCCGCCATCACTAGTAAAAAAATATATATAATAAAAATGTCATAATTCTATCCCCTATTTTATAGGCTCTATAACTTTTGCGTAAACCAATCACTATATGCTTATTGCAATTTTTTTTACCAAAAATAAATAGAAGAATACGTATCGACCTAAACTGAGAAAAACATTTTTTTTTTTTTAAATTGGGATATTATTATAAAAAAAGTAAAAAAATATTGTGAGCATGTGTGAGATCTGGAGGTGCATGCTGGGTATACAGGAAAAGATACAGTCTGGCTTCAGATGCCCACACATGAGATGGCCGCGGCCTGCTGGGACTTACGAAAGTAAGAAATCAATGGTGCAAAAATACAAAACGCACCTTAGTTTACAGCAGTGGTTCTCAACCTATCTAGTGCCGTGACCCCTTGATAAAATTTCCCAAGTTGTGGGGACCCCTAACAGTAAAATTTTCGTAGCGTGGGTTGTTGGCACCCAAGGCAAGACGAGCAATTTGCGCCCCTAATCCACAGACATTTAGCGCTCCCTGAGTCCCTTCCACTTGTACAGTATTAAAACCCCTTCTGGTACATTTTAGAACGTTCCACTCTTTCTCTTTGTTCTCCTTACTTTCCCTTTTATCTCCCTCTATCCTAATTTCTTGTCTCGCCCCCATCCCTCTCTAGCCATCTTTCTTGTTCTCTTATTCTTTCTCTCCCTTTTTCTTTGTTCCTCCCCCTCTTTTGCTCTCCCTTCAATGTATTCTCTTTTTATTCCTTATCTTACTCCTTGGTGGGGGGAATGGGATGAGCGGCAGTGCTGGAGGGAGTTCTGATCAGCCAACTTAGGTGCTCTTGATCAAGGTCATATGCTGATCTGAGAACTGTAGTGGGGACTTTTAATGGCAGCTATAACCCCAGGTAGTGTTACTCACTGTGTCTGCGGCTTCACTGTGTCAACAGCTCTGTGGTGTCTCGCAACATTGACACCTATGCCGAAGTCAGGAGATGGGGTCTCCTCCAGCCCCTCCCACTTACTATTCCTCACCAATCAGCTGACCTCTAGTCTCTGCCCCCCCCAGCCATGCCGTTTAACTGAATGGGGAGCTGCGAAGAGGCTAAGTGGGCGGCTGCGGGCTCCAGGAACAGCCCAGCTGCGCGGCCACAGGCTTCAGGGACAGCCTTGCTGGGCGACCGCGAAAAAGCTGGGAGAGCGGTACAGGCTTCAGGAACAGCCCAAGATTCTTTGACCCCTGGCAAATTGTCATTCGACCCCCAGGTTGAGAACCACTGGTCTACAGCATAGCTTTACTAGAATACATTAAGCATGAGGATTATAGGGGTAATTTTATTAAAAAAATAAAGTTTCGGCTGGAACACCGCTTTTAACCACTTAAGGACCGCCGCCTGTACATTTACGTCGGCAGAGCGGCACGGACAGGCATAGGCATGTACCTGTACGTCCCCTTTAAGATGCCGCCGTGTGGTCGCGCACCGGCGGCATGCTCGCCACCCTGTCGCTTTCTCCGTGAGCCCGACCGTGGGTCCCGTGGACTCGGTTGCCACGGGAATACCCACGATCGTCTCACGGAGAGAGAGAGATAGCAGGGAGATGCTAGTTTAAACAAGCATCTCCCCTCTCTGCCGAGTGACAATGACACTGATCTCCGCTCCGTGTAGTCAGAGTGGAGATCAGTGTCATGTCACACACAGCCCATCCCCCCTACAGTAAGAAGCACTCCCTAGGAAACACTTAACCCCTACATCGCTACCTAGTGGTTTACCCTTCACTGCCAGTGTCATTTTCACAGTAATCGGTGCATTTTTATAGCACTGATTGCTGTAAAAATGACAATGGTGTCAAAAGTGTCCGATGTGTCCGCCATAATGTAGCAGTCATGATAAAAATCGCTAATCGCCGCCATATCTAGTACATTTTTGCTCTATTTTTGTTTATAGCGCAAAAAATAAAAACCGCAGAGGTGATCAAATACCAGCAAAAGAAAGCTCTATTTGTGGGGAAAAAAAGGACGTCAATTTTGTTTGGAAGCCACGTCGCATGACCGCGCAATTGTTAAAGCGACGCAGTGCCGAATCGCCAAAAGTGGCCTGGTCTTTGACCAGCAAAATGGTCCGGGGCTAAAGTGGTTAAAGTAGAACTATAGGCAAAATTTTTTTTTGGGGATATAGCAAGAGAGGATTATGAACCCCACTGTCAATGTATTTATTTATTTTACCATCTGTGTCCCATTGCGGTGATATACCATCACTTTCTGTACCATAGCCAAAGAAAAGGAAATGCCTGCAAATTAAGGGAATTCCTTGGGGACCCCCAGGTCACTAGAACTAGTATCCCTGTTGAAGATTTTCCCTTCTATTACTTTTCTGGGGACAACCCAAAATTTGGGATTTTCTTTTAGTTTCACTTTTAACGATAATGGTAACCAGGATAAATAGAGAGTGGGAATCTCCCTAACGGGACACAGGCAGCAATAAAAACTATAGGTGTTCTAATCCCTCCCCACTCTATACAAAACAAAAATGTTTTGCCTTGAGTTTTACTTTAAAGCGGACTTAAGTCCATTTTTTCAACTTTCCATTAAATCTTCTGTCCTTGTTTTAACTTTAGATAGTATAAAAAAAAAAATTCTGCCAGTAAATACCTTATACAGCCCACTTCCTGTTTCTTGTCTGGTCATTAGCCTAGGCTTATGACATCATGCACAGCTCTCACTATCGCTCTCGTGAGAGTTTGCCAGGAAGGGAGGGGGTGAGTCATAAGAGGGCAAATGAGAGCTGCCGAACTGGAGGTGTGTGTCTGTGTAACTCCAGGAAGTGAACGGGCAGCAGCTTCAGCTGCCCACAGTTATAATGGCTGCAGTCAGACTTGGTGGAGGGAAATTTCTGCAGCATATTTGGCAAGTACAGAATCACAGTATATCTCAAATAATATGCAAAGTGGTTGGAGGGAAGCTTCAGAATGGCAAAGATGTTTTTATTACAAATTTATGTGAGCAGCCTGCAGTTCCTCTTTAAGGAGTCTTCAGCAACTTAGGTCGGGTGCAAAGGGGGCCCTTCCTGAGCTGGGCTGTGTATATTCATAGACAGACATAGCGCTGGCAAGCCACACCCCCGCTCCCACATCATGGGAGTTTGACTGACAGCAGCAGGGACCTATGGCTCCCAGTGCTCTGTGTCAGAAGTGAGAGTAGAGGTGCTGGAGTAATGAGGTACAGGTAAGTGTTTAGGAATGTTAAGGTAGGTGGGCTTTTTTTTTTTTACCTTAATGCATCAAAGTGAAAAATGTTTTGAGTTTAGAACCAATTTAAAGCTGCCTGAAAATAGCTTATAGTGCCTGAAAATTGCTGTATGGCCAATTTAAGAGCTTTCTATCTACACGGTTGCTAGCACGGCCGCTGCCTGCTGACTTTTTTTTTTCCCCCAGTGGAGGAAGTCGGCAGCGCCGGCCGCCGATTGGCTGTTACTGGCCGCGCTGCATTCTGAGGTTTGTAGTCTGGAGGCAGAGGCGGGCGCGCAGCACGTCAGGGGATGAATGGAGCTGTCTTTGACCATGCGAGGGGACGGAACGGAGCCTGGAGCGCTCCGCTGGTGCAAGTGGCAGTGAATGACATTGAGTTGTATTGGTGGGCACTGATAACTGAGCTGTATTGGTGGGCACTAATAACTGAGCTGTATTGGTGGACACTGATAACTGAGCTGTATTGGTGGGCCCTAGACTTGTGCACAACGGAAAAATTCGTTCCGTTTCGGTTCGTTTCTTTCCGGTCCTGTTGATTCGTAATCATTCGTAATTTTGCTAGACGGGATTTTTCGTGTTCGGACTCATTCGTATTTTTGCAAGCGACATTTTTCGTTGAATTTTTTGTTGCTTTATAATTCGTACTTTCGGTAGAGTACGTTGTTTTTCGTTGATTCTGGACACAACTCCTACTTTCGTAACTTTTTTTGGGTTCGTTGATTCGTAATTTTCCGTGTCTCTCTCACAACGACGCTGCCTATTATGCCTAATGTGCTTCGAATGGATTTGTACTTTTCTAAATACATAGCGGTTATTTGTAACGATTCGAAATCTCGTATTTTACTTTCATTTTTTACATGCGGCTATAGGCTCCGCCCCTGTACACCATTTTGAGAGGGTTCAGCACGGTGAGGGAGAAGCAGAGAGCAGAGCAGAGTGAGTGTTATTGTGCTTCGAATGGATTCGAAATCTCGTATTTTACTTTTTACTGGGCACTGATAACTGAGCTGTATTGGTGGGCACTGATAACTGAGCTGTACTGGTGGGCACTGATAACTGAGCTGTACTGGTGGGCACTGATAACTGAGCTGTACTGGTGGGCACTGATGTACTGTACTGGTGGGCACTAATGAGGTGGCACTGACAGGCTGCACTGGTGGGCACTGATGGACACTGATAGGCTGCACCCCACCTCTCCACCCTAAACAATAACCTCCTCCCCACCTCTCCACCCTAGATTTTCTGAGGTTAAGGAAAGAGAAAAAAAATCGGCCTAAAATATCGGCCGCAAAAATCGGCAACATATATCGGCCATCGGCCGCCCCGATTTCTAAATATCGGCATCGGCCAGAGAAAAACCCATATCGGTCGACCTCTATTTCCATCCATTGATTGATTTCCAGCTATATTCATCAAGACTGTATAACCATTTCATATTGTGGTGTATTTCTAGATTTTATAGTATTGGATGGAAGATGGTCTGGCATTTACTGCTTTCTTTGTTCCTATGGAGGAGATGGATTGTTATCCCTGGGATAGAAGGTGGTGAGCTGGGAAATTTTACAGCGGTCTCTGGATCAGGAATAGAGGAGAAGTCTTCAGTGGGGACTAAGGAGAGATTTCCTATTGTTTCTAGTTGTCAGGTTGATCGGGTATTTAAAGTGATCGTAAAGGATTTATTTTTTATTTTTTTGTTTAAATAACAAACATGTTATCCACACCTGCTCTGTATAATGGCTTTGCACTTTTCAAAGAGTGTAGAAAGGGAAAGACAGCAGATATACAAATAAAACTTATGTAGGGAGATTTGTTTAATCTCTGTGTATCATCTGAGGCTGGTCACTTCACTGGATATAGGAGAGAGTTTACATCCACTTTAAACCGTGTGCACCTCCAAAGAGCACACAGAGAGGGTTACATTTTCTATAAAACTTCCTGGAGTTATTCTTTAATACTACACACTTGTAAATCTGTGCACTGAGCCTACATACCCAACTCTTGGTTTCTCATCCCTGGTAAGAGTAGTTTAGTATTAGTAAAAGCAGGACACTTTACACATAACACCCAGCCATTGTCATTAGTACAGTGACAGTGTATAGTATTATTACTGATCACTGAATTAATGTCACTGGTGATGTCCGTGGCAGTTAGTCAGCCCCCCCCCCCCCAGCGTCAGTTAGTGTTAGACTGCCCGTCGCACTATCACAGTCCCTTAAAAGGCACTGATCCCCACCTTTGGTAGTATGGGGAAAAAACATTAGAGGTGCACTGAAATTTCGGCCGCAAAACATATATCCGCTGAAAACTGTTTTCGGCATTCGGCAGAAAGAAGAAAGGGTGCCGATAATGGAACAAAAAAAAGGGTGTGGAAATTCAAATCCAGCTTTATGACACAGCGGGAGATCACTGGACTAGTGAGGCTGCATCTGGCGGTCACCGGTGAGGCTGCATCTGGCGGTCACCAGTGTGGCTGCATCTGGCGGTCACCGGTGAGGCTAAATTGATCTTTTGTATCATGTCTGCAGTCTGTGACCATCTCTTGTATCATATCTGCTAGAGGTGCACCGAATGGAAATTTTGCTAATACTATTAGCAGTGTGTTTTAAAGGGGTTGTAAAGGTTCAGGGTTTGTAAAAAACAAAAAAACAAACATGTCATACTTAACTCCGCTGTGCAGTTGGTTTTTCACAGAGTGGCCCCGATCCTCTTCTTCTGGGGTCCTTCAGCGGCGCTGCTGGCTCCTCCTCTTCTCGAGTGCCCCGTTGGAGAACCGCTCTCCTTCATGGACAACAGTGCGGTCGCGCTCCCGTGTCCTGCTTCTGCGTCTATTCACACAGAAAGCAGGACTCGGCCCCGGCGCCCGCGTCACTGGATTTGATTGACCGCAGCAGGAGCCAATGGCTGTGCTGCTATCAATCCATCCAATCAGGCCCAGAGAGACCGGCTTTTGCTGGTGTGCTTGTCCCCGGCGTGAGATAGAGGGGGTACAGGAAAGTAAAACAGGGGAGAGGGGGGGGGGAAGAGGCTGCAGGATTACAGGAGGTTTTTCACCTCAATGCATAGAATGTATTGAGGTGAAAAACCTTGAAGGTGTACAACCCCTTTAAGTTTAAGTGATTGCAGACATGATACATGAGCTTTTCTTGCAGTAAAGGGACCAGCAATAATTTAATAATCATTTAAATTTCTGATATTAAATAAAAAGTCAAATATAATACAATTTATATATAAAAATATAAATATTTATAAAAAACTATCTTTTTCCGTTTTGGCTTTCGGCTAAGTGCATCTTGCGTTTTCGGTTTTTGTTTCGCCACCAAATTTTCCATTCGGTGCACCCCTAATAAATATTCCTGTATCTAAACCATTGTTTGTAGGTGCAATACCTTTATGCAAACCAACCAATATACACTTATTGGGATTTTTTTTTTTATCCAAGACATGTAGTAGGATACATTTTTGCAAAAATGTATAGAGAAATTTAATTTTAAATTCCAATTTTGTTATTGGATATGTATTGCACCAGCAAGGGGAAAAATAAATATATATATATATATATATATATATATATATATATATATATATATAATATAAATATATATATATATATATATATATATACATTTTTTTTTATTTTTTCAAAAGTTTTGGCCTTTTTTTCATTTATGAAATAAATAAAAACTCAGTGGTGATCAAATACCACCAAAAGAAAGCTCTATTTGGGCTCTTTCACACGGAGGTCCGTTCAGGTCCGCCTGTCAGTTTTTTAGGCGGACCTGAAACGGATCCTCCATGTAGCCCTATGGAAGCACGGATGTCAGCGGAGACATGTCCGCTGACATCCGCTCCGCTCCGCCAAAGTGTGACGGAGGAAAACCCTATTTTTCCTTCCGTCGGCGGAGCGGATCGGATGACAACGGACTCTACGGTCCGTCGTCATCCGATTCCCCATAGGGGAGAGCGGCGCTCTGACAGGGCGGTCCCTGCACAGTGTGCGGGGACTGCCCAGTCATCCGTCGGCTCAGCGGGGATCAACGGAGCGATCCCCGCTGAGCAAGCGGAGCTTCACGGGGCGGATCTTCACGGATCCGCCCCGTGTGAAAGCACCCTTAGTGTGCAAATATTATATACATTTTGTTTGGGTAAGTGTTGCATGACTGTGCAATTAACAGTTAAAGTAGTGCAGTGCTAAATAGCAAAAAATGGCCCGGTCATGAAGAGGGTAAAATATTCCGAAGTGCAAGTGCGTTACCCCAACCCTACCTCTTGTTTAAAAATAAATTGATTGCCCAGCATCCCTTTAGCCCCCATTTGCTCCGGTGCGACTTGTCATTCGATTTGATCATTCCAAATCCCATGACAAGTCGCACCCCGTTGCCGGCAATGGAACTGTTCATATCTCTGTGACTTATGTCGCAGTGATTATGGAAAAGGTTCCTGCACTACATTTTACCGATTTTCATTGCGTCTTGCATAGATTTCTGTTAAATGAAGTTCAATGAATCGCACTGATTTGCAGATTTGAAATCTTGCTAACGTCGCGTTATTTCAAAGCCGTGCCGGTGTGAACCAGGGCTTAATAGTAGAAAAAAAAATACAATATCCGCCACCTCCATTTATTTATTTATTTTTTGAATAGCGGAACGGAAGGTTATATTCAGGTGTTTTATTATTTTATTTTTTTCTGCCATCACTGTCCCATTGGGGAGATTTTCCTTCACTTCCTGTGCCATAGTCAAAACAAGAAAGAAATTCTTGGTGACATGAGTGTTGATGGGGGAATCCCTCCTGCAGCGCTATTTTGTTCTGCCGGTGGGGAGCCTTCCCTGTCGGGCAGAACACACTGATTAGTGTAGCCGGCGGCAATAATTGTTCAGGAAAAACCCAACTAGCTGGTTCAACACAAGTTGATTGATTGACTTGTGTGCCACAAGGGTGTCCATACATGGATCAAAATTTAGCTGGTTCCTGCTGAACTGGTCAAATTTTGATCCATGTGTGACTGGCTTTAGACCGGTAAAAAAACAAAAAACAATTCATTGACATATACAGATTTGCTGAGCCATTGATTAACTGTTCCTCAACCTATTCATCAGACATGCTTTTAGTTAAATTAGACATTAATCTTGTTAATGTTGAGTTGACAGATATAACCCTTAAATGGAAAGTATCCGGTCTTGGGCACAACTGTTATGGGAGAAGCAAGAAGATGGAGGCTGCCGTTGTTGACCCCTACAATACAAATAAATATATAAATAATTTGGACTAATTTTGTAGTCCTGAAGGGGGCTTGTTGCTCCAGAAACGTGTTGGGGCCCCCAAACATATTTTTTAAAGCCGATGCCCTAGAGAATAAATTGGTGGGTCTTGCAATTTTTTATTTTTTTTATTTTTAAATGCAGTTTTTTTTTTTAATGCAAAAAAACACAATACATAACCCAATTTTTTGGTAAAATATAAAAGATGTTAAGCCTTGTAAATGGATACCGAGCAAGTCCTGCTTAAAAATTGCGCACGCCCGTGCAACGGTGACAAACGCAAATTTTACTACCCATGGGCGATGCTTTAAAAGCCATTACAGGTTACCACTTTAGATTTACAGAGGAGGATGCTAGAAATACTGACCATGATCTGATGTTCATTGGTAATACCTCACGTGTGGGACAATTGCTGTTCGCGTGCATGCGTTTGCCCTTTGCATGCGAGTATGGGGGGACAAAAATAAAAAGAGAAAATTCAAAATTATTTATTTTTATTTTTACACTGTCACTTCAATTTCTTTTTATTTATTTATTTTTTAGCACTTTTATTGCTGCCTCAATGAATGTAAACAGCCCTTGTGACAGCAGTAGGCAGTGATGGTCCTTTTTATGTAGAGATCTGGGGTCTAGAAGACCTTGGATCCCTCCACTTCCCTTAAAAGTGTTTGATCACATCAAGATCGGTGTGATCAAATGCTTTTAATTTTTTAAAATGACGGTGTTTATATTCGGGTAAACTGGAAGTGATGTAAAGTCCATGGCTTCATAGACTATATCATAGAGCCGAAAAAAGCAGATCCGGTCTTTGATCAGCAGGCAGAAAGGCCAGCTGGTTGATCGGTTTCCCAGTGGGACAGAAAAGCCTGACGTGGGGGGGGGGCCTCGTCCCCTCCCCTCTCACTGCTTGTAAAAGCAATCCAGTGGCTAGTTGGCTGCTAGGATTTCTTTTATAAGAGAGCTGACCATCGGCTTTAAATAAAATGGTACTGGGATGATGCCTACAGCTGCAAGCATCATTCCGGTATAACTACTTGAAGTCCAGCGACCTACGGGTACATCGCTGGTCAGCAAATGGTTAAAGCAAACCTGTCATTGAGCTACTGTTGACCTTGTCTGAAAATGCTAGTTACTGGGCTGTCTCTGGCTACCATATTTACTAATCAGTAATGCCGGGTTCACACCTATGCGAATTGAATGTGTGGAATCACGCGCATTCAATTTACATAGCAGGAGAATGTGAATGGCTCTCTTTGGAGCCGGTTCACTTTTCTTTGCAGCGGGTCAGGTGCGGGGTTCCGAAAAAATGTGTCTCTTTTTTGGTGCGTTTCAGGTTCGATTTCATCCCAAAATTCGGACTGAAATCGCACCTGAATCGGTGAACCAGCACGCACCGGACCCCTGCTGTGCGACGGATGCGGGGATGGTGTGAACCCAGCCTACATGAAAACCTTTAGATTGGAGGTGGGTTATAACACCTGTCAGGTTTTTTTTTTTTTGCCTCTGCCCCCCCTTTTACCTAGGGGGTTGTCATCAGAACAGGAAAAGAGGGAAAATCTTCCAACGTGGACACTAGGTCTGACGACCAGGGATTCTCTAATTTTTGGGGGGATTTTCTCTCACTTCCTCTTATGGCTATGGGTAATGAATAGAAGGCAAATCTCCACAATGGGGCATGAATGAGAAAAATGAAAGAGGTTACAACTTGCATAAAAAAAAAAATGCCCTTGGTTCTACTAAACCCAAAACAAGTATGCTGCAAGTGAAGTCAGAACATGTGAGCTGCAGCTGCTTCTTTTAGTCCAGTACCCAGCGATGCCAGGGCATCAGCATAACATTCACACAGCTTCTTGAGATACTAGCGCACCACCACTCCAAAAAGAGTGTTTGCTAGAGTGTTGTTGGATATAAAGGGGCTGAATTGTACTTAGAATTTATTGTTCTTGGAAATCCCGTTTCCACCAGAACAAGGTGTGAAAAACCCGCATTTGTGCACGTTTCCCACACCATGTTCAAAACGCATTGCAGTTACAATCTACAGCGGGTGTCAATATTAACAGCCCCGCAAATGCATTGCGTTTGCCTGCAACGGATTGCATAGTACAGAAGTGCCATGCAATCCGTTTGCATTGTGTTTGTTAAAGTAGCGCATGCACTACTTTTTGCTGCGGCCCAGTGCGATTCATTCCATCGAAAATGAATGAGCTCAAATCGCACCGCATGTGAATCGCACAGGAACACGCAGCGCATTCCTGTGGAATTCCTGATCTGAACCAGCCCTTAAGGAAAGAAGGGTAAAAAACACTGGCTGCCATGGGAAACAGAGAAAGAAATGTGTACAGAGATTAACCCCTTCCCGTCCTCCTCAGCGTGCCTTTAAAAGTTTCTAAATGCCCAAGGGATGGGAAGGATCAACGATCACATTGTGACTGACTGTCACGGTGGTCACATGAACGGGAGCTGAACCCACTAGCTGCAGATTGTTGGTGGGGACTGAGGGCGGTGTTTGACAGCTCAGTCTCTGTACTGTGAGCGCGCTGTCAGCACAAAAACATTGACTGCCCAATAGAGCTTCACGAATCTGGCCTAAATGAGAATCACAATTTTTTATTTATTTTTTGCTTGGAATAAAAATCAGGATTCTCGTGGCGTAACATCATCCTTAACATTATACAAAAAAAGTGGGCTAAGTTTACTGTTTAGTTTTTCTTTAATTGATTAAAGTGTATATTTTCCCCAAAAAATTGCGTTTGAAAGACCGCTGCCCAAATACAGTGTGACATAAAATATTGCACAAGCCGCTTTTTTTGTTCTCTGGGGTCTCTGCTAAAAAACAAATAGAATTTTTGGGGGGTTCTAAGTAATTTTCTAGCAAACAATACTGATTTTAAAGCGAAGCTCCCCTGAAGAAAAATAAATAAAAGCCAGCAGCTACAAATACTGCAGCTGCTGACATTTAATATTAGGACACTTACCTGTCCTGGAGTCCAGCGACGTCGGCAGCATAAGACGAGCAATCGCTCGTCACTCTGCTGCCCGCACCGCCATCCTTGGTGAGGGAATCAGGAAGTGAAGCCTTGCGGCTTCACTGCCCGGTTCCCTACGACGCATGCGCGAGTCGCGCTGCGCCGTTCTCACTGGTCCCTGTTGTGTTCTGGGAGCCGAGTGACGTACTACCCGCAGAATACCTTCAGAGAGGACTACCGGAAGTGGGTGCAAACACCTGTTTTAGCCAGGTATCTGCACCCCCCTGCAAGGTGCCAAAAATTACACCGGAGGGGGGGAGGGTTTCCGATGAGCGGAAGTTCCACTTTAGGGTGGAGCGCCGCTTTAACTTGTAAGCAACATATGTCAGAAAAAGGCTTGGCCTTTAAGTGGTTAAACTGACTTCATTTACAGACTTAAGTGCATTCCTTTTTATCTCCACCTAAGCTAAACTTGGCAGGCTGCCTTCGGGAAAATCTGTGTTAAGATCGTGAGGGGGGTAAAATCGCGATCTCGATTCTTTACCTAATAGTCGTACAGCTCTACTGCCCAATGACACATATGTGCCTCATGTGGGCGTTAAAGCCCACCCTTTTGCTGCCGTACATGTGTGTTGCAGGGGCAGCAGCAGCTTAAAATGAAACCTAATTGTGTTTTTTAATTTTTTTATATTGGAGTCACATTTAACATGCATTTTCAAAACCTTTTGAAATTATAATAAAATATAAGATATAAAAGAAAATATTTGACTATTTTATTGCTCATTCTTCCATTTACTGATTATTTTACATTTTTTTTCCTGCTTGGCGTTTTAGCTTTAAAGATAGCCATAATTAAAACATTTATGTAAGAACAGTTTTTTTCATTCTGTGTATATATGTATGTATGTAACCCGCCAATCGTTCTGTGGAGAGACGGAGCAGTGGTGTGCCAATGTAAACAAGGCAAACCGCTGCTCTGTCAGGGAGCAAAAGAGAGATCTTGTGTTTCAGCTAAGCTGAATCGCGATCTCTCTTTTCCTCCAGTGTATCGGTCCCCCACACAGTTGGAAAGCACCTCCCAGGTAACACATTTGACCCTTTGATCGCCCCTGGTGTAATTCCCTTCCCTGTCAGTGTCATTTATACAGTAATCAGTGCATTTTTTTTTTATCACTGTATTGGTGTCACTGGTCCACAAAAAAGTGTCACAATTTGTCTACCGCAATGTCGCAGTCCCGCTAAAAATCGCTGAAACCCCCGCCATTACTAGTAATAATTGAAGAAATAAAAAGTCCCTAAAAAAATAAATAAATATATATATATATATATATATATATATATATATATATATACATATATCTATATCTCTATCTATATCTCTATATCTCTATCTCTCTATCTATCCCATAGTTTGTAGACGCTATAACTTTTGCACAAACTAATCAATATATGAATATTGGGATTTTTTTTTTTTTTACGAAAATATGTAGCAGAATATATTTTGGCCTAAATTGATTAAGACATTAAGACCCCTTTCACACTGAGGAGTTTTTCAAGCGTTTTAGCACTAAAAATAGCACGTAAATACCGCCTGAAACTCCTGCCCTGCAGTCTCAATGTGAAAGCACAATGGTTTTCACACTGAGGCGATGCGCTGGCGGGACCGCTCCAAAAGTCCTGCTAGCCGCATCTTTGCAGCGGTGAGAGGAGCGGTGTGTTTACCGCTCCTTCCCCGCTCCTTCCCATTGAAAGCAAGTTAAAACCGCACCGCTAGCGGCCAAATACCGTGGCAATTTTGACTGTATAGCGCCGCTAAAAATGGCGCTATACCCGCCACCTCACCACCCACACCAGTGTGAAAGGGGCCTTACATTTTTTACATTTATTTATTGGGAATGTTTTATAGCAGAAAGTAAAAAAATATATAGTTTTTTTAAATTCAAAATTGTCGCTCTTTTTTTGTTTATAGTGCAAAAAAATAAAACAGAGGTGATCAAATACCACTAAAAGAAAGCTCTATTTGTGTGGAAAAAAATGACATCAATTTAATTTGGGTACAGCGTCGCACAACCGCGCAATTGTCGGTTAAAGCAACGCAGTGCCGTATCGCAAAAAATGGCCTGGTCAGGAAGTGGGTAAATCCTTCCGGGGCTCAAGTGGTTAAATTATTAAATGACTCATCAAAAAATGTGTGTTTTAATTAAAACTATACTGTAATGTGAATGAGGAAGGGTACTTATTTCCCTTCCTCATTCACATGGGGGGGTGTCGTATCTTTATCTGGGTGCCCCTTTTTGTTATAGAGGAGTTCCAGATCTTGACTATCCCCCCAAACTGCAGACCCCCACAACCACTGCACCAGGGTTGTGGGGAAGAGGCCCTTGTCCTCATCAACATGGGAACAAGGTGCTTTACCAAGGTAGCCTCAATGTTGAGGGTATGCAGCCTGGTATGGTTCAAGAGGTGCAGTGAACAGCTGTGAACAGCCTGCACCCAATGATGATACGCCACTGTACTTTACATTGATTATTGATATACAGTATATGTTACTATTAGGGAGTGTATTGGCTCTACAGAGCCACACTTTATAATAACTTCTAATATTTGGTGGAGTTTACTAAGTGAATGCTGGACACGTGAGGAATTTTTTATTTTTTTTTACAGAGTAAAAAATAGAAGACAGGCCTTGCTTGCTAGGACAACCGTTGACATCATGTGCTCACCCCACCCCTAGCTTTCAGAAAAGGACAGAACTTTCCTCATTCAGACTTGCTCTGCCCTCAGTTCTTGCCTTGTTGTGTAAGGTGGGGGGGGGCACATTAGTGTCAGTGGATGGAATAGTGCCCCAAAACTTTACATTCCATGGATGTTAGTGCCCAAATCAGGCACCTCTCTGGACAGACTACAAGCAGCTGAAGGACCCCTGATCTCCCTGACGTGTGTGTGTGTGTGTGTGTGTGTGTGTGTGTGTGTCAGTGTCATGGCAATTTGTGCAACCAAACCTGAATATCTGAGAGGAGCCCAGACATGGAGGTCTCAGCAGAGGGAGAGCCACACATCACCCCAAATGGGACAGAAAGAGACAGATATTCATCTATCACTGATCACCACTAACCTCTGTACACCCACCCCCCCACCCCCCATCCACCTCACTGTTCCCCAATCCACCCACTACCACCCCAGTGCACCCCACAGTTCTGCTTTTCTCCCAAATATCCTTTTTAACCTTTTTTGCTGCCAGAGCCTTTTTTTTATTATTTTTTTTGCACACGTTTAAAAAAATCATTTTAGCCCTGAAGATTATATAAAACCCCCAAACATTATTAAGCAAACACCCTAGAAAATTAAAATGGTGGAAGTTCCAATTTTTTTTATTCAATACAGTATTACCGCAACAGTCTAGGAAATGCAAAATTTCAGTAAAAAAACACACTAAAGTGAGTCTTAGGGGAACAAACGCAATAAATTACCCACATTTTTGTTAAAATATAAAACATGAGGTTGTATCGAATAGATACCCAAACATGTCAAACCTCCGTTGTCACATCTAATCCTCTCAGGAGGAGACAAGCCCAATGACGTCACGCAGCCACCGCGAGTGAGTAGAAGTGGTGAGCGAGCGGACGGAAGAGAGATTTTTTGTATATATGCAAATTGGAAAGAATAACTCTTGTAAGTGTTTTTAGGTGACATGTTCTCTTAAAAGACCCTGCATGTCTCCTCTGGGCTCCACTGAATGTTTTGCAATGCAGATCACATTGCAAAACATTGCTTTCCGGCTATGCTAGCCGGGGACACGGAGAGGCTGACCCAGAAGTGACGTCAGACGTCGCTTTCCGGGTCACAGCAAGAAGGGAAGGAGAGCAGACGCACGTCCGCTTTTCTCCTTCCCACCCCAGCTGCCGGCACCCACCATGATAGGCAAGAGTCTGTCTGTCAGTCAGTTTTGCACACAATCTCGGTGGCTGCAGCACACTTACCAGTTAGCCAGCAAAATAAAAAGTCTAGACTTTCAACAATTTGTGTTAGGTTTACATTAGACAGACAGACACACAGACAGACAGACGGAGACACACAGACACACGGACAGACAGAGACACGCGGACAGACAGAGACACGCGGACAGACAGAGACACGCAGACAGACAGAGACACGCGGACAGACAGAGACACGCGGACAGACTGAGACACGCGGACAGACTGACAGACACACGGACAGACTGACAGACACACGGACAGACTGACAGACACACAGAGACAGACTGACACACAGAGACAGACTGACACACAGAGACAGACAGACACACAGAGACAGACTGACACACAGAGACAGACTGACACACAGAGACAGACAGACACACAGAGACAGACAGACAGACACACAGAGACAGACAGACACACAAAGACAGACAGACAGACACACAGAGACAGACAGACAGACACACAGAGACAGACAGACAGACACACAGAGACAGACAGACACACAGAGACAGACAGACAGACAGACACACAGAGACAGACAGACAGACACAGAGACAGACAGACAGACACACAGAGACAGACAGACAGACAGACAGACACACAGAGACAGACAGACACAGAGACAGACAGACAGACAGACACACAGAGACAGACAGACAGACAGACACACAGAGACAGACAGACACACAGACACACAGAGACAGACAGACAGACACACAGAGACAGACAGACAGACAGACACACAGAGACAGACAGACAGACACACAGAGACAGACAGATAGTGATGAGCCGAACACCCCCGGGTTCGGTTCGCACCAGAACCCGCGAACGGACCGAAAGTTCGCACGAACATTAGAACCCTATTAAATACAATGGATGCGAACGTTCGGATTCTAAAGTGCTAATTATAACGACTATTATCCATGTTATTGTCCGAAACAGAGTTTGGGAACCCGGCTTCTGCACCAGGGGACATGTATCAATGCAAAAAGAAGTTTTAAAAACGGACGTTTTCCGGGAGCAGTCATTTTAACCACTTAAGCCCCGGACCATTTGGTAGCTAGAGGACCAGAGGTGAATTCAGAATTTTGCACTGCGCTGCTTTAACTGTAAATTGTGCGGACATGCAATGGTGTACCCAAACGAAATTTGCGTCCTTTTCTTCCCACAAATAGAGCTTTCTTTTAATGGTATTTGATTGCCTCTGCGATTTTTATTTTTTGCGATATAAACGGAAAAAGACCGAAAATTTTGAAAAAAAATTTTTGTTATAAGAAAAATCGAATAAACTCAATTGTAGTCATACATTTAGGCCAAAATGTATTCAGCCACATGTTTTTAGTAAAAAAAATGTCAATAAGCGTATATTTATTGGTTTGCGCAAAAGTTATAGCGTTTACAAACTAGGGTACATTTTCTGGAATTTACACAGCTTTAAATTTATGACTGCCTATCTCATTTCTTGAGGTGCTAAAATGACAGGGCAGTACAAAACCCCCCCAAATGACCCCATTTTGGAAAGTAGACACCCCAAGGAAATTGCTGAGAGGCATGTTGAGCCCATTGAATTTTTTATTTTTTTGTCCCAAGTGATTGAATAATGACTAAAAAAAAAAAAAAAAAAAAAAAATTACAAAAAGTTGTCACTAAATGATGTATTGCTCACACATGCCATGGTTATATGTGGAATTTCACCCCAAAATACATTTTGCTGCTTCTCCTGAGTACGGGGATACCACATGTGTGGGACTTTTTGGGAGCCTAGCCGCGTACGGGACCCCGGAAACCAAGCACCGCCTTCAGGATTTCTAAGGGCGCAAATTTTTGATTTCACTCCTCACTACCTATCACAGTTTCGAAGGCCATAAAATGCCAAAATAGCACAAAACCCCCCCAAATGACCCCATTTTAGAAAGTAGACACCCCAAGGAAATTGCTGAGAGGCCTGTTGAGCCCATTGAATATAATTTTTTTTGTCCCAAGTGATTGAATAATGACAAAAAAAATAAAAAATTACAAAAAGTTGTCACTAAATGATATATTGCTCACACATGCCATGGTTATATGTGGAATTACACCCCAAAATAAATTTTTCTGCTTCTCCTGAGTACGGGGATACCACATGTGTGGGACTTTTTAGGAGCCTAGCCGCGTACGGGACCCCGAAAACCAAGCACCGCCTTCAGGATTTCTAGGCACAAATTTTTGATTTCACTCCTCACTATCTATCACAGTTTCGAAGGCCATAAAATGCCAAAATCGCACAAAACACCCCCAAATGACCCCATTTTGGAATATAGACACCCCAAGCTATTTGCTGAGAGGAATGGCGAGTATTTTACAGCTCTCATTTGTTTTTGAAAATGAAGAAAGAAAATATATATATATATATATTTTTTTTTTTTTTCAATTTTCAAAACTTTGTGACAAAAAGCGAGATCTGCAAAATACTCACAATACCTCTCAGCAAATAGCTTGGGGTGTCTACTTTCCAAAATGGGGTCATTTGGGGGGTTTTGTGCTATCTGGGCATTCCATGGCCTCCGAAACTGTGATAGGCAGTGAGAAGTGAAATCAAAAATTTACACCCTTAGAAAGCCTGAAGGCGGTGCTTGGTTTTTGGGGTCCCGTACATGGCTAGGCTCCCAAAAAGTCTCACACATGTGGTATCCCCGTACTCAGGAGAAGCAACAGAATGTATTTTGGGGTGTAATTCCACATATGCCCATGGCATGTTTGAGCAATATATCATTTAGTGACAACTTTGTGCAAAAAAAAAAAAAAAAATTGTCGTTTTTCCGCAACTTGTGTCAACATATAAAATATTCCATGGACTCGACATGCCTCTCAGTATATAGCTTGGGGTGTCTACTTTCCAAAATGGGGTCATTTGGGGGGGTTTTGAACTGTTCTGGCATTTAATACACAACATTAGGAAGCTTACATCCACTCTTCTAACCACTTGAAGACAAAGCCCTTTTTGACACTTTTTGTTTACATGAAAAAATTTTTTTTTTTTGCAAGAAAATTATGTTGAACCCCCAAACATTATATATATATTTTTAAAGCAAAGGCCCTACAGATTAAAATGGTGGGTGTTGCATTTTTTTTTTACACAGTATTTGCGCAGCGATTTTTCAAACGCATTTTTTGGGTTAAAAAATACACTTTTTTAAATTTTAATGCACTAAAACACACTATATTGCCCAAATGTTTGATGAAATAAAAAAGATGATCTTAGGCCGAGTACATAGATACCAAACACGACATGCTTTAAAATTTCGCACAAACGCGCATTGGCGACAAACTACATACATTTTTAAAAGCCTTTAAAAGCCTTTACAGGTTACCCCAGTAGATTTACAGAGGAGGTCTACTGCTAAAATGATTGCCCTCGATCTGACCTTCGCGGTGATACCTCACATGCATGGTGCAATTGCTGTTTACATATGACGCCAGACCGACGCTTGCGTTCGCCATTGGGCAAGAGCAGGGCAGGACAGGGGTGCTTTTTTTTTTATTATTATTAATTTTGCTTTTTTATTTTATTTTTAAATTGTTCCTTCCAAGTATTTTTTTTTTTATCATTTTTATTGTTATCTCAGGGAATGTAAATATCCCCTATGATAGCAATAGGTAGTGACAGGTACTCTTTTTTTGAAAAAAACTGGGGTCTTCTAGACCCTAGATTTTTCCTCTGCCCTCAAAGCATCTGACCACACCAAGATCGGTGTGATAAAATGCTTTCCCAATTTCCCAATGGCGCTTTTTATATCCGGGGGGGGGGCATTCCCTCCCACTGCTTGTAAAAGCAGTCCAGAGGCTAATTAGCCGCTAGGATTGCTTTTACATGAAAGCCGGCCGCAGGCTGAAAAGAATGATACCAAGATGATACCTAAACCCGCAGGCATCATTCTGGTATAAACATTCAAAGTCCAGCAACATACCAGTACGTTGCTGGTCCTTGTTGGACATGTATTGTAATCTCTTTATTTCATGCAGCCAGTTGGCTGAACGAAAAAAGAGATTGATCGGTGGGTATGCCCACCATTAGAATACCGCCCTTCATCCACCCACTTCCAATGATGGGCATACACGCACCATTTATATATGCCGAAGCATGGGGGCATCCTCCCGCAAAAAAGTTATGCCGCACACACATGGTCGGACTTTTCCACGGGCAAGCCTCCGTCGGAATTTCGACCGTATGTACGCGGCATTAGGAGCAAAATCGCTCCTCCGCCCCTGCTGCCCCAATGCTTCGGCATATTTGCTTTTTTTTTTTAATTGTGGTGGTGAAATCACCTCCTACATCACTGGAGTCGCAGGGATCAGGCCTGTCTCTGCGAACGCTGCAGTTATGTGTGTTTTTGTTTTGTAAGTGACAGTGATCGATCGATACTGCACTTGGGTGGCCTGGGCTGGACGGAGGGGCAAAACGCAGGTGCCAGCAGGTATCTGGGCTGATCCCGCTAACACTGCGTTTTTGGGAACCCTAAACTGCTGGGGACGCTAGTATAGATCTGATCAGATCAGATATTGATCTGTTCAGATACTATACCACTAAGGGGGGTGTATGCTTCACGCGTGGGTGTTAGCGTTACTGGCACTAACCTGACGCTGCCTGGGGTGTGACTCAGACCCTCTCTGACGCTAAAACCTAATTGATATCACCCGCCGGGCGATCAGGGGGTTAAACCTTTATTGGGTTATATACACGGCGGGTGCCCTGACACTATAAAAAGCAAACTAACTAACCAGCGTCACCCGTAACACTTATATGGTGATCACTGGTGAAAGGGTTAAGTAGGGGCAATCAGGGGGTTAAAACCTTTATTAGATAATATATGGGGGTACCTGACGCTATAAAAACCTGCGGCGAACCTAAAAAAAATTACCAGCTACCGATCTGCATCACCGACACTAAGACAGCGTTTAGAAAAACGATTGCTTAGCGACAGTGGTGATGGGGGTGAAAGGGTTACCTGGGGGGGCGATCAAGGGGGTTAAACCTTTATTAGATAATATATTGGGGTACCTGACGCTATAAAAACCTGCGGCGAACCTAAAAAAAAATACTGGCTACGATCTGCATCACCGACACTAAGACAGCGTTTAGAAAAACAATTGCTTAGCGACAGTGGTGATAGGGGGTGAAAGGGTTACCTGGGGGGCGATCAAGGGGGTTAAACCTTTATTAGATAATATATTGGGGTACCTGACGCTATAAAAACCTGCGGCGAACCTAAAAAAAATTACCGGCTACCGATCTGCATCACAGACACTAAGACAGCGTTTAGAAAAACGATCGCTTAGTGACAGTGGTGATAGGGGGTGAAAGGGTTACCTGGGGGGTGATCAAGGGGGTTAAACCTTTATTAGATAATATATTGGGGTACCTGACGCTATAAAAACATGCGGCGAACCTAAAAAAAATTACTGGCTACGATCTGCATCACCGACACTAAGACAGCGTTTAGAAAAACAATTGCTTAGCGACAGTGGTGATAGGGGGTGAAAGGGTTACCTGGGGGCGATCAAGGGGGTTAAACCTTTATTAGATAATGTATTGGGGTACCTGACGCTATAAAAACCTGCGGCGAACCTAAAAAAAATTACCGGCTACCGATCTGCATCACAGACACTAAGACAGCGTTTAGAAAAACGACCGCTTAGTGATAGTGGTGATAGGGGGTGAAAGGGTTACCTGGGGGGCGATCAAGGGGGTTAAACCTTTATTAGATAATATATTGGGGTACCTGACGCTATAAAAACCTGCGGCGAACCTAAAAAAAATTACTGGCTGCCGATCGGCATCACTGACGCTAAGACAGCGATCAGAAAAATGATCGCTAAGCGACAGTGGTGATAGGGGGTGAAAGGGTTATCTGGGGGGTGATCAGGGGGTTAAACCTTTATTAGGGGGGGTTAGGGGGCTACACTGGACCTAAGACTAAACTTTGGTGACACTTTTACAGTCACAAATGTCACTGATTGCAGTGATCACTAAATAAATGGTCACTGCAATCAGTGACACTGTGACTGGGGGCTGGGGGGTGATCTGGGGTGTCTGGGGGGGCCTGGGGGGGCGATTTATGTCCCTATGTGTCCTGGTGTCAGTGTAGTGTTGTGTGCACTGACCTGATATCTTCTCTTGTACGGCGCTCGGTATATGTGAGCGCCGCACCAGAGATGACATCACTTCCTCCTGCTCCCTCTGTCTGACACAGACAGAGGGGGCATTTCTATTCGCCGGGAGCGATCGCGAGGGGGTGGCCAGAAACGAATGGCTGCCCCCTCATCCCGGAACGCTCCCGGACACTTAGCCACCGCTCACTGTATAGAAGGGGGGTCCGATTGGACCCCCCAACTGTACAAAGGCAATCACGTACACTCTACGTGATTGTGCCTGTCGGTGCCATTCTGCCGACGTATACTGTATATACAGTGAGCGGTCGTTAAGTGGTTAATGATGCATAAAGTGAAAAAAAAAGTCAAATATTCCTTTAAATATTGTACCTGGGGGGTGTCTAAAGTATGCCTGTGAAGTGCCACGTGTTTCCCGTGTTTAGAACTGTCCCTGCACAAAATAACATTTCTAAAGGGAAAAAAGCCATTTAAAACTGCTTGCGGCTTTAATGCAATGTCTGGTCCCGGTAATATGGATGAAAATCTTTAGGAAAAATGGCATAGCTACCCCATCAACCCCCCCCCTACCCCAGCCCATTACCAGCCCCTTTGGGTCTTGTATGGATATTAAGGGGAACCCCGCACACAAAATAAAAAAGGACCTATATACTCTGAACAGCCGTATACAGGCGGTGCATACAAGACAGGGACTGTAGGTTTGTTCTTATGTAGAATCTGTTTGTAATTTTGAACAGCTGCATTGTTTAAGTGGAGCTCCATGCCAAATTCCTTTTTTTTAGCTTTTTGTAAAACATAGGGAACGGTTATCACCCCTGTCACATTTTTTTTGCTGTCTGTGCCCCTGTTCAGAACATTTCACCTCACTTTGCGTCCCAATGACAACTGTTTTTGAAATGTGGTGTTTTTATTGAAACAAGGATTGGTGATAAAGCATCAGTAGAGAGGAGACACCTTTCTCCCATATTAATTCTTACAGGAGAGAATTTTCCTTCCAAGGGGTAGATTTCCTCTCACTTCCTGTTGTCTTCTTCCGTTTGCAAGTAGTAGTAGTTTGTAAGTTGGATGTTTGAAAGTAGGGACCTTCCGTATATACTCTGCAGACATTGGCCCCTTAGGTGTTGGTGTTGGCACAACACTGAAAGCACTCACAGTTATTCTTGGTGGGTGCTGGAACGCCCTGCTGTCAACTATAATATCAGGAATTGTAATAACATATAATTGTTGATCAGTGGTAGTAAAAATTGGGCCTTTGATGGTGGTGCTGGTGCCACAACACTGTAAGGCCTGACAGTTACTCTTGGTGGGCGCAGCAATGGTCCCTGCTGTGAATTATTAGATCAATAATTATAATTGCATGCCCCTGTTGAACAGGGGCAGAAAAATTGGGCCTTTGTTGGTGGTGGTGGTGGTGATGGTGGTGCTGGTACCACAACACTGTAAGGCCTGACAGTTACTCTTGGTGGGCGCAGCAATGGGCCCTGCTGTGAATTATTAGATCAATAATTATAATTGCATGCCCCTGTTGAACAGGGGCTTAAAAATTGGGCCTTTGGTGGTGGTGGTGGTGGTGGTGATGGTGGTGCTGGTGCCACAACACTGTAAGGCCTGACAGTTACTCTTGGTGAGCGCAGCAATGGGCCCTGCTGTGAATTATTAGATCAATAATTATAATTGCATGCCCCTGTTGAACAGGGGCTGAAAAATTGGGCCTTAGGCACTGGTGGCACAACACTGCAACCCCTCACAGATACTGTACTTGGAGCACAGCAATGAGGCCTGTTGCAAAGTATTGCATCAAAAATTTTAATTACACGCCCTTGTTAAACAGGGGCTGAAAAATTGGGCCTTAGCCACTGGTGGCGTCACCCATAAACCAAAATGATCTTCCAAGCTATCATCGTTAATCGTATCATTGAGGAGGAGGAGGAGGATAGCCAGTCAACATAACAGCACAGGCACTCAGCATCAGCATCAGTCTTGAAGGGATGTGACATTTTAAAATCAAGTAGTCTGTTATATCAGCATCTGGTGTGTGGTAGCTGGTGGTGATCCAAGACTGGTTCATCTTGATGAAAGTCAGTCGATCAACCGAGTCGGTGGACAGGCGCACCCTGTGATCCGTGACAAATCCTCCAGCAGCACTGAATGTGCGTTCTGAAAGAACGCTGGATGCAGGACAGGCCAGTAGCTCAATTGCATACTGTGCAAGCTCTGGCCAGTGATCCATCCTCAAGACCCAGTAAGCCAGAGGATTTTCGGTGGGGAAGGTGTCCAAGTCTGACCTTGCCCCTAGGTATTCCTGGACCATGTATATCAGACGCTGGCGATGGTTGCTGGAACCGATCATACTTTGGGGCTGCGGACTAAAGAATTGTCTGAACGCATCGGTCAGACGGCCACCTTCCCCACCGCTCCTTCTTTGACTGCCCGAAGCCTCAGCAACTCGTTGTCCAGGACCAGGAGTTTGTAACCTCCCAGTCTCTGGGAACGCGTTGCACAGACCTTTCTGAAAGGCCTCCCGGAGTTGTCTCATCCTCTGCTCCCTCTGCGACGGTACGATAAGGTCCGCAACCTTACCCTTGTACCGTGGATCAAGGAGAGTGGCCAGCCAGTAATGGTCCCTCTCCTTGATCCGAAGAATACGAGGATCCTTCCGCAGACTTTGCAGGATCAGGGAGGCCATGCAGCATAGGTTAGCTGAGGCATTCAGTCCGGAGTCCTCTGGGTCACTAAGGACGACATGATCCGCAGCCACCTCCTCCCAGCCACGTACAAGTCCACTGGTTTCTTTGGACTGTAAATCATCCCTAAAAGACTGCTGCTGATGATGCTGAGTGCCAGCCTCCACCTCCATGCTGACACAATCCTCCTCCTCCTCCTCCTCCTCCTCCTCTTCCTGTGCGATGGGTGGGACAGAAGGAACACTGTCTGGGTAAAGGGGGCCTTGAGAGGCAAGGAAGTCCTCCTCTTCCTGCCTCTGTTCTGCCTCAAGTGCCCTGTCCATTATTCCACGCAGCGTGTGCTCCAACAGGTGGACAAGAGGTACAGTGTCACTGATGCATGCACTGTCACTGCTCACCATCCTCGTGGCCTCCTCAAATGGTGCCAGGACAGTGCATGCATCCCTGATCATGCCCCACTGGCGTGGTGAAAAAAACCAGAGCTCCCCTGACCCTGTCCTGGTGCCGTAGTCGCACAGGTACTCATTGATGGCCCTCTGCTGCGTGTGCAGCCGCTGCAGCATGGCCAACGTTGAGTTCCACCTGGTGGGCATGTCACATATAAGGCGGTTCTTGGGCAGGTTCAACTCCTTTTGAAGCTCAGCCAGGCGAGCACTGGCATTATAAGATCTGCGGAAATGCACACAGACTTTCCTGGCCTGCCTCAGGACATCCTGTAAGCCCGGGTACCTGCCCAAGAACCGCTGCACCACCAGGTTAAGGACGTGAGCCATACAGGGCACATGGGTCAGTTGTCCCTGTCGGAGGGCGGAGAGGAGGTTGGTGCCATTGTCTCAAACCACCATTCCTGGCTTAAGCTGGTGTGGCGTCAACCACCTCTCGGCCTGCCCCTGCAGAGCAGACAGGACCTCTGCCCCAGTGTGGCTCCTGTCCCCCAAACACACCAGCGCAAGCACGGCATGGCATCTTTTTGCCTGCGTACTTGCGTAGCCCCTTGAACGCCTACGGAGCACCGCTGGTTCCGAGGACAAACCACAGGAAGAGGCCATGGAGGAAGAAGAAGAGGAGGGGGTGGAGGAGAGAGGTGTGTCACAACCAGTAGTAGCATTTTGGAGGCGTGGCGGTGGAACAACCTCCAACACTACTGCACCTTGTCCTGCATCCTTCCCAGCTGCCAAAAGAGTGACCCAATGGGCCGTGAAAGAAAGGTAACGTCCCTGTCCATGCCTGCTGGACCATGAGTCAGCGGTAATATGCACCTTACCGCTGACCGCTCTGTCCAGCGAGGCCAAGACATTGCCTTCCACATGCCTGTAGAGAGCCGGAATCGCCTTCCGTGCGAAAAAGTGGCGTTTGGGAACCTGCCACTGAGGAACCGCACATTGCACAAACTCACGGAAGGGGGCCGAGTCTACCAACTGAAAAGGCAGCAGTTGAAGCTCTAGCAATTTAGCCAAGCTAGCATTCAACCGCTGGGCATGTGGATGGCTGGGAGTGAACTTCTTTCGACGGTCCAGCAGCTGGGGCAGGGAAATTTGCCTGCTAGAATCGGACGTTGGTGTACTGCTAGCAGAGTGCCCGCAAGTACTTGCCTGTGACACACCTAATTCTACACCTTCATTCCTCTCAGAGCAGGTTTCAGAGAGGAGTGAAGGTATAGTGGGGTTGGAGATCCCAGCTGATGCGGTGCAAGAAGAGGTCAGCTTTGTTCTTTGGTGTGGGTCTTTAAGGTAGGCTTGCCAACGAGCTGCATGGCAGGTCAACATATGTCTGATCAAGCATGTGGTGCCCAAGCGGCTGATGTTTTGGCCACGCGATATACGCTTGAGACATATGTTGCAAACAGCAGCTGTGCGATCTGATGCACTCGCCTCAAAAAAGGCCCACACCAAAGAACTTTTTGAATGACGGGCAGAGGCAGCGCTCTGCACAGGCGGAGCTCTGCGGTGTGATTCCGTCGGTGTGCTGCCCATACGCTGGCCACTCAAGGGCATCCTGCCTCGTTGGAGATGTGCCTCCTCCTCATCCTCCTCCTCCTCCTCTCTCCTATTAGGCACCCACGTGGAGTCAGTGACCTCATCATCCCCTCCCTCCTCATCACTGGAGCCAATCTGGCAGTATGCTGCAGCTGCTGGAGCATGACTGCCAGATTGGTGTCCTTCTTGAGCATCCCCTCTATCTGCTCTCACGCTGCTGCCTTCCTCTAGCTGGGTATCATCATCAGATCCTTCCAAACGCTGGGCATCCTCCTGGAGCATGTAGCCAACACTGTGCTCAAACAGTTCGGGGGACTCCTCAGGAGGAGGACATGGTGGGTCTAGGGAAGGATTGACTAATGAAGATAATGATACCAGAGAAGAGGACGCTTTGGCAGCTGCTTTGCCAGTACCCTGAGCCTGGGTGAGAGAGGATGAGGAGGATGAGGTGGGCTTGGTCATCCACTCTACCAAGTCTTCGGCATGATGTGGCTCAACATGTCCAGCTGCCGAAAAGAAGGACAAGCGTGTCCCATGGCCATGTGCTGATGACAATGCACCGCGTCCACGACCAGCACTGTTGCCCCCAGACACAGAGACTGCTTGCCCTCTTTTTTTGCCTCCTGACTGTCTGCCTCTCCTTGGTTGCCTTCCAGACATTTTAATGGATGGCCTGCAGGGAGATGGGAAAAAGAGCAATAAGGGCTACCTTCAGGTGTATACTGTGCAGGAGGCTTAGCAACAATGACACTGACACTGTCCCCTGCCTATCCTTCTCTGTCCCTAAACTCAAGGATTGAAAATATGGTTCAGCAAAATAGTTTTAGAACAGAATAGCACACTGTCAGTTTCACTCACTGTACCTCTCTGTCCCTAAACTCAAGGATTGAAAATATGGTTCAGCAAAATAGTTTTAGAACAGAATAGCACACTGACACTTTCCCTCACTGTCCTACTCTGTCCCTCCCTACAAACAAGATTTAGCACAGAATAGCACACTGATAATTTCTACGAGTGTCCTTCTCTGTCCCTAAACTCAAGGATTGAAAATATGGAACAGCAAAATTGGTTTAGAACAGAAAAGCACACTGTCAGTTTCACTCACTGTACCTCTCTGTCCCTAAATTCAAGGATTGAAAATATGGTTCAGCAAAATAGTTTTAGAACAGAATAGCACACTGACACTTTCCCTCACTGTCCTACTCTGTCCCTCCCTACAAACAAGATTTAGCACAGAATAGCACACTGATAATTTCTACGAGTGTCCTTCTCTGTCCCTAAACTCAAGGATTGAAAATATGGAACAGCAAAATTGGTTTAGAACAGAATAGCACACTGTCAGTTTCACTCACTGTACCTCTCTGTCCCTAAACTCAAGGATTGAAAATATGGTTCAGCAAAATAGTTTTAGAACAGAATAGCACACTGACACTTTCCCTCACTGTCCTACTCTGTCCCTCCCTACAAACAAGATTTAGCACAGAATAGCACACTGATAATTTCTACGAGTGTCCTTCTCTGTCCCTAAACTCAAGGATTGAAAATATGGAACAGCAAAATTGGTTTAGAACAGAATAGCACACTGTCAGTTTCACTCACTGTACCTCTCTGTCCCTAAACTCAAGGATTGAAAATATGGTTCAGCAAAATAGTTTTAGAACAGAATAGCACACTGACACTTTCCCTCACTGTCCTACTCTGTCCCTCCCTACAAACAAGATTTAGCACAGAATAGCACACTGATCATTTCTACGAGTGTCCTTCTCTGTCCCTAAACTCAAGGATTGAAAATATGGAACAGCAAAATTGGTTTAGAACAGAATAGCACACTGTCAGTTTCACTCACTGTACCTCTCTGTCCCTAAACTCAAGGATTGAAAATATGGTTCAGCAAAATAGTTTTAGAACAGACTAGCACACTGACACTTTCCCTCACTGTCCTACTCTGTCCCTCCCTACAAACAAGATTTAGCACAGAATAGCACACTGATAATTTCTACGAGTGTCCTTCTCTGTCCCTAAACTCAAGGATTGAAAATATGGAACAGCAAAATTGGTTTGGAAAAGAATAGCACACTGTCAGTTTCACTCACTGTACCTCTCTGTCCCTAAACTCAAGAATTGAAAATATGGTTCAGCAAAATAGTTTTAGAACAGAATAGCACACTGACACTTTCCCTCACTGTACCTCTCTGTCCCTACAAACAAGGATTAGCACAGAATAGCACACTGTCACTGACACTCTCCCTACCTATCCTTATTTGTCCCTAAACACAAGGAATCCAGGATTAGTAAAGGAAAAATAATGACACTGTCCCTGCCTATGCTTCTCTTTCCCTGCTCCGGAACACACTACACAAGGCCGCCGCGCTGGCGGCCTTTTATAGTGTGGGGCGTGTACTAAACCCCCTCAGCAATAATTGGCCACAGGCATCCTGCCTGTGGCCAATCATTGCTCTCCTCGCTGCCGGCGCTGTGATTGGCCAAGCATGCGGGGTCACAGTGCATGCTTGGCCAATCACAGCGCCTGGATGACACTGCGATGGCGTAGTGCATTGTGGGCCGTTCGCGTCACTCGAATTTGGCGCGAACGGCCCAAATCGTTCGATCTTCGTCGAACGATCGAACAGCCGATGTTCGAGTCGAACGTATGTTCGACTCGAACACGAAGCTCATCCCTACAGACAGACAGACACACAGAGACAGACAGACAGACACACAGAGACAGACAGACAGACACACAGAGACAGACAGACAGAGAGAGACACAGAGACGGACACACAGAGAGAGACACAGAGATGGACACACAGACAGACACACAGAGACGGACACACAGACAGACACACAGAGACGGACACACAGACACACAGAGACGGACACACAGACAGACACACAGAGACGGACACACAGACAGACACACAGACAGACACACAGACAGACAGACACACAGACAGACAGACACACAGACAGACACACAGACAGACACACAGACAGACAGAGACAGAGACACAGAGACAGACAGAGACACAGAGACACAGAGACACAGAGACAGAGACACAGAGACACAGAGACACAGAGACAGAGACACAGAGACAGCGACACAGAGACACAGAGAAAGAGACACAGAGACACAGAGTCAGAGACACAGAGACAGAGACACACAGAGACAGACAGAGACACAGAGACAGACAGAGACAGACAGAGACACACAGAGACAGACACACAGAGACAGACACACAGAGACAGACACACAGAGACAGAGACACAGAGACAGAGACACAGAGACACAGAGACAGAGACACACAGAGACAGACACACAGAGACAGATACACAGAGACAGACACACAGAGACAGAGACACAGAGACAGAGACACAGAGACACAGAGACACAGAGACAGAGACACAGAGACAGAGACAGAGACACAGAGACAGACAGAGACACAGAGACAGACAGAGACACAGAGACAGACAGAGACACAGAGACAGACAGAAACACAGAGACAGACAGAGACACAGTTTTTGCAAATATATGTGAAGCCACACTGCCACGTCAAGGCCCCTCTGCAAAGTGCGGTTCCTAACTTTACTCTAACGTCCTTTCCAAATTGAGATATATATATAGATATATATCTATATATCTATATATATATATATATATATATATATATATATCAATAATTGAACTGAGCGTCTAATCTAGTTTAACAATGTTGTTAAGACAGAGGTTTTTGTTGCATATATTTGCAATCATATGTGAAGACCCAAAGAGCTCCCAGCATGGGACATGCTGCTATCATACAATGGTGAACCTCACTGGGAGGCAGCAAAGGTTTACGCTTGGTCCTAGCAACACCTTCCTATACTACGCATACTGATCTCAAACCTTCCCTAAGGCTCCATTCACATTTGTACAACTCCAAAGTAGCTCCACTTTGGAGTGCAACTTTGATGCAACTTCGACGCAACTTTGGATGCATATGACTTGGATGCGACTTTGGCTTTGACCAAAGATTACGGACAACTGTTGCATGTAAAACATTCAGGTATGACTTTCATGCAACTTTTGAGGGTTAACATGGAAGTCTATGGCCCTCAAGTTGCATGAAAGTTGGACCAATGTAGTGCATGAACTACTTTCAAATCACTTGATGTCCTAAGTCGGATGACAGGAGTTAATGGACACTCATAGCCTGTCCAACGCACGCCTAAAAAAAAAAGTATCGGTCTCCAAACCCCCCTATAGCTGATCCAACACATGTCTAAAAAAAAAAATCCTCCCAGCTCCAATTTAACCACTTAAGGACCGCCTCACGCCAATATACGTCGGCAGAATGGCATGGCTGGGCACAAGCACATACAGGTACGTCCTCTTTAAGAAGCCCAGCCGTGGGTCGCTCGCGACCCGGTCCTGAGCTCCATGACCGCGCCTGCGGGACCCGTGGACCCGATCGGGTCACAGAGCTGAAGAACGGGGAGAGGTAAGTGTAAACAAACCTCTCCCCGTGCTTCCTAGTGTGAGTGTCCCTGATCTTCTGTTCCCTGTCATAGAGAACGACGATCAGTGACGTCAGACGCCAAGCCACGCCCCCACACAGTAGTAATCGCCAGCCTTAAACCTCCCCCTATAGCTGACCCAACACATGACTGAAAATAAGTACAAGTCTCCAACCTCCCTCTATAGACAGTCTAGCACACATCTGAAAAAAGTATCAGCACTCCCTTCCCCTCTGCTACCTTTTTCACGGAAGACAGGAAACCATGACAGGTCCGGACAAAGGGTAAGAATTTTTATGTTAGAGGCAGGTGATTGATTGCTGGGACTCCCCCACAGTCTAGTAACCAATCGCCCGCTTATTAACATGAAAAGTCCAGCCCTTTGCCCGGACCTGCCACGTTTCCTGTCTTGCGTGAATAAGGTGGCAGAAGGGAGGGGAGTGAAAGTGCTGCGATCTTATGGAAGGGGCAGAAAATAAGTACAAGCCTCCAACCTTTCCCTATAGTCAGTCCAACACACACCTGAAAAAAAGTATCCACCTCCGACCGGAAACGTGACAGGTTCGGACAAAGGGTTGGACTTTTTATGTTAGAGGCAGGTGATTGATTGCTGGGACTCCCCCGCTGTCTAGTAACCAATCACCCGCTTCTTAACATGAAAAGTCCAGCCCTTTGCCCGGACCTGTCACGTTTCCTGTCTTGCGTGAATAAGGTGGCAGAAGGGAGGGGAGTACAAGTGCTGCGATCTTATGGAAGGGGCAGAAAATAAGTACAAGCCTCCAACCTTTCCCTATAGTCAGTCCAACACACGCCTGAAAAAAAGTATCCACCTCCAACCTCCCCCTTTAGCTGATACAACCCATGTCCAAAATGAATATTACTGGGCTCCAACCTCCCCTTATAGTCAGTCCAACACACGCCTAAATAAATGTACCAGCCTCCAACCTCCCCATGTAACTGTTCCAACACACCGCTGGTGTAGATAAGTGGGGAGTGGGGTGGGGGGGGACAAACCCCAGTCCTGCAACGCTTGAAGGGGGAGCTGATGACATCTGTGGTCTTTCCATTTCTCCTTATCTGCTGCTGGTGAAAGAGAACCCACAAAAAAGCTTCTGGTCCTCTGCTGTTAATTTAGGCTTCATTTTTAGTTTGGCAGGATCTATGATGTCCTCCATTGGCATCACTGTCGTCAGATCTGGAGGGCGCTGTGAAAAGAAGAAACACTATTAGTGAAGACTATGTACAATGATGGCCTTTCTATTTGAAATGGTTATGCACACTCAGGTGCTGGGAGAATATAGCAGAACATTGGACAATGCATTGACATGGCCCAATGTGTGATTTTATATACTTACAGTGCTCATGGTAAATGGTGGGCTTACTTCTCCAGCCTGCAGTTCCACCCAGTCTACGCTCTTAAAAAATGGGTGGCTTCGCAGATCTTTAACAAGAACCTCTCTCATTTTTGGACATTTGCGTAGGAGCTGTAAAAATATATTCAAAAAAATTGGTTATCCATGGTACAAAGGCAAGAACTATGCAATTCTACTTTTAGAACTGTTAAACAAATAGCCTTTTTTTGCTGGCTACAGATTGGTATTTACTTACTTTGTTCCCTATGAGGTCCTTGAGATCCATATTGAAATCCTCTGGGAAAGTTGGACAATGGTAGCAGGTCAAGTATGCGTACTCCTCATCCAAGTCTGAGTCAGTGTCTGACTCGGCGTCTGAATCAGTGCCTGGATCGTAGTCTGAATCGTAGTCTGAATCGTCGCCTGAATCGTCGCCTGAATCGTCGCCTGAATCGTCGCCTGAATCGTCGCCTGAATCATTGCCTGGATCGTCGTCTGAATCATTGCCTGGATCGTCGTCTGAATCATTGCTTGGATCGTCGTCTGAATCATTGCCTGGATCGGCGTCTGAATCATTGCCAGGATCGGCATCTGAATCAATGTCTGAGTCGATGTCCCAGCCATCGAATGGATAATTGTTAGTTGCCATCACATAGACTATAACTCCCAGGGAGAAATAGTCAACAGCAAATCCATATGGCTGATTTAAATGAATCTGTGGAAATATCAAAGAGAGTAGAATGGTCAGTACTGATTGTTTTACTTACAAGAAGACAGGAATACCAAAATGATCCAATACTCACTTCTGGTGCCATGTATTGTGTAGTGCCGAGGTTGGAAGTCAGGGTTCGGGATTTATGCACCTCTGTTGCTGACAAGCCAAAGTCGGCTATTCTCACATGTCCGACGCTATCCAGCAGGATGTTTTCTGGCTTGAGATCCCGGTGTACAATCCCCCTGTTATGAAGGAACTGCAAGCCACAAAGGATCTCGGCAGTAAGAAATCTGATGGAGAGAGAGAGAAAAGATTTTATATATATATAAGATTACCATACAAAATGTTTATATAATATAATAATCTAAGCCACAAAATAAAGCATTTATCTCAACGCTTCAATTATCAGGCATTGTCATGTATGATCGTAATAACTAAATCAGGTTGTAATTAAACATTACCAGTAACGATAGAGCATAGTGCAATATATACATAGAAGTGTTTTATATGGATATTTGAAATTGTTGATTAATCTGTCGTAAATGCGCTTTGCGAATTCTTACAAATTTTGTTTTTTGTGATGGTAAAGGTGTCCAAATATGATTAAGCCCTGGTTCACACTGGTGCGATTTGACATGCGATTTGACATGTCAAATTGGCGATATTTGCTGCAAATTGCGGGCAATGGCACCGTCCTAATCGGTGCGACGCCGCATATGCGGCGCTGCACTGATTTCAAAAAGTATTTTCTGTACTACTTTTTGCGATTTCGGCCGCGATTTACATTGACATCTGTGTCAGATGTCTTTGTAATCGCGGCTGAAATCGGGACTGCCAGCGAGAGTGAAATCATGCGAGTTCAGCTAAACTTGCACGGCTTCACTCCCGCAGCCCAGTGTGAACCTGGGCTGAATGTGATTTTACAGTCTCTCCTAAAGCGTATGTGAGGCCAAAACAAAAAGCAACAAAATAGCTTCCCCTCTCCATCCAATACTACGATTTTTTTTTTACATTTATAGACAAACGTTATCAAAAATGACAAGGACCCACTAGATATAAATCAAATTGATTTGTTGGCAGACCCCCGTATGATATAATTACTTATAAATTTGAAAGGAGATGGGTTAGAGATTGCCCAATCAGATGAAGGGTTGGAAGCTTCCATTGGATGATGAACTGGCCAATAATGGTTTGATTGGATTATAACAGTATGTAATATGGACACACTGGGATTTAATAAAACTGGTATACACAGAATGTGGTGCAGCTGTGCACAGTAACCAATCAGCTTCTAGGTTTTATTGCCAAAGCTTGCTGAAGCTACTATGCGCATACACACCAGATTCTGTGTGCACCAGTTTTAGTAAATCTCCCCCACTGCGACATCTAGATGCATCGTGATCGATTATTCTTGTGGTAAAATAGATTGTTTGGAATCAGTCTCAGTAGAAGTTTGTTCCGATATGTGCAGTGCCTGAGATGTCTGTCCAGTGTGTGATTGTACATGTATATATAGGTAGAGCTTTGGTAGGACAGATGTACTGAAAGTCAGACCTTCCTGTTGGAATCGCGTATATAGGACAAGACTACATTTTGATATGATCTATGTACAGTACTATGTTCTACCTCCATCCCAATTATCATGGTACCCTATTGTATCACCTATCTTATATCTAGGAAAAGCCTATGCGTTGATGTGATCTATGTAGAGTACTATATTCTACCCCATCCCTATTATCATGGTACCCCATTGCCTTACCTTGTCGTCTCAATATCTACTGGTGCTCTTTTGTCTAAGAAGTTGCACAGGTCTCCACCACTCAGGTATTCCATGACGAAGAATAAGAAATCCTATGGAGAGGAAAGAAAGATCCAGGTTATAGAAATGATTCGCTATGCAGCTTTGGGTACATTGTGAGAAAAGTAGGTGTCACATACAGCGGTGTTCTGAGAGAATAACCAATTAACACCGACCTCTCCCACAAAAGTAGAAGGTAGAGTCACTTACCTCTGTCTGGAAGGTACCATATGCATGAGTGCAGAATGGAATGGCACGAACTTCCTTCAGTATGTGGCTCTCGATGAGGTTATCTTTGTAGTCTTCCTTGTTCTTGATCATGATTTTGAGAGCCAGCGGTTCATCAGTGGAGGGGTGTGATGCCAAAACCACCTGGAGGGAACAGAGGGAGAGAAAATTATAAATGACACTCGGAGAAGTTCATTCACATTTAATACTTTATTTATGGATTCATAGTCTTCCTACAGAGGTTTGACACTTCCCATTCTAAATCCGAGTCCAGAGCTCTCCAATCAGCATGGAACAGGAGCTTTGCTGATTGGAGAGCTGTAGCTCTGACTCATCAGGGGTCACGTCGAACCACTGTAGAGAGACCACTGCTTCCCAACAGAGAGCAAGCGCCCCTCTCTATAACATGTTGGCAAAGGACAGGCTTTCCTACTTTGGTATTGGCAGCTACAGAAAACATTAAATATAATCATCATTTGTGTTAATGCAACCTGAACGGATTTATCTGAATGAAATGGAAAGATTTGGGCTTTAGGCCGTGTTCACATATGTGCGCCTGTGGTTTGCAGTATGGGGGTCTGGTGCGTTTCTGTTCACCGGTTCAGGTGCGATTCATGTGCAAAATGTTGCCTACATTCGCACTTGAACCGGACCTAAAAACGCACAGGACCCTTTTTGAAACCTCGCCGCAGTTGCCCCTTACATGTGTAAACCGGCTCCATTGAGTGCCAGTCACATTCACATGTCATGCGAATTGGATGTGGTTAAAAACGCGTCCAATTCGTACATATGTGAACCCAGCCTCAAAGAGTTTGTCCAGCTCTGCAACAGCCACACAGACAGAAATAAAAATACTTTTCTTTAGTAGAGTAGGGTGAGGGCATTGCTGTCTGTGTCCCTGTTGCAGATTCTCAATCACTTCCTGTCTGGTGAAACCGTTGTCAGCAGGACATTAAGTGAGGGGAAATCTCTCTAATGTAGCCCTGGATAGTGATAAGGCCAGACAGGGGTTCAAATCCCCCCCACTCTACCTGAACATTTTAAATCGGAGAAAAGATCCGACCACTTACCTTTCCAAAACTCCCCTCTCCGAGAAACTGATGTAATCTGAAGCCATCCAATGTCATTGGGATGACTTCCTTAGTGGTGGGGGACCGACGGTCACATGTTGGTCGAGTCTTGATGTGGATTTCGCATTCGGTCTCGCTCACTGGGGCAGGCCTGCCGTGTGAGCTGTGTCTACGGTAAATACCGTATACATCTGCAATAAAAAAGAAAGAATCAGATTTAGCACCTTCATCTACATTTGATACATATTTCATTGTTGAACATCAAATTATAGAGCGAAAACTCCAGTGCCAGGGACAATAAATAAACCCGCTATATCAAAAATGCTGGTTGCCTGACACTTATCCCGACCCACTGGCTGTAATGCTTTCTACAAGTCAGTGAGTCGGCAACAAGTATTTTTAGTGATGTGATGATGGACTTTTATAGTAAAATGGGTGGGCGGGTCACAAAGGAAGTTGTGAAACTGCAACAGGAAGTAGCTGTGTCACCTGCCTGGCTGTGCATTGTGGCAGGGGTTGGTAAATCATCAGACCAGCTGGGAAAAATGGCAAATATATTTTAGGAGAAAAGGAAAGGTTTTGTGAACTGGCAGTAATGTTAAGTGTGTCATATGTCATCTCTGAGATCAGACATGAGATGGGTCACCCACTATGGGGGGGTCTTACACCAGCCTGACATTCAGCCAAAATAAACATATCAGCCGAAAGAGAAAACAAGAGCCTAATGTAGTAGGAATGTTTATGTATGTGTTTTCCTATCATTGGTTTATAGATATTCATAATCTCCCTTTTATTAATATATGTGAAAGGGCTATTTAAGCCCAAAGCAAACATTCAATATATGGCTATGGGACAGGAAGTGAAGGTAAATCTCCGCAATGGGACACAGATAGCGGAAAACAAAATCTGACAGAGGTTATAACCCTCCCTTGTTCTATTCAAAATGAAAAAAATTGGCTATACTTCTACTTTAAGTTATGTAAAACCTTTATCTTAAAAGGAACAAAACTTTTGTTGTAACTGCAATGTTAGCTGGAGTTTTGCTTCAATTTGTTAATGTATGTAAATCTGCTAGTCATTCTATCACTCCCTCTCTCCCATACTGGCTGTCTGCTGTGCTCCCTGTATACAGCTCTGATCATTGATACCCGAGACTCCAATAAACAAACATCAGGAATTGAGCGTAATTCTCAGCGCCATATCGCACACAGACTGTCATCAGTGAGGATATAGAAATCATGGAGGAGACAAATTTCCACCAATGAGATTCCAGTTACTGGGCCTCCTAACTGTCACCCCCTCCCCCCTGACAGTGACTGTTGATGATCTGCAGAAGAGGCTTTCATTGTTAGAAATGAACAGAGACATCATTCTACAGTCCAAGGAGACCGGAGAGCTGCTAACAGTTCTAAACCTGTCCAAATGAAAAGGGATCTATAGGGATCAGACTGCAGGGTTGTGTTTTTCAGCCATATAGAAAGTATGGCTGAAATCGCATTGCATTCGGACCAAACTCGCACAGGACCCTTTTTTTTGGTCCGCACCAGAATCGGATCGCATTGGGTGTTCACACCCATACGATCCAATATATGTCCGAACTGTCAATTTGCAGTGCAATATGCGAGCTAAAATGGGGGTGTCATTAACAATGTATTGACACTTCCGGCAGTTCGCATATGGCAGTGTGAACTGCTGTGCTAGTCGGGTGCGATGCGGGAATCCACATTGGATTTGCAGGGTTCCCGCATCGCACAAGCGTGAACTGAGCCTTATTTAAAAAAAATAATAATAATCTGCAGATTGGTGTTTACAAGACACAACCCAGCAATTGGAATGTAAACCAGGCTTATCCTCTTCCCATCCACTATGTGATTTACTCCCCACACTGCTTGTTCCAATGCGTGTCTATCCAGGACCATGTGTGCCAGTTACTGTGCCCTGTCCATGGTCAACCCTATACATGTGTACATATGGGAATGTCACCCGTCATCAATGGGGAAAAGTAGAAAATGAATCACAATACTCACCATTCAAATCCTCTGTCTTCTTGTGTGGGCCATAGACTTTACGGCCGACACCAAAGCATCCAGCGGCCGCTCTAATGCAGCCGCGCAGAAAAGCTTTAGCCCTCTTTATTTTTGTGGGCTTCTTGTTTGGGGTATCTGCAGGCTGTTCAATGATACCTCCTTCCATAGGTGGTCTTCTAGTGGTCTGTGTATCTTTGGTGTTAATGTGATAAACAGCCTTTTTACACTGAAAAAATCTCATTCTGAAGAATAATCTAAGCACGCTTTAAGCGCAGGAGAATGAAATTACAATACAATTGAATCAAATGAAATCACTAGAGTGAATTCCCAATCCAAATATCACCAGAGAAAAAACACGTCTGCACGGTTCAGTAAACACTCTGGGACTGGCAGACTCCTACTGAGCGCCGCCTTATATAGGGGGCAGCTGATGACATCACAGCGAATGGTCATGTGACCTAGTTGTTTTTCTGCTTGTTTTTTTTTAAATTCCTGGCACTCTGCCAAGAGTAACTGACAGTTTTTTTTTCTTTTTAAAGGAACCTTTTACCTGGTTTGTTAGCTTTGTGAATTCAGCCTCTAGGCTCAGTATATAGATCTCACATGCCAAATTATTATTATTATTATTATTATTATTATAAAAAAATTTTTTTATTAAAGTGACAGTATTTTGATATTTAAAATGTACAGTCCTATGGCTTAAAGTGGAGTTTCATCCACATTTTCAACTCCTCTGCATCCCTCACTAAATTGTGCACTGTAAACAAATTGGATATTTTTTTCTCAGCACATACTGTATATTTGCTGTATTCATTCTTCACTTCCTCCTCCCTGGCCCCGGTCCATCACATCATTTCCTGTTTGCAATGCCTCCTGGGAGATGTGTGTCATCAATCCCAGGAGGCAATGGGCATTGTGGGGCTTTTGTTGCCATGGTTACCAAAGCTTCTTATACACAGTGATGGGCGGTGGGGGAGGCGGCTGGAATATCTCGGCTCTGATTACTTACAGAGCCGGGGGGAGAGCACAGCCACACCATTACTAATCATTTATAATAGAGTACTATGAGGGGGCAATAGGATGGGGCAGGTTTAATGGGGGAAGTTTTTGATGGGCCAATAGGACAGGGGCAGTTTTTGATGGGGGGGGCAGTTTTTGATGGGCCAATAGGACGGGGGCAGTTTTTGATGGGGCAATTTTTGGTGGGGAAATAGGACGGGGGACAATTTTTGGTGGGGAAATAGGACAGGGGCAATTTTTGATGGGGTAATAGTACGGGGGCAGTTTTGATGGCACAATTTTTGATGGGGCATTTTTTGATGGGGCAATAGGACGGGCAGTTTTTGATGGGGCAATTTTTGATTGGGGGCAGTTTTTGGTGGGGAAATATGATGGGGGCAATTTTTAACGGGGCAGTTTTTGATAGGGTAATAGGACGGGCAGTTTTTGATAGGGCAATAGGATGGGGGCAGTTTTTGATGGGGGGGCAATTTTTGATGGGGGCAGTTTTGATGGGGTAATAGGACGGGGCAGTTTTGATGGGGCAATAGGATGGGGGAAGTTTTTGATTGGGCATATTTGTTGGTGGCAGTATGATGGGGCAGCTTCTGGAAAAGGTAATTACTTTTTTAAACAATGCTAATTGTAAATGATATACCTCTTTCTGTGCAGATGATAGATAGATCTATCTAATTTATTTATCTCTATCTATCTCACTATCTCTATCTGCACAGAAAGTAGATATATCATTCACAATTAGCATCTTTTAACCACTTGAGACCCGCGCTATAGCCGAAAGACGGCTGCAGCGCGGCTCTCAAGTGCCGAGTGGACGTCCCCAGGACGTCCTGGTTTGTTTACATCCCGCCGCACGCCCTCGAGGAACAGCTGTGCGTGCTGCATCACGTGATGCCGATTAGTGTGCCTGGCGGCCGCGATGACCGCCAGGTACATGCGATCGGCTTTTACAGAGGCAGGACATGGATCTCTGTGTAAACACAGAGATCCACGTCCTGTCAGGGAGGGAGGAGACGATGCTGTGTCCCTTGTACATAGGGACACAGATTGGTCACCTCCCCCAGTCAGTCCCCTCCCCTCCACAGTAAGAAACACTAATAGAGAACATATTTAACCCCTTGATCGCCCCCTAGTGTTAACCCCTTTCCTGCCAGTCACATTTATACAGTGATCAGTGCATTTTTCTAGCACTGTTCGCTGTATAAATGTGAATGGTCCCAAAATAGTGTCAAAAGTGTCCGATATGTCCGCCGCAATATCGCAGGCTTTACAAAAATCGCAGATCGCCGCCATCACTAGTAAAAAAAAAATATATAATAAAAATGTCATAATTCTATCCCCTATTTTGTAGGCGCTATAACTTTTGCGCAAACCAATCACTATATGCTTATTGCATTTTTTTTTACCAAAAATAAATAGAAGAATACGTATCGGCCTAAACTGAGAAAAAACATTTTTTTTTTAAATTGGGATATTATTATAAAAAAAGTAAACAAATATTGTGAGCATGTGTGAGATCTGGAGGTGCATGCTGGGTATACAGGAAAAGATACAGTCTGGCTTCAGATGCCCACACATGAGATGGCCGCGGCCTGCTGGGACTTACGAAAGTAAGAAATCAATGGTGCAAAAATACAAAACGCACCTTAGTTTACAGCAGTGGTTCTCAACCTATCTAGTGCCGTGACCCCTTGATAAAATTTCCCAAGTTGTGGGGACCCCTAACAGTAAAATTTTCGTAGCGTGGGTTGTTGGCACCCAAGGCAAGACGAGCAATTTGCGCCCCTAATCCACAGACATTTAGCGCTCCCTGAGTCCCTTCCACTTGTACAGTATTAAAACCCCTTCTGGTACATTTTAGAACGTTCCACTCTTTCTCTTTGTTCTCCTTACTTTTCCCTTTTATCTCCCTCTATCCTAATTTCTTGTCTCGCCCCCATCCCTCTCTAGCCATCTTTCTTGTTCTCTTATTCTTTCTCTCCCTTTTTCTTTGTTCCTCCCCCTCTTTTGCTCTCCCTTCAATGTATTCTCTTTTTATTCCTTATCTTACTCCTTGGTGGGGGGAATGGGATGAGCGGCAGTGCTGGAGGGAGTTCTGACCAGCCAACTTAGGTGCTCTTGATCAAGGTCATATGCTGATCTGAGAATTGTAGTGGGGACTTTTAATGGCAGCTATAACCCCAGGTAGTGTTACTCACTGTGTCTGCGGCTTCACTGTGTCAACAGCTCTGTGGTGTCTCGCAACATTGACACCTATGCCGAAGTCAGGAGATGGGGTCTCCTCCAGCCCCTCCCACTTAATATTCCTCACCAATCAGCTGACCTCTAGTTTCTGCCCCCCCAGCCATGCCGTTTAACTGAATGGGGAGCTGCGAAGAGGCTGAGTGGGCGGCTGCGGGCTCCAGGAACAGCCCAGCTGCGTGGCCACAGGCTTCAGGGACAGCCCTGCTGGGCGACCGCGAAAAAGCTGGGAGAGCGTTACAGGCTTCAGGAACAGCCCAAGATTCTTTGACCCCTGGCAAATCGTCATTCGACCCCCAGGTTGAGAACCACTGGTCTACAGCATACCTTTACTAGAATACATTAAGCATGAGGATTATAGGGGTAATTTTATTAAAAAAATAAAGTTTCGGCTGGAACACCGCTTTTAACCACTTAAGGACCGCCGCCTGTACATTTACGTCGGCAGAGCGGCATGGACAGGCATAGGCACGTACCTGTACGTCCCCTTTAAGATGCCGCCGTGTGGTCGCGCGCCGGCGGCATGCTCGCGACCCTGTCGCTTTCTCCGTGAGCCCGACCGTGGGTCCCGTGGACTCGGTTGCCACGGGAATACCCACGATCGTCTCACGGAGAGAGAGAGATAGCGGGGAGATGCTAGTTTAAACAAGCATCTCCCCTCTCTGCCTAGTGACAATGACACTGATCTCCGCTCCGTGTAGTCAGAGTGGAGATCAGTGTCATGTCACACACAGCCCATCCCCCCTACAGTAAGAAGCACTCCCTAGGAAACACTTAACCCCTACATCGCCACCTAGTGGTTTACCCTTCACTGCCAGTGTCATTTTCACAGTAATCGGTGCATTTTTATAGCACTGATTGCTGTAAAAATGACAATGGTGTCAAAAGTGTCCGATGTGTCCGCCATAATGTAGCAGTCATGATAAAAATCGCTAATCGCCGCCATATCTAGTACATTTTTGCTCTATTTTTGTTTATAGCGCAAAAAATAAAAACCGCAGAGGTGATCAAATACCAGCAAAAGAAAGCTCTATTTGTGGGAAAAAAAAGGACGTCAATTTTGTTTGGAAGCCACGTCGCACGACCGCGCAATTGTTAAAGCGACGCAGTGCCGAATCGCAAAAAGTGGCCTGGTCTTTGACCAGCAAAATGGTCCGGGGCTAAAGTGGTTAAAGTAGAACTATAGGCAAAAGTTTTTTTTTAGGGATATAGCAAGAGAGGATTATGAACCCCACTGTCAATGTATTTATTTATCACTTTCTGTACCATAGCCAAAGAAAAGGAAATGCCTGCAAATTAAGGGAATTCCTTGGGGACCCCCAGGTCACTAGAACTAGTATCCCTGTTGGAAGATTTTCCCTTCTATTACTTTTCTGGGGACAACCCAAAATTTGGGATTTTCTTTTAGTTTCACTTTTAACGATAATGGTAACCAGGATAAATAGAGAGTGGGAATCTCCCTAACGGGACACAGGCAGCAATAAAAACTATAGGTGTTCTAATCCCTCCCCACTCTGTACAAAACAAAAATGTTTTGCCTTGAGTTTTACTTTAAAGCGGACTTAAGTCCATTTTTTCAACTTTCCATTAAATCTTCTGTCCTTGTTTTAACTTTAGATAGTATAAATTTTTTTTTTCTGCCAGTAAATACCTTATACAGCCCACTTCCTGTTTCTTGTCTGGTCATTAGCCTAGGCTTATGACATCATGCACAGCTCTCACTATCGCGAGAGTTTGCCAGGAAGGGAGGGGGTGAGTCATAAGAGGGCAAATGAGAGCTGCTGAACTGGAGGTGTGTGTCTGTGTAACTCCAGGAAGTGAATGGGCAGCAGCTTCAGCTGCCCACAGTTATAATGGCTGCAGTCAGACTTGGTGGAGGGAAATTTCTGCAGCATATTTGGCAAGTACAGAATCACAGTATATCTCAAATAATATGAAAAAATATATATATAGTCGCGCTAACTTATGACTGAACATAAGCCCACCACTGAATAATTGAAAAAAATCCAAATACCAACAGTGATAAATCATATAAATACTCAATGAAGAACCATGAAAAATCTGTAAATTATAAATAATAATAAGGTGAGTGAACCATGATTAAACAGTTAATAAGATGATAGTCCACAACTGCTATATGAAACTCTCAAGGTTCACGTCTAAAAGTCCATAATAAACAAAACACCCGTGAGTAAGTGTCCAAAAAAGCCAACGACAGAAATCTTCTTATAATCCGTGACTTTCACCACCACCAGTAAAAATTCCTGCTTACCAAAAAGGGATGGTCCCCTATGACAGAGGACCTAAAACAGCCTCAAATGATACTCAGTGGAACCTCCGGATTTCAGCAGATGATGAACTTCAATGGTTTAGTAGCCCGACAGCTCATACAGCCTCATGCGAATGTTCAACATCAACATGAAAAGAAGGAAGGACACCGAATAGTGTAAAATCCTTGGTGTACATTTATTAAAGGAATAATGGAATCATACTCACAAAAGCAGTTAAAAAGACAGCCTTAAAGTGCGTCAGCGCCGACCGGTCAGAGGCGCTGGCACACAAATACGTCCGTGGAAGCCGAGCAGTGGAGGGTGACGTCAGCACAAAGCTCGTATCCTGCCCTACGCGTTTCGTGAAAATTCACGTGCCCCGAGACTACGTGAATTTTCACAAAACGCGTAGGGCAGGATACGAGCTTTGTGCTGACGTCACCCTCCACTGCTCGGCTTCCACGGACGTATTTGTGTGCCAGCGCCTCTGACCGGTCGGCGCTGACGCACTTTAAGGCTGTCTTTTTAACTGCTTTTGTGAGTATGATTCCATTATTCCTTTAATAAATGTACACCAAGGATTTTACACTATTCGGTGTCCTTCCTTCTTTTCATGTTGATGTTGAACATTCGCATGAGGCTGTATGAGCTGTCGGGCTACTAAACCATTGAAGTTCATCATCTGCTGAAATCCGGAGGTTCCACTGAGTATCATTTGAGGCTGTTTTAGGTCCTCTGTCATAGGGGACCATCCCTTTTTGGTAAGCAGGAATTTTTACTGGTGGTGGTGAAAGTCACGGATTATAAGAAGATTTCTGTCGTTGGCTTTTTTGGACACTTACTCACGGGTGTTTTGTTTATTATGGACTTTTAGACGTGAACCTTGAGAGTTTCATATAGCAGTTGTGGACTATCATCTTATTAACTGTTTAATCATGGTTCACTCACCTTATTATTATTTATAATTTACAGATTTTTCATGGTTCTTCATTGAGTATTTATATGATTTATCACTGTTGGTATTTGGATTTTTTTCAATTATTCAGTGGTGGGCTTATGTTCAGTCATAAGTTAGCGCGACTATATATATATTTTTTCTTATTTACATGCACTGATGATTGTTTTCAGAATAGTTGCTGCTTTCCTTTATTTCCCTTTTTTCTAGTTAAATTTAATTATTTACCAGGTTTTACACTATAGCGCAGTTTCTTTATATTTTTTTCCGTCTCAAATAATATGCAAAGTGGTTGGAGGGAAGCTTCAGAATGGCAAAGATGTTTTTATTACAAATTTATGTGAGCAGCCTGCAGTTCCTCTTTAAGGAGTCTTCAGCAACTTAGGTCGGGTGCAAAGGGGGCCCTTCCTGAGCTGGGCTGTGTATATTCATAGACAGACGCAGCGCTGGCAAGCCACACCCCCGCTCCCACATCATGGGAGTTTGACTGACAGCAGCAGGGACCTATGGCTCCCAGTGCTCTGTGTCAGAAGTGAGAGTAGAGGTGCTGGAGTAATGAGAGGTACAGGTAAGTGTTTAGGAATGTTAAGGTAGGTGGGCTTTTTTTTTTTTACCTTAATGCATCAAAGTGAAAAATGTTTTGAGTTTAGAACCAATTTAAAGCTGCCTGAAAATAGCTTATAGTGCCTGAAAATTGCTGTATGGCCAATTTAAGAGCTTTCTATCTAGAGGTCGACTGATATATCGGTGGGCCGATATATTTGCCGATATTTCGTCTTTTTAAAGAAATCGGCTTCGGCCGATTATTATGTTTAAAAAGGCCGATTTGTGAAGGATCCGAGGCAGGGTCGTGCTAGGGGGAAACCCCCCCACCCCGCGACCGTACACCGTCTAATCTAAACGGTTGCTAGCACGGCCGCTGCCTGCTGACTTTTTTTTTTCCCCCAGTGGAGGAAGTCGGCAGCGCCGGCCGCCGATTGGCTGTTACTGGCCGCGCTGCATTCTGAGGTTTGTAGTCTGGAGGCAGAGGCGGGCGTGCAGCACGTCAGGGGATGAATGGAGCTGTCTTTGACCATGCGAGGGGACGGAACGGAGCCAGGAGCGCTCCGCTGGTGCAAGTGGCAGTGAATGACATTGAGTTGTATTGGTGGGCACTGATAACTGAGCTGTATTGGTGGGCACTAATAACTGAGCTGTATTGGTGGGCACTGATAACTGAGCTGTATTGGTGGGCACTGATAACTGAGCTGTATTGGTGGGCACTGATAACTGAGCTGTATTGGTGGGCACTGATAACTGATCTGTATTGGTGGGCACTGATAACTGAGCTGTACTGGTGGGCACTGATAACTGAGCTGTACTGGTGGGCACTGATAACTGAGCTGTACTGGTGGGCACTGATAACTGAGCTGTACTGGTGGGCACTGATGTACTGTACTGGTGGGCACTAATGAGGTGGCACTGACAGGCTGCACTGGTGGGCACTGATGGACACTGATAGGCTGCACCCCACCTCTCCACCCTAAACAATAACCTCCTCCCCACCTCTCCACCCTAGATTTTCTGAGATTAAGGAAAGAGAAAAAAAATCGGCCTAAAATATCGGCCGCAAAAATCGGCAACATATATCGGCCATCGGCCGCCCCGATTTCTAAATATCGGCATCGGCCAGAGAAAAACCCATATCGGTCGACCTCTATTTCCATCCATTGATTGATTTCCAGCTATATTCATCAAGACTGTATAACCATTTCATATTGTGGTGTATTTCTAGATTTTATAGTATTGGATGGAAGATGGTCTGGCATTTACTGCTTTCTTTGTTCCTATGGAGGAGATGGATTGTTATCCCTGGGATAGAAGGTGGTGAGCTGGGAAATTTTACAGTGGTCTCTGGATCAGGAATAGAGGAGAAGTCTTCAGTGGGGACTAAGGAGAGATTTCCTATTGTTTCTAGCTGTCAGGTTGATCGGGTATTTAAAGTGATCGTAAAGGATTTTTTATTTATTTTTTGTTTAAATAACAAACATGTTATCCACACCTGCTCTGTATAATGGCTTTGCACTTTTCAAAGAGTGTAGAAAGGGAAAGACAGCAGATATACAAATAAAACTTATGTAGGGAGATTTGTTTAATCTCTGTGTATCATCTGAGGCTGGTCACTTCACTGGATATAGGAGAGAGTTTACATCCACTTTAAACCATGTGCACCTCCAAAGAGCACACAGAGAGGGTTACATTTTCTATAAAACTTCCTGGAGTTATTCTTTAATACTACACACTTGTAAATCTGTGCACTGAGCCTACATACCCAACTCTTGGTTTCTCATCCCTGGTAAGAGTAGTTTAGTATTAGTAAAAGCAGGACACTTTACACATAACACCCAGCCAGTGTCATTAGTACAGTGACAGTGTATAGTATTATTACTGATCACTGAATTAATGTCACTGGTGATGTCCGTGGCAGTTAGTCAGCCCCCCCCCCAGCGTCAGTTAGTGTTAGACTGTCCGTCGCACTATCACAGTCCCTTAAAAGGCACTGATCCCCACCTTTGGTAGTATGGGGAAAAAACATTAGAGGTGCACTGAAATTTCGGCCGCAAAACATATATCCGCTGAAAACTGTTTTCGGCATTCGGCAGAAAGAAGAAAGGGTGCCGATAATGGAACAAAAAAAAGGGTGTGGAAATTCAAATCCAGCTTTATGACACAGCGGGAGATCACTGGACTAGTGAGGCTGCATCTGGCGGTCACCGGTGAGGCTGCATCTGGCGGTCACCAGTGTGGCTGCATCTGGCGGTCACCGGTGAGGCTAAATTGATCTTTTGTATCATGTCTGCAGTCTCTGACCATCTCTTGTATCATATCTGCTAGAGGTGCACCGAATGGAAATTTTGCTAATACTATTAGCAGTGTGTTTTAAAGGGGTTGTAAAGGTTCAGGGTTTTTAAAAAACAAAAAAAACAAACATGTCATACTTAACTCCGCTGTGCAGTTGGTTTTTCACAGAGTGGCCCCGATCCTCTTCTTCTGGGGTTCTTCAGCGGCGCTACTGGCTCCTCCTCTTCTCGAGTGCCCCGTTGGAGAACCGCTCTCCTTCATGGACAACAGTGCGGTCGCGCTCCTGTGTCCTGCTTCTGCGTCTATTCACACAGAAAGCAGGACTCGGCCCCGGCGCCCGCGTCACTGGATTTGATTGACCGCAGCAGGAGCCAATGGCTGTGCTGCTATCAATCCATCCAATCAGGCCCAGAGAGACCGGCTTTTGCTGGTATGCTTGTCCCCGGCGTGAGATAGAGGGGGTACAGGAAAGTAAAACAGGGGAGAGGGGGGGGGGAAGAGGCTGCAGGATTACAGGAGGTTTTTCACCTCAATGCATAGAATGTATTGAGGTGAAAAACCTTGAAGGTGTACAACCCCTTTAAGTTTAAGTGATTGCAGACATGATACATGAGCTTTTCTTGCAGTAAAGGGACCAGCAATAATTTAATAATCATTTAAATTTCTGATATTAAATAAAAAGTCAAATATAATACAATTTATATATAAAAACATAAATATTTATAAAAAACTATCTTTTTCCGTTTTGGCTTTCGGCTAAGTGCATCTTGCGTTTTCGGTTTTTGTTTCGCCACCAAATTTTCCATTCGGTGCACCCCTAATAAATATTCCCGTATCTAAACCATTGTTTGTAGGTGCAATACCTTTATGCAAACCAACCAATATACACTTATTGGGATTTTTTTTTTATCCAAGACATGTAGTAGGATACATTTTTGCAAAAATTTATAGAGAAATTTAATTTTAAATGTTGTTATTGGATATGTATTGCACCAGCAAGGGTAAATATATATATATATATATATATATATATATATATATATATATAATATAAATATTTATATATATATAAAAAAAAAAATCTTTTTTTTTCAAAAGTTTTGGCCTTTTTTTCATTTATGAAATAAATAAAAACTCAGTGGTGATCAAATACCACCAAAAGAAATCTCTATTTGGGCTCTTTCACACGGAGGTCCGTTCAGGTCCGCCTGTCAGTCTTTTAGGCGGACCTGAAACGGATCCTCCATGTAGCCCTATGGAAGCACGGATGTCAGCGGAGACATGTCCGCTGACATCCGCTCCGCCAAAGTGTGACGGAGGAAAACCCTATTTTTCCTTCCGTCGGCGGAGCGGATCGGATGACAACGGACTCTACGGTCCGTCGTCATCCGATTCCCCATAGGGGAGAGCGGCGCTCTGACAGGGCGGTCCCTGCACAGTGTGCGGGGACCGCCCAGTCATCCGTCGGCTCAGCGGGGATCAACGGAGCGATCCCCGCTGAGCAAGCGGAGCTTCACGGGGCGGATCTTCACGGATCCGCCCCGTGTGAAAGGACCCTTAGTGTGCAAATATTATATACATTTTGTTTGGGTAAGTGTTGCATGACTGTGCAATTAACAGTTAAAGTAGTGCAGTGCTAAATAGCAAAAAATGGCCCGGTCATGAAGAGGGTAAAATCTTCCGAAGCGCAAGTGCGTTACCCCAACCCTACCTCTTGTTTAAAAATAAATTGATTGCCCAGCATCCCTTTAGCCCCCATTTGCTCCGGTGCGACTTGTCATTCGATTTGATCATTCCAAATCCCATGACAAGTCGCACCCCGTTGCCGGCAATGGAACTGTTCATATCTCTGTGACTTATGTCGCAGTGATTATGGAAAAGGTTCCTGCACCACATTTTACCGATTTTCATTGCGTCTTGCATAGATTTCTGTTAAATGAAGTTCAATGAATCGCACTGATTTGCAGATTTGAAATCTTGCTAACGTCGCGTTATTTCAAAGCCGTGCCGGTGTGAACCAGGGCTTAATAGTAGAAAAAAAAATACAATATCTGCCACCTCCATTTATTTATTTATTTTTTGAATAGCGTAACGGAAGGTTATATTCAGGTGTTTTATTATTTTATTTTTTTCTGCCATCACTGTCCCATTGGGGAGATTTTCCTTCACTTCCTGTGCCATAGTCAAAACAAGAAAGAAATTCTTGGTGACATGAGTGTTGATGGGGGAATCCCTCCTGCAGCGCTATTTTGTTCTGCCGGTGGGGAGCCTTCCCTGTCGGGCAGAACACACTGATTAGTGTAGCCGGCGGCAATAATTGTTCAGGAAAAACCCAACTAGCTGGTTCAACACAAGTTGATTGATTGACTTGTGTGCCACAAGGGTGTCCATACATGGATCAAAATTTAGCTGGTTCCTGCTGAACTGGTCAAATTTTGATCCAAGTGTGACTGGCTTTAGACCGGTAAAAAAAAAAAAAAACAATTCATTGACATATACAGATTTGCTGAGCCATTGATTAACTGTTCCTCAACCTATTCATCAGACATGCTTTTAGTTAAATTAGACATTAATCTTGTTAATGTTGAGTTGACAGATATAACCCTTAAATGGAAAGTATCCGGTCTTGGGCACAACTGTTATGGGAGAAGCAAGAAGATGGAGGCTGCCGTTGTTGACCCCTACAATACAAATAAATATATAAATAATTTGGACTAATTTTGTAGTCCTGAAGGGGGCTTGTTGCTCCAGAAATGTGTTGGGGCCCCCAAACATATTTTTAAAGCCGATGCCCTAGAGAATAAATTGGTGGGTCTTGCAATTTTTTATTTTTTTTTATTTTTAAATGCAATTTTTTTTTTTAATGCAAAAAAACACAATACATAACCCAATTTTTTGGTAAAATATAAAAGATGTTAAGCCTTGTAAATGGATACCGAGCAAGTCCTGCTTAAAAATTGCGCACGCCCGTGCAACGGTGACAAACGCAAATTTTACTACCCATGGGCGATGCTTTAAAAGCCTTTACAGGTTACCACTTTAGATTTACAGAGGAGGATGCTAGAAATACTGACCATGATCTGATGTTCATTGGTAATACCTCACGTGTGGGACAATTGCTGTTCGCGTGCATGCGTTTGCCTTTGCATGCGAGTATGGGGGGACAAAAATGAAAAGAGAAAATTCAAAATTATTTATTTCTATTTTTACACTGTCACTTCAATTTCTTTTTATTTATTTATTTTTTAGCACTTTTATTGCTGCCCCAATGAATGTAAACAGCCCTTGTGACAGCAGTAGGCAGTGATGGTCCTTTTTATGTAGAGATCTGGGGTCTAGAAGACCTTGGATCCCTCCACTTCCCTTAAAAGTGTTTGATCACATCAAGATCGGTGTGATCAAATGCTTTTAATTTTTTAAAATGACGGTGTTTATATTCGGGTAAACTGGAAGTGATGTAAAGTCCATGGCTTCATAGAATATATCATAGAGCCGAAAAAAGCAGATCCGGTCTTTGATCAGCAGGCAGAAAGGCCAGCTGGTTGATCGGTTTCCCAGTGGGACAGAAAAGCCTGACGTGGGGGGGGGGGCCTCGTCCCCTCCCCTCTCACTGCTTGTAAAAGCAATCCAGTGGCTAGTTGGCTGCTAGGATTTCTTTTATAAGAGAGCTGACCATCGGCTTTAAATAAAATGGTACTGGGATGATGCCTACAGCTGCAAGCATCATTCCGGTATAACTACTTGAAGTCCAGCGACCTACGGGTACATGCTAGTTACTGGGCTGTCTCTGGCTACCATATTTACTAATCAGTAATGCCGGGTTCACACCTATGCGAATTGAATGTGTGGAATCACGCGCATTCAATTTGCATAGCAGGAGAATGTGAATGGCTCTCTTTGGAGCCGGTTCACTTTTCTTTGCAGCGGGTCAGGTGCGGGGTTCCGAAAAAACGTGTCTCTTTTTTGGTGCGTTTCAGGTTCGATTTCATCCCAAAATTCGGACTGAAATCGCACCTGAATCGGTGAACCAGCACGCACCGGACCCCTGCTGTGCGACGGATGCGGGGATGGTGTGAACCCAGCCTACATGAAAACCTTTAGATTGGAGGTGGGTTATAACACCTGTCAGGTTTTTTTTTTTTGCCTCTGCCCCCCCTTTTACCTAGGGGGTTGTCATCAGAACAGGAAAAGAGGGAAAATCTTCCAACGTGGACACTAGGTCTGACGACCAGGGATTCTCTAATTTTTTGGGGGGATTTTCTCTCACTTCCTCTTATGGCTATGGGTAATGAATAGAAGGCAAATCTCCACAATGGGGCATGAATGAGAAAAATGAAAGAGGTTACAACTTGCTTAACCACTTGTCCACCGCCCACTGTCAATTGACGGCGGGCGGAGGATACTCTCGTTCTGGGAGGACGTCATATGACGTCCTCCCTTTAAAACGAGGTAGAAGGCGCGCGCGCGCCCGCCGCGTTCACAAGGCCCCGGTGCGCGTGCCCGGCGGCCGCGATTGCCGCCGGGCACCCGCGATTGCCCGGGAAACGAGCAGGAAAGTGGGTCTCTGTGTGTAAACACAGAGATCCACGTCCTGTGAGGGAGAGGAGGCTGATGGTGTGTCCCTTGTACATAGGGACAACCATCAGTCACCTCCCCCAGTAAGTCCCCTCCCCCCACAGTAAGAACACATTGAGGGAACATATTTAACCCCTTCCTGCCCCCTAGTGGTTAACCCCTTCCCTGCCAATCACATTTATACAGTAATCAATGCATTTTTATAGCAGGGATCGCTGTATAAACGTGAATGGTCCCAAAAATGTGTCAAAAGTGTCCGATGTGTCCGCCGCAATATCGCAGTCACAATAAAAAATCGCAGATCGCCGCCATTACTAATAAAAAAAATAAAAAAAAATGCTATAAATCTATCCCCTATTTTGTACACGCTATAACTTTTGCGCAAACCAATCAATACGCGCTTATTGCGATTTTTTTTTTTTACCAAAAATATGTAGAAGAATACGTATCGGCCTAAACTGAGGAAAATTATTTAAAAAAAAAAATGGGTATTTATTATAGCAAAAAGTAAAAAATAGTGTTTTTTTTCCAAACTGGACGCTCTTCTTTTGTTTATAGCGCAAAAAATAAAAACCGCAGAGGTGATCAAATACCACCAAAAGAAAGCTCTATTTGTGGGAAAAAAAGGACACAAATTTTGTTTGGGAGCCATGTCGCACGACCGCGCAATTGTCATTCAAAGTGTGACAGCGCTGAAAGCTGAAAAATGGCTTGGGCAGGAAGGGGGTTTTCGTGCACAGTAGGGAGGTGGTTAAAAAAAAAATGCCCTTGGTTCTACTGAACCCAAAACAAGTATGCTGCAAGTGAAGTCAGAACATGTGAGCTGCAGCTGCTTCTTTTAGTCCAGTACCCAGCGATGCCAGGGCATCAGCATAACATTCACACAGCTTCTTGAGATACTAGCGCATCACCACTCCAAAAAGAGTGTTTGCTAGAGTGTTGTTGGATATAAAGGGGCTGAGTTGTACCTAGAATTTATTGTTCTTGGAAATCCCGTTTCCACCAGAACAAGGTGTGAAAAACCCGCATTTGTGCACGTTTCCCACACCATGTTCAAAACGCATTGCAGTTACAATCTACAGCGGGTGTCAATATTAACAGCCCCGCAAATGCATTGCGTTTGCCTGCAACGGATTGCATAGTACAGAAGTGCCATGCAATCCGTTTGCATTGTGTTTGTTAAAGTAGCGCATGCACTACTTTTTGCTGCGGCCCAGTGTGATTCATTCCATCGAAAATGAATGAGCTCAAATCGCACCGCATGTGAATCGCACAGGAACATGCAGCGCATTCCTGTGGAATTCCTGATCTGAACCAGCCCTTAAGGAAAGAAGGGTAAAAAACACTGGCTGCCATGGGAAACGGAGAAAGAAATGTGTACAGAGATTAACCCCCTCCCGTCCTCCTCAGCGTGCCTTTAAAAGTTTCTAAATGCCCAAGGGATGGGAAGGATCAGCGATCACATTGTGACTGACTGTCACGGTGGTCACATGAACGGGAGCTGAACCCACTAGCTGCAGATTGTTGGTGGGGACTGAGGGCGGTGTTTGACAGCTCAGTCTCTGTATTGTGAGCGTGCTGTCAGCACAAAAACATTGGCTGCCCAATAGAGCTTCACGAATCTGGCCTAAATGAGAATCACAATTTTTTATTTATTTTTTGCCTGGAATAAAAATCAGGATTCTCGTGGCGTAACATCATCCTTAACATTATACAAAAAAAGTGGGCTAAGTTTACGGTTTAGTTTTTCTTTAATTGATTAAAGTGTATATTTTCCCCAAAAAATTGCGTTTGAAAGACCGCTGCCCAAATACAGTGTGACATAAAATATTGCACAAGCCGCTTTTTTTGTTCTCTGGGATCTCTGCTAAAAAACAAATATAATTTTTGGGGGGTTCTAAGTAATTTTCTAGCAAACAATACTGATTTTAAAGCGAAGCTCCCCTGAAAAAAAATAAATAAAAGCCAGCAGCTACAAATACTGCAGCTGCTGACATTTAATATTAGGACACTTACCTGTCCTGGAGTCCAGCGACGTCGGCAGCATAAGACGAGCAATCGCTCGTCACTCTGCTGCCCGCACCGCCATCCTTGGTGAGGGAATCAGGAAGTGAAGCCTTGCGGCTTCACTGCCCGGTTCCCTACGACGCATGCGCGAGTCACGCTGCGCCGTTCTCACTGGTCCCTGTTGTGTTCTGGGAGCCGAGTGACGTACTACCCGCAGAATACCTGCAGAGAGGACTACCGGAAGTGGGTGCAAACACCTGTTTTAGGCAGGTATCTGCACCCCCCTGCAAGGTGCCAAAAATTACACCGGAGGGGGGGAGGGTTTCCGATGAGCGGAAGTTCCACTTTAGGGTGGGGCGCCGCTTTAACTTGTAAGCAACATATGTCAGAAAAAGGCTTGGCCTTTAAGTGGTTAAACTTACTTCATTTACAGACTTCAGTGCATTCCTTTTTATCTCCACCTAAGCTAAACTTGGCAGACTGCCTTCGGGAAAATCTGTGTTAAGATCGTGAGGGGGGTAGAATCGCAATCTCGATTCTTTACCTAATAATCGTACAGCTCTACTGCCCAATGACACATATGTGCCTCATGTGGGCGTTAAAGCCCACCCTTTTGCTGCCGTACATGTGTGTTGCAGGGGCAGCAGCAGCTTAAAATGAAACCTAATTGTGTTTTTTAATTTTTTTATATTGGAGTCACATTTAACATGCATTTTCAAAACCTTTTGAAGGACCGAAATTATAATAAAATATAAGATATAAAAGAAAATATTTGACTATTTTATTGCTCATTCTTCCATTTACTGATTATTTTAAAAAAATTTTCCTGCTTGGCGTTTTAGCTTTAAAGATAGCCATAATTAAAACATTTATATAAGAACAGTTTTTTTCATTCTGTGTATATATGTATGTATGTATGTAACCCGCCAATCGTTCTGTGGAGAGACGGAGCAGTGGTGTGCCAATGTAAACAAGGCAAACCGCTGCTCTGTCAGGGAGCAAAAGAGAGATCTTGTGTTTCAGCTAAGCTGAATCACGATCTCTCTTTTCCTCCAGTGAATCGGTCCCCCACACAGTTGGAAAGCACCTCCCAGGTAACACATTTGACCCTTTGATCGCCCCTGGTGTTAATCCCTTCCCTGTCGGTGTCATTTATACAGTAATCAGTGCATTTTTTTTTAATCACTGTATTGGTGTCACTGGTCCACAAAAAAGTGTCACAATTTGTCTGCCGCAATGTCGCAGTCCCGCTAAAAATCACTGAAACCCCCGCCATTACTAGTAATAATTGAAGAAATAAAAAGTCCCTAAAAAAATAAATAAATATATATATATATATATATATATATATATATATATATATATACACATATATATATACATATATATATACATATAACTATATCTCTCTCTATATCTCTATCTATCCCATAGTTTGTAGACGCTATAACTTTTGCACAAACTAATCAATATATGAATATTGGGATTTTTTTTTTTTTTTTTACCAAAATATGTAGCAGAATATATTTTGGCCTAAATTGATTAAGACATTAAGACCCCTTTCACACTGAGGAGTTTTTCAAGCGTTTTAGCACTAAAAATAGCACGTAAATACCGCCTGAAACTCCTGCCCTGCAGTCTCAATGTGAAAGCACGAGGGTTTTCACACTGAGGCGATGCGCTGGCGGGACCGCTCCAAAAGTCCTGCTAGCCGCATCTTTGCAGCGGTGAGAGGAGCGGTGTGTTTACCGCTCCTACACCGCTCCTTCCCATTGAAAGCAAGTTAAAACCGCACCGCTAGCGGCCAAATACCGTGGCAATTTTGACTGTATAGCGCCGCTAAAAATGGCGCTATACCCGCCACCTCACCACCCACACCAGTGTGAAAGGGGCCTTACATTTTTTACATTTATTTATTGGGAATGTTTTATAGCAGAAAGTAAAAAAATATATAGTTTTTTTAAATTCAAAATTGTCGCTCTTTTTTTGTTTATAGCGCAAAAAAATAAAACAGAGGTGATCAAATACCACTAAGAGAAAGCTCTATTTGTGTGGAAAAAAATGACATCAATTTAATTTGGGTACAGCGTCGCACAACCGCGCAATTGTCGGTTAAAGCAACGCAGTGCCGTATTGCAAAAAATGGCCTGGTCAGGAAGTGGGTAAATCCTTCCGGGGCTCAAGTGGTTAAATTATTAAATGACTCATCAAAAAATGTGTGTTTTAATTAAAACTATACTGTAATGTGAATGAGGAAGGGTACTAATTTCCCTTCCTCATTCACATGGGGGGGTGTCGTATCTTTATCTGGGTGCCCCTTTTTGTTATAGAGGAGTTCCAGATCTTGACTATCCCCCCAAACTGCAGACCCCCACAACCACTGCACCAGGGTTGTGGGGAAGAGGCCCTTGTCCTCATCAACATGGGAACAAGGTGCTTTACCAAGGTAGCCTCAATGTTGAGGGTATGCAGCCTGGTATGGTTCAAGAGGTGCAGTGAACAGCTGTGAACAGCCTGCACCCAATGATGATACGCCACTGTACTTTACATTGATTATTGATATACAGTATATGTTACTATTAGGGAGTGTATTGGCTCTACAGAGCCACACTTTATAATAACTTTTAATATTTGGTGGAGTTTACTAAGTGAATGCTGGACACGTGAGGACGTTTTTTTTTTGTTTTTTTTTACAGAGTAAAAATAGAAGACAGGCCTTGGTTGCTAGGACAACCGTTGACATCATGTGCTCACCCCACCCCTAGCTTTCAGAAAAGGACAGAACTTTCCTCATTCAGACTTGCTCTGCCCTCAGTTCTTGCCTTGTTGTGTAAGGTGGGGGTGGGGGGGCACATTAGTGTCAGTGGATGGAATAGTGCCCCAAAACTTTACATTCCATGGATGTTAGTGCCCAAATCAGGCACCTCTCTGGACAGACTGCCAGCAGCTGAAGGACCCCTGATCTCCCTGACGTGTGTGTGTGTGTGTGTGTGTGTGTCAGTGTCATGGCAATTTGTGCAACCAAACCTGAATATCTGAGAGGAGCCCAGACATGGAGGTCTCAGCAGAGGGAGAGCCACACATCACCCCAAATGGGACAGTAAGAGACAGATATTCATCTATTACTGATCACCACTAACCTCTGTACACCCACCCCCCCACCCCCCATCCACCTCACTATTCCCCAATCCACCCACTACCACCCCAGTGCACCCCACGGTTCTGCTTTTCTCCCAAATATCCTTTTTAACCTTTTTTGCTGCCAGAGCCTTTTTTTTTTTTTTTTTTTGCACATGTTTAAAAAAATCATTTTAGCCCTGAAGATTATATAAAACCCCCAAACATTATTAAGCAAACACCCTAGAAAATAAAAATGGTAGAAGTTCCAATTTTTTTATTCAATAAAGTATTACCGCAACAGTCTAGGAAATGCAAAATTTCAGTAAAAAAACACACTAAAGTGAGTCTTAGGGCAACAAACGCAATAAATTACCCACATTTTTGTTAAAATATAAAACATGAGGTTGTATCGAATAGATACCCAAACATGTCAAACCTCCGTTGTCACATCTAATCCTCTCAGGAGGAGACAAGCCCAATGACGTCACGCAGCCACCGCGACTCAGTGGAAGTGGTGAGTGAGCGGACGGAAGAGAGATTTTTTGTATATATGCAAATTGTAAAGAATAACTCTTGTAAGTGTTTTTAGGTGACATGTTCTCTTAAAAGACCATGCATGTCTCCTCTGGGCTCCACTGAATGTTTTGCAATGCAGATCACATTGCAAAACATTGCTTTCCGGCTATGCTAGCCGGGGACACAGAGAGGCTGACCCAGAAGTGACGTCAGACGTCGCTTTCCGGGTCACAGCAAGAAGGGGAGGAGAGCAGACGCACGTCCGCTTTTCTCCTTCCCACCCCAGCTGCCGGCACCCACCATGATAGGCAAGAGTCTGTCTGTCAGTCAGTTTTGCACACAATCTCGGTGGCCGCAGCACACTTACCAGTTAGCCAGCAAAATAAAAAGTCTTGACTTTCAACAATTTGTGTTAGGTTTACATTAGACAGACAGACACACAGACAGACAGACAGACAGAGACACACAGACACACAGACACACACGGACACACAGACACACACGGACAGACAGAGACACGCGGACAGACAGAGACACGCAGACAGACAGAGACATGCGGACAGAGACAGACACACAGAGACAGACACACAGAGACAGACACACAGAGACAGACAGAGACACAGAGACAGACAGAGACACAGAGACAGACAGAGACAGACAGAGACACAGAGACAGACAGAGACAGACAGAGACAGAGAGACAGAGACAGACAGAGACACAGAGACAGACAGAGACAGACAGAGACAGACAGAGACACAGAGACAGAGACACTTTTTGCAGTTTTTGCAAATATATGTGAAGCCACACTGCCACGTCAAGGCCCCTCTGCAAAGTGCGGTTCCTAACTTTACTCTAACGTCCTTTCCAAATTGAGATATATATATAGATATATATCTATATATATATATCTCAATAATTGAACTGAGCGTCTAATCTAGTTTAACAATGTTGTTAAGACAGAGGTTTTTGTTGCATATATTTGTAATCATATGTGAAGACCCAAAGAGCTCCCAGCATGGGACATGCTGCTATCATACAATGGTGAACCTCACTGGTAGGCAGCAAAGGTTTACGCTTGGTCCTAGCAACACCTTCCTATACTACGCATACTGATCTCAAACTTTCCCTAAGGCTCCATTCACATTTGTACAACTCCAAAGTAGCTCCACTTTGGAGTGCAACTTTGATGCAACTTCAACGCAACTTTGGATGCATATGACTTGGATGCGACTTTGGCTTTGACCAAAGATTACGGACAACTGTTGCATGTAAAACATTCAGGTATGACTTTCATGCAACTTTTGAGGGTTAACATGGAAGTCTATGGCCCTCAAGTTGCATGAAAGTTGGACCAATGTAGTGCATGAACTACTTTCAAATCACTTGATGTCCTAAGTCGGATGACAGGAGTTAATGGACACTCATAGCCTGTCCAACGCACGCCTAAAAAAAAAAGTATCGGTCTCCAAACCCCCCTATAGCTGATCCAACACATGTCTAAAAAAAAAAGCCTCCCAGCTCCAATTTAACCACTTAAGGACCGCCTCACGCCAATATACGTCGGCAGAATGGCATGGCTGGGCACAAGCACATACAGGTACGTCCTCTTTAAGAAGCCCAGCCGTGGGTCGCTCGCGACCCGGTCCTGAGCTCCATGACCGCGCCTGCGGGACCCGTGGACCCGATCGGGTCACAGAGCTGAAGAACGGGGAGAGGTAAGTGTAAACAAACCTCTCCCCTTGCTTCCTAGTGTGAGTGTCCCTGATCGTCTGTTCCCTGTCATAGAGAACGACGATCAGTGACGTCAGACGCCAAGCCACGCCCCCACACAGTAGTAATCGCCAGCCTTCAACCTCCCCCTATAGCTGACCCAACACATGACTGAAAATAAGTACAAGTCTCCAACCTCCCTCTATAAACAGTCTAGCACACATCTGAAAAAAGTATCAGCACTCCCTTCCCCTCTGCTACCTTTTTCACGGAAGACAGGAAGCCATGACAGGTCCGGACAAAGGGTAAGAATTTTTATGTTAGAGGCAGGTGATTGATTGCTGGGACTCCCCCACAGTCTAGTAACCAATCGCCCGCTTATTAACATGAAAAGTCCAGCCCTTTGCCCGGACCTGCCCCGTTTCCTGTCTTGCGTGAATAAGGTGGCAGAAGGGAGGGGAGTGCAAGTGCTGCTATCTTATGGAAGGGGCAGAAAATAAGTACAAGCCTCCAACCTTTCCCTATAGTCAGTCCAACACACGCCTGAAAAAAAGTATCCACCTCCAACCTCCCCCTTTAGCTGATACAACCCATGTTCAAAATGAATATTACTGGGCTCCAACCTCCCCTTATAGTCAATCCAACACACGCCTAAATAAAAGTACCAGCCTCCAACCTCCCCATGTAACTGTTCCAACACACCGCTGGTGTAGATAAGTGTGGGGTGGGGGGGGACAAACCCCAGTCCTGCAACGCTTGAAGGGGGAGCTGATGACATCTGTGGTCTTTCCATTTCTCCTTATCTGCTGCTGGTGAAAGAGAACCCACAAAAAAGCTTCTGGTCCTTTGCTGTTAATTTAGGCTTCATTTTTAGTTTGGCAGGATCTATGATGTCCTCCATTGGCATCACTGTCGTCAGGTCTGGAGGGCGCTGTGAAAAGAAGAAACACTATTAGTGAAGACTATGTACAATGATGGCCTTTCTATTTGAAATGGTTATGCACACTCAGGTGCTGGGAGAATATAGCAGAACATTGGACAATGCATTGACATGGCCCAATGTGTGATTTAATATACTTACAGTGCTCATGGTAAATGGTGGGCTTACTTCTCCAGCCTGCAGTTCCACCCAGTCTACGCTCTTAAAAAATGGGTGGCTTCGCAGATCTTTAACAAGAACCTCTCTCATTTTTGGACATTTGCGTAGGAGCTGTAAAAATATATAAAAAAAAATTGGTTATCCATGGTACAAAGGCAAGAACTATGCAATTCTACTTTTAGAACTGTTAAACAAATAGCCTTTTTTTGCTGGCTACAGATTGGTATTTACTTACTTTGTTCCCTATGAGGTCCTTGAGATCCATATTGAAATCCTCTGGGAAAGTTGGACAATGGTAGCAGGTCAAGTATGCGTACTTCTCATCCAAGTCTGAGTCAGTGTCTGACTCGGCGTCTGAATCAGTGCCTGGATCGTAGTCTGAATCGTCGCCTGAATCGTCGCCTGGATCGTCGTCTGAATTGTCGTCTGAATCATTGCCTGGATCGTCGTCTGAATCATTGCCTGGATCGTCGTCTGAATCATTGCCTGGATCGTCGTCTGAATCATTGCCTGGATCGGCGTCTGAATCATTGCCAGGATCGGCATCTGAATCAGTGTCTGAGTCGATGTCCCAGCCATCGAATGGATAATTGTTAGTTGCCATCACATAGACTATAACTCCCAGGGAGAAATAGTCAACAGCAAATCCATATGGCTGATTTAAATGAATCTGTGGAAATATCAAAGAGAGTAGAATGGTCAGTACTGATTGTTTTACTTACAAGAAGACAGGAATACCAAAATGATCCAATACTCACTTCTGGTGCCATGTATTGTGTAGTGCCGAGTTTGGAAGTCAGGGTTCGGGATTTATGCACCTCTGTTGCTGACAAGCCAAAGTCGGCTATTCTCACATGTCCGACGCTATCCAGCAGGATGTTTTCTGGCTTGAGATCCCGGTGTACAATCCCCCTGTTATGAAGGAACTGCAAGCCACAAAGGATCTCGGCAGTAAGAAATCTGATGGAGAGAGAGAAAAGATTTTATATATATATATATATATATATATAAGATTACCATACAAAATGTTTATATAATATAATAATCTAAGCCACAAAATAAAGCATTTATCTCAACGCTTCAATTATCAGGCATTGTCATGTATGATCGTAATAACTAAATCAGGTTGTAATAAAACATTACCAGTAACGATAGAGCATAGCGCAATATATACATAGAAGTGTTTTATATGGATATTTGAAATTGTTGATTAATCTGTCGTAAATGCGCTTTGCGAATTCTTACAAATTTTGTTTTTTGTGATGGTAAAGGTGTCCAAATATGATTAAGCCCTGGTTCACACTGGTGCGAGTTGACATGCGATTTGACATGTCAAATTGCGGGCGATATTTGCCGCAAATTGCGGGCAATGGCACCGTCCTAATCGGTGCGGCGCCGCATCTGCGGCGCTGCACTGATTTCAAAAAGTAGTTTCTGTACTACTTTTTGCGATTTCGGCCGCGATTTACATTGACATCTGTGTCAGATGTCTTTGTAATCGCGGCTGAAATCGGGACTGCCAGCGAGAGTGAAATCATGCGAGTTCAGCTGAACTCGCACGGCTTCACTCCCGCAGCCCAGTGTGAACCTGGGCTGAATGTGATTTTACAGTCTCTCCTAAAGCGTATGTGAGGCCAAAACAGAAAGCAACAAAATAGCTTCCCCTCTCCATCCAATACTACGATTTTTTTTTTACATTTATAGACAAACGTTATCAAAAATGACAAGGACCCACTAGATATAAATCAAATTGATTTGTTGGCAGACCCCCGTATGATATAATTACTTATAAATTTGAAAGGAGATGGGTTAGAGATTGCCCAATCAGATGAAGGGTTGGAAGCTTCCATTGGATGATGAACTGGCCAATAATGGTTTGATTGGATTATAACAGTATGTAATATGGACACACTGGGATTTAATAAAACTGGTATACACATGTAGCGGGGTCTTAAAAGTTAGTGGGATACACCTGGGGGTAGAGAGACCCAGGTGTGTAATTATGTCAGGGATTAGACCCCTTTTTCTTATTCGTGGAGGATTGGGTGGTGTAATATTCTCTTTGACCAGTGGGTGTCAGTGTACCTGCTGGCTCGAGGTAGAGTCACTATCACGGTGTTACCCTTTTTTGGTTCCTTCCTGGCGATGGTACGGCTGGGGCGGGGAACCCGCCGTGGTGTCGATGGGAGGATATAAAAGGGGAGACGCCCTCGCCACAAGGTTGTTGTTCTTTTGGGAGGGGATCACCCCTTCACGCACCCAGGCACCTTAGGCCTGGGTGCGGGCGGTTCAAGGTTCCGGCCTAGGCGCCCAAGGCCTGGCCGGAACGAAGATGGAGTCCATCCCGGGCACCTTCAGCCTGGGGTGAGGTACTATTAAGGAGGCCTGGGACCCGGTGACTCCGACTGGGTCCCGCGAGGGTGAAGTTGCTCCAGGGCGCCCCTTGCGAGGGGACCCGCATCTGAGGTGAGGAGGCTGGGGGGGTCACCCGTCCGAAGACCCGGTGTAGCGTCAACCCGGTGACGGATGGGCCTTCAGTAACTCCCTTGGAGGACATCTTCCCCTGACATGGGCTACAGCGCAGCGGAGGAGCTTCCATCAGGATTCCTGCAACCCCTGGTCATAGCACAGGGAGTGTAGGGACTAGGAACCTGTACAGTGCCTCGACCTGCTTCCCCATTGTATCATGCCATTGCCTTTGACTGTATGTGGAGATACGCAATAAACCTGAGTTTGGACTTTGATGGGTGTGTGGACTCTGTTGATGGGAGCAAAGGGAGATTCCGGCACGGAAGGACTGACCCTTATAACCAGCACACATTTGGCCCGAGGAAAAGATTGATGTTGGCCTTCACCTCACCCACATGCATGGGGAGGACATGGGCCGTGGCGCACCTCACTCTGTCGCTCGACATACCCCTAGTTAAAGAGGTCGGGGTGAGGCCGCTACACGTGGGGGCTCGTCCGGGATGAAATGTGTGTTAACCCTGAGGTTTGGAACGGCTGTGTTTGAACTTTGCTGCCCGGAGGAGGTCCGAGCAGGTCGGCCATGTGATTGGCCAAAGTGCATCCCTGTGCTCGAAGTCGTGGAAATTTCCCTGAAAAACCGGGAGAGGCCCATGCAGAATGAGCGGGAAGAGGGAGGAGTCCAGCCGTGTGACGAACTACATGTGGGGACTTTTGCTGCACTGCGCCATGAGGCACCCCATGACTGTGCAATTCGTGGGAGGAGACTGAAGGAAGCCCGCGAAAACGTGCAAGTCGTGGGAGGAGTCTGGCCACGTGTGGAGATGCACGTGGAGACTCTGGCGCGAGGTCAGCGCGTGATGGAGCAGCAAGTGGTCGGAGCGAACTCAGGCTCCCCGTGGATGCCGGTACCTTATCCTTTCAAGATGACTGCATTTGCTGCATCCATTACACACACGGGGATAAGGCTCAGGCCCCGAGGACAGTTGGCTCTGTATTCATGCAGAGACACAGAGGCCCTCGGTGTGATCTGTCCCGGATGCTCGGGACTGGTGGTCCAACTAAAGCCATTCGGGCGATGCGAAGCATGCAAGGAGTTTCTTTTTGAGGTTGAACCACACACGGAAAGGCCCCGGGCCCTACGCCTCAACTGCATCACAGGAACCGCCACTCCGGAGGGAGAGATCAAAGCCTTTGCGGAGTTTCCCGTGCGCGCTGACCAGGGCGAAGTGACTGCCCAACCAGAGACTGAGAGAGAAAAATCCGAGGACACTGCTTCGGTCACTACAGACTCCCTGCTCCCACCTCCGAAGAGGAAAGTCGGTCTGGTACAGGCATCTTATGGCCGTGGTCGAGCTTCACCCCGCCGCTTGCCTGGCCTGGATGGCGCCGGTAGAGAAGAGAGTCCCGGACATCCCAGTTCTTCAGAAGGTCCAGGTGAGCCAGGGGCTGGGACTGTGGTGTTGGTTGGAGGTGTCGGGGGTCCCCAGTCGGTGGAGCCCGCAGGGGAGGGTAGCCTTCCGTCTACTAGAGACTACCTTCCCGCTGAGATGTATGACACCTCCGACTTAGAGTCATTGTCAGACTGTGGGGATGACGGAGAGATAGACGAACTGTTTCACCGCAAGGGCTGGGACAGACGCCCACTACCTGTGCTGAGTAAACCGCAGGATTTCCCCATGTCCATAGAAGACAGTACGCTCCGGGTGAAGGCCCCGGAGTTCCCGAGGAAATCTAGTCCTCCGACCAACTTTCCGCATTCAACTACCTCACCCGCTCTGATGGTGGGGATGCAGCGTGCTTCATTGCTGGCACCAAAGGCAAAGAAACCCGAGATGGTGAAGGTGCCTCGGCACCCGGAGGCCATCGTGCAGCCAGGAGAAGGTGAGCGAGATGTGATGCCGCCTCTAGCCAGGTTGCAGAGACTTTTCTCCCAGAGAGTCGCCCGTGAATATGGGTGGGAGTACCCCTACTTGCCTCTGGACTTATTGTATGAAGTCGAGGTCCTGCGACCAAGGTGGTATGACGAGTTTGTATGGGAAAAACTTAAAGTACCCCATGCCAGGCGATACCTGTCATGTTCGCCGCCTGTGTCTAAAAAGTTCAAGGACTGCAGAGCTGATTGGAGACTTGGGCGCCATATTCATGCCGATAAGGTGCTCATCTGCAGGAAAGATGGAGAGGATGTCGAGTATTCGGTGGAAGTGTTTGACTGGCGCCTGAAGCCCCTGTTTCTGCCGGATCCAAGGTTCTACTTATAGGAAAAGTGAGCTCCTATCTTGTTGCTATTGAAACTTTCTGGAAGAGACATTCCCAGACGCCTAGAACTGTGCCCTACTTTTGTTTTGATTTGGGCTTTTCTTTTACTCACTGGAGATTTGGGAGCTGTTGTTTTTTTTCTCCCTTTTCTTCATGTGCCAAAGGCAGAGACTTTTGGGGTAGAGTTAGAGTAGGAAAGCAGGAAGAATGAAGATCTAACCAAGTGTCATTACCGCAGCGCTGTCACCAGGTGGCAGTGTTGTGCAACGGTTGTTTGAAAATGTTACACATGCATTTCTTACTTATTGGAGTGAGTGGGTCTCTCGGCTGACGGACCCACTCATGCCAAGTTAACACAGAATGTTAGGATGTTGTTTTTTTTTGTTTCCCTTCTGCAGGAGATTCGTCGGTCAAGACTACTGAGTATGGGGTGGTTCTTAGACAGTGACGGGAGGGATTGTATATGTGTACATGACAGATGTTTTATACAAAAAGTTTTAATGTTTTATAGTTCCTTTTCTGTTGAGCAGGTCTTGGCACATACAGTAGCAAAATTTTGAGGGATAGCCTCTGGGGCCCACTTCATGTCACCACTCCTTGGGAGACATGGGTGTGCACCTGACACTGGGGACCAGCGTCAAATCACCAGGGGGAGTGTGTAGCGGGGTCTTAAAAGTTAGTGGGATACACCTGGGGGTAGAGAGACCCAGGTGTGTAATTATGTCAGGGATTAGACCCCTTTTTCTTATTCGTGGAGGATTGGGTGGTGTAATATTCTCTTTGACCAGTGGGTGTCAGTGTACCTGCTGGCTCGAGGTAGAGTCACTATCACGGTGTTACCCTTTTTTGGTTCCTTCCTGGCGATGGTATGGCTGGGGCGGGGAACCCGCCGTGGTGTCGATGGGAGGATATAAAAGGGGGAGACGCCCTCGCCACGAGGTTGTTGTTCTTTTGGGAGGGGATCACCCCTTCACGCACCCAGGCACCTTAGGCCTGGGTGCGGGCGGTTCAAGGTTCCGGCCTAGGCGCCCAAGGCCTGGCCGGAACGAAGATGGAGTCCATCCCGGGCACCTTCAGCCTGGGGTGAGGTACTATTAAGGAGGCCTGGGACCCGGTGACTCCGACTGGGTCCCGCGAGGGTGAAGTTGCTCCAGGGCGCCCCTTGCGAGGGGACCCGCATCTGAGGTGAGGAGGCTGGGGGGGGTCACCCGTCCGAAGACCCGGTGTAGCGTCAACCCGGTGACGGATGGGCCTTCAGTAACTCCCTTGGAGGACATCTTCCCCTGACATGGGCTACAGCGCAGCGGAGGAGCTTCCATCAGGATTCCTGCAACCCCTGGTCATAGCACAGGGAGTGTAGGGACTAGGAACCTGTACAGTGCCTCGACCTGCTTCCCCATTGTATCATGCCGTTGCCTTTGACTGTATGTGGAGATACGCAATAAACCTGAGTTTGGACTTTGATGGGTGTGTGGACTCTGTTGATGGGAGCAAAGGGAGATTCCGGCACGGAAGGACTGACCCTCTTAACCAGCACACATTTGGCCCGAGGAAAAGATTGATGTTGGCCTTCACCTCACCCACATGCATGGGGAGGACATGGGCCGTGGCGCACCTCACTCTGTCGCTCGACATACCCCTAGTTAAAGAGGTCGGGGTGAGGCCGCTACACACAGAATGTGGTGCAGCTGTGCACAGTAACCAATCAGCTTCTAGGTTTTATTGCCAAAGCTTGCTGAAGCTACTATGCACATACACACCAGATTCTGTGTGCACCAGTTTTAGTAAATCTCCCCCACTGCGACATCTAGATGCATCGTGATCGATTATTCTTGTGGTAAAATAGATTGTTTGGAATCAGTCTCAGTAGAAGTTTGTTCCGATATGTGCAGTGCCTGAGATGTCTGTCCAGTGTGTGATTGTACATGTATATATAGGTAGAGCTTTGGTAGGACAGATGTACTGAAAGTCAGACCTTCCTGTTGGAATCGCGTATCTAGGACAAGCCTACATTTTGATATGATCTATGTACAGTACTATGTTCTACCTCCATCCCAATTATCATGGTACCCTATTGTATCACCTATCTTATATCTAGGAAAAGCCTATGCGTTGATGTAATCTATGTAGAGTACTATATTCTACCCCATCCCTATTATCATGGTAACCCATTGCCTTACCTTGTCGTCTCAATATCTACTGGTGCTCTTTTGTCTAAGAAGTTGCACAGGTCTCCACCACTCAGGTATTCCATGACGAAGAATAAGAGATCCTATGGAGAGGAAAGAAAGATCCAGGTTATAGAAATGATTCGCTATGCAGCTTTGGGTACATTGTGAGAAAAGTAGGTGTCACATACAGCGGTATTCTGAGAGAATAACCAATTAACACCGACCTCTCCCACAAAAGTAGAAGGTAGAGTCACTTACCTCTGTCTGGAAGGTACCATATGCATGAGTGCAGAATGGAATGGCACGAACTTCCTTCAGTATGTGGCTCTCGATGAGGTTATCTTTGTAGTCTTCCTTGTTCTTGATCATGATTTTAAGAGCCAGCGGTTCATCAGTGGAGGGGTGTGATGCCAAAACCACCTGGAGGGAACAGAGGGAGAGAAAATTATAAATGACACTCGGAGAAGTTCATTCACATTTAATACTTTATTTATGGATTCATAGTCTTCCTACAGAGGTTTGACGCTTCCCATTCTGAATCCGAGTCCAGAGCTCTCCAATCAGCATGGAACATGAGCTTTGCTGATTGGAGAGCTGTAGCTCTGACTCATCAGGGGTCACGTCGAACCACTGTAGAGAGACCACTGCTTCCCAACAGAGAGCAAGCGCCCCTCTCTATAACATGTTGGCAAGGGACAGGCTTTCCTACTTTGGTATTGGCTGCTACAGAAAACATTAAATATAATCATCATTTGTGTTAATGCAACCTGAACGGATTTATCTGAATGAAATGGAAAGATTTGGGCTTTAGGCCGTGTTCACATATGTGCGCCTGTGGTTTGCAGTATGGGGTCTGGTGCGTTTCTGTTCACCGGTTCAGGTGCGATTCATGTGCAAAATTTTGCCTACATTCGCACTTGAACCGGACCTAAAAAGGCACAGGACCCTTTTTGAAACCTCGCCGCAGTTGCCCCTTACATGTGTAAACCGGCTCCATTGAGTGCCAGTCACATTCACATGTCATGCGAATTGGATGTGGTTAAAAACGCGTCCAATTCGTACATATGTGAACCCAGCCTCAAAGTGTTTGTCCAGCTCTGCAACAGCTACACAGACAGAAATAAAAATACTTTTCTTTAGTAGAGTAGGGTGAGGGCATTGCTGTCTGTGTCCCTGTTGCAGATTCTCAATCACTTCCTGTCTGGTGAAACCGTTGTCAGCAGGACAGGAAGTGAGGGGAAATCTCTCTAATGTAGCCCTGGATAGTGATAAGGCCAGACAGGGGTTCAAATCCCCCCCACTCTACCTGAACATTTTAAATCGGAGAAAAGATCCGACCACTTACCTTTCCAAAACTCCCCTCTCCGAGAAACTGATGTAATCTGAAGCCATCCAATGTCATTGGGATGACCTCGTTAGTGCTGGGGGACCGACGGTCACATGTTGGTCGAGTCTTGATGTGGATTTCGCGTTCGGTCTCGCTCACTGGGGCAGGCCTGCCGTGTGAGCTGTGTCAACGGTAAATACCGTATACATCTGCAATAAAAAAGAAAGAATCAGATTTAGCACCTTCATCTACATTTGATACATATTTCATTGTTGAACATCAAATTATAGAGCGAAAACTCCAGTGCCAGGGACAATAAATAAACCCGCTATATCAAAAATGCTGGTTGCCTGACACTTATCCCAACCCACTGGCTGTAATGCTTTCTACAAGTCAGTGAGTCGGCAACAAGTATTTTTAGTGATGTGATGATGGACTTTTATAGTAAAATGGGTGGGCGGGTCACAAAGGAAGTTGTGAAACTGCAACAGGAAGTAGCTGTGTCACCTGCCTGGCTGTGCATTGTGGAAGGGGTTGGTAAATCATCAGACCAGCTGGGAAAAATGGCAAATATATTTTAGGAGAAAAGGAAAGGTTTTGTGAACTGGCAGTAATGTTAAGTGTGTCATATGTCATCTCTGAGATCAGACATGAGATGGGTCACCCACTATGGGGGGGTCTTACACCAGCCTGACATTCAGCCAAAATAAACATATCAGCCGAAAGAGAAAACAAGAGCCTAATGTAGTAGGAATGTTTATGTATGTGTTTTCCTATCATTGGTTTATAGATATTCATAATCTCCCTTTTATTAATATATGTGAAAGGGCTATTTAAGCCCAAAGCAAACATTCAATATATGGCTATGGGACAGGAAGTGAAGGTAAATCTCCGCAATGGGACACAGATAGCGGAAAACAAAATCTGACAGAGGTTATAACCCTCCCTTGTTCTATTCAAAATGAAAAAAATTGGCTATAGTTCTACTTTAAGTTATGTAAAACCTTTATCTTAAAAGGAACAAAACTTTTGTTGTAACTGCAATGTTAGCTGAAGTTTTGCTTCAATTTGTTAATGTATGTAAATCTGCTAGTCATTCTATCACTCCCTCTCTCCCATACTGGCTGTCTGCTGTGCTCCCTGTATACAGCTCTGATCATTGATACCCGAGACTCCAATAAACAAACATCAGGAATTGAGCGTAATTCTCAGCGCCATATCGCACACAGACTGTCATCAGTGAGGATATAGAAATCATGGAGGAGACAAATTTCCACCAATGAGATTCCAGTTACTGGGCCTCCTAACTGTCACCCCCTCCCCCCTGACAGTGATTGTTGATGATCTGCAGAAGAGGCTTTCATTGTTAGAAATGAACAGAGACATCATTCTACAGTCCAAGGAGACCGGAGAGCTGCTAACAGTTCTAAACCTGTCCAAATGAAAAGGGATCTATAGGGATCAGACTGCAGGGTTGTGTTTTTCAGCCATATAGATAGTATGGCTGAAATCGCATTGCATTCGGACCAAACTCGCACAGGACCCTTTTTTTTGGTCCGCACCAGAATCGGATCGCATTGGGTGTTCACACCCATACGATCCAATATATGTCCGAACTGTCAGTTTGCAGTGCAATATGCGAGCTGAAATGGGGGTGTCATTAACAATGTATTGACACTCCCGGCAGTTCGCATATGGCAGTGTGAACTGCTATGCTAGTCGGGTGCGATGCGGGAATCCGCATTAGATTTGCAGGGTTCCCGCATCGCACAAGCGTGAACTGAGCCTTATTTAAAAAAATAAATAATAATCTGCAGATTGGTGTTTACAAGACACAACCCAGCAATTGGAATGTAAACCAGGCTTGTCCTCTTCCCATCCACTATGTGATTTACTCCCCACACTGCTTGTTCCAATGCGTGTCTATCCAGGACCATGTGTGCCAGTTACTGTGCCCTGTCCATGGCCATCCCTATACATGTGTACATATGGGAATGTCACCCGTCATCAATGGGGAAAAGTAGAAAATGAATCACAATACTCACCATTTAAATCCTCTGTCTTCTTGTGTGGGCCATAGACTTTACGGCCGACACCAAAGCATCCAGCGGCCGCTCTAATGCAGCCGCGCAGAAAAGCTTTAGCCCTCTTTATTTTTGTGGGCTTCTTGTTTGGGGTATCTGCAGGCTGTTCAATGATACCTCCTTCCATAGGTGGTCTTCCAGTGGTCTGTGTATCTTTGGTGTTAATGTGATTAACAGCCTTTTTACACTGAAAAAATCTCATTCTGAAGAATAATCTAAGCATGCTTTAAGCGCAGGAGAATGAAATTACAATACAATTGAATCAAATGAAATCACTAGAGTGAATTCCCAATCCAAATATCACCAGAGAAAAAACACGTCTGCACGGTTCAGTAAACACTCTGGGACTGGCAGACTCCTACTGAGCGCCGCCTTATATAGGGGCAGCTGATGACATCACAGCGAATGGTCATGTGACCTAGTTGTTTTTCTGCTTGTTTTTTTTAAATTCCTGGCACTCTGCCAAGAGTAACGGACAGGTTTATTTTATTTTTAAAGGAACCTTTTACCTGGTTTGTTAGCTTTGTGAATTCAGCCTCTAGGCTCAGTATATAGATCTCACATGCCAAATTATTATTATTATTATAAAAAATATTTATTTAAAGTGACAGTATTTTGATATTTAAAATGTACAGTCCTATGGCTTAAAGTGGAGTTTCATCCACATTTTCAACTCCTCTGCATCCCTCACTAAATTGTGCACTGTAAACAAATTGGATATTTTTTTCTCAGCACATACTGTATATTTGCTGTATTCATTCTTCACTTCCTCCTCCCTGGCCGCGGTCCATCACATCATTTCCTGTTTGCAATGCCTCCTGGAAGATGTGTGTCATCAATCCCAGGAGGCAATGGGCATTGCGGGGCTTTTGTTGCCATGGTTACCAAAGCTTCTTATACACAGTGATGGGTGGTGGGGGAGGCGGCTGGAATATCTCGGCTCCGGGGGGAGAGCACAGCCACACCATTACTAATCATTTATAATAGAGTACTATGAGGGGGCAATAGGATGGGGCAGGTTTGATGGGGGACGTTTTTGATGGGCCAATAGGACAGGGGCAGTTTTTGATGGGGGGCAGTTTTTGATGGGCCAATAGGACGGGGGCAGTTTTTGATGGGGCAATTTTTGGTGGGGAAATAGGACAGGGGCAATTTTTGATGGGGTAATAGGATGGGGGCAGTTTTGATGGCACAATTTTTGATGGGGCAATAGGACGGGCAGTTTTTGATGGGGCAATTTTTGATTCGGGGCAGTTTTTGGTAGGGAAATATGATGGGGGCAATTTTTTTGACGGGGCAGTTTTTGATAGGGTAATAGGACGGGCAGTTTTTGATGGGGCAATATGATATGGGCAGTTTTTGACAGGGGCAATTTTTGATGGGGTCAGTTTTGATGGGGTAATAGGACGGGACAGTTTTGATGGGGCAATAGGATGGGGGAAGTTTTTGATTGGGCATATTTGATGGTGGCAGTATGAGGGGGCAGCTTCTGGAAAAGGTAATTACTTTTTTAAACAATGCTAATTGTAAATGATATACCTCTTTCTGTGCAGATGATAGATAGATAGATCTATCTAATTTATTTATCTCTATCTCACTATCTCTATCTGCACAGAAACAAGATATATCATTCACAATTAGCATCTTTTAACCACTTGAGACCCGCGCTATAGCCGAAAGACGGCTGCAGCGCGGCTCTCAAGTGCCGAGTGGACGTCCGACGTCCTGGTTTGTTTACATCCTGCCGCGCGCCCTCAAGGAACAGCTGTGCGCGCTGCATCACGTGATGCCGATTAGTGTGCCTGGTGGCCGCGATGACCGCCAGGTACATGCGATCGGCTTTTACAGAGGCAGGACATGGATCTCTGTGTAAACACAGAGATCCACATCCTGTCAGGGAGGGAGGAGACCGATGCTGTGTCCCTTGTACATAGGGACACAGATCGGTCACCTCCCCCAGTCAGTCCCCTCCCCTCCACAGTAAGAGACACTAATAGAGAACATATTTAACCCCTTGATCGCCCCCTAGTGTTAACCCCTTTCCTGCCAGTCACATTTATACAGTAATCAGTGCATTTTTATAGCACTGTTCGCTGTATAAATGTGAATGGTCCCAAAATAGTGTCAAAAGTGTCCGATATGTCCGCCGCAATATCGCAGGCTTGACAAAAATCGCAGATCGCCGCCATCACTAGTAAAAAATTAAATATATAATAAAAATGTCATAATTCTATCCCCTATTTTGTAGGCACTATAACTTTTGCGCAAACCAATCACTATATGCTTATTGCAATTTTTTTTACCAAAAATAAATAGAAGAATACGTATCGGCCTAAACTGAGAAAATACTTTTTTTTTTTTTTAAATTGGAAAATTATTATAAAAAAAGTAAAAAAATATTGTGAGCATGCGTGAGATCTGGAGGTGCATGCTGGGTATACAGGAAAAGATACAGTCTGGCTTCAGATGCCCACACATGAGATGGCCACGGCCTGCTGGGACTTACGAAAGTAAGAAATCAATGGTGCAAAAATACAAAATGCACCTTAGTTTACAGCAGTGGTTCTCAACCTATCTAGTGCCGTGACCCCTTGATAAAATTTCCCAAGTTGTGGGGACCCCTAACAGTAAAATTTTCGTAGCGTGGGTTGTTGGCACCCAAGGCAAGACGAGCAATTTGCGCCCCTAATCCACAGACATTTAGCGCTCCCTGAGTCCCTTCCACTTGTACAGTATTAAAACCCCTTCTGGTACATTTTAGAACGTTCCACTCTTTCTCTTTGTTCTCCTTACTTTTCCCTTTTATCTCCCTCTATCCTAATTTCTTGTCTCGCCCCCATCCCTCTCTAGCCATCTTTCTTGTTCTCTTATTCTTTCTCTCCCTTTTTCTTTGTTTCTCCCCCTCTTTTGCTCTCCCTTCAATGTATTCTCTTTTTATTCCTTATCTTACTCCTTGGTGGGGGGAATGGGATGAGCGGCAGTGCTGGAGGGAGTTCTGATCAGCCAACTTAGGTGCTCTTGATCAAGGTCATATGCTGATCTGAGAACTGTAGTGGGGACTTTTAATGGCAGCTATAACCCCAGGTAGTGTTACTCACTGTGTCTGCGGCTTCACTGTGTCAACAGCTCTGTGGTGTCTCGCAACATTGACACCTATGCCGAAGTCAGGAGATGGGGTCTCCTCCAGCCCCTCCCACTTAATATTCCTCACCAATCATCTGACCTCTAGTCTCTGCCCCCCCCAGCCATGCCATTTAACTGAATGGGGAGCTGCGAAGAGGCTGAGTGGGCGGCTGCGGGCTCCAGGAACAGCCCAGCTGCGCGGCCACAGGCTTCAGGGACAGCCCTGCTGGGCAACCGCGAAAAAGCTGGGAGAGCGGTACAGGCTTCAGGAACAGCCCAAGATTCTTTGACCCCTGGCAAATCGTCATTCGACCCCCAGGTTGAGAACCACTGGTCTACAGCATACCTTTACTAGAATACATTAAGCATGAGGATTATAGGGGTAATTTTATTAAAAAAATAAAGTTTTGGCTGGAACACCGCTTTTAACAACTTAAGGACCGCCGCCTGTACATTTACGTCGGCAGAGCGGCACGGACAGGCATAGGCACGTACCTGTACGTCCCCTTTAAGATGCCGCCGTGTGGTCGCGCACCGGCGGCATGCTCGCGACCCTGTCGCTTTCTCCGTGAGCCCGACCGTGGGTCCCGTGGACTCGGTTGCCACGGGAATACCCACGATCGTCTCACGGAGAGAGAGAGATAGCGGGGAGATGCTAGTTTAAACAAGCATCTCCCCTCTCTGCCTAGTGACAATGACACTGATCTCCGCTCCGTGTAGTCAGAGTGGAGATCAGTGTCATGTCACACACAGCCCATCCCCCCTACAGTAAGAAGCACTCCCTAGGAAACACTTAACCCCTACATCGCCACCTAGTGGTTTACCCTTCACTGCCAGTGTCATTTTCACAGTAATCGGTGCATTTTTATAGCACTGATTGCTGTAAAAATGACAATGGTGTCAAAAGTGTCCGATGTGTCCGCCATAATGTAGCAGTCATGATAAAAATCGCTAATCGCCGCCATATCTAGTACATTTTTGCTCTATTTTTGTTTATAGCGCAAAAAATAAAAACCGCAGAGGTGATCAAATACCAGCAAAAGAAAGCTATATTTGTGGGGAAAAAAAGGACGTCAATTTTGTTTGGAAGCCACGTCGCACGACTGCGCAATTGTTAAAGCGACGCAGTGCCGAATCGCAAAAAGTGGCCTGGTCTTTGACCAGCAAAATGGTCCGGGGCTAAAGTGGATAAAGTAGAATTATAGGAAAAACTTTTTTTTTTTTGGATATAGCAAGAGAGGATTATGAACCCCACTATCAATGTATTTATTTATTTTACCATCTGTGTCCCATTGCGGTGATATACCATCACTTTCTGTACCATAGCCAAAGAAAAGGAAATGCCTGCAAATTAAGGGAATTCCTTGGGGACCCCCAGGTCACTAGAACTAGTATCCCTGTTGGAGGATTTTCCCTTCTATTACTTTTCTGGGGACAACCCAAAATTTGGGATTTTCTTTTAGTTTCATTTTTAACAATAATGGTAACCAGGATAAATAGAGAGTGGGAATCTCCCTAACGGGACACAGGCAGCAATAAAAACTATAGGTGTTCTAATCCCTCCCCACTCTATACAAAACAAAAATGTTTTGCCTTGAGTTTTACTTTAAAGCGGACTTAAGTCCATTTTTTCAACTTTCCATTAAATCTTCTGTCCTTGTTTTAACTTTAGATAGTATAATTTTTTTTTTCTGCCAGTAAATACCTTATACAGCCCACTTCCTGTTTCTTGTCTGGTCATTAGCCTAGGCTTATGACATCATGCACAGCTCTCACTATCGCTCTCGTGAGAGTTTGCCAGGAAGGGAGGGGGTGAGTCATAAGAGGGCAAATGAGAGCTGCCGAACTGGAGGTGTGTGTCTGTGTAACTCCAGGAAGTGAACGGGCAGCAGCTTCAGCTGCCCACAGTTATAATGGCTGCAGTCAGACTTGGTGGAGGGAAATTTCTGCAGCATATTTGGCAAGTACAGAATCACAGTATATCTCAAATAATATGCAAAGTGGTTGGAGGGAAGCTTCAGAATGGCAAAGATGTTTTTATTACAAATTTATGTGAGCAGCCTGCAGTTCCTCTTTAAGGAGTCTTCAGCAACTTAGGTCGGGTGCAAAGGGGGCCCTTCCTGAGCTGGGCTGTGTATATTCATAGACAGACGCAGCGCTGGCAAGCCACACCCCCGCTCCCACATCATGGGAGTTTGACTGACAGCAGCAGGGACCTATGGCTCCCAGTGCTCTGTGTCAGAAGTGAGAGTAGAGGTGCTGGAGTAATGAGAGGTACAGGTAAGTGTTTAGGAATGTTAAGGTAGGTGGGCTTTTTTTCTTTTTTTTTTTTTACCTTAATGCATCAAAGTGAAAAATGTTTTGAGTTTAGAACCAATTTAAAGCTGCCTGAAAATAGCTTATAGTGCCTGAAAATTGCTGTATGGCCAATTTAAGAGCTTTCTATCTAGAGGTCGACCGATATATCGGTGGGCCGATATATTTGCCGATATTTCGTCTTTTTAAAGAAATCGGCTTCGGCCGATTATTATGTTTAAAAAGGCCGATTTGTGAAGGATCCGAGGCAGGGTCGTGCTGGGGGGAAATCCCCCCCACCCCGCGACCGTACACCGTCTAAACTAAACGGTTGCTAGCACGGCCGCTGCCTGCTGACTTTTTTTTTCCCCCCAGTGGAGGAAGTCGGCAGCGCCGGCCGCCGATTGGCTGTTACTGGCCACGCTGCATTCTGAGGTTTGTAGTCTGGAGGCAGAGGCGGGCGCGCAGCACGTCAGGGGATGAATGGAGCTGTCTTTGACCATGCGAGGCAACGGAACGGAGCCAGGAGCGCTCCGCTGGTGCAAGTGCCAGTGAATGACATTGAGTTGTATTGGTGGGCACTGATAACTGAGCTGTATTGGTGGGCACTAATAACTGAGCTGTATTGGTGGGCACTGATAACTGAGCTGTATTGGTGGGCACTGATAACTGAGCTGTATTGGTGGGCACTGATAACTGAGCTGTATTGGTGGGCACTGATAACTGAGCTGTATTGGTGGGCACTGATAACTGAGCTGTATTGGTGGGCACTGATAACTGAGCTGTACTGGTGGGCACTGATAACTGAGCTGTATTGGTGGGCACTGATAACTGAGCTGTACTGGTGGGCACTGATAACTGAGCTGTACTGGTGGGCACTGATAACTGAGCTGTACTGGTGGGCACTGATGTACTGTACTGGTGGGCACTAATGAGGTGGCACTGACAGGCTGCACTGGTGGGCACTGATGGACACTGATGGGCTGCACCCCACCTCTCCACCCTAAACAATAACCTCCTCCCCACCTCTCTACCCTAGATTTTCTGAGATTAAGGAAAGAGAAAAAAAATCGGCCTAAAATATCGGCCGCAAAAATCGGCAACATATATCGGCCATCGGCCGCCCCGATTTCTAAATATCAGCATCGGCCAGAGAAAAACCCATATCGGTCGACCTCTATTTCCATCCATTGATTGATTTCCAGCTATATTTATCAAGACTGTATAACCATTTCATATTGTGGTGTATTTCTAGATTTTATAGTATTGGATGGAAGATGGTCTGGCATTTACTGCTTTCTTTGTTCCTATGGAGGAGATGGATTGTTATCCCTGGGATAGAAGGTGGTGAGCTGGGAAATTTTACAGTGGTCTCTGGATCAGGAATAGAGGAGAAGTCTTCAGTGGGGACTAAGGAGAGATTTCCTATTGTTTCTAGCTGTCAGGTTGATCGGGTATTTAAAGTGATCGTAAAGGATTTTTTATTTTTTTTGTTTAAATAACAAACATGTTATCCACACCTGCTCTGTATAATGGCTTTTCACTTTTCAAAGAGTGTAGAAAGGGAAAGACAGCAGATATACAAATAAAACTTATGTAGGGAGATTTGTTTAATCTCTGTGTATCATCTGAGGCTGGTCACTTCACTGGATATAGGAGAGAGTTCACATCCACTTTAAACCATGTGCACCTCCAAAGAGCACACAGAGAGGGTTACATTTTCTATAAAACTTCCTGGAGTTATTCTTTAATACTACACACTTGTAAATCTGTGCACTGAGCCTACATACCCAACTCTTGGTTTCTCATCCCTGCTAAGAGTAGTTTAGTATTAGTAAAAGCAGGACACTTTACACATAACACCCAGCCAGTGTCATTAGTACAGTGACAGTGTATAGTATTATTACTGATCACTGAATTAATGTCACTGGTGATGTCCGTGGCAGTTAGTCAGCCCCCCCCCCCTCCCAGCGTCAGTTAGTGTTAGACTGCCCGTCGCACTATCACAGTCCCTTAAAAGGCACTGATCCCCACCTTTGGTAGTATGGGGAAAAAACATTAGAGGTGCACTGAAATTTCGGCCGCAAAACATATATCCGCTGAAAACTGTTTTCGGCATTCGGCAGAAAGAAGAAAGAGTGCCGATAATGGAACAAAAAAAAGGGTGTGGAAATTCAAATCCAGCTTTATGACACAGCGGGAGATCACTGGACTAGTGAGGCTGCATCTGGCGGTCACCGGTGAGGCTGCATCTGGCGGTCACCAGTGTGGCTGCATCTGGCGGTCACCGGTGAGGCTAAATTGATCTTTTGTATCATGTCTGCAGTCTCTGACCATCTCTTGTATCATATCTGCTAAAGGTGCACCGAATGGAAATTTTGCTAATACTATTAGCAGTGTGTTTTAAAGGGGTTGTAAAGGTTCAGGGTTTTTAAAAAACAAAAAAACAAACATGTCATACTTAACTCCGCTGTGCAGTTGGTTTTTCACAGAGTGGCCCCGATCTTCGTCTTCTGGGGTCCTTCAGCGGCGCTACTGGCTCCTCCTCTTCTCGAGTGCCCCGTTGGAGAAGCGCTCTCCTTCATGGACAACAGTGCGGTCGCGCTTCCGTGTCCTGCTTCTGCGTCTATTCACACAGAAAGCAGGACTCGGCCCCGGCGCCCGCGTCACTGGATTTGATTGACCGCAGCAGGAGCCAATGGCTGTGCTGCTATCAATCCATCCAATCAGGCCCAGAGAGACCGGCTTTTGCTGGTGTGCTTGTCCCCGGCGTGAGATAGAGGGGGTACAGGAAAGTAAAACAGGGGAGAGGGGGGGGGAAGAGGCTGCAGGATTACAGGAGGTTTTTCACCTCAATGCATAGAATGTATTGAGGTGAAAAACCTTGAAGGTGTACAACCCCTTTAAGTTTAAGTGATTGCAGACATGATACATGAGCTTTTCTTGCAGTAAAGGGAACAGCAATAATTTAATAATCATTTAAATTTCTGATATTAAATAAAAAGTCAAATATAATACAATTTATATATAAAAATATAAATATTTATAAAAAACTATCTTTTTCCGTTTTGGCTTTCGGCTAAGTGCATCTTGCGTTTTCGGTTTTTGTTTCGCCACCAAATTTTCCATTCGGTGCACCCCTAATAAATATTCCTGTATCTAAACCATTGTTTGTAGGTGCAATACCTTTATGCAAACCAACCAATATACACTTATTGGGATTTTTTTTTATCCAAGACATGTAGTAGGATACATTTTTGCAAAAATTTATAGAGAAATTTAATTTTAAATTCCAATTTTGTTATTGGATATGTATTGCACCAGCAAGGGGAAAAATAAATTATATATATATATATATATATATATATATTGTGACAGCAGGAAGGTAAAGTCACCTGGTTGCATCCAGGGGGGTAGGTATATTTCTCCCAGATTCAGGCTTTATGCCGACTTATACAACTAGGGAGAGAGTTGATGAAGCCCAGCTGAGGCTAGTGGGCTCATGGATGATTCATACCTCTAGGGAGAGTGCTGGGCGTCGTGCAGGCAGGGAGTTGATGAGACCAGCTGAAGCTTGTCAGCTCGTTTAAGGCCTCTATAAAAACTCCCAGCTTCATTAGGTGTTTGCTCATGCCTGGAACCAGACCTGTGTGGACTGTCTAGGGAGAGTGAACCCCTGTGCGGTGAGACAAAGCCTGTGTGGCTGTTTGCTTGGACATTTACTAAACCAGGGACTTAGGGACTAGGACAGCACCAGGCTGATCCCAGTTGTTAGTTAGGGAAACCTGCATGTTTAGTCAGAGGTCAAGCTGACCAGGATTTATTTTGTTTATGTTTCTTTTTGCTTTGCTGTGTTTTTGTCACTGTAAATAGAGAAATAAACCGCACCTTTTGATTTTGAAAAAACACAACCTCCGTCTGCTGGGCCTGTTTTTGTGTGGGGAGCCCATCCAGGGGGTCACACACACCCGCTACCGAGCTAACCCCCTCACAGTTGGTGGAGAACCAGTGGCAGTTTTTTTTTAAGCCAGCATGGAGGAGATACTGAAACAGCTGGCTCTAGCAAATGCCAATCAACAGCAGACAAATGCAGGTTTGCAAAAGAGCCTTGCAGCTCAACAACAGAGCTTCGCAGCCCAGCAACAAGCCCAGCAGCAATCTGAGGCCCGCTTCATAGACCTGTTGCAGAAGCAAGAGCAGAGACTACAACAACAGATGGAAGCAGTAATGCAGCAACGTCCGCAGACCAGTGAGGAAAGCCGTCCCACTAATACCGCGTCCTTTGGGGTGAGTCGTTTATTGACAAAAATGACTGGAGAGGATGATCCAGAGGTATTTTTGACCACATTTGAAAGGACTGCTGAAAGAGAAAAGTGGCCTGAGGAGCAGTGGGCTGGACTGGTGGCTCCTCTGTTAACTGGTGAATCGCAGAAAGCTTACTATGACCTAGAGCCTGACCAAGCAAAAGACTATGTGATGCTAAAACCTGAAATATTGGCAAGGCTGGGTGTCACCCTGGCTGTCCGGGCTCAGCGTGTGCATAACTGGACTTTCCAGCTTGGAAAACCCCCCAGGTCTCAAATGTATGATCTCATTCCCCTGAGCAGGAAGTGGCTACAGCCAGAGACTTTGTCCGCACCGGAGATTGTGGAACGTGTTGTGATGGATCGTTTCTTGAGAGCTCTTCCTACCGCCATTCAAAAGTGGGTAAGCCATGGAGACCCAGAAACGGCCTGTAAACTTGTGGATCGTGTAGAGAGATACTTGGCTGCAGAGAACCTGACGGCCTCTTCCAGAGACTCTTGGACTTTCCACCCTAAGACCAGACCATCCCCAGGGGCGGATAAGATGATTCCAAGGGGTGAGGGTGGAGAGAGTGAGAGGGTGGGAGCTCTGCCCAGGGTTTGGCGAGAACAGCCTGGGAAGTCGGGGGCTCAAGAGGCAGCCAAAAGGATTGTTTGCTACCGCTGCCGGCAAGCGGGACATATTGCAGCAAATTGCCCGGTTGTGGAGAAACCCATGCAATGTGACTTTCTGACGGACAGACGTCAGTCGCTGTGTGCGACAGTCGCATGCACTGCCATTCGGGGAACTGAGAAACATTTATGCAAAATGTGTATTAATGGTAGAAATGTTGTGGTATTACTGGATTCAGGTAGCCTTGTGACCCTGATAAAGGCTGAATTAGTTAAAACAGAGGTCTCTGGGAATAGCAAGGTAGCTGTTATTTGTGTGCATGGGGACACCCGAGAGTATCCAGTGACTACAGTGTGTTTCAAGACCCCCAAAGGTACCCTCTCTCATCCAGTGGGGTTAGTATCTCAACTACCGAATGATGCCATTGTGGGAAGGGATTTTCCGAAGTTCTGGGAACTGTGGGATGATCCTGAGCCCCCCACTGGTGCCCCTATGTACAAGGAAGGTGATAGCCAGAACTCCTCTGAGAGTGGTGAGGACTCTCCAGAATTTCCCTTGTCAGTATTGGCAGGCGAGACTCAAGAAACTGGAGAGGAGCCCACCTCCTCAGACGAAAACCTACCGTCTGTGGAGTTTTCTGATCTTGAGGTTCACAGGGAAAATTTTGCCACAGAACAGTTAAAAGACCCCGCCCTAATAAAGGCACGGGAAAACGTCGTGGAAATAGATGGCGAGTTAGTAAACCCAGATAATACCTGCACTTACCCATACTTCAGCGTAGAGAAGGACCTACTGTATCGGGTGGCAAAAAGGGCAGAAGAAACCGTTGAGCAGCTTGTGGTGCCCAAACCTTACAGGAAGTTGGTGTTGGAGTTGGCCCATGGGCACATTCTTGGAGGTCATCTGGGGACAGAGAAAACCCGAGAGAGGGTATTACAGAGATTCTATTGGCCTGGGGTGATGAAGGACATAGAAAATTATTGTTCCTCCTGCCCTGTGTGTCAGAGGTCGGCCCCGATGCCACATTTCCGTAGCCCGCTGGTCCCTCTACCCATCATTGAGGTCCCGTTTGAGAGGATCGCAATGGATTTGGTAGGTCCTATAATCAAGTCCGCTAGGGGGCACCAGTACATATTAGTTATAATGGACTATGCCACCCGTTATCCAGAAGCGATCCCTCTCCGAAATACCTCGGCCAAAACCATAGCCAAAGAGCTATCTCTTGTTTTTAGCCGGGTGGGTATTTGTAAAGAACTGCTTACGGACCAAGGTACACCCTTTATGTCCCGGGTTATGAAAGAGCTGTGTAAATTGTTCAAAGTGACGCAATTGCGTACGTCTGTGTATCACCCCCAAACCGATGGGCTGGTTGAAAGATTCAACAAAACCCTAAAACAAATGTTGAAGAAAGTGGTGGATAGAGATGGAAAGGATTGGGACTGTCTACTTCCTTATTTGATGTTTGCTATTAGGGAGGTGCCCCAATCCTCTACGGGATTCTCCCCCTTTGAGTTACTGTATGGGAGACACCCAAGAGGGCTGTTGGATATTGCCAAGGAAACTTGGGAAAGTGAGAGTTCTCCCCACAGGAGTGTGATTGAGCATGTCGCCCTGATGCAAGATCGAATTGCACAGGTAATGCCCATCGTGAAGGAACATTTGGCCCAAGCGCAGTTGGCACAGCAGAGAGTGTACAACCGTGGAGCCAAGACCCGTACCTTTTCCCCGGGGGATAGGATACTGGTACTTGTCCCTACGGTTGAAAGTAAATTCCTTGCCAAATGGCAAGGCCCCTACGAGATAATGGAAAAAGTGAGCGAAGTGAATTACAAGGTCAGACAACCAGGAAGGCGAAAGCCCGAACAGATCTATCACGTTAATCTGTTGAAAGCCTGGAGGGATAGAGAGTCCCTAGTCGCAGACACTTGGTCACCAGCTCAAACTGGTTGCGTGATTCCTGAGGTTGGAATAGCAGCCACCTTGTCACAACCCCAACAACAGGAGGTTAAGGAGTTTGTGCTTCGCAACAAGGAGGTATTCTCTGAGCTGCCGGGACAAACATCTGGGGTAGAGCATGACATCATTACCCCGCCCGGTGAAAGGGTGAAGTTAAAACCCTATCGGATCCCAGAGGCCCGACGGGAGGCAATACGGGAGGAAGTACAGAAAATGCTGAACTTAGGGGTGATAGAGGAGTCCCAAAGTGATTGGTCTAGTCCCATCGTGTTGGTGCCTAAACCGGATGGGAGCTGGCGATTTTGTAACGATTTTCGTCAGTTGAACAAAGTTACAAAATTTGACACCTACCCCATGCCACGTATAGATGAGTTGATCGACCGGCTGGGAACAGCCCGATACATGACGACTCTTGACCTCACAAAAGGGTATTGGCAAATCCCCCTGGCCAAGTCGGCCAAAGAGAAAACCGCATTTGTAACCCCAGACGGGGCGTTCCAATATAAAAGAATGCCGTTCGGGTTACAGAATGCGGCGGCCACATTCCAGCGGAAAATGGACCAGATGCTGAGGCCCCATCGGAAGTATGCTGCGGCTTACCTGGATGACGTAATTGTCCATAGCACAGATTGGGCCTCACATCTGCCAAAAGTGCAAGCAGTCCTGGACTCTGTTCGGGAAGCGGGGTTTACGGCTAACCCCAAGAAGTGTACCATTGGGCAGGAGGAGGCCAAATATCTTGGGTACACCATTGGGAGGGGAGTAATAAAACCCCAACTCAACAAAGTCGAGGCCATCCAGAGTTGGCCACGTCCCAACAGCAAGAAGCAGGTACGAGCCTTTCTGGGAATCGCTGGGTATTATCGGCGATTCATTCCCCACTTTGCTTCTAAGGCTGTGCCCCTAACCAACCTGACGAAGGGGAAAGGGTCGGTCATGATTAAATGGACCCCCGAGGCTGAGGCAGCATTCCAATTCTTGAAACAAGCCTTATGTAGCCAGCCAGTGTTGTACTCACCCGACTTCTCTAAAGACTTTGTCGTACAAAGTGATGCGTCAGATGTGGGGTTAGGAGCAGTATTGTCCCAGGTCTGGAACGGGGAAGAGCACCCAGTCATTTACCTCAGCAGGAAGTTGAAGTCCCATGAGGTAAATTACGCCACGGTTGAAAAGGAGTGTTTAGCGGTGAAGTGGGCTCTAGATTCCCTTCGGTACTATCTGCTAGGTAGGCACTTTGACATGGTTACGGATCACGCTCCGTTAAAGTGGATGGCTCAAAACAAGGAGACAAATAGAAGAGTAAATAGGTGGTTCCTGGCCCTACAGGAATTCAACTTCACAGTAAAGCATCGCCCTGGCGTTCAAATGGGGAATGTGGATGCTTTGTCTCGAGTACATGAATGCCTGATTGCTGGTGTTCCAACCCCAAGGTTAAAACAAGAGGGGGGGGTATGTGACAGCAGGAAGGTAAAGTCACCTGGTTGCATCCAGGGGGGTAGGTATATTTCTCCCAGATTCAGGCTTTATGCCGACTTATACAACTAGGGAGAGAGTTGATGAAGCCCAGCTGAGGCTAGTGGGCTCATGGATGATTCATACCTCTAGGGAGAGTGCTGGGCGTCGTTCAGGCAGGGAGTTGATGAGACCAGCTGAAGCTTGTCAGCTCGTTTAAGGCCTCTATAAAAACTCCCAGCTTCATTAGGTGTTTGCTCATGCCTGGAACCAGACCTGTGTGGACTGTCTAGGGAGAGTGAACCCCTGTGCGGTGAGACAAAGCCTGTGTGGCTGTTTGCTTGGACATTTACTAAACCAGGGACTTAGGGACTAGGACAGCACCAGGCTGATCCCAGTTGTTAGTTAGGGAAACCTGCATGTTTAGTCAGAGGTCAAGCTGACCAGGATTTATTTTGTTTATGTTTCTTTTTGCTTTGCTGTGTTTTTGTCACTGTAAATAGAGAAATAAACCGCACCTTTTGATCTTGAAAAACCACAACCTCCGTCTGCTGGGCCTGTTTTTGTGTGGGGAGCCCATCCAGGGGGTCACACACACCCGCTACCGAGCTAACCCCCTCACAATATATATATATATATATATATATATATATATATAATTATTTTATTTTTTTTCAAAAGTTTTGGCCTTTTTTTCATTTATGAAATAAATAAAAACTCAGTGGTGATCAAATACCACCAAAAGAAAGCTCTATTTGGGCTCTTTCACACGGAGGTCCGTTCAGGTCCGCCTGTCAGTTTTTTAGGCGGACCTGAAACGGATCCTCTATGTAGCCCTATGGAAGCACGGATGTCAGCAGAGACATGCCCGCTGACATCCGCTCCGCCAAAGTGTGACGGAGGAAAACCCTATTTTTCCTTCCGTCGGCGGAGCGGATCGGATGACAACGGACTCTACGGTCCGTCGTCATCCGATTCCCCATAGGGGAGAGCGGCGCTCTGACAGGGCGGTCCCTGCACAGTGTGCGGGGACCGCCCAGTCATCCGTCGGCTCAGCGGGGATCAACGGAGCGATCCCCGCTGAGCAAGCGGAGCTTCACGGGGCGGATCTTCACGGATCCGCCCCGTGTGAAAGGACCCTTAGTGTGCAAATATTATATACATTTTGTTTGGGTAAGTGTTGCATGACTGTGCAATTAACAGTTAAAGTAGTGCAGTGCTAAATAGCAAAAAATGGCCCGGTCATGAAGAGGGTAAAATCTTCCGAAGCGCAAGTGCGTTACCCCAACCCTACCTCTTGTTTAAAAATAAATTGATTGCCCAGCATCCCTTTAGCCCCCATTTGCTCCGGTGCGACTTGTCATTCGATTTGATCATTCCAAATCCCATGACAAGTCGCACCCCGTTGCCGGCAATGGAACTGTTCATATCTCTGTGACTTATGTCGCAGTGATTATGGAAAAGGTTCCTGCACTACATTTTACCGATTTTCATTGCGTCTTGCATAGATTTCTGTTAAATGAAGTTCAATGAATCGCACTGATTTGCAGATTTGAAATCTTGCTAAAGTCGCGTTATTTCAAAGCCGTGCCGGTGTGAACCAGGGTTTAATAGTAGAAAAAAAAATACAATATCCGCCACCTCCATTTATTTATTTATTTTTTGAATAGCGTAACGGAAGGTTATATTCAGGTGTTTTATTATTTTATTTTTTTCTGCCATCACTGTCCCATTGGGGAGATTTTCCTTCACTTCCTGTGCCATAGTCAAAACAAGAAAGAAATTCTTGGTGACATGAGTGTTGATGGGGGAATCCCTCCTGCAGCACTATTTTGTTCTGCCGGTGGGGAGCATTCCCTGTCGAGCAGAACACACTGATTAGTGTAGCCGGCGGCAATAATTGTTCAGGAAAAACCCAACTAGCTGGTTCAACACAAGTTGATTGATTGACTTGTGTGCCACAAGGGTGTCCATACATGGATCAAAATTTAGCTGGTTCCTGCTGAACTGGTCAAATTTTGATCCATGTGTGACTGGCTTTAGACCGGTAAAAAAAAAAAAAAACAATTCATTGACATATACAGATTTGCTGAGCCATTGATTAACTGTTCCTCAACCTATTCATCAGACATGCTTTTAGTTAAATTAGACATTAATCTTGTTAATGTTGAGTTGACAGATATAACCCTTAAATGGAAAGTATCCGGTCTTGGGCACAACTGTTATGGGAGAAGCAAGAAGATGGAGGCTGCCGTTGTTGACCCCTACAATACAAATAAATATATAAATAATTTGGACTAATTTTGTAGTCCTGAAGGGGGCTTGTTGCTCCAGAAACGTGTTGGGGCCCCCAAACATATTTTTTAAAGCCGATGCCCTAGAGAATAAATTGGTGGGTCTTGCAATTTTTTATTTTTTTATTTTTAAATGCAATTTTTTTTTTAATGCAAAAAAACACAATACATAACCCAATTTTTTGGTAAATTATAAAAGATGTTAAGCCTTGTAAATGGATACCGAGCAAGTCCTGCTTAAAAATTGCGCACGCCCGTGCAACGGTGACAAACGCAAATTTTACTACCCATGGGCGATGCTTTAAAAGCCTTTACAGGTTACCACTTTAGATTTACAGAGGAGGATGCTAGAAATACTGACCATGATCTGATGTTCATTGGTAATACCTCACGTGTGGGACAATTGCTGTTCGCGTGCATGCGTTTGCCTTTGCATGCGAGTATGGGGGGACAAAATAAAAAGAGAAAATTCAAAATTATTTATTTTTATTTTTACACTGTCACTTCAATTTCTTTTTATTTATTTATTTTTTAGCACTTTTATTGCTGCCCCAATGAATGTAAACAGCCCTTGTGACAGTAGTAGGCAGTGATGGTCCTTTTTATGTAGAGATCTGGGGTCTAGAAGACCTTGGATCCCTCCACTTCCCTTAAAAGTGTTTGATCACATCAAGATTTTTAAAATGACGGTGTTTATATTCGGGTAAACTGGAAGTGATGTAAGGTCCGTGGCTTCATAGACTATATCATAGAGCCGAAAAAAGCAGATCCGGTCTTTGATCAGCAGGCAGAAAGGCCAGCTGGTTGATCGGTTTCCCAGTGGGACAGAAAAGCCTGACGTGGGGGGGGGCCTCGTCCCCTCCCCTCTCACTGCTTGTAAAAGCAATCCAGTGGCTAGTTGGCTGCTAGGATTTCTTTTATAAGAGAGCTGACCATCGGCTTTAAATAAAATGGTACTGGGATGATGCCTACAGCTGCAAGCATCATTCCGGTATAACTACTTGAAGTCCAGCGACCAACGGGTACATCGCTGGTCAGCAAATGGTTAAAGCAAACCTGTCATTGAGCTACTGTTGACCTTGTCTGAAAATGCTAGTTACTGGGCTGTCTCTGGCTACCATATTTACTAATCAGTAATGCCGGGTTCACACCTATGCGAATTGAATGTGTGGAATCACGCGCATTCAATTTGCATAGCAGGAGAATGTGAATGGCTCTCTTTGGAGCCAGTTCACTTTTCTGTGCAGCGGGTCAGGTGCGGGGTTCCGAAAAAACATGTCTCTTTTTTGGTGCGTTTCAGGTTCGATTTCATCCCAAAATTCGGACTGAAATCGCACCTGAATCGGTGAACCAGCACGCACCGGACCCCTGCTGTGCGACGGATGCGGGGATGGTGTGAACCCAGCCTACATGAAAACCTTTAGATTGGAGGTGGGTTATAACAAATGTCAGTTTTTTTTTGTTTTTTTTTTGCCTCTGCCTCCCCTTTTACCTAGGGGATTGTCATCAGAACAGGAAAAGAGGGAAAATCTTCCAACGTGGACACTAGGTCTGACGACCAGGGATTCTCTAATTTTTGGGGGGATTTTCTCTCACTTCCTCTTATGGCTATGGGTAATGAATAGAAGGCAAATCTCCACAATGGGGCATGAATGAGAAAAATGAAAGAGGTTACAACTTGCTTAAAAAAAAAAAAAAATGCCCTTGGTTCTACTAAACCCAAAACAAGTATGCTGCAAGTGAAGTCAGAACATGTGAGCTGCAGCTGCTTCTTTTAGTCCAGTACCCAGCGATGCCAGGGCATCAGCATAACATTCACACAGCTTCTTGAGATACTAGCGCACCACCACTCCAAAAAGAGTGTTTGCTAGAGTGTTGTTGGATATAAAGGGGCTGAGTTGTACTTAGAATTTATTGTTCTTGGAAATCCCGTTTCCACCAGAACAAGGTGTGAAAAACCTGCATTTGTGTACGTTTCCCACACCATGTTCAAAACGCATTATTAATATATATTAACAGCCCCGCAAATGCATTGCGTTTGCCTGCAACGGATTGCATAGTACAGAAGTGCCATGCAATCCGTTTGCATTGTGTTTGTTAAAGTAGCGCATGCACTACTTTTTGCTGCGGCCCAGTGCGATTCATTCCATCGAAAATGAATGAGCTCAAATCGCACCGCATGTGAATCGCACAGGAACATGCAGCGCATTCCTGTGGAATTCCTGATCTGAACCAGCCCTTAAGGAAAGAAGGGTAAAAAACACTGGCTGCCATGGGAAACAGAGAAAGAAATGTGTACAGAGATTAACCCCTTCCCGTCCTCCTCAGCGTGCCTTTAAAAGTTTCTAAATGCCCAAGGGATGGGAAGGATCAGCGATCACATTGTGACTGACTGTCACGGTGGTCACATGAACGGGAGCTGAACCCACTAGCTGCAGATTGTTGGTGGGGACTGAGGGCGGTGTTTGACAGCTCAGTCTCTGTATTGTGAGCGCGCTGTCAGCACAAAAACATTGGCTGCCCAATAGAGCTTCACGAATCTGGCCTAAATGAGAATCACAATTTTTTTTTTTTTTGCTTGGAATAAAAATCAGGATTCTCGTGGCGTAACATCATCCTTAACATTATACAAAAAAAGTGGGCTAAGTTTACTGTTTAGTTTTTCTTTAATTGATTAAAGTGTATATTTTCCCCAAAAAATTGCGTTTGAAAGACCGCTGCCCAAATACAGTGTGACATAAAATATTGCACCAGCTGCTTTTTTTGTTCTCTGGGGTCTCTGCTAAAAAACAAATAGAATTTTTGGGGGGTTCTAAGTAATTTTCTAGCAAACAATACTGATTTTAAAGTGAAGCTCCCCTGAAAAAAAAATAATAAAAGCCAGCAGCTACAAATACTGCAGCTGCTGACATTTAATATTAGGACACTTGCCTGTCCTGGAGTCCAGCGACGTTGGCAGCATAAGACGAGCAATCGCTCGTCACTCTGCTGCCTGCACCACCATCCTTGGTGAGGGAATCAGGAAGTGAAGCCTTGCGGCTGCACTGCCCGGTTCCCTACGACGCATGCGCGAGTCGCGCTGCGCCGTTCTCACTGGTCCCTGTTGTGTTCTGGGAGCTGACTGACGTACTACCCGCAGAATACCTGCAGAGAGGACTACCGGAAGTGGGTGCAAACACCTGTTTTAGCCAGGTATCTGCACCCCCCTGCAAGGTGCCAAAAATTACACCCGAGGGGGGGAGGGTTTCCGATGAGCGGAAGTTCCACTTTAGGGTGGAGCGCCGCTTTAACTTGTAAGCAACATATGTCAGAAAAAGGCTTGGCCTTTAAGTGGTTAAACTGACTTCATTTACAGACTTAAGTGCATTCCTTTTTATCTCCACCTAAATCTGTGTTAAGATCGTGAGGGGGGTAGAATCGCGATCTCGATTCTTTACCTAATAATCGTACAGCTCTACTGCCCAATGACACATATGTGCCTCATGTGGGTGTTAAAGCCCACCCTTTTGCTGCCGTACATGTGTGTTGCAGGGGCAGCAGCAGCTTAAAATGAAACCTAATTGTGTTTTTAAATTTTTTTTTATATTGGAGTCACATTTAACATGCATTTTCAAAACCTTTTGAAGGACCGAAATTATAATAAAATATAAGATATAAAAGAAAATATTTGACTATTTTATTGCTCATTCTTCCATTTACTGATATTTTACATTTTTTTTCCTGCTTGGCGTTTTAGCTTTAAAGATAGCCATGATTAAAACATTTATATAAGAACAGTTTTTTTCATTCTGTGTATATATGTATGTATGTAACCCGCCGATCGTTCTGTGGAGAGACGGAGCAGTGGTGTGCCAATGTAAACAAGGCAAACCGCTGCTCTGTCAGGGAGCAAAAGAGAGATCTTGTGTTTCAGCTAAGCTGAATCGCGATCTCTCTTTTCCTCCAATGTATCGGTCCCCCACACAGTTGGAAAGCACCTCCCAGGTAACACATTTGACCCTTTGATCGCCCCTGGTGTTATTCCCTTCCCTGTCAGTGTCATTTATACAGTAATCAGTGCATTTTTTTTTTTTATCACTGTAGTGGTGTCACTGGTCCACAAAAAAGTGTCACAATTTGTCTGCTGCAATGTCGCAGTCCCGCTAAAAATCGCTGAAACCCCCGCCATTACTAGTAATAATTGAAGAAATAAAAAGTCCCTAAAAAAATAAATATATATATATATATATACATATATCTATATCTCTATCTATATCTCTATATCTCTATCTATCCCATAGTTTGTAGACGCTATAACTTTTGCACAAACTAATCAATATATGAATATTGGGATTTTTTTTTTTTTTTTTTACGAAAATATGTAGCAGAATATATTTTGGCCTAAATTGATTAAGACATTAAGACCCCTTTCACACTGAGGAGTTTTTCAAGCGTTTTAGCACTAAAAATAGCACGTAAATACCGCCTGAAACTCCTGCCCTGCAGTCTCAATGTGAAAGCACAAGGGTTTTCACACTGAGGCGATGCGCTGGCGGGACCGCTCCAAAAGTCCTGCTAGCCGCATCTTTGCAGCGGTGAGAGGAGCGGTGTGTTTACCGCTCCTTCCCCGCTCCTTCCCATTGAAAGCAAGTTAAAACCGCACCGCTAGCGGCCAAATACCGTGGCAATTTTGACTGTATAGCGCCGCTAAAAATGGCGCTATACCCGCCACCTCACCACCCACACCAGTGTGAAAGGGGCCTTACATTTTTTACATTTATTTATTGGGAATGTTTTATAGCAGAAAGTAAAAAAATATATAGTTTTTTTTAATTCAAAATTGTCGCTCTTTTTTTGTTTATAGCGCAAAAAAATAAAACAGAGGTGATCAAATACCACTAAAAGAAAGCTCTATTTGTGTGGAAAAAAATGACATCAATTTAATTTGGGTACAGCGTCGCACAACCGCACAATTGTCGGTTAAAGCAACGCAGTGCCGTATCGCAAAAAATGGCCTGGTCAGGAAGTGGGTAAATCCTTCCGGGGCTCAAGTGGTTAAATTATTAAATGACTCATCAAAAAATGTGTGTTTTAATTAAAACTATACTGTAATGTGAATGAGGAAGGGTACTAATTACCCTTCCTCATTCACATGGGGGGGTGTCGTATCTTTATCTAGGTGCCCCTTTTTGTTATAGAGGAGTTCCAGATCTTGACTATCCCCCCAAACTGCAGACCCCCACAACCACTGCACCAGGGTTGTGGGGAAGAGGCCCTTGTCCTCATCAACATGGGAACAAGGTGCTTTACCAAGGTAGCCTCAATGTTGAGGGTATGCAGCCTGGTATGGTTCAAGAGGTGCAGTGAACAGCTGTGAACAGCCTGCACCCAATGATGATACACCACTGTACTTTACATTGATTATTGATATACAGTATATGTTACTATTAGGGAGTGTATTGGCTCTACAGAGCCACACTTTATAATAACTTTTAATATTTGGTGGAGTTTACTAAGTGAATGCTGGACACGTGAGGATTTTTTTTTTTTTTTACAGAGTAAAAAATAGAAGACAGGCCTTGCTTGCTAGGACAACCGTTGACATCATGTGCTCACCCCACCCCTAGCTTTCAGAAAAGGACAGAACTTTCCTCATTCAGACTTGCTCTGCCCTCAGTTCTTGCCTTGTTGTGTAAGGTGGGGGGGGGGGGGGGGCACATTAGTGTCAGTGGATGGAATAGTGCCCCAAAACTTTACATTCCATGGATGTTAGTGCCCAAATCAGGCACCTCTCTGGACAGACTGCCAGCAGCTGAAGGACCCCTGATCTCCCTGACGTGTGTGTGTGTGTGTGTGTGTGTGTCAGTGTCATGGCAATTTGTGCAACCAAACCTGAATATCTGAGAGGAGCCCAGACATGGAGGTCTCAGCAGAGGGAGAGCCACACATCAACCCAAATGGGACAGTAAGAGACAGATATTCATCTATCACTGATCACCACTAACCTCTGTACACCCACCCCCCCACCCCCCATCCACCTCACTATTCCCCAATCCACCCACTACCACCCCAGTGCACCCCACAGTTCTGCTTTTCTCCCAAATATCCTTTTTAACCTTTTTTGCTGCCAGAGCCTTTTTTTTTTTTTTTTTTTTTGCACACGTTTAAAAAAATCATTTTAGCCCTGACGATTATATAAAACCCCCAAACATTATTAAGCAAACACCCTAGAAAATTAAAATGGTGGAAGTTCCAATTTTTTTTATTCAATAAAGTATTACCGCAACAGTCTAGGAAATGCAAAATTTCAGTAAAAAAACACACTAAAGTGAGTCTTAGGGCAACAAACGCAATAAATTACCCACATTTTTGTTAAAATATAAAACATGAGGTTGTATCGAATAGATACCCAAACATGTCAAACCTCCGTTGTCACATCTAATCCTCTCAGGAGGAGACAAGTCCAATGACGTCACGCAGCCACCGCGAGTGAGTAGAAGTGGTGAGCGAGCGGACGGAAGAGAGATTTTTTGTATATATGCAAATTGGAAAGAATAACTCTTGTAAGTGTTTTTAGGTGACATGTTCTCTTAAAAGACCCTGCATGTCTCCTCTGGGCTCCACTGAATGTTTTGCAATGCAGATCACATTGCAAAACATTGCTTTCCGGCTATGCTAGCCGGGGACACGGAGAGGCTGACCCAGAAGTGACGTCAGACGTCGCTTTCCGGGTCACAGCAAGAAGGGAAGGAGAGCAGACGCACATCCGCTTTTCTCCTTCCCACCCCAGCTGCCGGCACCCACCATGATAGGCAAGAGTCTGTCTGTCAGTCAGTTTTGCACACAATCTCGGTGGCTGCAGCACACTTACCAGTTAGCCAGAAAAATAAAAAGTCTAGACTTTCAACAATTTGTGTTAGGTTTACATTAGACAGACAGACACACAGACAGACAGACGGAGACACACAGACACACGGACAGACAGAGACACACACGGACAGACAGAGACACACACGGACAGACAGAGACACGCGGACAGACAGAGACACGCGGACAGACAGAGACACGCGGACAGACAGAGACACGCGGACAGACAGAGACACGCGGACAGACAGAGACACGCAGACAGACTGAGACACGCGGACAGACTGAGACACGCGGACAGACTGACAGACACACGGACAGACTGACAGACACACGGACAGACTGTCAGACACACAGAGACAGACTGACACACAGAGACAGACTGACACACAGAGACAGACAGACAGACAGAGACAGACTGACACACAGAGACAGACTGACACACAGAGACAGACAGACAGACACACAGAGACAGACAGACAGACACACAGAGACAGACAGACAGACACACAGAGACAGACAGACACACACACAGAGACGGACAGACACACAGAGACAGACAGACAGACAGACACACAGAGACAGACAGACAGACACACAGAGACAGACAGACAGACAGACACACAGAGACAGACAGACAGACACAGAGACAGACAGACAGACACACAGAGACAGACAGACAGACAGACACACAGAGACAGACAGACAGACAGACACACAGAGACAGACAGACAGACACACACACAGAGACAGACAGACAGACAGACACACAGAGACAGACAGACAGACACACAGAGACAGACAGACAGACACACAGAGACAGACAGACAGACACACAGAGACAGACAGACAGAGACAGACAGACAGACAGAGACAGACAGACACACAGAGAGAGACACAGAGACGGACACACAGAGAGAGACACAGAGACGGACACACAGACAGACACACAGAGACGGACACACAGACAGACACACAGAGACGGACACACAGACAGACACACAGAGACGGACACACAGACAGACACACAGACAGACACACAGACAGACAGACACACAGACAGAGACACAGAGACAGAGACACAGAGACAGAGACACAGAGACAGAGACACAGAGACAGACAGAGACACAGAGACACAGAGACAGAGACACAGAGACAGACAGAGACACAGAGACAGAGACACAGAGACAGACACACAGACAGAGACAGAGACACAGAGACAGACAGAGACACAGAGACAGACAGAGACACAGAGACACAGAGACAGACAGAAACACAGAGACAGACAGAGACACAGTTTTTGCAAATATATGTGAAGCCACACTGCCACGTCAAGGCCCCTCTGCAAAGTGCGGTTCCTAACTTTACTCTAACGTCCTTTCCAAATTGAGATATATATATAGATATATATCTATATATATATATATCTCAATAATTGAACTGAGCGTCTAATCTAGTTTAACAATGTTGTTAAGACAGAGGTTTTTGTTGCATATATTTGCAATCATATGTGAAGACCCAAAGAGCTCCCAGCATGGGACATGCTGCTATCATACAATGGTGAACCTCACTGGGAGGCAGCAAAGGTTTACGCTTGGTCCTAGCAACACCTTCCTATACTACGCATACTGATCTCAAACCTTCCCTAAGGCTCCATTCACATTTGTACAACTCCAAAGTAGCTCCACTTTGGAGTGCAACTTTGATGCAACTTCGACGCAACTTTGGATGCATATGACTTGGATGCGACTTTGGCTTTGACCAAAGATTACGGACAACTGTTGCATGTAAAACATTCAGGTATGACTTTCATGCAACTTTTGAGGGTTAACATGGAAGTCTATGGCCCTCAAGTTGCATGAAAGTTGGACCAATGTAGTGCATGAACTACTTTCAAATCACTTGATGTCCTAAGTCGGATGACAGGAGTTAATGGACACTCATAGCCTGTCCAACGCACACCTAAAAAAAAAAGTATCGGTCTCCAAACCCCCCTATAGCTGATCCAACACATGTCTAAAAAAAAAAGCCTCCCAGCTCCAATTTAACCACTTAAGGACCGCCTCACGCCAATATACGTCGGCAGAATGGCATGGCTGGGCACAAGCACATACAGGTACGTCCTCTTTAAGAAGCCCAGCTGTGGGTCGCTCGCGACCCGGTCCTGAGCTCCATGACCGCGCCTGCGGGACCCGTGGACCCGATCGGGTCACAGAGCTGAAGAACGGGGAGAGGTAAGTGTAAACAAACCTCTCCCCGTGCTTCCTAGTGTGAGTGTCCCTGATCGTCTGTTCCCTGTCATAGAGAACGACGATCAGTGACGTCAGACGCCAAGCCACGCCCCCACACAGTAGTAATCGCCAGCCTTAAACCTCCCCCTATAGCTGACCCAACACATGACTGAAAATAAGTACAAGTCTCCAACCTCCCTCTATAGACAGTCTAGCACACATCTGAAAAAAGTATCAGCACTCCCTTCCCCTCTGCTACCTTTTTCACGGAAGACAGGAAACCATGACAGGTCCGGACAAAGGGTAAGAATTTTTATGTTAGAGGCAGGTGATTGATTGCTGGGACACCCCCACAGTCTAGTAACCAATCGCCCGCTTATTAACATGAAAAGTCCAGCCCTTTGCCCGGACCTGCCACGTTTCCTGTCTTGCGTGAATAAGGTGGCAGAAGGGAGGGGAGTGAAAGTGCTGCGATCTTATGGAAGGGGCAGAAAATAAGTACAAGCCTCCAACCTTTCCCTATAGTCAGTCCAACACACACCTGAAAAAAAGTATCCACCTCCGACCGGAAACGTGACAGGTTCGGACAAAGGGTTGGACTTTTTATGTTAGAGGCAGGTGATTGATTGCTGGGACTCCCCCGCTGTCTAGTAACCAATCACCCGCTTCTTAACATGAAAAGTCCAGCCCTTTGCCCGGACCTGTCACGTTTCCTGTCTTGCGCGAATAAGGTGGCAGAAGGGAGGGGAGTACAAGTGCTGCGATCTTATGGAAGGGGCAGAAAATAAGTACAAGCCTCCAACCTTTCCCTATAGTCAGTCCAACACACGCCTGAAAAAAAGTATCCACCTCCAACCTCCCCCTTTAGCTGATACAACCCATGTCCAAAATGAATATTACTGGGCTCCAACCTCCCCTTATAGTCAGTCCAACACACGCCTAAATAAAAGTACCAGCCTCCAACCTCCCCATGTAACTGTTCCAACACACCGCTGGTGTAGATAAGTGGGGAGTGGGGTGGGGGGGGAGACAAACCCCAGTCCTGCAACGCTTGAAGGGGGAGCTGATGACATCTGTGGTCTTTCCATTTCTCCTTATCTGCTGCTGGTGAAAGAGAACCCACAAAAAAGCTTCTGGTCCTCTGCTGTTAATTTAGGCTTCATTTTTAGTTTGGCAGGATCTATGATGTCCTCCATTGGCATCACTGTCGTCAGGTCTGGAGGGCGCTGTGAAAAGAAGAAACACTATTAGTGAAGACTATGTACAATGATGGCCTTTCTATTTGAAATGGTTATGCACACTCAGGTGCTGGGAGAATATAGCAGAACATTGGACAATGCATTGCCCAATGTGTGATTTTATATACTTACAGTGCTCATGGTAAATGGTGGGCTTACTTCTCCAGCCTGCAGTTCCACCCAGTCTACGCTCTTAAAAAATGGGTGGCTTCGCAGATCTTTAACAAGAACCTCTCTCATTTTTGGACATTTGCGTAGGAGCTGTAAAAATATATTCAAAAAAATTGGTTATCCATGGTACAAAGGCAAGAACTACGCAATTCTACTTTTAGAACTGTTAAACAAATAGCCTTTTTTTGCTGGCTACAGATTGGTATTTACTTACTTTGTTCCCTATGAGGTCCTTGAGATCCATATTGAAATCCTCTGGGAAAGTTGGACAATGGTAGCAGGTCAAGTATGCGTACTCCTCATCCAAGTCTGAGTCAGTGTCTGACTCGGCGTCTGAATCAGTGCCTGGATCGTAGTCTGAATCGTAGTCTGAATCGTCGCCTGAATCGTCGCCTGAATCGTCGCCTGAATCGTCGCCTGAATCGTCACCTGAATCGTCGCCTGAATCATTGCCTGGATCGTCGTCTGAATCATTGCCTGGATCGTCGTCTGAATCATTGCTTGGATCGTCGTCTGAATCATTGCCTGGATCGGCGTCTGAATCATTGCCAGGATCGGCATCTGAATCAATGTCTGAGTCGATGTCCCAGCCATCGAATGGATAATTGTTAGTTGCCATCACATAGACTATAACTCCCAGGGAGAAATAGTCAACAGCAAATCCATATGGCTGATTTAAATGAATCTGTGGAAATATCAAAGAGAGTAGAATGGTCAGTACTGATTGTTTTACTTACAAGAAGACAGGAATACCAAAATGATCCAATACTCACTTCTGGTGCCATGTATTGTGTAGTGCCGAGGTTGGAAGTCAGGGTTCGGGATTTATGCACCTCTGTTGCTGACAAGCCAAAGTCGGCTATTCTCACATGTCCGACGCTATCCAGCAGGATGTTTTCTGGCTTGAGATCCCGGTGTACAATCCCCCTGTTATGAAGGAACTGCAAGCCACAAAGGATCTCGGCAGTAAGAAATCTGATGGAGAGAGAGAGAAAAGATTTTATATATATATAAGATTACCATACAAAATGTTTATATAATATAATAATCTAAGCCACAAAATAAAGCATTTATCTCAACGCTTCAATTATCAGGCATTGTCATGTATGATCGTAATAACTAAATCAGGTTGTAATAAAACATTACCAGTAACGATAGAGCATAGCGCAATATATACATAGAAGTGTTTTATATGGATATTTGAAATTGTTGATTAATCTGTAGTAAATGCGCTTTGCGAATTCTTACAAATTTTGTTTTTTGTGATGGTAAAGGTGTCTAAATATGATTAAGCCCTGGTTCACACTGGTGCGATTTGACATGTGATTTGACATGTCAAATTGGCGATATTTGCTGCAAAAAAAGGCCAAAACAGAAAGCAACAAAATAGCTTCCCCTCTCGATCCAATACTACGATTTTTTTTTTCATTTATAGACAAACGTTATCAAAAATGACAAGGACCCACTAGATATAAATCAAATTGATTTGTTGGCAGACCCCCGTATGATATAATTACTTATAAATTTGAAAGGAGATGGGTTAGAGATTGCCCAATCAGATGAAGGGTTGGAAGCTTCCATTGGATGATGAACTGGCCAATAATGGTTTGATTGGATTATAACAGTATGTAATATGGACACACTGGGATTTAATAAAACTGGTATACACAGAATGTGGTGCAGCTGTGCACAGTAACCAATCAGCTTCTAGGTTTTATTGCCAAAGCTTGCTGAAGCTACTATGCGCATACACACCAGATTCTGTGTGCACCAGTTTTAGTAAATCTCCCCCACTGCGACATCTAGATGCATCGTGATCGATTATTCTTGTGGTAAAATAGATTGTTTGGAATCAGTCTCAGTAGAAGTTTTGTTCCGATATGTGCAGTGCCTGAGATGTCTGTCCAGTGTGTGATTGTACATGTATATATAGGTAGAGCTTTGGTAGGACAGATGTACTGAAAGTCAGACCTTCCTGTTGGAATTGCGTATCTAGGACAAGCCTACATTTTGATATGATATATGTACAGTACTATGTTCTACCTCCATCCCAATTATTATGGAACCCTATTGTATCACCTATCTTATATCTAGGAAAAGCCTATGCGTTGATGTGATCTATGTAGAGTACTATATTCTACCCCATCCCTATTATCATGGTAACCCATTGCCTTACCTTGTCGTCTCAATATCTACTGGTGCTCTTTTGTCTAAGAAGTTGCACAGGTCTCCACCACTCAGGTATTCCATGACGAAGAATAAGAAATCCTATGGAGAGGAAAGAAAGATTCAGGTTATAGAAATGATTCGCTATGCAGCTTTGGGTACATTGTGAGAAAAGTAGGTGTCACATACAGCGGTATTCTGAGAGAATAACCAATTAACACCGACCTCTCCCACAAAAGTAGAAGGTAGAGTCACTTACCTCTGTCTGGAAGGTACCATATGCATGAGTGCAGAATGGAATGGCACGAACTTCCTTCAGTATGTGGCTCTCGATGAGGTTATCTTTGTAGTCTTCCTTGTTCTTGATCATGATTTTGAGAGCCAGCGGTTCATCAGTGGAGGGGTGTGATGCCAAAACCACCTGGAGGGAACAGAGGGAGAGAAAATTATAAATGCCACTTAGAGAAGTTCATTTACATTTAATACTTTATTTATGGATTCATAGTCTTCCTACAGAGGTTTGACACTTCCCATTCTGAATCCGAGTCCAGAGCTCTCCAATCAGCATGGAACATGAGCTTTGCTGATTAGAGAGCTGTAGCTCTGACTCATCAGGGGTCACGTCGAACCACTGTAGAGAGACCACTGCTTCCCAACAGAGAGCAAGCGCCCCTCTCTATAACATGTTGGCAAAGGACAGGCTTTCCTACTTTGGTATTGGCAGCTACAGAAAACATTAAATATAATCATCATTTGTGTTAATGCAACCTGAACGGATTTATCTGAATGAAATGGAAAGATTTGGGCTTTAGGCCGTGTTCACATATGTGCGCCTGTGGTTTGCAGTATGGGGGTCTGGTGCGTTTCTGTTCACCGGTTCAGGTGCGATTCATGTGCAAAATTTTGCCTACATTCGCACTTGAACCGGACCTAAAAACGCACAGGACCCTTTTTGAAACCTCGCCGCAGTTGCCCCTTACATGTGTAAACCGGCTCCATTGAGTGCCAGTCACATTCACATGTCATGCGAATTGGATGTGGTTAAAAACGCGTCCAATTCGTACATATGTGAACCCAGCCTCAAAGTGTTTGTCCAGCTCTGCAACAGCCACACAGACAGAAATAAAAATACTTTTCTTTAGTAGAGTAGGGTGAGGGCATTGCTGTCTGTGTCCCTGTTGCAGATTCTCAATCACTTCCTGTCTGGTGAAACCGTTGTCAGCAGGACAGGAAGTGAGGGGAAATCTCTCTAATGTAGCCCTGGATAGTGATAAGGCCAGACAGGGGTTCAAATCCCCCCCCACTCTACCTGAACATTTTAAATCGGAGAAAAGATCCGACCACTTACCTTTCCAAAACTCCCCTCTCCGAGAAACTGATGTAATCTGAAGCCATCCAATGTCATTGGGATGACTTCCTTAGTGGTGGGGGACCGACGGTCACATGTTGGTCGAGTCTTGATGTGGATTTCACGTTCGGTCTCGCTCACTGGGGCAGGCCTGCCGTGTGAGCTGTGTCTACGGTAAATACCGTATACATCTGCAATAAAAAAGAAAGAATCAGATTTAGCACCTTCATCTACATTTGATACATATTTCATTGTTGAACATCAAATTATAGAGCGAAAACTCCAGTGCCAGGGACAATAAATAAACCCGCTATATCAAAAATGCTGGTTGCCTGACACTTATCCCGACCCACTGGCTGTAATGCTTTCTACAAGTCAGTGAGTCGGCAACAAGTATTTTTAGTGATGTGATGATGGACTTTTATAGTAAAATGGGTGGGCGGGTCACAAAGGAAGTTGTGAAACTGCAACAGGAAGTAGCTGTGTCACCTGCCTGGCTGTGCATTGTGGCAGGGGTTGGTAAATCATCAGACCAGCTGGGAAAAATGGCAAATATATTTTAGGAGAAAAGGAAAGGTTTTGTGAACTGGCAGTAATGTTAAGTGTGTCATATGTCATCTCTGAGATCAGACATGAGATGGGTCACCCACTATGGGGGGGTCTTACACCAGCCTGACATTCAGCCAAAATAAACATATCAGCCGAAAGAGAAAACAAGAGCCTAATGTAGTAGGAATGTTTATGTATGTGTTTTCCTATCATTGGTTTATAGATATTCATAATCTCCCTTTTATTAATATATGTGAAAGGGCTATTTAAGCCCAAAGCAAACATTCAATATATGGCTATGGGACAGGAAGTGAAGGTAAATCTCCGCAATGGGACACAGATAGCGGAAAACAAAATCTGACAGAGGTTATAACCCTCCCTTGTTCTATTCAAAATGAAAAAAATTGGCTATACTTCTACTTTAAGTTATGTAAAACCTTTATCTTAAAAGGAACAAAACTTTTGTTGTAAATGCAATGTTAGCTGGAGTTTTGCTTCAATTTGTTAATGTATGTAAATCTGCTAGTCATTCTATCACTCCCTCTCTCCCATACTGGCTGTCTGCTGTGCTCCCTGTATACAGCTCTGCTCAATGATACTCGAGACTCCAATAAACAAACATCAGGAATTGAGCGTAATTCTCAGCGCCATATCGCACACAGACTGTCATCAGTGAGGATATAGAAATCATGGAGGAGACAAATTTCCACCAATGAGATTCCAGTTACTGGGCCTCCTAACTGTCACCCCCTCCCCCCTGACAGTGACTGTTGATGATCTGCAGAAGAGGCTTTCATTATTAGAAATGAACAGAGACATCATTCTACAGTCCAAGGAGACCGTAGAGCTGCTAACAGTTCTACACCTGTCCAAATGAAAAGGGATCTATAGGGATCAGACTGCAGGGTTGTGTTTTTCAGCCATATAGATAGTATGGCTGAAATCGCATTGCATTCGGACCAAACTCGCACAGGACCCTTTTTTTTGGTCCGCACCAGAATCGGATCGCATTGGGTGTTCACACCCATACGATCCAATATATGTCCGAACTGTCAGTTCGCAGTGCAATATGCGAGCTGAAATGGGGGTGTCATTAACAATGTATTGACACTCCCGGCAGTTCGCATATGGCAGTGTGAACTGCTGTGCTAGTCGGGTGCGATGCGGGAATCCGCATTGGATTTGCAGGGTTCCCGCATCGCACAAGCGTGAACTGAGCCTTATTTAAAAAAAAGAATAATAATTTGCAGATTGGTGTTTACAAGACACAACCCAGCAATTGGAATGTAAACCAGGCTTGTCCTCTTCCCATGCACTATGTGATTTACTCCCCACACTGCTTGTTCCAATGCGTGTCTATCCAGGACCATGTGTGCCAGTTACTGTGCCCTGTCCATGGCCATCCCTATACATGTGTACATATGGGAATGTCACCCATCATCAATGGGGAAAAGTAGAAAATGAATCACAATACTCACCATTCAAATCCTCTGTCTTCTTGTGTGGGCCATAGACTTTACGGCCGACACCAAAGCATCCAGCGGCCGCTCTAATGTAGCCGCGCAGAAAAGCTTTAGCCCTCTTTATTTTTGTGGGCTTCTTGTTTGGGGTATCTGCAGGCTGTTCAATGATACCTCCTTCCATAGATGGTCTTCCAGTGGTCTGTGTATCTTTGGTGTTAATGTGATAAACAGCCTTTTTACACTGAAAAAATCTCATTCTGAAGAATAATCTAAGCACGCTTTAAGCGCAGGAGAATGAAATTACAATACAATTGAATCAAATGAAATCACTAGAGTGAATTCCCAATCCAAATATCACCAGAGAAAAAACACGTCTGCACGGTTCAGTAAACACTCTGGGACTGGCAGACTCCTACTGAGCGCCGCCTTATATAGGGGGCAGCTGATGACATCACAGCGAATGGTCATGTGACCTAGTTGTTTTTCTGCTTGTTTTTTTTTAAATTCCTGGCACTCTGCCAAGAGTAACTGACAGTTTTTTTTTCTTTTTAAAGGAACCTTTTACCTGGTTTGTTAGCTTTGTGAATTCAGCCTCTAGGCTCAGTATATAGATCTCACATGCCAAATTATTATTATTATTATTATTATTATAAAAAAAATATTTTATTAAAGTGACAGTATTTTGATATTTAAAATGTACAGTCCTATGGCTTAAAGTGGAGTTTCATCCACATTTTCAACTCCTCTGCATCCCTCACTAAATTGTGCACTGTAAACAAATTGGATATTTTTTTCTCAGCACATACTGTATATTTGCTGTATTCATTCTTCACTTCCTCCTCCCTGGCCGCGGTCCATCGCATCATTTCCTGTTTGCAATGCCTCCTGGGAGATGTGTGTCATCAATCCCAGGAGGCAATGGGCATTGTGGGGCTTTTGTTGCCATGGTTACCAAAGCTTCTTATACACAGTGATGGGCGGTGGGGGAGGTGGCTGGAATATCTCGGCTCTGATTACTTACAGAGCCGGGGGAGAGCACAGCCACACCATTACTAATCATTTATAATAGAGTACTATGAGGGGGCAATAGGATGGGGCAGGTTTAATGGGGGAAGTTTTTGATGGGCCAATAGGACAGGGGCAGGTTTTGATGGGGGCAGTTTTTGATGGGCCAATAGGACGGGGGCAGTTTTTGATGGGGCAATTTTTGGTGGGGAACTAGGACGGGGGACAATTTTTGGTGGGGAAATAGAACAGGGGCAATTTTTGATGGGGTAATAGTACGGGGGCAGTTTTGATGGCACAATTTTTGATGGGGCATTTTTTGATGGGGCAATAGGACGGGCAGTTTTTGATGGGGCAATTTTTGATTGGGGGCAGTTTTTGGTGGGGAAATATGATGGGGGCAATTTTTAACGGGGCAGTTTTTGATAGGGTAATAGGACGGGCAGTTTTTGATGGGGTAATAGGATGGGGGCAGTTTTTGACGGGGGGGGGCAATTTTTGATGGGGGGCAGTTTTGATGGGGTAATAGGACGGGTCAGTTTTGATGGGGCAATAGGATGGGGGAAGTTTTTGATTGGGCATATTTGATGGTGGCAGTATGATGGGGCAGCTTCTGGAAAAGGTAATTACTTTTTTAAACAATGCTAATTGTAAATGATATACCTCTTTCTGTGCAGATGATAGATAGATCTATCTAATTTATTTATCTCTATCTATCTCACTATCTCTGTCTGCACAGAAACAAGATATATCATTCACAATTAGCATCTTTTAACCACTTGAGACCCGCGCTATAGCCGAAAGACGGCTGCAGCGCGGCTCTCAAGTGCTGAGTGGACGTCCCCAGGACGTCCTGGTTTGTTTACATCCCGCCGCACGCCCTCGAGGAACAGCTGTGCGCGCTGCATCACGTGATGCCGATTAGTGTGCCTGGCGGCCGCGATGACCGCCAGGTACATGCGATCGGCTTTTACAGAGGCAGGACATGGATCTCTGTGTAAACACAGAGATCCACGTCCTGTCAGGGAGGGAGGAGACCGATGCTGTGTCCCTTGTACATAGGGACACAGATCGGTCACCTCCCCCAGTCAGTCCCCTCCCCTCCACAGTAAGAGACACTAATAGAGAACATATTTAACCCCTTGATCGCCCCCTAGTGTTAACCCCTTTCCTGCCAGTTACATTTATACAGTAATCAGTGCATTTTTCTAGCACTGTTCGCTGTATAAATGTGAATGGTCCCAAAATAGTGTCAAAAGTGTCCGATATGTCCGCCGCAATATCGCAGGCTTGACAAAAATCGCAGATCGCCGCCATCACTAGTAAAAAAAAAATATATAATAAAAATGTCATAATTCTATCCCCTATTTTTTAGGCGCTATAACTTTTGCGCAAACCAATCACTATATGCTTATTGCATTTTTTTTACCAAAAATAAATAGAAGAATACGTATCGGCCTAAACTGAGAAAAAAACATTTTTTTTTTTTAAATTGGGATATTATTATAAAAAAAGGAAAAAAATATTGTGAGCATGTGTGAGATCTGGAGGTGCATGCTGGGTATACAGGAAAAGATACAGTCTGGCTTCAGATGCCCACACATGAGATGGCCGCGGCCTGCTGGGACTTACAAAAGTAAGAAATCAATGGTGCAAAAATACAAAACGCACCTTAGTTTACAGCAGTGGTTCTCAACCTATCTAGTGCCGTGACCCCTTGATAAAATTTCCCAAGTTGTGGGGACCCCTAACAGTAAAATTTTCGTAGCGTGGGTTGTTGGCACCCAAGGCAAGATGAGCAATTTGCGCCCCTAATCCACAGACATTTAGCGCTCCCTGAGTCCCTTCCACTTGTACAGTATTAAAACCCCTTCTGGTACATTTTAGAACGTTCCACTCTTTCTCTTTGTTCTCCTTACTTTTCCCTTTTATCTCCCTCTATCCTAATTTCTTGTCTCGCCCCCATCCCTCTCTAGCCATCTTTCTTGTTCTCTTATTCTTTCTCTCCCTTTTTCTTTGTTCCTCCCCCTCTTTTGCTCTCCCTTCAATGTATTCTCTTTTTATTCCTTATCTTACTCCTTGGTGGGGGGAATGGGATGAGCGGCAGTGCTGGAGGGAGTTCTGATCAGCCAACTTAGGTGCTCTTGATCAAGGTCATATGCTGATCTGAGAACTGTAGTGGGGACTTTTAATGGCAGCTATAACCCCAGGTAGTGTTACTCACTGTGTCTGCGGCTTCACTGTGTCAACAGCTCTGTGGTGTCTCGCAACATTGACACCTATGCCGAAGTCAGGAGATGGGGTCTCCTCCAGCCCCTCCCACTTAATATTCCTCACCAATCAGCTGACCTCTAGTCTCTGCCCCCCCAGCCATGCCGTTTAACTGAATGGGGAGCTGCGAAGAGGCTGAGTGGGCGGCTGCGGGCTCCAGGAACAGCCCAGCTGCGTGGCCACAGGCTTCAGGGACAGCCCTGCTGGGCGACCGCGAAAAAGCTGGGAGAGCGTTACAGGCTTCAGGAACAGCCCAAGATTCTTTGACCTCTGGCAAATCGTCATTCGACCCCCAGGTTGAGAACCACTGGTCTACAGCATACCTTTACTAGAATACATTAAGCATGAGGATTATAGGGGTAATTTTATTAAAAAAATAAAGTTTCGGCTGGAACACCGCTTTTAACCACTTAAGGACCGCCGCCTGTACATTTACGTCGGCAGAGCGGCACGGACAGGCATAGGCACGTACCTGTACGTCCCCTTTAAGATGCCGCCGTGTGGTCGCGCACCGGCGGCATGCTCGCGACCCTGTCACTTTCTCCGTGAGCCCGACCGTGGGTCCCGTGGACTTGGTTGCCACGGGAATACCCACGATCGTCTCACGGAGAGAGAGAGATAGCGGGGAGATGCTAGTTTAAACAAGCATCTCCCCTCTCTGCCTAGTGACAATGACACTGATCTCCGCTCCGTGTAGTCAGAGTGGAGATCAGTGTCATGTCACACACAGCCCATCCCCCCTACAGTAAGAAGCACTCCCTAGGAAACACTTAACCCCTACATCGCCACCTAGTGGTTTACCCTTCACTGCCAGTGTCATTTTCACAGTAATCGGTGCATTTTTATAGCACTGATTGCTGTAAAAATGACAATGGTGTCAAAAGTGTCCGATGTGTCCGCCATAATGTAGCAGTCATGATAAAAATCGCTAATCGCCGCCATATCTAGTACATTTTTGCTCTATTTTTGTTTATAGCGCAAAAAATAAAAACCGCAGAGGTGATCAAATACCAGCAAAAGAAAGCTCTATTTGTGGGGAAAAAAAGGACGTCAATTTTGTTTGGAAGCCACGTCGCACGACCGCGCAATTGTTAAAGCGACGCAGTGCCGAATCGCAAAAAGTGGCCTGGTCTTTGACCAGCAAAATGGTCCGGGGCTAAAGTGGTTAAAGTAGAACTATAGGCAAAACTTTTTTTTTTTGGATATAGCAAGAGAGGATTATGAACCCCACTGTCAATGTATTTATTTATTTTACCATCTGTGTCCCATTGCGGTGATATACCATCACTTTCTGTACCATAGCCAAAGAAAAGGAAATGCCTGCAAATTAAGGGAATTCCTTGGGGACCCCCAGGTCACTAGAACTAGTATCCCTGTTGGAAGATTTTCCCTTCTATTACTTTTCTGGGGACAACCCAAAATTTGGGATTTTCTTTTAGTTTCACTTTTAACGATAATGGTAACCAGGATAAATAGAGAGTGGGAATCTCCCTAACGGGACACAGGCAGCAATAAAAACTATAGGTGTTCTAATCCCTCCCCACTCTATACAAAACAAAAATGTTTTGCCTTGAGTTTTACTTTAAAGCGGACTTAAGTCCATTTTTTCAACTTTCCATTAAATCTTCTGTCCTTGTTTTAACTTTAGATAGTATAAAAAAAAAAATTCTGCCAGTAAATACCTTATACAGCCCACTTCCTGTTTCTTGTCTGGTCATTAGCCTAGGCTTATGACATCATGCACAGCTCTCACTATCGCTCTCGTGAGAGTTTGCCAGGAAGGGAGGGGGTGAGTCATAAGAGGTCAAATGAGAGCTGCCGAACTGGAGGTGTGTGTCTGTGTAACTCCAGGAAGTGAGCGGGCAGCAGCTTCAGCTGCCCACAGTTATAATGGCTGCAGTCAGACTTGGTGGAGGGAAATTTCTGCAGCATATTTGGCAAGTACAGAATCACAGTATATCTCAAATAATATGCAAAGTGGTTGGACGGAAGCTTCAGAATGGCAAAGATGTTTTTATTACAAATTTATGTGAGCAGCCTGCAGTTCCTCTTTAAGGAGTCTTCAGCAACTTAGGTCGGGTGCAAAGGGGGCCCTTCCTGAGCTGGGCTGTGTATATTCATAGACAGACGCAGCGCTGGCAAGCCACACCCCCGCTCCCACATCATGGGAGTTTGACTGACAGCAGCAGGGACCTATGGCTCCCAGTGCTCTGTGTCAGAAGTGAGAGTAGAGGTGCTGGAGTAATGAGAGGTACAGGTAAGTGTTTAGGAATGTTAAGGTAGGTGGGCTTTTTTTTTTTTTTTACCTTAATGCATCAAAGTGAAAAATGTTTTGAGTTTAGAACCAATTTAAAGCTGCCTGAAAATAGCTTATAGTGCCTGAAAATTGCTGTATGGCCAATTTAAGAGCTTTCTATCTAGAGGTCGACCGATATATCGGTGGGCCGATATATTTGCCGATATTTCGTCTTTTTAAAGAAATCGGCTTCGGCCGATTATTATGTTTAAAAAGGCCGATTTGTGAAGGATCCGAGGCAGGGTCGTGCTAGGGGGAAATCCCCCCCACCCCGCGAACGTACACCGTCTAATCTAAACGGTTGCTAGCACGGCCGCTGCCTGCTGATTTTTTTCCCCCAGTGGAGGAAGTCGGCAGCGCCGGCCGCCGATTGGCTGTTACTGGCCGCGCTGCATTCTGAGGTTTGTAGTCTGGAGGCAGAGGCGGGCGCGCAGCACGTCAGGGGATGAATGGAGCTGTCTTTGACCATGCGAGGGGACGGAACGGAGCCAGGAGCGCTCCGCTGGTGCAAGTGGCAGTGAATGACATTGAGTTGTATTGGTGGGCACTGATAACTGAGCTGTATTGGTGGGCACTAATAACTGAGTTGTATTGGTGGGCACTGATAACTGAGCTGTATTGGTGGGCACTGATAACTGAGCTGTACTGGTGGGCACTGATGTACTGTACTGGTGGGCACTAATGAGGTGGCACTGACAGGCTGCACTGGTGGGCACTGATGGACACTGATAGGCTGCACCCCACCTCTCCACCCTAAACAATAACCTCCTCCCCACCTCTCCACCCTAGATTTTCTGAGATTAAGGAAAGAGAAAAAAAATCGGCCTAAAATATCGGCCGCAAAAATCGGCAACATATATCGGCCATCGGCCGCCCCGATTTCTAAATATCGGCATCGGCCAGAGAAAAACCCATATCGGTCGACCTCTATTTCCATCCATTGATTGATTTCCAGCTATATTCATCAAGACTGTATAACCATTTCATATTGTGGTGTATTTCTAGATTTTATAGTATTGGATGTAAGATGGTCTGGCAGGAGAGATTTCCTATTGTTTCTAGCTGTCAGGTTGATCGAGTATTTAAAGTGATCGTAAAGGATTTTTTTTTTTTTTTTGTTTAAATAACAAATATGTTATCCACACCTGCTCTGTATAATGGCTTTGCACTTTTCAAAGAGTGTAGAAAGGGAAAGACAGCAGATATACAAATAAAACTTATGTAGGGAGATTTGTTTAATCTCTGTGTATCATCTGAGGCTGGTCACTTCACTGGATATAAGAGAGAGTTTACATCCACTTTAAACCATGTGCACCTCCAAAGAGCACACAGAGAGGGTTACATTTTCTATAAAACTTCCTGGAGTTATTCTTTAATACTACACACTTGTAAATCTGTGCACTGAGCCTACATACCCAACTCTTGGTTTCTCATCCCTGGTAAGAGTAGTTTAGTATTAGTAAAAGCAGGACACTTTACACATAACACCCAGCCAGTGTCATTAGTACAGTGACAGTGTATAGTATTATTACTGATCACTGAATTAATGTCACTGGTGATGTCCGTGGCAGTTAGTCAGCCCCCACCCAGCGTCAGTTAGTGTTAGACTGCCCGTCGCACTATCACAGTCCCTTAAAAGGCACTGATCCCCACCTTTGGTAGTATGGGGAAAAAACATTAGAGGTGCACTGAAATTTCGGCCGCAAAACATATATCCGCTGAAAACTGTTTTCGGCATTCGCCAGAAAGAAGAAAGGGTGCCGATAATGGAACAAAAAAAAGGGTGTGGAAATTCAAATCCAGCTTTATGACACAGCGGGAGATCACTGGACTAGTGAGGCTGCATCTGGCGGTCACCGGTGAGGCTGCATCTGGCGGTCACCAGTGTGGCTGCATCTGGCGGTCACCGGTGAGGCTAAATTGATCTTTTGTATCATGTCTGCAGTCTCTGACCATCTCTTGTATCATATCTGCTATAGGTGAACCGAATGGAAATTTTGCTAATACTATTAGCAGTGTGTTTTAAAGGGGTTGTAAAGGTTCAGGGTTTTTAAAAAACAAAAAAACAAACATGTCATACTTAACTCCGCTGTGCAGTTGGTTTTTCACAGAGTGGCCCCGATCCTTATCTTCTGGGGTCCTTAGTGGCGCAACTGGCTCCTCCTCTTCTCGAGTGCCCCGTTGGAGAAGCGCTCTCCTTCATGGACAACAGTGCGGTCGCGCTCCCGTGTCCTGCTTCTGCGTCTATTCACACAGAAAGCAGGACTCGGCCCCGGCGCCTGCGTCACTGGATTTGATTGACCGCAGCAGGAGCCAATGGCTGTGCTGCTATCAATCCATCCAATCAGGCCCAGAGAGACCGGCTTTTGCTGGTGTGCTTGTCCCCGGCGTGAGATAGAGGGGGTACAGGAAAGTAAAACAGGGGAGAGGGGGGGGGGAAGAGGCTGCAGGATTACAGGAGGTTTTTCACCTCAATGCATAGAATGTATTGAGGTGAAAAACCTTGAAGGTGTACAACCCCTTTAAGTTTAAGTGATTGCAGACATGATACATGAGCTTTTCTTGCAGTAAAGGGACCAGCAATAATTTAATAATCATTTAAATTTCTGATATTAAATAAAAAGTCAAATATAATACAATTTATATATAAAAATATAAATATTTATAAAAACTATCTTTTTCCGTTTTGGCTTTCGGCTAAGTGCATCTTGCGTTTTCGGTTTTTGTTTCGCCACCAAATTTTCCATTCGGTGCACCCCTAATAAATATTCCCGTATCTAAACCATTGTTTGTAGGTGCAATACCTTTATGCAAACCAACCAATATACACTTATTGGGATTTTTTTTTTATCCAAGACATGTAGTAGGATACATTTTTGCAAAAATTTATAGAGAAATTTAATTTTAAATTCCAATTTTGTTATTGGATATGTATTGCACCAGCAAGGGGAAAAATAAATATATATATATATATATATATATATATATATATATATATATATATATATATATATATAATATGAATATATATATATATATCATTTTTTTATTTATTTTTTTTCAAAAGTTTTGGCCTTTTTTTCATTTATGAAATAAATAAAAACTCAGTGGTGATCAAATACCACCAAAAGAAAGCTCTATTTGAGCTCTTTCACACGGAGGTCCTGACAGGCGGACCTGAAACGGATCCTCCATGTAGCCCTATGGAAGCACGGATGTCAGCGGAGACATGTCCGCTGACATCCGCTCCGCCAAAGTGTGACGGAGGAAAACCCTATTTTTCCTTATGTCGGCGGAGCGGATCGGATGACAACGGACTCTACGGTCCGTCGTCATCCGATTCCCCATAGGGGAGAGCGGCGCTCTGACAGGGCGGTCCCTGCACAGTGTGCGGGGACCGCCCAGTCATCCGTCGGCTCAGCGGGGATCAACGGAGCGATCCCCGCTGAGCAAGCGGAGCTTCACGGGGCGGATCTTCACGGATCCGCCCCGTGTGAAAGGACCCTTAGTGTGCAAATATTATATACATTTTGTTTGGGTAAGTGTTGCATGACTGTGCAATTAACAGTTAAAGTAGTGCAGTGCTAAATAGCAAAAAATGGTCCAGTCATGAAGAGGGTAAAATCTTCCGAAGCGCAAGTGCGTTACCCCAACCCTACCTCTTGTTTAAAAATAAATTGATTGCCCAGCATCCCTTTAGCCCCCATTTGCTCCTGTGCGACTTGTCATTCGATTTGATCATTCCAAATCCCATGACAAGTCGCACCCCGTTGCCGGCAATGGAACTGTTCATATCTCTGTGACTTATGTCGCAGTGATTATGGAAAAGGTTCCTGCACTACATTTTACCGATTTTCATTGCGTCTTGCATAGATTTCTGTTAAATGAAGTTCAATGAATCGCACTGATTTGCAGATTTGAAATCTTGCTAATGTCGCGTTATTTCAAAGCCGCGCCGGTGTGAACCAGGGCTTAATAGTAGAAAAAAAATACAATATCCGCCACCTCCATTTATTTATTTATTTTTTGAATAGCGTAACGGAAGGTTATATTCAGGTGTTTTATTATTTTATTTTTTTCTGCCATCACTGTCCCATTGGGGAGATTTTCCTTCACTTCCTGTGCCATAGTCAAAACAAGAAAGAAATTCTTGGTGACATGAGTGTTGATGGGGGAATCCCTCCTGCAGCGCTATTTTGTTCGGCCGGTGGGAAGCCTTCCCTGTCGGGCAGAACACACTGATTAGTGTAGCCGGCGGCAATAATTGTTCAGGAAAAACCCAACTAGCTGGTTCAACACAAGTTGATTGATTGACTTGTGTGCCACAAGGGTGTCCATACATGGATCAAAATTTAGCTGGTTCCTGCTGAACTGGTCAAATTTTGATCCATGTGTGACTGGCTTTAGACCGGTAAAAAAAAAAAAAAAACAATTCATTGACATATACAGATTTGCTGAGCCATTGATTAACTGTTCCTCAACCTATTCATCAGACATGCTTTTAGTTAAATTAGACATTAATCTTGTTAATGTTGAGTTGACAGATATAACCCTTAAATGGAAAGTATCCGGTCTTGGGCACAACTGTTATGGGAGAAGCAAGAAGATGGAGGCTGCCGTTGTTGACCCCTACAATACAAATAAATATATAAATAATTTGGACTAATTTTGTAGTCCTGAAGGGGGCTTGTTGCTCCAGAAACGTGTTGGGGCCCCCAAACATATTTTTTAAAGCCTATGCCCTAGAGAATAAATTGGTGGGTCTTGCAATTTTTATTTTTTTTTATTTTTAAATGCAATTTTTTTTTTTAATGCAAAAAAACACAATACATAACCCAATTTTTTGGTAAAATATAAAAGATGTTAAGCCTTGTAAATGGATACCGAGCAAGTCCTGCTTAAAAATTGCGCACGCCCGTGCAACGGTGACAAACGCAAATTTTACTACCCATGGGCGATGCTTTAAAAGCCTTTACAGGTTACCACATTAGATTTACAGAGGAGGATGCTAGAAATACTGACCAATCCAGAAAAGGAAGGAGAAGAAACCCCCGGTCGTACTCATATCGATAGATGCAGAAAAAGCGTTTGACCGAGTCGACTGGGGGTTTATGATGGACACACTCCGGTATGTCGGGATTGGACCCAAATATATGAAAACCTATATACTTACCCGACAGCCAGGGTAAAAATAAATGGGAGTGTGTCGTCTGTGTTTGAGATGCGTAATGGAACGAGACAGGGATGCCCGCTTTCACCCCTCCTGTATGTGTTGGCAATGGAACATTTGTTACAGAATATACGGAACAATCAGGACATAGGAGGGGTGAAGATGGGCAGGGAGGAACATAAAGTGGCGGCATACGCTGATGACATACTTTTATATCTGACGAAACCAAGGCTGTCACTCCCTAATGTAGTAAAGGAAATAAAAAAATACGGGGAACTCGCTAACTTCAAGATCAGCCCAGTAAAGACAGTAATTCTGAACTTAGGAATAGATAAAAAAGAAGAAAAACTGTTACAGAAAGAATTTCCGTTCACTTGGGAGACAAAAACCTTAACATATCTAGGTATTAAAATAACTACAACTGAAGAAGAACTATATCCGGTCAACTTTATCCCATTACTAAACGAAATTACAGCAGAATTAAAGGATATTTCAAGGAGACCCGTTGGATGGACAGGAAGGATCAACATCTTAAAAATGATGATCCTCCCAAAAGTAACATATAGGTTGCAGATGCTGCCAATAGATATACCCCAACCATTCTTTAAGTCGATTAGATCTATGATCTTGAAATATATATGGCAGGGCAAAAAGGCTAGAATAAAATATACATTACTAACTCGCGGAAAAAAAGAAGGGGGCATGGCTGTACCAGATATAGAAAGATATCATAAAGCAATAATCTTGTCAAGATTAGTAGAATGGGCAAATCCACAAACAAAAAAGAAATGGGCACAAATAGAAAATGCGCTAAGTATGACACATTTACAAAATAATATATGGATACCACCAAAATTTAGAGTATTAGGCACAGACTCACATAGTATAACAAAGAAGGTATTTAAAACATGGGACACACTACATCGACATGAAAAATGGAAATATAATTCTCCATTAACAGCGTTAGCGGGCACAATGTTTTTTACACCAGGTAACGGGACACGATTAGGAAAGCTAATGGGAACTGCACAATTAAAAGATATAATTACAGTAGGTAAAATAAAAACAAAACAAGATTTAATTACGAGTCAGGAATGGAGCCAGTTGAGCGACTGGGAATGCCTCCAATTAACGCACTTAGTAAGCACTATTCCACAACCAATTAGAGATGAAAATACACTAACCCCACTGGAAAAGATATGTAGTAAAAAGCCTTTGAGACACGGTATATCTCAGGTGTATAAAATATTAACAGAACTAGAAACAGAAGGACCATTACCCTTTATAGAAAAATGGGAGCAAGATCTGGGCAGAAAACTAGACGAGAGGCAAATTATTGAGGCAGTACACAGCTATGCTTCGGATGTAACCACAATAGAAGCAAATTATAAAAGTATGGTACGCTGGCATTGGACGCCAGAAAGAATGAATAAAATACATCCTAACAACTCCCCACTCTGTGCGAGGGGTTGTAAGCAAGTGGGAACAACGATGCATATGTGGTGGAATGCCCAATAATAGAGGAGTACTGGACAGAGATTTTGGAATATATTGAAGCAGTCACGGGGGAAAAAATAATACAAAACGCGTGGACATGCCTATTTCATGGTACAAATAAAACAAAAAAGCAATACCAGAAGACATTAGTCCCACCATTACTTAACGCAGCAAAAGGACTAATTCCAAGAAACTGGATATCTATAAAGAAACCGACTATTAAAGAATGGATTTAACGGGTAGAGTATATCTCAGAAATGGAATACCTGAGCCAGGGAGAGCAGGGAAAGGGGGAAAATTACAGGACAACATGGGAAAAATTGAGAATATTTAAACAATCAGATAAATACGTCCAGGGAATGATAGGAAAAGAATAGGACAGGAGGGGGACAGATCAGGGGAATAGGGGGGGGGGGGGGGTGTGGGGGGAGGGGAGAACATAGGGAGGGAAATAGGGAAAAGGAAAAGTAAGGAAATATGCAAAGATATTTTTGTACGAAAATTTGTTTCTTTTTCCACACAAATGTGGGTGTATGTAACTACATGTTGACTAATTTTCCAATAAAAAGTATAATAAAAAAAAAAAAAATACATAACCCAATTTTTGGGTAAAATATAAAAGATGTTAAGCCTTGTAAATTGATACCGAGCAAGTCCTGCTTAAAAATTGCGCACGCCCGTGCAACGGTGACAAACGCAAATTTTACTACCCATGGGCGATGCTTTAAAAGCCTTTACAGGTTACCACTTTAGATTTACAGAGGAGGATGCTAGAAATACTGACCATGATCTGATGTTCATTGGTAATACCTCACGTGTGGGACAATTGCTGTTCGCGTGCATGCGTTTGCCTTTGCATGCGAGTATGGGGGGACAAAAATAAAAAGAGAAAATTCAAAATTATTTATTTTTTATTTTTACACTGTCACTTCAATTTCTTTTTATTTATTTATTTTTTAGCACTTTTATTGCTGCCCCAATGAATGTAAACAGCCCTTGTGACAGCAGTAGGCAGTGATGGTCCTTTTTATGTAGAGATCTGGGGTCTAGAAGACCTTGGATCCCTCCACTTCCCTTAAAAGTGTTTGATCACATCAAGATCGGTGTGATCAAATGCTTTTAATTTTTTAAAATGACGGTGTTTATATTCGGGTAAACTGGAAGTGATGTAAAGTCCATGGCTTCATAGACTATATCATAGAGCCGAAAAAAGCAGATCCGGTCTTTGATCAGCAGGCAGAAAGGCCAGCTGGTTGATCGGTTTCCCAGTGGGACAGAAAAGCCTGACGTGGGGGGGGGGGCCTCGTCCCCTCCCCTCTCACTGCTTGTAAAAGCAATCCAGTGGCTAGTTGGCTGCTAGGATTTCTTTTATAAGAGAGCTGACCATCGGCTTTAAATAAAATGGTACTGGGATGATGCCTACAGCTGCAAGCATCATTCCGGTATAACTACTTGAAGTCCAGCGACCTACGGGTACATCGCTGGTCAGCAAATGGTTAAAGCAAACCTGTCATTGAGCTACTGTTGACCTTGTCTGAAAATGCTAGTTACTGGGCTGTCTCTGGCTACCATATTTACTAATCAGTAATGCCGGGTTCACACCTATGCGAATTGAATGTGTGGAATCACGCGCATTCAATTTGCATAGCAGGAGAATGTGAATGGCTCTCTTTGGAGCCGGTTCACTTTTCTTTGCAGCGGGTCAGGTGCGGGGTTCAGAAAAAACGTGTCTCTTTTTTGGTGCGTTTCAGGTTCGATTTCATCCCAAAATTCGGACTGAAATCGCACCTGAATCGGTGAACCAGCACGCACCGGACCCCTGCTGTGCGACGGATGCGGGGATGGTGTGAACCCAGCCTACATGAAAACCTTTAGATTGGAGGTGGGTTATAACACCTGTCAGGTTTTTTTTTTTTGCCTCTGCCCCCCCTTTTACCTAGGGGGTTGTCATCAGAACAGGAAAAGAGGGAAAATCTTCCAACATGGACACTAGGTCTGACGACCAGGGATTCTCTAATTTTTGGGGGGATTTTCTCTCACTTCCTCTTATGGCTATGGGTAATGAATAGAAGGCAAATCTCCACAATGGGGCATGAATGAGAAAAATGAAAGAGGTTACAACTTGCTTAAAAAAAAAAAATGCCCTTGGTTCTACTGAACCCAAAACAAGTATGCTGCAAGTGAAGTCAGAACATGTGAGCTGCAGCTGCTTCTTTTAGTCCAGTACCCAGCGATGCCAGGGCATCAGCATAACATTCACACAGCTTCTTGAGATACTAGCGCACCACCACTCCAAAAAGAGTGTTTGCTAGAGTGTTGTTGGATATAAAGGGGCTGAATTGTACTTAGAATTTATTGTTCTTGGAAATCCCGTTTCCACCAGAACAAGGTGTGAAAAACCTGCATTTGTGTACGTTTCCCACACCATGTTCAAAACGCATTGCAGTTACAATCTACAGCGGGTGTCAATATTAACAGCCCCGCAAATGCATTGCGTTTGCCTGCAACGGATTGCATAGTACAGAAGTGCCATGCAATCCGTTTGCATTGTGTTTGTTAAAGTAGCGCATGCACTACTTTTTGCTGCGGCCCAGTGCGATTCTTTCCATCGAAAATGAATGAGCTCAAATCGCACCGCATGTGAATCGCACAGGAACATGCAGCGCATTCCTGTGGAATTCCTGATCTGAACCAGCCCTTAAGGAAAGAAGGGTAAAAAACACTGGCTGCCATGGGAAACGGAGAAAGAAATGTGTACAGAGATTAACCCCTTCCCGTCCTCCTCAGCGTGCCTTTAAAAGTTTCTAAATGCCCAAGGGATGGGAAGGATCAGCGATCACATTGTGACTGACTGTCACGGTGGTCACATGAACGGGAGCTGAACCCACTAGCTGCAGATTGTTGGTGGGGACTGAGGGCGGTGTTTGACAGCTCAGTCTCTGTATTGTGAGCGCGCTGTCAGCACAAAAACATTGGCTGCCCAATAGAGCTTCACGAATCTGGCCTAAATGAGAATCACAATTTTTTATTTATTTTTTGCTTGGAATAAAAATCAGGATTCTCGTGGCGTAACATCATCCTTAACATTATACAAAACAAGTGGGCTAAGTTTACGGTTTAGTTTTTCTTTAATTGATTAAAGTGTATATTTTCCCCAAAAAATTGCGTTTGAAAGACCGCTGCCCAAATACAGTGTGACATAAAATATTGCACAAGCCGCTTTTTTTGTTCTCTGGGGTCTCTGCTAAAAAACAAATATAATTTTTGGGGGGTTCTAAGTAATTTTCTAGCAAACAATACTGATTTTAAAGCGAAGCTCCCCTGAAAAAAAAATAATAAAAGCCAGCAGCTACAAATACTGCAGCTGCTGACATTTAATATTAGGACACTTGCCTGTCCTGGAGTCCAGCGACGTCGGCAGCATAAGACGAGCAATCGCTCGTCACTCTGATGCCCGCACCGCCATCCTTGGTGAGGGAATCAGGAAGTGAAGCCTTGCGGCTTCACTGCCCGGTTCCCTACGACGCATGCGCGAGTCGCGCTGCGCCGTTCTCACTGGTCCCTGTTGTGTTCTGGGAGCCGAGTGACGTACTACCCGCAGAATACCTGCAGAGAGGACTACCGGAAGTGGGTGCAAACACCTGTTTTAGCCAGGTATCTGCACCCCCCTGCAAGGTGCCAAAAATTACACCCGAGGGGGGGAGGGTTTCCGATGAGCGGAAGTTCCACTTTAGGGTGGAGCGCCGCTTTAACTTGTAAGCAACATATGTCAGAAAAAGGCTTGGCCTTTAAGTGGTTAAACTGACTTAATTTACAGACTTAAGTGCATTCCTTTTTATCTCCACCTAAGCTAAACTTGGCAGGCTGCCTTCGGGAAAATCTGTGTTAAGATCGTGAGGGGGGTAGAATCGCCATCTCGATTCTTTACCTAATAATCGTACAGCTCTACTGCCCAATGACACATATGTGCCTCATGTGGGCGTTAAAGCCCACCCTTTTGCTGCCGTACATGTGTGTTGCAGGGGCAGCAGCAGCTTAAAATGAAACCTAATTGTGTTTTTTAATTTTTTTATATTGGAGTCACATTTAACATGCATTTTCAAAACCTTTTGAAGGACCGAAATTATAATAAAATATAAGATATAAAAGAAAATATTTGACTATTTTATTGCTCATTCTTCCATTTACTGATTATTTTACATTTTTTTTCCTGCTTGGCGTTTTAGCTTTAAAGATAGCCATAATTAAAACATTTATATAAGAACAGTTTTTTCATTCTGTGTATATATGTATGTATGTATGTAACCCGCCAATCGTTCTGTGGAGAGACGGAGCAGTGGTGTGCCAATGTAAACAAGGCAAACCGCTGCTCTGTCAGGGAGCAAAAGAGAGATCTTGTGTTTCAGCTAAGCTGAATCGCGATCTCTCTTTTCCTCCAGTGTATCGGTCCCCCACACAGTTGGAAAGCACCTCCCAGGTAACACATTTGACCCTTTGATCGCCCCTGGTGTTAATCCCTTCCCTGTCAGTGTCATTTATACAGTAATCAGTGCATTTTTTTTTTATCACTGTATTGGTGTCACTGGTCCACAAAAAAGTGTCACAATTTGTCTACCGCAATGTCGCAGTCCCGCTAAAAATCGCTGAAACCCCCGCCATTACTAGTAATAGTTGAAGAAATAAAAAGTCCCTAAAAAAATAAATAGAGATAGAGATATATATACTGTATTTATTGGCGTATAACACTCACTTTTTTACCCTGAAAATAGAGGGTAAACTGTGCCTGCGTGTTATACGCAGGGGGGCGTGGAAAGTTTTTTTCCTGAAACTTCCTTCTTGAAGTTAGGGTGCGTGTTATACGCCGATAAATACGGTATATATATCTCTATCTATATCTCTATCTATATCTCTATCTATATCTCTATCTCTCTATCTCTCTATCTATCCCATAGTTTGTAGACGCTATAACTTTTGCACAAACTAATCAATATATGAATATTGGGATTTTTTTTTTTTACCAAAATATGTAGCAGAATATATTTTGGCCTAAATTGATTAAGACATTAAGACCCCTTTCACACTGAGGAGTTTTTCAAGCGTTTTAGCACTAAAAATAGCACGTAAATACCGCCTGAAACTCCTGCCCTGCAGTCTCAATGTGAAAGCACGAGGGCTTTCACACTGAGGCGATGCGCTGGCGGAACCGCTCCAAAAGTCCTGCTAGCCGCATCTTTGCAGCGGTGAGAGGAGCGGCTCCTACACCGCTCCTTCCCATTGAAAGCAAGTTAAAACCGCACCGCTAGCGGCCAAATACCGTGGCAATTTTGACTGTATAGCGACGCTAAAAATGGCGCTATACCCGCCACCTCACCACCCACACCAGTGTGAAAGGGGCCTTACATTTTTTACATTTATTTATTGGGAATGTTTTATAGCAGAAAGTAAAAAAATATATCGTTTTTTTTTAATTCAAAATTGTCGCTCTTTTTTTGTTTATAGCGCAAAAAAATAAAACAGAGGTGATCAAATACCACTAAAAGAAAGCTCTATTTGTGTGGAAAAAAATGACATCAATTTAATTTGGGTACAGCGTCGCACAACCGCGCAATTGTCGGTTAAAGCAACGCAGTGTCGTATCGCAAAAAATGGCCTGGTCAGGAAGTGGGTAAATCCTTCCGGGGGTCAAGTGGTTAAATTATTAAATGACTCATCAAGAAATGTGTGTTTTAATTAAAACTATACTGTAATGTGAATGAGGAAGGGTACTAATTACCCTTCCTCATTCACATGGGGGGGTGTCGTATCTTTATCTGGGTGCCCCTTTTTGTTATAGAGGAGTTCCAGATCTTGACTATCCCCCCAAACTGCAGACCCCCACAACCACTGCACCAGGGTTGTGGGGAAGAGGCCCTTGTCCTCATCAACATGGGAACAAGGTGCTTTACCAAGGTAGCCTCAATGTTGAGGGTATGCAGCCTGGTATGGTTCAAGAGGTGCAGTGAACAGCTGTGAACAGCCTGCACCCAATGATGATACGCCACTGTACTTTACATTGATTATTGATATACAGTATATGTTACTATTAGGGAGTGTATTGGCTCTACAGAGCCACACTTTATAATAACTTTTAATATTTGGTGGAGTTTACTAAGTGAATGCTGGACACGTGAGGAAGTTTTTTTTTTTTTTTTTTTACAGAGTAAAAAATAGAAGACAGGCCTTGCTTGCTAGGACAACCGTTGACATCATGTGCTCAACCCACCCCTAGCTTTCAGAAAAGGACAGAACTTTCCTCATTCAGACTTGCTCTGCCCTCATTTCTTGCCTTGTTGTGTAAGGTGGGGGTGGGGGGGGGGCACATTAGTGTCAGTGGATGGAATAGTGCCCCAAAACTTTACATTCCATGGATGTTAGTGCCCAAATCAGGCACCTCTCTGGACAGACTGCCAGCAGCTGAAGGACCCCTGATCTCCCTGACGTGTGTGTGTGTGTGTGTGTGTGTGTCAGTGTCATGGCAATTTGTGCAACCAAACCTGAATATCTGAGAGGAGCCCAGACAATGGAGGTCTCAGCAGAGGGAGAGCCACACATCACCCCAAATGGGACAGTAAGAGACAGATATTCATCTATCACTGATCACCACTAACCTCTGTACACCCACCCCCCCACCCCCCATCCACCTCACTGTTCCCCAATCCACCCACTACCACCCCAGTGCACCCCACAGTTCTGCTTTTCTCCCAAATATCCTTTTTAACCTTTTTTGCTGCCAGAGCCTTTTTTTTTTTTTTTTTTGCACACGTTTAAAAAAATCATTTTAGCCCTGAAGATTATATAAAACCCCCAAACATTATTAAGCAAATACCCTAGAAAATTAAAATGGTGGAAGTTCCAATTTTTTTTATTCAATACAGTATTACCGCAACAGTCTAGGAAATGCAAAATTTCAGTAAAAAAACACACTAAAGTGAGTCTTAGGGCAACAAACGCAATAAATTACCCACATTTTTGTTAAAATATAAAACATGAGGTTGTATCGAATAGATACCCAAACATGTCAAACCTCCGTTGTCACATCTAATCCTCTCAGGAGGAGACAAGCCCAATGACGTCACGCAGCCACCGCGAGTGAGTAGAAGTGGTGAGCGAGCGGACGGAAGAGAGATTTTTTGTATATATGCAAATTGTAAAGAATAACTCTTGTAAGTGTTTTTAGGTGACATGTTCTCTTAAAAGACCCTGCATGTCTCCTCTGGGCTCCACTGAATGTTTTGCAATGCAGATCACATTGCAAAACATTGCTTTCCGGCTATGCTAGCCGGGGACACGGAGAGGCTGACCCAGAAGTGACGTCAGACGTCGCTTTCCGGGTCACAGCAAGAAGGGGAGGAGAGCAGACGCACGTCCGCTTTTCTCCTTCCCACCCCAGCTGCCGGCACCCACCATGATAGGCAAGAGTCTGTCTGTCAGTCAGTTTTGCACACAATCTCGGTGGCTGCAGCACACTTACCAGTTAGCCAGCAAAATAAAAAGTCTAGACATTCAACAATTTGTGTTAGGTTTACATTAGACAGACAGACACACAGACAGACAGAGACACACAGACAGAGACACGTGGACAGACAGAGACACGTGGACAGACAGAGACACGCGGACAGACAGAGACACGCGGACAGACTGAGACACGCGGACAGACTGAGACACGCGGACAGACTGGGACACGCGGACAGACTGAGACACGCGGACAGACTGAGACACGCGGACAGACTGAGAAACGCGGACAGACTGACAGACACGCGGACAGACTGACAGACACGCGGACAGACTGACAGACACGCGGACAGACTGACAGACATGCGGACAGACTGACAGACACACGGACAGACTGACACACAGAGACAGACTGACACACAGAGACAGACTGACACACAGAGACAGACTGACAGACAGAGACAGACTGACACACAGAGATAGACTGACACACAGAGACAGACTGACACACAGAGACAGACAGACAGACACACACATAGAGACAGACAGACAGACACACACACACAGAGACAGACAGACAGACAGACACACACACAGAGACAGACAGACAGACAGACAGACAGAGACAGACAGACACACAGAGACAGACAGACAGACACACAGAGACAGACAGACACACAGACACACAGAGACAGACACACAGACACACAGAGACAGACAGACAGACACACAGAGACAGACAGACAGACACACAGAGACAGACAGACACACAGAGACACAGAGACAGACAGAGACACACAGAGACACACAGAGACACACAGAGACAGACAGAGACACACAGAGACAGACAGAGACACAGAGACAGACAGAGACACAGTTTTTGCAAATATATATGAAGCCACACTGCCACGTCAAGGCCCCTCTGCAAAGTGCAGTTCCTAACTTTACTCTAACGTCCTTTCCAAATTGAGATATATATATAGATATATATCTATATATATATATATCTCAATAATTGAACTGAGCGTCTAATCTAGTTTAACAATGTTGTTAAGACAGAGGTTTTTGTTGCATATATTTGCAATCATATGTGAAGACCCAAAGAGCTCCCAGCATGGGACATGCTGCTATCATACAATGGTGAACCTCACTGGGAGGCAGCAAAGGTTTACGCTTGGTCCTAGCAACACCTTCCTATACTACACATACTGATCTCAAACCTTCCCTAAGGCTCCATTCACATTTGTACAACTCCAAAGTAGCTCCACTTTGGAGTGCAACTTTGATGCAACTTCGACGCAACTTTGGATGCATATGACTTGGATGCGACTTTGGCTTTGACCAAAGATTACGGACAACTGTTGCATGTAAAACATTCAGGTATGACTTTCATGCAACTTTTGAGGGTTAACATGGAAGTCTATGGCCCTCAAGTTGCATGAAAGTTGGACCAATGTAGTGCATGAACTACTTTCAAATCACTTGATGTCCTAAGTCGGATGACAGGAGTTAATGGACACTCATAGCCTGTCCAACGCACGCCTAAAAAAAAAGTATCGGTCTCCAAACCCCCCTATAGCTGATCCAACACATGTCTAAAAAAAAAAAAGCCTCCCAGCTCCAATTTAACCAATTAAGGACCGCCTCACGCCAATATACGTCGGCAGAATGGCATGGCTGGGCACAAGCACATACAGGTACGTCCTCTTTAAGAAGCCCAGCCGTGGGTCGCTCGCGACCCGGTCCTGAGCTCCATGACCGCGCCTGCGGGACCCGTGGACCCGATCGGGTCACAGAGCTGAAGAACGGGGAGAGGTAAGAGTAAACAAACCTCTCCCCGTGCTTCCTAGTGTGAGTGTCCCTGATCTTCTGTTCCCTTTCATAGAGAACGACGATCAGTGACGTCAGACGACAAGCCACGCCCCCACACAGTAGTAATCGCCAGCCTTCAACCTCCCCCTATAGCTGACCCAACACATGACTGAAAATAAGTGCAAGTCTCCAACCTCCCTCTATAGACAGTCTAGCACACATCTGAAAAAAGTATCAGCACTCCCTTCCCCTCTGCTACCTTTTTCACGGAAGACAGGAAACCATGACAGGTCCGGACAAAGGGTAAGAATTTTTATGTTAGAGGCAGGTGATTGATTGCTGGGACTCCCCCACAGTCTAGTAACCAATCGCCCGCTTATTAACATGAAAAGTCCAGCCCTTTGCCCGGACCTGCCACGTTTCCTGTCTTGCGTGAATAAGGTGGCAGAAGGGAGGGGAGTGAAAGTGCTGCGATCTTATGGAAGGGGCAGAAAATAAGTACAAGCCTCCAACCTTTCCCTATAGTCAGTCCAACACACGCCTGAAAAAAAGTATCCACCTCCAACCTCCCCCTTTAGCTGATACAACCCATGTCCAAAATGAATATTACTGGGCTCCAACCTCCCCTTATAGTCAGTCCAACACACGCCTAAATAAAAGTACCAGCCTCCAACCTCCCCATGTAACTGTTCCAACACACCGCTGGTGTAGATAAGTGGGGAGTGGGGTGGGGGGGGGACAAACCCCAGTCCTACATCGCTTGAAGGGGGAGCTGATGACATCTGTGGTCTTTCCATTTCTCCTTATCTGCTGCTGGTGAAAGAGAACCCACAAAAAAGCTTCTGGTCCTCTGCTGTTAATTTAGGCTTCATTTTTAGTTTGGCAGGATCTATGATGTCCTCCATTGGCATCACTGTCGTCAGGTCTGGAGGGCGCTGTGAAAAGAAGAAACACTATTAGTGAAGACTATGTACAATGATGGCCTTTCTATTTGAAATGGTTATGCACACTCAGGTGCTGGGAGAATATAGCAGAACATTGGACAATGCATTGACATGGCCCAATGTGTGATTTAATATACTTACAGTGCTCATGGTAAATGGTGGGCTTACTTCTCCAGCCTGCAGTTCCACCCAGTCTACGCTCTTAAAAAATGGGTGGCTTTGCAGATCTTTAACAAGAACCTCTCTCATTTTTGGACATTTGCGTAGGAGCTGTAAAAATATATTCAAAAAAATTGGTTATCCATGGTACAAAGGCAAGAACTATGCAATTCTACTTTTAGAACTGTTAAACAAATAGCCTTTTTTTGCTGGCTACAGATTGGTATTTACTTACTTTGTTCCCTATGAGGTCCTTGAGATCCATATTGAAATCCTCTGGGAAAGTTGGACAATGGTAGCAGGTCAAGTATGCGTACTCCTCATCCAAGTCTGAGTCAGTGTCTGACTCGGCGTCTGAATCAGTGCCTGGATCGTAGTCTGAATCGTAGTCTGAATCGTCGCCTGAATCGTCGCCTGAATCGTCGCCTGGATCGTCGCCTGAATCGTCGCCTGAATCGTCGCCTGAATCGTCGCCTGAATCGTCGCCTGAATCATTGCCTGGATCGTCGTCTGAATCATTGCCTGGATCGTCGTCTGAATCATTGCCTGGATCGTCGTCTGAATCATTGCCTGGATCGGCGTCTGAATCATTGCCAGGATCGGCATCTGAATCAGTGTCTGAGTCGATGTCCCAGCCATCGAATGGATAATTGTTAGTTGCCATCACATAGACTATAACTCCCAGGGAGAAATAGTCAACAGCAAATCCATATGGCTGATTTAAATGAATCTGTGGAAATATCAAAGAGAGTAGAATGGTCAGTACTGATTGTTTTACTTACAAGAAGACAGGAATACCAAAATGATCCAATACTCACTTCTGGTGCCATGTATTGTGTAGTGCCGAGGTTGGAAGTCAGGGTTCGGGATTTATGCACCTCTGTTGCTGACAAGCCAAAGTCGGCTATTCTCACATGTCCGACGCTATCCAGCAGGATGTTTTCTGGCTTGAGATCCCGGTGTACAATCCCCCTGTTATGAAGGAACTGCAAGCCACAAAGGATCTCGGCAGTAAGAAATCTGATGGAGAGAGAGAAAAGATTTTATATATATATAAGATTACCATACAAAATGTTTATATAATATAATAATCTAAGCCACAAAATAAAGCATTTATCTCAACGCTTCAATTATCAGGCATTGTCATGTATGATCGTAATAACTAAATCAGGTTGTAATAAAACATTACCAGTAACGATAGAGCATAGCGCAATATATACATAGAAGTGTTTTATATGGATATTTGAAATTGTTGATTAATCTGTCGTAAATGCGCTTTGCGAATTCTTACAAATTTTGTTTTTTGTGATGGTAAAGGTGTCCAAATATGATTAAGCCCTGGTTCACATTGGTGCGATTTGACATGCGATTTGACATGTCAAATTGGCGATATTTGCCGCAAATTGCGGGCAATGGCACCGTCCTAATCGGTGCGACGCCGCATCTGCGGCGCTGCACTGATTTCAAAAAGTAGTTTCTGTACTACTTTTTACGATTTCGGCCGCGATTTACATTGACATCTGTGTCAGATGTCTTTGTAATCGCGGCTGAAATCGGGACTGCCAGCGAGAGTGAAATCATGCGAGTTCAGCTGAACTCGCACGGCTTCACTCCCGCAGCCCAGTGTGAACCTGGGCTGAATGTGATTTTACAGTCTGTCCTAAAGCGTATGTGAGGCCAAAACAGAAAGCAACAAAATAGCTTCCCCTCTCCATCCAATACTACGATTTTTTTTTACATTTATAGACAAACGTTATCAAAAATGACAAGGACCCACTAGATATAAATCAAATTGATTTGTTGGCAGACCCCCGTATGATATAATTACTTATAAATTTGAAAGGAGATGGGTTAGAGATTGCCCAATCAGATGAAGGGTTGGAAGCTTCCATTGGATGATGAACTGGCCAATAATGGTTTGATTGGATTATAACAGTATGTAATATGGACACACTGGGATTTAATAAAACTGGTATACACAGAATGTGGTGCAGCTGTGCACAGTAACCAATCAGCTTCTAGGTTTTATTGCCAAAGCTTGCTGAAGCTACTATGCACATACACACCAGATTCTGTGTGCACCAGTTTTAGTAAATCTCCCCCACTGCGACATCTAGATGCATCGTGATCGATTATTCTTGTGGTAAAATAGATTGTTTGGAATCAGTCTCAGTAGAAGTTTGTTCCGATATGTGCAGTGCCTGAGATGTCTGTCCAGTGTGTGATTGTACATGTATATATAGGTAGAGCTTTGGTAGGACAGATGTACTGAAAGTCAGACCTTCCTGTTGGAATCGTGTATTTAGGACAAGCCTACATTTTGATATGATCTATGTACAGTACTATGTTCTACCTCCATCCCAATTATCATGGTACCCTATTGTATCACCTATCTTATATCTAGGAAAAGCCTATGCGTTGATGTGATCTATGTAGAGTACTATATTCTACCCCATCCCTATTATCATGGTAACCCATTGCCTTACCTTGTCGTCTCAATATCTACTGGTGCTCTTTTGTCTAAGAAGTTGCACAGGTCTCCACCACTCAGGTATTCCATGACGAAGAATAAGAAATCCTATGGAGAGGAAAGAAAGATCCAGGTTATAGAAATGATTCGCTATGCAGCTTTGGGTACATTGTGAGAAAAGTAGGTGTCACATACAGCGGTATTCTGAGAGAATAACCAATTAACACCGACCTCTCACACAAAAGTAGAAGGTAGAGTCACTTACCTCTGTCTGGAAGGTACCATATGCATGAGTGCAGAATGGAATGGCACGAACTTCCTTCAGTATGTGGCTCTCGATGAGGTTATCTTTGTAGTCTTCCTTGTTCTTGATCATGATTTTGAGAGCCAGCGGTTCATCAGTGGAGGGGTGTGATGCCAAAACCACCTGGAGGGAACAGAGGGAGAGAAGTTCATTTACATTTAATACTTTATTTATGGATTCATAGTCTTCCTACAGAGGTTTGACACTTCCCATTCTGAATCCGAGTCCAGAGCTCTCTAATCAGCATGGAACATGAGCTTTGCTGATTGGAGAGCTGTAGCTCTGACTCATCAGGGGTCACGTCGAACCACTGTAGAGAGACCACTGCTTCCCAACAGAGAGCAAGCGCCCCTCTCTATAACATGTTGGCAAGGGACAGGCTTTCCTACTTTGGTATTGGCTGCTACAGAAAACATTAATTATAATCATCATTTGTGTTAATGCAACCTGAACGGATTTATCTGAATGAAATGGAAAGATTTGGGCTTTAGGCCGTGTTCACATATGTGCGCCTGTGGTTTGCAGTATGGGGGTCTGGTGCGTTTCTGTTCACTGGTTCAGGTGCGATTCATGTGCAAAATTTTGCCTACATTCGCACTTGAACCGGACCTAAAAACGCACAGGACCCTTTTTGAAACCTCGCCGCAGGTGCCCCTTACATGTGTAAACCGGCTCCATTGAGTGCCAGTCACATTCACATGTCATGCGAATTGGATGTGGTAAAAACGCGTCCAATTCGTACATATGTGAACCCAGCCTCAAAGTGTTTGTCCAGCTCTGCAACAGCCACACAGACAGAAATAAAAATACTTTTCTTTAGTAGAGTAGGGTGAGGGCATTGCTGTCTGTGTCCCTGTTGCAGATTCTCAATCACTTCCTGTCTGGTGAAACCGTTGTCAGCAGGACAGGAAGTGAGGGGAAATCTCTCTAATGTAGCCCTGGATAGTGATAAGGCCAGACAGGGGTTCAAATCCCCCCCACTCTACCTGAACATTTTAAATCGGAGAAAAGATCCGACCACTTACCTTTCCAAAACTCCCCTCTCCGAGAAACTGATGTAATCTGAAGCCATCCAATGTCATTGGGATGACCTCCTTAGTGCTGGGGGACCGACGGTCACATGTTGGTCGAGTCTTGATGTGGATTTCGCGTTCGGTCTCGCTCACTGGGACAGGCCTGCCGTGTGAGCTGTGTCTACGGTAAATACCGTATACATCTGCAATAAAAAAGAAAGAATCAGATTTAGCACCTTCATCTACATTTGATACATATTTCATTGTTGAACATCAAATTATAGAGCGAAAACTCCAGTGCCAGGGACAATAAATAAACCCGCTATATCAAAAATGCTGGTTGCCTGACACTTATCCCGACCCACTGGCTGTAATGCTTTCTACAAGTCAGTGAGTCGGCAACAAGTATTTTTAGTGATGTGATGATGGACTTTTATAGTAAAATGGGTGGGCGGGTCACAAAGGAAGTTGTGAAACTGCAACAGGAAGTAGCTGTGTCACCTGCCTGGCTGTGCATTGTGGCAGGGGTTGGTAAATCATCAGACCAGCTGGGAAAAATGGCAAATATATTTTAGGAGAAAAGGAAAGGTTTTGTGAACTGGCAGTAATGTTAAGTGTGTCATATGTCATCTCTGAGATCAGACATGAGATGGGTCACCCACTATGGGGGGGTCTTACACCAGCCTGACATTCAGCCAAAATAAACATATCAGCCGAAAGAGAAAACAAGAGCCTAATGTAGTAGGAATGTTTATGTATGTGTTTTCCTATCATTGGTTTATAGATATTCATAATCTCCCTTTTATTAATATATGTGAAAGGGCTATTTAAGCCCAAAGCAAACATTCAATATATGGCTATGGGACAGGAAGTGAAGGTAAATCTCCGCAATGGGACACAGATAGCGGAAAACAAAATCTGACAGAGGTTATAACCCTCCCTTGTTCTATTCAAAATGAAAAAAATTGGTTATACTTCTACTTTAAGTTATGTAAAACCTTTATCTTAAAAGGAACAAAACTTTTGTTGTAACTGCAATGTTAGCTGGAGTTTTGCTTCAATTTGTTAATGTATGTAAATCTGCTAGTCATTCTATCACTCCCTCTCTCCCATACTGGCTGTCTGCTGTGCTCCCTGTATACAGCTCTGCTCAATGATACTCGAGACTCCAATAAACAAACATCAGGAATTGAGCGTAATTCTCAGCGCCATATCGCACACAGACTGTCATCAGTGAGGATATAGAAATCATGGAGGAGACAAATTTCCACCAATGAGATTCCAGTTACTGGGCCTCCTAACTGTCACCCCCTCCCCCCTGACAGTGACTGTTGATGATCTGCAGAAGAGGCTTTCATTGTTAGAAATGAACAGAGACATCATTCTACAGTCCAGGGAGACCGGAGAGCTGCTAACAGTTCTAAACCTGTCCAAATTAAAAGGGATCTATAGGGATCAGGCTGCAGGGTTGTGTTTTTCAGCCATATAGATAGTATGGCTGAAATCGCATTGCATTCGGACCAAACTCGCACAGGACCCTTTTTTTTGGTCCGCACCAGAATCGGATCGCATTGGGTGTTCACACCCATACGATCCAATATATGTCCGAACTGTCAGTTCGCAGTGCAATATGCGAGCTGAAATGGGGGTGTCATTAACAATGTATTGACACTCCCGGCAGTTCGCATATGGCAGTGTGAACTGCTGTGCTAGTCGGGTGTGATGCGGGAATCCGCATTAGATTTGCAGGGTTCCCGCATCGCACAAGCGTGAACTGAGCCTTTTTAAAAAAAAATAATAATAATCTGCAGATTGGTGTTTACAAGACACAACCCAGCAATTGGAATGTAAACCAGGCTTGTCCTCTTCCCATCCACTATGTGATTTACTCCCCACACTGCTTGTTCCAATGCGTGTCTATCCAGGACCATGTGTGCCAGTTACTGTGCCCTGTCCATGGCCATCCCTATACATGTGTACATATGGGAATGTCACCCGTCATCAATGGGGAAAAGTAGAAAATGAATCACAATACTCACCATTCAAATCCTCTGTCTTCTTGTGTGGGCCATAGACTTTACGGCCGACACCAAAGCATCCAGCGGCCGCTCTAATGCAGCCGCGCAGAAAAGCTTTAGCCCTCTTTATTTTTGTGGGCTTCTTGTTTGGGGTATCTGCAGGCTGTTCAATGATACCTCCTTCCATAGGTGGTCTTCCAGTGGTCTGTGTATCTTTGGTGTTAATGTGATAAACAGCCTTTTTACACTGAAAAAATCTCATTCTGAAGAATAATCTAAGCACGCTTTAAGCGCAGGAGAATGAAATTACAATACAATTGAATCAAATGAAATCACTAGAGTGAATTCCCAATCCAAATATCACCAGAGAAAAAACACGTCTGCACGGTTCAGTAAACACTCTGGGACTAGCAGACTCCTACTGAGCGCCGCCTTATATAGGGGGCAGCTGATGACATCACAGCGAATGGTCATGTGACCTAGTTGTTTTTCTGCTTGTTTTTTTTTAAATTCCTGGCACTCAGCCAAGAGTAACTGACAGTTTTTTTTTCTTTTAAAGGAACCTTTTACCTGGTTTGTTAGCTTTGTGAATTCAGCCTCTAGGCTCAGTATATAGATCTAAAAAGGAAAAAAGAGGGCGCACCGACCTAGTGCATAACCAGTGGCTAGGTTTATTAAAAATATATAAAAAGATTACAAATACTCACAAAGCAAGTATGAAAATAGGCACGTATAACATTCCATCAATGGGAATTGCCTCCTGCTGGAACCAGACACCAGAGAGTCCAGATGACAGGTGTTACAGCTACGGCTGACGCGTTGCGAAGGCGAACCCTCTTCCTCAGAGCCAAAAAGTGATAGTATCTGGACCCCTCTCTGGACTCTCTTAAATCCATGTGTAAGTGGGTGTGAGTGGTCATCTGTCTACAGCCCCACCCACCACAGGTCACTCCTCCTCTCACCCAAAAGGCATGCCCATATGAAGTTAACCCCTCACTGCCCACACTGATGTACCCATCAATACATCAGATAGCATATGCATACACCATGTGATAATGTGTATATGTGCTTCAGCTGGCGGAGGATGAACAGCATATATACATGGTGGGACTTACCCCTATCGCACAGGCCGTCAAGGACAGTCAATCAATGCTGCCACCCATCTGAATATCGCCACAATTGCTTCCCGTGGTGCTGAGCTATGGTCCCAGCACTCGATGGGACGTGCATTGGCCGAAGACCCGGAAGTGGCGGTGGATGTGCGTTCCACCCGCCACTTCCAGTAACTGAATGCGTCACGTCCGCCCTCAGATGGGCTGGACAGGCTTCAGAGGTTGTCCCGGATACGGAGGCGGGCCTCACACTCCGCATCCGGTATCAACAAACCTCCCTATACAAACGCCTCCGTATCCGGGACAACCTCTGAAGCCTGTCCAGCCCATCTGAGGGCGGGTGGCAGCATTGATTGACTGTCCTTGACATGGTGTATGCATATACTATCTGATGTATTGATGGGTACATCAGTGTGGGCAGTGAGGGGTTAACTTCATATGGGCATGCCTTTTGGGTGAGAGGAGGAGTGACCTGTGGTGGGTGGAGCTGTAGACAGATGACCACTCACACCCACTTACACATGGATTTAAGAGAGTCCAGAGAGGGGTCCAGATACTATCACTTTTTGGCTCTGAGGAAGAGGGTTCGCCTTCGCAATGCGTCAGCTGTAGCTGTAACACCTGTCATCTGGACTCTCTGGTGTCTGGTTCCAGCAGGAGGCAATTCCCATTGATGGAATGTTATACGTGCCTATTTTCATACTTGTTTTGTGAGTATTTGTAATCTTTTTATATATTTTTAATAAACCTAGCCACTGGTTATGCACTAGGTCAGTGCGCCCTCTTTTTCCTTTTACTTTTTAGTCCTAAAGAATACCAATTATTCTGAAGAGGGCAGCAAGATCCCTGGTCATTTCCTTCCCTACGGAACACTCTGGTTGTGTCACTAAGAGACCAAACTTCCAAGCGCAGGAGATTGTTTGTGTGTCAGTATATAGATCTCACATGCCAAATTATTATTATTATTATTATTATTATTATAAAAAAAAATATTTATTTAAAGTGACAGTATTTTGATATTTAAAATGTACAGTCCTATGGCTTAAAGTGGAGTTTCATCCACATTTTCAACTCCTCTGCATCCCTCACTAAATTGTGCACTGTAAACAAATTGGATATTTTTTTTCTCAGCACATACTGTATATTTGCTGTATTCATTCTTCACTTCCTCCTCCCTGGCCGCGGTCCATCGCATCATTTCCTGTTTGCAATGCCTCCTGGAAGATGTGTGTCATCAATCCCAGGAGGCAATGGGCATTGCGGGGCTTTTGTTGCCATGGTTACCAAAGCTTCTTATACACAGTGATGGGCGGTGGGGGAGGCGGCTGGAATATCTCGGCTCTGATTACTTACAGAGCCGGGGGGAGAGCACAGCCACACCATTACTAATCATTTATAATAGAGTACTATGAGGGGGCAATAGGATGGGGCAGGTTTAATGGGGGAAGTTTTTGATGGGCCAATAGGACAGGGGCAGTTTTTAAAGGGGGGGCAGTTTTTGATGGCCCAATAGGACGGGGGCAGTTTTTGATGGGGCAATTTTTGGTGGGGAAATAGGACGGGGGACAATTTTTGGTGGGGAAATAGGACAGGGGCAATTTTTGATGGGGTAATAGTACGGGGGCAGTTTTGATGGCACAATTTTTGATGGGGCATTTTTTGATGGGGCAATAGGACGGGCAGTTTTTGATGGGGCAATTTTTGATTGGGGGCAGTTTTTGGTGGGGAAATATGATGGGGGCAATTTTTGACGGGGCAGTTTTTGATAGGGTAATATGACGGGCAGTTTTTGATGGGGCAATAGGATGGGGGCAGTTTTTGACGGGGGGAGCATTTTTTGATGGGGGCAGTTTTGATGGGGTAATAGGACGGGGCAGTTTTGATGGGGCAATAGGATGGGGGAAGTTTTTGATTGGGCATATTTGATGGTGGCAGTATGATGGGGCAGCTTCTGGAAAAGGTAATTACTTTTTTAAACAATGCTAATTGTAAATGATATACCTCTTTCTGTGCAGATGATAGATAGATCTATCTAATTTATTTATCTCTATCTATCTCACTATCTCTATCTGCACAGAAACAAGATATATCATTCACAATTAGCATCTTTTAACCACTTGAGACCCGCGCTATAGCCGAAAGACGGCTGCAGCGCGGCTCTCAAGTGCCGAGTGGACGTCCCCAGGACGTCCTGGTTTGTTTACATCCCGCCGCGCGCCCTTGAGGAACAGCTGTGTGCGCTGCATCACGTGATGCCGATTAGCGTGCCTGGCGGCCGCGATGACCGCCAGGTACATGCGACCGGCTTTTACAGAGGCAGGACATGGATCTCTGTGTAAACACAGAGATCCACGTCCTGTCAGGGAGGGAGGAGACCGATGCTGTGTCCCTTGTACATAGGGACACAGATCGGTCACCTCCCCCAGTCAGTCCCCTCCCCTCCACAGTAAGAAACACTAATAGAGAACATATTTAACCCCTTGATCGCCCCCTAGTGTTAACCCCTTTCCTGCCAGTCACATTTATACAGTAATCAGTGAATTTTTCTAGCACTGTTCGCTGTATAAATGTGAATGGTCCCAAAATAGTGTCAAAAGTGTCCGATATGTCCGCCGCAATACCGCCATCACTAGTAAAAAAATATATATAATAAAAATGTCATAATTCTATCCCCTATTTTGTAGGCGCTATAACTTTTGCGTAAACCAATCACTATATGCTTATTGCAATTTTTTTTACCAAAAATAAATAGAAGAATACGTATCGGCCTAAACTGAGAAAAAACATTTTTTTTTTTTAAATTGGGATATTATTATAAAAAAAGGAAAAAAATATTGTGAGCATGTGTGAGATCTGGAGGTGCATGCTGGGTATACAGGAAAAGATACAGTCTGGCTTCAGATGCCCACACATGAGATGGCCGCGGCCTGCTGGGACTTACGAAAGTAAGAAATCAATGGTGCAAAAATACAAAACGCACCTTAGTTTACAGCAGTGGTTCTCAACCTATCTAGTGCCGTGACCCCTTGATAAAATTTCCCAAGTTGTGGGGACCCCTAACAGTAAAATTTTCGTAGCGTGGGTTGTTGGCACCCAAGGCAAGACGAGCAATTTGCGCCCCTAATCCACAGACATTTAGCGCTCCCTGAGTCCCTTCCACTTGTACAGTATTAAAACCCCTTCTGGTACATTTTAGAACGTTCCACTCTTTCTCTTTGTTCTCCTTACTTTTCCCTTTTATCTCCCTCTATCCTAATTTCTTGTCTCGCCCCCATCCCTCTCTAGCCATCTTTCTTGTTCTCTTATTCTTTCTCTCCCTTTTTCTTTGTTCCTCCCCCTCTTTTGCTCTCCCTTCAATGTATTCTCTTTTTATTCCTTATCTTACTCCTTGGTGGGGGGAATGGGATGAGCGGCAGTGCTGGAGGGAGTTCTGATCAGCCAACTTAGGTGCTCTTGATCAAGGTCATATGCTGATCTGAGAACTGTAGTGGGGACTTTTAATGGCAGCTATAACCCCAGGTAGTGTTACTCACTGTGTCTGCGGCTTCACTGTGTCAACAGCTCTGTGGTGTCTCGCAACATTGACACCTATGCCGAAGTCAGGAGATGGGGTCTCCTCCAGCCCCTCCCACTTAATATTCCTCACCAATCAGCTGACCTCTAGTCTCTGCCCCCCAGCCATGCCGTTTAACTGAATGGGGAGCTGCGAAGAGGCTGAGTGGGCGGCTGCGGGCTCCAGGAACAGCCCAGCTGCGCGGCCACAGGTTTCAGGGACAGCCCTGCTGGGCGACCGCAAAAAAGCTGGGAGAGCAGTACAGGCTTCAGGAACAGCCCAAGATTCTTTGACCCCTGGCAAATTGTCATTCGACCCCCAGGTTGAGAACCACTGGTCTACAGCATACCTTTACTTGAATACATTAAGCATGAGGATTATATGGGTAATTTTATAAAAAAAATAAAGTTTCGGCTGGAACACCGCTTTTAACCACTTAAGGACCGCCGCCTGTACATTTACGTCGGCAGAGCGGCACGGACAGGCATAGGCATGTACCTGTACGTCCCCTTTAAGATGCCGCCGTGTGGTCGCGCACCGGCGGCATGCTCGCCACCCTGTCGCTTTCTCCGTGAGCCCGACCGTGGGTCCCGTGGACTCGGTTGCCACGGGAATACCCACGATCGTCTCACGGAGAGAGAGAGATAGCAGGGAGATGCTAGTTTAAACAAGCATCTCCCCTCTCTGCCTAGTGACAATGACACTGATCTCCGCTCCGTGTAGTCAGAGTGGAGATCAGTGTCATGTCACACACAGCCCATCCCCCCTACAGTAAGAAGCACTCCCTAGGAAACACTTAACCCCTACATCGCTACCTAGTGGTTTACCCTTCACTGCCAGTGTCATTTTCACAGTAATCGGTGCATTTTTATAGCACTGATTGCTGTAAAAATGACAATGGTGTCAAAAGTGTCCGATGTGTCCGCCATAATGTAGCAGTCATGATAAAAATCGCTAATCGCTGCCATATCTAGTACATTTTTGCTCTATTTTTGTTTATAGCGCAAAAAATAAAAACCGCAGAGGTGATCAAATACCAGTAAAAGAAAGCTCTATTTGTGGGGAAAAAAAGGACGTCAATTTTGTTTGGAAGCCACGTCGCACGACCGCGCAATTGTTAAAGCGACGCAGTGCCGAATCGCAAAAAGTGGCCTGGTCTTTGACCAGCAAAATGGTCCGGGGCTAAAGTGGTTAAAGTAGAACTATAGGCAAAAAAATTTTTTTGGGATATAGCAAGAGAGGATTATGAACCCCACTGTCAATGTATTTATTTATTTTACCATCTGTGTCCCATTGCGGTGATATACCATCACTTTCTGTACCATAGCCAAAGAAAAGGAAATGCCTGCAAATTAAGGGAATTCCTTGGGGACCCCCAGGTCACTATAACTAGTATCCCTGTTGAAGATTTTCCCTTCTATTACTTTTCTGGATACAACCCAAAATTTGGGATTTTCTTTTAGTTTCACTTTTAACGATAATGGTAACCAGGATAAATAGAGAGTGGGAATCTCCCTAACGGGACACAGGCAGCAATAAAAACTATAGGTGTTCTAATCCCTCCCCACTCTATACAAAACAAAAATGTTTTGCCTTGAGTTTTACTTTAAAGCGGACTTAAGTCCATTTTTTCAACTTTCCATTAAATCTTCTGTCCTTGTTTTAACTTTAGATAGTATAAAAAAAAAATTCTGCCAGTAAATACCTTATACAGCCCACTTCCTGTTTCTTGTCTGGTCATTAGCCTAGGCTTATGACATCATGCACAGCTCTCACTATCGCTCTCGTGAGAGTTTGCCAGGAAGGGAGGGGGTGAGTCATAAGAGGGCAAATGAGAGCTGCCGAACTGGAGGTGTGTGTCTGTGTAACTCCAGGAAGTGAACGGGCAGCAGCTTCAGCTGCCCACAGTTATAATGGCTGCAGTCAGACTTGGTGGAGGGAAATTTCTGCAGCATATTTGGCAAGTACAGAATCACAGTATATCTCAAATAATATGCAAAGTGGTTGGAGGGAAGCTTCAGAATGGCAAAGATGTTTTTATTACAAATTTATGTGAGCAGCCTGCAGTTCCTCTTTAAGGAGTCTTCAGCAACTTAGGTCGGGTGCAAAGGGGGCCCTTCCTGAGCTGGGCTGTGTATATTCATAGACAGACATAGCGCTGGCAAGCCACACCCCCGCTCCCACATCATGGGAGTTTGACTGACAGCAGCAGGGACCTATGGCTCCCAGTGCTCTGTGTCAGAAGTGAGAGTAGAGGTGCTGGAGTAATGAGGTACAGGTAAGTGTTTAGGAATGTTAAGGTAGGTGGGCTTTTTTTTTTTTACCTTAATGCATCAAAGTGAAAAATGTTTTGAGTTTAGAACCAATTTAAAGCTGCCTGAAAATAGCTTATAGTGCCTGAAAATTGCTGTATGGCCAATTTAAGAGCTTTCTATCTAGAGGTCGACCGATATATCGGTGGGCCGATATATTTGCCGATATTTCGTCTTTTTAAAGAAATCGGCTTCGGCCGATTATTATGTTTAAAAAGGCCGATTTGTGAAGGATCCGAGGCAGGGTCGTGCTGGGGGGAAATCCCCCCCACCCCGCGACCGCACCGTCTAATCTAAACGGTTGCTAGCACGGCCGCTGCCTTCTGACTTTTTTTTTTTTCCCCCAGTGGAGGAAGTCGGCAGCGCCGGCCGCCGATTGGCTGTTACTGGCCGCGCTGCATTCTGAGGTTTGTAGTCTGGAGGCAGAGGCGGGCGCGCAGCACGTCAGGGGATGAATGGAGCTGTCTTTGACCATGCGAGGGGACGGAACGGAGCCTGGAGCGCTCCGCTGGTGCAAGTGGCAGTGAATGACATTGAGTTGTATTGGTGGGCACTGATAACTGAGCTGTATTGGTGGGCACTAATAACTGAGCTGTATTGGTGGGCACTGATAACTGAGCTGTATTGGTGGGCCCTAGACTTGTGCACAACGGAAAAATTAGTTCCGTTTCGGTTCGTTTCTTTCCGGTCCTGTTGATTCGTAATCATTCGTAATTTTGCTAGACGGGATTTATCGTGTTCGGACTCATTTGTATTTTTGCAAGCAACATTTTTCGTTGAATTTTTTGTTGCTTTATAATTCGTACTTTCGGTAGGGTACGTTGTTTTTCGTTGATTCTGGACACAACTCTTTTTTTGGGTTCGTTGATTCGTAATTTTCCGTGTCTCTCTCACAACGACGCTGCCTATTATGCCTAATGTGCTTCGAATGGATTTGTACTTTTCTAAATACATAGCGGTTATTTGTAACGATTCGAAATCTCGTATTTTACTTTCGTTTTTTACATGCGGCTATAGGCTCCGCCCCTGTACACCATTTTGAGAGGGTTCAGCACGGTGAGGGAGAAGCAGAGAGCAGAGCAGAGTGAGTGTTATTGTGCTTCGAATGGATTCGAAATCTCGTATTTTACTTTTGTTTTTTCATGCGGCTATAGCCTCCGCCCCCTGTACACCATTTTGAGAGGGAGTTCAGCATGGTGAGGGAGAAGCAGAGAGCAGAGTGAGTGTTATTGTGCTTCGAATGGATTCGTACATTCGTAACTTTTTTCATAACGAATTATGCCGAAGACCTTCGGGCATTCGCTATTTTGCGGTATAATTTATTTCGGATTCGGTTTTATTCGTAATTGCTCTGTTCGGAAATTCGAATGCTTCCGAATGTCCGAAAGTTGCTAAATTCGGACGAATTTCGATTCGTTACGAAACAAATTGCACAAGCCTAGTGGGCACTGATAACTGAGCTGTATTGGTGGGCACTGATAACTGAGCTGTATTGGTGGGCACTGATAACTGAGCTGTATTGGTGGGCACTGATAACTGAGCTGTATTGGTGGGCACTGATAACTGAGCTGTACTGGTGGGCACTGATAACTGAGCTGTACTGGTGGGCACTGATAACTGAGCTGTACTGGTGGGCACTAATGAGGTGGCACTGACAGGCTGCACTGGTGGGCACTGATGGACACTGATAGGCTGCACCCCACCTCTCCACCCTAAACAATAACCTCCTCCCCACCTCTCCACCCTAGATTTTCTGAGGTTAAGGAAAGAGAAAAAAAATCGGCCTAAAATATCGGCCGCAAAAATCGGCAACATATATCGGCCGCCCCGATTTCTAAATATCGGCATCGGCCAGAGAAAAACCCATATCGGTCGACCTCTTTCTTGTTCATACATCACGGGACACAGAGCAGCATAGTCATTACTATGTGGGTTATATAGAATTACCTTCAGGTGCTGGCACTGGCAACTTCCAAAACAGGAAGTACCCTCCCCTATATAAGCCCCTCCCATCCGGGAGTACCTCAGTTTTTTGCCAGTGTCTAAGGCGTTGGCCAAGGTTAACATATATTCATCTGGGCTTGTGTACAGGTTCTCTGGGCCTTAGCAAGCTATTCCGGATCCGACCAAAAAAGCTTCATAGCTAAACGGTCGGTACCCGGGCCTTGCAGAGAAGAGCAGGGTTTTGCCTGTAATGCCTCTCTTAGGAGGGCTGGACCCTGGGATCCAGAGCTCTGGTCATACCCAAAACCAAGAGGCTATCTGTGCAGGGTGCTATACAGGTCCAGGGGAGTGGAATCCTTGGGAACCCGGTCCCTGAAGGTCTAGTACAATGCCTGCCGTGAGAGGTGAAGTTTGGGCTTCTGTGGACCAAACAAAGTCCTGCGGCGGGGAAAAGGTAAGTGGGGGCCCCTCAGGAACTTGGTTCTATTGAGGGGACCCCCAAGCCTAATATGTCTTTCTGCCTGTTACCTAAAGGTATTCCCGCTAATAGCTGTATATGCCTAAGAAATCCTAGAAATGTCTTTTCATAAAGGAAGTTTTAAAAACTGTAAACCTGGAAATGTTTTTCATAAAGGAGGTTTTAAAAAAAAAAAAAAAAAGACAAAAGTGCGGTACCTGTGTTTGTCCACTAGAGGCCGCTGTGGAACGTCTTTTTTTCTTGGGACTATTCCTTCCATGGTGAAAGTCCAGGCAGATGAGTGAGCTCTCTATCAGGGAAGCTGCATTCCTCTGTCATGCTGCCAAGTAGTTTCCTTCCATCCCCGAGTCCTGGTGAAACAGGGACCCTGGCTCCTCTCCCTACAGGGCGCCAAGAGCGCACACGTGCACGCGCGCGTGCGCGCGCACACACGCTTTCTTTTTATAGATTTAGCTTCTAAAAAGTGGGCGGAGCCTGGCGGATGACGCGCTCTGTGCGCCCAGTGCTTCTGCGCATGTGCGGGCGTCCTAGCAAGATAAAAGGACTCAGTCCACGCTGCTTGCTATGGACACAGAGCATGAAAAGGAGCTGGTAGCATGGTATAGGGGCATACAGCGGGCGGTTGATACAGGCATCCCCAGAAAGACGCATTAGTAGACACCCACTGATGTACATAGCAGCAAATTGCATTAGACTATTTCAGTAAAGGGGTGTATTGCGGCTGGAATACCTCAGCTTTGAACTAAGGAATATGCCGCCTAAAAAACTCCGAGATATACCTCTCAGGAAGTGTAGGGGGTCTCCATCGGGCTCTGAGGATCTGGAGCAGTCATCTGCACCCTCCTCCCCTGAGAAATCAGAGGTTAATACCCATAAGGAACCCCCGGGAGTGCCAGGTACTGCGGCTGTCCTCAGTCCACCTGCTCCTGCATATATAACAGAGGAGGTTTTTGCCTCAACTCTGGAGGGATTGGAGCAGAGATTGGCAGCATTGATCGCTTCTTCTCTACAGGAAAGAAAGCGCGCCAGATCTCCATCACCTCCATTAGAGTGCCTGTTGGCAGAGCAACAGTCCCAGGAAGGGACCGACCTACCTGAAGGGGATCAGGAGGAGGTTAACTCTGTTTTTGAGGAATCGACAGTAGATGAACCATTTTCAGCATCACAGACTGAAAGATTGTGGGTCCAGACCCTAACTGACATGGTTCGATCTGCATTTAAGATGCCTCTTGTTGAACCATCAACTACTGCTGTCTCCTCATTGGGGTCGCTAAAAGCTCCCCAGGTTAATTGCTCCTTTCCAATGCATCCATTATTGGAAGGACTTATATACCAGGACTGGGAACATCCTGATAAACTATTTGTTCCGCCTAAGAAATTTCCGGTGATCTATCCCATGGAGGAAAGGTTCACCCAGAGATGGAATGTTCCTACGGTGGATGCAGCCATCTCTTCTGTGAACAAATCACTGACATGCCCAGTAGATAATGTTCAAATGTTCAAAGATCCAGTAGATAAAAAATTGGAATCTTTATTAAAATCTGCTTTTTCCACAGCAGGGGCTGTTACACAGCCAGCAGTGGCAGTTATTGGGGTCTGCCAAGCTTTAAAGGATCAGATGAAAATGGTCCTGAGGGATTTGCCAGACCAGCAGGCCCAGGCTCTGGCTGATCTGCCTAGAGCATTATGCTTTGCGGTTGACGCCATCAAGGATTCTATCCATCAGGCCTCCCGCCTCACGCTGTCTTTGGTACATATGCGTAGGCTTCTGTGGCTCAAAAACTGGTCTGCTGAAGCTCCCTGTAAGAAGCTCTTAGTTAGCTTCCCATTTCATGGGGAACGCCTTTTTGGCGAGGACCTGGATAAGTATATCCAGAAGATTTCCAGTGGTAAAAGTACTCTCTTACCGAGTAAGAAGAGGTCTACGGGTCCATCTTTTAAGAGGACTACCTCTCCTATCCCTGCGACGTCTGCTACTAAGCAGTTCCGACGGCCTCCTCGGTCAAACTCAGGGGGTAAAAATCAGGGACAATCACAGGGTAATAAGAAACCCTGGATCCGAAGGGGTACTAAACCAGCCTCCAAGTCAAGCCTATGAAGGGCTGCCCCCACTCAAACGGGTGGGGGGAAGACTTCAGTTGTTCACAGAGACCTGGCGGGAGACGATCAAAGACAGATGGGTGCTCTCCGCAGTAACTCTGGGATACAAGTTGGAGTTAAAAGAGTCTCCTCCTTCCCATTTTATGTGGTCAGGCATGCCAAGAGACCCTCTGAAAAGAGGGTCTCTCCTATTGGCGTTAGAACAACTATTGCTCCAAGGAGTAATTATGGAGGTTCCTATGGAAGAGTGGGGGTTGGGTTTCTACTCAAACCTTTTCACAGTCCCGAAGCCAAACGGGGACATAAGACCCATATTGGACCTAAAGAGTCTAAACAAATTTCTAAACGTCCGGTCTTTCCGGATGGAGTCGATCCGATCGGTCACCGCTGCCCTACAGGGAGAGGAATGGTTAGCCTTGATCGACATCAAAGATGCTTACTTGCATGTTCCCATCTTTCCAGGTCATCAAAAATTTCTACGCTTTGCAGTAGAAGGGCGCCATTTTCAGTTCAGAGCCTTACCATTCGGTCTGGCCACAGCACCACGAGTGTTCACAAAAATTCTGGCCCCACTGTTGGCCGATCTAAGAACACGAGGTGTAACGATAATGACATACCTAGACGACCTGTTGTTGATGGACCACTCAGTTGCCAAGCTAGAAGTGGTAATTGTCGATACAATCAAGTATCTAGAATCTCACGGTTGGGTCATCAACCTGGACAAGTCAGCCCTACAGCCAGTGAAAAACCTGGTATATCTAGGGCTACGGCTGGATTCAGACCAGAGGAAGATTTTCTTACCTCTAGACAAGGTATCCTCTTTGAGGGGCTTGGTCCGTCTGCTTTGTGCAAAAAGACAGCCGTCCATACGCCTGTGCATGAGGCTGCTAGGAAAGATGGTAGCATCATTCGAAGCTGTGCCATACGCCCAATTCCACTCAAGGAATTTACAGAGGGCCATATTGTCAGCCTGGAACGGAAAGATTCAGGCTCTAGACTTCCCGATGGCTTTGTCCCCTTCCGTTCGGAAGAGTCTCTGCTGGTGGTTGATCCCCCAGAATCTCCAGAAGGGAAAACCCTTCAGTCCGATATCCTGGAAGGTGGTCACTACAGATGCCAGCCTTATAGGCTGGGGGGCAGTACTGGAGCAATGGTCTCTCCAGGGCAGATGGTCAAATGTAGTAAAAACCCTGCCCATCAATCTCTTAGAGATACGAGCAGCCCGGTATGCCCTAGTAGCCTGGACATCCAGACTCCAAGGGTCCCCTGTCAGAATTCAATCAGACAATGCCACAGCAGTGGCATATATCAATCATCAGGGAGGCACCAGGAGTCGTGCAGCCCAGAGGGAAGTAAGTCACATCCTGGAATGGGCAGAAAAGCATGTCCCATGTATATCAGCTGTCTTCATTCCAGGGGTGGAGAATTGGAAGGCGGACTTTCTGAGTCGCCAACAATTATGCCCAGGGGAATGGTCCCTTCATCCCGAGGTCTTCCGAGCAATATGTCAGCGAAGGGGAACACCGGATGTAGATCTGCTAGCATCCAGATTCAACGCAAAGGTGGACAGATTTGTCTCCCGGACAAGGGATCCCCTCGCTTGCGGCTCGGATGCTCTGGTGTTCCCTTGGGATCAGTTCAGACTGATATATGCATTCCCTCCGCTACAATTGTTGCCTCGACTCCTTCGCAGAGTCAGGTTGGAAAAGAAGCCGGTGATCCTGGTGGCTCCAGCGTGGCCCCGAAGGGCCTGGTACGCGGAGATCATCAAAATGTCAGTGGGGAGTCCTTGGACCCTTCCACGTCGTCCGGACCTGCTTTCGCAAGGACCGATATACCACCCTTCCTTACTAACTCTAAGTTTAACGGCCTGGCTATTGAATCCCACATCCTAAAGAAGAGAGGTCTCTCTAGCTCTGTGGTATCAACTATAATCAATGCCAGGAAGCCTGTATCCAGGCAGATCTACTATAGAGTTTGGAAGGCGTACATCACTTGGTGCGAGGCCAGAAAATGGCATCCACGTAAGTACGTTATAGGCAGAATTCTGGACTTCCTGCAGTGGGCTGTAGACAGGAAGTTTGCCTTAAGTACTATCAAGGGCCAGGTTTCGGCCTTATCAATACTATTTCAAAGGCCCCTGGCTATGCATTCACTTGTCAAATCCTTTATGCAAGGGGTGACTCGTATTATTCCACCGATTAAAGCTCCCATATGCCCATGGGATCTAAATTTGGTTCTGTCGGTTCTGCAGAAGCAGCCATTTGAACCTTTGCGGCACATTTCCTTGGTTCTACTCACCAGAAAATTGATATTTTTAGTAGCCATATGCTCGGCTAGAAGAGCGTCGGAATTAGCCGCCATGTCCTGTAAGGAGCCATATCTGGTTATTCATAAGGACAGAGTAGTATTACGCCCTCACCCAGCCTTTCTTCTTAAGGTGGTATCGAGGTTTCACTTGAACCAGGATGTGGTTCTTCCTTCTTTTTTCCCCAAACCAAGCTCGGTAGAGGAAAAGTTATTGCATTCTTTGGATGTAGTAAGAGCAGTTAAAGCTTATCTAAAAGCCACTGCTCAGATTCGTAGAACGGATTCTTTGTTTGTTCTGCCGGAAGGCCCCAGAAAGGGTCAGGCAGCATCAAAATCTACTTTAGCCAAGTGGATTCGACAGGTCATAATACAAGCCTATGGCTTGAGAAGTAGACCGCCTCCGTTCAAAGTTAGGGCGCACTCCACGAGAGCAGTTGGAACTTCATGGGCAGTGCATCACCAGGCCTCCCTGGCTCAAATTTGTAAGGCCGCAACATGGTCTTCAGTACACACGTTTACTAGGTTCTACCAGGTGGACGTTAGAAGTCAGGAGGATGTCGCCTTTGGGCGCAGTGTGTTGCAGGCCGCAAAAGATCCTCATGCCTGATGGCGCCCAGCTTATGTATGGTGTATCCCCCCCTCATTTGGCATTGCTTTGGGACGTCCCACATAGTAATGACTATGCTGCTCTGTGTCCCGTGATGTATGAACAAGAAAGTAGGATTTTTAAAACAGCTTACCTGTAAAATCCTTTTCTTGGAGTACATCACGGGACACAGAGCTCCCACCCCTCTTTTGGGGACACGTATTGCTTTGCTACAAAACTGAGGTACTCCCGGATGGGAGGGGCTTATATAGGGGAGGGTACTTCCTGTTTTGGAAGTTGCCAGTGCCAGCACCTGAAGGTAATTCTATATAACCCACATAGTAATGACTATGCTGCTCGGTGTCCCGTGATGTACTCCAAGAAAAGGATTTTACAGGTAAGCTGTTTTAAAAATCCTACTATTTCCATCCATTGATTGATTTCCAGCTATATTCATCAAGACTGTATAACCATTTCATATTGTGGTGTATTTCTAGATTTTATAGTATTGGATGGAAGATGGTCTGGCATTTACTGCTTTCTTTGTTCCTATGGAGGAGATGGATTGTTATCCCTGGGATAGAAGGTGGTGAGCTGGGAAATTTTACAGCGGTCTCTGGATCAGGAATAGAGGAGAAGTCTTCAGTGGGGACTAAGGAGAGATTTCCTATTGTTTCTAGCTGTCAGGTTGATCGGGTATTTAAAGTGATCGTAAAGGATTTTTTTTTTATTTTTTTGTTTAAATAACAAACATGTTATCCACACCTGCTCTGTATAATGGCTTTGCACTTTTCAAAGAGTGTAGAAAGGGAAAGACAGCAGATATACAAATAAAACTTATGTAGGGAGATTTGTTTAATCTCTGTGTATCATCTGAGGCTGGTCACTTCACTGGATATAGGAGAGAGTTTACATCCACTTTAAACCATGTGCACCTCCAAAGAGCACACAGAGAGGGTTACATTTTCTATAAAACTTCCTGGAGTTATTCTTTAATACTACACACTTGTAAATCTGTGCACTGAGCCTACATACCCAACTCTTGGTTTCTCATCCCTGGTAAGAGTAGTTTAGTATTAGTAAAAGCAGGACACTTTACACATAACACCCAGCCAGTGTCATTAGTACAGTGACAGTGTATAGTATTATTACTGATCACTGAATTAATGTCACTGGTGATGTCCGTGGCAGTTAGTCAGCCCCCCCCCCCAGCGTCAGTTAGTGTTAGACTGCCCGTCGCACTATCACAGTCCCTTAAAAGGCACTGATCCCCACCTTTGGTAGTATGGGGAAAAAACATTAGAGGTGCACTGAAATTTCGGCCGCAAAACATATATCCGCTGAAAACTGTTTTCGGCATTCGGCAGAAAGAAGAAAGGGTGCCGATAATGGAACAAAAAAAAGGGTGTGGAAATTCAAATCCAGCTTTATGACACAGCGGGAGATCACTGGACTAGTGAGGCTGCATCTGGCGGTCACCGGTGAGGCTGCATCTGGCGGTCACCAGTGTGGCTGCATCTGGCGGTCACCGGTGAGGCTAAATTGATCTTTTGTATCATGTCTGCAGTCTCTGACCATCTCTTGTATCATATCTGCTAGAGGTGCACCGAATGGAAATTTTGCTAATACTATTAGCAGTGTGTTTTAAAGGGGTTGTAAAGGTTCAGGGTTTTTAAAAAACAAAAAAACAAACATGTCATACTTAACTCCGCTGTGCAGTTGGTTTTTCACAGAGTGGCCCCGATCCTCTTCTTCTGGGGTCCTTCAGCGGCGCTGCTGGCTCCTCCTCTTCTCGAGTGCCCCGTTGGAGAACCGCTCTCCTTCATGGACAACAGTGCGGTCGCGCTCCCGTGTCCTGCTTCTGCGTCTATTCACACAGAAAGCAGGACTCGGCCCCGGCGCCCGCGTCACTGGATTTCATTGACCGCAGCAGGAGCCAATGGCTGTGCTGCTATCAATCCATCCAATCAGGCCCAGAGAGACCGGCTTTTGCTGGTGTGCTTGTCCCCGGCGTGAGATAGAGGGGGTACAGGAAAGTAAAACAGGGGAGAGGGGGGGGGGAAGAGGCTGCAGGATTACAGGAGGTTTTTCACCTCAATGCATAGAATGTATTGAGGTGAAAAACCTTGAAGGTGTACAACCCCTTTAAGTTTAAGTGATTGCAGACATGATACATGAGCTTTTCTTGCAGTAAAGGGACCAGCAATAATTTAATAATCATTTAAATTTCTGATATTAAGTAAAAAGTCAAATATAATACAATTTATATATAAAAATATAAATATTTATAAAAAACTATCTTTTTCCGTTTTGGCTTTCGGCTAAGTGCATCTTGCGTTTTCGGTTTTTGTTTCGCCACCAAATTTTCCATTCGGTGCACCCCTAATAAATATTCCTGTATCTAAACCATTGTTTGTAGGTGCAATACCTTTATGCAAACCAACCAATATACACTTATTGGGATTTTTTTTTTTTATCCAAGACATGTAGTAGGATACATTTTTGCAAAAATGTATAGAGAAATTTAATTTTAAATTCCAATTTTGTTATTGGATATGTATTGCACCAGCAAGGGGAAAAATAAATATATATATATATATATATATATATATATATATATATATATATATATATAATATAAATATATATATATCTATATATATATAGATATATATATATACATTTTTTTTTTTTTCCAAAAGTTTTGGCCTTTTTTTCATTTATGAAATAAATAAAAACTCAGTGGTGATCAAATACCACCAAAAGAAAGCTCTATGTGGGCTCTTTCACACGGAGGTCCGTTCAGATCCGCTTGTCAGTTTTTTAGGCGGACCTGAAACGGATCCTCCATGTAGCCCTATGGAAGCACGGATGTCAGCGGAGACATGTCCGCTGACATCCGCTCCGCTCCGCCTTTTTTTCATTTATGAAATAAATAAAAACTCAGTGGTGATCAAATACCACCAAAAGAAAGCTCTATTTGAGCTCTTTCACACGGAGGTCCTGACAGGCGGACCTGAAACGGATCCTCCATGTAGCCCTATGGAAGCACGGATGTCAGCGGAGACATGTCCGCTGACATCCGCTCCGCCAAAGTGTGACGGAGGAAAACCCTATTTTTCCTTATGTCGGCGGAGCGGATCGGATGACAACGGACTCTACGGTCCGTCGTCATCCGATTCCCCATAGGGGAGAGCGGCGCTCTGACAGGGCGGTCCCTGCACAGTGTGCGGGGACTGCTCAGTCATCCGTCGGCTCAGCGGGGATCAACGGAGCGATCCCCGCTGAGCAAGCGGAGCTTCACGGGGCGGATCTTCACGGATCCGCCCCGTGTGAAAGGACCCTTAGTGTGCAAATATTATATACATTTTGTTTGGGTAAGTGTTGCATGACTGTGCAATTAACAGTTAAAGTAGTGCAGTGCTAAATAGCAAAAAATGGCCCGGTCATGAAGAGGGTAAAATATTCCGAAGTGCAAGTGCGTTACCCCAACCCTACCTCCTGTTTAAAAATAAATTGATTACCCAGCATCCCTTTAGCCCCCATTTGCTCCGGTGCGACTTGTCATTCGATTTGATCATTCCAAATCCCATGACAAGTCGCACCCCGTTGCCGGCAATGGAACTGTTCATATCTCTGTGACTTATGTCGCAGTGATTATGGAAAAGGTTCCTGCACTACATTTTACCGATTTTCATTGCGTCTTGCATAGATTTCTGTTAAATGAAGTTCAATGAATCGCACTGATTTGCAGATTTGAAATCTTGCTAAAGTCGCGTTATTTCAAAGCCGTGCCGGTGTGAACCAGGGCTTAATAGTAGAAAAAAAAAATACAATATCCGCCACCTCCATTTATTTATTTATTTTTTGAATAGCGTAATGGAAGGTTATATTCAGGTGTTTTATTATTTTATTTTTTTCTGCCATCACTGTCCCATTGGGGAGATTTTCCTTCACTTCCTGTGCCATAGTCAAAACAAGAAAGAAATTCTTGGTGACATGAGTGTTGATGGGGGAATCCCTCCTGCAGCGCTATTTTGTTCTGCCGGTGGGGAGCCTTCCCTGTCGGGCAGAACACACTGATTAGTGTAGCCGGCGGCAATAATTGTTCAGGAAAAACCCAACTAGCTGGTTCAACACAAGTTGATTGATTGACTTGTGTGCCACAAGGGTGTCCATACATGGATCAAAATTTAGCTGGTTCCTGCTGAACTGGTCAAATTTTGATCCATGTGTGACTGGCTTTAGACCGGTAAAAAAACAAAAAACAATTCATTGACATATACAGATTTGCTGAGCCATTGATTAACTGTTCCTCAACCTATTCATCAGACATGCTTTTAGTTAAATTAGACATTAATCTTGTTAATGTTGAGTTGACAGATATAACCCTTAAATGGAAAGTATCCGGTCTTGGGCACAACTGTTATGGGAGAAGCAAGAAGATGGAGGCTGCCGTTGTTGACCCCTACAATACAAATAAATATATAAATAATTTGGACTAATTTTGTAGTCCTGAAGGGGGCTTGTTGCTCCAGAAACGTGTTGGGGCCCCCAAACATATTTTTTAAAGCCGATGCCCTAGAGAATAAATTGGTGGGTCTTGCAATTTTTTATTTTTTTTATTTTTAAATGCAGTTTTTTTTTTAATGCAAAAAAACACAATACATAACCCAATTTTTTGGTAAAATATAAAAGATGTTAAGCCTTGTAAATGGATACCGAGCAAGTTCTGCTTAAAAATTGCGCACGCCCGTGCAACGGTGACAAACGCAAATTTTACTACCCATGGGCGATGCTTTAAAAGCCATTACAGGTTACCACTTTAGATTTACAGAGGAGGATGCTAGAAATACTGACCATGATCTGATGTTCATTGGTAATACCTCACGTGTGGGACAATTGCTGTTCGCGTGCATGCGTTTGCCCTTTGCATGCGAGTATGGGGGAACAAAAATAAAAAGAGAAAATTCAAAATTATTTATTTTTATTTATTTATTTTTTAGCACTTTTATTGCTGCCCCAATGAATGTAAACAGCCCTTGTGACAGCAGTAGGCAGTGATGGTCCTTTTTATGTAGAGATCTGGGGTCTAGAAGACCTTGGATCCCTCCACTTCCCTTAAAAGTGTTTGATCACATCAAGATCGGTGTGATCAAATGCTTTTAATTTTTTAAAATGACGGTGTTTATATTCGGGTAAACTGGAAGTGATGTAAAGTCCATGGCTTCATAGACTATATCATAGAGCCGAAAAAAGCAGATCCGGTCTTTGATCAGCAGGCAGAAAGGCCAGCTGGTTGATCGGTTTCCCAGTGGGACAGAAAAGCCTGACGTGGGGGGGAGGCCTCGTCCCCTCCCCTCTCACTGCTTGTAAAAGCAATCCAGTGGCTAGTTGGCTGCTAGGATTTCTTTTATAAGAGAGCTGACCATCGGCTTTAAATAAAATGGTACTGGGATGATGCCTACAGCTGCAAGCATCATTCCGGTATAACTACTTGAAGTCCAGCGACCTACGGGTACATCGCTGGTCAGCAAATGGTTAAAGCAAACCTGTCATTGAGCTACTGTTGACCTTGTCTGAAAATGCTAGTTACTGGGCTGTCTCTGGCTACCATATTTACTAATCAGTAATGCCGGGTTCACACCTATGCGAATTGAATGTGTGGAATCACGCGCATTCAATTTACATAGCAGGAGAATGTGAATGGCTCTCTTTGGAGCCGGTTCACTTTTCTTTGCAGCGGGTAAGGTGCGGGGTTCCGAAAAAACGTGTCTCTTTTTTGGTGCGTTTCAGGTTCGATTTCATCCCAAAATTCGGACTGAAATCGCACCTGAATCGGTGAACCAGCACGCACCGGACCCCTACTGTGCGACGGATGCGGGGATGGTGTGAACCCAGCCTACATGAAAACCTTTAGATTGGAGGTGGGTTATAACACCTGTCAGGTTTTTTTTTTTTTTGCCTCTGCCCCCCCTTTTACCTAGGGAGTTGTCATCAGAACAGGAAAAGAGGGAAAATCTTCCAACGTGGACACTAGGTCTGACGACCAGGGATTCTCTAATTTTTGGGGGGATTTTCTCTCACTTCCTCTTATGGCTATGGGTAATGAATAGAAGGCAAATCTCCACAATGGGGCATGAATGAGAAAAATGAAAGAGGTTACAACTTGCTTAAAAAAAAAAAAATGCCCTTGGTTCTACTAAACCCATCAGCATAACATTCACACAGCTTCTTGAGATACTAGCGCACCACCACTCCAAAAAGAGTGTTTGCTAGAGTGTTGTTGGATATAAAGGGGCTGAATTGTACTTAGAATTTATTGTTCTTGGAAATCCCGTTTCCACCAGAACAAGGTGTGAAAAACCCGCATTTGTGCACGTTTCCCACACCATGTTCAAAACGCATTGCAGTTACAATCTACAGCGGGTGTCAATATTAACAGCCCCGCAAATGCATTGCGTTTGCCTGCAACGGATTGCATAGTACAGAAGTGCCATGCAATCCGTTTGCATTGTGTTTGTTAAAGTAGCGCATGCACTACTTTTTGCTGCGGCCCAGTGCGATTCATTCCATCGAAAATGAATGAGCTCAAATCGCACCGCATGTGAATCGCACAGGAACATGCAGCGCATTCCTGTGGAATTCCTGATCTGAACCAGCCCTTAAGGAAAGAAGGGTAAAAAACACTGGCTGCCATGGTAAACAGAGAAAGAAATGTGTACAGAGATTAACCCCTTCCCGTCCTCCTCAGCGTGCCTTTAAAAGTTTCTAAATGCCCAAAGGATGGGAAGGATCAGCGATCACATTGTGACTGACTGTCACGGTGGTCACATGAACGGGAGCTGAACCCACTAGCTGCAGATTGTTGGTGGGGACTGAGGGCGGTGTTTGACAGCTCAGTCTCTGTATTGTGAGCGCGCTGTCAGCACAAAAACATTGGCTGCCCAATAGAGCTTCACGAATCTGGCCTAAATGAGAATCACAATTTTTTATTTATTTTTTGCTTGGAATAAAAATCAGGATTCTCGTGGCGTAACATCATCCTTAACATTATACAAAAAAAGTGGGCTAAGTTTACTGTTTAGTTTTTCTTTAATTGATTAAAGTGTATATTTTCCCCAAAAAATTGCGTTTGAAAGACCGCTGCCCAAATACAGTGTGACATAAAATATTGCACAAGCCGCTTTTTTTGTTCTCTGGGGTCTCTGCTAAAAAACAAATAGAATTTTTGGGGGGTTCTAAGTAATTTTCTAGCAAACAATACTGATTTTAAAGCGAAGCTCCCCTGAAGAAAAATAAATAAAAGCCAGCAGCTACAAATACTGCAGCTGCTGACATTTAATATTAGGACACTTGCCTGTCCTGGAGTCCAGCGACGTCGGCAGCATAAGACGAGCAATCGCTCGTCACTCTGCTGCCCGCACCGCCATCCTTGGTGAGGGAATCAGGAAGTGAAGCCTTGCGGCTTCACTGCCCGGTTCCCTACGACGCATGCGCGAGTCACGCTGCGCCGTTCTCACTGGTCCCTGTTGTGTTCTGGGAGCCGAGTGACGTACTACCCGCAGAATACCTGCAGAGAGGACTACCGGAAGTGGGTGCAAACACCTGTTTTAGCCAGGTATCTGCACCCCCCTGCAAGGTGCCAAAAATTACACCGGAGGGGGGGAAGGTTTCCGATGAGCGGAAGTTCCACTTTAGGGTGGAGCGCCGCTTTAACTTGTAAGCAACATATGTCAGAAAAAGGCTTGGCCTTTAAGTGGTTAAACTGACTTCATTTACAGACTTAAGTGCATTCCTTTTTATCTCCACCTAAGCTAAACTTGGCAGGCTGCCTTCGGGAAAATCTGTGTTAAGATCGTGAGGGGGGTAAAATCGCGATCTCGATTCTTTACCTAATAGTCGTACAGCTCTACTGCCCAGTGACACATATGTGCCTCATGTGGGCGTTAAAGCCCACCCTTTTGCTGCCGTACATGTGTGTTGCAGGGGCAGCAGCAGCTTAAAATGAAACCTAATTGTGTTTTTTAATTTTTTTATATTGGAGTCACATTTAACATGCATTTTCAAAACCTTTTGAAGGACCGAAATTATAATAAAATATAAGATATAAAATAAATATTTGACTATTTTATTGCTCATTCTTCCATTTACTGATTATTTTACATTTTTTTTTCCTGCTTGGCGTTTTAGCTTTAAAGATAGCCATAATTAAAACATTTATGTAAGAACAGTTTTTTTCATTCTGTGTATATATGTATGTATGTAACCCGCCAATCATTCTGTGGAGAGACGGAGCAGTGGTGTGCCAATGTAAACAAGGCAAACCGCTGCTCTGTCAGGGAGCAAAAGAGAGATCTTGTGTTTCAGCTAAGCTGAATCGCGATCTCTCTTTTCCTCCAGTGTATCGGTCCCCCACACAGTTGGAAAGCACCTCCCAGGTAACACATTTGACCCTTTGATCGCCCCTGGTGTTATTCCCTTCTCTGTCAGTGTCATTTATACAGTAATCAGTGCATTTTTTTTTATCACTGTATTGGTGTCACTGGTCCACAAAAAAGTGTCACAATTTGTCTGCCGCAAAGTCGCAGTCCCGCTAAAAATCGCTGAAACCCCCGCCATTACTAGTAATAATTGAAGAAATAAAAAGTCCCTAAAAAAATAAATATATATATATATATACATATATCTATATCTCTATCTATATCTCTATATCTCTATCTCTCTATCTATCCCATAGTTTGTAGACGCTATAACTTTTGCACAAACTAATCAATATATGAATATTGGGATTTTTTTTTTTTTTTTTTACGAAAATATGTAGCAGAATATATTTTGGCCTAAATTGATTAAGACATTAAGACCCCTTTCACACTGAGGAGTTTTTCAAGCGTTTTAGCACTAAAAATAGCACGTAAATACCGCCTGAAACTCCTGCCCTGCAGTCTCAATGTGAAAGCACAAGGGTTTTCACACTGAGGCGATGCGCTGGCGGGACCGCTCCAAAAGTCCTGCTAGCCGCATCTTTGCAGCGGTGAGAGGAGCGGTGTGTTTACCGCTCCTTCCCCGCTCCTTCCCATTGAAAGCAAGTTAAAACCGCACCGCTAGCGGCCAAATACCGTGGCAATTTTGACTGTATAGCGCCGCTAAAAATGGCGCTATACCCGCCACCTCACCACCCACACCAGTGTGAAAGGGGCCTTACATTTTTTACATTTATTTATTGGGAATGTTTTATAGCAGAAAGTAAAAAAATATATAGTTTTTTTAAATTCAAAATTGTCGCTCTTTTTTTGTTTATAGCGCAAAAAAATAAAACAGAGGTGATCAAATACCACTAAAAGAAAGCTCTATTTGTGTGGAAAAAAATGACATCAATTTAATTTGGGTACAGCGTCGCACAACCGCGCAATTGTCGGTTAAAGCAACGCAGTGCCGTATCGCAAAAAATGGCCTGGTCAGGAAGTGGGTAAATCCTTCCGGGGCTCAAGTGGTTAAATTATTAAATGACTCATCAAAAAATGTGTGTTTTAATTAAAACTATACTGTAATGTGAATGAGGAAGGGTACTAATTACCCTTCCTCATTCACATGGGGGGGTGTCGTATCTTTATCTGGGTGCCCCTTTTTGTTATAGAGGAGTTCCAGATCTTGACTATCCCCCCAAACTGCAGACCCCCACAACCACTGCACCAGGGTTGTGGGGAAGAGGCCCTTGTCCTCATCAACATGGGAACAAGGTGCTTTACCAAGGTAGCCTCAATGTTGAGGGTATGCAGCCTGGTATGGTTCAAGAGGTGCAGTGAACAGCTGTGAACAGCCTGCACCCAATGATGATACGCCACTGTACTTTACATTGATTATTGATATACAGTATATGTTACTATTAGGGAGTGTATTGGCTCTACAGAGCCACACTTTATAATAACTTTTAATATTTGGTGGAGTTTACTAAGTGAATGCTGGACACGTGAGGACGTTTTTTTTTTTTTTTACAGAGTAAAAAATAGAAGACAGGCCTTGCTTGCTAGGACAACCGTTGACATCATGTGCTCACCCCACCCCTAGCTTTCAGAAAAGGACAGAACTTTCCTCATTCAGACTTGCTCTGCCCTCAGTTCTTGCCTTGTTGTGTAAGGTGGGGGGGGGGGGGGCGCACATTAGTGTCAGTGGATGGAATAGTGCCCCAAAACTTTACATTCCATGGATGTTAGTGCCCAAATCAGGCACCTCTCTGGACAGACTGCCAGCAGCTGAAGGACCCCTGATCTCCCTGACGTGTGTGTGTGTGTGTGTGTGTGTGTGTGTGTGTCAGTGTCATGGCAATTTGTGCAACCAAACCTGAATATCTGAGAGGAGCCCAGACATGGAGGTCTCAGCAGAGGGAGAGCCACACATCACCCCAAATGGGACAGAAAGAGACAGATATTCATCTATCACTGATCACCACTAACCTCTGTACACCCACCCCCCCACCCCCCATCCACCTCACTGTTCCCCAATCCACCCACTACCACCCCAGTGCACCCCACAGTTCTGCTTTTCTCCCAAATATCCTTTTTAACCTTTTTTGCTGCCAGAGCCTTTTTTTTTTTTTTTGCACACGTTTAAAAAAATCATTTTAGCCCTGAAGATTATATAAAACCCCCAAACATTATTAAGCAAACACCCTAGAAAATTAAAATGGTGGAAGTTCCAATTTTTTTTATTCAATACAGTATTACCGCAACAGTCTAGGAAATGCAAAATTTCAGTAAAAAAACACACTAGAGTGAGTCTTAGGGCAACAAACGCAATAAATTACCCACATTTTTGTTAAAATATAAAACATGAGGTTGTATCGAATAGATACCCAAACATGTCAAACCTCCGTTGTCACATCTAATCCTCTCAGGAGGAGACAAGCCCAATGATGTCACGCAGCCACCGCGAGTGAGTAGAAGTGGTGAGCGAGCGGACGGAAGAGAGATTTTTTGTATATATGAAAATTGTAAAGAATAACTCTTGTAAGTGTTTTTAGGTGACATGTTCTCTTAAAAGACCCTGCATGTCTCCTCTGGGCTCCACTGAATGTTTTGCAATGCAGATCACATTGCAAAACATTGCTTTCCGGCTATGCTAGCAGGGGACACGGAGAGGCTGACCCAGAAGTGACGTCAGACGTCGCTTTCCGGGTCACAGCAAGAAGGGAAGGAGAGCAGACGCACGTCCGCTTTTCTCCTTCCCACCCCAGCTGCCGGCACCCACCATGATAGGCAAGAGTCTGTCTGTCAGTCAGTTTTGCACACAATCTCGGTGGCTGCAGCACACTTACCAGTTAGCCAGCAAAATAAAAAGTCTAGACTTTCAACAATTTGTGTTAGGTTTACATTAGACAGACAGACACACAGACAGACAGACGGAGACACACAGACACACGGACAGACAGAGACACGCGGACAGACAGAGACACGCGGACAGACAGAGACACGCAGACAGACAGAGACACGCGGACAGACAGAGACACGCGGACAGACTGAGACACGCGGACAGACTGACAGACACACGGACAGACTGACAGACACACGGACAGACTGACAGACACACAGAGACAGACTGACACACAGAGACAGACAGACACACAGAGACAGACTGACACACAGAGACAGACTGACACACAGAGACAGACAGACACACAGAGACAGACAGACACACAGAGACAGACAGACAGACACACAGAGACAGACAGACAGACACACAAAGACAGACAGACAGACACACAGAGACAGACAGACAGACACACAGAGACAGACAGACACACAGAGACAGACAGACAGACAGACACACAGAGACAGACAGACAGACACAGAGACAGACAGACAGACAGACACACAGAGACAGACAGACACAGAGACAGACAGACACACAGAGACAGACAGACAGACAGACACACAGAGACAGACAGACAGACACACAGAGACAGACAGACAGACAGACACACAGAGACAGACAGACAGACACACAGAGACAGACAGACAGACACACAGAGACAGACAGACAGACACACAGAGACAGACAGATAGTGATGAGCCGAACACCCCCGGGTTCGGTTCGCACCAGAACCCGCGAACGGACCGAAAGTTCGCACGAAAATTAGAACCCTATTAAATACAATGGATGCGAACGTTCGGATTCTAAAGTGCTAATTATAACGACTATTATCCATGTTATTGTCCGAAACAGAGTTTGGGAACCCGGCTTCTGCACCAGGGGACATGTATCAATGCAAAAAGAAGTTTTAAAAACTGACGTTTTCCGGGAGCAGTCATTTTAATGATGCATAAAGTGAAAAAAAAAAAAGTCAAATATTCCTTTAAATATTGTACCTGGGGGGTGTCTAAAGTATGCCTGTGAAGTGCCACGTGTTTCCCGTGTTTAGAACTGTCCCTGCACAAAATAACATTTCTAAAGGGAAAAAAGCCATTTAAAACTGCTTGCGGCTTTAATGCAATGTCTGGTCCCGGTAATATGGATGAAAATCTTTAGGAAAAATGGCATAGCTACCCTATCAACCCCCCCCCCCCCCTACCCCAGCCCATTACCAGCCCCTTTGGGTCTTGTATGGATATTAAGGGGAACCCCGCACACAAAATAAAAAAGGACCTATATACTCTGAACAGCCGTATACAGGCGGTGCATACAAGACAGGGACTGTAGGTTTGTTCTTATGTAGAATCTGTTTGTAATTTTGAACAGCTGCATTGTTTAAGTGGAGCTCCATGCCAAATTCCTTTTTTTTAGCTTTTTGTAAAACATAGGGAACGGTTATCACCCCTGTCACATTTTTTTTGCTGTCTGTGCCCCTGTTCAGAACATTTCACCTCACTTTGCGTCCCAATGACAACTGTTTTTGAAATGTGGTGTTTTTATTGAAACAAGGATTGGTGATAAAGCATCAGTAGAAAGGAGACACCTTTCTCCCATATTAATTCTTACAGGAGAGAATTTTCCTTCCAAGGGGTAGATTTCCTCTCACTTCCTGTTGTCTTCTTCCGTTTGCAAGTAGTAGTAGTTTGTAAGTTGGATGTTTGAAAGTAGGGACCTTCCGTATATACTCTGCAGAAATTGGCCCCTTAGGTGTTGGTGTTGGCACAACACTGAAAGCACTCACAGTTATTCTTGGTGGGTGCTGGAACGCCCTGCTGTCAACTATAATATCAGGAATTGTAATAACATATAATTGTTGATCAGTGGTAGTAAAAATTGGGCCTTTGATGGTGGTGCTGGTGCCACAACACTGTAAGGCCTGACAGTTACTCTTGGTGGGCGCAGCAATGGTCCCTGCTGTGAATTATTAGATCAATAATTATAATTGCATGCCCCTGTTGAACAGGGGCAGAAAAATTGGGCCTTTGTTGGTGGTGGTGGTGGTGATGGTGGTGCTGGTGCCACAACACTGTAAGGCCTGACAGTTACTCTTGGTGGGCGCAGCAATGGGCCCTGCTGTGAATTATTAGATCAATAATTATAATTGCATGCCCCTGTTGAACAGGGGCTTAAAAATTGGGCCTTAGGCACTGGTGGCACAACACTGCAACCCCTCACAGATACTGTACTTGGAGCACAGCAATGAGGCCTGTTGCAAAGTATTGCATCAAAAATTTTAATTACACGCCCTTGTTAAACAGGGGCTGAAAAATTGGGCCTTAGCCACTGGTGGCGTCACCCATAAACCAAAATGATCTTCCAAGCTATCATCGTTAATCGTATCATTGAGGAGGAGGAGGAGGATAGCCAGTCAACATAACAGCACAGGCACTCAGCATCAGCATCAGTCTTGAAGGGATGTGACATTTTAAAATCAATTAGTCTGTTATATCAGCATCTGGTGTGTGGTAGCTGGTGGTGATCCAAGACTGGTTCATCTTGATGAAAGTCAGTCGATCAACCGAGTCGGTGGACAGGCGCACCCTGTGATCCGTGACAAATCCTCCAGCAGCACTGAATGTGCGTTCTGAAAGAACGCTGGATGCAGGACAGGCCAGTAGCTCAATTGCATACTGTGCAAGCTCTGGCCAGTGATCCATCCTCAAGACCCAGTAAGCCAGAGGATTTTCGGTGGGGAAGGTGTCCAAGTCTGACCTTGCCCCTAGGTATTCCTGGACCATGTATATCAGACGCTGGCAATGGTTGCTGGAACCGATCATACTTTGGGGCTGCGGACTAAAGAATTGTCTGAACGCATCAGTCAGACGGCCACCTTCCCCACCGCTCCTTCTTTGACTGCCCGAAGCCTCAGCAACTCGTTGTCCAAGACCAGGAGTTTGTAACCTCCCAGTCTCTGGGAACGCGTTGCACAGACCTTTCTGCAAGGCCTCCCGGAGTTGTCTCATCCTCTGCTCCCTCTGCGACGGTACAATAAGGTCCGCAACCTTACCCTTGTACCGTGGATCAAGGAGAGTGGCCAGCCAGTAATGGTCCCTCTCCTTGATCCGAAGAATACGAGGATCCTTCCGCAGACTTTGCAGGATCAGGGAGGCCATGCAGCATAGGTTAGCTGAGGCATTCAGTCCGGAGTTCTCTGGGTCACTAAGGACGACATGATCCGCAGCCACCTCCTCCCAGCCACGTACAAGTCCACTGGTTTCTTGGGACTGTAAATCATCCCTAAAAGACTGCTGCTGATGATGCTGAGTGCCAGCCTCCACCTCCATGCTGACACAATCCTCCTCCTCCTCCTCCTCCTCCTCTTCCTGTGCGATGGGTGGGACAGAAGGAACACTGTCTGGGTAAAGGGGGCCTTGAGAGGCAAGGAAGTCCTCCTCTTCCTGCCTCTGTTCTGCCTCAAGTGCCCTGTCCATTATTCCACGCAGCGTGTGCTCCAACAGATGGACAAGAGGTACAGTGTCACTGATGCATGCACTGTCACTGCTCACCATCCTCGTGGCCTCCTCAAATGGTGCCAGGACAGTGCATGCATCCCTGATCATGCCCCACTGGCGTGGTGAAAAAAACCAGAGCTCCCCTGACCCTGTCCTGGTGCCGTAGTCGCACAGGTACTCATTGATGGCCCTCTGCTGCGTGTGCAGCCGCTGCAGCATGGCCAACGTTGAGTTCCACCTGGTGGGCATGTCACATATAAGGCGGTTCTTGGGCAGGTTCAACTCCTTTTGAAGCTCAGCCAGGCGAGCACTGGCATTATAAGATCTGCGGAAATGCACACAGACTTTCCTGGCCTGCCTCAGGACATCCTGTAAGCCCGGGTACCTGCCCAAGAACCGCTGCACCACCAGGTTAAGGACGTGAGCCATACAGGGCACATGGGTCAGTTGTCCCTGTCGGAGGGCGGAGAGGAGGTTGGTGCCATTGTCGCAAACCACCATTCCTGGCTTAAGCTGGCGTGGCGTCAACCACCTCTCGGCCTGCGCCTGCAGAGCAGACAGGACCTCTGCCCCAGTGTGGCTCCTGTCCCCCAGACACACCAGCGCAAGCACGGCATGGCATCTTTTTGCCTGCGTACTTGCGTAGCCCCTTGAACGCCTACGGAGCACCGCTGGTTCCGAGGACAAACCACAGGAAGAGGCCATGGAGGAAGAAGAAGAGGAGGGGGTGGAGGAGAGAGGTGTGTCACAACCAGTAGTAGCATTTTGGAGGCGTGGCGGTGGAACAACCTCCAACACTACTGCACCTTGTCCTGCATCCTTCCCAGCTGCCAAAAGAGTGACCCAATGGGCCGTGAAAGAAAGGTAACGTCCCTGTCCATGCCTGCTGGACCATGAGTCAGCGGTAATATGCACCTTACCGCTGACCGCCCTGTCCAGCGAGGCCAAGACATTGCCTTCCACATGCCTGTAGAGAGCCGGAATCGCCTTCCGTGCGAAAAAGTGGCGTTTGGGAACCTGCCACTGAGGAACCGCACATTGCACAAACTCACGGAAGGGGGCCGAGTCTACCAACTGAAAAGGCAGCAGTTGAAGCGCTAGCAATTTAGCCAAGCTAGCATTCAACCGCTGGGCATGTGGATGGCTGGGAGTGAACTTCTTTCGACGGTCCAGCAGCTGGGGCAGGGAAATTTGCCTGCTAGAATCGGACGTTGGTGTACTGCTAGCAGAGTGCCCGCAAGTACTTGCCTGTGACACACCTAATTCTACACCTTCATTCCTCTCAGAGCAGGTTTCAGAGAGGAGTGAAGGTATAGTGGGGTTGGAGATCCCAGCTGATGCGGTGCAAGAAGAGGTCAGCTTTGTTCTTTGGTGTGGGTCTTTAAGGTAGGCTTGCCAACGAGCTGCATGGCAGGTCAACATATGTCTGATCAAGCATGTGGTGCCCAAGCGGCTGATGTTTTGGCCACGCGATATACGCTTGAGACATATGTTGCAAACAGCAGCTGTGCGATCTGATGCACTCGCCTCAAAAAAGGCCCACACCAAAGAACTTTTTGAATGACGGGCAGAGGCAGCGCCCTGCACAGGCGGAGCTCTGCGGTGTGATTCCGTCGGTGTGCTGCCCATACGCTGGCCACTCAAGGGCATCCTCTCTCCTATTAGGCACCCACGTGGAGTCAGTGACCTCATCATCCCCTCCCTCCTCATCACTGGAGCCAATCTGGCAGTATGCTGCAGCTGCTGGAGCATGACTGCCAGATTGGTGTCCTTCTTGAGCATCCCCTCTATCTGCTCTCACGCTGCTGCCTTCCTCTAGCTGGGTATCATCATCAGATCCTTCCAAACGCTGGGCATCCTCCTGGAGCATGTACCCAACCTTGTGCTCAAACAGTTCGGGGGACTCCTCAGGAGGAGGACATGGTGGGTCTAGGGAAGGATTGACTAATGAAGATAATGATACCAGAGAAGAGGACGCTTTGGCAGCTGCTTTGCCAGTACCCTGAGCCTGGGTGAGAGAGGATGAGGAGGATGAGGTGGGCTTGGTCATCCACTCTACCAAGTCTTCGGCATGATGTGGCTCAACATGTCCAGCTGCCGAAAAGAAGGACAAGCGTGTCCCATGGCCATGTGCTGATGACAATGCACCGCGTCCACGACCAGCACTGTTGCCCCCAGACACAGAGACTGCTTGCCCTCTTTTTTTGCCTCCTGACTGTCTGCCTCTCCTTGGTTGCCTTCCAGACATTTTAATGGATGGCCTGCAGGGAGATGGGAAAAAGAGCAATAAGGGCTACCTTCAGGTGTATACTGTGCAGGAGGCTTAGCAACAATGACACTGACACTGTCCCCTGCCTATCCTTCTCTGTCCCTAAACTCAAGGATTGAAAATATGGTTCAGCAAAATAGTTTTAGAACAGAATAGCACACTGTCAGTTTCACTCACTGTACCTCTCTGTCCCTAAACTCAAGGATTGAAAATATGGTTCAGCAAAATAGTTTTAGAACAGAATAGCACACTGACACTTTCCCTCACTGTCCTACTCTGTCCCTCCCTACAAACAAGATTTAGCACAGAATAGCACACTGATAATTTCTACGAGTGTCCTTCTCTGTCCCTAAACTCAAGGATTGAAAATATGGAACAGCAAAATTGGTTTAGAACAGAATAGCACACTGTCAGTTTCACTCACTGTACCTCTCTGTCCCTAAACTCAAGGATTGAAAATATGGTTCAGCAAAATAGTTTTAGAACAGAATAGCACACTGACACTTTCCCTCACTGTCCTACTCTGTCCCTCCCTACAAACAAGATTTAGCACAGAATAGCACACTGATAATTTCTACGAGTGTCCTTCTCTGTCCCTAAACTCAAGGATTGAAAATATGGAACAGCAAAATTGGTTTAGAACAGAATAGCACACTGTCAGTTTCACTCACTGTACCTCTCTGTCCCTAAACTCAAGGATTGAAAATATGGTTCAGCAAAATAGTTTTAGAACAGAATAGCACACTGACACTTTCCCTCACTGTCCTACTCTGTCCCTCCCTACAAACAAGATTTAGCACAGAATACCACACTGATAATTTCTACGAGTGTCCTTCTCTGTCCCTAAACTCAAGGATTGAAAATATGGAACAGCAAAATTGGTTTGGAAAAGAATAGCACACTGTCAGTTTCACTCACTGTACCTCTCTGTCCCTAAACTCAAGGATTGAAAATATGGTTCAGCAAAATAGTTTTAGAACAGAATAGCACACTGACACTTTCCCTCACTGTCCTACTCTGTCCCTCCCTACAAACAAGATTTAGCACAGAATAGCACACTGATAATTTCTACGAGTGTCCTTCTCTGTCCCTAAACTCAAGGATTGAAAATATGGAACAGCAAAATTGGTTTAGAACAGAATAGCACACTGTCAGTTTCACTCACTGTACCTCTCTGTCCCTAAACTCAAGGATTGAAAATATGGTTCAGCAAAATAGTTTTAGAACAGAATAGCACACTGACACTTTCCCTCACTGTCCTACTCTGTCCCTCCGTACAAACAAGATTTAGCACAGAATAGCACACTGATAATTTCTACGAGTGTCCTTCTCTGTCCCTAAACTCAAGGATTGAAAATATGGAACAGCAAAATTGGTTTAGAACAGAATAGCACACTGTCAGTTTCACTCACTGTACCTCTCTGTCCCTAAACTCAAGGATTGAAAATATGGTTCAGCAAAATAGTTTTAGAACAGAATAGCACACTGACACTTTCCCTCACTGTCCTACTCTGTCCCTCCCTACAAACAAGATTTAGCACAGAATAGCACACTGATAATTTCTACGAGTGTCCTTCTCTGTCCCTAAACTCAAGGATTGAAAATATGGAACAGCAAAATTGGTTTAGAACAGAATAGCACACTGTCAGTTTCACTCACTGTACCTCTCTGTCCCTAAACTCAAGGATTGAAAATATGGTTCAGCAAAATAGTTTTAGAACAGAATAGCACACTGACACTTTCCCTCACTGTCCTACTCTGTCCCTCCCTACAAACAAGATTTAGCACAGAATAGCACACTGATAATTTCTACGAGTGTCCTTCTCTGTCCCTAAACTCAAGGATTGAAAATATGGAACAGCAAAATTGGTTTAGAACAGAATAGCATACTGTCAGTTTCACTCACTGTACCTCTCTGTCCCTAAACTCAAGGATTGAAAATATGGTTCAGCAAAATAGTTTTAGAACAGAATAGCACACTGACACTTTCCCTCACTGTCCTACTCTGTCCCTCCCTACAAACAAGATTTAGCACAGAATAGCACACTGATAATTTCTACGAGTGTCCTTCTCTGTCCCTAAACTCAAGGATTGAAAATATGGAACAGCAAAATTGGTTTAGAACAGAATAGCACACTGTCAGTTTCACTCACTGTACCTCTCTGTCCCTAAACTCAAGGATTGAAAATATGGTTCAGCAAAATAGTTTTAGAACAGAATAGCACACTGACACTTTCCCTCACTGTCCTACTCTGTCCCTCCCTACAAACAAGATTTAGCACAGAATAGCACACTGATAATTTCTACGAGTGTCCTTCTCTGTCCCTAAACTCAAGGATTGAAAATATGGAACAGCAAAATTGGTTTAGAACAGAATAGCACACTGTCAGTTTCACTCACTGTACCTCTCTGTCCCTAAACTCAAGAATTGAAAATATGGTTCAGCAAAATTGTTTTAGAACAGAATAGCACACTGACACTTTCCCTCACTGTACCTCTCTGTCCCTACAAACAAGGATTAGCACAGAATAGCACACTGTCACTGACACTCTCCCTACCTATCCTTATTTGTCCCTAAACACAAGGAATCCAGGATTAGTAAAGGAAAAATAATGACACTGTCCCTGCCTATGCTTCTCTTTCCCTGCTCCGGAACACACTACACAAGGCCGCCGCGCTGGCGGCCTTTTATAGTGTGGGGCGTGTACTAAACCCCCTCAGCAATAATTGGCCACAGGCATCCTGCCTGTGGCCAATCATTGCTCTCCTCGCTGCCGGCGCTGTGATTGGCCAAGCATGCGGGGTCACAGTGCATGCTTGGCCAATCACAGCGCCTGGATGACACTGCGATGGCGTAGTGCATTGTGGGCCGTTCGCGTCACTCGAATTTGGCGCGAACGGCCCAAATCGTTCGATCTTCGTCGAGCGATCGAACAGCCGATGTTCGAGTCGAACGTATGTTCGACTCGAACACGAAGCTCATCCCTACAGACAGACAGACAGACACATAGAGACAGACAGACAGACACACAGAGACAGACAGACAGACACACAGAGACAGACAGACAGACACACAGAGACAGACAGACAGAGAGAGACACAGAGACGGACACACAGAGAGAGACACAGAGACGGACACACAGACAGACACACAGAGACGGACACACAGACAGACACACAGAGATGGACACACAGACAGACACACAGAGACGGACACACAGACACACAGAGACGGACACACAGACAGACACACAGAGACGGACACACAGACAGACACACAGACAGACACACAGACAGACAGACACACAGACAGACAGACACACAGACAGACACACAGACAGACAGAGACAGAGACACAGAGACAGACAGAGACACAGAGACAGACAGAGACACAGAGACACAGAGACACAGAGACACAGAGACAGAGACACAGAGACAGCGACACAGAGACACAGAGACACAGAGACACAGAGACAGAGACACAGAGACACAGAGACAGAGACACAGAGACAGACAGAGACAGAGACACACAGAGACAGACAGAGACACAGAGACAGACAGAGACAGACAGAGACAGACAGAGACACACAGACACAGACAGAGACACACAGAGACAGACAGAGACAGACACACAGAGACAGACACACAGAGACAGACACACAGAGACAGAGACACAGAGACAGAGACACAGAGACACAGAGACAGAGACACACAGAGACAGACACACAGAGACAGACACACAGAGACAGACACACAGAGACAGAGACACAGAGACACAGAGACAGAGACACAGAGACACAGAGACAGAGACACAGAGACAGAGACATAGACAGAGACAGACAGAGACACAGAGACAGACAGAGACACAGAGACAGACAGAGACACAGAGACACAGAGACAGACAGAAACACAGAGACAGACAGAGACACAGTTTTTGCAAATATATGTGAAGCCACACTGCCACGTCAAGGCCCCTCTGCAAAGTGCGGTTCCTAACTTTACTCTAATGTCCTTTCCAAATTGAGATATATATATAGATATATATCTATATATATATATATATATAGATATATATCTCAATAATTGAACTGAGCGTCTAATCTAGTTTAACACTGTTGTTAAGACAGAGGTTTTTGTTGCATATATTTGCAATCATATGTGAAGACCCAAAGAGCTCCCAGCATGGGACATGCTGCTATCATACAATGGTGAACCTCACTGGGAGGCAGCAAAGGTTTACGCTTGGTCCTAGCAACACCTTCCTATACTACGCATACTGATCTCAAACCTACCCTAAGGCTCCATTCACATTTGTACAACTCCAAAGTAGCTCCACTTTGGAGTGCAACTTTGATGCAACTTCGACGCAACTTTGGATGCATATGACTTGGATGCGACTTTGGCTTTGACCAAAGATTACGGACAACTGTTGCATGTAAAACATTCAGGTATGACTTTCATGCAACTTTTGAGGGTTAACATGGAAGTCTATGGCCCTCAAGTTGCATGAAAGTTGGACCAATGTAGTACATGAACTACTTTCAAATCACTTGATGTCCTAAGTCGGATGACAGGAGTTAATGGACACTCATAGCCTGTCCAACGCATGCCTAAAAAAAAAAGTATCGGTCTCCAAACCCCCCTATAGCTGATCCAACACATGTCTAAAAAAAAAGCCTCCCAGCTCCAATTTAACCACTTAAGGACCGCCTCACGCCAATATACGTTGGCAGAATGGCATGGCTGGGCACAAGCACATACAGGTACGTCCTCTTTAAGAAGCCCAGCCGTGGGTCGCTCGCGACCCGGTCCTGAGCTCCATGACCGCGCCTGCGGGACCCGTGGACCCGATCGGGTCACAGAGCTGAAGAACGGGGAGAGGTAAGTGTAAGCAAACCTCTCCCGGTGCTTTCTAGTGTGAGTGTCCCTGATCTTCTGTTCCCTGTCATAGAGAACGACGATCAGTGACGTCAGACGCCAAGCCACGCCCCCACACAGTAGTAATCGCTAGCCTTAAACCTCCCCCTATAGCTGACCCAACACATGACTGAAAATAAGTACAAGTCTCCAACCTCCCTCTATAGACAGTCTAACACACATCTGAAAAAAGTATCAGCACTCCCTTCCCCTATGCTACCTTTTTCACGGAAGACAGGAAACCATGACAGGTCCGGACAAAGGGTAAGAATTTTTATGTTAGAGGCAGGTGATTGATTGCTGGGACTCCCCCACAGTCTAGTAACCAATCGCCCGCTTATTAACATGAAAAGTCCAGCCCTTTGCCCGGACCTGCCACGTTTCCTGTCTTGCGTGAATAAGGTGGCAGAAGGGAGGGGAGTGAAAGTGCTGCGATCTTATGGAAGGGGCAGAAAATAAGTACAAGCCTCCAACCTTTCCCTATAGTCAGTCCAACACACACCTGAAAAAAAGTATCCACCTCCGACCGGAAACGTGACAGGTTCGGACAAAGGGTTGGACTTTTTATGTTAGAGGCAGGTGATTGATTGCTGGGACTCCCCCGCTGTCTAGTAACCAATCACCCGCTTCTTAACATGAAAAGTCCAGCCCTTTGCCCGGACCTGTCACGTTTCCTGTCTTGCGTGAATAAGGTGGCAGAAGGGAGGGGAGTACAAGTGCTGCGATCTTATGGAAGGGGCAGAAAATAAGTACAAGCCTCCAACCTTTCCCTATAGTCAGTCCAACACACGCCTGAAAAAAAGTATCCACCTCCAACCTCCCCCTTTAGCTGATACAACCGATGTCCAAAATGAATATTACTGGGCTCCAACCTCCCCTTATAGTCAGTCCAACACACGCCTAAATAAAAGTACCAGCCTCCAACCTCCCCATGTAACTTTTCCAACACACCGCTGGTGTAGATAAGTGGGGAGTGGGGTGGGGGGGACAAACCCCAGTCCTGCAACGCTTGAAGGGGGAGCTGATGACATCTGTGGTCTTTCCATTTCTCCTTATCTGCTGCTGGTGAAAGAGAACCCACAAAAAAGCTTCTGGTCCTCTGCTGTTAATTTAGGCTTCATTTTTAGTTTGGCAGGATCTATGATGTCCTCCATTGGCATCACTGTCGTCAGGTCTGGAGGGCGCTGTGAAAAGAAGAAACACTATTAGTGAAGACTATGTACAATGATGGCCTTTCTATTTGAAATGGTTATGCACACTCAGGTGCTGGGAGAATATAGCAGAACATTGGACAATGCATTGACATGGCCCAATGTGTGATTTAATATACTTACAGTGCTCATGGTAAATGGTGGGCTTACTTCTCCAGCCTGCAGTTCCACCCAGTCTACGCTCTTAAAAAATGGGTGGCTTCGCAGATCTTTAACAAGAACCTCTCTCATTTTTGGACATTTGCGTAGGAGCTGTAAAAATATATAAAAAAAAATTGGTTATCCATGGTACAAAGGCAAGAACTATGCAATTCTACTTTTAGAACTGTTAAACAAATAGCCTTTTTTTGCTGGCTACAGATTGGTATTTACTTACTTTGTTCCCTATGAGGTCCTTGAGATCCATATTGAAATCCTCTGGGAAAGTTGGACAATGGTAGCAGGTCAAGTATGCGTACTCCTCATCCAAGTCTGAGTCAGTGTCTGACTCGGCGTCTGAATCAGTGCCTGGATCGTAGTCTGAATCGTAGTCTGAATCGTCGCCTGAATCGTCGCCTGAATCGTCGCCTGGATCGTCGCCTGAATCGTCGCCTGAATCGTCGCCTGAATCGTCGCCTGAATCGTCGCCTGAATCGTCGCCTGGATCGTCGTCTGAATCATTGCCTGGATCGTCGTCTGAATCATTGCTTGGATCGTCGTCTGAATCATTGCCTGGATCGGCGTCTGAATCATTGCCAGGATCGGCGTCTGAATCAGTGTCTGAGTCGATGTCCCAGCCATCGAATGGATAATTGTTAGTTGCCATCACATAGACTATAACTCCCAGGGAGAAATAGTCAACAGCAAATCCATATGGCTGATTTAAATGAATCTGTGGAAATATCAAAGAGAGTAGAATGGTCAGTACTGATTGTTTTACTTACAAGAAGACAGGAATACCAAAATGATCCAATACTCACTTCTGGTGCCATGTATTGTGTAGTGCCGAGGTTGGAAGTCAGGGTTCGGGATTTATGCACCTCTGTTGCTGACAAGCCAAAGTCGGCTATTCTCACATGTCCGACGCTATCCAGCAGGATGTTTTCTGGCTTGAGATCCCGGTGTACAATCCCCCTGTTATGAAGGAACTGCAAGCCACAAAGGATCTCGGCAGTAAGAAATCTGATGGAGAGAGAGAAAAGATTTTATATATATATAAGATTACCATACAAAATGTTTATATAATATAATAATCTAAGCCACAAAATAAAGCATTTATCTCAACGCTTCAATTATCAGGCATTGTCATGTATGATCGTAATAACTAAATCAGGTTGTAATAAAACATTACCAGTAACGATAGAGCATAGCGCAATATATACATAGAAGTGTTTTATATGGATATTTGAAATTGTTGATTAATCTGTCGTAAATGCGCTTTGCGAATTCTTACAAATTTTGTTTTTTGTGATGGTAAAGGTGTCCAAATATGATTAAGCCCTGGTTCACACTGGTGCGATTTGACATGCGATTTGACATGTCAAATTGGCGATATTTGCTGCAAATTGCGGGCAATGGCACCGTCCTAATCGGTGCGAGGCCGCATCTGCGGCGCTGCACTGATTTCAAAAAGTAGTTTCTGTACTACTTTTTGCGATTTCGGCCGCGATTTACATTGACATCTGTGTCAGATGTCTTTGTAATCGCGGCTGAAATCGGGACTGCCAGCGAGAGTGAAATCATGCGAGTTCAGCTAAACTCGCACGGCTTCACTCCCGCAGCCCAGTGTGAACCTGGGCTGAATGTGATTTTACAGTCTCTCCTAAAGCGTATGTGAGGCCAAAACAGAAAGCAACAAAATAGCTTCCCCTCTCCATCCAATACTACGATTTGTTTTTTACATTTATAGACAAACGTTATCAAAAATGACAAGGACCCACTAGATATAAATCAAATTGATTTGTTGGCAGACCCCCGTATGATATAATTACTTATAAATTTGAAAGGAGATGGGTTAGAGATTGCCCAATCAGATGAAGGGTTGGAAGCTTCCATTGGATGATGAACTGGCCAATAATGGTTTGATTGGATTATAACAGTATGTAATATGGACACACTGGGATTTAATAAAACTGGTATACACAGAATGTGGTGCAGCTGTGCACAGTAACCAATCAGCTTCTAGGTTTTATTGCCAAAGCTTGCTGAAGCTACTATGCGCATACACACCAGATTCTGTGTGCACCAGTTTTAGTAAATCTCCTCCACTGCGACATCTAGATGCATCGTGATCGATTATTCTTGTGGTAAAATAGATTGTTTGGAATCAGTCTCAGTAGAAGTTTGTTCCGATATGTGCAGTGCCTGAGATGTCTGTCCAGTGTGTGATTGTACATGTATATATAGGTCGAGCTTTGGTAGGACAGATGTACTGAAAGTCAGACCTTCCTGTTGGAATTGCGTATATAGGACAAGCCTACATTTTGATATGATCTATGTACAGTACTATGTTCTACCTCCATCCCAATTATCATGGTACCCTATTGTATCACCTATCTTATATCTAGGAAAAGCCTATGCGTTGATGTGATCTATGTAGAGTACTATATTCTACCCCATCCCTATTATCATGGTAACCCATTGCCTTACCTTGTCGTCTCAATATCTACTGGTGCTCTTTTGTCTAAGAAGTTGCACAGGTCTCCACCACTCAGGTATTCCATGACGAAGAATAAGAAATCCTATGAAGAGGAAAGAAAGATCCAGGTTATAGAAATGATTCGCTATGCAGCTTTGGGTACATTGTGAGAAAAGTAGGTGTCACATACAGCGGTATTCTGAGAGAATAACCAATTAACACCGACCTCTCCCACAAAAGTAGAAGGTAGAGTCACTTACCTCTGTCTGGAAGGTACCATATGCATGAGTGCAGAATGGAATGGCACGAACTTCCTTCAGTATGTGGCTCTCGATGAGGTTATCTTTGTAGTCTTCCTTGTTCTTGATCATGATTTTGAGAGCCAGCGGTTCATCAGTGGAGGGGTGTGATGCCAAAACCACCTGGAGGGAACAGAGGGAGAGAAAATTATAAATGACACTCGGAGAAGTTCATTCACATTTAATACTTTATGGATTCATAGTCTTCCTACAGAGGATTGACACTTCCCATTCTGAATCCGAGTCCAGAGCTCTCCAATCAGCATGGAACATGAGCTTTGCTGATTGGAGAGCTGTAGCTCTGACTCATCAGGGGTCACGTCGAACCACTGTAGAGAGACCACTGCTTCCCAACAGAGAGCAAGCGCCCCTCTCTATAACATGTTGGCAAAGGACAGGCTTTCCTACTTTGGTATTGGCAGCTACAGAAAACATTAAATATAATCATCATTTGTGTTAATGCAACCTGAACGGATTTATCTGAATGAAATGGAAAGATTTGGGCTTTAGGCCGTGTTCACATATGTGCGCCTGTGGTTTGCAGTATGGGGGTCTGGTGCGTTTCTGTTCACCGGTTCAGGTGCGATTCATGTTGCCTACATTCGCACTTGAACCGGACCTAAAAACACACAGGACCCTTTTTGAAACCTCGCCGCAGTTGCCCCTTACATGTGTAAACCGGCTCCATTGAGTGCCAGTCACATTCACATGTCATGCGAATTGGATGTGGTTAAAAACGCGTCCAATTCGTACATATGTGAACCCAGCCTCAAAGTGTTTGTCCAGCTCTGCAACAGCCACACAGACAGAAATAAAAATACTTTTCTTTAGTAGAGTAGGGTGAGGGCATTGCTGTCTGTGTCCCTGTTGCAGATTCTCAATCACTTCCTGTCTGGTGAAACCGTTGTCAGCAGGACAGGAAGTGAGGGGAAATCTCTCTAATGTAGCCCTGGATAGTGATAAGGCCAGACAGGGGTTCAAATCCCCCCCACTCTACCTGAACATTTTAAATCGGAGAAAAGATCCGACCACTTACCTTTCCAAAACTCCCCTCTCCGAGAAACTGATGTAATCTGAAGCCATCCAATGTCATTGGGATGACTTCCTTAGTGGTGGGGGACCGACGGTCACATGTTGGTCGAGTCTTGATGTGAATTTCACGTTCGGTCTCGCTCACTGGGGCAGGCCTGCCGTGTGAGCTGTGTCTACGGTAAATACCGTATACATCTGCAATAAAAAAGAAAGAATCAGATTTAGCACCTTCATCTACATTTGATACATATTTCATTGTTGAACATCAAATTATAGAGCGAAAACTCCAGTGCCAGGGACAATAAATAAACCCGCTATATCAAAAATGCTGGTTGCCTGACACTTATCCCGACCCACTGGCTGTAATGCTTTCTACAAGTCAGTGAGTCGGCAACAAGTATTTTTAGTGATGTGATGATGGACTTTTATAGTAAAATGGGTGGGCGGGTCACAAAGGAAGTTGTGAAACTGCAACAGGAAGTAGCTGTGTCACCTGCCTGGCTGTGCATTGTGGCAGGGGTTGGTAAATCATCAGACCAGCTGGGAAAAATGGCAAATATATTTTAGGAGAAAAGGAAAGGTTTTGTGAACTGGCAGTAATGTCAAGTGTGTCATATGTCATCTCTGAGATCAGACATGAGATGGGTCACCCACTATGGGGGGGTCTTACACCAGCCTGACATTCAGCCAAAATAAACATATCAGCCGAAAGAGAAAACAAGAGCCTAATGTAGTAGGAATGTTTATGTATGTGTTTTCCTATCATTGGTTTATAGATATTCATAATCTCCCTTTTATTAATATATGTGAAAGGGCTATTTAAGCCCAAAGCAAACATTCAATATATGGCTATGGGACAGGAAGTGAAGGTAAATCTCCGCAATGGGACACAGATAGCGGAAAACAAAATCTGACAGAGGTTATAACCCTCCCTTGTTCTATTCAAAATGAAAAAAATTGGCTATACTTCTACTTTAAGTTATGTAAAACCTTTATCTTAAAAGGAACAAAACTTTTGTTGTAACTGCAATGTTAGCTGGAGTTTTGCTTCAATTTGTTAATGTATGTAAATCTGCTAGTCATTCTATCACTCCCTCTCTCCCATACTGGCTGTCTGCTGTGCTCCCTGTATACAGCTCTGCTCAATGATACTCGAGACTCCAATAAACAAACATCAGGAATTGAGCGTAATTCTCAGCGCCATATCGCACACAGACTGTCATCAGTGAGGATATAGAAATCATGGAGGAGACAAATTTCCACCAATGAGATTCCAGTTACTGGGCCTCCTAACTGTCACCCCCTCCCCCCTGACAGTTACTGTTGATGATCTGCAGAAGAGGCTTTCATTGTTAGAAATGAACAGAGACATCATTCTACAGTCCAAGGAGACCGGAGAGCTGCTAACAGTTCTAAACCTGTCCAAATGAAAAGGGATCTATAGGGATCAGACTGCAGGGTTGTGTTTTTCAGCCATATAGATAGTATGGCTGAAATCGCATTGCATTCGGACCAAACTCGCACAGGACCCTTTTTTTTGGTCCGCACCAGAATCGGATCGCATTGGGTGTTCACACCCATACGATCCAATATATGTCCGAACTGTCAGTTTGCAGTGCAATATGCGAGCTGAAATGGGGGTGTCATTAACAATGTATTGACACTCCCGGCAGTTCGCATATGGCAGTGTGAACTGCTGCGCTAGTCGGGTGCGATGCGGGAATCCGCATTGGATTTGCAGGGTTCCCGCATCGCACAAGCGTGAACTGAGCCTTATTTAAAAAAAATAATAATCTGCAGATTGGTGTTTACAAGACACAACCCAGCAATTGGAATGTAAACCAGGCTTGTCCTCTTCCCATGCACTATGTGATTTACTCCCCACACTGCTTGTTCCAATGCGTGTCTATCCAGGACCATGTGTGCCAGTTACTGTGCCCTGTCCATGGCCAACCCTATACATGTGTACATATGGGAATGTCACCCGTCATCAATGGGGAAAAGTAGAAAATGAATCACAATACTCACCATTCAAATCCTCTGTCTTCTTGTGTGGGCCATAGACTTTACGGCCGACACCAAAGCATCCAGCGGCCGCTCTAATGCAGCCGCGCAGAAAAGCTTTAGCCCTCTTTATTTTTGTGGGCTTCTTGTTTGGGGTATCTGCAGGCTGTTCAATGATACCTCCTTCCATAGGTGGTCTTCCAGTGGTCTGTGTATCTTTGGTGTTAATGTGATAAACAGCCTTTTTACACTGAAAAAATCTCATTCTGAAGAATAATCTAAGCACGCTTTAAGCGCAGGAGAATGAAATTACAATACAATTGAATTAAATGAAATCACTAGAGTGAATTCCCAATCCAAATATCACCAGAGAAAAAACACGTCTGCACGGTTCAGTAAACACTCTGGGACTGGCAGACTCCTACTGAGCGCCGCCTTATATAGGGGCAGCTGATGACATCACAGCGAATGGTCATGTGACCTAGTTGTTTTTCTGCTTGTTTTTTTTTTTAAATTCCTGGCACTCTGCCAAGAGTAACTGACAGTTTTTTTTCTTTTTAAAGGAACCTTTTACCTGGTTTGTTAGCTTTGTGAATTCAGCCTCTAGGCTCAGTATATAGATCTCACATGCCAAATTATTATTATTATTATTATTATAAAAAATTTTTTTTATTAAAGTGACAGTATTTTGATATTTAAAATGTACAGTCCTATGGCTTAAAGTGGAGTTTCATCCACATTTTCAACTCCTCTGCATCCCTCACTAAATTGTGCACTGTAAACAAATTGGATATTTTTTTCTCAGCACATACTGTATATTTGCTGTATTCATTCTTCACTTCCTCCTCCCTGGCCCCGGTCCATCGCATCATTTCCTGTTTGCAATGCCTCCTGGGAGATGTGTGTCATCAATCCCAGGAGGCAATGGGCATTGTGGGGCTTTTGTTGCCATGGTTACCAAAGCTTCTTATACACAGTGATGGGCGGTGGGGGAGGCGGCTGGAATATCTCTGCTCTGTTTACTTACAGAGCCGGGGGGAGAGCACAGCCACACCATTACTAATCATTTATAATAGAGTACTATGAGGGGGCAATAGGATGGGGCAGGTTTAATGGGGGAAGTTTTTGATGGGCCAATAGGACAGGGGCAGTTTTTGATGGGGGGGCAGTTTTTGATGGGCCAATAGGACGGGGGCAGTTTTTGATGGGGCAATTTTTGGTGGGGAAATAGGACGGGGGACAATATTTGGTGGGGAAATAGGACAGGGGCAATTTTTGATGGGGTAATAGTACGGGGGCAGTTTTGATGGCACAATTTTTGATGGGGCATTTTTTGATGGGGCAATAGGACGGGCAGTTTTTGATGGGGCAATTTTTGATTGGGGGCAGTTTTTGGTGGGGAAATATGATGGGGGCAATTTTTAACGGGGCAGTTTTTGATAGGGTAATAGGACGGGCAGTTTTTGATGGGGCAATAGGATGGGGGCAGTTTTTGATGGGGGGGGGCAATTTTTGATGGGGGGCAGTTTTGATGGGGTAATAGGACGGGGCAGTTTTGATGGGGCAATAGGATGGGGGAAGTTTTTGATTGGGCATATTTGATGGTGGCAGTATGATGGGGCAGCTTCTGGAAAAGGTAATTACTTTTTTAAACAATGCTAATTGTAAATGATATACCTCTTTCTGTGCAGATGATAGATAGATCTATCTAATTTATTTATCTCTATCTATCTCACTATCTCTATCTGCACAGAAAGAAGATATATCATTCACAATTAGCATCTTTTAACCACTTGAGACCCGCGCTATAGCCGAAAGACGGCTGCAGCGCGGCTCTCAAGTGCCGAGTGGACGTCCCCAGGACGTCCTGGTTTGTTTACATCCCGCCGCACGCCCTCGAGGAACAGCTGTGCGCGCTGCATCACGTGATGCCGATTAGTGTGCCTGGCGGCCGCGATGACCGCCAGGTACATGCGATCGGCTTTTACAGAGGCAGGACATGGATCTCTGTGTAAACACAGAGATCCACGTCCTGTCAGGGAGAGAGGAGACCGATGCTGTGTCCCTTGTACATAGGGACACAGATTGGTCACCTCCCCCAGTCAGTCCCCTCCCCTCCACAGTAAGAAACACTAATAGAGAACATATTTAACCCCTTGATCGCCCCCTAGTGTTAACCCCTTTCCTGCCAGTCACATTTATACAGTAATCAGTGCATTTTTCTAGCACTGTTCGCTGTATAAATGTGAATGGTCCCAAAATAGTGTCAAAAGTGTCCGATATGTCCGCCGCAATATCGCAGGCTTGACAAAAATCGCAGATCGCCGCCATCACTAGTAAAAAAAAAATATATAATAAAAATGTCATAATTCTATCCCCTATTTTGTAGGCGCTATAACTTTTGCGCAAACCAATCACTATATGCTTATTGCATTTTTTTTACCAAAAATAAATAGAAGAATACGTATCGGCCTAAACTGAGAAAAAAATTTTTTTTTTTTTAAATTGGGATATTATTATAAAAAAAGTAAAAAAATATTGTGAGCATGTGTGAGATCTGGAGGTGCATGCTGGGTATACAGGAAAAGATACAGTCTGGCTTCAGATGCCCACACATGAGATGGCCGCGGCCTGCTGGGACTTACGAAAGTAAGAAATCAATGGTGCAAAAATACAAAACGCACCTTAGTTTACAGCAGTGGTTCTCAACCTATCTAGTGCCGTGACCCCTTGATAAAATTTCCCAAGTTGTGGGGACCCCTAACAGTAAAATTTTCGTAGCGTGGGTTGTTGGCACCCAAGGCAAGACGAGCAATTTGCGCCCCTAATCCACAGACATTTAGCGCTCCCTGAGTCCCTTCCACTTGTACAGTATTAAAACCCCTTCTGGTACATTTTAGAACGTTCCACTCTTTCTCTTTGTTCTCCTTACTTTTCCCTTTTATCTCCCTCTATCCTAATTTCTTGTCTCGCCCCCATCCCTCTCTAGCCATCTTTCTTGTTCTCTTATTCTTTCTCTCCCTTTTTCTTTGTTCCTCCCCCTCTTTTGCTCTCCCTTCAATGTATTCTCTTTTTATTCCTTATCTTACTCCTTGGTGGGGGGAATGGGATGAGCGGCAGTGCTGGAGGGAGTTCTGATCAGCCAACTTAGGTGCTCTTGATCAAGGTCATATGCTGATCTGAGAACTGTAGTGGGGACTTTTAATGGCAGCTATAACCCCAGGTAGTGTTACTCACTGTGTCTGCGGCTTCACTGTGTCAACAGCTCTGTGGTGTCTCGCAACATTGACACCTATGCCGAAGTCAGGAGATGGGGTCTCCTCCAGCCCCTCCCACTTAATATTCCTCACCAATCAGCTGACCTCTAGTTTCTGCCCTCCCAGCCATGCCGTTTAACTGAATGGGGAGCTGCGAAGAGGCTGAGTGGGCGGCTGTGGGCTCCAGGAACAGCCCAGCTGCGCGGCCACAGGCTTCAGGGACAGCCCTGCTGGGCGACCGCGAAAAAGCTGGGAGAGCGTTACAGGCTTCAGGAACAGCCCAAGATTCTTTGACCCCTGGCAAATCGTCATTCGACCCCCAGGTTGAGAACCACTGGTCTACAGCATACCTTTACTAGAATACATTAAGCATGAGGATTATAGGGGTAATTTTATAAAAAAAATAAAGTTTCGGCTGGAACACCGCTTTTAACCACTTAAGGACCGCCGCCTGTACATTTACGTCGGCAGAGCGGCATGGACAGGCATAGGCACGTACCTGTACGTCCCCTTTAAGATACCGCCGTGTGGTCGCGCGCCCGCGGCATGCTCGCGACCCTGTCGCTTTCTCCGTGAGCCCGACCGTGGGTCCCGTGGACTCGGTTGCCACGGGAATACCCACGATCGTCTCACGGAGAGAGAGAGATAGCGGGGAGATGCTAGTTTAAACAAGCATCTCCCCTCTCTGCCTAGTGACAATGACACTGATCTCCGCTCCGTGTAGTCAGAGTGGAGATCAGTGTCATGTCACACACAGCCCATCCCCCCTACAGTAAGAAGCACTCCCTAGGAAACACTTAACCCCTACATCGCCACCTAGTGGTTTACCCTTCACTGCCAGTGTCATTTTCACAGTAATCGGTGCATTTTTATAGCACTGATTGCTGTAAAAATGACAATGGTGTCAAAAGTGTCCGATGTGTCCGCCATAATGTAGCAGTCATGATAAAAATCGCTAATCGCCGCCATATCTAGTACATTTTTGCTCTATTTTTGTTTATAGCGCAAAAAATAAAAACCGCAGAGGTGATCAAATACCAGCAAAAGAAAGCTCTATTTGTGGGAAAAAAAAGGACGTCAATTTTGTTTGGAAGCCACGTCGCACGACCGCGCAATTGTTAAAGCGACGCAGTGCCGAATCGCAAAAAGTGGCCTGGTCTTTGACCAGCAAAATGGTCCGGGGCTAAAGTGGTTAAAGTAGAACTATAGGCAAAAGTTTTTTTTTAGGGATATAGCAAGAGAGGATTATGAACCCCACTGTCAATGTATTTATTTATCACTTTCTGTACCATAGCCAAAGAAAAGGAAATGCCTGCAAATTAAGGGAATTCCTTGGGGACCCCCAGGTCACTAGAACTAGTATCCCTGTTGGAAGATTTTCCCTTCTATTACTTTTCTGGGGACAACCCAAAATTTGGGATTTTCTTTTAGTTTCACTTTTAACGATAATGGTAACCAGGATAAATAGAGAGTGGGAATCTCCCTAACGGGACACAGGCAGCAATAAAAACTATAGGTGTTCTAATCCCTCCCCACTCTATACAAAACAAAAATGTTTTGCCTTGAGTTTTACTTTAAAGCGGACTTAAGTCCATTTTTTCAACTTTCCATTAAATCTTCTGTCCTTGTTTTAACTTTAGATAGTATAAATTATTTTTTCTGCCAGTAAATACCTTATACAGCCCACTTCCTGTTTCTTGTCTGGTCATTAGCCTAGGCTTATGACATCATGCACAGCTCTCACTATCGCGAGAGTTTGCCAGGAAGGGAGGGGGTGAGTCATAAGAGGGCAAATGAGAGCTGCTGAACTGGAGGTGTGTGTCTGTGTAACTCCAGGAAGTGAATGGGCAGCAGCTTCAGCTGCCCACAGTTATAATGGCTGCAGTCAGACTTGGTGGAGGGAAATTTCTGCAGCATATTTGGCAAGTACAGAATCACAGTATATCTCAAATAATATGCAAAGTGGTTGGAGGGAAGCTTCAGAATGGCAAAGATGTTTTTATTACAAATTTATGTGAGCAGCCTGCAGTTCCTCTTTAAGGAGTCTTCAGCAACTTAGGTCGGGTGCAAAGGGGGCCCTTCCTGAGCTGGGCTGTGTATATTCATAGACAGACGCAGCGCTGGCAAGCCACACCCCCGCTCCCACATCATGGGAGTTTGACTGACAGCAGCAGGGACCTATGGCTCCCAGTGCTCTGTGTCAGAAGTGAGAGTAGAGGTGCTGGAGTAATGAGAGGTACAGGTAAGTGTTTAGGAATGTTAAGGTAGGTGGGCTTTTTTTTTTTTTACCTTAATGCATCAAAGTGAAAAATGTTTTGAGTTTAGAACCAATTTAAAGCTGCCTGAAAATAGCTTATAGTGCCTGAAAATTGCTGTATGGCCAATTTAAGAGCTTTCTATCTAGAGGTCGACCGATATATCGGTGGGCCGATATATTTGCCGATATTTCGTCTTTTTAAAGAAATCGGCTTCGGCCGATTATTATGTTTAAAAAGGCCGATTTGTGAAGGATCCGAGGCAGGGTCGTGCTAGGGGGAAACCCCCCCACCCCGCGACCGTACACCGTCTAATCTAAACGGTTGCTAGCACGGCCGCTGCCTGCTGACTTTTTTTTTTCCCCCAGTGGAGGAAGTCGGCAGCGCCGGCCGCCGATTGGCTGTTACTGGCCGCGCTGCATTCTGAGGTTTGTAGTCTGGAGGCAGAGGCGGGCGCGCAGCAAGTCAGGGGATGAATGGAGCTGTCTTTGACCATGCGAGGGGACGGAACGGAGCCAGGAGCGCTCCGCTGGTGCAAGTGGCAGTGAATGACATTGAGTTGTATTGGTGGGCACTGATAACTGAGCTGTATTGGTGGGCACTAATAACTGAGCTGTATTGGTGGGCACTGATAACTGAGCTGTATTGGTGGGCACTGATAACTGAGCTGTACTGGTGGGCACTGATAACTGAGCTGTACTGGTGGGCACTGATGTACTGTACTGGTGGGCACTAATGAGGTGGCACTGACAGGCTGCACTGGTGGGCACTGATGGACACTGATAGGCTGCACCCCACCTCTCCACCCTAAACAATAACCTCCTCCCCACCTCTCCACCCTAGATTTTCTGAGATTAAGGAAAGAGAAAAAAAATCGGCCTAAAATATCGGCCGCAAAAATCGGCAACATATATCGGCCATCGGCCGCCCCGATTTCTAAATATCGGCATCGGCCAGAGAAAAACCCATATCGGTCGACCTCTATTTCCATCCATTGATTGATTTCCAGCTATATTCATCAAGACTGTATAACCATTTCATATTGTGGTGTATTTCTAGTTTTTATAGTATTGGATGTCAGATGGTCTGGCAGGAGAGATTTCCTATTGTTTCTAGCTGTCAGGTTGATCGAGTATTTAAAGTGATCGTAAAGGATTTTTTTTTTTTGTTTAAATAACAAACATGTTATCCACACCTGCTCTGTATAATGGCTTTGCACTTTTCAAAGAGTGTAGAAAGGGAAAGACAGCAGATATACAAATAAAACTTATGTAGGGAGATTTGTTTAATCTCTGTGTATCATCTGAGGCTGGTCACTTCACTGGATATAAGAGAGAGTTTACATCCACTTTAAACCATGTGCACCTCCAAAGAGCACACAGAGAGGGTTACATTTTCTATAAAACTTCCTGGAGTTATTCTTTAATACTACACACTTGTAAATCTGTGCACTGAGCCTACATACCCAACTCTTGGTTTCTCATCCCTGGTAAGAGTAGTTTAGTATTAGTAAAAGCAGGACACTTTACACATAACACCCAGCCAGTGTCATTAGTACAGTGACAGTGTATAGTATTATTACTGATCACTGAATTAATGTCACTGGTGATGTCCGTGGCAGTTAGTCAGCCCCCCCCCCCCCAGCGTCAGTTAGTGTTAGACTGCCCGTCGCACTATCACAGTCCCTTAAAAGGCACTGATCCCCACCTTTGGTAGTATGGGGAAAAAACATTAGAGGTGCACTGAAATTTCGGCCGCAAAACATATATCCGCTGAAAACTGTTTTCGGCATTCGCCAGAAAGAAGAAAGGGTGCCGATAATGGAACAAAAAAAAGGGTGTGGAAATTCAAATCCAGCTTTATGACACAGCGGGAGATCACTGGACTAGTGAGGCTGCATCTGGCGGTCACCGGTGAGGCTAAATTGATCTTTTGTATCATGTCTGCAGTCTCTGACCATCTCTTGTATCATATCTGCTAGAGGTGCACCGAATGGAAATTTTGCTAATACTATTAGCAGTGTGTTTTAAAGGGGTTGTAAAGGTTCAGGGTTTTTAAAAAACAAAAAAACAAACATGTCATACTTAACTCCGCTGTGCAGTTGGTTTTTCACAGAGTGGCCCCGATCCTCTTCTTCTAGGGTTCTTCAGCGGCGCTACTGGCTCCTCTGCCCCGTTGGAGAACCGCTCTCCTTCATGGACAACAGTGCGGTCGCGCTCCCGTGTCCTGCTTCTGCGTCTATTCACACAGAAAGGAGGACTCGGCCCCGGCGCCCGCGTCACTGGATTTGATTGACCGCAGCAGGAGCCAATGGCTGTGCTGCTATCAATCCATCCAATCAGGCCCAGAGAGACCGGCTTTTGCTGGTGTGCTTGTCCCCGGCGTGAGATAGAGGGGGTACAGGAAAGTAAAACAGGGGAGGGGGGGGGGGAAGAGGCTGCAGGATTACAGGAGGTTTTTCACCTCAATGCATAGAATGTATTGAGGTGAAAAACCTTGAAGGTGTACAACCCCTTTAAGTTTAAGTGGTTGCAGACATGATACATGAGCTTTTCTTGCAGTAAAGGGACCAGCAATAATTTAATAATCATTTAAATTTCTGATATTAAATAAAAAGTCAAATATAATACAATTTATATATAAAAATATAAATATTTATAAAAAACTATCTTTTTCCGTTTTGGCTTTCGGCTAAGTGCATCTTGCGTTTTCGGTTTTTGTTTCGCCACCAAATTTTCCATTCGGTGCACCCCTAATAAATATTCCTGTATCTAAACCATTGTTTGTAGGTGCAATACCTTTATGCAAACCAACCAATATACACTTATTGGGATTTTTTTTTTTTTTATCCAAGACATGTAGTAGGATACATTTTTGCAAAAATTTATAGAGAAATTTAATTTTAAATTCCAATTTTGTTATTGGATATGTATTGCACCAGCAAGGGGAAAAATAAATATATATATATATATATATATATATATATATATATATATATAATATAAATATTTATATATATATTAAAAAAAAATTCTTTTTTTTTCAAAAGTTTTGGCCTTTTTTTCATTTATGAAATAAATAAAAACTCAGTGGTGATCAAATACCACCAAAAGAAATCTCTATTTGGGCTCTTTCACACGGAGGTCCGTTCAGGTCCGCCTGTCAGTTTTTTAGGCGGACCTGAAACGGATCCTCCATGTAGCCCTATGGAAGCACGGATGTCAGCGGAGACATGTCCGCTGACATCCGCTCCGCCAAAGTGTGACGGAGGAAAACCCTATTTTTCCTTATGTCGGCGGAGCGGATCGGATGACAACGGACTCTACGGTCCGTCGTCATCCGATTCCCCATAGGGGAGAGCGGCGCTCTGACAGGGCGGTCCCTGCACAGTGTGCGGGGACCGCCCAGTCATCCGTCGGCTCAGCGGGGATCAACGGAGCGATCCCCGCTGAGCAAGCGGAGCTTCACGGGGCGGATCTTCACGGATCCGCCCCGTGTGAAAGGACCCTTAGTGTGCAAATATTATATACATTTTGTTTGGGTAAGTGTTGCATGACTGTGCAATTAACAGTTAAAGTAGTGCAGTGCTAAATAGCAAAAAATGGCCCGGTCATGAAGAGGGTAAAATCTTCCGAAGCGCAAGTGCGTTACCCCAACCCTACCTCTTGTTTAAAAATAAATTGATTGCCCAGCATCCCTTTAGCCCCCATTTGCTCCGGTGCGACTTGTCATTCGATTTGATCATTCCAAATCCCATGACAAGTCGCACCCCGTTGCCGGCAATGGAACTGTTCATATCTCTGTGACTTATGTCGCAGTGATTATGGAAAAGGTTCCTGCACTACATTTTACCGATTTTCATTGCGTCTTGCATAGATTTCTGTTAAATGAAGTTCAATGAATCGCACTGATTTGCAGATTTGAAATCTTGCTAACGTCGCGTTATTTCAAAGCCGTGCCGGTGTAAACCAGGGCTTAATAGTAGAAAAAAAAATACAATATCTGCCACCTCCATTTATTTATTTATTTTTTGAATAGCGTAACGGAAGGTTATATTCAGGTGTTTTATTATTTTATTTTTTTCTGCCATCACTGTCCCATTGGGGAGATTTTCCTTCACTTCCTGTGCCATAGTCAAAACAAGAAAGAAATTCTTGGTGACATGAGTGTTGATGGGGGAATCCCTCCTGCAGCGCTATTTTGTTCTGCCGGTGGGGAGCCTTCCCTGTCGGGCAGAACACACTGATTAGTGTAGCCGGCGGCAATAATTGTTCAGGAAAAACCCAACTAGCTGGTTCAACACAAGTTGATTGATTGACTTGTGTGCCACAAGGGTGTCCATATATGGATCAAAATTTAGCTGGTTCCTGCTGAACTGGTCAAATTTTGATCCATGTGTGACTGGCTTTAGACCGGTAAAAAAAAAAAAAAACAATTCATTGACATATACAGATTTGCTGAGCCATTGATTAACTGTTCCTCAACCTATTCATCAGACATGCTTTTAGTTAAATTAGACATTAATCTTGTTAATGTTGAGTTGACAGATATAACCCTTAAATGGAAAGTATCCGGTCTTGGGCACAACTGTTATGGGAGAAGCAAGAAGATGGAGGCTGCCGTTGTTGACCCCTACAATACAAATAAATATATAAATAATTTGGACTAATTTTGTAGTCCTGAAGGGGGCTTGTTGCTCCAGAAATGTGTTGGGGCCCCCAAACATATTTTTAAAGCCGATGCCCTAGAGAATAAATTGGTGGGTCTTGCAATTTTTTATTTTTTTTTATTTTTAAATGCAATTTTTTTTTTTAATGCAAAAAAACACAATACATAACCCAATTTTTTGGTAAAATATAAAAGATGTTAAGCCTTGTAAATGGATACCGAGCAAGTCCTGCTTAAAAATTGCGCACGCCCGTGCAACGGTGACAAACGCAAATTTTACTACCCATGGGCGATGCTTTAAAAGCCTTTACAGGTTACCACTTTAGATTTACAGAGGAGGATGCTAGAAATACTGACCATGATCTGATGTTCATTGGTAATATCTCACGTGTGGGACAATTGCTGTTCGCGTGCATGCGCTTGCCTTTGCATGCGAGTATGGGGGGACAAAAATGAAAAGAGAAAATTCAAAATTATTTATTTCTATTTTTACACTGTCACTTCCATTTCTTTTTATTTATTTATTTTTTAGCACTTTTATTGCTGCCCCAATGAATGTAAACAGCCCTTGTGACAGCAGTAGGCAGTGATGGTCCTTTTTATGTAGAGATCTGGGGTCTAGAAGACCTTGGATCCCTCCACTTCCCTTAAAAGTGTTTGATCACATCAAGATCGGTGTGATCAAATGCTTTTATTTTTTTTAAATGACGGTGTTTATATTCGGGTAAACTGGAAGTGATGTAAAGTCCATGGCTTCATATACTATATCATAGAGCCGAAAAAAGCAGATCCGGTCTTTGATCAGCAGGCAGAAAGGCCAGCTGGTTGATCGGTTTCCCAGTGGGACAGAAAAGCCTGACGTGGGGGGGGCCTCGTCCCCTCCCCTCTCACTGCTTGTAAAAGCAATCCAGTGGCTAGTTGGCTGCTAGGATTTCTTTTATAAGAGAGCTGACCATCGGCTTTAAATAAAATGGTACTGGGATGATGCCTACAGCTGCAAGCATCATTCCGGTATAACTACTTGAAGTCCAGCGACCTACGGGTACATGCTAGTTACTGGGCTGTCTCTGGCTACCATATTTACTAATCAGTAATGCCGGGTTCACACCTATGCGAATTGAATGTGTGGAATCACGCGCATTCAATTTGCATAGCAGGAGAATGTAAATGGCTCTCTTTGGAGCCGGTTCACTTTTCTTTGCAGCGGGTCAGGTGCGGGGTTCCGAAAAAACGTGTCTCTTTTTTGGTGCGTTTCAGGTTCGATTTCATCCCAAAATTCGGACTGAAATCGCACCTGAATCGGTGAACCAGCACGCACCGGACCCCTGCTGTGCGACGGATGCGGGGATGGTGTGAACCCAGCCTACATGAAAACCTTTAGATTGGAGGTGGGTTATAACACCTGTCAGGTTTTTTTTTTTGCCTCTGCCCCCCCTTTTACCTAGGGGGTTGTCATCAGAACAGGAAAAGAGGGAAAATCTTCCAACGTGGACACTAGGTCTGACGACCAGGGATTCTCTAATTTTTTGGGGGGATTTTCTCTCACTTCCTCTTATGGCTATGGGTAATGAATAGAAGGCAAATCTCCACAATGGGGCATGAATGAGAAAAATGAAAGAGGTTACAACTTGCTTAACCACTTGTCCACCGCCCACTGTCAATTGACGGCGGGCGGAGGATACTCTCGTTCTGGGAGGACGTCATATGACGTCCTCCCTTTAAAACGAGGTAGAAGGCGCGCGCGCCGCGTTCACAAGGCCCCGGTGCGCGTGCCCGGCGGCCGCGATTGCCGCCGGGCACCCGCGATTGCCCGGGAAACGAGCAGGAAAGTGGGTCTCTGTGTGTAAACACAGAGATCCACGTCCTGTGAGGTAGAGGAGGCTGATGGTGTGTCCCTTGTACATAGGGACAACCATCAGTCACCTCCCCCAGTCAGTCCCCTCCCCCCACAGTAAGAACACATTGAGGGAACATAGTTAACCCCTTCCTGCCCCCTAGTGGTTAACCCCTTCCCTGCCAATCACATTTATACAGTAATCAATGCATTTTTATAGCAGGGATCGCTGTATAAACGTGAATGGTCCCAAAAATGTGTCAAAAGTGTCCGATGTGTCCGCCGCAATATCGCAGTCACAATAAAAAATCGCAGATCGCCGCCATTACTAATAAAAAAACAAAAAAAAAATGCTATAAATCTATCCCCTATTTTGTACACGCTATAACTTTTGCGCAAACCAATCAATACGCGCTTATTGCGATTTTTTTTTTACCAAAAATATGTAGAAGAATACGTATCGGCCTAAACTGAGGAAAATTTTATTTAAAAAAAAAAAATGGGTATTTATTATAGCAAAAAGTAAAAAATAGTGTTTTTTTTTCCAAACTGGACGCTCTTCTTTTGTTTATAGCGCAAAAAATAAAAACCGCAGAGGTGATCAAATACCACCAAAAGAAAGCTCTATTTGTGGGAAAAAAAGGACACAAATTTTGTGTGGGAGCCACGTCGCACGACCGCGCAATTGTCATTCAAAGTGTGACAGTGCTGAAAGCTGAAAAATGGCTTGGGCAGGAAGGGGGTTTTCGTGCACAGTAGGGAGGTGGTTAAAAAAAAAAATGCCCTTGGTTCTACTGAACCCAAAACAAGTATGCTGCAAGTGAAGTCAGAACATGTGAGCTGCAGCTGCTTCTTTTAGTCCAGTACCCAGCGATGCCAGGGCATCAGCATAACATTCACACAGCTTCTTGAGATACTAGCGCACCACCACTCCAAAAAGAGTGTTTGCTAGAGTGTTGTTGGATATAAAGGGGCTGAGTTGTACCTAGAATTTATTGTTCTTGGAAATCCCGTTTCCACCAGAACAAGGTGTGAAAAACCCGCATTTGTGCACGTTTCCCACACCATGTTCAAAACGCATTGCAGTTACAATCTACAGCGGGTGTCAATATTAACAGCCCCGCAAATGCATTGCGTTTGCCTGCAACGGATTGCATAGTACAGAAGTGCCATGCAATCCGTTTGCATTGTGTTTGTTAAAGTAGCGCATGCACTACTTTTTGCTGCGGCCCAGTGTGATTCATTCCATCGAAAATGAATGAGCTCAAATCGCACCGCATGTGAATCGCACAGGAACACGCAGCGCATTCCTGTGGAATTCCTGATCTGAACCAGCCCTTAAGGAAAGAAGGGTAAAAAACACTGGCTGCCATGGGAAACGGAGAAAGAAATGTGTACAGAGATTAACCCCCTCCCGCCCTCCTCAGCGTGCCTTTAAAAGTTTCTAAATGCCCAAGGGATGGGAAGGATCAGCGATCACATTGTGACTGACTGTCACGGTGGTCACATGAACGGGAGCTGAACCCACTAGCTGCAGATTGTTGGTGGGGACTAAGGGCGGTGTTTGACAGCTCAGTCTCTGTATTGTGAGCGCGCTGTCAGCACAAAAACATTGGCTGCCCAATAGAGCTTCACGAATCTGGCCTAAATAAGAATCACAATTTTTTATTTATTTTTTGCTTGGAATAAAAATCAGGATTCTCGTGGCGTAACATCATCCTTAACATTATACAAAAAAAGTGGGCTAAGTTTACGGTTTAGTTTTTCTTTAATTGATTAAAGTGTATATTTTCCCCAAAAAATTGCGTTTGAAAGACCGCTGCCCAAATACAGTGTGACATAAAATATTGCACAAGCCGCTTTTTTTGTTCTCTGGGATCTCTGCTAAAAAACAAATATAATTTTTGGGGGGTTCTAAGTAATTTTCTAGCAAACAATACTGATTTTAAAGCGAAGCTCCCCTGAAAAAAAAATAATAAAAGCCAGCAGCTACAAATACTGCAGCTGCTGACATTTAATATTAGGACACTTACCTGTCCTGGAGTCCAGCGACGTCGGCAGCATAAGACGAGCAATCGCTCGTCACTCTGCTGCCCGCACCGCCATCCTTGGTGAGGGAATCAGGAAGTGAAGCCTTGCGGCTTCACTGCCCGGTTCCCTACGACGCATGCGCGAGTCACGCTGCGCCGTTCTCACTGGTCCCTGTTGTGTTCTGGGAGCCGAGTGACGTACTACCCGCAGAATACCTGCAGAGAGGACTACCGGAAGTGGGTGCAAACACCTGTTTTAGCCAGGTATCTGCACCCCCCTGCAAGGTGCCAAAAATTACACCGGAGGGGGGGAGGGTTTCCGATGAGCGGAAGTTCCACTTTAGGGTGGAGCGCCGCTTTAACTTGTAAGCAACATATGTCAGAAAAAGGCTTGGCCTTTAAGTGGTTAAACTGGCTTCATTTACAGACTTAAGTGCATTCCTTTTTATCTCCACCTAAGCTAAACTTGGCAGGCTGCCTTCGGGAAAATCTGTGTTAAGATCGTGAGGGGGGTAGAATCGCGATCTCGATTCTTTACCTAATAATCGTACAGCTCTACTGCCCAATGACACATATGTGCCTCATGTGGGCGTTAAAGCCCACCCTTTTGCTGCCGTACATGTGTGTTGCAGGGGCAGCAGCAGCTTAAAATGAAACCTAATTGTGTTTTTTATTTTTTTTATATTGGAGTCACATTTAACATGCATTTTCAAAACCTTTTGAAGGACCGAAATTATAATAAAATATAAGATATAAAAGAAAATATTTGACTATTTTATTGCTCATTCTTCCATTTACTGATTATTTTACATTTTTTTTCCTGCTTGGCGTTTTAGCTTTAAAGATAGCCATAATTAAAACATTTATATAAGAACAGTTTTTTTCATTCTGTGTATATATGTATGTATGTAACCCGCCGATCGTTCTGTGGAGAGACGGAGCAGTGGTGTGCCAATGTAAACAAGGCAAACCGCTGCTCTGTCAGGGAGCAAAAGAGAGATCTTGTATTTCAGCTAAGCTGAATCGCGATCTCTCTTTTCCTCCAGTGTATCGGTCCCCCACACAGTTGGAAAGCACCTCCCAGGTAACACATTTGACCCTTTGATCGCCCCTGGTGTTATTCCCTTCCCTGTCAGTGTCATTTATACAGTAATCAGTGCATTTTTCTTTTTATCACTGTATTGGTGTCACTGGTCCACAAAAAAGTGTCACAATTTGTCTGCCGCAATGTCGAAGTCCCGCTAAAAATCGCTGAAACCCCCGCCATTACTAGTAATAATTGAAGAAATAAAAAGTCCCTAAAAAAATAAATAGAGCTATATATATATATATATATATATATACATATATCTATATCTCTATCTATATCTCTATATCTCTATCTCTCTATCTATCCCATAGTTTGTAGACGCTATAACTTTTGCACAAACTAATCAATATATGAATATTGGGATTTTTTTTTTTTTTTACCAAAATATGTAGCAGAATATATTTTGGCCTAAATTGATTAAGACATTAAGACCCCTTTCACACTGAGGAGTTTTTCAAGCGTTTTAGCACTAAAAATAGCACGTAAATACCGCCTGAAACTCCTGCCCTGCAGTCTCAATGTGAAAGCACGAGGGTTTTCACACTGAGGCGATGCGCTGGCGGGACCGCTCCAAAAGTCCTGCTAGCCGCATCTTTGCAGCGGTGAGAGGAGCGGTGTGTTTACCGCTCCTTCCCCGCTCCTTACCATTGAAAGCAAGTTAAAACCGCACCGCTAGCGGCCAAATACCGTGGCAATTTTGACTGTATAGCGCCGCTAAAAATGGCGCTATACCCGCCACCTCACCACCCACACCAGTGTGAAAGGGGCCTTACATTTTTTACATTTATTTATTGGGAATGTTTTATAGCAGAAAGTAAAAAAATATATAGTTTTTTTTAATTCAAAATTGTCGCTCTTTTTTTGTTTATAGCGCAAAAAAATAAAACAGAGGTGATCAAATACCACTAAAAGAAAGCTCTATTTGTGTGGAAAAAAATGACATCAATTTAATTTGGGTACAGCGTCGCACAACCGCGCAATTGTCGGTTAAAGCAACGCAGTGCCGTATCGCAAAAAATGGCCTGGTCAGGAAGTGGGTAAATCCTTCCGGGGCTCAAGTGGTTAAGTTATTAAATGACTCATCAAAAAATGTGTGTTTTAATTAAAACTATACTGTAATGTGAATGAGGAAGGGTACTAATTACCCTTCCTCATTCACATGGGGGGGTGTCGTATCTTTATCTGGGTGCCCCTTTTTGTTATAGAGGAGTTCCAGATCTTGACTATCCCCCCAAACTGCAGACCCCCACAACCACTGCACCAGGGTTGTGGGGAAGAGGCCCTTGTCCTCATCAACATGGGAACAAGGTGCTTTACCAAGGTAGCCTCAATGTTGAGGGTATGCAGCCTGGTATGTTTCAAGAGGTGCAGTGAACAGCTGTGAACAGCCTGCACCCAATGATGATACGCCACTGTACTTTACATTGATTATTGATATACAGTATATGTTACTATTAGGGAGTGTATTGGCTCTACAGAGCCACACTTTATAATAACTTTTAATATTTGGTGGAGTTTACTAAGTGAATGCTGGACACGTGAGGGAGTTTTTTTTTTTTTTTTTTTTTTTACAGAGTAAAAAATAGAAGACAGGCCTTGCTTGCTAGGACAACCGTTGACATCATATGCTCACCCCACCCCTAGCTTTCAGAAAAGGACAGAACTTTCCTCATTCAGACTTGCTCTGCCCTCAGTTCTTGCCTTGTTGTGTAAGGTGGGGGTGGGGGGGCACATTAGTGTCAGTGGATGGAATAGTGCCCCAAAACTTTACATTCCATGGATGTTAGTGCCCAAATCAGGCACCTCTCTGGACAGACTGCCAGCAGCTGAAGGACCCCTGATCTCCCTGACGTGTGTGTGTGTGTGTGTGTCAGTGTCATGGCAATTTGTGCAACCAAACCTGAATATCTGAGAGGAGCCCAGACATGGAGGTCTCAGCAGAGGGAGAGCCACACATCACCCCAAATGGGACAGTAAGAGACAGATATTCATCTATCACTGATCACCACTAACCTCTGTACACCCACCCCCCATCCACCTCACTCCTTCCCACCCCAGCTTCCGGCACCCACCATGATAGGCAAGAGTCTGTCTGTCAGTCAGTTTTGCACACAATCTCGGTGGCTGCAGCACACTTACCAGTTAGCCAGCAAAATAAAAAGTCTAGACTTTCAACAATTTGTGTTAGGTTTACATTAGACAGACAGACACACAGACAGACAGACAGAGACACACAGACACACACGGACAGACAGAGACACGCGGACAGACAGAGACACGCGGACAGACCGAGACACGCGGACAGACAGAGACACACGGACAGACTGACAGACACACGGACAGACTGACAGACACACGGACAGACTGACAGACACACGGACAGACAGACAGACACACAGAGACAGACAGACAGACACACAGAGACAGACAGACACACAGAGACAGACAGACAGACACACAGAGACAGACAGAGACAGACAGACAGACACACAGAGACAGACAGACACACAGAGACAGACAGACAGACACACAGAGACAGACAGACAGACACACAGACAGACACACAGACAGAGACAGACAGACACACAGAGACAGACAGACAGACACACAGAGACAGACAGACAGACACACAGAGACAAACAGACACACACACAGAGACAGACAGACAGACACACAGAGACAGACAGACACACAGACAGACACACAGACAGACACACAGAGACGGACACACAGACAGACACACAGAGACGGACAGACAGACACACAGACAGAGACACAGAGACAGAGACACAGAGACAGAGAGACAGACACAGAGACAGAGACACAGAGACAGAGACAGACAGAGACACAGAGTCAGACAGAGACACAGAGTCAGACAGAGACACAGAGACAGACAGAGACACAGAGACAGACAGAGACACAGAGACAGACAGAGACACAGAGACACAGAGACAGAGAGACAGAGACACAGAGACAGAGACACAGAGACAGAGAGACAGACACACAGACAGAGACACAGAGACAGAGACACCGAGACAGACAGAGACACAGAGTCAGACAGAGACACAGAGTCAGACAGAGACACAGAGACAGACAGAGACACAGAGACAGACAGAGACACAGAGACAGACAGAATATATAAACGAGAGAACCCTCGCGCTAGCTAAATAGTGGGACTTATGTAAGGTGGTAAAAAGATGAAAGAGGGGGTATGGATACTGCAGCAGTCACCGAGAGGTCTGGTCCAAATCGACAGTGAAACAATGAAAATCGTGATGGTGGCTGCGCTGTAGTGAATAAAGTAAAGTGAATAAAAGGGAGGGGAGGGGAAGGGAGGGGGGGCGGAGAAAGGAGGCGGGAGAATGGGAATGTGAGGGGAGGGAAGAAAAGGGGGGGGTGTATTAAATAATCGCTGGCTGGAAACCAGCTAGGTAGTAATAATGTGCAATGTGCACAGTGACACAAATAAGCGTAAAATAGATAAATAAACAGCTACTGGTTACAAAATGGATCCTATAAGACCAACTAGGTGGTAGGTGTACAATATGCCCAGTGACACAGATATGTATAAATAATAATGTGCAAAGGGCCACTGATTGCAAAATCTGATGGAAACTAGTGTCTTGGCAATCCTGTGATGCGCAAACGTGACTGATAATATACAACCATAAAGCAAACGTGAATCACTAAGGTGAATGCAATAGTCAGACAAAACAATGTCTATGAACAACATAAAAGTACTAAAAACATCAGTGAGTAAAACAAGTGAGGAAGGAGGATTCCTGATCCTGGTAGAGGCTCCTAATAGAGCTTCCGAATGTTGCAGAAGAAGTTTGTATTATAAATGAATATTATATGTGAATACAGTCATATATACAAAAAGTCCCATCACCAAGGATATGCTTGAAAGTCTTGATCACCCAGTGATCAAACACAACTTACCTCCCTGCTGGGAGGGGGCAGTATGAAGCAGATCTCTGCGGTGGGGAATTATATATCGTCCTTATGATACAATCTTTAGAACTCAATTTTCATATCGCTCATTGGGATGCATGTGGAAAAAATGCCGATACTGGAAATAACAGACTGAGACCGAATCCGAGGACTGAGAGCGGAAAGGAGAAGACCGAGGAGAAGAGCCGCCTACCGGGGGGATCGCACTGAGTACATTACACATACCAATCCATCATTCGGAAGCTCCATTAGGAGCCTCTACCAGGATCAGGAATCCTCCTTCCTCACTTGTTTTACTCACTGATGTTTTTAGTACTTTTATGTTGTTCATAGACATTGTTTTGTCTGACTATTGCATTTACCTTAGTGATTCACGTTTGCTTTAAGGTTGTATATTATCAGTCACGTTTGCGCATCACAGGATTGCCCAGACACTCGTTTCCATCAGATTTTGCAATCAGTGGCCCTTTGCACATTATTATTTATACATATCTGTGTCACTGGGCATATTGTACACCTACCACCTAGTTGGTCTTATAGGATCCATTTTGTAACCAGTAGCTGTTTATTTATCTATTTTACGCTTATTTGTGTCACTGTGCACATTGCACATTATTACTACCTAGCTGGTTTCCAGCCAGCGATTATTTAATACACCCCCCCTTTTCTTCCCTCCCCTCACATTCCCATTCTCCCGCCTCCTTTCTCCGCCCCCCCCTCCCTTCCCCTCCCCTCCCTTTTATTCACTTTACTTTATTCACTACAGCGCAGCCACCATCACGATTTTCACAGAGACAGACAGAGACACAGAGACAGACAGAGACAGACAGAGACAGACAGAGACAGACAGAGACACACAGAGACAGACAGAGACACACAGAGACAGACAGAGACACACAGAGACAGACAGAGACAGACAGAGACACACAGAGACACACAGAGACAGACAGAGACACAGAGACAGACAGAGACACAGAGACAGACAGAGACACAGTTTTTGCAAATATATGTGAAGCCACACTGCCACGTCAAGGCCCCTCTGCAAAGTGCGGTTCCTAACTTTACTCTGACGTCCTTTCCAAATTGAGATATATATCTATATATATAGATATATATCTATATATATATATCTCAATAATTGAACTGAGCGTCTAATCTAGTTTAACAATGTTGTTAAGACAGAGGTTTTTGTTGCATATATTTGCAATCATATGTGAAGACCCAAAGAGCTCCCAGCATGGGACATGCTGCTATCATACAATGGTGAACCTCACTGGGAGGCAGCAAAGGTTTACGCTTGGTCCTAGCAACACCTTCCTATACTACGCATACTGATCTCAAACCTTCCCTAAGGCTCCATTCACCTTTGTACAACTCCAAAGTAGCTCCACTTTGGAGTGCAACTTTGATGCAACTTCGACGCAACTTTGGATGCATATGACTTGGATGCGACTTTGGCTTTGACCAAAGATTACGGACAACTGTTGCATGTAAAACATTCAGGTATGACTTTCATGCAACTTTTGAGGGTTAACATGGAAGTCTATGGCCCTCAAGTTGCATGAAAGTTGGACCAATGTAGTGCATGAACTACTTTCAAATCACTTGATGTCCTAAGTCGGATGACAGGAGTTAATGGACACTCATAGCCTGTCCAGCGCACGCCTAAAAAAAAAAGTATCGGTCTCCAAACCCCCCTATAGCTGATCCAACACATGTCTAAAAAAAAAAGCCTCCCAGCTCCAATTTAACCACTTAAGGACCGCCTCACGCCAATATACGTCAGCAGAATGGCATGGCTGGGCACAAGCACATACAGGTACGTCCGCTTTAAGAAGCCCAGCCGTGGGTCGCTCGCGACCCGGTCCTGAGCTCCATGACCACGCCTGCGGGACCCGTGGACCCGATCGGGTCACAGAGCTGAAGAACGGGGAGAGGTAAGTGTAAACAAACCTCTCCCCGTGCTTCCTAGTGTGAGTGTCCCTGATCGTCTGTTCCCTGTCATAGAGAACGACGATCAGTGACGTCAGATGCCAAGCCACGCCCCTACACAGTAGTAATCGCCAGCCTTCAACCTCCCCCTATAGCTGACCCAACACATGACTGAAAATAAGTACAAGTCTCCAACCTCCCTCTATAGACAGTCTAGCACACATCTGAAAAAAGTATCAGCACTCCCTTCCCCTCTGCTACCTTTTTCACGGAAGACAGGAAACCATGACAGGTCCGGACAAAGGGTAAGAATTTTTATGTTAGAGGCAGGTGATTGATTGCTGGGACTCCCCCGCTGTCTAGTAACCAATCACCCGCTTCTTAACATGAAAAGTCCAGCCCTTTGCCCGGACCTGTCACGTTTCCTGTCTTGCGTGAATAAGGTGGCAGAAGGGAGGGGAGTGCAAGTGCTGCGATTTTATGGAAGGGGCAGAAAATAAGTACAAGCCTCCAACCTTTCCCTATAGTCAGTCCAACACACACCTGAAAAAAAGTATCCACCTCCAACCTCCCCCTTTAGCTGATACAACCCATGTCCAAAATGAATATTACTGGGCTCCAACCTCCCCTTATAGTCAGTCCAACACACGCCTAAATAAAAGTACCAGCCTCCAACCTCCCCATGTAACTGTTCCAACACACCGCTGGTGTAGATAAGTGGGGAGTAGGGGGGGGGGAACAAACCCCAGTCCCGCAACGCTTGAAGGGGGAGCTGATGACATCTGTGGTCTTTCCATTTCTCCTTATCTGCTGCTGGTGAAAGAGAACCCACAAAAAAGCTTCTGGTCCTCTGCTGTTAATTTAGGCTTCATTTTTAGTTTGGCAGGATCTATGATGTCCTCCATTGGCATCACTGTCGTCAGGTCTGGAGGGCGCTGTAAAAAGAAGAAACACTATTAGTGAAGACTATGTACAATGATGGCCTTTCTATTTGAAATGGTTATGCACACTCAGGTGCTGGGAGAATATAGCAGAACATTGGACAATGCATTGACATGGCCCAATGTGTGATTTAATATACTTACAGTGCTCATGGTAAATGGTGGGCTTACTTCTCCAGCCTGCAGTTCCACCCAGTCTATGCTCTTAAAAAATGGGTGGCTTTGCAGATCTTTAACAAGAACCTCTCTCATTTTTGGACATTTGCGTAGGAGCTGTAAAAATATATTCAAAAAAATTGGTTATCCATGGTACAAAGGCAAGAACTATGCAATTCTACTTTTAGAACTGTTAAACAAATAGCCTTTTTTTGCTGGCTACAGATTGGTATTTACTTACTTTGTTCCCTATGAGGTCCTTGAGATCCATATTGAAATCCTCTGGGAAAGTTGGACAATGGTAGCAGGTCAAGTATGCGTACTCCTCATCCAAGTCTGAGTCAGTGTCTGACTCGGCGTCTGAATCAGTGCCTGGATCGTAGTCTGAATCGTCGCCTGAATCGTCGCCTGGATCGTCGCCTGAATCGTCGTCTGAATCATTGCCTGGATCGTCGTCTGAATCATTGCCTGGATCGTCGTCTGAATCATTGCCTGGATCGTCGTCTGAATCATTGCCTGGATCGTCGTCTGAATCATTGTCTGGATCGGCGTCTGAATCATTGCCAGGATCGGCATCTGAATCAGTGTCCGAGTCGATGTCCCAGCCATCGAATGGATAATTGTTAGTTGCCATCACATAGACTATAACTCCCAGGGAGAAATAGTCAACAGCAAATCCATATGTCTGATTTAAATGAATCTGTGGAAATATCAAAGAGAGTAGAATGGTCAGTACTGATTGTTTTACTTACAAGAAGACAGGAATACCAAAATGATCCAATACTCACTTCTGGTGCCATGTATTGTGTAGTGCCGAGGTTGGAAGTCAGGGTTCGGGATTTATGCACCTCTGTTGCTGACAAGCCAAAGTCGGCTATTCTCACATGTCCGACGCTATCCAGAAGGATGTTTTCTGGCTTGAGATCCCGGTGTACAATCCCCCTGTTATGAAGGAACTGCAAGCCACAAAGGATCTCGGCAGTAAGAAATCTGATGGAGAGAGAGAAAAGATTTTATATATATATATAAGATTACCATACAAAATGTTTATATAATATAATAATCTAAGCCACAAAATAAAGCATTTATCTCAACGCTTCAATTATCAGGCATTGTCATGTATGATCGTAATAACTAAATCAGGTTGTAATAAAACATTACCAGTAACGATAGAGCATAGCGCAATATATACATAGAAGTGTTTTATATGGATATTTGAAATTGTTGATTAATCTGTCGTAAATGCGCTTTGCGAATTCTTACAAATTTTGTTTTTTGTGATGGTAAAGGTGTCCAAATATGATTAAGCCCTGGTTCACACTGGTGCGATTTGACATGCGATTTGACATGTCAAATTGGCGATATTTGCCGCAAATTGCGGGCAATGGCACCGTCCTAATCGGTGCGACGCCGCATCTGCGGCGCTGCACTGATTTCAAAAAGTAGTCTCTGTACTACTTTTTGCGATTTCGGCCGCGATTTACATTGACATCTGTGTCAGATGTCTTTGTAATCGCGGCTGAAATCGGGACTGCCAGCGAGAGTGAAATCATGCGAGTTCAGCTGAACTCGCACGGCTTCACTCCTGCAGCCCAGTGTGAACCTGGGCTGAATGTGATTTTACAGTCTCTCCTAAAGCGTATGTGAGGCCAAAACAGAAAGCAACAAAATAGCTTCCCCTCTCCATCCAATACTACGATTCTTTTTTTACATTTATAGACAAACATTATCAAAAATGACAAGGACCCACTAGATATAAATCAAATTGATTTGTTGGCAGACCCCCGTATGATATAATTACTTATAAATTTGAAAGAAGATGGGTTAGAGATTGCCCAATCAGATGAAGGGTTGGAAGCTTCCATTGGATGATGAACTGGCCAATAATGGTTTGATTGGATTATAACATAATGTAATATGGACACACTGGGATTTAATAAAACTGGTATACACAGAATGTGGTGCAGCTGTGCACAGTAACCAATCAGCTTCTAGGTTTTATTGCCAAAGCTTGCTGAAGCTACTATGCACATACACACCAGATTCTGTGTGCACCAGTTTTAGTAAATCTCCCCCACTGCGACATCTAGATGCATCGTGATCGATTATTCTTGTGGTAAAATAGATTGTTTGGAATCAGTCTCAGTAGAAGTTTGTTCCGATATGTGCAGTGCCTGAGATGTCTGTCCAGTGTGTGATTGTACATGTATATATAGGTAGAGCTTTGGTAGGACAGATTTACTGAAAGTCAGACCTTCCTGTTGGAATTGCGTATCTAGGACAAGCCTACATTTTGATATGATCTATGTACAGTACTATGTTCTACCTCCATCCCAATTATCATGGTACCCTATTGTATCACCTATCTTATATCTAGGAAAAGCCTATGCGTTGATGTGATCTATGTAGAGTACTATATTCTACCCCATCCCTATTATCATGGTAACCCATTGCCTTACCTTGTCGTCTCAATATCTACTGGTGCTCTTTTGTCTAAGAAGTTGCACAGGTCTCCACCACTCAGGTATTCCATGACGAAGAATAAGAAATCCTATGGAGAGGAAAGAAAGATTCAGGTTATAGAAATGATTCGCTATGCAGCTTTGGGTACATTGTGAGAAAAGTAGGTGTCACATACAGCGGTATTCTGAGAGAATAACCAATTAACACCGACCTCTCCCACAAAAGTAGAAGGTAGAGTCACTTACCTCTGTCTGGAAGGTACCATATGCATGAGTGCAGAATGGAATGGCACGAACTTCCTTCAGTATGTGGCTCTCGATGAGGTTATCTTTGTAGTCTTCCTTGTTCTTGATCATGATTTTGAGAGCCAGCGGTTCATCAGTGGAGGGGTGTGATGCCAAAACCACCTGGAGGGAACAGAGGGAGAGAAAATTATAAATGACACTCGGAGAAGTTCATTCACATTTAATACTTTATTTATGGATTCATAGTCTTCCTACAGAGGTTTGACACTTCCTATTCTGAATCCGAGTCCAGAGCTCTCCAATCAGCATGGAACATGAGCTTTGCTGATTGGAGAGCTGTAGCTCTGACTCATCAGGGGTCACGTCGAACCACTGTAGAGAGACCACTGCTTCCCAACAGAGAGCAAGCGCCCCTCTCTATAACATGTTGGCAAGGGACAGGCTTTCCTACTTTGGTATTGGCAGCTACAGAAAACATTAAATATAATCATCATTTGTGTTAATGCAACCTGAACGGATTTATCTGAATGAAATGGAAAGATTTGGGCTTTAGGCCGTGTTCACATATGTGCGCCTGTGGTTTGCAGTATGGGGGTCTGGTGCGTTTCTGTTCACCGGTTCAGGTGCGATTCATGTGCAAAATTTTGCCTACATTCGCACTTGAACCGGACCTAAAAACGCACAGGACCCTTTTTGAAACCTCGCCGCAGTTGCCCCTTACATGTGTAAACCGGCTCCATTGAGTGCCAGTCACATTCACATGTCATGCGAATTGGATGTGGTTAAAAACGCGTCCAATTCGTACATATGTGAACCCAGCCTCAAAGTGTTTGTCCAGCTCTGCAACAGCCACACAGACAGAAATAAAAATACTTTTCTTTAGTAGAGTAGGGTGAGGGCATTGCTGTCTGTGTCCCTGTTGCAGATTCTCAATCACTTCCTGTCTGGTGAAACCGTTGTCAGCAGGACAGGAAGTGAGGGGAAATCTCTCTAATGTAGCCCTGGATAGTGATAAGGCCAGACAGGGGTTCAAATCCCCCCCACTCTACCTGAACATTTTAAATCGGAGAAAAGATCCGACCACTTACCTTTCCAAAACTCCCCTCTCCGAGAAACTGATGTAATCTGAAGCCATCCAATGTCATTGGGATGACCTCCTTAGTGCTGGGGGACCGACGGTCACATGTTGGTCGAGTCTTGATGTGGATTTCGCGTTCGGTCTCGCTCACTGGGGCAGGCCTGCCCTGTGAGCTGTGTCTACGGTAAATACCGTATACATCTGCAATAAAAAAGAAAGAATCAGATTTAGCACCTTCATCTACATGTGATACATATTTCATTGTTGAACATCAAATTATAGAGCGAAAACTCCAGTGCCAGGGACAATAAATAAACCCGCTATATCAAAAATGCTGGTTGCCTGACACTAATCCCGACCCACTGGCTGTAATGCTTTCTACAAGTCAGTGAGTCGGCAACAAGTATTTTTAGTGATGTGATGATGGACTTTTATAGTAAAATGGGTGGGCGGGTCACAAAGGAAGTTGTGAAACTGCAACAGGAAGTAGCTGTGTCACCTGCCTGGCTGTGCATTGTGGCAGGGGTTGGTAAATCATCAGACCAGCTGGGAAAAATGGCAAATATATTTTAGGAGAAAAGGAAAGGTTTTGTGAACTGGCAGTAATGTTAAGTGTGTCATATGTCATCTCTGAGATCAGACATGAGATGGGTCACCCACTATGGGGGGGTCTTACACCAGCCTGACATTCAGCCAAAACAAACATATCAGCCGAAAGAGAAAACAAGAGACTAATGTAGTAGGAATGTTTATGTATGTGTTTTCCTATCATTGGTTTATAGATATTCATAATCTCCCTTTTATTAATATATGTGAAAGGGCTATTTAAGCCCAAAGCAAACATTCAATATATGGCTATGGGACAGGAAGTGAAGGTAAATCTCCGCAATGGGACACAGATAGCGGAAAACAAAAGCTGACAGAGGTTATAACCCTCCCTTGATCTATTCAAAATGAAAAAAATTGGCTATACTTCTACTTTAAGTTATGTAAAACCTTTATCTTAAAAGGAACAAAACTTTTGTTGTAACTGCAATGTTAGCTGGAGTTTTGCTTCAATTTGTTAATGTATGTAAATCTGCTAGTCATTCTATCACTCCCTCTCTCCCATACTGGCTGTCTGCTGTGCTCCCTGTATACAGCTCTGCTCAATGATACTCGAGACTCCAATAAACAAACATCAGGAATTGAGCGTAATTCTCAGCGCCATATCGCACACAGACTGTCATCAGTGAGGATATAGAAATCATGGAGGAGACAAATTTCCACCAATGAGATTCCAGTTACTGGGCCTCCTAACTGTCACCCCCTCCCCCCTGACAGTGACTGTTGATGATCTGCAGAAGAGGCTTTCATTGTTAGAAATGAACAGAGACATCATTCTACAGTCCAAGGAGACCGGAGAGCTGCTAACAGTTCTAAACCTGTCCAAATGAAAAGGGATCTATAGGGATCAGACTGCAGGGTTGTGTTTTTCAGCCATATAGATAGTATGGCTGAAATCGCATTGCATTCGGACCAAACTCGCACAGGACACATTTTGGTCCGCACCAGAATCGGATCGCATTGGGTGTTCACACCCATACGATCCAATATATGTCCGAACTGTCAGTTCGCAGTGCAATATGCGAGCTGAAATGGGGGTGTCATTAACAATGTATTGACACTCCCGGCAGTTCGCATATGGCAGTGTGAACTGCTGTGCTAGTCGGGTGCGATGCGGGAATCCGCATTAGATTTGCAGGGTTCCCGCATCGCACAAGCGTGAACTGAGCCTTTTTAAAAAAAAATAATAATAATCTGCAGATTGGTGTTTACAAGACACAACCCAGCAATTGGAATGTAAACCAGGCTTGTCCTCTTCCCATCCACTATGTGATTTACTCCCCACACTGCTTGTTCCAATGCGTGTCTATCCAGGACCATGTGTGCCAGATACTGTGCCCTGTCCATGGCCATCCCTATACATGTGTACATATGGGAATGTCACCCGTCATCAATGGGGAAAAGTAGAAAATGAATCACAATACTCACCATTCAAATCCTCTGTCTTCTTGTGTGGGCCATAGACTTTACGGCCGACACCAAAGCATCCAGCGGCCGCTCTAATGCAGCCGCGCAGAAAAGCTTTAGCCCTCTTTATTTTTGTGGGCTTCTTGTTTGGGGTATCTGCAGGCTGTTCAATGATACCTCCTTCCATAGGTGGTCTGACAGTGGTCTGTGTATCTTTGGTGTTAATGTGATAAACAGCCTTTTTACACTGAAAAAATCTCATTCTGAAGAATAATCTAAGCACGCTTTAAGCGCAGGAGAATGAAATTACAATACAATTGAATCAAATGAAATCACTAGAGTGAATTCCCAATCCAAATATCACCAGAGAAAAAACACGTCTGCACGGTTTAGTAAACACTCTGGGACTGGCAGACTCCTACTGAGCGCCGCCTTATATAGGGGGCAGCTGATGACATCACAGCGAATGGTCATGTGACCTAGTTGTTTGTCTGCTTGTTTTTTTTCTTTTTAAAGGAACCTTTTACCTGGTTTGTTAGCTTTGTGAATTCAGCCTCTAGGCTCAGTATATAGATCTCACATGCCAAATTATTATTATTATTATTATTATTATTATTATTATTATTATAAAAAAATATTTTATTAAAGTGACAGTATTCTGATATTTAAAATGTACAGTCCTATGGCTTAAAGTGGAGTTTCATCAACATTTTCAACTCCTCTGCATCCCTCACTAAATTGTGCACTGTAAACAAATTGGATATTTTTTTCTCAGCACATACTGTATATTTGCTGTATTCATTCTTCACTTCCTCCTCCCTGGCCACGGTCCATCGCATCATTTCCTGTTTGCAATGCCTCCTGGGAGATGTGTCATCAATCCCAGGAGGCAATGGGCATTGCGGGGCTTTTGTTGCCATGGTTACCAAAGCTTCTTATACACAGTGATGGGCGGTGGGGGAGGCGGCTAGAATATCTCGGCTCTGATTACTTACAGAGCCGGGGGGAGAGCACAGCCACACCATTACTAATCATTTATAATAGAGTACTATGAGGGGGCAATAGGATGGGGCAGGTTTAATGGGGCAAGTTTTTGATGGGCCAATAGGACAGGGGCAGTTTTTGATGGGGGGCAGTTTTTGATGGGCCAATAGGACGGGGGCAGTTTTTGATGGGGCAATTTTTGGTGGGGAAATAGGACGGGGGACAATTTTTGGTGGGGAAATAGGACATGGGCAATTTTTGATGGGGTAATAGTACGGGGGCAGTTTTGATGGCACAATTTTTGATGGGGCAATTTTTGATGGGGCAATAGGACGGGCAGTTTTTGATGGGGTAATTTTTGATTGGGGGCAGTTTTTGGTGGGGAAATATGATGGGGGCAATTTTTAACGGGTCAGTTTTTGATAGGGTAATAGGACGGGCAGTTTTTGATGGGGCAATATGATGGGGGAAGTTTTTGATTGGGCATATTTGATGGTGGCAGTATGATGGGGCAGCTTCTGGAAAAGGTAATTACTTTTTTAAACAATGCTAATTGTAAATTATATACCTCTTTCTGTGCAGATGATAGATAGATCTATCTAATTTATTTATCTCTATCTATCTCACTATCTCTATCTGCACAGAAACAAGATATATCATTCACAATTAGCATCTTTTAACCACTTGAGACCCGCGCTATAGCCGAAAGATGGCTGCAGCGCGGCTCTCAAGTGCCGAGTGGACGTCCCCAGGACGTCCTGGTTTGTTTACATCCCGCCGCGCACCCTCGAGGAACAGCTGTGCGCGCTGCATCACGTGATGCCGATCGGCTTTTACAGAGGCAGGACATGGATCTCTGTGTAAACACAGAGATCCACGTCCTGTCAGGGAGGGAGGAGACCGATGCTATGTCCCTTGTACATAGGGACACAGATCGGTCACCTCCCCCAGTCAGTCCCCTCCCCTCCACAGTAAGAAACACTAATAGAGAACATATTTAACCCCTTGATCGCCCCCTAGTGTTAACCCCTTTCCTGCCAGTCACATTTATACAGTAATCAGTGCATTTTTCTAGCACTGTTCGCTGTATAAATGTGAATGGTCCCAAAATAGTGTCAAAAGTGTCCGATATGTCCGCCGCAATATCGCAGGCTTGACAAAAATCGCAGATCGCCGCCATCACTAGTAAAAAAAAAAATATATAATAAAAATGTCATAATTCTATCCCCTATTTTGTAGGCGCTATAACTTTTGCGCAAACCAATCACTATATGCTTATTGCAATTTTTTTTACCAAAAATAAATAGAAGAATACGTATCGGCCTAAACTGAGAAAAAACATTTTTTTTTTAAATTGGGATATTATTATAAAAAAAGTAAAAAATTATTGTGAGCATGTGTGAGATCTGGAGGTGCATGCTGGGTATACAGGAAAAGATACAGTCTGGCTTCAGATGCCCACACATGAGATGGCCGCGGCCTGCTGGGACTTACGAAAGTAAGAAATCAATGGTGCAAAAATACAAAACGCACCTTAGTTTACAGCAGTGGTTCTCAACCTATCTAGTGCCGTGACCCCTTGATAAAATTTCCCAAGTTGTGGGGACCCCAACAGTAAAATTTTCGTAGCGTGGGTTGTTGGCACCCAAGGCAAGACGAGCAATTTGCGCCCCTAATCCACAGACATTTAGCGCTCCCTGAGTCCCTTCCACTTGTACAGTATTAAAACCCCTTCTGGTACATTTTAGAACGTTCCACTCTTTCTCTTTGTTCTCCTTACTTTTCCCTTTTATCTCCCTCTATCCTAATTTCTTGTCTCGCCCCCATCCCTCTCTAGCCATCTTTCTTGTTCTCTTATTCTTTCTCTCCCTTTTTCTTTGTTCCTCCCCCTCTTTTGCTCTCCCTTCAATGTATTCTCTTTTTATTCCTTATCTTACTCCTTGGTGGGGGGAATGGGATGAGCGGCAGTGCTGGAGGGAGTTCTGATCAGCCAACTTAGGTGCTCTTGATCAAGGTCATATGCTGATCTGAGAACTGTAGTGGGGACTTTTAATGGCAGCTATAACCCCAGGTAGTGTTACTCACTGTGTCTGCAGCTTCACTGTGTCAACAGCACTGTGGTGTCTCGCAACATTGACACCTATGCCGAAGTCAGGAGATGGGGTCTCCTCCAGCCCCTCCCACTTAATATTCCTCACCAATCAGCTGACCTCTAGTCTCTGCCCCGCCCAGCCATGCCGTTTAACTGAATGGGGAGCTGCGAAGAGGCTGAGTGGGCGGCTGCGGGCTCCAGGAACAGCCCAGCTGCGCGGCCACAGGCTTCAGGGACAGCCCTGCTGGGCGACCGCGAAAAAGCTGGGAGAGCGGTACAGGCTTCAGGAACAGCCCAAGATTCTTTGACCCCTGGCAAATTGTCATTCGACCCCCAGGTTGAGAACCACTGGTCTACAGCATACCTTTACTAGAATACATTAAGCATGAGGATTATAGGGGTAATTTTATTAAAAAAATAAAGTTTCGGCTGGAACACCGCTTTTAACCACTTAAGGACCGCCGCCTGTACATTTACGTCGGCAGAGCGGCATGGACAGGCATAGGCACGTACTTGTACGTCCCCTTTAAGATGCCGCCGTGTGGTCGCGCGCCGGCGGCATGCTCGCGACCCTGTCGCTTTCTCCGTGAGCCCGACCGTGGGTCCCGTGGACTCGGTTGCCACGGGAATACCCACGATCGTCTCACGGAGAGAGAGAGATAGCGGGGAGATGCTAGTTTAAACAAGCATCTCCCCTCTCTGCCTAGTGACAATGACACTGATCTCCGCTCCGTGTAGTCAGAGTGGAGATCAGTGTCATGTCACACACAGCCCATCCCCCCTACAGTAAGAAGCACTCCCTAGGAAACACTTAACCCCTGTCCGATGTGTCCGCCATAATGTAGCAGTCATGATAAAAATCGCTAATCGCCGCCATATCTAGTACATTTTTGCTCTATTTTTGTTTATAGCGCAAAAAATAAAAACCGCAGAGGTGATCAAATACCAGCAAAAGAAAGCTCTATTTGTGGAAAAAAAAGGACGTCAATTTTGTTTGGAAGCCATGTCGCACGACCGCGCAATTGTTAAAGCGACGCAGTGCAGAATCGCAAAAAGTGGCCTGGTCTTTGACCAGCAAAATGGTCCGGGGCTAAAGTGGTTAAAGTATAATTATAGCCAAAACTTTTTTTTTTTGGATATAGCAAGAGAGGATTATGAACCCCACTGTCAATGTATTTATTTATTTTACCATCTGTGTCCCATTGCGGTGATATACCATCACTTTCTGTACCATAGCCAAAGAAAAGGAAATGCCTGCAAATTAAGGGAATTCCTTGGGGACCCCCAGGTCACTAGAACTAGTATCCCTGTTGGAAGATTTTCCCTTCTATTACTTTTCTGGGGACAACCCAAAATTTGGGATTTTCTTTTAGTTTCACTTTTAACGATAATGGTAACCAGGATAAATAGAGAGTGGGAATCTCCCTAACGGGACACAGGCAGCAATAAAAACTATAGGTGTTCTAATCCCTCCCCACTCTATACAAAACAAAAATGTTTTGCCTTGAGTTTTACTTAAGTCCATTTTTTCAACTTTCCATTAAATCTTCTGTCCTTGTTTTAACTTTAGATAGTATAAAAAAAAATTCTGCCAGTAAATACCTTATACAGCCCACTTCCTGTTTCTTGTCTGGTCATTAGCCTAGGCTTATGACATCATGCACAGCTCTCACTATCGCTCTCGTGAGAGTTTGCCAGGAAGGGAGGGGGTGAGTCATAAGAGGGCAAATGAGAGCTGCCGAACTGGAGGTGTGTGTCTGTGTAACTCCAGGAAGTGAACGGGCAGCAGCTTCAGCTGCCCACAGTTATAATGGCTGCAGTCAGACTTGGTGGAGGGAAATTTCTGCAGCATATTTGGCAAGTACAGAATCACAGTATATCTCAAATAATATGCAAAGTGGTTGGAGGGAAGCTTCAGAATGGCAAAGATGTTTTTATTACAAATTTATGTGAGCAGCCTGCAGTTCCTCTTTAAGGAGTCTTCAGCAACTTAGGTCGGGTGCAAAGGGGGCCCTTCCTGAGCTGGGCTGTGTATATTCATAGACAGACGCAGCGCTGGCAAGCCACACCCCCGCTCCCACATCATGGGAGTTTGACTGACAGCAGCAGGGACCTATGGCTCCCAGTGCTCTGTGTCAGAAGTGAGAGTAGAGGTGCTGGAGTAATGAGAGGTACAGGTAAGTGTTTAGGAATGTTAAGGTAGGTGGGCTTTTTTTTTTTTTTACCTTAATGCATCAAAGTGAAAAATGTTTTGAGTTTAGAACCAATTTAAAGCTGCCTGAAAATAGCTTATAGTGCCTGAAAATTGCTGTATGGCCAATTTAAGAGCTTTCTATCTAGAGGTCGACCGATATATCGGTGGGCCGATATATTTGCCGATATTTCGTCTTTTTAAAGAAATCGGCTTCGGCCGATTATTATGTTTAAAAAGGCCGATTTGTGAAGGATCCGAGGCAGGGTCGTGCTGGGGGGAAATCCCCCCCACCCCGCGACCGTACACCGTCTAATCTAAACGGTTGCTAGCACGGCCGCTGCCTGCTGATTTTTCTTTTTTTTCCCCCAGTGGAGGAAGTCGGCAGCGCCGGCCGCCGATTGGCTGTTGCTGGCCGCGCTGCATTCTGAGGTTTGTAGTCTGGAGGCAGAGGCGGGCGCGCAGCACGTCAGGGGATGAATGGAGCTGTCTTTGACCATGCAAGGGGACGGAACGGAGCCAGGAGCGCTCCGCTGGTGCAAGTGCCAGTGAATGACATTGAGTTGTATTGGTGGGCACTGATAACTGAGCTGTATTGGTGGGCACTAATAACTGAGCTGTATTGGTGGGCACTGATAACTGAGCTGTATTGGTGGGCACTGATAACTGAGCTGTATTGGTGGGCACTGATAACTGAGCTGTATTGGTGGGCACTGATAACTGATCTGTATTGGTGGGCACTGATAACTGAGCTGTATTGGTGGGCACTGATAACTGAGCTGTACTGGTGGGCACTGATAACTGAGCTGTACTGGTGGGCACTGATAACTGAGCTGTACTGGTGGGCACTGATGTACTGTACTGGTGGGCACTAATGAGGTGGCACTGACAGGCTGCACTGGTGGGCACTGATAGGCTGCACCCCACCTCTCCACCCTAAACAATAACCTCCTCCCCACCTCTCCACCCTAGATTTTCTGAGATTAAGGAAAGAGAAAAAAAATCGCCCTAAAATATCGGCCGCAAAAATCGGCAACATATATCGGCCATCGGCCGCCCCGATTTCTAAATATCGGCATCGGCCAGAGAAAAACCCATATCGGTCGACCTCTATTTCCATCCATTGATTGATTTCCAGCTATATTCATCAAGACTGTATAACCATTTCATATTGTGGTGTATTTCTAGATTTTATAGTATTGGATGGAAGATGGTCTGGCATTTACTGCTTTCTTTGTTCCATGGAGGAGATGGATTGTTATCCCTGGGATAGAAGGTGGTGAGCTGGGAAATTTTACAGTGGTCTCTGGATCAGGAATAGAGGAGAAGTCTTCAGTGGGGACTAAGGAGAGATTTCCTATTGTTTCTAGCTGTCAGGTTGATCGGGTATTTAAAGTGATCGTAAAGGATTTTTTTTTTTTTTTTTTGTTTAAATAACAAACATGTTATCCACACCTGCTCTGTATAATGGCTTTGCACTTTTCAAAGAGTGTAGAAAGGGAAAGACAGCAGATATACAAATAAAACTTATGTAGGGAGATTTGTTTAATCTCTGTGTATCATCTGAGGCTGGTCACTTCACTGGATATAGGAGAGAGTTTACATCCACTTTAAACCATGTGCACCTCCAAAGAGCACACAGAGAGGGTTACATTTTCTATAAAACTTCCTGGAGTTATTCTTTAATACTACACACTATTAAATCTGTGCACTGAGCCTACATACCCAACTCTTGGTTTCTCATCCCTGGTAAGAGTAGTTTAGTATTAGTAAAAGCAGGACACTTTACACATAACACCCAGCCAGTGTCATTAGTACAGTGACAGTGTATAGTATTATTACTGATCACTGAATTAATGTCACTGGTGATGTCCGTGGCAGTTAGTCAGCCCCCCCCCCAGCGTCAGTTAGTGTTAGACTGCCCGTCGCACTATCACAGTCCCTTAAAAGGCACTGATCCCCACCTTTGGTAGTATGGGGAAAAAACATTAGAGGTGCACTGAAATTTCGGCCGCAAAACATATATCCGCTGAAAACTGTTTTCGGCATTCGGCAGAAAGAAGAAAGGGTGCCGATAATGGAACAAAAAAAAGGGTGTGGAAATTCAAATCCAGCTTTATGACACAGCGGGAGATCACTGGACTAGGGAGGCTGCATCTGGCGGTCACCGGTGAGGCTGCATCTGGCGGTCACCAGTGTGGCTGCATCTGGCGGTCACCGGTGAGGCTAAATTGATCTTTTGTATCATGTCTGCAGTCTCTGACCATCTCTTGTATCATATCTGCTAGAGGTGCACCGAATGGAAATTTTGCTAATACTATTAGCAGTGTGTTTTAAAGGGGTTGTAAAGGTTCAGGGTTTTTAAAAAACAAAAAAACAAACATGTCATACTTAACTCCGCTGTGCAGTTGGTTTTTCACAGAGTGGCCCCGATCTTCTTATTCTGGGGTCCTTCAGCGGCGCTACTGGCTCCTCCTCTTCTCGAGTGCCCCGTTGGAGAACCGCTCTCCTTCATGGACAACAGTGCGGTCGCGCTCCCGTGTCCTGCTTCTGCGTCTATTCACACAGAAAGCAGGACTCGGCCCCGGCGCCCGCGTCACTGGATTTGATTGACCGCAGCAGGAGCCAATGGCTGTGCTGCTATCAATCCATCCAATCAGGCCCAGAGAGACCGGCTTTTGCTGGTGTGCTTGTCCCCGGCTTGAGATAGAGGGGGTACAGGAAAGTAAAACAGGGGAGAGGGGGGGGGAAGAGGCTGCAGGATTACAGGAGGTTTTTCACCTCAATGCATAGAATGTATTGAGGTGAAAAACCTTGAAGGTGTACAACCCCTTTAAGTTTAAGTGATTGCAGACATGATACATGAGCTTTTCTTGCAGTAAAGGGACCAGCAATAATTTAATAATCATTTAAATTTCTGATATTAAATAAAAAGTCAAATATAATACAATTTATATATAAAAATATAAATATTTATAAAAAACTATCTTTTTCCGTTTTGGCTTTCGGCTAAGTGCATCTTGCGTTTTCGGTTTTTGTTTCACCACCAAATTTTCTATTCGGTGCACCCCTAATAAATATTCCCGTATCTAAACCATTGTTTGTAGGTGCAATACCTTTATGCAAACCAACCAATATACACTTATTGGGATTTTTTTTTTATCCAAGACATGTAGTAGGATACATTTTTGCAAAAATTTATAGAGAAATTTAATTTTAAATTCCAATTTTGTTATTGGATATGTATTGCACCAGCAAGGGGAAAAATAAATATATATATATATATATATATATATATATATATATATATATATATATAATATAAATATATATATATATATATATATATATATACATTTTTTTATTTATTTTTTTTCAAAAGTTTTGGCCTTTTTTTCATTTATGAAATAAATAAAAACTCAGTGGTGATCAAATACCACCAAAAGAAAGCTCTATTTGAGCTCTTTCACACGGAGGTCCGTTCAGGTCCGCCTGTCAGTTTTTTAGGCGGACCTGAAACGGATCCTCCATGTAGCCCTATGGAAGCACGGATGTCAGCCGAGACATGTCCGCTGACATCCGCTCCGCTCCGCCAAAGTGTGACGGAGGAAAACCCTATTTTTCCTTATGTCGGCGGAGCGGATCGGATGACAACGGACTCTACGGTCCGTCGTCATCCGATTCCCCATAGGGGAGAGCGGCGCTCTGACAGGGCGGTCCCTGCACAGTGTGCAGGGACCGCCCAGTCATCCGTCGGCTCAGCGGGGAGCGATCCCCGCTGAGCAAGCGGAGCTTCACGGGGCGGATCTTCATGGATCCGCCCCGTGTGAAAGGACCCTTAGTGTGCAAATATTATATACATTTTGTTTGGGTAAGTGTTGCATGACTGTGCAATTAACAGTTAAAGTAGTGCAGTGCTAAATAGCAAAAAATGGCCCGGTCATGAAGAGGGTAAAATCTTCCGAAGCGCAAGTGCGTTACCCCAACCCTACCTCTTGTTTAAAAATAAATTGATTGCCCAGCATCCCTTTAGCCCCCATTTGCTCCGGTGCGACTTGTCATTCGATTTGATCATTCCAAATCCCATGACAAGTCGCACCCCGTTGCCGGCAATGGAACTGTTCATATCTCTGTGACTTATGTCGCAGTGATTATGGAAAAGGTTCCTGCACTACATTTTACCGATTTTCATTGCGTCTTGCATAGATTTCTGTTAAATGAAGTTCAATGAATCGCACTGATTTGCAGATTTGAAATCTTGCTAAAGTCGCGTTATTTCAAAGCCGTGCCGGTGTGAACCAGGGCTTAATAGTAGAAAAAAAATACAATATCCGCCACCTCCATTTATTTATTTATTTTTTGAATAGCGTAACGGTAGGTTATATTCAGGTGTTTTATTATTTTATTTTTTTCTGCCATCACTGTCCCATTGGGGCGATTTTCCTTCACTTCCTGTGCCATAGTCAAAACAAGAAAGAAATTCTTGGTGACATGAGTGTTGATGGGGGAATTCCTCCTGCAGCACTATTTTGTTCTGCCGGTGGGGAGCCTTCCCTGTCGGGCAGAACACACTGATTAGTGTAGCCGGCGGCAATAATTGTTCAGGAAAAACCCAACTAGCTGGTTCAACACAAGTTGATTGATTGACTTGTGTGCCACAAGGGTGTCCATACATGGATCAAAATTTAGCTGGTTCCTGCTGAACTGGTCAAATTTTGATCCATGTGTGACTGGCTTTAGACCGGTAAAAAAAAAAAAACAATTCATTGACATATACAGATTTGCTGAGCCATTGATTAACTGTTCCTCAACCTATTCATCAGACATGCTTTTAGTTAAATTAGACATTAATCTTGTTAATGTTGAGTTGACAGATATAACCCTTAAATGGAAAGTATCCGGTCTTGGGCACAACTGTTATGGGAGAAGCAAGAAGATGGAGGCTGCCGTTGTTGACCCCTACAATACAAATAAATATATAAATAATTTGGACTAATTTTGTAGTCCTGAAGGGGGCTTGTTGCTCCAGAAACGTGTTGGGGCCCCCAAACATATTTTTTAAAGCTGATGCCCTAGAGAATAAATTGGTGGGTCTTGCAATTTTTATATTTTTTTATTTTTAAATGCAATTTTTTTTTTAATGCAAAAAACACAATACATAACCCAATTTTTTGGTAAAATATAAAAGATGTTAAGCCTTGTAAATGGATACCGAGCAAGTCCTGCGCACGCCCGTGCAACGGTGACAACGCAACGGTGCAACGGTGACAAACGCAAATTTTACTACCCATGGGCGATGCTTTAAAAGCCTTTACAGGTTACCACTTTAGATTTACAGAGGAGGATGCTAGAAATACTGACCATGATCTAATGTTCATTGGTAATACCTCACGTGTGGGACAATTGCTGTTCGCGTGCATGCGTCTGCCTTTGCATGCGAGTATGGGGGGACAAAAATAAAAAGAGAAAATTCAAAATTATTTATTTTTATTTTTACACTGTCACTTCAATTTCTTTTTATTTATTTATTTTTTAGCACTTTTATTGCTGCCCCAATGAATGTAAACAGCCCTTGTGACAGCAGTAGGCAGTGATGGTCCTTTTTATGTAGAGATCTGGGGTCTAGAAGACCTTGGATCCCTCCACTTCCCTTAAAAGTGTTTGATCACATCAAGATCGGTGTGATCAAATGCTTTTAATTTTTTAAAATGACGGTGTTTATATTCGGGTAAACTGGAAGTGATGTAAGGTCCATGGCTTCATAGACTATATCATAGAGCCGAAAAAAGAAGATCCGGTCTTTGATCAGCAGGCAGAAAGGCCAGCTGGTTGATCGGTTTCCCAGTAGGACAGAAAAGCCTGACGTGGGGGGGAGGCCTCGTCCCCTCCCCTCTCACTGCTTGTAAAAGCAATCCAGTGGCTAGTTGGCTGCTAGGATTTCTTTTATAAGAGAGCTGACCATCGGCTTTAAATAAAATGGTACTGGGATGATGCCTACAGCTGCAAGCATCATTCCGGTATAACTACTTGAAGTCCAGCGACCTACGGGTACATCGCTGGTCAGCAAATGGTTAAAGAAAACCTGTCATTGAGCTACTGTTGACCTTGTCTGAAAATGCTAGTTACTGGGCTGTATCTGGCTACCATATTTACTAATCAGTAATGCCGGGTTCACACCTATGCGAATTGAATGTGTGGAATCACGCGCATTCAATTTGCATAGCAGGAGAATGTGAATGGCTCTCTTTGGAGCCGGTTCACTTTTCTGTGCAGCGGGTCAGGTGCGGGGTTCCGAAAAAACGTGTCTCTTTTTTGGTGCGTTTCAGGTTAGATTTCATCCCAAAAGACTGAAATCGCACCTGAATCGGTGAACCAGCACGCACCGGACCCCTGCTGTGCGACGGATGCGGGGATGGTGTGAACCCAGCCTACATGAAAACCTTTAGATTGGAGGTGGGTTATAACACCTGTCAGGTTTTTTTGTTTTTTTTTGCCTCTTCCCCCCTTTTACCTAGGGGGTTGTCATCAGAACAGGAAAAGAGGGAAAATCTTCCAGCGTGGACACTAGGTCTGACGACCAGGGATTCTCTAAATTTGGGGGGATTTTCTCTCACTTCCTCTTATGGCTATGGGTAATGAATAGAAGGCAAATCTCCACAATGGGGCATGAATGAGAAAAATGAAAGAGGTTACAACTTGCTTAAAAAAAAAAAAAATGCCCTTGGTTCTACTGAACCCAAAACAAGTATGCTGCAAGTGAAGTCAGAACATGTGAGCTGCAGCTGCTTCTTTTAGTCCAGTACCCAGCGATGCCAGGGCATCAGCATAACATTCACACAGCTTCTTGAGATACTAGCGCACCACCACTCCAAAAAGAGTGTTTGCTAGAGTGTTGTTGGATATAAAGGGGCTGAATTGTACCTAGAATTTATTGTTCTTGGAAATCCCGTTTCCACCAGAACAAGGTGTGAAAAACCCGCATTTGTGTACGTTTCCCACACCATGTTCAAAACGCATTGCAGTTACAATCTACAGCGGGTGTCAATATTAACAGCCCCGCAAATGCATTGCGTTTGCCTGCAACGGATTGCATAGTACAGAAGTGCCATGCAATCCGTTTGCATTGTGTTTGTTAAAGTAGCGCATGCACTACTTTTTGCTGCGGCCCAGTGTGATTCAGCCCATCGAAAATGAATGAGCTCAAATCGCACCGCATGTGAATCGCACAGGAACATGCAGCGCATTCCTGTGGAATTCCTGATCTGAACCAGCCCTTAAGGAAAGAAGGGTAAAAAAAACACTGGCTGCCATGGGAAACAGAGAAAAAAATGTGTACAGAGATTAACCCCTTCCCGTCCTCCTCAGCGTGCCTTTAAAAGTTTCTAAATGCCCAAGGGATGGGAAGGATCAGCGATCACATTGTGACTGACTGTCACGGTGGTCACATGAACGGGAGCTGAACCCACTAGCTGCAGATTGTTGGTGGGGACTGAGGGCGGTGTTTGACAGCTCAGTCTCTGTATTGTGAGCGCGCTGTCAGCACAAAAACATTGGCTGCCCAATAGAGCTTCACGAAAATACTGCCCTCCAACCTCCCCTTATAGCCTGTCCAACACGTGCCTAGATAAAAGTACCAGCCTTCAACCATAGCTGATCATACACACACTTAAAAAAAATACTGGCCTCCAACTTTCCCCTATAGCCATTCCAATACATGCCTAATAGAAATACCAGCCTTCAACCTCCCCCTTTAGCTGGCCCAGCACATGACTGAAAATAAGTACAAGCCTCCAACCTCCCTCTATAGTCAGTCTAAAGCCTCGTACACACGGTCGGACTTCCATCTGACTTTTCCGTGTTTTCTTTGTCCGAACGGAGTTGGTCGGGAACACCCATAGCATACACACACTCTGACTTTTCTGCAAACTTTCCCAAAACTTTTTCCAACATCACCTGGTTTTTCTGCTCTTTTCTGCTCTTTACCGCCACCCTTTGGTCAACTTCTGCTATTGTTGGTTGATTGTAACATTATTTGTTTTGTCCATCGGACAAAAGTCCGATGGTTTTCTGTACACACGGTCGGACTTTGCTCCAACAGGCTTTTGTTGGGCAAAAGTTTGTCTGTTTGCAGACCCAACATTTGTCCGATGAAAACAAAAAAAAACAAAAAAAAGTTTGTCCGATGGAGCGTACACATGGTCAAATTGTTGGTCCAACTTGCTCAAAATTAAGTTTGTTGCCCAAAAGTCCGACCGTGTGTACGGGGCTTAACACACACCTGAAAAAAAGTATCGGCACTCCCCTCCCCTCTGCTACCTTATTCAAGACAGGAAACCATGACAGGTCTGGACAAAGGGTGGGACTTTTTATGTTAGAGGCAGGTGATTGATTGCTGGGACTCCCCCACAGTCTAGTAACCAATCGCAAGCTTCTTAACATGAAAAGTCCAGCGCTTTGCCCGGACCTGTCACGTTTCCTGTCTTGCATGAATAAGGTGGCAGAAGGGAGGGGAGTGCAAGTGCTGCGATTTTATGGAACGGGCAGAAAATAAGTACAAGCCTCCAACCTTTCCCCATAGCCAGTCCAACATACGCCTGAAAAAGTACCATCCTATGGCTGATCCAACACATGCCTAAAAACAAAATACTGGCCTCCAACCTACCCTTATAGCCAGTCCAACACATGCCTAGATAAAATTGCCAGCCTCCACTCATAGCTTATCCAACACACTCCTAAAAGAAATACTGGCCCCTGACCTCCCCCTATAGCCAGTCCAATACATGCCTAAAAATATACCAGCCCTTGACCTCCCCCTATAGCTGACCCAACACATGACTGAAAATAAGTACAAGTCTCCAACCTCCCTCTATAGACAGTCTAGCACACATCTGAAAAAAGTATCAGCACTCCCTTCCCCTCTGCTACCTTATTCACGGAAGACAGGGAACCATGACAGGTCCGGACATAGGGTAAGACTTTTTATGTTAGAGGCAGGTGATTGATTGCTGGGACTCCCCCACTGTCTAGTAACCAATCGCCCGCTTATTAACATGAAAAGTCCAGCCCTTTGCCCGGACCTGCCACGTTTCCTGTTTTGCGTGAATAAGGTGGCAGAAGGGAGGGGAGTGCAAGTGCTGCGATCTTATGGAAGGGGCAGAAAATAAGTACAAGCCTCCAACCTTTCCCTATAGTCAGTCCAACACACACCTGAAAAAAAGTATCCACCTCCAACCTCCCCCTTTAGCTGATACAACCCATGTCCAAAATAAATATTACTGGGCTCCAACCTCCCCTTATAGTCAGTCCAACACACGCCTAAATAAAAGTACCAGCCTCCAACCTCCCCATGTAACTGTTCCAACACACCACTGGTGTAGATAAGTGGGGAGTGGGATGGGGGGGAACAAACCCCAGTCCTGCAACGCTTGCAGGGGGAGCTGATGACATCTGTGGCCTTTCCATTTCTCCTTATCTGCTGCTGGTGAAAGAGAACCCACAAAAATGCTTCTGGTCCTCTGCTGTTAATTTAGGCTTCATTTTTAGTTTGGCAGGATCTATGATGTCCTCCATTGGCATCACTGTCGTCCGGTCTGGAGGGCACTGTGAAAAGAAGAAACACTATTAGTGAAGACTATGTACAATGATGGCCTTTGTATTAGAAATGGTTATGCACACTCAGGTGCTGGGAGAATATAGCAGAACATTGGACAATGCATTGACATGGCCCAATGTGTGATTTAATATACTTACAGTGCTCATGGTAAATGGTGGGCTTACTTCTCCAGCCTGCAGTTCCACCCAGTCTACGCTCTTAAAAAATGGATGGATTCGCAGATCTTTAACAAGAATCTCTCTCATTTTTGGACATTTGCGTAGGAGCTGTAAAAATATACAAAAAAATTGGTTATCCATGGTACAAAGGCAAGAACTATGCAATTCTACTTTTAGAACTGTTAACAAATAGCCTTTTTTTGCTGGCTACAGATTGGTGTTTACTTACTTTGTTCCCTATGAGGTCCTTGAGATCCATATTGAAATCCTCTGGGAAAGTTGGACAATGGTAGCAGGTCAAGTATACATACACCTCATCCAAGTCTGAGTCAGTGTCTGAATCAGTGCCTGGATCGTCATCTGAATCATTGCCTGGATCTGAATCGTCGCCTGGATCGTCGTCTGAATCGTCGTCTGAATCGTCGTCTGAATCACTGCCTGGATCGTCGTCTGAATCATTGCCTGAGTCGATGTCCCAGCCATTGAATGGAAAACTGCCAGTTGCCATCACATAGACTATAACTCCCAGGGAGAAATAGTCAACAGCAAATCCATATGGCTGATTTAAATGGATCTGTGGAAATATCAAAGAGAGTAGAATGGTCAGTACTGATTGTTTTACTTACAAGAAGACAGGAATACCAAAATGATCCAATACTCACTTCTGGTGCCATGTATTGTGTAGTGCCGAGGTTGGAAGTCAGGGTTCGGGATTTATGCACCTCTGTTGCTGACAAGCCAAAGTCGGCTATTCTCACATGTCCGACGCTATCCAGCAGGATGTTTTCTGGCTTGAGATCCCGGTGTACAATCCCCCTGTTATGAAGGAACTGCAAGCCACAAAGGATCTCAGCAGTAAGAAATCTGATGGAGAGAGAGAAAAGATTATATATATATATATAAGATTACCATACAAAATGTTTATATAATATAATAATCTAAGCCACAAAATAATAAAGCATTTATCCCAACGCTTCAATTATCAGGCATTGTCATGTATGATCGTAATAACTAAATCAGGTTGAAATAAAACATTACCAGTAACGATAGAGCATAGCGCAATATATACATAGAAGTGTTTTATATGGATATTTGAAATTGTTGATTAATCTGTAGTAAATGCGCTTTGCGAATATTAACAAATTTTGTTTTTTGTGATGGTAAAGGTGTCCAAATATGATTAAGCCCTGGTTCACACTGGTGCAATTTGACATGCGATTTGACATGTCAAATCAGCGATATTTGCAGCAAATTGCGGGCAATGGCACCATCCTAATCGGTGCGACGCCGCATCTGCGGCGCTGCACCGATTTCAAAAAGTCGTTTCTGTACTACTTTTTGCGATTTCGGCCGCGATTTACATTGACATCTGTGTCAGATGTCTTCGTAATCGCGGCTGAAATCGGGACTGCCAGCGAGAGTGAAATCATGCGAGTTCAGCTGAACTCGCACGGCTTCACTCCCGCAGCCCAGTGTGAACCTGGGCTGAATGTGATTTTACAGTCTCTCCTAAAGCGTATGTGAGGCCAAAACAGAAAGCAACAAAATAGCTTCCCCTCTCCATCCAATACTACAAAAACTTTTTTTACATTTATAGACAAACGTTATCAAAAATGACAAGGACCCACTAGATATAAATCAAATTGATTTGTTGGCAGACTCCCATATGATATAATTACTTATAAATTTGAAAGGAGATGGGTTAGAGATTGCCCAATCAGATGAAGTGTTGGAAGCTTCCATTGGATGATGAACTGGCCAATAATGGTTTGATTGGATTATAGCAGTATGTAATATGGACACACTGGGATTTAATAAAACTGGTATACACAGAATGTGGTGCAGCTGTGCACAGAAACCAATCGGCTTCTAGGTTTTATTGCCAAAGCTTGCTGAAGCTACTATGCGCATACACACCAGATTCTGTGTGCACCAGTTTTACTAAATCTCCCCCACTGCGACATCTAGATGCATCGTGATCGATTATTCTTGTGGTAAAATAGATTGTTTGGAATCAGTCTCAGTAGAAGTTTGTTCCGATATGTGCAGTGCCTGAGATGTCTGTCCAGTGTGTGATTGTACATGTATATATAGGTAGAGCTTTGGTAGGACAGATGTACTGAAAGTCAGACCTTCCTGTTGGAATTGCGTATCTAGGACAAGCCTACATTTTGATATGATCTATGTACAGTACTATGTTCTACCTCCATCCCAATTATCATGGTACCCTATTGTATCACCTATCTTATATCTAGGAAAAGCCTATGCGTTGATGTGATCTATGTAGAGTACTATATTCTACCCCATCCCTATTATCATGGTACCCCATTGCCTTACCTTGTCGTCTCAATATCTACTGGTGCTCTTTTGTCTAAGAAGTTGCACAGGTCTCCACCACTCAGGTATTCCATGATGAAGAATAAGAAATCCTATGGAGAGGAAAGAAAGATCCAGGTTATAGAAATGATTCGCTATGCAGCTTTGGGTACATTGTGAGAAAAGTGGGTGTCGCATACAGCGGTATTCTGAGAGAATAACCAATTAACACCGACCTCTCACACAAAAGTAGAAGGTAGAGTCACTTACCTCTGTCTGGAAGGTACCATATGAATGAGTGCAGAATGGAATGGCACGAACTTCCTTCAGTATGTGGCTCTTGATTAGGTTATCTTTGTAGTCTTCCTTGTTCTTGATCATGATTTTGAGAGCCAGCGGTTCATCAGTGGAGGGGTGTGATGCCAAAACCACCTGGAGGGAACAGAGGGAGAGAAAATTATAAATGACACTCGGAGAAGTTCATTCACATTTAATACTTTATTTATGGATTCATAGTCTTCCTACAGAGGTTTGACACTTCCAATTCTGAATCAGAGTCCAGAGCTCCCCAATCAGCATGGAACATGAACTTTGCTGATTGGAGAGCTGTAGCTCTGACTCATCAGGGGTCACGTCGAACCACTGTAGAGAGACCACTGCTTCCCAACAGAGAGCAAGCGCCCCTCTCTATAACATGTTAGCAAGGGACAGGCTTTCCTACTTTGGTATTGGCTGCTACAGAAAACATTCATTATAATCATCATTTGTGTTAATGCAACCTGAACGGATTTATCTGAATGAAATGGAAAGATTTGGGCTTTAGGCCGTGTTCACATATGTGCGCCTGTGGTTTGCAGTATGGGGTCTGGTGCGTTTCTGTTCACCGGTTCAGGTGCGATTCATGTGCAAAATGTTGCTTACATTCGCGCTTGAACCGGACCTAAAAACACACAGGACCCTTTTTAAAATCTCGCCGCAGTTGCCCCTTACATGTGTAAACCGGCTCCATTGAGAGCCAGTCACATTCACATGTCATGCGAATTGGATGTGGTTAAAAATGCGTCCAATTCGTACATATGTGAACCCAGCCTCAAAGTGTTTGTCCAGCTCTGCAACAGCCACACAGACAGAAATAAAAATACTTTTCTTTAGTAGAGTAGGGTGAGGGCATTGCTGTCTGTGTCCCTGTTGCAGATTCTCAATCACTTCCTGTCCTGCTGACAATGGTTTCACCAGACAGGAAGTGAGGTAAAATCTCTCTAATGTAGCCCTGGATAGTGATAAGGCCAGACAGGGGTTCAAATCCCCCCCCCCCCACTCTACCTGAACATTTTAAATTGGATAAAAGATCCGACCACTTACCTTTCCAAAACTCCCCTCTCCGAGAAACTGATGTAATCTGAAGCCATCCAATGTCATTGAGATGACCTCCTTAGTGCTGGGGGACCGACGGTCACATGTTGGTCGAGTCATGATGTGAATTTCACGTTCGGTCTCGCTCACTGGGGCAGGCCTGCCGTGTGAGCTGTGTCTACGGTAAATACCGTATACATCTGCAATAAAAAAGAAAGAATCAGATTTAGCACCTTCATCTACATTTGATACATATTTCATTGTTGAACATCAAATTATAGAGCGAAAACTCCAGTGCCAGGGACAATAAATAAACCCGCTATATCAAAAATGCTGGTTGCCTGACACTTATCCCGACCCACTGGCTGTAATGCTTTCTACAAGTCAGTGAGTTGGCAACAAGTATTTTTAGTGATGTGATGATGGACTTTTATAGTAAAATGGGTGGGCGGGTCACAAAGGAAGTTGTGAAACTGCAACAGGAAGTAGCTGTGTCACCTGCCTGGCTGTGCATTGTGGCAGGGGTTGGTAAATCATCAGACCAGCTGGGAAAAATGGCAAATATATTTTAGGAGAAAAGGAAAGGTTTTGTGAACTGGCAGTAATGGTAAGTGTGTCATATGTCATCTCTGAGATCAGACATGAGATGGGTCACCCACTATGGGGGGGTCTTACACCAGCCTGACATTCAGCCAAAATAAACATATCAGCCGAAAGAGAAAACAATAGCCCTTTTATTAATATATGTGAAAGGGCTATTTAAGCCAAAAGCAAACATTCAATATATGGCTATGGGACAGGAAGTGAAGGTAAATCTCCACAATGGGACACAGATAGCAGAAAACAAAATCTGACAGAGGTCATAATCCTCCCTTGTTCTATTCAAAATGAAAAAAAATTGGCTATAGTTCTACTTTAAGTTATGTAAAACCTTTATCTTAAAAGGAACAAAACTTTTGTTGTAACTGTTTGTGTAACTGCAATGTTAGCTGGAGTTTGGCTTCAATTTGTTAATGTATGCAAATCTGCTAGTCATTCTATCACTCCCTCTCTCCCATACTGGCTGTCTGCTGTGCTCCCTGTATACAGCTCTGATCATTGATACCCGAGACTCCAATAAACAAACAACATCAGGAATTGAGCGTAATTCTCAGCGCCATATCGCACACAGACTGTCATCAGTGAGGATATAGAAATCATGGAGAAGACAAATTTCCACCAATGAGATTCCTGTTACTGGGCCTCCTAACTGTCACCCCCTCCCCCCTGACAGTGACTGTTGATGATCTGCAGAAGAGGCTTTCATTGTTAGAAATGAACAGAGACATCATTCTACAGTCCAAGGAGACCGGAGAGCTGCTAACAGTTCTAAACCTGTCCAAATGAAACGGGATCTGTAGGGATCAGACTGCAGGGTTTTGTTTTTCAGCCATATAGATAGTATGGCTGAAATCGCATTGCATTCGGACCAAACTCGCACAAGACCCTTTTTTTTGGTCCGCTCCAGAATCAGATCGCATTGGGTGTTCACACCCATACAATCCAATATATGTCCAAACTGTCAGTTCGCAGTGCAATATGCGAGCTGAAATGGGGGTGTCATTAACAATGTATTGACACTCCCGGCAGTTCGCATATGGCAGTGTGAACTGCTGTGCTAGTCGGGTGCGATGCGGGAATCCGCATTGGATTCGCAGGGTTCCCGCATCGCACAAGTGTGAACTGAGCCTTAATTTAAAAAAATAAATAATAATCTGCAGATTGGTGTTTACAAGACACAACCCAGCAATTGGAATGTAAACCAGGCTTGTCCTCTTCCCATCCACTATGTGATTTACTCCCCACACTGCTTGTTCCAATGCGTGTCTATCCAGGACCATGTGTGCCAGTTACTGTGCCCTGTCCATGGCCATCCCTATACATGTGTACATATGGGAATGTCACCCGTCATCAATGGGGAAAAGTAGAAAATGAATCAATACTCACCATTCAAATCCTCTGTCTTCTTGTGTGGGCCATAGACTTTATGGCCGACACCAAAGCATCCAGCGGCCGCTCTAATGCAGCCGCACAGAAAAGCTTTAGCCCTCTTTATTTTTGTGGGCTTCTTGTTTGGGGTATCTGCAGGCTGTTCAATGATGCCTCCTTCCATAGGTGGTCTTCCAGTGGTCTGTGTATCTTTGGTGTTAATGTGATAAACAGCCTTTTTACACTGAAAAAACCTTTTACCTGGTTTATTAGCTTTGCGAATTCAGCCTCTAGGCTCAGTATACAGATCTCACATGCCAAATTATTATTATTATTATTATTATTTTTTATTAAAGTGACAGTATTTTGATATTATGATTCAATATTATTTATTAAGTATAGTAAGAATATAACAAATATTTAAAATGTACAGTCCTATGGCTTAAAGTGGAGTTCCACCCACATTTTCAACTCCTCTGCATCCCTCACTAAATTGTGCACTGTAAACAAATTGGATATTTTTTTTCACAGCACATACTGTATATATGCTATATTCATTCTTCACTTCCTCCTCCCTGGCCGCGGTCCATCGCATCATTTCCTGTTTGCAATGCCTCCTGGGAGATGTGTGCCATCAATCCCAGGAGGCAATGGGCATTGCGGGGCTTTTGTTGCCATGTTTACCAAAGCTTCTTATACACAGTGATGGGCGGTGGGGGAGGCGGCTGGAATATCTCAGCTCTGATTACTTACAGAGTCTGGGGGAGAGCACAGCCACACCATTAATAATCATTTATAATAGAGTACTATGAGGGGGCAAATTTGATGGGGCCAATAGGATGGGGCAGGTTTGATGGAGGCAGTTTTTGACGGGCCAATAGGACGGGGGCAGTTTTGATGGGCCAATAGGACGGGGACAGTTTTGGATCGGGCAGTTTTTGATGGGGCAATTTTTGATGGAGGCAGTTTTTGATGGGCCAATAGGACGGGGGCAGCTTTTGATAGGGGGCAGTTTTTGATGGGACAATAGGACGGGGGCAGTTTTGATGGTGCAATTTTTGATGGGGCAGTTTTTGATGGGGCAATAGGATGGGGCAGTTTTTGATGGGGCAATAGGACAGGGGCAGTTTTTGTTGGGGGGGGGCAATTTTTGACGGAGGGCTGTTTTGGTGGGGTAATAGGATGGGGGCAGCTTTGATGGCACAATTTTAGATGGGGGCAGTTTTTGACGGGGACAATTTTTGATGGGGGGGCAGATTTGATGGGGTAATAGGATGGGGGCAGTATTGATGGGGTAATAGGACGGAGGCAGTTTTGATGGGGCAATAGGACAGGGGCTGTTTTGATGGGGCAATAGGACGGGGGAAGTTTTGATGGGGCAATAGGACGGGGGAAGTTTTGATGGGGCAATAGGACGGGGGAAGTTTTTGATGGGGCAATTTTTGATGGGGGCAGTTTTTGATCGGGCAATAGGATGGGGCAGTTTTTGACAGGGGCAATTTTTGGCGGGGCAGTTTTGATAGGGTAATAGGACGGGGGCAGTTTTGATGGCACAATTTTTGATGGAGCAAATTTTGATGGGGGCAGTTTTTGATGGGGCAATAGGACAGGGGCAGTTTTTGATGGGGGCAATTTTTGATGGGGGGCAGTTTTGATGGGGTAATAGGACGGGGCAGTTTTGATGGGGTAATAGGACGGGGGCAGTTTTTTGATGGGGCAATTTTTGACGGGGGCAGTTTTTGACGGGGGACAGTTTTGATGAGGTAATAGGACGGGGGCAGTTTTGATGGGGCAATAGGATGTGGGAAGTTTTTGATGGGGCAATTTTGATGGTGGCAGTATGATGGGGCAGCTTCTGGAAAAGGTAATTACTTTTTTAAACAATGCTAATTGTAAATGATATACCTCTTTCTGTGCAGATGATAGATAGATAGATAGGATAGATCTATCTATCTAAATTATTTATTTATCTCTATCTCACTATCTGCACAGAAATAAAATATATCATTCACAATTAGCATCTTTTAAAAACTACCTTTTGCAGGAGCTTTTTATATTTTTATATTTATAATCTTTGTAAATCTAGATAAACTTCCTAGTTCCTGGAGGGGGAGGAGAGGTTCCCATTGCTAAGGGGTGGCAAATTCCTCTGACACTGCTGTTGCTATGCAAACCCGACCTACAACCTATTACACTGCTCGTGCTGCTCTGAGCATGTGTGAGATCTGGAGGTGCATGCTGGGTATACAGGAAAAGATACAGTCTGGCTTCAGATGCCCACACATGAGATGGCCGCGGCCTGCTGGGACTTACGAAAGTAAGAAATAAATGGTGCAAAAATACAAAGCGGACCTTAGTTTACAGCAGTGGTTCTCAACCTATCTAGTGCCGTGACCCCTTGATAAAATTTCCCAAGTTGTGGGCACCCCTAACAGTAAAATTTTCATAGCGTGGGTTGTTGGCACCCAAGGCAAGACGAGTAATTTGCGCCCCTAATCCACAGACATTTAGCGCTCCCTGAGTCCCTTCCACTTGTACAGTATTAGAACCCCTTCTGGTACATTTTAGAACGTTGCACTCTTTCTCTTTGTTCTCCTTACTTTTCCCTTTTATCTCCCTCTATCCTAATTTCTTGTCTCTCCCCCCCCCATCTAGGGCTGGGAAAAAAATCGATTTTAATCTTGAATCGAGTCTTGAGTTCAAATCGATTCAGATTTGAAGAAAATCGTTTTTTTATTTATTTTTTCCTTTAGAGTTTCCGTAGCAGGGCTGCAGGGGGCGTATCCGGAATGGCACTGGACAGCGTTACCCCAATTACATCTACTTGCCGCAGCCGCCGCGAGTAGATGTAATGTAACACTAACTAACCGCAAGCCGACGTCTGCCTACCTGATCAGCGTGTCATGCAGACAGACAGCGGCCATTGCAGTGTTCAAAAGCCGCACCTCCCGAGTCCTCGTCGTCTGTGATAGGCGTTCCACCTATCACGGACATCCTCTCATTCTCGTCTGTGTTATGAGGATGAGCGGATGTCCGTGATAGGCGGAACACTGAATGCTGGGAAATTGAGTGTTCCGCCTATCACAGATGAGGACGAGGCGGGGATTTTGAATACTGGAATGGCCGCCGGTGTAGCAGTAAAATCCGTATCCCATGAAAATCTGCATCAAGTACGGGCACAGTGATTGAAGCATGGGCACAGTGAAGCACGGGCACAGTGAGGCACGGGCACAGTGAGGCATGGGCACAGGCATGGGCACAGTGAGGCATGGGCACAGTGAGGCATGGGCACAGGCATGGGCACAGTGAGGCATGGGCACAGTGAAGCATGGGTACAGTTCAATTCAACTAAGAGTAACCTCAGGATTTTTTTTTGTTTTATTAGCTAAATCCAAATACAGTATTAATAATTTGGATGTTTAACAATCTTTGTTGCACACTGCACACTGACTTTGCAGTTAGAGAAAGGGTTTGCCTTTGCAATTTTGTTTGTTGATGCACTTTAATTAATATAATAAAAAAAAAAATCGAATCGTAAATCACGTTTTTTTATAAAAAAATCGCAGATTTTTTTTTGCGGGGAAATCGCCCAGCCCTACCCCAGATCTCATATTTAAGAGGACCTGTCATGCTTTTTTCTATTACAAGGGATGTTTACATTCCTTGTAATAGGAATAAAAGTGGCACAATTTTTTTTTTTTAAAGAACAGTGAAAAAATTAAAAATAAAAGGTAAAATAAATAAGAAAAAAAAAATTAAACGGGCCCCGTCGCACAGTGATTAAAGTGGTTGTAAACCCTCCTTTGCAAGTTTCACCTACAGGTAAACCTAGATTAAGGCTTACCTGTAGGTGTTTTCAATATCTCCTAAACCTGCAAGGTTTAGGAGATATTTGTGAATGGGATTACACATTGTCTACGGCGCATGCGCGCCGCAGACAACAGCGCAGGCGCACTGTAAATCCCATTCACAAATCCGGCGTTGCACGCGTGGAGTGATGTCTTCGCCGCTCACAGGGCCGGAGCGGCGATACCTGGAAGTAACCTTCCGGGTATCGGCAGAGAGATGTGTGCGGCCGGAGGGGGAGACGAGGACGAGGACGGCTTCGGGGGCTTCGATCTAAGGTAAGTAATGCATAATGAGCTAGTATGCTAGTCATACTAGCTCATTATGGCTTTGTCTTGCAGGTGTTTTGTTTTTTGTTTTTTCCGGGTTTACAACCACTATTTCTGAGATTTGGTGTTTACAAGTTAAAAACTGTTTTTTTTGCTACAAAATTACTTAGAACCCCCAAATATTATATATATTTTTTTTCTAACACCCTAAAGAATAAAATGGCAGTTGTTGCAATACTTTCTGTCACACCGTATTTGCGCAGCGGTCTTACATGCGCACTTTTTTTTGGAAAAAATACACTTTTTTAAATTAAAAAATAAGAAATCAGTAAAGTTAGCCCAATTTTCTTTAATATTGTGAAAGATAATTTTACGCCGAGTAAATTGATACCCAACAAGTCACGCTTCAAAATTGCGCCTGCTCGTGGAATGGCGACAAACTTTTACCCTTTAAAATCTCCATAGGCGACGTTTAAAAAATGCTACAGGTTGCATGTTTTGAGTTACAGAGGAGGTCTGGGCTAGAATTATTGCTCTCGCTCTAACGATCGCTGCAATACCTTACATATGTGGTTTGAACACAGTTTTCATATGTGGGCGCTGCTCACGTATGCGTTCGCTTCTGCGCACAAGCTCGTCAGGGCAGGGTACTTTAAAAAAAAAACTGTGATGAGCCGGGTTCACCTATTAAAGTGTAATACAGGTGTCCTGGGAGGACCATATTGCTTACTTGCAAATAGCCTCAGGAGACACTCAATACTGAGCTGTCCACAGAGCTGGCACTGCCCTAGTTGAATGTTCTCTTAAGACCTCTGATACTCCCAAAAAGGAAATCACGCCATTTTCCTCAAAGTCCTGCAGGTACAGCAGCTGGTTGATAGTTATGAAACCACTCCCATTAGACTCACTCAGCACGTGGGCTGGTTATTTCTGGTCTGCCGCCACCTGCAGATGCTACAGTATGTAGGAGCACTTCAGATCTAGATCTAATTTTCAGACTAGAGCCTCCTTGAATGTGACAGCAAGTTGACATGTCTTGCCAGCTACATTAATGATGCATCCACCATCGGAGGAGACTGCAGCAGGTTGACCTTTTTCAGCATATACAGTTTTAAAAGCCTGTTTATACGAGCATTTTTCTCTGACCCCTTCCATTCTTCCTGGATTAACTCCTCCAGTTGTTCAGTGAAGGCAATGAGTACTTTCTAACCTTGTGGAGAGTTTCCTCCACTTCACCCCTGGCAATTGCGTTCTTAACTTACCTCGCAAAATGGCTCTATTGGGCAATCTTCAAAGCTTGTGGCCCCTTTAACGCTTTCTTCCCATGGCAAGCTTTCAAATTTGGACACCACCTACTGGCTCTGGGAGGAAGTGCTAGGCAATTTAGCCCCTGACTTGGGAGTACAGGCTTCATGTATCGACTCCTTGGCCGATTCTTTAACCACTTCAGCCCCGGAAGAATTTACCCCCTTCCTGACCAGAGCACTTTTTGCGATTCTGCACTGCATCGCTTTAACTGACAATTGCGCAGTTGTGCAACGTGGTACCCAAACAAAATTGACATCCTTTTTTTCCCACAAATAGAGCTTTCTTATGGTGGTATTTGATCACCCCTGTTTTTCTTTTTTGATAAGTATTCTTCTACATATTTTTGGTAAATAAAAATCGCAATAAGCGTATATTGATTGGTTTGCCAAAAAGTTATAGCATCTGTCTTATTCCAGGCAGATTTGACATACTAGCTTGGCAGGCAATGACTTTCCACCACATATGCAGCGACTATTAGGGCTGGTAACCTGTGATGTTTGTGTAGCGGGTATTTAAATTTTAAGGGAAGCATCTGGGTGGTAGTGTAACCCAGATGCACTGATTATTGTTTATGGAGGACTCAGGTGGTGTGAGGTTCCCTGGGGTCCGAGGGTGGTGCTGTTGCCCTGGGCCGAGGGTTGAACCTTCACTGCAAGACTGTTCTCTTTTTGTCCCTTTCCGGTGATTGTACAGCGGGGCGGGGAACCTGCTGTGATGCTGGGGAGAGGAGATAAAGGGGGCGGATGCCCTGAGCACGGGGTTCAGAGTCGGAGGACACCCCCGCGCCCAGGCACCTTCGGCCTGGGTGCAGGCGTTCCGGAGTTCCGGGCACAGGGGCCCTTGACCTGGCCGGAGCGGGAGATGGAGTCCATCCCAGGCACCTTTAGCCCTGGGGTGAGGTACTATTGAGGAGGCCTGGGACCCAGTACCTTCGACTGGGTTCCGCAAGGGTGGAGGAGTCCGAAGGGCCCTAAGGTGTTGGGCGCCCGAATCTGAGACGAGGAGGCCGGGGAGTGTAACCCTTCTGAACAGCCCGGTGCAGCATTTGCCGGTGACGGTGGGGCCTCTGGTAACTCTCTCGGAAGGATGTCTTCCCTCTGACTGGGGCCACAGCTTAAAGAAGGTAACTCCTATTTCATGTTAGTCAGAGTTGCTGGTAGAGACTCAGAAAAGGAAAGAAGTATATTCACAGCCACTGTGCATCATAACCGTTGGTGATATCTCAATGGTATAGTTTGATTAAGGATTGTGCCTTGACCTACTCCCCACCTATACTGAACTGTTCGTTGGTCACAACCTATCTGTGCTAAGTGACGATTTATTGCTGCTAAAGAATAAATAAGAGTTGGACCTTTTCAGTGGTGTGGAACTCTGGTTACTGGGAGCAAAGGGGGGTCAGTTAGAGGAAGGACTTGACCCTGGGTTATACACACAGCCCGATGGTAAAATACGTTCGGGCCTTCACCTCTATCCAGAAGAGGACATGGGCCGTGGTGGATCTCATCCCTCCTCCCAGGTTCCCCTAGACAAGACAGCAAGCCGAGAAGAAGAAAGGGTGAGAGGGGTGAGCCTGCTACATTTGTAAACATGGAGCAATGATAATGAGGGGGAAATGATGACCTTAATCAACATTGCCTGGATGTCTGTTCTTAGATGGTGACTTATCTTGACCTTCAGAGGGCTCCCTCCATCTTTTGGTCCTTACAGGACTATAGATATTGGCTCTCTTTTTCTCAATCTTTACTACTTACCTAATCCCTATACCTTAAAAGCAATGGGTGGTCTGACTGCGCAGCATTCCCCATAGAAACAGAGCAAGGCAGCAGACTGAAATTAAAAACAGCATAAGGCTAATGCCGCGTACACACGACCGCTTTTCTCGACGAGAATAACGTCATTTTTTTTTCTCGCCGAGAAAACCGATCGTCTGTGGGCTTTATGTCATTTTTTTCAACGAGAAAAACGGCATTAAAAACGACGAGAAAAATTAGAACATGTTCTAAATTTTCACGCCGTTTTTAAGGTCGTCTTTTTTTCATCATGAAAAATGATCGTGTGTAGGCTTTAACGACGTTAAAAAAGCGTGCATAATCAGAAGCAAGTGAGGAGAAGGGAGCGCTCGTTCTGGTAAAACTACTGTTCGGAATGGAGATGGCACATTCGTCATGCATGAAATTATTACATCGTTTAATGCAGCGCATTCTTTTCTTCGTTCTAATGCTGCAATATTCCAATTCTCTTGCTGCTGATATTCTCCCAGAGTTAGGACAATCTTTGGTCTTTATGATTTATTGTTTTATCATGATTAATCTCTATTTTGGGGAGCCAGATCTCCCTAAATACCCAAAACTTTTTACATTTTTTTTTTTTGTTCTGCTTTAATTTGTGGTCTTAGATTTTAGACTGTTTTTACATATTATTTGCTATTTTGGAGTGTGTCAAGTTACCACAACATTATTCTTTATTCTAATTTTGCCTCAATGAGGTTAGTGTCCCTTGTTAATTTCTCAATTTTTTATCCACTGTCCCTGCCTACTCACTTACAAACTGGCTATTTAGAAGAAAAACACATGTTAATTTTGTATCTTCAAAAAAAATTCCCATTTATTATGGCCTAATAACAAATTAAAAGGTAAGCCAAAACAAAACCATATGTAAACTACAAATCAAGAAGCCAGGAAGACAGCACTGGAGACCCTGCTGAAATTAGTGCACACCCAGATCACCACAGCAAACACCAAAGCATGTGAAGACCAAAACTGGCCCCATGTGAGGCACATATCCTGGGTTCATTTTCGTCTTTTTTGTTTGACCTTCCCTGCAGCCTTCCTTGGAGGCTGTGTCCGTGGAGGAGGGACTGGAGCAGGAGCAGGGTCTGGAACAGGAGCAGGGACTGGGACGGGAGCAGGGCCTGGGACAGGAGCATGGAGTGGGGCAGGAGCATGGAGTGGGGCAGGAACTTGTGCAAAAAAATAGGAAAGGTCCACAACGTCTGTGAACTCCTTTAGTTTGTTCAACAGGCCCATATTGACCACCTTCAATATAAGGGTTTCACATTTCAGCCTCTGGTCCAGTCCCATTTGTGGCAGTTTCTCCCCAATAAGGGCAGCAAATCCCTCTGCAGCGGTGGGGGGCTCTCGGAGTGCAGCAGTAGCCTCCCTAATTAGGGCCTGTGTCTCCTCCTCCATTTGAACCAGCCTCCTAGATCTTTTTGCAGGAATCCGCAGCAGAGGGATCTGGGGCCTGGTGTTGTGCTGGGTCCCACTGGGGCCTGCCTCTTCCTGGGTCCCACTGGGGCCTGCCTCTTCCTGGGTCCCACTGGGGCCTGCCTCCTCCTGGCTTCCAGTGGCACCTGCCTCCTCGTGTGTCCCACTGGGGCCTGTCTCCTCATCCTGTAAAAAAAAGGTACATCGAGTTAGTTTTGCCTTCATCTTTCACACACATTTGTCACCTCATGACATTTGGTAATTGAATGCTACTAAATATTAAAGTCAATCATTCTGACACCAGTATATTTCTTTTTGGTGCCCTTAATTTGTGGCCACTGCTGTCTATTGATATGTCAGACACTTTTTTTAAACTGTTAACATTTTTCACACTTTTTTTTAAACTTTTACAACATTCAACTTTTATTACTCTAAATATTTTGTGAAATATTATACCTGGCTCCAAATATTTAAATCCGGCTCCTCCAGGACTTGAGGTTGTTCCTCCAAAGAGACCTCAACTTGGCTGGAGGCTTGGCTGCATGGAATGCTGGAGGGAAGGCTGGAGGGTTGGCTGGAGGGTTGGCTGCAAGGAAGGCTGGAGGTCATTCTGGGTGGAAGGCTGGAAAGGGATTCCCTGGATTCCAGATGTTCATCTAGGAAACTCAGGTGCTGATAGTACCACAGATTTGGTATGTATCGGTCCTCTGCACCTGCTCCTGACCGCAGGGATTTTTGAACTTTATTCCGTTGAGCCCGGTATGTGCCCCTAATGGTCCCAATTTTGTTCTTCAGATCCTGTAGTGTTGCTGTGGGGATCTGAGTTTTCACAAATTCCAGCAAGGTCTCCAGTGCTCTCTTCCTGGCTTCTTTATTTTTATTATTTTTATTTTTAGTCTCCCATAAAATTGGAAGATTCTTCCATCTTTGGAGGAATTCCAGCATAAAATCGGGGTCCTTAAATGCCTTCATTATCTGTGCAATTCAAAACCCAAAACCAAAAAAGGAATGTCAGTCAGGACTACTCCAAATCTTTCTAACCATATATAGGCCACTAACGTAGCAATTGATCAGTCATCATAGAGTTGAGTGGACACCTGGATGTTTGTGTTGAACTCTTTTTAGCTAACTTTGTAAAAAGCTAGAGTTCGTGACCTGACTTTACCCGAACCCAAACCCCATTTAAGTAAATTAAGCCCTGTAAATAGGGGGAATAAAAGGACTCCCCAAAAATAAAGGAGTACCTCGAACTGTCCCTGCACCTAGTGTCATTTTTTATTAAATTTAAATTAACCCTAAATTCACTCCTGGGTATAATTAATTGTTGTCTCCTGTCAATTGCAATACATAGAAAAGTCATTGATACAAACATTGGGAAAGCATTGTGGTTCCCCCAAATATCCATACCAGGCCCTTCAGGTCTGTCAAGGATTTTAAGGGGAACTCCCCCACAAATTCCCTAAAAAAATGGCGTGGAGTCCCCCCCCCCCCAAATCCATAACAGACCCTTATCCGAGCACGCAACCTGGCCGGCCACAGGGGAAGAGGGGGGGACGAGAGAGCGCCCCCCCTCCCTCCTGAACCGTACCAGGCCACATGCCCTCAACATGGGGAGCATGTCCCCATGTTGATGGGGACAAGGGCCTCATCCCCACAACCCTTGCCCGGTGGTTGTGGGGGTCTGCGGGCGGGGGGCTTATCGGAATCTGGAAGACCCCTTTAACAAAGGGGCCCCCCAGATCCCGCCCCCCCTATGTGAAATGGTAATGGGGGACATTGTACCCCTACCATTTCACCTTAAAAAATGGCATTATCTGAAAAATGACACTACACGGTTTTTGACAATTCCTTTATTATTGGTTTTGTTTTTCAACCATCTTCTTCCTTCTTCTTTTCTGCATTGGAGTTTCTTCCTCCATCTTCCTCTTCATCTTCATCTTCCTTCTTGCTTCGGGCTTCTCGTCCGCATCTTGCTTCGGCTTCTTCTTTGTTCTCCCGCTGCTCCGTTTGAATTTGAGTTTCCCGCTGTGTGACGCAAAGTTAGGCAGTTCTCCTCTAGGTCCGCTGCGAGCCGGGGGACCCGCCCCCCTCTGACTGCACGGGGAAAGTACCTGTGAAATCTCTGTGCGTCAGAGGGGGGCGGGGTCGCCGGACCAAAAGGAGAACTGATGAACTGAAGCGTCACACAGAGGGAACCTCCAATTCAAACGGAGCGACCGGAGAAAGAAGAACCCGGAGCAAGATGCGGACGAGAACACCGAAGGAAGAAGGAAGATGAAGAGGAAGAGGAAGATGGATGAAGAAACACGAAGTGAGAAAAGAAGAAGAAGGAAGAAGATGGAAGAAAGCCAAACTAAAAATTAAAGGAATTGTCAAAAACTGACTACTGTCATTTTTTACATTTTGTACACTTTCTTCGTGAAATGGTAGGGGTACAATGTACCCCTTACCAATTCACATAGGGGGGGGCCGGGATCTGGGGGTCCCCTTTGTTAAAGGGGTCTTCCAGATTCCGATAAGCCCCCCGCCTGCAGACCCCCACAACCACCGGGCAAGGGTTGTGGGGATGAGGCCCTTGTCCCCATCAACATGGGGACATCCTCCCCATGTTGAGGGCATGTGGCCTGGTACGGTTCAGGAGGGAGGGGGGGGGCCGCTCTCATCCCCCCTCTTCCCCTGCGGCCGGCCAGGTTGCGTGCTCGGATAAAGGGTCTGTTGTAGATTTTGGGGGGGGATTCCACGCCCTTTTTTTCATGATTTGGGGGTGGAGTTCCCCTTAAAATCCTTGACAGACCTGAAGGGCCTGCAACTCGAATTTGGGGGAACCCCACGTTTTTTTTTTTCAGGTACAAATCAGTTTTCAAAGTCTTGCCATTTGCCGGGAGGCAAGAATTCATTTAGAGCCGCGATTGACTTTTCAAAGTTTAGTCCCAATTCAAAAATGACACTTTGTGCACGGCCAGTACTAACAGCATGGGAAGCAAGCGCCAAGTTACATGCATATTGCCCAACCCCAGCCCCGAACATACAGTGAATGAATGTTTATAGGTTTAATGCTCCTGGACACAGCCATATCAAGTAAGAAAAATGTTACGTACCCGCGATCTACACGTTCGTCTCCTCCGACCTTCTTCCACTCACTGAACGTCGCTTTCAACAATGTTTTTTGGAGTTATATACAGTGCGCATGCGTGACGCTCCGCACGCTTTCCCGCCCCTGACATTCGTTACACTACTTTCCCCGCCCCTTCTCGCTACTCCTTAATGACGGAGAGTGTAAACATGGAGGCGAATCAACAGGATGTGGAAAGTGGGGAAGAAAGCAGGCACCGACCCAGAAGGTATAAAGCCACTAACATGAGCTTTGAGGAGATGGTGGAGATGGTCACCATATTGCTCCGGGATGATTACGACGCCAAACATGGGCCCTACAAAAAGCCAAATCAAGTGAAGGCCAAGATCATGGATAAAGTGGTCAAAACGCTCTTTGAAAAATTTGGGGTTCGCAAGTCGCGGGAACAGATCCGGAAACGATGGTCGGACATTAAGTTGCGTGAGCCGGATCAATATAAAAAGATTAAAAAAGTCATCAAAAAAAGTAAGTAGATTAACATTAAATGTGATTTTGCCTAATAACGTGGTGTTGCATGTGTTTTTTAAATAATGTATGTATTACAGTGAAAAATTTCATGTTTCATGTTTTTGGCCACACGAATCGATCGTATAAATGGTCGTTCAAACGTTCACTCAATCACAAGCTTTTGCCACGATTCATCATTGTTCGAACGACATTTTATCAATCACAAAATAATCGGCAGGTTCAAATGTTTTTAGCAATGTATTCCACCAAAACATCGTTTGGGTGTTATTGAACAAGGATTTCAACGTTGGATTCTTGTGCCCAAGAACATGAAACAGGACATCATGAAATGTTTATGTGAGAAGTAATTATAAACATGTTTGTGTAGTTGTTGGTAATTAGATTTGGCTAATGTAACTAGATTCAGTGTACGTTTACAAGAGTATGCTCAGCAGCTGCTTACACATCTGGACTCATTAGCACAAGTGTGGGCCACAAGAACAACCTTTTGATGGTGTCACACACAGGTGATCCAGTGGATACCTGGTGTGTTTCCATGTGTGAAACATGACCTAAAGAGATTAATCTACCATCTTAGGAAATGGATACAATCATGTGTTCATCTTCTCCAAAATTATCAGTAATACAATTGTAACACACTTCCCAAGAATGATTAATATTCCTCTTTCACGCCTAAATATATTTAGTTACACAAGTCTACCTTTTGTTATATCTCCTAGGGCTTCAAAGAGCTAAGAGACACGAGGCTGCAAACCCCGCACCACCAACTCAAGACCCACAACTGCAGGATGTGGCAGAAGAGGGAAATGGCAACTCACCAGGTCAGTGTCATACACCACAGCCTCACGTAATAGATGTTGGCCTGTATATTTAGTAAGACATTTTCTTTTCACAACTTAAAGGGACTTTAATGCCTGCGGCACCAGCAACCTTCACCAGAGCCACTGCCCAGATGTTGCTGAAAGAAGTGAGGGTCTGCTCTCGGGAGGTTGAAACCATAAAACACAACCTGGTCCAGATGTACCAAACAAACAAAATGATGGAGAAAAAACTTAAAAAAATTGAGCATATTCTTGGGAGTGTTTAAAACTTGTATATATTTAAAAAAAAATGTTTATTTTTTGGGGGGGAAATGTTTTATTTCTATAAAGGGATATTGTTCGTGTTGTACATTTTTGTACTGAGTTGTAAAAAGCAAATATTTTAGAAATTCCAAAAAAAATTTGGGTTATATTTTGATACAAACCTTACCAATTTTATACTCATAAAATTTTTTAATCACTAAACAATGTGTGGCTTCTTATATCAATGTTGCCCCCCCCCAACAAAAATGTGTGTGTTTAGACTCTATAAATGCTTGTAATTTACTTGTTAGGAAAAAACATGGGACTACAACTGCACTAGTATAACCGAGGACAGTGATGGTGAACCTTGGCAACCCAGATGGTTTGGAACTACATTTCTAATGTTGCTCAGGCACTCTGCAGTGTAGTTGAGCATCATGGAAAATGGAGTTGAAAAACATCTGGAGTGGCAAGGTTCACCATCACTGACCTAGAAGAAAGAACAAATACAACAAAAGAAAAGCAAACAAGATGTTTTCAGTATATTATTTTTTATTATGAGCAAAATTGATTTAAAACTGATCAGGCATTGCAATGGCCCCCCTACCCATAAAATATTCGACATAGTGTTGCCGCACATCACGGCCGCTTTGGGGGGCCAAGCCTGTAGGGCCAGCTAACTGGGCTGGCAATGGTCCATCCAAACCCTGTGTGCCCTGAAGGTCAACTGTAGCAAGATAATTTGTGGAGTGTTTGATTAAAAAATTGTGCAGTATGCAACAACACATGACCAAATGGTTCCATTTATACTCCGCCATGTTTATTGCAGTCAGAAAAAGCTGGAAGCGACTGGCCATGATGCCAAAGGCGTTTTCCACCACCCTTCGCCCTCTGGCCAGACGATAATTAAACACCCTCCTCTCAGGGGTGAGGGACCTTTGGGGAAAAGGCCTCATCAAATGTGGTCCAAGCGCAAAAGCCTCATCTGCCAGGAACACAAACGGGAGGCCATGTTCATTATCTTCAGCAGGTGGCAATGCCAGGTCCTCTGAAAGAAGCCGGTCTGCAAACTCTGTCTGGGCGAAAACACCACCGTCAGACATCCGCCCATTTTTCCCAACATCAACAAATAGGAACTCATAGTTCGCAGACACCACCGCCATGAGCACAATACTGTGGAAGCCTTTGTAATTCCAAAAAAACGACCCAGAATGGGCTGGTGGCACGATGCGGACGTGCTTGCCATCAATGGCTCCTCCACAGTTGGGAAAGTTCCACCGCTGAGAAAAATCAGATGCCACATTCTGCCATTCCTGTGGCGTCGATGGTAACTGTGGAGTCAAAGGAAAAAAAATATATATACTTTACTACCTATACATTGCAAGCATGTTAGCACAAAACACTCTGGGCAAAACATCAGGATAGCATTAATTTGGAAGGAGGATTTTAGAGCAGAGCTACGCAGCCAAAATACTATAAAATAACACCGCAGCTCCAGCTACAGCAGCTGCAGAGGTTTGCTAATTGTACACTTACCTGTCCTGGAGTCCAGCAACGTCCGCAGCAGAGGACGAACAATTGCTCGTCACTCTGCTGCCCCCTCTGCCATCCTCGGTGAGGGAACCAGGAAGAGAAGCCTTGCGGCTTCACTGCCCGGTTCCCAAACGCACATGCACGAGAAGCGCTGCGCAGTTCTGACTGGTCCTCCTGTGTTCTGTGAGACAAGTGTTTCCAAGAACACTATGGGTCTTCTGCGGGAAGTGACTTGGCTCAGGCAGATTTGCCGCAGAGATGACTCCCGGATGTGGGTGAATATACCTGTCTTAAACAGGTATCTTCACCCCCCTCCCCCCTGAAAGGTGTCAATTTTGACACCGGGGGAGGGTTACAATGAGCGGACCCACAAAATTTAGGATGGAGGTCCGCTTGAATAAGATAGAAAAATAAGCAACAAAAACATCACCCACTCTGATGGACCTGAGAAATTCGGAGAGGGTGGAGGGTTTGAGATGAGTTGGGGACATCATAATTAAAATCTATAGTACAATGTAATTTATTTGGGTAGATTAGACAAACTTAAAAAATTAGGGGGGAGGGGGGGAATCAGGCAATCTAAGCACTACAATGGAGCGTACAAAACAAAAATGAGGATTGACTAGGCTAGGTGTGTTTGGGCCCAGGATCTAATGCTGGAGATTGCTTGACCAAAAAATATGCATGTAGCCCAAAAACATAGAACATTCAAAGCTTACAACATGCAGGGGGACAAAGGGGACATTCACAGCATATTCAAATCATGGTAATTAGAGACAGTACAAAATATACTATACATTAGCAAGCATAAAAAAACATAGATTGTGATGTTTATAAAGGAGAAAACTTACCTTAAGATAGTCCTCCTGAAGGACCTGGATAATGGCAGAGCAGGTCTCTGGGATAATGACGCCCAGAGCCTGGGGGGAGATGCCTGTCGAGAACTTGAGGTCCTGCAAGCTTCTCCCAGTCGCAAGGTATCGCAACGTGGCGATGAGCCTCTGCTCAGCAGTAATGGCTTCCCGCATAACGGTGTCCTACCTGGTGATATAGGGGGACACCAAAGCCAAGAGCTGCTGAAAAACGGGGTCAGACATCCTAAGAAAATTCCTGAAATCATCAGGGTTATTCTCCCGGATCTCCCGCAGCAGAGGCATATGACATAATTGGTCCCTCTGGAGCAACCAATTCTTGGTCCATGAACTCCTTCTCACCCTCCTCATGGACCGGATCTGGGACAGAGCAACAAGCCCAGCAGCAAGCACAGCACGATCTCGGCGACAAGAACGTACGCGCAACATGGCTTCAAAACGGTCGTCTAATCAGAACGAACTAAAAGAACGCACTGAAGAACAGCAAGGCCTATGAAGAACGAGCTGAAAAACAGTAACGCGCGGACAAGAACGCACTGCAAAAACAGATACAAACTCACTACACGCACTGAAAGCCAGATACGAACCCACAAGCACAAACTGAACTCCCGAAAACGATCTTTAAAGCACGAAGACTGAAAAGCGCGAATCGTCTCTTCCCAAACTTTTACTAACACGTGGAAACACGAAATCAGCAAAAGCAGCCAAAAGGGTGGCGCAAACAGAATGAAACTTCCTCTTTATAGTGCCGTCGTACATGTTGGACGTCACCGCGCTTTGCTAGATCAGTTTTTTTCACGATCGTGTGTAGGCAAGGCAGGCTTGAGAGGAAACAAGAAAAATAACGTTGAGAAAATCGACATTTTTTTTCTTGACATGAAAAGCGATCGTGTGTACGCGGCATAAGTCTCCACTATTGCGACCTGAAAGTCGCGTGATTTTGCTGCACATTTGATGTGACCTGAAGCAATGCCTGTGTATTCTTGAGGTTTATGGACCCCAAGTCGTATCAACGTGGGATCAAAGTAGTGTAGAGACTACCTTGAAGTCCCACAGATATGAACGGTACTCACTGGAAATCATGGGGTACGACTTGTTGTGCGACTTTGCAGTCCCAAAACGCAGACAAGTCGCACTAGTGAGCCCAACACAGTGATCCCAGAGCAACACTGAGAAAGTGATAGGAAAAGCCCAGGTGAATGCCATAAAAAGGGAAAACATACCTGCAAACAATGACCACACAAGCATCCAGCATGAGTAGAGAGCTCCACCATTTTTTGCTCAAAAATGCCATAAAACCATTTAAAACTGTTCTATTTCGCTATTAGCGATGATATCAGTGTCTGTGCATGCTCAGATTGCCATCCTGGAAAAGCTCTAGCCAGGAAACTGGTCACATAGGTCACATCACTTCCTGCCTCTCATGCTCAGAGTATACTTGCACTGCTGCCGCCATCTTGGAAAAGGCAAACGCCCATAAAACAGAGAAAGAAGTAAAAAGCATATGGAAAGCAAAGGGAAACGCTGTCACTTACGTCAAAGCTTGTTTAAAGCTTTCTTTGACAGGCCTGCACCACCAGAATGGAGCTCCAACCACTAGGGTGACCACATTTCCAAACTACCATTCAGGGACACCCTCCCTTCCCAAAAATCAGCTTGTGCTGTGACGAATCACAGCACAGTGATTGGACACAAGAGGCGGGATTTATGATTTCTCCAATCACAAGCAGGGGGCGGGATTGTGCTCCTCCAGGCATTCCCGGCCAGGACAAGCGCTGTCAGTGAGTAAAGCAGTGATGGGGCGGCCTTTTTTGGGGGCATCAGATTGGCTAGCGGGGTGGCTGTGTCAGTTTCATTCCGGGACATTGTATTGTCCTGGAATCAATGTGCCCGGGACAGACCTGCAAAATGCGGGACTGTCCCGGGCAATCCGGGACATGTGGTCACCCTACAAACCACAGGGCCGATCCTAGGGTCACAGGCGCCTGGGTGCAGAAATATTTCTGGCGCCCCCACATGGGCGTGGTCATCTTACTAACTCCTACCCTTTACAAATGTTTCTGTGGCAACGAATCAAACCCAGAGATGCTCCCCTAAGGAATATTTGTTACCCTGGGATCCTCCCATGATCTCTTAACAATAAACAAAATACAGAAAGAGAGTACTCCTAATGGACACAGAGAGGGATTCTGTTAGAAAGAGCCCCCAGACATACTGCAGACACACTACAGGAGATGGTCAGAGACTGCAGACATGATACAAGAGATGGTCAGAGACTGCAGACATACTACAGGAGATGGTCAGAGACTGCAGACATGATACAGGAGATGTTCTAGGAGGCGGGACTTTGTTACAGCACTTCCTAGGGGCGGACTGACAACTCAAGGGGCCCCCGGGCAATAGGAAATCATGGGCCCCCAAGGTTTAAAGATGGCTGCCACCATGCCCTCCACACTCCTCTCATGTACATACTGCCCACTGCCATACCCTCCACACTCCTCTCCTGTACATACTGCCCACTGTCATACCCTCCACACTATGACAGAGGGCAGTATGTACAGGAGAGGAGTGTGGAGGGTATGCAAGTGCGCAGTATGTACAGGAGAGGAGTGTGGAGGGTATGACAGTGCGCAGTATGTACAGGAGAGGAGTGTGGAGGGTATGACAGTGGGCAGTATGTACAGGAGAGGAGTGTATGACAGAGGGCAGTATGTACAGGAGAGGAGCGAGGAGAGTATGATAGTGGGCAGTATGTAAAGGAGATGAGGGAGGAGCGGATATGACAGTGGAAGTATATACAGGAGAAGAGTGGAAGTATATACAGGAGAGGAGTGCGGAGGGATTGACTGCATGCAGGAGGGAAGTGCAGATGGTATGAAGGAAGTTGTGGGGGGGATGTCTTTTAGTTGGGGAGATATTTATTTTAGGCCATTTTCACACTGGATGCAGGCTGCATTAGTGGTAATGCGTGCCGCTAGTTTTAGTGGTGCTTTACCGTCGTTTTAGCTGCGCTTTTCGGCTGCAAACGGGGCGCTTTTAACCCCCGCTAGCGGTCAAAAAAGGGTTAAAAGCGCCCGCAAAGCGCCGCTCCTGAACCGCCGCTCCTGAACCGCTTTGCAGGCGCTTGGGCAGTGGTGGCTATTGATTTCAATAGTGGGCGTTTTGGGAGCGCTGTATTCACCGCTTCTAAACCACCCCAAAGATGCTGCTTGCAGGACTTTTTTTCTGTCCTGCAAGCGCACTGCCCCAGTGTGAAAGCACTCAAGCTTTCACACTGGGGCTGCAGAAGAGGCAGTTTCCAGGCACTTTTCAGGCTCTATTTTAGCGCAAAAATGCCTTTAAAATGCCTCAGTGGGAAAGTGACCTAAGTGGCAGTGTCTGAGGGTTGAATAGGGAGGGGTGATGGGAAGGTAGGGAATGCATTGGGACTGTTCTGGCTCTCGCTGGTAATCATGCTGGAAGCGTAAAGGGCGCACACTCTCAGTAAAGAAATGTTTGTATTTATATATGCATACAGCCAACGGAAAGTGGTTATGGACTATTATTTCATTTATAAAGTGTTTAGTTGTGAGTTTTGGGTTGTACTGAGTTTGGATAACACAGGGTTAAATAGGATGGTCATGAATTAAGTTCATATTAACTGGACAGAGCAATTGGGGTTTGTTTATATAGAGAGGGCTGCATGTCAGTTTGGGAAATGTAAGTCAGCTCTGGGGGCAGGGATGGACTGGCCATGGGGACTACCGGGAGTTTCCCTGAGGGCCGATGGCTTAGTGGGCCGTTTAAAAAAAAAAAAATATTTTTTGTGGCCCGGATTTTTATGCAGTTTGGCCGCAGCGGGAGCGTGGCAGCAAACATTGGCGGGGATTCGGGGAAGGTGGCCAGCGAGGAGGGCAGTTGGATGTAAAAGCCGAGGAGGGAGAAGAGCTCCACCCCCTCCCTGACCACCGAAGAGACGAACAGGAGGAGCGCTGCCACCCCGGCGCTCCCAGAACCTCGATTCCTCCACCTCCTCTCTGCTCCAGGAACCATGCGGCCTGGGCCGGAGGGCAGGCTGACTGGGAGCCCGGAGGAAGAGAACATGCGCCGCTGTAAGGAGCAGAGCAGCGAGAGCACCCCCCGGATCAAGAGGGAGACTCGGCGCTGCCGCTGCTGGCCATCAGGTACCCGGCATCCTACACAAACATGCCAGAACACTGAGACAGCTCTTCTCCTCTATCTCTCAGTTCTCCCCCTCTGTCTCTCAGCTCCCCCTCTGTCTCTCGGCTCCCCCTCTGTCTCTCAGCCCCCCACTGTCTCTCAGCCCCCTCCTCTATCTCTCAGCCCCCTCCTCTATCTCTCAGCTCCCTGTCTCTCAGCCCCTCTGTCTCTCAGCCCCTCCTCTGTCTCTCAGACACCCCCTGTCTCTCAGACCCCCCTCTGTCTCTCAGCCCCTCCTCTGTCTCTCAGCCCCTCCTCTGTCTCTCAGCCCCTCCTCTGTCTCTCAGCCCCTCCTCTGTCTCTCAGCTCCCCCCTCTGTCTCTCAGCTCCCCCCTCTGTCTCTCAGCTCCCCCTCTGTCTCTCAGCTCCCCGTCTGTCTCTCAGACCCCTCCTCTGTCTCTCAGCTCCCCCCTCTATCTCTCAGCTCTCCCTGTCTCTCAGTCCCCTGTCTCTCAGCCCCCCATCTGTCTCTCAGCCCCCCCTCTGTCTCTCAGCTCCCCCTGTCTCTCAGCTCCCCCTGTCTCTCAGCCCCCACTGTCTCTCGGCCCCCTCCTCTGTCTCTCAGCTCCCCCCTCTGTCTGTCAGCTCCCCCTCTGTCTCTCAGCTCCCCCTCTGTCTCTCAGCTCCCCCTCTGTCTTTCAGCTCCCTCCTTCTGTCTCCCAGCTCCGCCCTGTCTCTCAGTCCCCTATCTGTCAGCCCCCCCTCTGTCTCTCAGCTCCCCCCTCTGTCTCTCAGCTCCCCCTCTGTCTCTCAGCTTCCCCCTCTCTCTCTCAGCTTCCCCCTCTGTCTCTCAGCTCCCCCCTCCGTCTCTCAGCTCCCCCTCTGTCTCTCAGAACCCTCCTCTGTCTCTCAGACCCCCACTGTCTCTCAGCCCCCTCCTCTATCACTCAGCTCTCCCTGTCTCTCAGCCCCCCTCTGTCTCTCAGCCCCCCTCTGTCTCTCAGCCCCCCCTCTGTCAATCAGCTCCCCTGTCTCTCAGCCCCCCCTCTGTCTCTCAGCCCCCCCTCTGTCTCTCAGCTCCCCCCTCTGTCTCTCAGTTCCCCCCTCTGTCTCTCAGCTCCCTCCTTCTGTCTCCCAGCTCCGCCCTGTCTCTCAGTCCCTTATCTCTCAGACCCCCATCTGTCTCTCAGCTCCCCCCTCTGTCTCTCAGCTCCCCCCTCTGTCTCTCAGCTCCCTCTCTGTCTCTCAGACCCCTCCTCTGTCTCTCAGCCCCCCACTGTCTCTCAGACCCCTCCTCTATCACTCAGCTCTCCCTGTCTCTCAGCCCCCCTCTGTCTCTTAGCTCTCCCTGTCTCTCAGACCCCCCTCTGTCTCTCAGCCCCCCCTCTGTCTCTCAGCTCCCCATCTGTCTCTCAGCTCCCCATCTGTCTCTCAGCTCCCCCCTATGTCTCTCAGCTCCCCCCTCTGTCTCTCAGCTTCCTCCTTCTGTCTCCCAGCTCTGCCCTGTCTCTCAGTCCCCTATCTCTCAGCCCCCCTCTGTCTCTCAGCTCCCCCCTCTGTCTCTCAGCTCCCCCCTCTGTCTCTCAGCTCCCCCCCTCTGTCTCTCAGCTCCCCCTCTGTCTCTCAGCTCCCCCTCTGTCTCTCAGACCCCTCCTCTGTCTCTCAGACCCCCACTGTCTCTCAGACCCCTCCTCTATCTCTCAGCTCTCCCTGTCTCTCAGCCCCCCTCTGTCTCTCAGCCCCCCTGTCTCTCAGCTCCCCCTGTCTCTCAGCCCCCACCTCTATCTCTCAGCTCCCCCTCTGTCTCTCAGCTCCCCCCTCTGTCATTCAGCTCCCTCCTTCTGTCTCCCAGCTCCCCCTGTCTCTCAGTCCCCTATCTCTCAGCCCCCCTCTGTCTCTCAGCTCCCCCCTCTGTCTCTCAGCTCCCCCTCTGTCTCTCAGCTCCCCCCTCTGTCTCTCAGCTCCGCCCTCTGTCTCTCAGCTCCGCCCTCTGTCTCTCAGCTCCCCCCTCTGTCTCTCAGCTCCCCCCTCTGTCTCTCAGCTCCCCCTCCGTCTCTCAGCTCCCCCTCTGTCTCTCAGCCCCCCTCTGTCTCTCAGCTCCCCCTCTGTCTCTCAGCTCCCCCCTCTGTCTCTCAGCTCCCCCCTCTGTCTTTCAGCTCCCCCCTCTGTCTCTCAGCTCCCCCTCTGTCTCTCAGACCCCTCCTCTGTCTCTCAGCCCCCCACTGTCTCTCAGCCCCCTCCTCTATCTCTCAGCTCTCCCTGTCTCTCATCCCCCCCTCTGTCTCTCAGCCCCCTGTCTCTCAGCCCCCCCTGTCTCTCAGCTCCCCCTGTCTCTCAGTCCCATATCTCTCAGCCCCCCTCTGTCTCTCAGCTCCCCCTCTGTCTCTCAGCTCCCCCTCTGTCTCTCAGCTCCCCCCCTCTGTCTCTCAGCTCCCCCCCTCTGTCTCTCAGCTCCGCCCTCTGTCTCTCAGCTCCCCCCTCTGTCTCTCAGCTCCCCCCTCTGTCTCTCATCCCCCTCCTCTGTTTCTCAGCCCCCTTCTTTTATCTCTCAGCTCTCCCCCTCTGTCTCTCAGCTCCCCTCTCTGTCTCTCAGCTCCCCCCTCTGTCTCTCAGCTCCCCCCTCTGTCGCTCAGCTCTCCTCCTCTGTCTCTCAGCTCTCCTCCTCTGTATCTCAGCTCTCCTCCTCTGTCTCTCAACTCCCCCCTCTGTCTCTCAGCTCCCCCTCTCTCAGCCGCCCCTCTGTCCCTCAGACCCCTCCTCTGTCTCTCAGCCCCCCGTCTGTCTCTCAGACCCCTCCTCTGTCTCTCAGCTCCCCCCTCTATCTCTCAGCTCTCCCTGTCTCTCAGTCCCCTGTCTCTCAGCCCCCCATCTGTCTCTCAGCCCCCCCCTGTCTCTCAGCTCCCCCTGTCTCTCAGCCCCCACTGTCTCTCGGCCCCCTCCTCTGTCTCTCAGCTCCCCCTCTGTCTCTCAGCTCCCCCTCTGTCTCGCAGCTCCCCCTCTGTCTCGCAGCTCCCCCTCTGTCTTTTGGCTCCCTCCTTCTGTCTCCCAGCTCCGCCCTGTCTCTCAGTCCCCTATCTCTCAGCCCCCCCTCTGTCTCTCAGCTCCCCCCTCTGTCTCTCAGCTCCCCCCTCTGTCTCTCAGCTCCCCCCTCTGTCTCTCAGCTCCCCCTCTGTCTCTCAGCTCCCCCTCTGTCTCTCAGACCCCTCCTCTGTCTCTCAGACCCCCACTGTCTCTCAGCCCCCTCCTCTATCACTCAGCTCTCCCTGTCTCTCAGCCCCCCCTCTGTCTCTCAGCCCCCCCTCTGTCTCCCAGCTCCCCCTGTCTCTCAGCCCCCCTCTGTCTCTCAGCCCCCTCTGTCTCTCAGCCCCCCCTCTGTCTCTCAGCCCCCCCTCTGTCTCTCAGCCCCCCTCTGTCTCTCAGCCCCCCTCGGTCTCTCAGGTCCCCCCTCTGTCTCTCAGTTCCCCCCTCTGTCTCTCAGCTCCCTCCTTCTGTCTCCCAGCTCCGCCCTGTCTCTCAGTCCCTTATCTCTCAGCCCCCCCTCTGTCTCTCAGCTCCCCCTCTGTCTCTCAGCTCCCCCTCTGTCTCTCAGCTCCCCCCTCTGTCTCTCAGCTCCCTCTCTGTCTCTCAGACCCCTCCTCTGTCTCTCAGCCCCCCACTGTCTCTCAGCCCCCTCCTCTATCACTCAGCTCTCCCTGTCTCTCAGCCCCCCCTCTGTCTCTTAGCTCTCCCTGTCTCTCAGCCCCCCTCTGTCTCTCAGCCCCCCCTCTGTCTCTCAGCTCCCCATCTGTCTCTCAGCTCCCCATCTGTCTCTCAGCTCCCCCCTCTGTCTCTCAGCTCCCCCCTCTGTCTCTCAGCTTCCTCCTTCTGTCTCCCAGCTCTGCCCTGTCTCTCAGTCCCCTATCTCTCAGCCCCCCTCTGTCTCTCAGCTCCCCCCTCTGTCTCTCAGCTCCCCCCAGAAAAATGTGTATATCCAGGGCGCTCCAAGCATTTGAATCCTGACAGATAAGGTCTGTGTTGGAGAGGGTAGCAAATCTTCACACACTTTAGGCAGCACTCAGGGAGACAAGCAATCTCTAATGGAAACAGAAAAACAAACAAGGCGCCTCTAAGTGCAGAAGTATAAAACTTTTAATATCCCCTAAAAGGGTTAAAAACACTTACAAGATAGTGGATGAAACAGGCATGTAGTAGGTAAGTGCGTCCAGGAGATGTTCCAGTGGCAGGGCAGTCCCAGTCTCTGATGTTAAAGCTTCCAGGAAAGTCCACGATAACAGCTGATTTTGCTGTGAATGTTCAGAGGACACAGTAACGCTGGAGCCTGGGGATGATGTCAGAGGAAGCGAGACAGAAACCAGCATGGAACACGAACAGGAAGTGGACAGGAAGTGTGTCATGGAGGCGGGACGCGTTTCGGAACAGCTCATTGGTTCCTTCTTCAGCCAGGTCACTGGCTGAAGAAGGAACCAATGAGCTGTTCCGAAACGCGTCCCGCCTCCATGACACACTTCCTGTCCACTTCCTGTTCGTGTTCCATGCTGGTTTCTGTCTCGCTTCCTCTGACATCATCCCCAGGCTCCAGCGTTACTGTGTCCTCTGAACATTCACAGCACAATCAGCTGTTATCGTGGACTTTCCTGGAAGCTTTAACATCAGAGACTGGGACTGCCCTGCCACTGGAACATCTCCTGGACGCACTTACCTACTACATGCCTGTTTCATCCACTATCTTGTAAGTGTTTTTAACCCTTTTAGGGGATATTAAAAGTTTTATACTTCTGCACTTAGAGGCGCCTTGTTTGTTTTTCTTTCTCAGCTCCCCCCTCTGTCTCTCAGCTCCCCCCCTCTGTCTCTCAGCTCCCCCTCTGTCTCTCAGCTCCCCCTCTGTCTCTCAGCTCCCCCTCTGTCTCTCAGCTCCCCCCTCTGTCTCTCAGACCCCTCCTCTGTCTCTCAGCCCCCCACTGTCTCTCAGCCCCCTCCTCTATCTCTCAGCTCTCCCTGTCTCTCAGCCCCCCTCTGTCTCTTAGCCCCCTGTCTCTCAGCTCCCCCTGTCTCTCAGCCCCCTCCTCTATCACTCAGCTCCCCCTGTCTCTCAGCCCCCCTCTGTCTCTTAGCTCTCCCTGTCTCTCAGCCCCCCCTCTGTCTCTCAGCCCCCCCTCTGTCTCTCAGCTCCCCATCTGTCTCTCAGCTCCCCCTCTGTCTCTCAGCTCCCCCCTCTGTCATTCAGCTCCCTCCTTCTGTCTCCCAGCTCCCCCTGTCTCTCAGTCCCCTATCTCTCAGCCCCCCTCTGTCTCTCAGCTCCCCCCTCTGTCTCTCAGCTCCCCCCTCTGTCTCTCAGCTCCCCCCCTCTGTCTCTCAGCTCCCCCCTCTGTTTCTCAGCTCCCCCTCTGTCTCTCAGCTCCCCCCTCTGTCTCTCAGCTCCCCCCTCTGTCTCTCAGCCCCCCTCTGTCTCTCAGCTCCCCCCCTCTGTCTCTCAGCTCCCCCCCTCTGTCTCTCAGCTCCCCCCCTCTGTCTCACAGCTCCCCCCTCTGTCTCTCAGCTCCCCCTCTGTCTCTCAGACCCCTCCTCTGTCTCTCAGCCCCCTCCTCTATCTCTCAGCTCTCCCTGTCTCTCATCCCCCCTCTGTTTCTCAGCCCCCCCTGTCTCTCAGCTCCCCCTGTCTTTCAGCCCCCACTGTCTCTCAGCCCCCTCCTCTATCTCTCAGCCCCCCTGTCTCTCAGCTCCCCCTGTCTCTCAGTCCCATATCTCTCAGCCCCCTCCTCTATCTCTCAGCCCCCCTGTCTCTCAGCTCCCCCTGTCTCTCAGTCCCATATCTCTCAGCCCCCCTCTGTCTCTCAGCTCCCCCCTCTGTCTCTCAGCTCCCCCCTCTGTCTCTCAGCTCTCCCCCCTCTGTCTCTCAGCTCCGCCCTCTGTCTCTCAGCTCCCCCCTCTGTCTCTCAGCTCCCCCCTCTGTCTCTCAGCTCCCCCCTCTGTCTCTCATCCCCCTCCTCTGTTTCTCAGCCCCCTTCTTTTATCTCTCAGCTCTCCCCCTCTGTCTCTCAGCTCCCCTCTCTGTCTCTCAGCTCCTCCTCTGTCTCTCAGCTCCCCCCTCTGTCGCTCAGCTCTCCTCCTCTGTCTCTCAGCTCTCCTCCTCTGTATCTCAGCTCTCCTCCTCTGTCTCTCAACTCCCCCCTCTGTCTCTTAGCTCTCCCTGTCTCTCAGCCCCCCCTCTGTCTCTCAGCCCCCCCTCTGTCTCTCAGCTCCCCATCTGTCTCTCAGCTCCCCCTCTGTCTCTCAGCTCCCCCCTCTGTCATTCAGCTCCCTCCTTCTGTCTCCCAGCTCCCCCTGTCTCTCAGTCCCCTATCTCTCAGCCCCCCTCTGTCTCTCAGCTCCCCCCTCTGTCTCTCAGCTCCCCCCTCTGTCTCTCAGCTCCCCCCTCTGTCTCTCAGCCCCCCCTCTGTCTCTCAGCTCTCCTCATCTATCTCTCAGCTCTCCTCATCTATATCTCAGCTCCCCCCTCTGTCTCTCAGCTCCCCCCTCTGTCTCTCAGCTCCCCCCTCTGTCTCTCAGCTCCCCCTCTGTCTCTCAGACCCCTCCTCTGTCTCTCAGCCCCCTCCTCTATCTCTCAGCTCTCCCTGTCTCTCATCCCCCCTCTGTCTCTCAGCCCCCCCTGTCTCTCAGCTCCCCCTGTCTTTCAGCCCCCACTGTCTCTCAGCCCCCTCCTCTATCTCTCAGCCCCCCTGTCTCTCAGCTCCCCCTGTCTCTCAGTCCCATATCTCTCAGCCCCCCTCTGTCTCTCAGCTCCCCCCTCTGTCTCTCAGCTCCCCCTTCTGTCTCTCAGCTCCCCCCTCTGTCTCTCAGCTCCCCCCCTCTGTCTCTCAGCTCCCCCCTCTGTCTCTCAGCTCCGCCCTCTGTCTCTCAGCTCCCCCCTCTGTCTCTCAGCTCCCCCTCTGTCTCTCATCCCCCTCCTCTGTTTCTCAGCCCCCTTCTTTTATCTCTCAGCTCTCCCCCTCTGTCTCTCAGCTCCCCTCTCTGTCGCTCAGCTCCCCCCTCTGTCTCTCAGCTCCCCCCTCTGTCGCTCAGCTCTCCTCCTCTGTCACTCAGCTCTCCTCCTCTGTCTCTCAGCTCTCCTCCTCTGTATCTCAGCTCTCCTCCTCTGTCTCTCAACTCCCCCCTCTGTCTCTCAGCTCCCCCTCTCTCAGCCGCCCCTCTGTCCCTCAGACCCCTCCTCTGTCTCTCAGCCCCCCGTCTGTCTCTCAGACCCCTCCTCTGTCTCTCAGCTCCCCCCTCTATCTCTCAGCTCTCCCTGTCTCTCAGTCCCCTGTCTCTCAGCCCCCCATCTGTCTCTCAGCCCCCCCTCTGTCTCTCAGCTCCCCCTGTCTCTCAGCCCCCACTGTCTCTCGGCCCCCTCCTCTGTCTCTCAGCTCTCCCCTCTGTCTCTCAGCTCCCCCTCTGTCTCTCAGCTCCCCCTCAGTCTCGCAGCTCCCCCTCTGTCTCTCAGCTCCCCCTCTGTCTCTCAGCTCCCCCTCTGTCTTTCAGCTCCCTCCTTCTGTCTCCCAGTCCCCTATCTCTCAGCTCCCCCCTCTGTCTCTCAGCTCCCCCCTCTGTCTCTCAGCTCCCCCCTCTGTCTCTCAGCTCCCCCCCTCTGTCTCTCAGCTCCCCCCTCTGTCTCTCAGCTCTGCCCTCTGTCTCTCAGCTCCCCCCTCTGTCTCTCAGCTCCCCCTCTGTCTCTCATCCCCCTCCTCTGTTTCTCAGCCCCCTTCTTTTATCTCTCAGCTCTCCCCCTCTGTCTCTCAGCTCCCCTCTCTGTCTCTCAGCTCCCCCCTCTGTCTCTCAGCTCCCCCCTCTGTCGCTCAGCTCTCCTCCTCTGTCTCTCAGCTCTCCTCCTCTTTATCTCAGCTCTCCTCCTCTGTCTCTCAACTCCCCCCTCTGTCTCTCAGCTCCCCCTCTCTCAGCCGCCCCTCTGTCCCTCAGACCCCTCCTCTGTCTCTCAGCCCCCACTGTCTCTCAGCCCCCCCCTCTGTCTCTCAGCTCCCTCCTTCTGTTGCTCCGCCCTCTGTCTCTCAGCTCCGCCCTCCGTCTCTCAGCTCTCCCCTCCGTCTCTCAGCTCCCCCCTCCGTCTCTCAGCTCATCCTCCGTCTCTCAGCTCCCCCCTCTGTCTCTCAGCTCCCCCATTCTGTCTCTCAGCTCCCCCCTCTGTCTCTCAGCTCCCCCCATCTGTCTCTTAGCTCCCCCCTCTGTCTCTCAGCTCCCCCCTCTGTCTCTCAGCTCCCCCCTCTGTCTATCAGCTCCCGCCTCTGTCTCTCAGCTTCCCCCTCTGTCTCTCAGCTTCCCCCTCTGTCTCTCAGCTTCCCCCTCTGTCTCTCAGCTCCCCCCTCTGTCTCTCAGCTCCCCCCTCTGTCTCTCAGCTCCCCCTCTGTCTCTCAGCTCTCCTCCTCTGTCTTTCAGCTCCCCCCTCTGTCTCTCAGCTCCCCCCTCTGTCTCTCAGCTCCCTCCTCTGTCTCTCAGCCCCCCACTGTCTCTCAGCCCCCTCCTCTATCTCTCAGCTCCCCCTCTATCTCTCAGCTCCCCCTCTGTCTCTCAGCTCCCCCCTCTGTCATTCAGCTCCCTCCTTCTGTCTCTCAGCTCCCCCCTCTGTCTCTCAGCTCCCCCCTCTGTCTCTCAGCTCCCCCCTCTGTCTCTCAGCTCCCCCCTCTATCTCTCAGCTTCCCCCTCTGTCTCTGAGCCCCCTCCTCTGTCTCTCAGCTCCTCACTGTCTCTCAGCCCCCTCCTCTGTCTCTCAGCCCCCTCCTCTGTCTCTCAGCCCCCTCCTCTATCTCTCAGCTCTCCTCCTCTATCTCTCAGCTCTCCTCCTCTATCTCTCAGCTCTCCTCATCTATCTCTCAGCTCTCCTCATCTATATCTCAGCTCCCCCCCTCTGTCTCTCAGCTCCCCCCTCTGTCTCTCAGCTCCCCCCTCTGTCTCTCAGCCCCCCTGTCTCTCAGCCCTCGGTCTCTCAGCTCCCTCCCTCTGTCTCTCAGCTCCCTCCCTCTGTCTCTCAGCTCCCTCCCTCTGTCTCTCAGCTCCCTCCCTCTGTCTCTCAGCTCCCCCCTCTGTCTTCTCTCAGCTCCCCCCTCTGTCTCTCAGCTCCCCCCTCTGTCTCTCAGCTCCCCCCTCTGTCTCTCTGCCCCCTCCTCTGTCTCAGTCACTCCCTGACTCTTAGGCTGCTTTCACACTGGGGCGAGCATTAACGGTAAAACGCTGCTAGTTTTAGCAGCACTTTACTGTCGTTTTAGCTGCGCTATTCGGCTTCTAGCAGACGCTTTTAACCCCCGCTAGCAGCCAAATTAAAGGTTAAATGCGCCCGTGTAGCGCTGCTGCCGAAGTGCTTTGCAGGCTCTTCAGCAGCGGTGGCAATTCCTTTCAATGTGTACACCGCTCTTCCACCGCCCCAAAGATGCTGCTTGCAGGACTTTTTTTAATGCCCTGGCAGCGCTCCAGTGTGAAAGCACTAGGACTTTCACACTGGGACTGCAGCGGAGGCGTTTTTCAGGCACTATTTTTAGCCCAAAAGCCCCTGAAAAACGCCTCAGTGTGAAAGGGGTCCTACACTCACCCCCTCTCTTTTACACTCACTCCCTCTCTCTTACACTCACCCCCTCTCTCACCCACCCCCTCTCACCCCCTTTCCCTCAACCCTCCCTCTCTCTCTCTCTCTCTCTCATTCCCCTTTCTCTCACCCTCTCATGATATACAATAATGGATGTAGGGGCCTTTTGGTGGGCGTGATTTTTTTGGGGGGTGGGGGCACCATTTTATTGAATTAAAGTGGGCCCATCTGGATGAAGTCCAGGGCCAAATTTTTGTCCCAGTTCAGCCCTGTCTGGGGGGTTGTTGCTGACTCTAATCTCCACCCCCTGTCTTTTCCAGTTCTCCTTGTCACCTAAGAGTAGGACCCTTCACTGCAAAACAAAACCTCCTAGCAGAAACTGTGCAGCTTACCTCGCCAGACTTCCCCCAGAACAGCTTAGCTCACCTTCCTGCAGTGTTCTCTGCCTCTTGATTCTCCAGCACACTGCACTGCTGATGGGAGGGGGCGGGGGGATGTTAAGCAGAGATTACACAGTGAGTGCAGGACACTATTGGGGAAGGGGGAGACACACACCAGGATCGGAGCTTCTAACTACTGTACATACATCGCTGGGCAGTGTATGTAATTAGAAGCGATGACTGCTGTCCCCACAGTGGCAAGTAAGCTGACCTGAATGCTCAGTCCACCCTTGTCACTGCCGGAACACCGGGTATGTCAGAGAAAAGCACACAAGGAGAGGAGGAGGGAGGAGAGCACTCTGGCACTTCAGCGCCCCCCCTCTGCGGCGCCTGGGTGCGGTGCACCCTGCGCACCCTCCTAGGATCGGCCCTGTCCAACCATATAGCTCATGTAGAGGCTGTAGAGGAAGAACTTCCACCCAGGAGAGTCTGCAATATGCCCTCCAGACCACCAGAATCGGGCTCCAACCATATAACTCATTTAGAGACTGTACAGGAAGGACTTCCACCCAGCAGAGGCTGAACCTGGCAGGGGCGACAAACGGTAAGGGATATAAAAGTAGAGTAATGTGGCGCTTACTAGATGATCAATACAAACTAGTTTTCTTCAGGGAATAAATATAAAAAACATCACATGTGTATATATCTAATGTAAAAAATTAATTTAAATGCATACAGTACAAAAACATGTGCAATCTTCACAGAAAAGTGCAAATAACAGTGGCATCAATAATAACACTTCCAAGGATTTTGTGCAGAAAGAAATCCCATTTAGAAATAAAGTACAAATTACGCCAAAATATATATTATAAAAATGTAGAAAAATATATAAACGTGTCCAATCGTGCAAAAAAGTTAATCAAATAAAGTGCAAGTGCCAAAAGTCCAATAAATTTCCACCATCCGATGTGCGCTAATGGTTTGCGCCAGCCTCTCACCTCATACAGGTCAAAACAAGCCTCTCTGTAGATAGAGTACTGATTCCACAGCAATCAATTGGTTTCCAGGAAATCCACAATAAGAAAGCACCCACAGAGGAATCAATCTCCCAACTCATTCATAGAGATCACATGTAATGAAAAAAGGGGGAGGGCTCCATGGTGTAGTATTTCCAGAAAAATGTATTAATAAAAACGTAGTAACTCACAGTTCAGATTAGCACAATACAGCGTAGCAAACGTGGAGACTTCCGGTCTCGGCCGCACCCGGAAGTGACGACACCCGGCTCTTCCCTGATATGTTGCGTCACTGAACACGCGACTTTATCAAAGGACCCTTTGATAAAGTCACGTGTTCAGTGACGCAATGCGTCAGGGAAGAGCCGGGTGTCGTCACTTTGATTTACCCCCTTAATGACCAGGCCATTTTTTGCGATACAGCACAGGGTCACTTTAACTGACAATTGCGCGGTTGTGCGAAGATGTATCCAAACAAAATTTATGTTTTTTTTCCCCACAAATAAAGCTTTCTTTTGGTGGTATTTGATCACATCTGCGTTTTTTATTTTTTGCGCTATAAACAAAAAAACTATATTTAAAAAAATATATATAATGTAAAAAAAAATACTATATTTTTTTACTTTTTGCAATAATAAATATCCCCCAAAAATGTAAAAACAAATTTCTGCCTCAGTTTAGGCCAATATAAAAATCCCAATATGCATATATTTATTGGTTTGTGCAAAAGTTATAGCGTCTACAAACTATGGGATAGACTTATGGCATTTTTTTTATTTATTTTTTTACTAGTAATGGCCATGATCTGCGATTTCTAGTAGGATTGCGGCAGATAGATTGGATACTTTTGACACTTTTTTGGGACCATTGACACTTATGCAGCGATCAGAGCTAAAAATAGCTACTGATTACTGTATAGATGTCACTGGCATGGAAAGGGTTAACACTAGTGAGCGATCAAGGGGTTAAGTGTGTTTCCTGGGAGGTGTTGCTAATAGGGATGAGCTTCGTGTTCGAGTCGAACCCATGTTCGACTCGAACATCGTCTGTTCGGCCATTCGCCGAATTTCGAACATTATGGGCCATTCGCACCAAATTCGAGTGGCGCGTCACGGCCCATAATTCACTGCGGCATTGCAGTGCATTGCTGGCTGATAATTGGCCAAGCATGCACTATGATCCGCATGCTTTGGCCAATCACAGCGCGCAAAAAACGGAGAGCCATAATTGGCCAAAGCCAGGGTGGCTTTGGCCAATTATGTCTATGGGGGTTTAGTACACACCCCACCCTATATAAGGCCGCCTCCGTGGTGGCCTTGTGTAGTGTGTTGCAGTGGTTAAAGAGAGAGCTTACAGAGAGAGAGAGACAGTGTCATTTATATTGAGTTAGATAGAGCAGGCAGGCGAGTCAGTTAGCTGCAGTTACAGTGTGTAGAGGATATATATGCATCCTAAGTGTTGTATATATATTTATACACTGTATTCAGTTTAGCTAGATCCGTTCCTGTTATTCTCTATACTGTGACAGGCAGACAGGTGATTGTGCTAGCTGCAGTCAGTGTTTCACTTAGTGTACTGTGTGCTTTACACAGTGTTCACCTAAAGCTTACCTGAATACAATTAGTGGTGTTCTCATAATAAAAACACAGGCAGGGAGCTGCATTAAATTCATTTAGTGTACTGCAGTACTTCTGTCCTTTGCACAGTGTTCACTTAAAGGAACCTGAATACAATTGGTGGTATTCTCATACTAAAACCACAGGCAGAGAGCTGAACAGGTCTGAACAGGTGCACAGACAGCCAAACAAATGTTACAGGGGTGATAACCCTTCCTTATGTTTTCCAAAAAGCTTAAAAATAGATTTTTTGGCTGGAGCTACACTTACAAAATGTACCTGTTCCAAATTACAAACAGATTCTACTTAAGAACAAACCTACAGTCCCTATCTTGTTTGCACCGCCTGTATACTGCTGTTCAGAGTATATAGGGCCTTTTTTTTTATTTGGGTGCGGGGTTCCCCTTAATATCCATATCCATACAAGACCCAAAGGGGCTGGGGGGTTACCCATGCCATTTTTCTCAATGATTTTCATCCATATTGTCGGGACCAGACATTACATTAAAGCCGCAAGCAGTTTTAAATGACTTTTTTTCCTTTAGAAATGTCATTTTGTGCAGGGACAGTTCTAAACACGGGAAACACATGCCACTTCACAGGCATACTTTACCCCCAGGTACGATATTTAAATGAATATTTCACTTTATTTTTTCACTTTAAGCATTATTAAAATCACTTCTCCTGAAAAAACGGCCGTTTTTAAAACTTTTTTTTTGCATTGATACAGGTCCCCTGGGCAGGACCCGGGTCCCCAAACCCTTTTTAGGACAATAACTTGCATATTAGCCGTTATAATTAGCACTTTTGATTTTGAACGTTCAAGTCCATTGTATTTAATAGGGTTCTAAAGTTCGCGCAAACTTTCCATCCGTTCGCAGGTTCTGGAGCAAACCGAACCGGGGGGTGTTCGGCTCATCCCTAGTTGCTAACTGTATGGGGCTGGGTTGACTGGAGGAGGAGAGAGATCTCTGTTTCTAATCACTAGGAACAGACGGCCTGTCTCTCCTTCCTGACAGAACAGGGATCAGTTTGTTTCCACTGACAGATCCCCGTTCTGCCTGTCTCTGAAGTAATCGTGGGTGTCAGCCTGGACCCGCTGGATGGCTCCCCCCGCTCGTGAATGTGTGCCCACAAATCGATGTGTACGCGCCCGACGTACAATGACACTCATTTGTGCAGGGGAGCCAACTTGCCGCAGTACAACTGCGGCAGGCGGTCGGTAACCAGTTAAACGCTTTATTTGTTTTCATTTGATTATTGATGCACTAGCACTTTATTTGGATAGCACAACACATTTATGTTTATTAGTTGTCTATATTTACGTGGCTATATAGTGAGTGCATCTATCACTGTTTTAGGTTTTAGTCACTGAAATCATCCTAGTTTGGACACTCAATTGATTTTTATTCTTTGGTACTTGTAGTTTATCCATTTACATAACTCTGTAAATGAATGGCTGTGTGGGTGGAACCCCATATGGTCACTTTGTTTTTAAATTGTGACAGCGGGTTCGGGATGAAGTTCCCCTGCCTGCTGTCACAGGGAGGAGGTTTTCGGGAGGAGAGGAGGAATGACCTGGAACATGTTACATCTTCCACCCCAAATACAGGTTGAACATGTAACATGTTCCAAAGTGAACTTCATCGGATATTCCGGCCGAGTGTATGCCCCATCGGACTAAATTCCTATTGCAAAATCAGTTTGTCTGTATGGAATTCCGACGGGAAAAAAAACACGCATGCTCGGAAACAATTCGACGCATGCTCTGAAGCATTGAACTTATTTTTCTCGCCTCATCGTAGTGTTGTACGTCACCGCGTTCTTAACCCTTGAATGTTCCGAGAACTTTTGTGTGACCGTGTGTATGCAAGCCAAGCTTGAGCGGAATTCCGTCTGAAAAACCATCCAACTTTTTTCTGATGGAAATTCCGCTCGTGTGTACAGGGCATTACTTATCATTATTTTTCCTTTAATGATTATCCTCCTTTATTTCATATTAATTTTTATTTATTTTTTGCTGGTCATTTTTTCTCTGCTGGTCATTTTTTTTTAATGATTGACGTATGCAATGTATCATCATTTTTTCTTTAAATATCCTATAATTTTTTTTTTCGCCGCTTCTTCATGTTTTCAGTCTTTTCTGTGTATCTGGTATCTCATTACTTTTGATTTAAGGAGCATCCACTTTTCTGAGTAGTGTGTAACCTTTTTTAAGATGGGGGCGGGGGGAAGTATGAAATTTTCTTTTTACTCCTCCGCTCTTTAAAGGTTGCTATATGGAATAGAATCACTCTCTTTTTTTGTGTTCCTGTTTCTTGTTTTTAAAAATTTTTCTGAACAGGAGATTTTATTGGGTTTGTAGTTGCAACAGCTGAGTTTGATTTTAATGAGATGCACTTGTGCTGTCTTGTGATTTATGTGTTATAAATGTGATTGTAGCTTTTGCAACTTCTGTGGTTTTGACAAAGCACTTCCATAGTGTGAATAGCGTCAACCTACCTGCATTTCCCCTGCCTGTACTCATCCAGTGCTTTTAATATATATGCTTCAAGAAAGACTTTCTACTTTACTCTCTGTGTGAGTGTGCTGCCGATCCAAAGATTCTCTGTTCCATGTTTTCTGCTGCAGTGGCAGGGCGTGCACCCCACCTCACAGAAGCAACATTGGAGTGTTACCGATTGTATCACCCGTGAGCAGCGGTCTTTCTTTTGGCACATCTTTCTACTTGATCACCTCCCTATATACCCAACAAACACACAAAATCGTTGATACACTCTGGGTTGTTAAAGAGAACCCCACTTCACTGGTCTAGACACGACAGCATCCACTGTGAACAAGAGATGTCCCTGCACTGTCCCTACTCGATCAGGAACTTCTACCTGCACTGACAAACTGGGTCTCTGTCCCTCACCTACTACATGCTCCAGGCACGCCTTGATTGAGCAGGGAGCTGTAAATTCTGAGACAACTACAGAGTCTCTGAAGGAACAATGTTCCTCTTAAAGCGGAACTTTACAATGTTCTTTAGCAAGGAACATACATTCCACATTAATAATTATGCTGCCAAAATGAGTGTGTGCCGTAAATTGCCTCCAGCATTGTTCCTGTTTCTTTTTGCTGGAGGCTGCCATTTTGTTGAAGCCCAAAGCCCCAGCAGTAAATCATACAGCAGAACTAAACCCTTTGATTTAACAGTTTCAGAAGACAGTTACATTCCTGGAATGCCAGGATTGCTAACTGTCACATTTGCTTTTGTCCTGAACCAAAATGTCAAACAAATGGCTAGTGTTATAACTGATCACTTTTGCAGCACCATGGCAGTGGCAGCTCAAAAAAAAGCAGCTTCTTTGGCTGTAAAGAATAGGAGGATTTAAATCAGCTCTAAGGCTGTCAGCAAATTGGCCTCTACAATCTCGGCGGTGCCTAAAAATGCTGAGCAACTGAGCATGTGCAGAGCAGGGTGAGACAGTGTATTACTGGATTTTAAACAGTATAGACACTTATTTTTAATGTTTTACATAGCTTTACCTGCAAAAGGAGCCAGCCTGAAGTGATCTAGCAGGACCTAATTTTTGGACTAAAGTTCCACTTTAAGACTCTGCTTTTTCTGCACAGTGGCACAAAACGCCACCTACTGGATGGAGGCCAAATTGCACCTGCCTACAAGTACTTTCTTGACTGTGTCTGTTGTGCCTGCTTTTGAGGGTATCTACAAATTGCATTAAGTGATATTTACAACATTCAGAAACTGCCCACTGTGGAGAAAGAGGAATTGTGACATCACCTGACTGGAAACCAAAAAAAAACCCCCAGAAGAAATGAAGAAAAAGTTACATAGAATTTATGGGGCGCTAATGTGCAAGTGCAAATCTAGGCCAGTGGGATTTCATCTGACTTCCCCCATAAATAATGTAATAGTATGTTATAGTGCACCATGACACTATTCAAATTTTACAAAGCACGGCTATCTGGGACTACCAGCTGCTGCAAAACTAGAAGTCTTACGATGGATTTACTGTGAATTATATTTATTCACAAAAACATGCTGCTCAGGTTTATGTGTATTTTAAAGGCTGTTATGTACCTCTCAATATAGCAGAATATCTATCCTTGGGTTTATGCTTATGTCTTAATTAATCTCAAAGGTTACCATTTCTCCAATTCATAAGGACCTCATAAAAGACAATGGGATCTGTTTTTCAAAATTGTGAGCAAATAAACTTAAGTTTAACCCATACCAACCTACTAAATCCATAGAAGCTTTCAATTAATGATGAAAATCATTCAGGTTCTAAAACGTTTTCTTTGGTTCCATTTTTGTAAAGTATCCCCACTATTTATAATGGTGTATGTGTGTATACATGCGTACCTATGATTACCTATCTCTTGATATGGTAAAAAACCTGAAGAAAATATATTTGCATTTTAATTAATTATTCAAATAATATTTAGTCGGTAGGGATGAGCCAAACACACTTGGGTTTTGTTCGGAGTAGGCTTGGCGAACATAAGTAAAGTTCCAAACCCCTAACTGAGCATGCAGTCTGGCTGATCAGGAAAGGTGGGGACGCCGTCAAAACCACTTTGAATGAATTTTATTGAAAGAACACAAAAAATAGACCTATACAATACCAAGATGGCATTTTCCACTTTGCAGATCCCAAAAACAAGCAATATCTCATGCAGGTGAGTAAACTTTCAACAATACCCTCAGACATTGATTTGACCAGAACAACAAGACATCCTTGGGTTGCTGTTATGATTCTAATGGACGTTAAAACAAACCATGTAGAGCAAAGCAACAGGTTCACTTTATTGCACTTTCCTTCTTTCTCCACTTCTCTGTTCATCCGCCAAGAGAGAGAGAAGGAAACTTTGTGAAAACTCTGCATCACTCTAGTTGGAGCTTACACTGCCCCCTTGTGACAGTGGTGGGCCAATCACCAAACATCTGGACTTTTACGTGATTTCACTTCTTGTGACACCAGCTAGTTCTTTACTAGTTGCGGTTCTTAGGATTGTTCACAGATGTAAGTGAAAAAAGAAATAACACTGTAGAAGAAAAAAACAACAGTTAAAATGGCAACATACTATACACTATGTTATTAAAGAAAATGGGTCCTCAATATACTCCAATAGTCCAGATTCTCAACTTTGTCTAAATTAAATCTAGGGTAAAGTCCCCCTTACTGTTAGGCCGGACATACATGGATTGAAGTTCAGCTGGGACCGACCAAATCTCGATATTCTTTATGGTTTTACTGTGTTTTTACAAGATTTTTTTATGTGAGTGCGATCTACGCCATGCCTGGACCCTCCTTCGTCCCCCCGTTGTCTTCTGGGAGACACACAGGTCCCAGAAGACAGCAGGGACCAGTCAGAATGCGCAGCGTGACTCGCGCATGCGCAGTAGGGAACCAGGCTGTGAATCCGCAAGGCTTCACTTCCTGAGTCCCTTACTGAAGATGCCAGCTTCTCCACCCATAGCCGAGGGATGGGTCGGCTTTGGTTGAGGACATTACGGGCTCCCTGGACAGGTAAGTGTTCTTATTTTAAAAGTCAGCAGCTGTAGTATTTCTAGCTGCTGACTTTTTATTTTTTCAGTGGAACTCCCCTTTAAAGAGACCATACTCCTTATTATTTGAAGCTATTGGGAATCACAGCAGGAGAGTTCCTATTGGGCAGGAGGTTTTGGAGTGTTTAATGAATTAAGAGACCCTGGTGGATTATTATTTATGTGCTATATTACAATCTGTTGGAGGTAAGAGTCCTGTGAGCATGGTGGTGGCACACGTGTCTTAACCATATCAGCTCATTGTAAAATTCATTATCAGTGTGGGATGCCATTATAACGGAAGATGTAATGAGTTATAACATATCGGATGAAATCAAAATTTAAAGGAGAAACTTATTGTTGTTTATTGCACAGTTTTTTGTACATGTGTTTTGGACTTTATTGACATATCCACAGATTACACTGATAATTTGTTTTCAGGCGTTATATGTGTTTGATTGCTTATACACTATACACATTAAACACACATTTGTACACATTATATCCAGGTATACACATTATACACTGGTAAAATTTTGAATTTCTGTCTCGGGCATAAGGATCAACAGGAGAAACAGAAAGGACAGATCTCTGTAGCAGGTACACAGACAACATAAAAACGCTGACTAAGGTTCCAACTGTTTCTTGCTCTATTAAATAAAAAGTATTAATTGTTGCTTTCCTGTTAAAAATCATTTCCCCCAACCTCCAGTCACCAGGGATGATGGCAAATCTCCACAATTGGGACACAAACTGCATTTAAAACCAGACAAAGATTGTGCTGCCTCAAGCAGTTAGATTGCCAATGCAACCCCATCTATGATTACTTTTTATGTTATTTCTCTGTTAATTGTTATGCTACCACCCTGTGGTCACTGTGTGAACTGCTCTCATTTTGTATAATCCTTCCTTTTTTTTGTATGACATAACTTCCTTCCTCAGTTCCTGTATTGTTCCTGCAAGACATGTGTAGCGGGATATTCCCCTATATTGGGAAGAAACTACATTACCCATAACCCCATTCTTCAGATGTTCCACCGCAGAGACTCATGGGAGGGGTTATAAAAGGAGGAGGCGAGGCCGGGCTCGGTCTCTTTGGGGGACACGAGACTTCACAGACGGATCCTCCTGTGCGGATGTGTCGGAGTGCAAGGCCTGAAGCCTGAGGCCTTGCTCTGCACCAAAGAGCCTTCCACCCTTCCCTCTGCGAGCCTGGGTGGCATCTGACTTTGTGAGCTACAGGCTTGTCGGATCGGGGGCCCGATCGTTGGAGAGATCGAGTGTGTGTGTGACACGGCCGGTGGAGGTTTCCCGGACTGGATCCGTAGTCCGGCGGGTGAGAGGGCGTAAGCCCAGCTAAGATACTGTTACTGTATATAGGCCTATAGACTGCCGTGGCCTACAAGTTATTTTCATACCCCTTGGATTACGAAGTTATACTCTGTTGAAAGTGCACCACCATTACAGACCTGCCGGTGAAGAAGGAAGGACTAAGCTAAATATTAGAACCAGGCCTGGTGGGGATTCTAGCGTGTTTGATTACTGCGCCATAGGGCACTTAGTTAACGGTCGCCCGTATGGCGCACCTGTAGCGTGTGTTACTATATAGTGTGTTAGAGTGGCAGGACGCTGCCCTTAGGAGTGATTATCTTGAACTGTGATTACTGTTACCCCTTTATCCATATTGAGAAAAATGAGTAAAACACTTTACCTATTACAATTCATTACTGTGTCCTTGCTTAGTTATTCTATTGCATAGGACATATCATTGATTGTTAATACTAGCTGTGCCAGAAGGGGGTAGAGCCTATTGCCGGGGGTTGGCGGAGCTGCACTCAGGGCCCAAAATCGAATTCTGCGGCCTCCTTAGTTGGAGGTATCGCTACACGTGGGGGCTCGTGAGTCCGGGATGAAATGTGTGTTAACCCTGAGGTTTGGAACGGCTGTGTTTGAACTTTGCTGCCCGGAGGAGGTCCGAGCAGGTCGGCCATGTGATTGGCCAAAGTGCGTCCCTGTGCTCGAAGTCGTGGAAATTTCCCTGAAAAACCGGGAGAGGCCCATGCAGAAAGAGCGGGAAGAGGGAGGAGTCCAGCCGTGTGACGAACTACATGTGGGGACTTTTGCTGCACTGCGCCACGAGGCACCCCATGACTGCGCAATTCGTGGGAGGAGACTGAAGGAAGCCCGCGAAAACGTGCAAGTCGTGGGAGGAGTCTGGCCACGTGTGGAGATACACGTGGAGACTCCGGTGCGAGGTCAGCGTGTGATGGAGCAGCAAGTGGTCGGAGTGAACTCAGGCTCCCCGTGGATGCCGGTACCTTATCCTTTCAAGATGACTGCATTCGCTGCGCCCATTACAGACACGGGGATAAGGCTCAGGCCCCGAGGACAGTTGGCTCTGTATTCATGCAGAGACACGGAGGCCCTCGGTGTGATCTGTCCCGGATGCTCGGGACTGGTGGTCCAATTAAAGCCATTCGGGCGATGTGAGGCATGCAAGGAGTTCCTTTTTGAGGTTGAACCACACACGGAAAGGCCCCGGGCCCTACGCCTCAACTGCATCACAGGAACCGCCACTCCGGAGGGAGAGATCAAAGCCTTTGCGGAGTTTCCCGTGCGCGCTGACCAGGGCGAAGTGACTGCCCAACCAGAGACTGAGAGAGAAAAATCCGAGGACACTGCTTCGGTCACTACAGACTCCCTGCTCCCACCTCTGAAGAGGAAAGTCGGCCTGGTACAGGCATCCTGTAGTCGTGGTCGAGCTTCACCCCGCCGCTTGCCTGGCCTAGATGGCGCCGGTAGAGAAGAGAGTCCCGGACATCCCAGTTCTTCAGAAGGTCCAGGTGAGCCAGGGGCTGGGACTGTGGTGTTGGTTGGAGGTGTCGGGGGTCCACAGTCGGTGGAGCCCGCAAGGGAGGGTAGCCTTCCGTCTACTAGAGACTACCTTCCCGCCGAGATGTATGACACCTCCGACTTAGAGTCATTGTCAGACTGTGGGGATGACGGAGAGATAGGCGAACTGTTTCACCGGAAGGGCTGGGACAGACGCCCACTACCTGTGCTGAGTAAACCGCAGGATTCCCCCATGTCCATAGAAGACAGTACGCTCCGGGTGAAGGCCCCGGAGTTCTCGAGGAAATCTAGTCCTCCGACCAACTTCCCGCATTCAACTACATCACCCGCTCTGATGGTGGGGATGCAGCGTGCTTCGTTGCGGGCACCAAAGACAAAGAAACCCGAGATGGTGAAGGTACCTCGGCACCCGGAGGCCATCGTACAGCCAGGAGAAGGTGAGCGAGATGTGATGCCGCCTCTAGCCAGGTTGCAGAGACTTTTCTCCCAGAGAGTCGCCCGTGAATATGGGTGGGAGTACCCCTACTTACCTCGGGACTTATTGTATGAAGTCGAGGTCCTGCGACCAAGGTGGTATGACGAGTTTGTATGGGAAAAGCTTAAAGTACCCCATGCCAGGCGATACCTGTCATGTTCACCGCCTGTGTCTAAAAAGTTCAAGGACTGCAGAGCTGATTGGAGACTTGGGCGCCATATTCATGCCGATAAGGTGCTCATCTGCAGGAAAGAAGGAGAGGATGTCGAGTATTCGGTGGAAGTGTTTGACGGGCACCTGAAGCCCCTGTTTCTGCCGGATCCAAGGTTCTATTTATAGGAGAAGTGAGCTCCTATCTTGTTGCTGTTGAAACTTTCTGGAAGAGACATTCCCAGGCGCCTAGAACTGTGCCCTACTTTTGTTTTGATTTGGGCTTTTCTTTTACTCACTGGAGATTTGGGAGCTGTTGTTTTTTTTTCTCCCTTTTCTTCATGTGCCAAAGGCAGAGACTTTTGGGGTAGAGTCAGAGTAGGAAAGCAGGAAGAATGAAGATCTAACCAAGTGTCATTACCGCAGCGCTGTCACCAGGTGGCAGTGTTGTGCAACGGTTGTTTGAAAATTTTACATATGCATTACTTACCTATTGGAGTGAGTTGGTCTCTCGGCTGACGGACCCACTCATGCCAAGTTAACACAGAGTGTTAGGATGTTGTTTTTTGTTTCCCTTCTGCAGGAGATTCGTCGGTCAAGACTACTGAGTATGGGGTGGTTCTTAGACAGTGACGGGAGGGATTGTATATGTGTACATGACAGATGTTTTATACAAAAGTTTTAATGTTTTATAGTTCCCTTTTCTGTTGAGCAGGTCTTGGCACATACAGTATCCAAAATTTGAGGGATAGCCTCTGGGGCCCACTTCATGTCACCACTCCTTGGGAGACATGGGTGTGCACCTGACGCTGGGGACCAGCGTCAAATCACCAGGGGGAGTGTGTAGCGGGGTCTTCAAAGTTAGTGGGATACACCTGGGGGTAGAGAGACCCAGGTGTGTAATTATGTCAGGGATTAGACCCCTTTTTCTTATTCGTGGAGGATTGGGTGGTGTAATATTCTCTTTGACCAGTGGGTGTCAGTGTACCTACTGGCTCGAGGTAGAATCACTACCACAGTGCTACCCTTCTTTGTCCCTTCCTGGAGATGGTACGGCTGGGGCGGGGAACCCGCCGTGGTGTCGATGGGAGGAGATAAAAGGGGGAGACGCCCTCGCCACGAGGTCTGTTTTTGGAAGGGATCATCTCTTCACTCACCCAGGCACCTTAGGCCTGGGTGCGGGCGGTTCAAGGTTCCGGCCTAGGCGCCCAAGGCCTGGCCGGAATGAAGATGGAGTCCATCCCGGGCACCTTCAGCCTGGGGTGAGGTACTATTAAGGAGGCCTGGGACCCGGTGACTCCGACTGGGTCCCGCGAGGGTGAAGTTGCTCCAGGGCGCCCCTTGCGAGGGGACCCGCATCTGAGGTGAGGAGGCTGGGGGGGGTCACCCGTCCGAAGACCCGGTGCAGTGTCAACCCGGTGACGGATGGGCCTTCGGTAACTCCCTTGGAGGACATCTTCCCCTGATATGGGCTACAGCGCAGCGGAGGAGCTTTCATCAAGACTCCTGCAACCCCTGGTCATAGCACAGGGAGTGTAGGGACTAGGAACCTGTACAGTGCCTCGACCTGCTTCCCCATCGTATCATGCCGTTGCATTTGACTGTATGTGGAGATACGCAATAAACCTGAGTTTGGACTTTGATGGGTGTATGGACTCTGTTGATGGGAACAAAGGGAGATTCTGGCACGGAAGGACTGACCCTCATAACCAGCACACATTTGGCCCGAGGAAAAGATTGGTACTGGCCTTCACCTCACCCACATCCATGGGGAGGACATGGGCCGTAGCGCACCTCACTCTGTCGCTCGACATACCCCTAGCTAAAGAGGTCGGGGTGAGGCCGCTACACATGCATTGAGGCTCTGAAAGAAATATTCCTTTTTGACCTTTAAACACTGCAAATGCCACCATCTATTGCATTATATTGTTTGCATCAACTCTTTTGCATGTAACAAAGATATTTGTGGATGCCAAGTGTTTGGAGAGTTCAGCTGATGAAGATTGTCTACAGGGAATGTCTTGCTACATTAAAACTTGGTACACAAAAAACTTGACAGCTGCGGTCAGGAGGTTAGTACATCGATCTCCCCCGCTGAGCTGTTATGTTCTGACAGGGGGACAGCCCCCCACCAGAACACTCTGATTAGCGCTCTCTGCCATTAGCTGGAAGCACTAATCGGGTGTCAGTCGGCTCCTGGTTTTCAAGCATGCACGTCCGACATACACGGGCATAATTTTGGCCAGTATTTTTTGTCTAAATTAAATCTAGGGTAAAGCCCCCCTTACTGTATGGGTCTACCGACATTCTGCCCTTTTGTATGGGGCTTAAAGCTAGGCATAGAGGTCTGGAAGAAGGCACTATTACAACAACTGGAGTCAAACTAAAGATTCAAACCTTTTTTGGAGTCCCACCTGTAGTAACACATAAAATTTGGAATAAAGAGTGTCAGGAAGGAAACACCACTATTTAAATCAAACTATCACACAAAACACTCCAACAGCTTGAAAATATCAATATCATGTTTTTGTAACATGCATTATTTAATTTTTTTATAGCGGAAAAATAAATATAAAAAAGCAGTCAGTGTATCTAATTTATGTAATAATGAAATTACTGCAAATATTACACACATTTTTATTTTTTATTTAATAGAAAAATACTTACATATAATGAATGACAAAAAAAAAAATAATGAACATAAAAAAAGCTTGGGCTGTTCAGTATTTCACTTTATTCCACTAGATGGTGCCAGAGGAAAGAGAAAGTCCAAATGTGACACTGTTAAAAACTGCAATTTTCAACAATTTTTTAAATGTTACTCCAAATATTATTATTTTTTATGTATATATATTTTGTGGATATTATCATATTACTAATATAACACATTTTACTAATAGTTTGAAAAGTAATTGACTTTTCCATTTATGATTTCTTTGTCATTTTAGCGTGTTACTTTTTTGCTTGCAGCAAACTGCACTTGTCAGAAACACAAAAGACATATATTCGGAAGTCATCCTATATATCACATTATTTATTTGTTTAATATAAAAATCCCATCTAACAGGTATTCATACTGTATATCAAATATGCCCACTAGCGCATAACTTTTTTGTTGTTGTTGTTGTTCTATTACAGTATCTCACAAAAATGAGTACACCCCTCACATTTTTGTAAATATTTTATTCAATCTTTTCATGTGTACTCACTTTTGTTGCCAGCGGTTTAGACATTAATAACTGTGTGTTGAGTTATTTTGAGGGGTCAGCAAATTTACACTGTTATACAAGCTGTACACTCACTACTTTACATTGTAGCAAAGTGTAATTTCTTCAGTGTTGTCACATGAAAATATATAAAAAAATAATTACAAAAATGTGAGGGGTGTGCTCACTTTTGTGAGATACTGTATAGTGGCAACTGCCTAGAGTGTGTCTATTATTTTTATTTTTTTGTTTTAAGGTAAAGTAAGAGGATTTTAGAACACCTGTATCTGTGTCTCCACTGGGTAGGTTCAACCTCTCTTTTTGTCCTAGTGGTCCTTATCACTGGGACAGAAAAGGTTGACAAATCAAACGTTTACAGTTGTCAGTCACCAAAACAGGAATAGAGGGGATATCTTCCAATCTTCTTGTTCAAGTGACACCTAAAAGGGAAACTCCCCTGACTTTGTAGAGATTTCCTCTCACTCCCTATTGCATCCTTATGTATGAAGTTTAACAACTTATTCCGTCCTACCCCAAACTGTAGTAATGGAACTCGCTCATTTGACAGGTAAATAAGAATTATAGCTGCAAAGTTTTGCTTTCTTGATCACATTCCCACCTCCAGCCACCTGAATGAACACAAACAGTGCAGTTGAATTCTGATGGGGTCATCCACATGCTCTCCCTTCTTATAAGCAAATTGGCAGCACTGTGAATGAAGACAACCCTGACTGGCTCATGCAATTGTTCCTCCCTCTCTCAGTGGAGGGATTAGCAGAAAAGGGCAGCAGACACGGCAATGGTTGGTAAGGTGGATGAGTCTGGCAGCTGCACCCGTGATGGACTGAAGTGGGGATAGCTTAAGTAAAGGTAATCCAATGAAGAGGGAGTTGCAGTAGTCAGGGAGAGAGATAACAGGAAGTGAATTAGAAGCTTAGTGGTGTCATTGGTTAAGAAGGGGCATATTTTGGAGATGTTGCAGAGAGTGAGGTGGCAAGCCTTGGATAGTGATTGGATGTGTGGCCCAAAGGAGGGTTCAGAGTCCAGGATTACTCCTAGCACCCTGACATGCGGGGACAGGTTGATAGTTGTGCCATTGATGTTGACAGAGAAGTCAGGGGAAGGGGCACGTGGGGGAGAATATATTATAAGCTCAGTTTTGGATAGATTGAGTTTGAGGAAGTTGTGCATATCAAGACTGATATGTCCGTTAGTAAATTAGTGATATGTGAGGAGACTAAAGGGGTGAGCTGAGTGGTAGAGAGATAGATTTGGGTGTCATTGGTGTAGAAATGGTGTTGAAAGCCATGAGAAGCTGACCCAGGGAGGAGGTGCAGATCGAGAATAGAAGAGGTCCAAGAACAGAACCTTTGGGAAAACTTACAGAAAAAGGAAGAGGAGAGGAGGGGGTAGAATTGTAAGTAAAACTGAAGGTGTGGGGAGAACGGTAGGATGAAAATCAGCGAAGAGTACAATCATGGAAACCAAAGGAGTGGAGATTTTTGCGGAATTGTGGGTGGTCAACCGTATCATAGGCAGCAGAGAGGTCTTGGAAAAGGCATACAGAATAGTGACAATTGGTGTTAGCCGTTAGTAAATCATTTGTGAGTTTTAGGAGAACAGTTTCTGTGGAGTGTTGAGGGCGACATCTAGACTGAAGGAAGACGAGAAGGTTTTTCTCAGTGAGGTGGTAGCTCAGTTGGCTGTAGGTCAGGCGTTCAAGGAGTTTGGAGGAAAAGGGGAGTAAGGAGATGAGACATAGGTTGTTAAGATTGGTGGGGTCCAATGAGGGTTTTTAAGGTATGGGGATGACTAGTGCATGTTTTAGACAGTTGGGGAAAATTCCAAAAGAGAGGCAGAGACTGAACATGTGAGCTAGAGAGCGTAGGATAGAGTCAGAGGGTGACTGCAGTATTTACGAGGGAACAGGGTCTAGGGGGCAGGTGGTTAGGTGGTTATTATAAAAAAAAGTTTAGCAACCTTGTCTATAGTAGCGGGGTTAAATGAGGGAAATAATGAGTTTACCTGTGGACATGGAGTGTTAAGCGGGGGAAATAGCTGAAAAGTGGAGATCTCATCACAAATTATATCAATCTTATTTTTGAAGTGATTGGCAATCTTCTGGGCAGTGAGTGAGTTAGTGGGTGGAGGCAGCAGAGAACAAAGTAGAAAGGTAAAGGTAGAGAAGAGTTGACGAGTACTAGATGGGAGGGTGTTAATAGGAGTGATAAAATAAGTCTTGGCAATGTGGAGGCAGGAATTGTATTTTTGAAGGGCAGATTTATCCTTCTTATGCTTTTTTCTGGAAGACAACATTTGTAGAGACCTCAAAAGTACCAGACATTTAAGGTTCCACAGTAAAAAGGTAAAAGCATTAAGCATTAAACACAATGGTAAAGTGCAAAGAACATCTTTTAAGCGGTTCTTCAGTCATTTTATCATCTTTCCATCTATATTCTTTTTCTGCCAGGAAATACCTTATTCAGCCCACTTCTTCTTTCTTGTCTGGTCATTAACCTAGGCTTATGACATCATGCACAGCTCTCTCTCTCACTCTCGTGAGAGTTTGCCAGGAAGGGGCGAAGGATGATTCATAAGAGAGCCAATGAAAGCTGCAGGACTGCAGAGCTGGAGGTGTGCCTCTGTGTGTCTGTGTAAATCCAGGAAGTGAACAGGCAGCAGCTTCAGCTGCCCACAGTTAAAATGGATGCCCCCAGACTTAGTGGAGGGAGATTTCTGCAGCATATTTGGCAAGTACAGAATCACAGTATATATAAAATAATATGCAAAGTGGTTGGAGGGAAGCTTCAGAATGGCAAAGATGTTTTTTAACCAATTATGTGAGCAGACTGCAGTTCCTCTTTAAGAAGTGGGGGAAATTCACTGAACATTATTGTGCACTAGTTTCAAAAAATAATCTTATTTTTTCAAAAATACAGAATGGTACCCTTTAGAACAACTTAAAACTTTTGTTAACCCCCCCAAAAAAACACAGATTCTGTTCATTTTAAAGCATGTTACACAGCACAGTGCAGTGCAGATTTGCACTACAGCCCAATGAAACACTTTCTGTAGAGCAAATCTGCGAAATGCAAAAAGCATTAAAAATGCATTGGTGTGAGTCAAGCCTAAGGAAGCATTCACACGTAATTTTTATGGCAAGTTTTAGTGTTTAGCAAGTGCTAATGGTTACTTTGATGGTGTTTTTCCATTTTGTAACAGATATGCAAGTACTTAGCAGTTGTACCAATTTTGAGAGTTACCACCAGCAAAGGTAGATGGAGCAGGGGTGTAAAAAAAAGGCAGCAAGTAGCTAAATATAATACAAGAGGTGCTAAATGACCCTAATTAATTTGCAAACAGAGACCTGGTGTAGATATGGAACTACTTAGCAGCTGTACTAAATTTGAGAGTTACCAGTAACAGAGGTGGATGGAGCAGGGGTGTATCATCTTAATAAAAGCAGCAAGTAGCTAAATGTAATACTGTACAAGAGCTGCTAAATATAATACAAGAGCTGCTAAATGACCCTAATTCATTTGAAAACAGAGACCCGGTGTAAGGACATTGAATAACCGCCAGAAAGGCTCAGTAAACCGCAAATCAACACAGACAATTTGGAAAAGAGGATACCTTTTAATTGAATATAACAAAATGTTATTTGATAATTAATACACATCCCACAGAAAAGGCAACCTTTTGCTTCTATGTAGAATTTTTCATTTATCAACACTATTTGTATTATTGTATTTCACTAAAAGCAACCAGTGACTGGCAGAATCTTTTTATAAAGCAAACCATTACAACAGATATCCTTATTTAAATTAAACAAAATCCATTGCCCAGTACCTAAAAAAAATATATAAAAAAAACGCATATCTGCCTACAATACTTACCTTCAGTTCACTGAGATCCTCCACAAAAAGTCCTTACAGTAGAAGGTGCTCTTAGTATAAACAGAAAAGTCAGTGCTACTACCCATACATATAGATAGCAGAGCTCCAGGGTGCTTGATCCACAGTCGCTGGCTGAGTAAAGTAATGTAGGGAAAAAGATCTGCACTCCGTTTGTTGCTCTTTACAAAATCTTTGTTTTTATTGACAAGCCACAGTGAACAAACGCAAATGAAAATAGTTGACGCGTTTCAGCGTAGAAGGGCTTAGTCATAATCCCCAAGGCCTTATAGGTTGAAATGCGTCAACTGTTTTCATTTGTGTTTGTTTACTGTGGTTTGTCAATAAAAACAAAGATTTTTTTAAAGAGCAACTACCGGAGTGCGGATCTTTTTTCCTAGAAGGTGTTCTTGTTCCAAGTTAAATGAGGGCCCACATTTCAGATGAGTCCATGCTGTCATCAATGCACCATCACACCAATCTAGACTCACAGAACAGAATATTGCTTACATATCATCATATTAGAGCAGAAGGTGAAGGACATGTGATCAGTGGCGGAACTACCGCCATAGCAACCCACACGGGCGCTATGGGGCCCGCAGCCGAGTGGGGCCGGTGAAGATGAGCAGCCCTCAAATTTTCCACTCGAACATTCGCATTTTGCGAGTGGAAAATGGCTGTGGGCAAGCATGGGGCTGCCTCAGAGTGGGGGGGCGAGCACCGCCGGCACAGTCTCCCAACCAATCAAAAACACAGTACAGGTGTCCACAGAGTAATGAAATAATGCAATAGTGAGCATTCATCAGGATTTAAGCTCACCAAAACCCAAAGAGACTGTACCAGCATATCATACTTAGGAGCTCAGCATGCCCGGAATCAAGGGAGGGACTCCTGCCAACCCATGGCCGTGAAAGATGTATCGAAGTTTTGAGTGGATCCATTATGTTGGACTCTCATCTTGCTGGGGTATAACATGCTATATTAGAAGCCTTTCTCCCGCAACTTCTTTCGCACCTCCACAAAGGATCAGCTGCATTTCTGCAACTCCAGGATGAAAATACGGAAAAAAGTGCAGAACTGCATTGTCGTAACAGATGGTTTGTTGTTTCTGCACCTCGGCCAAGATGAGTTTCCTGTCTCGGAAATTGAGGAACCAAACAAGGATTGTGCGAGGAGGGTCGCCAGGGATTCCAGCACCTGTAGGGACCCTATGCACTCTTTCCACTTGGTAGGCATTTAAAACCCTTTGCAGAGTCAACACTTGCTTGAAGAAAGCTTCAGCAAAGGTAGCAGGATTATCCCCTTCCACTCCCTCTGGCTACCCCACCACCCACACATTATTGCGGCGAAGCCTATTCTCTGTGTCGTCGGACCACACCATCAGGAGATTTACTTGGCGCTGCAAGTCTGTGAGGGTTCTGTTGTGGGTTGAGGTGGAGTCCTCCACATCAGATATGTGGATCTCAGTACTGCCCAGGCGACCACGGACCTTATCCAGGTCCTGCCGCATGAGACCACATTCCAGGGGCAAGGTGTTTATCCTGGTCATGAGAGAGGTTCTACTTGGCTCTATTGCCATAAGCATGGCTGCTGTCGCCAGATCCTTTGATACGGCTGCAGGAGGAGACTTCCCTGGTTTGTCTGCGAGTTCTGGCTCCATGATCGGCCCGCTCTGCTCCTCAGCCTGCACAGCTACAGAGGATCTGTACTGCACATGTGGAGGCAAGATGGCCGTGGCGCGTGTGACAGGCGGGGAGCTCCGATGCCTGCCTATGGTTTGTTTTTTCCCGGAGGACTTCCTCCCTTGCATGGGCAGTACAGGAGGAGACCCCCAGGCAGGAGGAAGGGGTTTGCAGAGCAGGGCGACGGTAATCTGCTCCCCAGGATGGGATAAAAGCACAGGATGTCAGGAGCCTCTGCAGGACACATCTTCCCGGCTTCACATCCTAGCCACGGCCCCCTGAAAATTGGCTTTTAATTATCACTAGGAGTTTTAACATTGCCTAACAGTGTTATAATTTAGTACCAGTAGAATGCAGACCATATTACAAAATCTTTACATATCATTTTATATGTTGGTGGTTAAAATTAAAAATTTGGAACATGCTCTATTTTTTCTCGTCGTTTTTCACCTCATCGTTTTTCTCGTCGTGAAAAACGGCCGTGTGTAGGCTTTAACGAAGTGAAGAAAACGCGCATGCTCATATGCAAATTATGAGACGGGAGTGCTCGTTCTGGTAAAACTAGCGTTCATAATGGAGATAGCACATTTGCCACGCTGTAACGGACTGAGGAGCACGAGGCTGAAAAGCGCGAATCGTCTCTCACCAAACTTTACTAACACGAGGATCAGCAAAAGCAGCCCAAAGGGTGGCGCAATCCGAATGGAACTTCCCCTTTATAGTGCCTTCGTACGTCACCGCGCTTTGCTTGAGCATTTTTTTTCACGATAGTGTGTAGGCAAGGCAGGCTTGAGAAGAATCACGTCGAGAAAAACGTCATTTTTTTTAATGACATTAAAAACGGTCGTGTGTACGCGGCATTAGCCCTAATCCAGGATTGTAGTGGTCTCCATTTAAGTCTTGCTGTTATACAACACACCACTTTCAAAGAAAACTGAGTAAACTCAATGGAGTAAATGCACACACCATAACCTTAACTATAAACACCAATAAATAGTTGCCACTATATCAAACACCCAATTGCCTTGAATTGAATGTAGCATAGGTAACTAGGGAGAGGGCAATGGGTTTCCACATGCATCATATTGTAGCAAAACTACAAACTTTTATACCATCCTTATACTTTTATACACAAATAGTCAGACCGCTCACTAAATGAAATATTACAAAAAAGGTCGTCCATATTATAAAGGTTAATTTTTAGAGTAGCCATAAAGTCAAAGAGAATTTACAGGGTACTGGAGGATAAAAAGTGTTAGATATACTAAGGTAAATCTGCTCTTAGATAGGAATTCCTTGAATCAGTACAGACTATATATACTGCAAAGCATACAAAGTAAGTATATACTTTATGGTCAAAAGTAGTTGTTGTTGTTGATATCATCACACCTAAGTGAGCTTATTTGATTTCCCATCACAAAACCATAGAAATTAATATGGAGTCAGTTCCCCTTTGCATCTGCCGGCACTGGAGAGCTACAGTTCATTGAGGGAATCATGAATGCCAACATGTACTGTGACATACTGAAGCAGAGCATGATCCCCTCCCTTTGGAGACTGGGACGCGGGGCAGTATTCGAACAAGATGACAACCCCAAACACACCTCCAAGATGACCACTGCCTTGCTAAAGAAGCTGAGGGTAAAGGTGATGGACTGGCCAAGCATGTGTCCAGACCTAAACCCTATTGAGCATCTGTGGGGCATCCTAAACAGAAGGTGGAGGAGTGCAAGATCTCTAACATCCACCAGCTCCGTGATGTCGTCATGGAGAAGTGGAAGAGGACTCCAGTGGCAACCTGTGAAGCTCTAGTGAACTCTATGCCCAAGAGGGTTAAGGCAGTGCTGGAAAATAATGGTGGCCACACAAAATATTGACACTTTGGGCCCAGTTTGGACATTTTCACTTAGGGTTGAGTTATTTTAGGGGACAGCAAATTTACACTGTTATACAAGCTGTACATCGACTACTTTACATTGTAGCAAAGTGTCGTTTTTCCAGTGTCATCACATGAAAAGATATACCGTATATACTCGAGTATAAGCTGACCCGAGTATAAGCCGAGGTACCTAATGTTACCACAAAAAACTGGGAAAACTTACTGACTCGAGTATAAGCCAAGGGTGAGAATGCAGCAGCTACTGTGAGTGTAAGAGGGTCAACAATGCCCATTTGCACACCTTACTGTGCCCATTGCAACTTCACTAAGCCAATTGTCACTGCCCATTGCCACCTTACTGTGCCGATCCTCACTGTGCCCAACCTCACTGTGCCCCTAAAATTTAAATTGAACATTGTAAATTGTACCTGAAAAAAATTGAGAGGCTGCAGCGTCCATCGTTTAAAACTCGCGGTCTCTTCCTGGTCCCTTCCGTGATAGGCGGAACTGTGTCTGCTTATCACACCTATCACGAACGTTCTCTCATCCTCAGTTTCCCAGCAGACGTCCGTGATTGGGATGGGTGAGGATGAGAGAACGTTTGTGATAGGCGATTCTCAGCAGACACAGTTCCGCCTATCACGGAAGGGACCAGGAAGAGACCGCGAGTTTTAAACGATGGACGCCGCAGCTGCTCAATTTTTTTCAGGTACAATTTACAATGTTCAATTTCACTGACTCGAGTATAAGCCGAGGGGGGGACTTTCAGTCCCAAAAAAAGGGCTGAAAATCTTGGCTTATACACGAGTATATACGGTAATAACAATATTTACAAAAATGTCAGGGGTGTACACACTTTTGTGAGATACTGTGTGTATATATATATATATATATATATATATATATATATATATATAAATATATATTATACACAGTTAGGTCCATATATGTTTGGACAAAGGCACAATTTTATTTATTTTCAGGTATTCACCAAAACATATTTAACCACTTCAATACAGGGCACTTATACACCCTTCCTGCCCAGACCAATTTTTAGCTTTCAGTGCTCTCGCACTTTGAATGCCAATTACTCAGTCATGCAACACTGTATCCAAACAAAAATTTTATAATTTTTTTCACACAAATAGAGCTTTTTTCTTTTTTGCGACATAAGTGAATTTTTTTTGCAAATAAGTAATTTTTGTTCATAAATTTGGGCCAAATTTATACTGCTACATATCTTTGGTAAAAATAACACAGAATAGTGGATATTATTTGGTTTGTGTGAAAGTTATAGAGTCTACAAACTATGGTGTAAATCATTGGAAATTGATTACACCTGATGTACTGAAGGCCTATTTCAATTCTTGAGGCCCTGAAATGTCAGGATAGTACAAATACCCCCCAAATGACCCCTTTTTGAAATGTAGACAGTCCAAGGTATTAAGTAAGAGGCATGGCGAGTTTTTTGAAGTTGTAATTTTTTCCCACAATTCTTGGGAATATTAAGAAATTATTATTATTATTTTTATTATTTTACACAAAATTGTCATAATAACAAGTTATTTTTCACACACAGCATAGGCATACTTCCAATTACACCCCAAAATACATTCTGCTACTCCTCCCGAGTATGACGATACCCCATGTGTGAGACTTTTTCACAGCCTGGCCACATACAGAGGTCCAACATGCAGGGAGCACCATCAGGCGTTCTAGGAGCAAAAATGACACATTTCGTTTCCTGACTACCTATCACACTTGTGAAGTCCCTAAAACACCAGGACAATGGAATTGACAACAAAATGACCCCATTTTGGAAATAAACACAGCAACCCATAATCTATGAGGCATAATGAGTCTTTTGAATGGTTCTATTTTTTTCAAAAGTCTTCGAAAAACGTGGAAAGAAAATTAAAACGTATTTTTAAAGTGGTAAATTTATAAGATATTTCTAACACATAGCATGTACATAGCAAAAATTACACCCCAAAATACATGCTGCTACTCGTTCTGAGTATGGTGATACCACATAGGTGAGACTTTTACACAGCCTGGCCACATACAGAGGTCCAACATGCAGGGAGCACCATCAGGCGTTCTAGGAGCATAAATTACACATAAAATCTCTTAACAACCTATCACACTTTTGAAGGCCCTGGAGCACCAGGACAACGGAATTACCCACAAAATGATCCCATTTTGGAAAGCATACAAACCCAACGTATATTCTATGAGGCATGGGCTGGTGACAGGTACTCGGGTACTCTGATGTGCTGTTGACAGGTACTTGGGTACACTGATGGACTGGTGACAGGTACTCGGGTACTCTCATGGGCTGGTGACAGGTACTCAGGTACTCGGGTACTCTAATGGTGACAGGTACTTAGGTACTCTGATGGTGACAGGTACTCGGGTACTCTGATGGCAACAGGTACTCGGGTACTCTGATGGTGACAGGTATTCGGGTACTCTGATGGGGACAGGTATTCGGGTACTCTGATGGTGACAGGTATTCGGGTACTCTGATGGCGACAGGTATTCGGGTACTCTGATGGCGACAGGTATTCAGGTATTCTGATGGCTACAGGTATTCAGGTACTTTGATGGCGACAGGTATTTGGGTACTCTGATGGCGTTAGGTATTCAGGTACTCTGATGGTGACAGGTATTCGGGTATTTTGATGGTGACAGGTATTTAGGTACTCTGATGATGACAGGTACTCTGATGGCGTCAGGTACTCGAGTACTCTGATGGTGACAGGTACTCGGGTACTCTGATGGTGACAGGTACTCGGGTACTCTGATGGCGAAAGGTACTCAGGTACTCTGATGGTGACAGGTACTCTGATGAGCTGTGACTGGTACTCTGGGGCTGGTGACAAGTACTCTGATAGGCTGTGACAGGTCCTCTTTATTTGGGGGGAGATCGGGCACTGTACTGTACATTCTGTACATATTTTTCATCACCCACTGAGGAGGAGAACCCAGAAACGAAACTACAGTCATTTGTTGACATTTGTGACCGACTGTGATTGGACACAGGCGTTCACGTGGTAATGAGCCAATTTCATTGGCTCTTTACCCTGATCGGGGATGGGCTGTGTTCGAGGGACACGCCTCATCCCCGCACGCACGGACGGTGATCACAAGCCTAACACATGTGACCAGCTGTGGTTGGACACAGCCGGTCACATGGAAAAGAGCCAATTTCACTGGCTCTTTACCCTGATCGGGGATGGGCTGTGTCCGAGGGACACGCCTCATCCCTGATCGCCACACTCTGGGCCCCTGGGGGCCCACAGGAGCGGCGAGAACCCAAGGCCGTTATATGACATCCAGGGAGGAGATGTTTCTGCCGACGTCAGTTTACAATGGCCCGGTATAGAAGTGGTTAAGCTATAGTAATATAATGGACATAGGCTGAAAGTGCACACTCTTATGCCCCATACACACGATCATTTTTAATGTCATTTTTAAAACTGACGTTTTTCTCGTCATTTTTTTTCTTGTTTCCTCTCAAGCCTGTCTTGCGTACACACCATCATTTTAAAAAATGTTCAAGAAAAGCGCAGTGACGTACACCACGTACGACGGCACTATAAAGGGGAAGTTCCGTTCGAATGGCGCCACCCTTCATGTTAGTAAAGTTTGTTGAGAGACGATTCTCTCTTTTCAGTCTAGTGCTTTTCAGTCCGTTACAGCATGACGAATGTGCTATCTCCATTACGAACGCTAGTTTTACCAGAACGAGCGCTCCCGTCTCATACTTGATTCTGAGCATGCGCATTTTTTTTCACGTCGTTAAAGCATACACACTATCGTTTTTCACGTCGTTAAAAAAAACGACATGAAAAACGACGTGAAAAAAGAGAGCATGTTCGAAATTTTTAATGCCCGTTTTTCACGTCGTTAAAAATGCTCTGGAGCATACACACGATCATTTTTAATGGCCATTTTTTTTAATGGCATTTTTAACGGCATGAAAAATGATCGTGTGTATGGGGCATTAGGTTTAATTGGAGGGTATGTACATCCAAATCGGTGGAAGGGTTTAGGAATTACAGCTCTTAAGAATAGCCATCCCCCTTTTTCAGGGGACCAAAAGTAATTGGTTAATTGAATCAAAAGCTGTTTCATGGCAAGGTGTGGGCTACTCCTTTGATATTTCTTCATCAATTAAGCAGGAAAAAGGTCTGGAGTTGATTCTAGGTGTGGTAATTGCATTTGGAATCTATTGCTGGGAGCCTACATCATGTGTTCAAAGGAGCTGTCCATACAAGTGAAACATGCCATTGTAAGGCTTCAAAAATGAAACAAATCCATCAGAGAGATAGCAGCAACATTAGGAGTGGCCAAATCAACAGTTTGGTACATTCTTAGGAAAGAAGAATGCACTGGTGAGCTCAACAACATAAAAAGGCCTGGACGTCCACGAAAGACAAGAGTGGTGGATGATTGCAGGATCCTCTCTATGGTAAAGAAAAAACCCATTCACAACATCCAGATAAGTGAAGGGCACTCTCCAAGAGGTGGGCGTATCATTGTCAAAGTCTACAATCAAGAGAAGACTTCATGAAAGCAAATACAGAGGGTTCACCACAAGGTGCAAACCATTCATAAGCCTGAAGAATAGAAAACCCAGATTCGATTTTGCCAAAAAACATCTAAAAAAAGCCAGACCAGTTCTGGAAAAGCATTCTTTGGAGGGAAGAAACTGAGAATGACGGGAAGAAAAAAGTGTGGAGAAGGCTTGGATCAGCTCATAATCCAAAGCACACAATGTCACCTGTAAACCACGGTTCAGGCAATGGCATGGGCATGCATGGCTTCCAGTGGCACTGGGTCATTGGTGTTTATTGATGTGACAGAAGAAGTCAGATGAATTCTGCAGTGTTTAGAGATATACTGTCTGCCAGCCCAGATTCAGCCAAATGCATCAAAGTTGATTAGAGGGCGCTTCAAAGTACAGATAGACAATGATCCAAAACACACTGCAAAAGCAACCCAGGAGCTTTTGAAGGAAAATAAGTGGAATGTTCTGCAATGGCCAAGTCAATCATCTGATCTCAACCCAATTGAGCATGCATTTCACTTGCTGAAGGAAAAACTAAAGGTAGAAAGACCTACAAACAAAGAACTGGAGACAGCTGCAATTAGAGACTGGCAAAGCATCAGAAAGGAGGAAACCCAGTCTTTGATAATGTCCATGGGTTCCAGACTTTAGGCAGTCCCAGCCGCGTGGATGTTTTTACTGCTTTTTTCTACTAATGTTGGGGGGCAACCTGGTCCACACATCTGTTTTTACAACGAAATGACACTTGCAGTCCCCAAACAGTCTGTCTGCATAGTAGATATTATGGATAAGAATTTGATTCTGCTCTTGTTCTTTGCTTCCAGAATCTTGGTGGAGCGAGATTGGAGAGGATTCTGGAACAGAGATGAAAGATGTTCATCTGGTTGGCAGTTCGTCTGTGCCATACCACACTGAAAATTTGTTCTGATAAACGTTCAGGAGAGAAAAGATTCAGATTAATACTTGAAATATAAGGTTTCTGGAGGCACTGCTGAAGGCTAGAGCAGCGGTATAGTCGGGCTAGAGCTCCACTCCGTGAGGGGGAGAATACCGCTAATAAAGGAAGCCCGCGGACATTCAAACACACGCAAACAAGACACTTCAAACCAGAGAGGTGAGGGGAACATTTATATGCTAAAATGGTTCTTGGAGGTGCCCGTAATAAGTCCAAAACCAACCCTCACAGCGGGACCCCAGTGAAAGCAAATACTAAGCATACTAATAAGGCGCCATTTACCTCAGAGACACTCACCTCAGAGAAGAGGAACAAGTGTAAGCTGCCTAAACTATTCTCCCCAGAAGACTCTGAATCTGATACAAACCTAAACATGTCAGGTGAATCACAACAAGATGCTACAATTTCCTCAGGCATACTGAAACAATTTGAGAAAATGCTACATAAAGCTTTAAAACAAACGTCAGAACAAATCACCAATAACCTAAGTAAGGAAATCAGAGAATTGGGGCACCGCACTGAAGCTCTGGAGATGAAAATAGAAGACATAGAAAATTCTACTCAGGACTTTCTATATGAACTAGATACCCTTAAAGAGGAAAATATTACCTTACAAAATAAACTCGAAGACTATGAGAACCGCGCTAGAAGGTCAAACCTGTGCTTCAGAGGGATACCTGAGACATTAATAGACTTACAATCAACCATAACAGCGTTATGCCAAGAGCTATATCCAGGTATCCCTGTGGAGCGGCTGGAGATGGACAGAGTCCTTAGGGCTCTTATGGCCAAAAAAACTGATGGCCCCCCTCGGGACATCATTGCAAAATTCAATTTTTATAAAACAAAAGAACAACTCCTGGACGCAGCCAGAGAAAAGAATAACTTAACTTTTCAGGGCCAAAATTACCAAATCTTTTCGGACCTATCCCAACTGACAATTTCAAAGACACGTGCAATGAAACCCCACTTAATGGACTTACAACGCCATGGTATTAAGTATCACTGGGGATTCCCTTTCTCCCTGCGGTTTACTCACAAAGGTTCCAGAATCTCCTGTAAAACTCCAGAAGAGCTGCTGCAAGCACTCCAGGATCTTAACCTAACAGAAAACTCCTCAGCAGCATCATCATCAGGAAGAAGAGCCGCCTCTTCCTCATCTCTTCACAATTCATCCCAACCTGAGATGAATAATGGCAATCAGCATTAGTGATGAGCCGAACACCCCCGGGTTCGGTTCGCACCAGAACCCGCGAACGGACCGAAAGTTCGAACGAACATTAGAACCCTATTAAATACAATGGATGCGAACGTTCGAATTCTAAAGTGCTAATTATAAAAACTATTATGCATGTTATTGTCCTAAAAAGGGTTTGGGAACCCGGGTTCTGCACCAGGGGACATGTATCAATGCAAAAATAAGTTTTAAAAACGGTCGTTTTCCGGGAGCAGTCATTTTAATGATGCATAAAGTGAAAAAAAAAAAGTCAAATATTCCTTTAAATATCGTACCTGGGGGGTGTCTAAAGTATGCCTGTGAAGTGCCACGTGTTTCCCGTGTTTAGAACTGTCCCTGCACAAAATGACACTTCTAAAGGAAAAAAAAGCCATTTAAAACTGCTTGCGGCTTTAATGTAATGTCTGGTCCCGGTAATATGGATGAAAATCTTTAAGAAAAATGGCATAGCTACCCCATGACCCCCCCCCTACCCCAGCCCATTACCAGCCCCTTTGGGTCTTGTATGGATATTAAGGGGAACCCCGCACATAAAATAAAAAAGGCCCTATATACTCTGAACAGCCGTATACAGGCGGTGCATACAAGACAGGGACTGTAGGTTTGTTCTTATGTAGAATCTGTTTGTAATTTTGAACAGGTACATTGTTGAAGTGTAGCTCCAGACCAAAAATCTATTTTTAAACTTTTTGGAAAACATAGGTAAGGGTTATCACCCCTGTAACATTTGTTTTGCTGTCTGTGCCCCTGTTCAGAACATTTCACCTCACTTTCCGTCCTAATGACAACTGTTTTTGAAATGTGGTGTTTTTCTTGAAACAAGGATTGCTGATAAAGCATCAGTACAGAGGAGACACCTTTCTCCCATATTTATTCTTACAGGAGAGAATTTTCCTTCCTAGTGGTAGATTTCCTCTCACTTCCTGTTGTCTTCTTGCGTTTGCAAGTAGGAGTCGTTTGTAAGTTGGATGTTTGAAAGTAGGGACCTGCCGTATATACTCTGCAGAAATAGGCCCCTTAGTTGTTGGTGTTGGCACAACACTGTAAGCACTCACAGTTACTCTTGGTTGGTGCTGGAACGCCCTGCTGTCAACTATTATATCAGGAATTTTAATTACATATAATTGTTGAACAGTGGTAGTAAAAATTGGGCCTTTGATGGTGGTGCTGGTGCCACAACACTGTAAGCCCTGACAGTTACTCTTGGTGGGTGCAGCAATGGGCCCTGCTGTGAATTATTAGATCAAGAATTGTAATTACATGCCCCTGTTGAACAGGGGCTGAAAAATTGGGCCTTAGGCACTGGTGGCACAACACTGCAACCCTTCACAGATACTGTACTTGGAGCACAGCAATGAGCCCTGTTGCAAAGTATTGCTTCAAAAATTGTAATGACACGCCCCTGTTAAACAGGGGCTGAAAAATTGGGCCTTAGGCACTGGTGGCACAACACTGCAACTCCTCACAGATACTGTACTTGGAGCACAGCAATGAGCCCTGTTGCAAAGTATTGCTTCAAAAATTGTAATTACACGCCCCTGTTAAACAGGGGCTGAAAAATTGGGCGTTAGGCACTGGTGGCGGCACCCATAAACAAAAATGATCTTCCAAGCTATCATCATCAATCGTATCATTGAGGACTCGGAGGAGGAGGATAGCCAGTCAACATAACAGCACAGGCACTCAGCATCAGCATCAGTCTTGAAGGGATGTGACATTTTAAAATCAATTAGTCTGTTATATCAGCATCAGGTGTGTGGTAGCTGGTGGTGATCCAAGACTGGTTCATCTTGATGAAAGTCAGTCGATCAACCGAGTCGGTGGACAGGCGCACCCTGTGATCCGTGACAAATCCTCCAGCAGCACTGAATGTGCGTTCCGAAAGAACGCTGGATGCAGGACAGGCCAGTAGCTCAATTGCATACTGTGCAAGCTCTGGCCAGTGATCCATCCTCAAGACCCAGTAAGCCAGAGGATTTTCGGTGGGGAAGGTGTCCAAGTCTGACCTTGCCCCTAGATATTCCTGCACCATGTTTATCAGACGCTGGCGATGGTTGCTGGAACCGATCATACTTTGGGGCTGCGGACTAAAGAATTGTCTGAACGCATCGGTCAGACGGCCACCTTCCCCACCGCTCCTTCTTTGACTGGCCGAAGCCTCAGCAACTCGTTGTCCAGGACCAGGAGTTTGCAACCTCCCAGTCTCTGGGAACGCGTTGCACAGACCTTTCTGCAAGGCCTCCCGGAGTTGTCTCATCCTCTGCTCCCTCTGCGACGGTAACATAAGGTCCGCAACCTTACCCTTGTACCGTGGATCAAGGAGAGTGGCCAGCCAGTAATGGTCCCTCTCCTTGATCCGAAGAATACGAGGATCCTTCCGCAGACTTTGCAGGATCAGGGAGGCCATGCAGCGTAGGTTTGCTGAGGCATTCGCTCCGGAGTCCTCTGGGTCACTAAGGACGACATGATCCGCAGCCACCTCCTCCCAGCCACGTACAAGTCCACTGGTTTCTTGGGACTGTAAATCATCCCTAAAAGACTGCTGCTGATGATGCTGAGTGCCAGCCTCCACCTCCATGCTGACACAATCCTCCTCCTCCTCCTCCTCCTCCTCCTCCTCTTCCTGTGCGATGGGTGGGACAGAAGGAACACTGTCTGGGTAAAGGGGGCCTTGAGAGGCAAGGAAGTCCTCCTCTTCCTGCCTCTGTTCTGCCTCAAGTGCCCTGTCCATTATTCCACGCAGCGTGTGCTCCAACAGGTGGACAAGAGGTACAGTGTCACTGATGCATGCACTGTCACTGCTCACCATCCTCGTGGCCTCCTCAAATGGTGCCAGGACAGTGCATGCATCCCTGATCATGCCCCACTGGCGTGGAGAAAAAAAACCAAGCTCCCCTGACCCTGTCCTGGTGCCGTAGTCGCACAGGTACTCATTGATGGCCCTCTGCTGCGTGTGCAGCCGCTGCAGCATGGCCAACGTTGAGTTCCACCTGGTGGGCATGTCACATATAAGGCGGTTCTTGGGCAGGTTCAACTCCTTTTGCAGCTCAGCCAGGCGAGCACTGGCATTATAAGATCTGCGGAAATGCACACAGACTTTCCTGGCCTGCCTCAGGACATCCTGTAAGCCCGGGTACCTGCCCAAGAAGCGCTGCACCACCAGGTTAAGGACGTGAGCCACACAGGGCACATGGGTCAGTTGTCCCTGTCGGAGGGCGGAGAGGAGGTTGGTGCCATTGTCGCAAACCACCATTCCTGGCTTAAGCTGGCGTGGCGTCAACCACCTCTCGGCCTGGCCCTGCAGAGCAGACAGGACCTCTGCCCCAGTGTGGCTTCTGTCCCCCAAACACACCAGCGCAAGCACGGCATGGCATCTTTTTGCCTGCGTACTTGCGTAGCCCCGTGAACGGCTACGGAGCACCGCTGGTTCATAGGACAAACCACAGGAAGAGGCCATGGAGGAAGAAGAAGAGGAGGGGGTGGAGGAGAGAGGTGTGTCACAACCAGTAGTAGCATTTTGGAGGCGTGGCGGTGGGACAACCTCCAACACTACTGCACCTTGTCCTGAATCCTTCCCAGCTGCCAAAAGAGTGACCCAATGGGCCGTGAAAGAAAGGTAACGTCCCTGTCCATGCCTGCTGGACCATGAGTCAGCGGTAATATGCACCTTACCGCTGACCGCCCTGTCCAGCGAGGCCAAGACATTGCCTTCCACATGCCGGTAGAGAGCCGGAATAGCCTTCCGTGAGAAAAAGTGGCGTTTGGGAACCTGCCACTGAGGAACCGCACATTGCACAAACTCACGGAAGGGGGCCGAGTCTACCAACTGAAAAGGCAGCAGTTGAAGCGCTAGCAATTTAGCCAAGCTAGCATTCAACCGCTGGGCATGTGGATGGCTGGGAGTGAACTTCTTTCGACGGTCCAGCAGCTGGGGCAGGGAAATTTGCCTGCTAGAATCGGACGTCGGTGTACTGCTAGCAGAGTGGGCGCAAGTACTTGGCTGTGACACACCTAATTCTACACCTTCATTCCTCTCAGTGCATGTTTCAGAGAGGACTGAAGTTATAGTGGGGTTGGAGATCCCAGCTGATGCGGTGCAAGGAGAGGTCCGCTTTGTTCTTTGGTGTGGGTCTTTGAGGTAGGCTTGCCAACGAGCTGCATGGCAGGTCAACATATGTCTGGTCAGGCATGTGGTACCCAAGCGGCTGATGTTTTGGCCACGCGATATACGCTTGAGACATATGTTGCAAACAGCAGCTGTGCGATCTGATGCACTAGCCTCAAAAAAGGCCCACACCAAAGAACTTTTTGAATGACGGGCAGAGGCAGCGCCCTGCACAGGCGGAGCTCTGCGGTGTGATTCCGTCGGTGTACTGCCCTTACGCTGGCCACCAAAGGGCATCCTGCCTCGTTGGAGATGTGCCTCCTCCTCATCCTCCTCCTCCTCCTCTCTCCTATTAGGCACCCACGTGGAGTCATTGACCTCATCATCCCCTCCCTCCTCATCACTGGAGCCAATCTGGCAGTATGCTGCAGCTGCTGGAACATGACTGCCAGATTGGTGTCCTTCTTGAGCATCCCCTCTGTCTGCTCTCACGCTACTGCCTTCCTCTAGCTGGGTTTCATCATCAGACCCTTCGAAACGCTGGGCATCCTCCTGGAGCATGTACCCAACACTGTGCTGAAACAGTTCGGGGGACTCCTCAGGAGGAGGACATGGTGGGTCTAGGGAAGGAGTGACTGATGATTTGTCTGACATTGATACCAGGGAAGACGACGCTTTGGCAGCTGCTTTTCCAGTACCCTGAGCCTGGGTGAGAGAGGATGAGGAGGAGGAGGAGGGCTTGGTCATCCACTCTACCAAGTCTTCGGCATGATGTGGCTCAACATGTCCAGCTGCCGAAAAGAAGGACAAGCGTGTCCCATGGCCATGTGCTGATGACAATGCACCGCGTCCACGACCAGCACTGTTGCCCCCAGACACAGAGCCTGCTTGCCCTCTTTTATTGCCTCCTGAATGTCTGCCTCTCCTTGTTTGCCTTCCAGACATTCTAATAGATGGCCTGCAGGGAGATGGGAAAAAAGCAATAAGGGCTACCTTGAGGTGTCCTTCTCTGTCCCTTGAAACAAGGACTTTCACAGTGAAAGAAACTGACACTGTCCCTACCTAGAGTTTTCTGTCCCTAGAATAAATGTTTTTTTTAATCACAATATAGCACAAGGACAATTCACTCAATGTCTCTCCAGGTCCCTGGAAACAAGGACTTGCAGAGTGAAAGAAACTGACACTGTCCCTACCTAGAGTTTTCTGTCCCTAGAATAAATGTTTTTTTTAAGCACAATATAGCACAAGGACAATTAACTCACTGTCCTTACAGGTCCCTGGAAACAAGGACTTGCAGAGTGAAAAAAAAAAAACACTCTCCCTACCTACAGTTTTCTGTCCCTAGAAAAAATGTTTTTTTTAATCACAATATAGCACAAGGAAAATTAACTCACTGTCCTTACAGGTCCCTGGAAACAAGGACTTGCAGAGTGAAAGAAACTGACACTGTCCCTACCTAGAGTTTTCTGTCCCTAGAATAAATGTTTTTTTTAAGCACAATATAGCACAAGGACAATTAACGCACTGTCCTTACAGGTCCCTGGAAACAAGGACTTGCAGAGTGAAAGAAAAAAAACACTCTCCCTACCTACAGTTTTCTGTCCCTAGAAAAAATGTTTTTTTTAAGCACAATATAGCACAAGTAAAATTAACTCACTGTCCTTACAGGTCCCTGGAAACAAGGACTTGCAGAGTGAAAGAAAAAAAACACTCTCCCTACCTACAGTTTTCTGTCCCTAGAAAAAATGTTTTTTTTAATCACAATATAGCACAAGGAAAATTAACTCACTGTCCTTACAGGTCCCTGGAAACAAGGACTTGCAGAGTGAAAGAAACTGACACTGTCCCTACCTAGAGTTTTCTGTCCCTAGAATAAATGTTTTTTTTTTAATCACAATATAGCACAAGGACAATTAACTCACTGTCCTTACAGGTCCCTGGAAACAAGGACTTGCAGAGTGAAAGAAACTGACACTGTCCCTACCTAGAGTTTTCTGTCCCTAGAATAAATGTTTTTTATAAGCACAATATAGCACAAGGACAATTAACTCACTGTCCTTACAGGTCCCTGGAAACAAGGACTTGCAGAGTGAAAGAAAAAAAACACTCTCCCTACCTACAGTTTTCTGTCCCTAGAAAAAATGTTTTTTTTAAGCACAATATAGCACAAGGAAAATTAACTCACTGTCCTTACAGGTCCCTGGAAACAAGGACTTGCAGAGTGAAAGAAACTGACACTGTCCCTACCTAGAGTTTTCTGTCCCTAGAATAAATGTTTTTTTTAATCACAATATAGCACAAGGACAATTAACTCACTGTCCTTACAGGTCCCTGGAAACAAGGACTTGCAGAGTGAAAGAAACTGACACTGTCCCTACCTAGAGTTTTCTGTCCCTAGAATAAATGTTTTTTTTAAGCACAATATAGCACAAGGACAATTAACTCACTGTCCTTACTGGTCCCTGGAAACAAGGACTTGCAGAGTGAAAGAAAAAAAACACTCTCCCTACCTACAGTTTTCTGTCCCTAGAAAAAATGTTTTTTTTAAGCACAATATAGCACAAGTAAAATTAACTCACTGTCCTTACAGGTCCCTGGAAACAAGGACTTGCAGAGTGAAAGAAAAAAAACACTCTCCCTACCTACAGTTTTCTGTCCCTAGAAAAAATGTTTTTTTTAATCACAATATAGCACAAGGAAAATTAACTCACTGTCCTTACAGGTCCCTGGAAACAAGGACTTGCAGAGTGAAAGAAACTGACACTGTCCCTACCTAGAGTTTTCTGTCCCTAGAATAAATGTTTTTTTTAATCACAATATAGCACAAGGACAATTAACTCACTGTCCTTACAGGTCCCTGGAAACAAGGACTTGCAGAGTGAAAGAAACTGACACTGTCCCTACCTAGAGTTTTCTGTCCCTAGAATAAATGTTTTTTTTAAGCACAATATAGCACAAGGACAATTAACTCACTGTCCTTACAGGTCCCTGGAAACAAGGACTTGCAGAGTGAAAGAAAAAAAACACTCTCCCTACCTACAGTTTTCTGTCCCTAGAAAAAATGTTTTTTTTAATCACAATATAGCACAAGGAAAATTAACTCACTGTCCTTACAGGTCCCTGGAAACAAGGACTTGCAGAGTGAAAGAAACTGACACTGTCCCTACCTAGAGTTTTCTGTCCCTAGAATAAATGTTTTTTTTAATCACAATATAGCACAAGGACAATTAACTCACTGTCCTTACAGGTCCCTCGAAACAAGGACTTGCAGAGTGAAAGAAAAAAAACACTCTCCCTACCTACAGTTTTCTGTCCCTAGAAAAAATGTTTTTTTTAATCACAATATAGCACAAGGAAAATTAACTCACTGTCCTTACAGGTCCCTGGAAACAAGGACTTGCAGAGTGAAAGAAACTGACACTGTCCCTACCTAGAGTTTTCTGTCCCTAGAATAAATGTTTTTTTTAATCACAATATAGCACAAGGACAATTAACTCACTGTCCTTACAGGTCCCTGGAAACAAGGACTTGCAGAGTGAAAGAAACTGACACTGTCCCTACCTAGAGTTTTCTGTCCCTAGAATAAATGTTTTTTTTAAGCACAATATAGCACAAGGACAATTAACTCACTGTCCTTACAGGTCCCTGGAAACAAGGACTTGCAGAGTGAAAGAAAAAAAACACTCTCCCTACCTACAGTTTTCTGTCCCTAGAAAAAATGTTTTTTTTAATCACAATATAGCACAAGGAAAATTAACTCACTGTCCTTACAGGTCCCTGGAAACAAGGACTTGCAGAGTGAAAGAAACTGACACTGTCCCTACCTAGAGTTTTCTGTCCCTAGAATAAATGTTTTTTTTAATCACAATATAGCACAAGGACAATTAACTCACTGTCCTTACAGGTCCCTGGAAACAAGGACTTGCAGAGTGAAAGAAACTGACACTGTCCCTACCTAGAGTTTTCTGTCCCTAGAATAAATGTTTTTTTTAAGCACAATATAGCACAAGGACAATTAACTCACTGTCCTTACAGGTCCCTGGAAACAAGGACTTGCAGAGTGAAAGAAAAAAAACACTCTCCCTACCTACAGTTTTCTGTCCCTAGAAAAAATGTTTTTTTTAATCACAATATAGCACAAGGAAAATTAACTCACTGTCCTTACAGGTCCCTGGAAACAAGGACTTGCAGAGTGAAAGAAACTGACACTGTCCCTACCTAGAGTTTTCTGTCCCTAGAATAAATGTTTTTTTTAATCACAATATAGCACAAGGACAATTAACTCACTGTCCTTACAGGTCCCTGGAAACAAGGACTTGCAGAGTGAAAGAAACTGACACTGTCCCTACCTAGAGTTTTCTGTCCCTAGAATAAATGTTTTTTTTAAGCACAATATAGCACAAGGACAATTAACTCACTGTCCTTACAGGTCCCTGGAAACAAGGACTTGCAGAGTGAAAGAAACTGACACTGTCCCTACCTAGAGTTTTCTGTCCCTAGAATAAATGTTTTTTTTAAGCACACTATAGCAGAAGCACAAAACACACTGACACTCTCCCTACCTATCCTTCTCTTTCCCTAAACTAAAGGAATCCAGGTTAAGCAAGAAAGAAATAACAGTCACTGTCCCTGCCTATGCTACTCTATCCCTGCTCCGGAACACACTACACTGGGCCGCCGTGCTGGCGGCCTTTTATAGTGTGGGGCGTGTACTAAACACCCTCAGCAATAATTGGCCACAGGCATCCTGCCTGTGGCCAATCATTGCTCTCCTCGCTGCCGGCGCTGTGATTGGCCAAGCATGCGGGGTCACAGTGCATGCTTGGCCAATCACAGCGCCTGGATGACACTGCGATGGCGTAGTGCATTGTGGGCCGTTCGCGTCACTCGAATTTGGCGCGAACGGCCCAAATCGTTCGATCTTCGTCGAACGATCGAACAGCCAATGTTCGAGTCGAACGTATGTTCGACTCGAACACGAAGCTCATCCCTAATCAGCATACCCACAAAAGAGGATGATTTGCAGCTTCACCCCAAGCTCAAGATAACTCCATGGACTGACAGAACTTTATGATGACACCCCTCTAACTGCTACGGCTGCTGCAGCATCCTGTACAAAAACAGCAAGACAACAACTGATGAAACAACCTCCTTCACTCAAACCTTGACATTCTTTCTGACATAACAGTGTATGTCCCAAACCTTGGGGACATTCCTAACCCTAATACATTTATTAACCCCTAACGGAAAATAGACTTATGGAACAAACTTTCCATCCTGCAATAAATTTATTTTTTATTTTTATTTTTCATTCATTTTTATCTTAATAATTTTGCTTCAATCTTGCATAAGATTGAAATATGCTAATGATAAAACCTATGGAAATTGGCTAGCAAAACATTTTCTTTTTCTTTTTCGCTTAATTAACATTTTATGGGAGAACAGCAATGCAGTCAATTGCTGAACAAAATCTCCTCTACATATTTTTCTAAATTTTTCTCTGACCTAGTAATAAGCTTTCTAACTTTAGAGGCAATTCTGGTCCTCATCTACTACAAAACATTAATGGATCTTGCCTAAATAATGGATCCATTAATTTGTTTAACGAATATTTTTATCTTTTTTTATTTTTTACCCTCATTTATCAATTTTGCCTCATTTTTACATACAATATTGATGCAAACTTATGCTATTGCTAAAATAAGTTTGCAATCTCTTTTTTTTTTTTTTTATCCTTTTTGGCCATATGGCCCCTGTTGCAGTTCAATTGTTAAGCAATCATTCTCTATTAGGATTTTTTATTAAATTGCCAACGTTGAAAATAGTTCATACAAATACAAGTTTAAGTGTATTCTGATCCGCTTATCTAAAACATACAATAATTGACCGACTACACTCCCATAGGTTAAAACATATCTTGGTTATGGTACTTTACTGTAATATCAGGTTTCGTTAGTATCATCCCATTTAGTAAACTCCAGATTCCCCCCCCCCCCCACATACTATACTCAATTATCTCCTATTAGGCCTCGTACACACGACCGAGTTTCTCGGCAAGAACCAGCAAGAAACTTGCTGGCAGAGATGTCTTGCCGAGAAACTCGTTCGTGTGTATGGTTTCTCGTCAAGAAAACCGACAAGTAATCTCGACGAGAAAATAGAGAACCTGCTCTCTATTTTCTCGTCGAGATTCTCGTCGGCATGTTTCTCGACGAGAAAAGTGAGTGTGTGTACACTTACCTGTCCTCCCGGAAGCCCGCGCATGTTCGAAATGAATTCGACGCATGCGCAGTAGCTTCCTAGGCATAGGTAGGGTATACCAAGATGGCGGCGACGGCATCGAATGTGACGAGCGCATGCTCGTCGTAGTCGATGATGTCACCGCGTACGCTCCATTCAAAGAACCGCGGGTTCTTTGAATCGAGCGTGTGTACACTCGGCCGGGACAAGTTTCTTGTCCAAGAATCTCGTCGAAAAAAACGACATGTTTTTTTCGACGAGAATCTCGGCCGTGTGTACGAGGCTCGACACTGAGAAACGTCCAATACGCTTAATTCAAGATCCTACTAAACATACTTATTCAGGATATATAATTTCATACATTTGGGCTATAGATTTTTTCTATTTTTTTTTTAAAAGCGGACTCCCTGTGCACGGATGTTACATGTGCCTCCACCTGCTTTCCTCTGGTCCTCGCGGAAATATGATCAGACGAGGGCCCCCTACCCCTTGTCTGGGAATTTTTACCCCAGGCAAGGGAAACTTCCAAATCTTCATATGCCTGTATTAACCTAATGCATTTTATTCTTTCTTTTGTTTTTTATTTCCTTTTTTTGACAGATTGTACTGGATTTTCATTCCTAACTACTTCAACTAACTCTGCATGGATCGAGCCGAGTAGCCACTACCCTGGAACATTTGGTGAGTGCGGTTTGCTGTACCGATTACCATGGCTCCCATAAATATTCTATCCCTTAATGTCCAAGGTTTCAATGTGCCACAAAAAAGGACGAAAGCCTTTCGTTCTTTCCAAGCCAAAAAGGCACATATTGTGTGTTTGCAAGAAACTCACTTTACTCCAGCTTCCACTCCCAAATTTTATAGTACCTCATACCCACAAGTATACACAGCTTCGGCTTCCACTAAACAACGTGGCACACTCATTGCATTTCACCGTAGTACACAATTTACTTTGCATTCTGAAATCAAAGACCCAGAGGGTCGCTACCTAATTTTAACAGGGTACATTATGGACACCCCAATAACTGTGTTTTCATACTATGCTCCTAACCACCAACCTTTACCCTTTCTTTCACATCTTTTCCAAGTTATTAATTCACATAAAATGGGTTCACTATTTGTATGTGGAGACTCCAATCATGTCCTCCTACCATTTCTGTACAAAACACCATATTCCCCCCCCCCCCCCACGTTATCAAGCCAGTAGATCCCTCGCTCAACTTCTCAATAAATATAAACTAATCGACTCCTGGAGAGAATCCAACCCAACGAAAAGATATTATACATATTTTTCAAACCCACACCAAACATTCAGCCGCATAGACCACATATTTGTAACGATAGAAATGGTACCTGAATTGATAGCCTCCAATATTATCCCTATTCCCTGGTCAGATCACAACGCAGTCTTTACCTCAATAGCATCTATTCTACCTAGAGCACATGACCGCACCTGGTACCTGCCAGATGTTTTACTTAAACACCCCTCATACCGCTTGTCAATTGAGAAGGCCTTAACAGAATATCTGGATCATAATACAAATACTGATATCTCTTCTCTGACTCTTTGGGAAGCTCACAAGCCGGTTATGAGAGGAATACTTCAACAACAACTAGGGGTACTTAAAAGAGAAAGCATAGCACTTGTAAGACACTTAGAAACTAAGTTCAACACATCTTACACAGAATTTCAAAATAACCCCACTCCCAAAACAAAAGGATGCTTTGAAAAAGCTTGACTTGAATATGACCTATTCCTCTCAGAATCTGCTATTAAATCAATATATAATACCAAACATGCATTTTACATGAAATCCAATAAAACAGGCACTTTTTTAGCAAGAGCGTTGAATTCTATCAATAAATCTTTCAAACCTATAAGACTCAAATTGGCCAACAATGCATATACCAGTAGCCCCCTCAAAATTGTAAAAAAATTCAGTACTCACCTTAAAGCATTATATACAGAGACAAATAAATTTTATAGAAATATGGCTGACTCCTTCTTTTCAAATATTAATCTTCCCCAGATGTCTGAATCTCAAAAAAAGTTACTAGAAGAACCCATTACTAATGAAGACGTGATAGCAGCAATCAAAACGTTAAAAATAAATAAAAGGCCTGGTCCAGACAGGTTCTCAGCTCTGTACTATCGAACCTTCACCGACACTATCTCCCCCCTATTAGCAAAAGCTTTTAATGACCTATTACAAAATAAATCTTTTAGACAAGAATCACTATTTGCTACAATTTGTATGATTCCTAAACCATTATCTGATGACACTCTAAGCACAAATTATCGTCCCATCTCCATGCTAAATACAGATATTAAGGTATTAGCCAAAATATTAGCGGCCCGTCTTAACAAAATTATCGGCACTCTTATACATAGGGACCAGGTAGGCTTCATGCCCTCACGCCAAGTGGGAGATAACGTACGCAGAGCAGTCCTTCTGGCTCACATTGCTAAGACGCACAGAATTCCAACCTGCTTCCTCTCGTTGGACATTAAAAAAGCTTTTGACTCTGTCTCATGGCCCTACCTGAATTATACCCTGCAGAAATGGGGCTTCGGCCCTAACTTCACCAACTGGGTTATGGCTTTATACAACAAACCTAAAGCACACGTCAAATATGCAGGCTATAGTTCAGACCCTTTTATCATAGAGAGAGGCACGCGGCAAGGATGCCCTTTATCCCCCTTATTATTTGCCTTACTCATTGAACCATTGGCACAAAATATCAGATCTGACCCCACTATAACTGGTATTGAACTTGGTGGCTATCAGCACAAACTTTGTCTATTTGCGGATGATATCCTCTTATTTCTCTCATCACCCCAAGTTTCTGGCCTGAATCTCGTTCCCATACTCAATAAATTTGCAGAAGTTACTGGTCTATTCATAAATCCCAAAAAATGTTTAGCGTTAAAAATATCCCTTTCAGAATTGGAACTGAGATCTGCGAAAATTGGCCTCCCTTACACATGGAATAGCAAATCGATTCCATATTTAGGGATACATCTCACACCATCCTTATCTGACTTATTCTCACTTAATTATCCCCCAATTATAAAACAGTTAACAAAACTGATGAAATCATGGTCACATCTCCCGTTATCGTGGTTTGGAAGATTAAATGCTGTCAAAATGACATTATTACCAAAACTTTTATATTTATTTAGAGTCTTGCCAATTTCTATCCCAGCCTATCAGCTGCGAATATTACAAAGGAAACCACTGTCATTTATATGGGGAGCTTCCAAGCCACGAATACAAACACATACACTCTATCTTCCCAAAATTAGCGGAGGATTAAGATGCCCTAATTTTGCCTATTACTACAGAGCAGCACACATAGCAAGTCTTACTAAATACCAGGCATGCCACGAAACCCCATTATGGGTGTCCATAGAAGCCATTGAGTGTGACCCTCTCCCAATATCCAACTTATTATGGATGTCACCAAGAGACCGTAAAAAACAAAAAAACCCTATAACTAAACATTTCATTTCCCTTTGCCCTGGTTCACACTAGTGTGATTTGACATGTCAAATCGGCGAAATTTGCCGCAAATTGCGGGCAATGGCACCGTCCTAATCGGTGCGACGCCGCATCTGCGGCGCTGCACCGATTACAAAAAGTAGTTTCTGTACTACTTTTTGCGATTTCATCTGCGATTTACATTGACATCTGTTTCAGATGTCTTTGAAATCGCGGCTGAAATCGGGACTGCTATCAGGAGTGAAATCGTGCGAGTTCAGCTGAACTCGCAGGCTTCACTCCCGCAGCCCCAGTGTGAACGTGGGCTTTGGGACAGATTCAAGACTAATACTTCTCTTCAATCCCTGCACAATCCTCTACTGTCATTCTTTAAAAACCCAGCATTCTATCCTGCATGGATATATCCTAAATCCTTTAAAGAATGGGTGTCCAGGGATGTCTTATATATGCACAAATTTTTGAATGCATCGTCATTTATCACATTCCCATCATTATGTGAAAAATATGGTCTTCCGCAATCTGAGTTGTTTAGATATTTACAAATTAAAAACTTTTTTACACCCCTCTTGAACACTACAACTTCATTGTCACAACTGTCCAGTTTCGAAGATATTTGTCAAAAGAATCCCCATGCCAGAGGTGCAATATCCACTATATATTCGCATATGCTGATACATTCTTGTGGTGATAAACCGTCTTATGTTGGGAAGTGGGAGGAGGATTTGGAACGAACATTAGAGATTTCAGAATGGAACCAAATATGGTCAACAACTAAAACAGCTTCTCCCAACATAATAGCTAGTGAAGCCAATTACAAGGTCCTGACAAGGTGGTTGGTACCTGGTACCAGCCAGGGTAGCCAAATATGTGCAGAATTATTCACCACAATGTTTTAGAGGTTGTACAGATTTGGGCACGTATTTTCATATTTGGTGGTCATGTCCTAAAGCACAAACATTCTGGAAAGGTATATTTAAAATTGCAACTAAATTACTAGGGAAAGCAATCCTTCCTGATCCTGCAATGGCCCTACTTAACCTAAAACCAGACTCTATTCCACATACTCAATTCAAATTGCTAGTGCAACTCTTCACAGCTGCCAAACAGACACTAGCAAAATCTTGGAAATCACTTAAATTGGTCTTACAGGAAGCTATAGCTAAAATGAATTATACCATGACCCAAGCCAAGATGGCCGCTATTGCACTGGACATGATCCCCAGATTTGAAAAGATGTGGCAGCCCTGGATTATATATAATACGCCAACTTTGGACAATAGGGTATTAATGCCATGGTAGCCGAATAAGTATGTTATATATACCATTGTTCAACTTCTCTTGGATTTGAAAGGTGACTCTCGGCTCGACCACGCGGACCCCCCTTATATTCCAGTACTCTCTTTTTTCTCCATTTAATTTTCCTATACTTATTTTCACTTATCTCTTTTTTTTTTCCTTTCCCTTTGTTTTTTGCTATTTTATTACTATGATGTTGAATCTCCCTTAGTATTGTTACAGTAATAACTCTTTGCTCCACAGAGGATAATATATATATATATTGGTAGTTACTAATAATTGCATAAAACCTCTAAAACTTAATAATATTATTACCACTGGAAACTAATTAATATACCATACTTTGTCCACAAGTATCTACTAATATGTTTACTTATTGAAATAAGAATATTTGAGCTTCTCTATTTTTGATGTATTTAATGTATCATCTATAATTTGTATCACAACTTGTACTCAATAAAATATATTTGACAAGAAATATAAGGCCCCTTTCACACGGAGGGTCCGTTCAGGCGGACCTGGACGGACGCTACATGTAGCCCTATGGAGCCACGGATGTCAGTGGTGACATGTCCGCTGACCTCCGCTCCGCTCCGCCAAAGTGTGACGGAGGAAAACCCTATTTTTCTTTCCGTCGGCGGAGCGGATCGGATGAACACGGACAGACGGTCCGTGTTCATCCGATCTCCCCATAGGGGAGAGCGGCGCTCTGACAGGGCGGTCCCTGCACAGTGTGCAGGGACCGCCCAGTCATCCGCTGGCTCAGCGGGGATCAACTGAGCGATCCCCGCTGAGCAAGCGGAGCTTCACGGGGCGGATCATGACTGATCCGTCCCGTGTGAAAGAGCCCTAAGGTTTCTTTTTCTTATGGACAATTTTTGCACTGATACTGAATCTGAAAGACTTTGCCCAGCAACGAGACTTCTGAAACATTTTGCCAAAGTCTCTCCTGTCATTTATGAATGCAAATGGACTATGAATACAAGTGCAATGGGTTGGAGGTTGGGAAAGGAATATAACCTATCCAATCCTTCAGAACAAGAGATGTAATATATGTTTTTTCCTTTTTATTATGGGAGGAGGAATTGAAAGAAGGAAATGTTTTTAATCTGTGACATGTATTGACATACCTGAATTAATATGGTGCAGGTACCTAGGAGGCTGGCACTTAGGCTGGTTTCACACTGGGGCGGTGGTTGCGGTGGCGGTATAGCGTGGCTATTTTTTGCGGCGCTATACCGTCGGAATTGTGGAGGTATTCGGCCACTAGCGGTGCGGTTTTAACCCTCGCTAGTGGCCGAAAATGGGTTAATACCACCGGCAATGCGCCTCTGCAGAGGCGCATTGCCGGCGGTATTTCTGCGGTTTCCCATTGCTTTCAATGGGAAGGAGCGGTGGAGGAACGGTAAACACACCGCTCCTCTCACTGCTCCAAAGATGCGGCTAGCAGGACTTTTTTTACCGTCCTGCTAGCGCACGAGGGCTTTCACACTGGAGAAACAGCAGCCACTGTTTAGGGACGGTTTGCAGGCGCTATTTTTAGCACAATAGCGCCTGCAAACCGCCCCAGTGTGAAAGGGGCCTTATGCATAAAGGTGTCTGGTACCAGGTGACACATCAATGGGGTGAAAACTTCCTCGTAGGGGTGGTGTCTCAATCTTAGCAGTCCTATAGAGAAGCTCTCGGTTAGTGGACATGTGGGACACCAGAACTGGACATGTGGGAGATACACCTAATTGATGTCTCACCTGAGAGGTTTGAAACCCTGCACAGGTAATGCCAGTGACTACACACAGGAGCATGTTCCGTTGAATAAAGGGAATAAACACTGGCTACCAGGGTACAGTATGCCTTCACCACATGGCGCTTCAGCATCTCATAGTGGTTGATAAAAATCTATTACCTTATATGTGCTGAGTATACACTGAATCAAGTGCGGTCAGTATATCAGTGGCTTGCTCTGAGAGATGTGCGGAACGCTTATTTCTGAGGAGTAACCCGAAAGAGGAGGAATGTATTCAGCACTATATTGGGGGAATAGGAGCTGGGATGGGTGTTGGTGGAGTGGACATCGATCTCCTAGGGAACAAACTCTCAGCCATAGCTTCAGACAGCAGGCGGGGCTTTGTTACTCAGAGAGACTGGTGCCCCCCTTTGATAACATTCAACAGAGTCGCATAAATACCCAGTGTAAAGTGGCTCAAGATTTTGTCAACCATGGTGAGAGGTTGGTAGAGAGTGTGAGATGGTATAGGACAGATATATGTCATTGGCTCTGGCATGCATGCAGGGGCAGGCGGAGTTATCGACCAGCATCAAGCAGTGGCCTGATGAGTTAGCATCACCGCTCAGTAAGACTTTGCCAAAACACTGCGCTTACACTAATCCAAAGAGGTGGTCGAATGCCTGGATGGGCTGTACTGGTTTGGATTGTCAAAGGTTTTGTGCTGTATGATCTCATATACGGAAGTGCAGACTCGGTCTGTATATTTTGTGGCATCAATGGTCTTACTGTCTGGGGGTTCTATCTTGTTGCATTTGTGGCTAAGTGACCCACATGTGATCAGAGAATACGGAAGCTGGGGGCAGGTTGATATTTCCCTCTGTCGGAAGCATGACCACGATGTCCTTTGCATACCAGGTCAATACACGGTACTCTGTGTTCTGGATGGAGAGATCATTGCTGAGAAGGAAGCACCTGGGTATTATTTAGGACATAGACGAGTTTGTTTCTTTGTCCTAGAGGATACCGATGTAGCATTAGTCATGGAACTAGGGTATTTCTTGAACCTAACAGTAGGTAGGGGTGCATGATATACAAAAGGATAAAAGTGAACTGTCAGCGCACACACTGGTATTACTGAACACTTAAAAACGGCAATGCATATGTCTAAAAAACAGTCACAGTTCAATAGTCCATATGGTGGTACAAATGACCAGTCCTAAAAAGGAAGGAGATGAGGAGAATGGTGGGCGGCAGCTGTCCTCAGAGAAAAGCCAACTCTGTTAAGGAAAGATAAGGGGACAAAAAAAGGAAGCGCCACCTAGGCCTAGACCTAGGCCTGTAGAAGGAGCTAGTCTCTGAGCGCGTAGGCTGTTGTTTCCTGTCTCACCTTCCTTCCAGTGCTCTCCTTGGTTCTGGTTTCCTGTGACGTCATTATCTGTGCTCCACGCTGTATTCTGGCTGTTTCCTGGTAGCCACAGGATGGACTATCTTTTTTGCCTACAGACCCGTGGATCCAGATGGACCTGAGACCGGACTGCACCGCGTTTTATGAGACCGTGATGTGCCCTGTTTGTACTTGTGTCCTGTAAGTGCATTTCCTTTGAGATTAAACATTTTTATCTGACATATTGCACTTAGGTGGTGCTTCCTTTTTTTGTCCCCTTAGGGGTGCATGATATTCCCTGGGCATGGTCACTGAAATCCAGTCACAGGGATGGAATTTTGTGGGTTTTGTCATTGTTTGAGAGTTATATGTGTTGTTAGACTCAAAACTTATATAGGAAGCTCTCCCGCTTATCTAAGCAAGGTGAGGGGCAAATTGACGGTAGGATCTCTTTGTACAAATTAGAGACTTTGCTGCCAATTTAGAGCCCTAAGGTACCGCAGACAGGCCAAGTAGCGTTAGGAAAGACCACTGTGAGCAAGCCTGCCCAATTCCGACCTGTATCTACAATAAAGAGTTATAGGAGGTTGGGAGCGGGAGGCGTAATTGGATGGATAACATATATGCATATATTATGATAATAGGTTGATTTATGTCATGGTATAGTGTGATAAAAAGTATATATTAGGCTAGTAATATGGCCAAGTAAGGTCCTCCTCGAAGCTCTGTATCTTAAAGATGGTTGAGATGTTGCTCTGAGTGTGTGCGAGTGAATAGTGAGTGAATGGACACCCCTTGCCGGTACTATACTCTTTCATGAAGATGTCAAGAAGAAGAAGAAGACACAGAATGGCGACATGGAAGCTGACACGGAAGAATGATGTTGGTGTGTCACCCAGTAGCAAAGCGGCACGTGTTGGGAAGCACAGCTCATTAAAACCGTTATGGACTGTTCTATAGGAGCTGGTTCTGAAGCCTATGTTGAGAGGCGCAACACAGTAAAACCATTATGGACTGTTCCAGAGGTACTGGTTCTGAAGCACATGTTGGAAGATAATTATGGACTGTTCTATAGGGGCTGTTTCTGAGGTGCATGTTGAAAACGCAACACATGAAGACAGTTAAGGGCTGTTCGGACCATATGGACTGTTCAATAGGAGCCATGTCTGAAGAAGGGTGATATGCGGCCTTTAGGCACAAAGCGGCATATGTTGGGGGCAACTTGGTCCACATATCTGTTTTTACAACGAAATGACACTTGCAGTTCCCAGAGTCTGCATAGTAGAATAGCAGGAAAGGGCTTATCTCCAGCCCACCTGCTGTGCGAGGAGGTTCAAAGAGGTTGATGACAATGGACTGCGCATGAATGTGCAATATCGCCCCCAGAGACCAGGTATGGCAGGACAATCAGTAATAAGATAAGGATCATGGACGTGCAACGATTGGTCGAGAGACAGATGGGCTGGCAATGGGAGGGAGTTCGAATGAGTAATGAGTGAGTTTTGTAAAAAGGGTTCGTAACACAGAGCTCAGTCTATTTTTCCCTTTTGACTGCAAGGACCTCTGTGTTATCTGGCTGGAACCTTGCTCTGATGGCCATTTTGGGCCTAAGACATGCGGCCTACAGAAGCCTACAAAGGCCTACAGAGGCCTAGTTCTCTGTTACATCTGAGCCCAGCCAGTGAGGATTACCGAGAGGAGTGTGAAATATCTTTCATTATTATTATTGTTGATATAGACTGTATCTGATATCTGTTGTTAGGATATGTTTCCTATTTTTAAAGGAATAAATATAACATGATTTACTGAGCAACTGTGCCTGTCTTTATAGGTAATATTAGAGCATAATGCCGCGTACACACGATCATTATTCACGGCGATTAAAAAACCGCCATGAATAATGACAGGAAAAACGAGGGAACCACTTGGTTCCCTACACACGGTCGTTTTTCCCGTCATTTTTTCTCTTGACGAGAAAAACGACCGTCTGTGGGCTCCGCGGCAGTGTTTCCCTATGGGAAAACTGCCGTGGAAAAAAATGCTGGAAAAAACGACGAGAAAATTTAGAACATGTTCTAATTTTTCTCGTCGTTTTTTATGCCGTTTTTCTCGACGAGAAAAACGACATAAAGCCCACAGACGATCGTTTTTCTCGGCGAAATGAAAAAATGCAGTTTTTCTCGTCGAGAAAAGCGGTCGTGTGTACGCGGCATTAGGCCTAGCATTCTCTGATAGGCTAGACTAGCAAACAAGGGACTATACAATTAATACATAGATGCGATAGATATATATTATAGATTACATTAAGAGTACACATATATATAATATTGCATCCCATGCAACAACTAATGTGATTGTTTATCATTTATGCTAATAAACCTTTCTTAACCATACAGAGTTATGCTATGAGTTTCCTCTCTCCCATTGTTACTGCCATCCATTGAGCTCCGATTGGCCAAACACCTGGGAACAAGAGTGAATCCAAGCTTACACAAGGCTGACACTTCAAAGGCGATACGAGTTTGGTGCTCGTGGATTGACGCCCTCGCTTTTATCATTTAAGTGAGTGCATCACCCTGAGACCTATTCCTGCCTTATTGCAGCTTTTTCCCACAGTGCCACGCTATGTATGCATTGTTTGTGTTTGTCTCTTTCCATGGCATAGATCTGCTATTAAGATTACTGCAGCAATAGAAGGGATACCACCTGCTGTCACTACTTCCATCCAGATCTGTGATCTCCTTTAGCTGTTTGTCTAAACAGCAGTGAGGTGAGCTGCTAGCAGACACAGAGGTGTTCACCACTGAAGAATTTGTCCAGCACGCTGCGTTTTGTTTGGTGGAGGTTTTTTACTACACACAGACTTATTATCGTTTATGCAGCTTTCGTTCCTTTTTGGATCATTTGTTCCACACGGCACAGGAATTATCCATGTTTAGGACTTTCATTATGTGTTTGATCACTTTAACACATTGAATTTGTTTGGATGTTCATTATATGTTACTATTTGTCATTTATTATTATATATGCACTAGGGATTTACTGTATATTTCCAGCCACATTTCACCTCCCCACTCCTCACTCCCCTCTCCCCCCCCCCCCTTCACAGCGCAGTCACCATCATTTTACATATTCAAAAAAATTTCTGTTAGGATCAGATCCACAGGTGACTGCAGCAGTATTCCTTCTATTAGGCCCGTTAGACAGCGCGGGAGATGCCCCCCCCTTTGAACATTGCCAGTAAAGGATTCTCCACAAAATATAAAAAATTTACATTTTATTTATGATTATATTCATTTGTCCAATTACATTTGAGCCCCTGAAAATGGGGACTGTGTGTAAAATGGTTGTAATTCCTAAAATTTGTACTTGATAAATATGTTCAACCCCTTGAATTAAAACTGAACGTCTGCACTTCAAATTTATTTGAATTGTTTCGATTTAATTATATTCTGTGGCATACAGAATTAAAATTATGAAAATTGTGCCTGTGTCCAAATATATACAGTATATGTTGTGTGTATATATATATATATATATATATATATATATATATATATATATATATATATACATTTTTTTTTTTTATAGGGATAGTCTTCTGCATTGAAAAGCAAAAATAAAAAAAGTCAGGAGGAGAGTCTAGTCACATTACCTGTCAAAGTCCTGTGGCTAGCCTCTTTCCCATACATGAAGTTCTCTTGAACTCCATAGGACACTAGAGGAGGACTCTAGTGGTGAGCAGATAGCAATATCTCTGCTCTACACTATAAATGTCTCACTATATTTTTTATTGTTGAATTTTGTAAAACAAAATGAAAGCTTATGCTAAAAGGGTTGAGCTCATATGACTTCGAAAATATCCTCATTGTATCAATTTACAATGGCTTTGGCTCTAACAAAACCCAATAACCTGTATTTTACACGCAGTGACCTGCTATTTGCAAGAACCAGATTTCCAATAACAGCATTGTCTTATTTATTATGATAAAGAGTCAGCTCCACTCAGACTTGCCACCAATATTCTGGCCTTTTATGTTTTGTTACTCTATAACATCTGCTCGCACCCCCATATTCTTCCTATTTATATTTTAAAACTGTAATGTATTATACATGTCAAGATAGCTTGCCAAAAGTATGGATCCTATTCTTAAGCTTGAACTAATACCATTTTTGGCATCAACTGCTGAACTGCCTGCACCTCAAATATTAAGTGGTTGATGAAAAGTCATGCTACACAAACCAAGCTTCTGGGAAAATAATACTTTGAATTCAGACATCTGTATTTAACCCTTTTTTTATGTTTTGTAACAAAAGACATACTACAATGTAGTTTGTGCTTCCATAAAGGGTGTTCAGTGTATGAAATGTCTGCTGGATGCAGTGATTGGGCAATAAATTAATGCTCTATGACATTTGTTGTCCACGGCAGCCCAAAATGATGGTGCTAGTGTCAGTGTAAACACAAAACACATTGATATTGGGACCAAAATGGCCTTTGGAAAGGCAAGGTTTGCTTGGACTTTAAAGGGTGGCTGGGCAAGCAGGCACAGTCTGACCACCTTTAGGGCAAACAACACTGTAGATTGCTCCATGAACTAGCAAGTTCAGCTCTGACATTTCAGTGGAGATTTCTGCAGCGCTTCTGGGATAGATCAGAGCAATGCTCTGTGCGAGCGCTGACCAGAATCCCTCTAAACTGTTCTATAAGCCTGCAGAGAGAAGAGGAAAAAGCATGGAGATTTCAAATCCCTGGTCTATTACACTGATTGAGTGGCCACTGACTGCTCATTATTTATGGAGGTAAGTACAGTGGGGACCAGGGGGATGGGGAGAATGTACAGTGTTAGTTCACCTTTTCAAGTTTGAATAAAAAAAAAAAATATTTTTTATTGAGCTAACTTACCTATAATGAAGTATGTCCCATGTTGTGGTACCGATCACTCCTGTGTACAGTCATAACTGAAGCTAAGTAAACTATGTATACTACCCGAACCTTACAGCAACCAAAAGAGAAGGGGGGATTGGCACTTCCAAATCCAAGACACTACTTCTTGGCCGCACAAATGCAGCACATGCGGGGTAGCAACCTATCAGTAGGTAGAGAAGCTGTAAAGGAGTTAATTTTGAACGACACTAGCCATGAAATAGTAGTTGAGGCAGTGGAGGCGGACTCCTTTTGTTCTAGGTGTCCCACAGTACAACTAATGGGAGAATGTTAAGAAAATGTTGGGATACAGTGGATTTTCAAAATTTTCCCCTAATGGGATAATAACAACTTAAAAGAACTTAAATGTAGCGGGGTCCTAATTTTAGGGGAAGTGTTTGAGTGGTAGTTGTGCTCAAACGCCGCAGTTGTCAGGATTCTGTCCTCAATTTTGTCCACAGGGAGAGTATTGGTGTGTAGTTCCCTGTGGCCTGCAGGTGGCGCTGCCATAGTGGGCCAGGGTTGAACCGCTGATACAGTGCTGTGCCTTGTGTGTCCCCTCTCAGCAGCCTGACCATGGGTGTGGCAGGCCTGCTGTGCATGCTGGGAGGGGATATAAAAGGGGCAGACGCTGCCTGTTCGGGGTGGTTCGGTCGTCGGGGGTCCTACCCCAGGTTCGTGTTCCTGTCCTCCCTGGGTACCTTTGGCCCAGGGGCGGAGGTTGGTGAATCAGTCCCAGGCACCTTTAGCCCTGGGACTGCAGCAAAGGCCTTGGGCCCAGCACCTCAGGCTGGGGCCCATCAAGGATCGAGGAATCCCAGGGTGCCGCCTTGCGAGGGGACCCGTATCTTGGATGAGGAGGCCGGGGGAGGAACTGTTCCGAGGGACCGGTGAGAAGTCACGGTGAAGGAAGGGTCCCGGTAACTCTCTGGAGGGATGTCTTCTCCTTACATAGAGGCCAAGTTTTGAAGTACCAAGTTCACCAGGTCTGTGGCAGAGACCAAATTCAACCGGTCTGTGGCAGAGACTAAGTTCACGAGGTCTGTGGCAGAGACCAAGTTCACCCAGTCTGTGGCAGAGACTGTGCAGTTAAGAGTACCATTTGGCTGCTAGTCCCATCCTAGGGAGACTATCCATTTGGGCTGAGTCTGCTTGAGAAGCCGAGCAGTGAAGTGATTGTGTTTGTGCCTGGACCTCTCCCACATCTTATGCTGTCCTGTCTTTTACTCCAACCTTCTTCTATCAGAGACTGTTATTTTGCAAATAGAAAATAAACTCTGCGTTGGAGTTGCAGCTGGTGTGGACATTCAAGTTACTGGGGAGAACAAGGACTTGTCTCTATCTATTTTAGAGGTGAGAATCATTCTCTGGAGGATTCTGGTTTCTGGCCGTGGAGACAACACCGCTCAACCCCTTTACACAGGAGGGTACGGGCTTGTGGCGTGGTGTGCCCTCTCTACCTGCGAGGAGCCAATGGCAGGTAAAGGGGGTTGAGGTCGCTACATAAAGTTATGGGGAAAATCGAAGAATGGGATAGAGGTGGAATACATCTACTGGTACATCTTTTCAGAGCAGGGAGAATAAAATCATTCCAAGAGATAAGGGAAGAATATCCAGTCCCGAATAGATCCTTTTACAGAAACCTGCAAATCAGGCACGCAGTGAATACACAGTTTGGACAGGGATCACCAGCATGGAACGATATGCCCATCCTCCATAAACTAGTAAACGCAGAGGACTCCAGAGGGACGATCTTAGAGATGTAAGGGTATATAGAGGAGGCGGATCAGGGAGTTGGATCAGATAATAAAAACAAGGACAAATGGGAGAGGGATGTGGGTCCACTGTCACAGGAACAGTGGAAACGTATATTAGAAACAGGATCTAGAGTGTCACTGTCTCCCTCCCAGATAGTGTCCCATCTTTACCTGATACATAGAGTATATTATACACCCCAAAGGATGTTTCAGTTTGGTAGGAGACAGGATGTAAAATGTCAGAGATGCGGGGATGACAGGGGAGACCTAATACACATGATCTGGAGGTGTCCCAAGTTATATCAGTATTGGAAAGAGATCGTAGAGAAGATAAATGTGGTATTTGGGACAGATCTGCAACCGGAGGTTAAATTGTGTGTACTGGGTCTCCTGGAAGAAAAGGGGGTGTCAGGAGATACAAACACGGCAATTATAAGGTGTATGTTTCAAGGAAGGAAACTTATTGCGCAGAAGTGGCAAGCGGTAAACCCCCCCCACAGCGACAGTATGGAGGAAGGTGATAGAGGACATGGTCACTAAAGAGGAATTTATATACACTAATAAAAAGAAATTTAAAAATATGTGGAAACAATGGATAGAAGTGGAAGCACGGGTGTCGGATAAGTGAGGATGGTGTAGGGATGAGGGAAAGGGGGGAGTGTAAGGGTGGAATGGAAGGACGATATGTGGATTTTTCTACTTTTTGATACTTGGTGTAAGCATTGTTTTATATAAAGGAAAATGGTTGTATGATTCATATGTGGTAAAAAATAAGAATAAAGATGATTTGATTAAAAAAACAAAAAAAAAACTATGTATACTATGCTTCAGTTTGTGAATAAAAAGGAACCTACAATTGTAGAAAATAATAAACACATAATTAAAAAAAAAAACTTCTGACAGCATCCACTGTCCTATTGACACCAACCTCTGCCCTACTGACATGTCCGCTGCTCTACTGACACCATCCACTGTCTTACTGACTCAAACATCTGCCCCTTACCTCGATGATATTATCATCTTCACCAAGGCATTCGAGGAACACCTGAAACATCTGGGCTGGGTGTTAGTCAAAAATACCAAACACACCAGAAGAAGCAAGCTGGTGCCCAAGTGGGAGCTTACCTCGTACCAGGTGGTGGGGCAGCCTTTCCCACCTACCACGGTCTATGACCTGGTTTCAGAGGGGCCTGACCCCATAAAAAAGAGGCTATATTGGAACATGCTGAGGCCTTGTGTACTAAGGGGTGACTGCTCCAGGAGGCCTGCCGATGACCGGGAAGCGTTTGACGATGCAAACCTTCCCCAAATGCATTAGGCTCCAACTGACTTTTTCCAACCATCCATCATACTCAAGTCTCTGGTCTCCCAACATTTAGGATCTGATGACTTTGCTGATGACAGCCCAGAGAGCTCCACCCCATCCAGTACCGCGGACTTTACTGAATTCCCCCGCAGGCCCAAGAATTCCCTCGAGTCACTGCCTGAAGATGGACCTTTGACAAGTGATTTGCCTGAAAGCCAAGAGAATCTTCGCCCTTTGCGGTCTAACCGCGGGCAACTTTGGACTCCTTGTTTAATTTTTTTTTATTGTTTTGCCTTAACTTTGTCCCTGTTGCACTCTCATTCCTCAGTTGCTCTTACTGTATTGGGACGCTGCAGATAGCATCTGTTAAAGGGGGGGGGGTGTAGGCAGGTGCAGTCTACTTTCTCCACTGCAGGTGGCACTCTTCCGCAGCAGCACGTTGTTGTTGGAGAATGAAGTCAAGAGGAACAGGGTTCCTCTATAGTATCCTGGGTCACTGGGGAAGCTATACTATTGGATGCTGGCACCCCATGTGACTCTAGCAGCCATATTGGGTGAGGCAGAGCCTATTTAAGACCCTGGCTCACAGGTTTGGCATGCTTTTTGCGAGTGGGCATTGTAAGGAGCAGTACCCCACCTGTGAGGGATAGTACTAGTGGTAGGGAAAGGTTCCTGATGAGAAGTAAAAGCATAGGGTCTGCGACTCCTCTTGACATTGGGCATGAGACGGTCAGTCTGCATTCTGCTTTCCTTACAAAAGCTGTCAGTCTGGCTGAGCATTGCCCCAGTCACATTGAGTGCACTCAACTGGACAGCCCCCCCCCCCAGGTCCTATTGTGAACCGTTACTGCATTCTTTAATACAAGTTCTTTATTGCACCTGTCTGTGCGAATTATTGTCACCGCACCACACTGCACACCATCTACAAGCTACCTGCAAAACGTGGAACATCCTTCATTAGAGCTAGGTTAGGTCGCTAAAGCTATGAAATTTTCTTGGGTGGAGAGTCAGGGTTGCTAAACTTTGGCTTTGAAGGCCAACTTCATAAAAATTAAAAAAATCTACCCTTGCACTGCAAGGGTTTAAAGTGGTTGTAAAGGCAGAAGTTTTTTTTATCTTAATACATTCTATGTGTAGCGGTTGGTTGCTACATGTTACAGCATCCACACATTCCACCCTGCTGCCAGACATCCATTAGACACACTTCTTTAGTCAATAAACAGTCTCTTGCTTGTTTTTGTTGTTTTATTAGGGGATTAAACTTGGTTGGGGAAAAGGACATGGGATGCCCAAAAGATAAATTAGTACTTTGAAGAATATAATAACTGCGTCACACTTCTTAAAAGAGCAAGATGGCTGACCCTAAACTTGACAGTCTTTTACCTCAGAACACTTCTTGCTCCAGCACATTCCTTGACAGACTTTTACCTCAGAACGCTTCGTCCTCCAGCACACTACTTTACTGTCCCAGTCTAGTAATCCTGTCACACCACCAGAACATGACTAGGCCTCATTCTGAATAAGACCCAGTTAATTTACTTGATGACCCTTTGTAGGCCGAGGCCTGCAGTACCCCTTTGTGGCAGCAACCGTTTACTTGAGAAGAATAAAAGGTGATGGACTACTGATCCCAGCAAGTCCGACTTGCAAATCCTGCCCGCCCTCATGGCTGCATCGATTTGACACAAACTCCACAGTCTCTCCCTCTGGCTCTACATTCAGCTCTCCTGGCATGTCTCTTCCAGATCTCTCCACTGTGCTCTCACTCACCGACACCTGCCCTGGATCCTTCCTGAAAGACTTACTCCGGACGTGCGGTCCAACTGTCTTCTCCAACTCCTGTTCCAGGACACCTCTCCATGACCGTGTAAGGAGAGGCTCCCTTCCAGGTCCCGAGCTCCTCCGCCTGAGGTACACCCCCCCCCAGAAAGGAGGTTCCCTGAGGCACGACAGTCTAGCACTCCATCTTCCAGTTCACCCAGCCGACAACTCCTCCCCCAGCAGGCTGACCATGGGTATATGTAGGAGGCCTGCCCCCTGCCAATCCTAGTTGGGGACTGGTCAGAGCTCCTCACATGTACCCCATGTCACTCCAGCTCTCTGCCCTGCCCCTTTTCCAGAACATTAGAAATATTCACTCCGAAAAGTGTGGTTCCTCTGGTGGGACTTTAGTTTGGGTGACTGTTAAACCTTGTGTAAATAGATATACCAAAATGTTCTTTATAGATATTTTATTGAAAAAAGAGACAAAGAACAGTTGCTACTAGATGACATGACATATCCAAATATAGGCAGGCACCAATGGGAGAAAAGCGCAAATTACAGATAAGTTAGAAGCAGTGACAATACATGAAAACCAACTCTGTCTAGGAGATAAGACAGAAGGAACCCAATGTTTCAAGGCTGTTTATATTGGTAGAGCCTCTTCTTCAGGGGTGGGAGATTGCACTGTAGCAGCAACGGTATTTGTATTCAGTATAAAAGAAAGAGAAGGTAGGAGAAAGAAGGACAAAAACAAAAATTGTAAAGGCATGCCAGTATTCATCATGCACAGATAACCATATATAAACAGATATGGGAGTTCTTGTGTTACTCACCCTGAGCGCAAAGAATGTGCGTATTGTGCAAGAATCAGTAACAAATTTATATTATTTAAAAATCCATAAGGAACTTGTATTGAATAGCCGATCAGGGCTGTATCCTCACTTCCAAGCAGGACCAGAAGGGGTGCCTGAATATAAAAAGACGATGAGTATTAAACTCATTTTGGGTAATATATTCAAATGAGCACTATAAGAATGGGAAACCAAAAGGCCTACCTGAGATAGTCTCACCGTCCCTCCTGAGCCACACTAAAAGAAAAGATTGGGTCAACTACTACCATAATTCTTGAATTTCAGTGGCAAAAAATACCAGTTGTAGTCCTACGAAAACAAAATTGTGAACATTCATACAAGGGAGGTAAGCAGGATCCAAAAAAGAGGATCCCAGGAAAAGGGGGAAGGGGAGGAGAAAAAGAAAATCCAACCTTCCCACAGATCCAATAATATAACTTACCTACATACTGTAGGTATAGCAAAAGTTGTTTGCCAGGAGCAATAAGCCCAAAGCCTGAAGTATCGGCTGCCTGTATAAATCTTGAAATTCTGTGGCAGGAAATAGCAAGACAAGAAAGAAAGAGAGAAGATGAAAGATTCAAAAGATCCTTAACATCCATGGAATCAGAATCACAGTAAAATAAATGATGGCTTACCAGGCTGTGCCGGACAACATGCTTAATGTTGCTTAATGCTTACAGAAGTGAGGCACTAGGGCATGACCATCTCTTTTTATAGTGCTTATCTAGTAAGAATTAGACCCAGGTGAGTGGGGCGGAGAGTGCACAGGAGCGCACCTAGGTGACGCCCCCCGAGTTCAGCAGCGCGTGCACCTCACCTCTCCAGGCATGTTCCAGATGCCATGGAAGTCAGATGCTCTCCCTAAGGAGGACGTCCAAATGTGCGTGCGTCATATCCCCATGCAGAACGATGGGGCACGGCACGGAGAAGTGACGTTACGCGTCAATGTCTCGCGACGCAGGAAGGCTAAGGCAACAGCCATGGAAATCATGGCTGCATTACCAGGCCCAGAGAAAGGGCAGGATGTGTCAGTGGACACAAAATGGCCCTACCTGCACTGAGTGAAGCAATGTGAGGCAGACATGGAGGAAAATGACACAATACCCCCAATGGTCCACATTCGGAAGCGAGGAGTAGTAAGCCTGTATTACTGAGCGGCATTAATTCAATATAACTATTGTGCTTATTAAAGGGGTAATATCAAATAGTATTCTGCATGATGGAAAATTGAAGTGCATGCTCTTAATGAGAGATGAACAGAAAAAATGAGCAGAAAATAAGACCCAGGGTGGGGGTCAATGGATACAAAGAAAGGGAAAAAGAAAAGAAAATAAGAAAAGATCTCCCTATATTTCACAGACATACAAAAATACATGGAGTATTCAGACATACTGATATATATATACATACACCTCTATGAGAGGAATTAACTTTATTACCCCGATCATCTCCCAGCCCTAAGACTGCCCGGAGGTAAGGGGACAGCGACAGAGAAAGACATTTTTCCATTATGGAAAATGATGGAATTTACAGTAAAGCAGATTGCAGAAATACTGCAAATACTGTAAAAATGAACAGAAAAAATGTACATTGTAAACATATAAGCATTAGTCGGGGGGTTCCCACTCTGAGCCGCCTGATGACAAACCCTCCAGGAATGGTCTATAGCAGGGATATGCAATTAGCGGACTTCCAGCTGTTGCAAAACTACAAGTCCCATCATGCCTCTGTCTCTGGATGTCATGCTTGTGGCTGTCAGAGTCTTGCTATGCCTCATGGGAATTGTAGTTCTGCAACAGCTGGAGGTCTGCTAATTGCATATCCCTGGTCTATAGGATATAGAACCTGGAGGTTTGGTGGCATTCTGGTGGAAGATCCACCTCTTCTTAAATTGTAACAATAAATTGTTAATATCACCTCCTCTTAGACCCGAATGTAATCTGTCTAGAATGATGAATGAGATTTTTGGACAACGACCATCATGAAAGTCCATTACATGCCTACCAAGTGGGAGGTCTGGATTGCAGGCCTTCATGGAAAGGATGTGACGGTAAGCTCTTTGCCAGAATTGCTGCATGGTCTTGCCTATGTAAAAACAAGAACATTCACATAGGAGTAAGTAGACCACACCCGCAGTCTGGCAGTTAGCATAATGTCTTGGAACATAACGGTCACCATTGGGTAAGGTTATGTTCCGAGGGGTATCCATGAAGCAACAAAACCTACATCCTCCACAAGTGAAATTACCTGGGAACTTGCAAGAACGACGTTTACAGGATGTTTTGAACTCACTTGAGACCAAAAGGTCCCTAAGGGATCTGGCCCTTTTGAAGGTAAAATATGTTTTTTTTGTTACGTATGGACCAATAGTGGGGTCCATTGTAAGGACATGCCAATACCTCTTTGTTATTCTCTTAATGGTTTCGTATTGGTTTGAGAACCTTGTTATAATTGAGATAGGGTTGATCTTGCTTGTCTTGGATGCCGGATTGTAGAGTATGTTGCTTCATGTTTTGGCGGTTGCTCTCCTGTATGCTTTTTTTAATCAGGTGTTAGAGTTGCCACGTAAAGATAATCTCGCCTTTAAAAGATATTTGCTTCCCTTTTAAAATTGTTTTAATCTGTACAGTTTCTACGTATCCTAAAATATTGGCTGTACAGAATGGATGCTATCAATGCCCGGGGATGGAAGCTGCTGGCATGTAAAATGGAGTTGCCTGCAGTCTGTTTTCTGTAAAGACTACTACTCAGATAACCCATGGCATCCTTGTAAATAGTGACATCCAAAAAGTTGATCGATGACTAATTTGAGGTCATTGTAAACCTAAAATTAAAGTCATTATTGTTTAGGTGGGTCAAGAAAAGGTCCAATTGGTCCCGAAGCCCATCCCACACCAGCAAAACGTCGTCAATATACCTATACCATAGACTGACATAGCTCATGAAGGGTGCCAAGTCCTCAGATTGTCCAATCATACGTTCCCACTCTCCCGGGTACAGATTGGCGTACAATGGGGCACATGATGTCCCCATCGCAACGCCCTGTACCTGGAGGAAGGGGAACTGTTGAACAGAAAGTGGTTGTGATGCAAAATGAAGTCCATGGCGCTGAGCAGAAACTCGTTCGTCTTACGCTCGAAGCAACTATTTTGAGAAAGGATATGCCCAATGCAAGCCATACCCTTGTCGTGGGGTATGGAGCTGTATAATGCCTTACGTTGATGGCCACTAGGGTCGACGTGGAGGGAATACACAGGCCGTCCAAAATCTGCAATAAATGCAGTGTGTCCCGAATGTAGCTGGGTATTTCAACAACATAGGGGCGCAGATGGGCATCCACAAATGTACTCAATTTTTCAGTAAGGCATCCGTTACCGTATACGATCGGCCTGCCTGTTGGACATTTCATGCATTTGTGTAATTTGGGGAGTGAGTAGAATGTGGGAATTCTCTGTGATTTGGTCCTGATGAACTCCCACTCCGATTTACTTAGGATGTTCTGGGTATGGGTGATGTCAACCAGGAAATAAAATTCCTGATTGAATCTATCAATTTTGTTTGCATTAATTGACGATATAAGTAAAATAAAATCTGCACCAACTCTGTTTGCATACAAGACTCCTCAGAAGTCTCAATATAGTCCCAAAATTGAAGTCCAACCAATTATAAAAATGAAATTCAAAATCCACTTCCAACACGACTTATTATGGATAATAATCCCCAGTATGTAAATTGGCTCCTTACCACAGATCAAAGGGTAGTGTACAGATGATTGACGATACCATAAGTTATTCCACAAAATGTTATCACTCATCCCGATGTAAAAAGAATTGTCCATGATGACAATATTGCCCCCCTTATCGGAGGGCTTTATTGTGATCTCAGAGTTGTCTCTCAAGGCATACAGAGCCTGTCTTTTGGGCTCTGATAGATTGTCCTGTCCACAATGTGATCCTTTAAGTTTACATATATCACCACCCACTAGTTTGACAAGAGCCAATACATTAGAGTTCTTATTCAGTGCCGGGAATTTATCTGATTTATTTTTAAATGTGGGTGGGGGCGGAAGCTCTGTTTGGTCAAACCGACCAAGTAATTTATCCAGATCAATTTGATCGATTAGGTCTGGAGTCTCATTCTCCTCCAAAAGGCTAACGAGTGTGTCCAATGCCTTTAATTCCAAGGATTTCAACTTGGGTTGAGGTGGGACTTCTCTAGAATATAACTGCTTGAGAATTAATTTGCGTGCAAATAACTGAAGATCCTTAATTGCGTCAAATTTGTTAAAGTCCTGATTGGGACAAAAACTAAGGCCCTTAGACAAAACATGCAGTTCTAAATCGGACAATGTATAAATTTATCACATTGAGATCAAGAGCCACTTGTTGGTTAATAGACTCATGACCAAGTGCAGGGCTTACCCCATCCTGAATTCATGAAGATTCATTGTTGGGAATTCCTTGAGTTGGACCACTATCTTGTACAGCATTAAATTAAGATGCTTTACCACCTGCTGACATTGGCCTAGGGAAGAGAGAATTTGCATCCTGATGAGAGAGAGCTGTCACAGAATTGACATTGGATAAAGAGTTCCCCTGTGCTGCTCGGGACCCGATGGGTGTGGGCCTCGTGATTCTGTAATATGTTTCTTCTTAAGTTTTTCATTAGATTCCCCACTTTCAGTGGAACCTCTCTTGGTCTTCCCAGATCTCTTTGACCTCATCGGTCTCCTGGAGGAGACGGAGGAGGCCGAAGAGGCTTCTGAGAGACCTTGGTCTTGATTATAAGGTCTGGATTTAAGTTGTGATTTGGATCTATTTTGAGTGTTATTCCAATTATATGCCTTGTGCTCAGCAAAGTCACTCTGGTCCCTCAGGAGTTTTTTCTCCTTCTTTACCAGGATGTCCCTGTTGAACTGTTTCAAATGTTCGTTTAAGTCTTCATCAAACTGTTTAAAAGAGGCATGACCATTAAAAGCTGTCAATTGAATATATAGGGGTTCAAGTTCCCTATCTATAGTCTGAATCGTTTTCTGATATTCCTCTATTAGGAGGGACATCATACCTGCTGAGCATTTTGATAGATTCGCTTCCCATGCGTCTTTGAAAAATGGTTCAGTATTTTCCATACTAGGAAAAATTTGGACTCTCTGTTCAAAGAAAAATATATAAATATATGTAGCGGGGTCTCTAAATTTAGGTGGGACACCCAGGTGTGTAAGTATGGGAATAGTGGACCATTTGTGTTCGTGGAGGATTGGATGGTGTAATAATCTCCTTGGCCTCTGGGTGGCGGGGTACCTGGAGGCTCAAGGTAGATTTGCCATTACAGTGCTACCCTTTTTGCCCCTTTCCGGAGATGGTACGGCGAGGGCGGGGAACCTGCCGTGGTGTCGATGGGAGGGTATAAGAGGGGGAGATGCCCTAACCACGAGGTCTTCAGGAGGATCTTCTTCACGCGCCCAGGCACCTTAGGCCTGGGTGCGGGTGGTTCTGGATTCCGGCCCAGGCGCCCTAGGCCTGACCGGAATGGAGTTGGAGTCCATCCCAGATACCTACAGCCTGGGGTGAGGTACTAAACTAGGAGGCCTGGCGTCCAGTGACTTCGACTAGATCCCGCGAGGGTGAAGACGTCCGAGGGTCCCTGAGGTGGATGGGGCCCATGTCTGAGGTGAGGAGGCCAGGGAGGTTACCCGTCCGGAGAGTCTGGAGCAGCATCAACCCAGTGACGGATGGGCCTCTGGTAACTCCCTTGGAGGGACATCTTCCCCTGATAGGGGCAGCAACGCAGCGAAGGTACTCCTATCTACGTTCTCTTGAGTCGCTGGTAGAGACTCTCAGATTCTAAGTCCTTTCTAGCTAAATGCTATAGTAACCGCTGGCGAGATCGCAGTGGTTTAGCTAATAACCAGGATAGTGCCTCGACCTGCTCACCCCCGTATCAAAATGTTATCAACCAGTTGGCTACTGAAGCACTGTTTATTGTGAGATGTACAATAAAGCAAGAGTTGGACCGTGATCGGTGTGTGGAACTCTGGTTAATGGGAGCAGAGGGAAGTGTTGACACAGCAGGACTGTATTCTAGACAAAAGCACATAGGCCCGAGGAAATATCTGGTGCTGGCCTTCACCTGACCCACAGCTATGGGGAGGACATGGGCCGTAGCGCATCTCACCCTGTCGTGTGACATACCCCTAGACAAAGGAGATGGGGTGAGGCCGCTACATATATATCTAACAAAAGATCCTACGGGAGAGACACCAAGTGAGGATGTGGGTATTTACTACCCTAAATGCAGGAAAAAAGGAGGGCAGTGTCTCTCGTGTAGGAATGTAGAGGTCAGTCAACCCACATCCCTGAATACAAAAGAAAGATTCACTCCGAAAAGTGTGGTTCCTCTGGTGGGACTTTAGTTTGGGTGACTGTTAAACCTTGTGTAAATAGATATACCAAAAAGGTTCTTTATAGATATTTTATTGAAAAAAGAGACAATGATCAGTTGCTACTAGATGACATGACATATCCAAATATAGGCAGGCACCAATGGGAGAAAAGCGCAAATTACAGATAACAGTTAGAAGCAGTGACAATACATAAAAAACAACTCTGTCTAGGGGATAAGACAGAAGGAACACAATGTTTCAAGGCTGTTTATATTGATAGAGCCTCTTTTTCAGGGGTGGGAGATTGCACTGTAGCAGCAACGGTATCTGTATTCAGTATAAAAGAAAGAGAAGGTAGGAGAAAGAAGGACAAAAACAAAAACAAAAATTGTAAAGGCATGCCAGCTGTCCAGTATTCGTCATGCACAGATAACCATATATAAACAGATATGGAAGTTCTTGTGTTACTCACCCTGAGTGCAAAGAATGTGCGTATTGTGCAAGCATCAGTAGCGAATTTATATTATTTAAAAATCCATAAGGAACTTGAATTAAATAGCCGATCAGGGCTGTATCCTCACTTTCAAGCAGGACCAGAAGGGGGTGGTCACTCCAACCCAGGTCATATGTATTCCAGCCTACACAGGTTCACAGAGGGCGTAAGGAGCGTCTAGGGACCTCCATAAACAGGGGGCTGCCTAAGTGAATAGGGTCAGCCTGAGAGCCACTCACGTGCCTGAATATAAAAAGATGATGAGTATTAGACTCATTTTGGGTATTATATTCAAATGAGCAAATTTCTTTCTCTGTCCCTGTCCCCTCACCTCCGGGCAGCCTTAGGGCTGAGAGATAATCGGGGTAATAACGTTAATTCCTCTCATAGAGGTGTATGTATATATATATCAGTATGTCTGAATTTTAGGATACTCCATGTATTTTTGTATGTCTGTGGAATATAGGGAGATCTTTTCTTATTTTATTTTCTTTTTCCCTTTCTTTGTATCCATTGACCCCCACCCTGGGTCTTATTTTCTGCTCATGTTTTCTGTTCATCTCTCACATGCATGCACTTCTATGTTCCATCATACAGAATACTATTTGATATTACCCCTTTAATAAGCACGATAGTTATATTGAATTAATGCCGCTCAGTAATACAGGGTTACTACTCCTCGCTTCCGAATGTGGACCATTGGGGGTATTGTGTCATTTTCCTCCATGTCCGCCTCACATTGCTTCACTCGGCGCAGGTAGGGACGTTTTGTGTCCACTGACACATCCGGCTCTTTCTCTGGGCCTGGTAATGCAGCCATGGTTTCCATGGCTGCGGCCTTAGCCTTTCCTGGGTCGCAAGACATTGACGCGTGACGTCACTCCTCCGTGCTGTCCCCCGTCGCTCCGCATGGGGATATGACGCATGCATGTTCGGATGTCCTCCTTAGGGAGAGCGTCTGACTTCCATGGCATCTGGAACATGCCTAGAGAGGTGAGGTGCGCGCGCCGCTGAAGTCGGGGGGCGGTACCTAGGTGCGCTCCTCTGCACTCTCCGCCCCACTCACCTGGGTCTAATTCTTACTAGATAAGCACTATAAAAAGAGATGGTCATGCCCTAGCGCCTCACTCCTGTCAGCAGTGAGCCACACTAAGCATGTTGTCCGGCACCGCCTGGTAAGCCATCATTTATGTTACTGTGATTCTGATTCCATGGATGTTAAGGATCTTTTGAATCCTTCATCTTCTCTCTTTCTTTCTTGTCTTGCTATTTCCTGCCACAGAATTTCAAGATTTATACAGGCAGCCGATACTTCAGGCTTTGGGCTTATTGCTCCTGGCAAACAACTTTTGCTATACCTATGTAGGTAAGTTATATTATTGGATCTGTGGGAAGGTTGGATTTTCTTTTTCTCCTGCCCTCCCCCCTTTTCCTTGGATCCTCTTTTTTGGATCCTGCTTACCTCCTTTGTATGAATGTTCACAATTTTGTTTTTGTAGGACTACAACTGGTATTTTTTGCCATTGAAATTCAAGAATTATGGTAGTAGTTGGTCCAATCTTTTCTTTTAGTGTAGCTCAGGAGGGACGGTGAGACTATCTCAGGTAGGCCTTTTGGTTTCCCAGTCTTATAGTGCTCATTTGAATATAATACCCAAAATGACTCTAATACTCATCATCTGTTTATATTCAGGCACGTGAGTGGCTCTCGGGCTGACCCTATTCACTTAGGCGGCCCCCTGCTTATGGAGGTCCCTGGACCCTCTTTACGCCCTCTGTGAACCTGTGTAGGCTGGAATACATATGACCTGGGTTGGAGTGACCACCCCCTTCTGGTCCTGCTTGGAAGTGAGGATACAGCCCTGATCGGCTATTCAATTCAAGTTCCCTATGGATTTTTAAATGATATAAATTCGCTACTGACGCTTGCACAATACGCACATTCTTTGCGCTCAGGGTGAGTAACACAAGAACTTCCATATCTGTTTATATATGGTTATCTGTGCATGGCGAATACTGGACAGCTGGCATGCCTTTACAATTTTTGTTTTTGTCCTTCTTTCTCCTACCTTCTCTTTCTTTTATACTGAATACAGATACCATTGCTGCTACAGTGCAATCTCCCACCCCTGAAGAAGAGGCTCTACCAATATAAACTGCCTTGAAACGTTGAGTTCCTTCTGTCTTATCCCTTAGACAGAGTTGGTTTTTATGTATTGTCACTGCTTCTAACTGTTATCTGTAATTTGCGCTTTTCTCCCATTGGTGCCTGCCTATATTTGGATATGTCATGCCATCTAGTAGCAACTGTTCATTGTCTCTTTTTTAAATAAAATATCTATAAAGAACCATTTGGTATATCTATTTACACGAGGTTTAACCACTTCAACACCGGGATTTTTACCACCTCAATACTGGGCCTATTCTGGCACTTCTCTCCTACAAATCATCATTCTTTTGCTAGAAAATTACTCAGAACCCCCAAACATTATATATGTTTTTTTAGCAGACACCCTAGGGAATAACAAATTTTTTTCTTGCACAGTATTTGCGCAATAATTTTTCAAACGCCTTTTTAAAAAAAAAAAAATGGTTTCATGAATTAAAAATTAACAATACAGGAAAGTTAGCCCAATTTTTTTGTAAAATATGAAAGATGATGTTACACCGAGTTAATAGATACCTAACAAGTCACGCTTTAAAATTGCGCACACGCATGGAATGGCGCCAAACTTCGGTAATTAAAAATCTCCATAGGCGACGCTTTGAAAATTTTTACAGGTTACCAGGTTAGAGTTACAGAGGAAGTCTAGTGCTAGAATTGTTGCACGCGCTCTAACGCACGCGGCGATACCTCACATATGTGGTTTGAACGGCGTTTACATATGTGGGCGGGTCTTACGTGTGCGTTCGCTTCTGATCGCGAGCTACCGGGGACAGGGGCGTTTTACATTTTTATTTTTTTTATTTTACTTACATTTTTTTGTTTTTACACTTTTTAAAAATTTTTTTTTTTGATCACTTTTATTCCTATTACAAGGAATGTAAACATCTCTTGTAATAGGAATTGTTAGTGACAGGTCCTCTTTATGGAGAGATGCGGGGTCAATAAGACCCCACATCTCTCCTTCAGGCTGGAAAGCATGAGATCGTGAAAACAATTTCACCGATCTCATGCTTACTAGCCGCAATGGCGGCTTTGTTTACTTCTGAGGACCCGGGCGTGACGTCATCACATCGCGCCCGGGCCTCTGACGGTCATAGAGATGACAGGTGACCATCTGGTCACCAGTCATCTCTATGGTTCCCCTCCGGCGCCGGACGATTCATTCTCCGGCCTCCTATGGCTCGGGAGAGCCCGGAGATGCACCGGATGGTGGCGGGAGGGGAGGGGATGTCCCCTCCCACCGCCTATAAGAACGATCAAGTGGCGGAACTGCCGCTATGATCATTCTTATGGTGCGCAGAATCGAAGGATATCTGAATAATGCCTCTAGCTGCAGGCATCATTCAGATATCCCCCCCACAAAGCCCAGGACGGGAGATCCCATCTGTGGACTTCATATTACTATGGGCGGGTAGGGAAGTGGTTAACAGTCACCCAAACTAAAGTCCCACCAGAGGAACCACACTTTTCGGAGTGAATCTTTCTATTGTATTCAGGGATGTGGGTTGACTGACCTCTACATTCCTACACGAGAGACACTGCCCTCCTTTTTTCCAGAACATTCTCCCTGGAAACAGGGGAGGCGCCCAAGAGCTAAAGTACATGTCAGTCACCTACTGCTACACTAAACCACTCCCTGCCCCCAAAAACAAACAGGCCTAGCTCGCAGCATAGGCCTGCCTAAATTTACCTGCACTGACAGCTCACAGAAAAACCCTTACACTTAGAACCTACCTAAGGTAAATGGTGCTACATATGCATTAAGATAGAAAGCCTTCTGTGTGCAGCAGCCCCCCTAATACTTATCTGAGCCCCATCTCTATCCAGCGATGTCCACAAATACCTTGGCTGTGCGGGGACTCTCCCTCCTGATTGGCTGAGACACAGCAACAGCGCCATTGGCTTCCGCTGCTGTCAATCCAGAGAGAGAGGGGCAGGGCTGAACCGCAGCTCTATGTGTGAATTTATACATGGAGCTGTGGCTCGGGCGCCCCCATAGCAAGCTGCTTGCGGAGGGGTCAGGAGGGGAGGGGTCAGGAGCGTCAGCCAGGGACCAGAGAGGAGGAAAACCACTGCACAGAGCAGGTAAGTATAACATGTTTGCTATTTTAATAGAAAAAAAAAACCGAGACTTTAGTATCATTTTAATTCTTCTTTAGTCAAGGGGCAGATGTTTAAGGAGTGTAGCGATACCCCCAACTTAAGAGGGCCGCTGGTATTATTTCGGCCCTGTACACAGCACTGCCAACCCCCGGCAATCTACTCGACCCTCCTCTGGCACAGCTAGTCTAGGGGATGAGGTATTGGTATAACTCTGTAATTGTCTGCTGAGCAATCCCACAGTAATGCAAATAGTAATAACATACAGTAATTGACACTAAGACCAGAGTACTTAACCACAGCAACTTTACTGATGGTATAAAGGTTTCATAGCAATACAGTACATCATAACTCATGCAGAGCCCTGCAATTAGAATAACACCTAGCAATACTGTAAAAGAATGAATCACACACCACATACAGCTATTCTCCCTATGAGCAATATGGCGCTCAATATTGTTCTACACTACCCAGTCAGGCCTGACTTAAGAAAGTGGGGGGTTTAGTCTTATGGTGAATTATCTTCACATACAAGGGGTAATCGGTGGTGCACATTCAGGAACAACAATTTGTAAATCCAAAAGAATGGTATCTGATAACGGAGCAACTCACAGGAGACTATAAACTCAGTTCTGGAACTAGTCTCCTGCTAAGACAGTAGGTATAGCACGAAGGGCCAAAGCAGTCAATAGGCCTAGACAAAGTACTTGGCTATAGCTGTGAGCAGGTGCTCTCTCACCACACCGGACTTAGTCCTCGTCCGTAACTTCCACCGCTGTGTATCCACACACAGGGTATGCGACAGCCAGGTTTTCGGTCCTCCTGATGTCAGTCAAAGGCAAGAGGAGATCAGGTGCCACACAGGCTCCGCAGTGGGGTGGAAGGCTCTTTGGAAGTGCGCAAGGCCCAGGCTTCAGGCCTTGCACCAGCAGCGAGTCCGCACAAGGGGGATCCCTCTTGATCGAAGCGCGGTGTCCAAAGAGGCCGAGCTTGGCCTCGCCCCTCACCTTTATAACCCACCCCAGGCGTCTCTGCGGGCGACAATGCACCTTGGGTGCTAAACGGGGTTCTGGGAATCGTAGTCCGTGGGGCCTTAAACGATACCCCGCTACAGGAGAAAATACTTACCTTACTCCTCACTCAAGCAGGCTCCCTCCAGTGACTTTCTCCCTCCAGCAACCTAAATGTACAATACAGAATTTATGTTTACATATTGAAGTGATGGCAAACCTAGGCACCCCAGATGTTTTGGAACTACATTCCCTATGATGCTCAACTACAGTACACTGCAGAGTGCATGGGCATCATGGGAAATGTAGTTCCAAAACATCTGGGGTGCCAAGGTTCACCATCACTGCTCTATTGTATGTAATAAACCCACGGCTCTGCCCCCGGACCTGAGCTTCAGGTGGAGGACGAGAGTGCTGGAGCCAGCTGTAGTGAGGTGTAAGGTAAGTGATAGAGCCTGTTCTGAAATCCCCTAGACATACTGACCATTAACCCTTGCAGTACAGAGGGGGCCCACTGCAAGGGTGAATTGTTTTCATTTTTAGTGAGTTGGACTAAAAATCTTAAGTTTGGCTATGTCACAAGGATTCATTATTACAGTTTATTCAGACAAAGTCAATCTATAAAATAGGTTTGACAGTGCCTAGGCATAATCTGTTCTTCTAGTCTCACAGGAACCTTTTAGGAGTTTGATAGGTATACCCTGTCCATTCCTGCATCTGATTATTGGACTATATTGATGGTGTCGTTAGAGGATGGTGACTGGGAACAGGAAGAGCATTCCACAGAGATAATGAATGGAAGAGTGCAATGGATGAAAAAGTGAGCCTGGTCAAAAAATCAGCTGCAGAATAACTACTTTCACAACTGGTTTGACTTACACTGTTTGAAGGATATGGCTTTCCAGAGTCTCTGTTTGCTTTAAGCTTTATTCAGAGAAATTGCATTGGTAAAGGCATAGATATACACGCAACAATCCATGTTTTTAAAATATTTTTGAAGCACCTAGTTTAATGTGAATATTAGAAAATATTTATTTTTTCTTAAAGTGCATCTAACATCATATTTGTTTTTTCACATTAATTGCATATGTAGCGGGGTCTCTAAATTTAGGTGGGATACACCTGGGTGGTAGTATGATCCAGGTGTGTAAATTATGAGAGGAATTGGACCATTTGTATTCGTGGAGGATTGGGCGGTGTATTAATCTCCTTGGCCTGTGGGTGGCGGGGTACCCGCAGGCTCAAGGTAGATTTACTGCCATAGTGCTGTCCTTTTTGTCCCTTCTCGGAGATGGTACGGCGAGGGCGGGGAACCTGCCGTGGCGTCACTGGAGGAGATAAAGGGGGGAGACGCCCTTGCCACGAGGTCTTTTTGGGGATCTTCTTCATCGCGCGCCCAGGCACCTTAGGCCTGGGTGCGGGCGGTCCGGAGTTTCGGCCCAGGCGCCCTAGGCCTGGCCGGAGCGGAGTTGGCGTCCATCCCAGGCACCTTCAGCCTGGGGTGAGGTACTAAATCAGAGGCCTGGGGCCCAGTGGCTTCGACTGGGTCCCGCGAGGGTGGAGAAGTCCGAGGGTCCCTGAAGTGGATGGGGCCCAAGTCTGAGGTGAGGAGGCTGGAGAGGTCACCCGTCCGGAGAGTCCGGAGCAGCATCAACCCGGTGACGGATGGGCCTCCAGTAACTCCCTTGGAGGGACATCTTCCCCTGACAGGGGCCACAACGCAGCAAAGGTACTCCTATCTATGTTCTCTTGAGTTGCTGGTAGAGACTCACAAGTTCTAAGTTCTCTCTTAGCCGATGGCTATAGTAACAGCTGGTGAAACCACAGTGGTTTAGCTTACATTCAGGATAGTGCCTCGACCTGCTCACCCCACCGTAGTGAACTGTTATTGGGTCTCAACCAGTTGGCTGCTAAAGCACTGTTTATTGTGAGTGTGACAATAAAGCAAGATTTGGACCTTTATCGGTGTGTGGTACTCTGGTTAATGGGAGCAAAGGGAAGTATCAGCACCGCAAGACTTGGTCCTTAACTAAAACACACAGGCCCGGAAGAAAATATCTGGTACACAATCATGCAAATCCCGGTGTCTGTGCAGTTCCTGGGTGTATTTACTAATTTATTATGGGTTATGGGTGATAGCTTCAGCCATAATCCAGGTAAACCACTTGCAAACCGCAAGTGGTTTACCTGGATTATGCCGAAAGTATTAGGACGCTTGCCTTTACACGCACATGAACTTTAATGGCATCCCAGTCTTATTCCATAGGGTTCGATATTGAGTTGGCCCACCCTTTGCAGCTATAACAGCTTCAACTCTTCTGGGAAAGCTGTCCACAAGGTTTAGGAATGTTGTACTACTCTTCCAGAAGAGCATTTGTGAGGTCAGGCACTGATGTGGAGGAGAAGGCCTGGCTCGCAGTCTCCATTCTTATTCATCCCAAAGGTGTTCTATGGAGTTGAGGTCAGGACTCTGTGACAAAGCGCTTGAAGCGCGAAACGCGTAGTCAGAGCCACTCAGGACCCCCAAATTCCCTTTTCATTTCATCCCATTTTTCAGTGGAGCCATATCGCATTGAAATTATTTCCAGAAATTGCAGCTCTGGCTGAGCTTGAATGATCTGCAGTACGGCACTAGATCCTTTGAGAAGTTTCCTAGGAAGCTATATCACCTGGGCAATATTGTCCCCCAACCATTGTATCTGTGCCCTCCGGAAGAAGGACTTTCCCTCTGCTGGGGTCACAGAGTTGCCGTTTCAGACCCGCCCCCTTGTTTTCAGCCGCCGGCCACACAGCTGGTTGGTTTGACCAGCGGAAGTGCTAGTGTAGTGATTTCATCACAGCGGCGGTTCCCCTCCGTGCTGTTCTCATCACAGGAGGATTCAGAAGCTGCAGCCTGTCGCTACCCCCAGCACTTAGCGCGGTCTGTCGGATTGGATTCTTTCATTGCCTTTCCCTCACCAAAGGCCATCCGCCTTCCCTAACGCATTATACATCACTGGGAAGTCCTCCCTTCTGCCGGACTACTGCCCATTAGCCCATTCGAGTCCCAGTGAGTCAGACGGCTGAGCCCTCTCTTCATTACACTCTGCAACCTGGATTCAGCTCCCACCTCCATGGATGTCAGGTTCTATGATTACTATTATTGACCTTTCCCTGGTTTTATATGTCACCGTGTATGAACTATTGAACTTGTTATTATTTTTGCCTTATGAACTTTAATTAAAAGGCATTTTTATCAATTTCATTTTTATTATCTGATCTTTGCCCATTGAGCGCTGGTTTTTAGTTTATTTTATTCATGTTTGTGCTCCAGCCATAGGTTCCATGCAGCACTGGGCATTTTGATCATTCCTTATTAAATTTTCCTAACAGACGCGAGTAGAGGAGAGCCGATCGGCGGCTCTCCTGACAGGGGGGGTTCGCGCTGATTGTTTATCAGTGCAGCCCCCCCTCGGATACCCACACTAGACCACCAGGATGCCGCCCAGGACCACCAGGGAAGCCCCAAGCATGTGGATGGCCAGGTAAGTCCCCCATGGCCATCCACATGTACAAAAACATACACAACATATGCCAATCAGTGCCCACAAATGGGCACTGACTGGCACCATCATGGCACGACCACAATGTGTGGTGGCTGGCATTGCTGGGCATCAGTGTCATCAGTGCCACCTACTAGTGTCCATCAGTGCCACCTATCAGTGCCCATCCATGCCCATCTGTGCCCATAAGTGCCCACCTATCAGTGCCACCCATAAGTGCCCATCAGTGCCGCCTATAAGTGCCCATCAGTGCTGCCTATGAGTGCCCATCAGTGCCGCCTATGAGTGCCCATCAGTGCCGCCTATCAGTGCCCATCATCAGTGCCCATCAGTGCCACCTCATCAGTGCCACCTCATTGGTGCCACCTCATCAGTGCCCATCAGTGTCGCCTTATCAGTGCCCATCAGTGCCGCCTTATCAGTGCCCGTCATTGAAGTAGAAAAGGTACTTATTTACAATTTTTTTTTACAGAAACAAAGAAAAACAAAGTTTTTTTCAAACTTTTCGCTTTTTTTTTATTTGTTGTGCAAAAAATAAAAATCACAGAGGTGATCAAATACCACTGAAAGAAAGCTCTATTTGTGGGAACAAAATGATAAAAAATTTGTTTGGGTACAGTGTAGCATGACCGCGCAATTGTCATTCAAATTGCGACAGTGCTGAAAGCTCAAAATTGGCTTGGGCAGGAAGGTGTATAAGTGCCTGGTATTGAAGTGGTTAAAGGTAAGCTATAGAATTTTCCTATAATTATTATATTCCTGTATATTGGGGCATATCAATAATTTATTCATACAAACTTGCACAATTACTGACAAGTCCACTTTAACACCCAAACTGGGGTTGCCCTTTAAAAAGGAAATTAATTTCAGATCCACAGAAAAGAGCATCGAAAGACATTAGGGTGAACAAGGCCTTAGAATTAACCTGCTGGAAAAAGTAATTCTATTGTGTCATATGAGGAATGAAGAGCTTACATTTTCTTTACCTTCCTCCATCTGCTGTCATGAAATGTCTGCTATTTGTCTGTGAGCCATCCTGCTTTTTCACAACTACCGTTTTACTCATTGTTATTCCTTGAAACCGCTCACTACCAACAACTCCAATAAAGAATCTGCTTAAAAGCCAAAAAACAAGATGGAATTAGAGACTTTAATTTGGTTAAATGTAATTTTAGGGATTGCTAATTACAATAAAAATCTGCGAGGCAATTATCTGTATTGGATTTGGCGCTATTTTTATGGCTTTTGGACTGTTCTGTGAATTGTGAGGCCCTGCAGTCATTATTTGTCTATGAAGTAAAAGTAGATTGTAGCTCTCTGTAATTTGTAAGTCCCTAATTTGTCGCTGATTTTTCTCCCTCTGGCACTGCAGGCATCTCTTTGAATCCTACTTTTTCCCAGCAGGACAGGAATGCTACTTACTCATCACTAAAGAATTTTAAATGCCCAGCCCTGCTGCCTATCCCTTCCTGTGATGACAAAGCTTTGTTAAACTCGAACGTCTTTTGGAGTCAAATTAACTCACTTGCAGTTCAACAACTTCCTTATTGAACCAATCTGTCTGTTAGACTGTGCCTGTCTTATACTGTGCCAGGCTTGTAACATGCAAGTGCTTTGATGAGATACCAGATAAAAACTCTGTTCATGTTTTCAGGGTAAATCACTAGAGACTGTTGAAATGATCAAATTGAGTTAAAAGTATTACTTTATCTATACATGTATCCAATTCGATCTGGAACCTCTTGATATTTAAAGGTGATGTTGTTTTTGCAAATTCAGGTTTTCATGCTATCACTATTTTCAGCTCTGAGCCCTTTTGGGAGTTAAAGTGGTTTTAAAGGTTGGAATATTTTTTTCTTAAATAACAAACATGTCATACTTACCTCCACTGTGCAGTTCGTTTTGCACAGTGCGGCCCCGAACTGCGTTTTCTGGGGTCCCTCAGTGGCTGTCTTGGCTCCTCCCCGCTTCAGAGAAACCCACTCTGGGAAGCGTTCTCCCAAGGGGGTTACCTTGCGGGCGCGCTCCCAAGTCCTGGATTCGGCATCCATAGCCGTCGAGTACAGGACTCGGCTTCGCCCCCGGCGCCCACGTCATTGGATTTAATTGACAGCAGCGCGAGGCAATGGCTGCGCTGCTATCAATATATCCAATGAAGAGCCGAGAAGCCTGTGCAAACGAAGAGCGTGTTCGCGACACAGGATTTTCCAGGGCTCAGGTAAGTAAAACGGGGGGCTGTGGTAGACGTCGGATGTTTTTTCACCTTAATGTATAGGATGCATTAAGGTGAAAAAACATGAACCTTTACGACCCCTTTAAGTTCTGCTTTAATGCTCCTCTCCCCTCCCCCTCTCCCCCCAAGCAGAATTGTGGGAAAATATCTTTTTTTCAAATGTTTTCTTTTTTTTTTAGCTCCGTTCCCAACGCTGTGGTATAGTCCAGAATGACGTTGCCTGGTTCTGTAGCCTCCTGGGACACTTACATCAGATCTCCCAGGAGGCAGCAGGATTGGCACACAGAGTGGCGTAGGGGTTGTCTGGAGGGCAGTCTGGGGGGGGGGGGGTCTGGTACATCATCCAAGTTGGCTGTCTCCACCCAGAAGGCAGCCAGCTGAAGAAGATGAGGATGGTGGGACTAAACCCAATGTGTGGCACACAAATAGTGGATCGTAACGGTACAATGCAGGATTTGCTGAGCATGTGATTTGAAGAGCACTACAGCTCTACAGGTAAGTGGGGAAAAATTATGGGGGTGGGGGGGGGAGCATTGAGTACTGCTTTAACATTTGTTTGCGCATGCTCAGTGGTGTGTGGGTAACTAGAGTCAGATTTTTTTTATTAATCATGCTTATTCAAGGACCAACTTCTATCTGCATCATGAGAGCTTGGACGTATCCTTAGGAATATACGGTAGATGCATACCACTGTTTTAATGACACACTAACAGAGCAGTGATCAATAAATGTACTGTCCAGTAAAGATTGTTTAAATCAGGGGTCTCAAACTGGTGGCCCTCCAGCTGTTGCGAAACTACAAGTCCCATCATGCCTCTGCCTGTGGGAGTCATGCTTGTAACTGTCAGCCTTGCAATGCCTCATAGGACTTGTAGTTTTGCAACAGCTGGAGGGCCGTCAGTTTGAGACCCTTGGTTTAAATGATTTGCTATATATCTTTAGCATCTAATGTAACCAGAACGATGGGGATGGGTGACAACCAACATTGGGTTCAAGAATGCCTAAATCCCAGTCCAAAGTTTTTTTATTTTGTTTTGGACTTTGTTAATTTTTTTGCCATCTGTTTACCCTCATTTCCTTTAAGAATAGGAAGTGATGGAAAATCCTTCCAGGCAAAAGCAAAAACACATTAAGTAGAATGAGGAAGATTTAGATTTATGTTTCAACTGCTGTCCATGCTTTCCTGTCCTTGTAACAACCAGGAGCGGTTTTCACTGAGACATACATGCACAGACAGCAATAATAACAAGGGGTGGCCTCTTGCTTGTACGGGCATTGCAGAGACAGGAAAGAAGGAAAATCTCTGCGATAGGGTAAAAACTGGAAATAAAAATATAAATTGATACAAAATATAGCACTACCAAATGTAATACAAGAAATATATCCAGGGCTTTTTTTCAGCTGGAACTTGGTGGAAATCAGTTGAACCACCTCTGGCTCAGGTCCTCTGCTCCCGTCTCACTACTATCACTTGTAAACACAGAAGTATGGCTTCTTTGTTTACAAGTGACGGCATGTCTCCCAACAGCTCGCACAGATCTGATCTCCTGAGTGGCTCCCACTGAGTGCAGTACGGGGACAAGGGAGATGTAGGTGCCCGGGGTGAAGTGCAGATGTAGTGCAGATGCCAACACCCCCACTGGATGATCTCCCTGCAAGTGAGAGATGTGGTACCACCTACAGTGTTTAGGGAGGTACTAGAGCCAGCTGGGTGCTTCAGCCTAATAGAGTAATGAAAGTAATACACATGGAAGATGGTGGAGCTTTTAAGGAGGTGGGGGAAGATGTGGGTAGTAGAGGGGGGTTGCATGCAGAGGTCAGAACTGAAGAGGAGGGAAAACACTCTGTATGTAATGCACTCCTGGTATTTAATGCCCCTTTAAGACCTTCCCACTGTTAGTGAAATTGACCACACCCACTATGTGATGCAGTTTGGAGGCTGTGTGTGTGTGTGTATGGGGGGTTAGGCGTGGAGGGGTCGGGTTTTATGGGGGTGCAGGGGTAGGGTTTTTTTTTTGGGGGGGGGGGGGTCGTGGTTGAGTTCCTGCACCTATTTTCTGAGAAAAAGAGCCCTGAACATATCCAATATATGATGAAAACCCTCACCATAATAATTTGTACTAATGTATATCAAAATCAATATTTTCTATACAATTTGCTTTGATGTCCAGCCATGATTAACTCAAGCTAAAATTGTGACTTTATTGGGAATATTTTTTTTTAATATACATTAATACACATGCTTATAGTAGGGTTGTTTATAGACTTGTGCACAACGGAAAAATTTGTTTAGTTTCGGTTCGTTTTTTGTGCACAACGGAAAAAATTCGTTTAGTTTCGGTTCGTTTCTTTTCAGTCCTGTTGATTCGTAATCATTCGTAATTTTGCTAGACGGGATTTTTCGTGTTCGGACTAATTCGTATTTTCGCAAGCGTCATTTTTCGTTGAATTTTTAGTTGATTTATAATTCGTACTTTCGATAGGGTACGTTGTTTTTCTTTGATTCTGGACAACACTCCTACTTTCGTAACTTTTTTTGGGTTTGTTGATTCGTAATTTTCCGTGTCTCTCTCACAACGACGCTGCCTATTATGCCTAATGTGCTTCGAATGGATTTGTACTTTTCTAAATACATTGCGGTTATTTGTAACGATTCGAAATCTCGTATTTTACTTTCGTTTTTTACATGCGGCTATAGCCTCCGCCCCTGTACACCATTTTGAGAGGGTTCAGCACGGTGAGGGAGAAGCAGAGAGCAGAGCAGAGTGTTATTGTGCTTCGAATGGATTCGAAATCTCGTATTTTACTTTCGTTTTTTCATGCGGCTATAGCCTCCGCCCTGTACACCATTTTGAGAGGGAGTTCAGCATGGTGAGGGAGAAGCAGAGAGCAGAGTGAGCGTTATTGTGCTTCGAATGGATTCGTACATTCGTAACTTTTTTCATAACGAATTATGCCGAAGACATTCGGGCATTCGCTATTTTGCGGTATAATTTATTTCGAATTCGGTTTTATTCGTAATTGCTTTGTTCGGAAATTCGAATGCTTCCGAATGTCCGAAAGTTGCTAAATTCGGACGAATTTCGATTCCTTACGAAACGAATTGCACAAGCCTAGTTGTTTATAATTTGTTATATACTGTATTTATTGGCGTATAGCACTCACTTTTTTACCCTGAAAATAGAGGGTAAACTGTGCCTGCGTGTTATACGCAGGGGGCTGTGGAATTATTTTTTCCTGAAATTTCCCTCTTAAAGTTAGGGTGCGTGTTTTACGCCGATAAATACGGGTATATATTGTTCTGTATTGCATATGGCAGTGCTATATTTTGTACAAAATTCACATATTTAGAAATAAAAGCCCGACACAAATTTTAACTCTTCTTCACTCCATCCAAAAAAAAGTGACTGAAGTTAGGCTTTCAAGTAGTACAAGGGCAGTTGACTGTATAAGCAGATTGTTATATACATGTGAGTAATCCGCACTACTAGATGGCACATAGAGGCACTGCGCAGTCTTAAGAAAACAGGCGAGAAAGAAAAACAAGAAGAAAATATAGCTACAAAAATAGCAATACTCCTATATGATAATGTTAAAACAAAAAAATTAATTATCAATTGTGATATTATTCATACTTTGTCACAGCTTGCATACAGAGAAGCTGAAAACACATAGCAGCATTGTTACATATACATACATAATTTATTATCTAGGCTTTAGGGCTTCTCTCATATTTCTAACACATTCATGATCAAAGCAGCGTAGTACTGGAAATACTCATACCTACTTTTCAAACTGAGGTTTGAATGTCTCATACGACAGTTACCTCTTGAAAGCGGCACTACATTATATGTAAAACTGGTTTCATCCTTTTGCATAAATGTGTTTAACCAAACATGTCTCTTTTCAAACCTCACAATGTGTGATTTTTATGCAGCCCGTCATCTTTATGAGTCCTTCTCTAAAGCTGTTCATCATCAGACGGCTGTGAAGGGATGTCCTGACTTATCTTGGCTTTTTTTTAGCAGAGGACAGTTTGGAACCAACTTAAATTTTCCTCATAACCCTACTTGATATTTTGTAATTTGAGAGGTTTGCCTCCGCTGCTCACCAACACAGGAGAGTAGAGCAGGGATCAGGAGGCAGAACAGGAAAGAGAAACAGCAGCGCTGAATAGACAGCGAGAGCTGTTTGAGTTAACTTTCCAAGTTAACCAGCAGGTGATTGGTTGCTAGGACCACCTAGCAACCAATCACCTGCTGGTCAACTTGGAAAGTTAACTCTGGTATCTCCCGCTGTCTATTCAGTGCTGCTTTTTCTCTCTCCCGTTCTGCCTCCTGATCCCTGCTCTGCTTCCCTGTGTCTCCTGCTCTGCATGCCCGAATAAGGTAGGAAGGGGAAGAGCTGCGGGGAGGGGGGGCTGTGTAAAGAAAAGGGGTCCAGAGGTGTGGGAGGGGGCTGTGTAATGTAAAGAGGTCCAGAGGTGTGTGTGGGGGGGGCTGTGTAATGTTAAGGGGTCCAGAGGTGTGGGAGGACCTGTGTAATGTAAAGGGGTCTAGAGGTATGTGGTGGCTGTGTAATGTAAAGGGGTACAGAGGTGTGGGGGCTGTGTAATGTAAAGGGGTCCAGAGGTGAGCGGGCTGTGTAATGTAAAGGGGTCCAGAGGTGCAGGGTCTGTGTAATGTAAAGGGGTCTAGAGGTGTGGGGCTGTGTAAAGTAAAGGGGTCCAGAGGTGTGGGGGCTGTGTAATGTAAAGGGGTCTAGATATGTGGAGCTGTCTAAAGTAATGGGGTCCAGAGGTGTGGGGCTGTGTAATGTAAAGGGGTACAGAGGTCATGGGGTTGTGTACTGTAAAGGGGTCCAGAGATGCGGATCTGTGTAATGTAAAGGGGTCCAGAGGTGTGGGGGATGTGTAATGTAAAGGGGTCCAGAGGTGTGGAGCTGTGTAATGTAAAGGGATCCAGAGGTGTGGGGGCTGTGTAATGTAAATAGGTCCAGAGGTAAGGGGGCTGTGTAATGTAAAGGGGTGCAGAGCTGTCTAAAGTAATGGGATCCAGAGGTTTGGGGGCTGTGTAATGTAAAGGGGTCCAGAGGTGTGGGGGCTATGTAATGTAAAATGGTCCAGAGGTGCGGGGACTGTGTAATATAAAGGGGTCCAGACATAGGGAGACTGTGTAATGTGAAGGGGTCCAGAGGTATGGGGGCTGTGTAATGTGAAGGGATCCAGAGGTATGGGGCTGTGTAAACTAAAGGGGGTCTTCCTACATTTTACCTGCAGTTATAGCTGCAGTCCTATAGATTTCTATTAGGTTGCACTTTTTTTCTGCATTTTCTGAAAGCGCACCAAGAGTCCCGCATGCTGCATCTTTGGGGCACTTTTAGAAAACAAAAAATGTCATCACAATTAAATCCAGGAAGCGCAATAACATGGAGATAGCTCACTACAAGCTGATGGGTTTCGTCCCATAGGACATACCCAGATGATGTTCCAGGGCAGGGCTCAAAATTTCATGTCCTGAGCCACTAGCCAGGCCTTAAGAGTTACTCACCACCAGTTGCCCCACCCAACCCCACCCCTGCCCCTTCCCTAAGTCTGCCCCTAAACACGCCCTTGTAAATTATCTCATGAAATGACACTGTTAAATGTTTTAAGCAGAATTAAGTTCCAAAATAAATATTGACAACAACTTTAACAATATTAACATAAAGCATATCAGTGCAGCCTCACTATGCCCATCAAATGCAGCTTTACGGTGCCCATGAATGCAGCCTAACTATGCCCATCAATGCACTCTCACTGTGCCCATCATTTCAGCCTCACTGTGCCCATGAACGCAGTCTCACTGTGCCCCTGATGGCAGCCTCAGTGCGCATGAACGCAGCCTCACTGTGCCCCTGATGGCAGCCTCACTGTGCCCCTGATGGCAGCCACACTGTGCCCCTGTTGGCAGCCTCACTGTGCCCCTGAGCGCAGCCTCACTGTGCCCCTAAGTTCAGACTTACTGTGCCCCTGAGCGCAGCCTCAATGTGCCCCTGATCGCAGCCTCACTGTGACCGTAAATACAGCCTTGCTGAGCTCGTGAACACAGCCTCGCCATGCCCATGAACGCAGCCTCGCTGTGCCCGTGAACGCAGACTCCCTGTGCCCCTGAGCACAGACTCCCTGTGCCTCTGATGGCAGCCTCACTGTGCCCCTGATGGCAGACTTACTGTGCCACTTATGGCAGCCTCACTGTGCCCCTGAGCGCAGCCTCACTGTGCCCCTGAGCGCAGCCTCACTGTGCCCCTGAGTGCAGCCTCACTGTGCCCCTGATGGCAGACTCACTGTGCCCCTGATCACAGCTGTGCTCGTCAATGCAGCCTCAAACCCATCAATGCCTCATCAATGCAGACTCACTGTGCCCCATCAAATGCTCACCTGGATAATGGAACACACACACACAGCTTTCCCCCCCCCACCTCTCTCTCTCCTCCTCCTCTTGTATCACACAAAGCCGGCATCTCCTGCTGTGTCACACAGAGCTGGGTCTGTGTTTGGCGGTGCGGTGTTACAAGGTTCTGCCCCCCTAGACTGGCTCGTTTCATAGGAGGAACACTGATTCAATCTCCTATCACACGAGCCGGTCTAGGGGGGCGGGACCTTGTAACACCGTGCCGCCAAACACAGACCCAGCTCCATGACACACAGCAGGAGATGCTCGCTGTGTGTTTTACAAGAGGAGGAGGACAGAAAGAGGGAGGGGAGCGCTGCAGCCTCTACTCAAAGCGGCGGCGCCAGGGCAGTCCGCTCCTGCCACTCTGTGTCCTCCGGGTTACAGTTTCCTGGCTGATCGCTTCAGCCAGGAAACGGTCAGCCTGGTCCACCTCCGCTCCTCACTCGCCCTGCACTAAATTCCACTAGCAAAATGCGAGCAGGCGAGTGGAACTTTTGAGGGCTGTCCTAAGGAACGAAATGCGTCAAGTCGTAGTGAGCTAGCTCCATGTTATTGCACTTCCTGGATTTAATTGTGATCACATTTTTTCTGTGCCTGAACTTATCATCATTAATGTAAGCGTTCTACCTTTTATAATAAACCCTCAGTTTATCGTTTTACACTATGTGGTGGCTTCTTTCTTTTATGAACGGTGGAGTTCAAGATTTTATCTGTTGATGAGATGATGTTGAAGTCCATCCTCTACGATGTCCCCTGCGAGTGACTACATTCCCAGTTCTCATGCTTGTTTGACTCTTTGCCGCTGGCATGGGGTCCACTTAGTCAGGTAAAAGTATTCATTCTCTCTGCTTGGTCGTAGATGCACAGTGTATGGTGAATTATATTGACTGGTGGTCTATCTAGATATCGCATACATCTCCAATTGAACAGTTTTCAGCCCTCAAAGATTCATTTCTATTCACTTTTTTGGACTGATTTTTTTCTGTTCTATACCACCAAGGGCTAAAATAAATTTTTACACCCATATCTTTATGTTTGATGTTTCACATGTGGACTCTTGTTCCCCAAGACGATGTCAGTGGTTGACGAAACGTGCGTCGGGACGTGGACGTACTGATGCCATCACGCTACCCTCGCTGTGGATGGGTGTATGCCTGTGTGCCGGCTGGCTTTATTTCATGCTTTTGGACTTTGTTAGCCATGTAAGTGCAACCTTTTTATACAATTAAATCACGTTTTTTTTAACTGGTTCACACTATGTGAGTTTCTTTCTGTTTTTTTTGGATTGCTTATGTACCGGGGGTTCCAGCCGGATCATCTGCCTAAAGAGAGTTGTGTTTGATCAAAGCTCCTGCTACTTCCTGTTACAGGACCCGGGCTGGGTTATAGCCTTATGCTTGTCTAGAGCTTGCTTCTGGTAAGCCTGAAATTCTTATGGTGGTGGTGCCCGGAGACTTTGGTGGACATCTGTCATTTGATTTATTTCAATTTGCGGACCTCAATTTTTCTGGGCTTATGGACCTCTATTAATATTCATCACATATGTACTTTTTTTTATTTGACTCTATTTAACAAGGATTTCATTATTACTTCTCGTTCTCTTCACAATTCTTTATGTCATTATTTATATGTCATGTGGTAATATGTGTTAATCTTTAGGGGTCTACTCATTGAACTTTTGAATTTCACTTATTCCATTATCAATGTTTGGTTCAATCTCACTTTATTTCTAAGGGGAGTGCAGCTTTATTTTTTCTATTTAGGTTTTTGGTGTATCTCACTTTTCAGTTGCTGCTTTTTAGGTTAACATATTGCGCGGTGTCCTAATTTTGTGGACTCATTTATTGTCTTGCAGAGTGCACTTTATTATTGGTCATTTATGACATTTATATGCATGATTTTTTTACACAGTCATATGTTCACTATTTGTATTTTTGCACATTATGTTTATTTATGCAGTATTTGCTCAGTCATATGTTTATTAATTGCATATTTGCACATTTTTTGCTTGGTTACACATGCAATATTGAATAGAACTGTTTTCAAAGGAAGGCCATTGAGGCCAATGCACATATTTCTCTTATGATAGGTACATTTTAACACAAATGCAAGCTATAAAAATGTTGGTATCAAATATTTTTGTATTTGTCATGTAAAACAAAGATTGTGAATGCATAGTAAATGCATAGTAAACATAAATATAAAATAACAGAAAAGATTATAAATGTAAAAATCTAACTAAAATACAATTCACCCATTATAATTTGCCTTTAACTTGCCTTGGCACAATCATAACAAAGCTAGCTAGCCAGTCCAGGCTTATGCAGCAACCTAATAAAGGCTACTAAAAATAAATAGCTCACCTTGACTAAACTACCGGTACATCACAAAATGGATTGTGATTGAATCTTGATACATGATGGAGGTGATGCATAATTATATGTGAGGTTGAATTGATTTTTTTATGTCCATCATTATCAACCTTTTGTAAATCCTTTTCTTCAAGCTCTCATTTCATTTTGACAGTTAATAAAATATATAACTTATTTCCAGTACAAATGTAGTATCTGAGAAAGAGAGAGGGTAGAATTATTTTATAATCATTCTTCTCAACCCTGAAAATTTAGTTTTAGGTTAAAATCAAAAAGTTTTTGAAAATCTTCAATCTAGTCAAAAACTTTTCTATAGCTTCCAGGCGCACATATGTTATAATGACATATATACTGTCACTAAATTTAAGTCATTAACAATTTGTTCTTAATTTCTGACCCTGGAAAGCAGCTACTTCCCAAATCAATTGGTCTGCTCAACTAGAAGAACAGATAATTTGAATTACCCTTCCACATTGACAACAGCTTGAGGGTGTCTGGATATGAAAGCTGGCCATGTCTGGAGGCAGGATAGAGTCAAATGGAGACTGGTCAACTCTCCTGCAAAAGACTGGGATTAGGATGGAGTCCCAGTTGGTGCTGGTCGAATCTCCTAAGGAAAGATGTTTGCTGAGCACATTGTCAACAGAGATTCAACTTAAAGGCCCCTTTCCTCTGATGTGACATGTAAAGTACTGGAGTTCTGCTTTAATCAGGAGCATCTGTAACCCTAACTTTCTCTCCCAAGGACTGTGCGTAATAAACATATTTTTTGTTTTATCTTATTGCCTATGGCTGGCATGGCATTATCCACCTGATTCCTAAAGCACATTTGCTATCAAAATTGTCTCATACATTAACCCATTTCAAATAGATCAACCAGTATCTGCATTTTATTTATTTTCTTATACTATACTCCCCCCTCCTTTATCATATTTGGATTTTTTTTTGGGGGGGGGGTTGGAGAGGATACCTAGATTTGACAGATATCCGCTATCAGCTCCTCTCTTCCGCTCCGACCGCCTAGGTCAGCCTTTCTCAACCTTTTGAAAACTGAGGAACACTTGAAATAATTCTTCAGCCTCGGGGAACCCCTGCTAAAAAATAAAAAATCTATAGCTCATGATACATTAGTGTGATGGTCAGTGGGAAGAATGCTCCCTACACTTGTTGTCATTGGGAAGAATTATCCCCTTATGCCTTGTACACACGGCAGGACTTTCCGAGGAAAAAAAGTCTGAAGGGCTTTTTTTTTTCTGAAAGTCCGGCCGTGTGTAGCCTCCATCTGACTTTTTTTGTCGGAAGTCCAACGGACCGTAGATAGAGAACTTGTTCTCTTTCTTTCTGTCGGACTTTCGACGGACTCACGGCGGACTTTTGCATGGTCAAAAGTCTGACCGTGTGTACAAGGCATTACAGATAGCTAAAAAGACCAATGGTGTCAGTGGGAACTTATCTGAGAGGCAGAAATTGACCATTGCTCAAGGAACCTCTAGCAACTTCTGAAGGAACCCTATGGTTCCACGGAACCCTGGTTGAGAAACCCTGGCCTAGGTGATCGGAGCCAAAGTTCTCCCTCCCACGCAACCTCTTTGGACATGTCATTGGAACCATTCAGAGAGGGCAGAGAGCCTTGCACATGCTCATTGGTTAGCTGGCTGTAGATCACAGCCAATTATCCACAGTAAACATGCCGGCGATGGGGACCCGAAGACCGGTGAAGAGCTGGCCCAGGTGAGGACAGTGTTTGATCCCAGGACAGATAAAGAAAAGGGGGGGGTGAATGGCAAATATATGCTTGTGCCACATCCAGTATATATGAGAAAAGAAAAAAGGGGGTTCCCCTGGGTGGACTTTTAAGGCACTGGTAGTATTAATTCCAAATATACGGGATATTGAAGTAAAAAATAGTTTTTATTCACAATTATACATATTTATCAAAAAATGAAATATTAAAAAAAAAATATACAGTTCCAAAGATTGTCACCATATAGGTAAATACATGAAAACCTTCTTTACACCCGACGCGTTTCGGGGTAACCTTCTTCAGGGGTGTGTAGAGAAGGACAATTAGTTCATCTAAGCATAAGAATACATAAAGTTAATTACATGCATTTAAAACATTATTATCAAATATATACAAAAAGTTTTCTTTATATATGATGTATATACATGTAATCATTCACTTACGTATTATAAATGTAGTAGGAGGATGATGAATATTTCATTGGATGCGATTTTTTAAAAGCATTGAAAAAATAAACAGCACGCTGGGTTCTGTTCATAGGGTTGCCAGTCAAGCAAAAAGTGGGTATCAGAATATACAATTAATGCAGGTTTGAGAAGGACATTTATAAGGAACAGGTGTTCATCCCGTTAGGGAGAAATTATTCCAAAGATCGAGAAGCCGGTGGATCAAGCAGAAGAGATATACTGGGACTGGGGTAGAGGTCCCTAAGAATATAAAAGAATAAATACAAATAATGAATTGTATCCCTATGGGGCTAAATTATATATATTATATCATTTTAATATTTCATTTTTTGATAAATATGTATAATTGTGAATAAAAACAATATTTTACTTCAATATCCCGTATATTTGGAATTAATACTACCAGTGCCTTAAAAGTCCACCCAGGGGAACCCCCTTTTTTCTTTTCTCAGGACAGATAAATGTCCTTTTATTAGAAGCCAGCAGCTACAGTATTTGTAACTGCTGACTTCAATTTTTTTTCTTCAAACTGAATGAACCTCCTCTTTAACCACTTCAATACTGTGCACTTAAACCCCCTTCTTACCCAGACCAATTTTCAGCTTTCGGTGCTCTCACATTTTGAATGACAATTACTCAGTCATGCAACACTGTACCCAAATAAAATTTGCGTCCTTTTTTTCACACAAATATAGCTTTCTTTTGGTGGTATTTAATCACTAGTGGGTTTTTTATTTTTTGTGCTATATGTAGCGGAGCCTCGCTCTCCCTCTCGGGTTTTTCTCGTTTGAGTGGCTTGTGTCTAGGGGTACCTGGGAGAGGAGAGTGCAGGAACACTACGCCAAGCTCTCCCCTCTTATGTGTATGAGGGTTGAGCAGAGTTACTTGAATTACCTCCGGGTCTGTTCACTGCATACGAAGCCTCCAGCTGTTCCGTGGAGATGTGTCTGCCAATAACATAGAGCCCCACACCAATCGAAAGTCCAACACTCCTTTATTTCTCTGGTTTCAGGGTGAACACAATCAGTTGAACTTTCAGTAACAGACAGACAGGGGTGTGGATACGAGTAGGCCCAGGCACAACTGAACTCTCCTATTCCTTTGCTAGCGAATAGGCCTGGCGCACGGTCTCTGCCACCGACCGTGAGTTTTGGTCGCTGCCACCGACAGGATGAACCGTTGAGGCCCCTGCCACAGGCCTAATAGCAGGTGTCTGCCACTGACCTGAGTTGACTAGTTGGACCGCTGCCACCAGTCATTGAACATGAACCACCTTCCTCTCTGAACTTGGCCCCTGTTCGGGAAAGATATACCTCCGGGCGGTCTCCAGAGGTTCACCCGGCACTGGCAATCTGCTGCACCAGATCTTCGGATGAGTCCCTCCTCCAGTCCCTTACGCCTCTGGATTCGGGTGCCCCACTCCTGGGGCCCCCTAGGACAATCCCTTCCTCGCGGGACCCAGCGGAAGGTACTGGGCCCCAGGCCTCTGGCTGGATACCTCACCCAAGACTGAAGGTGTCTGGGATGGAACACAAACTCCAGTTGTCCAGGCCTAGGCCGCCTGGACACCGACCGCGAACAGCAGCCCTCAGGCTGAAGGTGCCTGGGACTCGAACCTCATGGTGTCAAGATGTCTGCCCCCTTTATACCCTCTCCCAGCAAGCACGGTGGGTTCCTCGCCCCGCCGTACAACCGCTGCGAGAGGTCACAAAGGGTACGGCACTGCAGCGATGGTTCAACCCCGGCCCAAAGTGACAGCGCTACCTGCTGGGCTGCAGGGAACTATGCATCACTGGTGTCTTCACCAGTTTTAAAAGTATATACCCGCTACACTCTCCCCCCAGTTATTGGACACTGGTCCCCAGTGTCTGGAGCAACCCATGCCCAAAGGGGCCATCATAGCCTGATCCAGAAACCGACTAACAATTAAAAAAAAATACAAAAGTTTTGAAAACGAACCAAACAGTTGTGCCTGAACCTGACATGAAAGGGGAGAGAAGGAAAACAAACAACACATAACAACATTATTTGAAACACATGTTCACACTAACATTCCTTCCCACCCATCCTGACTAAGACCCACCCCATTCTCAGTGGTCTTGATGAGATGTTCTCCTGCAGAGGGGAAAAGAAATGTTAAACACACATATCCCTGACACATATGTTTGTGTAAGAATGAAAGAACCTCTCCGCAGAGAAACCCTTTCCCTCTATAAGTGTGTGAGTGAACAGTGATTATCAGTGCGCAACACTGCCACCTGGTGACAGTGCCGCGGTAACTACACTGGTTGAAGATTTTCTCTTGCGGCTCTAACTACCCCAAAGTCCATAATCACTTTGTGGGATGGAAGAATGAAGAACAAACAACGGCAACAGTCCTTCAATTCCTCCAGAGAGCACAAACACCCATCAACACAGGCACAGTCACTGGGTTTTCCCGGGAAACAACCCCGGAAAGTAAAGCAGCAACAAGGCAAAGGGGTACCTGGGAGAGGAGAGTGCAGGAACACTACGCCAAGCTCTCCCCTCGTATGTGTATGAGGGTTGAGCAGAGTTACTTGAATTACCTCCGGGTCTGTTCACTGCATACGAAGCCTCCAGCTGTTCCGTGGAGATGTGTCTGCCATTAACATAGAGCCCCACACCAATCGAAAGTCCAACACTCCTTTATTTCTCTGCTTTCAGGGTGAACACAATCAGTTGAACTTTCAGTAACAGACAGACAGGGGTGTGGATACGAGTAGGCCCAGGCACAACTGAACTCTCCTATTCCTTTGCTAGCGAATAGGCCTGGCGCACGGTCTCTGCAACCGACCGTGAGTTTTGGTCGCTGCCACCAAACGGATGAACCGTTGAGGCCCCTGCCACAGGCCTAATAGCAGGTCTCTGCTACTGACCTGAGTTGACTAGTTGGACCGCTGCCACCGGTCATTGAACATGAACCACCTTCCTCTCTGAACTTGGCCCCTGTTCGGGAAAGATATACCTCCGGGCGGTCTCCAGAGGTTCACCCGGCACTGGCAATCGGCTGCACCAGATCTTCGGATGAGTCCCTTCTCCGGTCCCTTACGCCTCTGGATTCAGGTGCCCCACTCCTGGGGCCCCCTAGAACAATCCCTCCCTCGCAGGACCCAGCGGAAGGTACTGGGCCCCAGGCCTCCGGCTGGATACATCACCCCAGACTGAAGGTGTCTGGGATGGAACACGAACTCCAGGTGTCCAGGCCTAGGCCGCCTGGACACCGACCGAGAACAGCATTCCTCAGGCTGAAGGTGCCTGGGACTCGAACCTCATGGCGAAGATGTCCGCCCCCTTTATACCCTCTCCCAGCAAGCACGGCGGGTTTCCCGCCCCGCCGCACAACCGCTGCGAGAGGTCACAAAGGGTACGGCACTGCAGCGATTGTTCAACCCCGGCTCAAAGTGACAGCGCCACCTGCTGGGCCGCAGGGAACTATGCATCACTGGTGTCTTCACCAGTTTTAAAAGTATATACCCGCTACATATAAATAAAAAAAGACCGTAAATTTTGTGAAAATTTGCCTTTTTCTTTGTTTCTGTCATAAAAGCTAGCAAATTAGTAATTTTTCTTCATAAATTTTGGTCAAAATTTATACTGCTACATATCTTTGGTAAAAATAACCCAAATTAGTGTATATTATTTGGTCTTTGTGAAAGTTATAGAGTCTACTAACTATGGTGCCAATCCCTGAAAATTTATCAATCTGATCACACCTGAAGTACTGACGGCCTATCTAATTTCTTGAGATACTAACAAGTCATAAAAGTACAAATACCCCCCAAATGACCCCTTTTTAGAAAGTAGACATTCCAAGTTATTAAGTAAGTAGCATGGTGAGTGTTTTTAAGTTGTATTTTTTTCCCACAATTCTTTGCAAAATGAAGAATTTTTTTTTTTTTTTTTTTTTACAAAATTGTCATATTAACTGGTTATTTCTCTCACAGAGCATATGCATACAACAAATTACACCCCAAAATATATTCTGCTACTACTCCTGAGTATGGGGATACCACATGTGTGGGACTTTTACACAGCCTGGCCACATACAAAGGCCCAATATTGAAGTAGCACCATCAGGCGATCTACGAGCATAAATTGCACATCTCATTTCTCAACCACCTATTACACTTTTGAAGGCCCTGGAGCACCAGGACAATGGAATTGCCCACAAAATGACCCCATTTTGGAAAGCTAACACCCCAACGTATAATCTATGAGGCATAATGAGTCTTTTGAATGGTTATTTTTTTTCCAGAAGTTTTTGGAAAATGTGGAAAAAAAATGAAAACGCATTTTATTTACACAAAGTTGTACATTTATAAGATATTTCCAACACATAGCAAATACATAGCAAAAATTACACCCCAAAATACATTCTGCTACTACTCCTGAGTATGGGGATACCACATGTGTGGGACTTTTACACAGCCTGGCCACATACAAAGGCCCAACATTGAAGTAGCACCATCAGGCGATCTACGAGCATAAATTGCCCATCTCATTTCTCAACCACCTATTACACTTTTGAAGGCCCTGGAGCACCAGGACAATGGAATTGCCCACAAAATGACCCCATTTTGGAAAGCTAACACCCCAACGTATAATCTATGAGGCATAATGAGTCTTTTGAACGGTTATTTTTTTTCCAGAAGTTTTTGGAAAATGTGGAAAAATAAATGAAAACGCATTTTATTTACACAAAGTTGTACATTTATAAGATATTTCCAACACATAGCAAATACATAGCAAAAATGACACCCCAAAATACATTCTGCTACTCCTCCTGAGTATGGGGATACCACATGTGTAGGACTTTTGTACAGCCTGGCCACATAGAAAGGCCCAACATTGAAGTAGCACCATCAGGCGATCTACGAGCATAAATTGCACATCTCATTTCTCAACCACCTATTACAATTTTGAAGGTCCTGGAGCACCAGGACAATGGAATTGCCCACAAAATTACCCCATTTTGGAAAGCTAACACCCCAACGTATAATCTATGAGGCATAATGAGTCTTTTGAACGGTTATTTTTTTTCCAGAAGTTTTTGGAAAATGTGGAAAAAAAATGAAAATGCATTTTATTTACACAAAGTTGTCAATTTATAAGATATTTCCAACACATAGCAAATACATAGCAAAAATGACACCCCAAAATACATTCTGCTACTCCTCCTGAGTATGGGGATACCACGTGTGTGAGACTTTTACACAGCTTGGCCACATACAGAGGCCCAACATTCAAGTAGCACCATCAGGCGTTCTAGGAGCATACATTACATATATAATTTCCTGGCAACCTATCATTTTTGAAGGCCCTTCATATTTCTAACACATAGCATGTACATACCAAAAATTACATTCCAAAATAAATTCTATTGCAGAAAGGGTAAAAAAATAAGTATTACCTGTGCTTTTAGTAGTGTCCACAGAAGAGAGCACTGGTCCAGGCAGCAGTCGGGGATGTGCTTAGCGACAGCAATAGTAATTATCCAGGCAGCAGGCAGGAATATTGTCTATGGTCAGCACAAGGATATTGTCAGCACAGCGAAAGCATTTGTCCATAGAAATTGTCCAGGCAGAGACAGCCAGCACAGCCATATTATTGGTCCTGGTTCACCGTTACCTGCAGACACTCATTATTGTACCGCTCTCCAGCCCTTCATAAACATACTGCCTCTTGCTACAGCTAATTATTTGCATAGTCCAGGTAGCAGGCAGTGGTGTGGTCCATTCATGCGGCAGGCAAAGGCATGATGGCAGTAAGTCAGCAGCATGCTGAGGGCGGCAATCGGGTAAGACCTGTGCACAGTGGCACAGGGGTAGAGGCTTCGACCCACCCAAATCTCTATGAAGCCTCCGGACTCCAGACCCTAATCCGGAAATTAAACCCGGAGAAAACAAAAAAATTGTTTTCTCCATCCGGAAAAAATATCCTGGAGCCCCTCACATATGTGAGACCCCTGTGTACTACAGTAGCAGGGCAACAGATCAGTCCAAGTGGTAGGCAAAAGCATAGTCCATAAAACAGGCCAGGGTCAGTACATGTGGAAGCAGTCCAAACAGTAGGCAGAGGCATAATCACAAAACAGGCCAGGGTCAGTACACGTGGAAGCAGTCCAAACGGTAGGCAGAGGCATAATCACAAAACAGGCCAGGGTCAGTTTATGTGGAAGCAGTCCAAACAGTAGGCAGAGGCATAGTCAAAAAGCAGGCCAGGGTCAGTTCACGTGGAAGGCAGTGGCATGGTTATTTGGGGAAGCATGGAAAATGGTCAGCACAGATTATAAAAATGGGGGGGAAATTGTTAAAAATATGGGCTAATATTTTATGGATGTGTGATAAAATTCGAAGCATTCACCAATGCATAGGCCAGGTTGGGAGGGACACTGGGGACAATGGTAGCTGGTATCTTTTCGAAGTCCTCCTTTGCTGCACACGCGACATCTTTTTTGCCGTCTTCGGCCTGCTTCGGATGGTGGGATGCTGTACGGGAAGTGCCATCCATGAAGTCTGCTAACAGCATCAGAGCGAAGGTTTTCTTGAAGGGGTCTTTGTTGATAGATGAGGCATGTGACTACTTCTTCTGAGAATTGTAGGAAGGGGGCTGGGTTGTCTGTGGATTTGGTGTAAACTACGTAGGAATTATACATGGCCAAATGGATGAGATAAAGTGCTACCTTCTTGTACCAGAATCGGGACCTCCTAATGGACAAATAGGGCTGAATCATTTGGTCGTTGAAATCCACCCCCCCCCCCATGTAGAGATTATAGTCCTGGACACATGTCGGCTTTTCAATGGGACCTCGTTGTCTTCGCTGAACTACAACTACAGTGTCACCATGAATGGTGGACATCATGTGTACGTCTCTGTTATCCTTCCACCTCAAGGCCAGCACTTCTTTGCACCTCAGTGCTGCTCTTTCCCCCCTTTGCAGCTTTTTGTTTACAATTGATTGTGGGAAGCCCTTCCTATTTTTCCTGGAGGTTCCGCAGGCCATGGTTTTTTCGATGTATAAGTGTCTGAAAAGGGGCAGGCTGGTATAAAAGTTGTCCAGGTATAAATGATATCCTTTTTTCATAAGTGGGTAAACCAGGTCCCATACAATTTTTCCAGCTGTGCCCATGTAGGCCGGGAACTCAGGGGGCTGGAGCTGGGAATCTTTTCCTTCATATATGCGGAACGCATAAAGATATCCCGTGATTCTCTCACAGATCTTGTAAAATTTTACACCGTATTTGGCCTTTTTGCTAGGAATATATTGTTTTATTCCTAGCCGGCCTGAAAAGGGTACCAGGGACTCGTCCACACATTTATGTTTCTCGGGGATTTAGAGTTCTGCAAATCATTTGGAAAGGAAATTTATCAGTGGGCTAAGTTTATACAGCTTATCGGAATCTGGATTATTGGGGGGAGGACACTGGGTGTTGTCGTTAAAATGCAAGAATCTAATTATCATCTCATATCGGGACCTGGGCATTATGTAAGAATAAATGGGCATGTGGTAGATGGGTTTCGTGGACCAAAAGGCATGTCGTTGATTTTTTTTGTAAGCCCCATGTTTATGGTGAGGCCCAAAAACATTTTGAACTCCTCCAAATCCAAATCTCTCCACTCAAATGGACGGGCATAAGATGATTGGGGGTTGTTGGCAATATACTGCTGGGCATATAAGTTTGTCTGGTCCCCAATGAACTGCAGAATAGTGTCGGGCAAAAAAAGGTGAAAATAATCAACCTCTCTGAAATTTTGGGTGTTGGCCTGCACACCTGGCTGTGCTGTGAAAGGGGGAATAATTGGTGATCCCGAGTTGGAAGGCAGCCATGTTGGGTTGGCAAGACCATCTGGCATGTATGTAGCACTGGCTCTTGGGGGACGTGACACTCCAGTAGTTGGGGGAGTTAAATTTCCTGTGCTGGTACTCGGGTGTGATGTGGCAGCACCGGTACTGGCCCTGGGCATTTCTTTGCGGGGCCTTTCGCTGGCGGCAGCACTGGTACTGGGCCTTTGTTCCTGGGGCCTTTGGCTGACGGCAGCACTGGTACTGGGCCTTTGTTCCTGGGGCCTATTGCTGGCGGCAGCGCTGGTACTGGGCCTTTGTTCCCGGGGCCTATTGGTGGTGGCAGCGCTGGTACTGGGCCTGGGAATATAATCCTGGTCGCTGGCGGCTGCCTGGTTTCCAGAGTGCCTTGCCCTTTTAGGAGGGACCCATTCTTCATCCGAATCATTACTGTATTTGATCGGTTCAAATTCCGAATTTGATTTGGAATCAGAATTGGAATCTGATGAGAACTCCCCGGTGCTCTCATCAGTCATGGAGAGGATCTGGAATGCCTCCTCACTGGTATAGAATCTTTTGGACATGGCTGTGTGGCGGGTAGCTGTGCGACAGGTGACAGATGGGTAGCAGGTGACAATCACTGATGGACTGTGCGATGGGTGGCAGGTGACGTTCACTGATAGGTGATGATGGTGTGACGGGAATGATGGTGTGACGGGAGATGGTCACTGATGGGTGACAGGCCACGGACGGTGACGGGTGATGGTCACAGATGGGTGACAGGCCAGGGTCACTGATGGATGATGGGTGCACCGCTGATAGGTGACGGGTGCCAGGGCACGGTCACTGATGGGTGGCGGGTGATGGGTGACAGGGCACGGTCGCTGATGGGTGACGGTTGCACCGCTGATGGTCACTGATGGCAGTCTCTTATGTGACAGGGTACTGTCACTGATGGGTGATGGGTGACAGGGTAGGTCACTGATGGGTGACGGGTGACAGGGCAGGTCACTGATGGGTGACGGGTGACAGGGCAGGTCACTGATGGGTGACGGTTGCACCGCTGATGGTCACTGATGGCAGTCTCTTATGTGACAGGGTACGGTCACTGATGGGTGACGGGTGACAGGGTAGGTCACTGATGGGTGACGGGTGACAGGGTAGGTCACAGATGGGTGACGAGTAGGTCACTGATGGGTGACGAGTAGGCCACCGACAGTACAGGGATGCGTGCCCGCGATCACGCGCAATCCATGTTTAAAGGGAGGACGTCATATGACGTCCTCTCAGAACGAGAGTGTCCTCCGCCCGCCGTCAATTGACGGTGGGCGGTGGACAAGTGGTTAAGGCCCCTTTCACACTGGGGCGGGAGATGCGGTGGCAGTAAAGCGCCGCTATTTTTAGCGGCGCTTTACCGTCGGAATTGCGGCGGTATTCGGCCGCTAGCGGTGCGGTTTTACCTCCCGCTAGCGGCCGAAAAAGGGTTAATACCGCCGGCAATGCGCCTCTGCAGAGGCGCATTGCCGGCGGTATAGCCGCGGTTTCCCATTGCTTTCAATGGGAAGGAGCGGTGGAGGAGCGGTAAACACACTGCTCCTTCACCGCTCCAAATATGCGGCTAGCAGGACTTTCACACTGGAGAAACAGCAGCCGCTGTTTCAGGTCGGTTTGCAGGCGCTATTTTTAGCGCAATAGCGCCTGCAAACCGCCCAGTGTGAAAGGGGTCTAAGTGAAGGTTTCTGTAGCATTTACCATATTTATAAATTGGTGAATGTTAAACTTGCCGACCGCCTAACATGGGAAAATATGTCAATACTTTAAATACTAGAGTTATGGCTGCAGCTAGATACCATAACCCCCGGTATATTTTCTTCCCTCAGGCGCCAATTTTTTTAATAAAAGTGGCCCAAGCAGCGGGGTTGTCCCTCCCCTCTCCTGCCACATTTCCGGTGGTTTTCGGGCTTACCTGGCAGATCGGGAATCCGGAAAAGCTTTACGACGCTGGCAGCGGCTGGGCATAGAGATGACCGAAGGAAAGATGGCTCATCTCTATGCCCTAGGAGGACTTGAGTGATGTCATGATGTCACTTCCGGGTTTCAACCACATGTAAACAGGCCGTTTTTTTTAAAGCAAAAGATTAAAAAACATTTTTTGCGTTTAAGGGTAGAGGAGAGATTTGGGGTCTTTTAGACCTTTTAGTTTACATTCCTTGCGATAGCAATAAAAGTGATCACATTTTTTTTTAAAGGGACAGTGTCAAAATTAAAAAATTTAATAAAAAAAAATAAAATAAAAATAGTTTTAGAGCGCTCCATCCCAGCGTGCTCGCGCACAGTGGTGAACGCATATATAGGTCACGCCCTTGTACGTAAACAGTGTTCGCACCACACATGTGAGGTATTGCCGCGAACGTCTGAGTGAAAGAAACAATAATTCTAGCATTAGACCTCTGTAACTCTAAACTGGTAACCTGTAGAAATGTTTGAAGCGACACCTATGGAGATTTTTAAGTACCATAGTTTGGCGCCATTCCACGAGCGCGCGCAATTTGAAATAATGACATGTTAGGTATTTACTTGGCATAGCATCATCTTTCATATCATACATACATATCATACAAAAAACTTGGGTATATATTAAAACCGCTGCGCAAAAACCGTATGACATAAAAAATTGCAATGACCACCATTTTATTCTCTAGGGTCTCTGCTAAAAAAATATATAATGTTTGGGGGTTCTAAGTCATATTTTAGCAAAAAGTAAACAATAAATGTCAGAAAATGCCTTTAACCACTTCAATACCGCCCATAGTCATATGATGCCCACAGATGGGATCTCCCACCCTGGGTGGGCATCATATGACGTCCTGGGCTTTGTGGGGGGCTATCTGAATGATGCCGGCGATTCTATGCACAATAAGAACGATCATAGCGGCAGTTCCGCCACTTGATCGTTCTTATAGGCGGCGGGAGGGGACAACCCTAGCCCTCCCGCCTCCATCCGGTACTTTTCCGGGCTCTCCCCTGCCATCGGGGGCCCGGAGAATGAATCGTCTGGCGCTGGATGGGAAGCATAGAGATGGCTGGTGACCAGATGGTCACCAGTCATCTCTATGACCGTCGGAGGCCCGGGCGCGATGTGATGACGTCACGCCCGGGTTCTCAGAAGTAAACAAAGCCACGATTGCGGCTAGTAAGCATGAGATCAGTGAATTTTTTTTCACAATCTCATGCTTTACATCCTGGAGGAATGATGTTGGGTCTCATTGACCCCGCATCTCTCCATAAAGAGGACCTGTCACACACATTCCTTGTAATAGGAATAAAAGTGATAAAAAATAAAAAAAAGAAGTGTAAAAATTAAAAAAAATAAGTAAAAAAATAAATAAATAAAAAATAATAATATTTAAAACGCCCCTGTCCCCGGTAGCTCGCGATCAGAAGCGAACGCACACGTAAGTCCCGCCCACATATGTAAACGCTGTTCAAACCACATATGTGAGGTATCGCCGCGTGCGTTAGAGCACGTGCAACAATTATAGCACTAGACCTCCTCTGTAACTCTAAACTGGTAACCTGTAAACATTTTCAAAGCGTCGCCAATGGAGATTTTTAAGTACCGAAGTTTGGCGCCATTCCATGAGTGTGCGCAATTTTAAAGCGTGACATGTTAGGTATCTATTTACTCGGCGTAACATCATCTTTCATATTTTACAAAAAAATTGGGCTAACTTTACTGTTTTGTTATTTTTTAATTAATGAAACCATTTTTTTTCCAAAAAAAAGGCGTTTGAAAAATTATTGCGCAAACACCGTGCAATAAAAAAAGTTGCAATGACTGTAATTTTATTCCCTAGGGTGTCTGCTTAAAAACATATATAATGTTTGGGGGTTCTGAGTAACTTTCTAGCAAAAGACTGATGATTTGTACATGTAGGAGAAAAGTGCCAGAATAGGTATTGAGGTGGTATAAAAAGCCCTGTATTGAAGTGGTTAAACAAGTGCAACAATTTTCAAGTATTTCCTTATAGTAGCCTGCATTGCTCTTTTGTCTATTTCCAAATCTGCAGCACATTTGATGAAGAATCACCAAGAATGTGGATGAATCCAGAAAAGTTAAAGGGGTTGTAAAGGTTCTTTTTTTTTTAAATAACAAACATGTCATACTTACGTCCAGCTCATTTTGCACAGAGTGGCCCCGATCCTGGTAGTCTGTGGTCCCTCGGCGGCTGTCTCGGCTCCTCCCCGCAAGAGCTAACCCCCATTCTGGGAAGCTCTCTCCCAAGGGGATTAGCTTGCGGGCGCGCTCCCGTGATAAAGTCGGCGCCTATAGCAGCCAAGTGTATCATTCGGCCCCACCCCCTGGCACGCTGCGTCATTGATTAGATTGACAGCAGCGGGAGTCAATGGCTGCGCTGCTATCAATCTCCAATGAAGAGCCGAGAACAGCCTGAAGACATAGGAGAGTAGCCAGCGCGTTCACGATGCGGGACTTTTGAGGGCTCAGGTAAGTAAACCGGGGGGGTTGGGGGGCTTGTAAGTGTAACACTACCCCCGTAGGAGCTGCTGGTTTAGATTTGGGCTTGCACATTACCTCACCATTTGTTGTCTAGGGGATGAGAGTCTATAGAAACTTCAATGTCCACACAAGTTATGAATCCTTTTCGTCAGGTTTTATTTCCAAACAAACTTGCATAGGTAGAGGGATGGAGGGTTAGGGGAAGGTTCAGGCACACGATGCAGATCACTGGGGAAACTTCTCAGTTTCAAAAAGTCACACTCACCACTCTCCTTCAAGTGGGTATTGCCCACCTGGATAGGCCCCTCTCACTAGCCTAGCAGCCGGAATGATGCACAAACAAATTGAAGAAAAACAGTCTCTGCGACAGACTATCAGACGATAAATATGAGCTGTTCAATCATCCTCTGCCACAGGATATAGTATCCGGAGATCCAGCCTTACAGTTTTAGAGCCTTTAAGCTGACCCGGCACACTGTAAGGTAACATAAGCTACGGTGCATCCTCCAATAAGGTCACCAGGCCTTCCCCAAGACACCAGCCTTCTGCTTGGTCCTCTCTGGGACAGGTCCTCCTCTGGTTTCCTCCGTTGAGTGGCTTCCTCCCGCAGGACGGAAAGCACAGGATCACCTTCATAGTGCAGCCCCCAGTCAGGATAACTGGGCCTACCTGGTAGAGATGCAGCCTCGGGCCAACATGGCTCCGCGGCTGAAATTTCACCATCACATACCTCGAGCCAGGAGGGCCACGAGGCGAAGAGAGCCTCGAAAGAATGGCGTCTGCCCCTTAAGTACCCTTCCTCAGCATGCTCAGTGGGGAGACCACTCCCACTGAGCTGTTCCCAGGGGAAAATACCCAATACACTCTGGCCTGCCTGTTTTCCAACACTGGCCTGTGGTGGCAACGCCACCCCCAGGCAAACAATGGGAAAATCCCTCCAAGCACAGCCATAGCCGGAACAGAGGCTGATTTAGCCTTAATCATTAAAGTCTGATCTAACTACCAGCTCAGACACCCACTAAATTTAAACATAGCGCCTGGTCATCAGGAGCAGGGTGCTACATACTCACCCACTACAACAAGACACTGTCCCCAGTGTCTGGAAAAAAATATGGCCCTCAATCCTGAGGACCAGTACCTGAACCTCAAAAAAAAAACTTGGATGGGGAAGGGAAAGGGAGAAGGGAACTATAGATATCAAATATTAACATGAACTTGCAATAAAATCACAATAGCATACACATTATGACCCCAGTCACTAACTGTCTCGACCACCCACTCTCCAGCAGTCTTGACATAAGATCTGGCTCACCTGAGAAAAAAAAAGAAAAGAGACACACAGCCAAATAACATGACAACATCAAGGCACTTCAAAAGAAGCAAAGCTGCATCTCCTAAGAGGTGGAACTTTCCTTCTTATTTTTAACCACTTAACGACCGCCCACCGCCGATTTACGTCGGCAGAATGGCACGGACAGGCAGAATCACGTAGATCTACGTGATCGCCTTTGTGCAGTTGGGGGGTCCATCCGGACCCCCCTTCACTGCAGTGAGTGGCCGTTAAGTGTTCGGGAGCGATCAGGCATGAGGGGGGGGGCGCTCGATTCCGCCCCCCCCCTCGCGATCGCTCCCGGCCAATGAAAATGCTTCCTCCGCCATGTGATGTAAACAAGGCTGGAGGAAGTGATGTCATCTCCCTCGCCGCGGTCTTTCCGTTCCCGGCGCCGAGCAGAGAGGAAGCAGGTTAGTGCACTAACAGTCCACTGACACGTAGGTACACATAGGCACACAAATCACCCCCCAGTCACCCCCAGATCACCCCCCAGGTCACCCCAAAGCCCCCAATCACAGTGTCACTGATTGCAGTGATCATTTATTTTACTGATCACTGCATTTAGTGTCATCTGTGATTGTAAAAAGTTGCAGGGCAGTTAGGATTAGGCCCCTTTAGGTCCAGGGTAGCCCCCTAACCCCCCCTAATAAAGGTTTAACCCCTTGATCACCCCCCAGGTAACCCTTTCACCCACTAAATTCAGCGTCACTAAGCGATTGTTTTTCCGATCGCTGTATTCGTGTCGCTGGTGTTTTAGATAGGCAGTTATTTTTTTTTAGGTTCGCCGCAGGTTTTTATTAGTGTCAGGTACCCCCATATATTAATTTAACCCCCTGATTGCCCCTAGAGTTAACCCTTTCACCAGTGATCGCCGTAAAAGCGTCACTGGTGTCACTGGGTGGCCAGTAAGTTATTTAGTTATTTAGGTTACCCGTCAGGTTTTTATATAGTGTCAGGTACCCCCATATTTAACCTAATAAAGATTTTAACCCCCTGATTGCCCCTAGTTAACCCTTTCACCAGTGATCACCATATAAAGGTTACGGGTGACGCTGGTTGATTAGTTTGCTTTTTATAGCATCAGGGCACCCGCCGTATATAACCCAATAAAGGTTTAACCCCCCTGATCGCCCGGCGGGTGAGATCAATTAGGTTTTAGCGCCAGAGAGGGTCTGCGTCGCCCCAGGCAGTGTTAGGTTAGTGACAGTAACGCTAACACCCACGCGCAAAGCATACACCCCCCTTAGTGGTATAGTATCTGATCAGATCTGATCAGATCTATACTAGCATCCCCAGCGGTTTAGGGTTCCCAAAAACGCAGTGTTAGCGGGATCAGCCCAGATACCTGCTAGCGCCTGCGTTTAGCCCCTCCGCCCAGCCCAGCCCAGCCCAGCCCACCCAAGTGCAGTATCGATCGATCACTGTCACTTACCAAACACAACACACATAACTGCAGCGTTCGCAGTGCTTGGTTTTTGGGGCCCTGTACGCGGCTAGGCTCCCAAAAAGTCCCACACATGTGGTATCCCCGTACTCAGGAAAAGCAGCAGAATGTATTTTGGGGTGCAATTCCACATATAACCATGGCATGTGTGAGCAATATATCATTTAGTGACAACTTTTTGTACATTTTTTTTTTCTTTTTGTCATTATTCAATCATTTGGGACAAAAAAAAAAAATATTCAATGGGGTCAACATGCCTCTCAGCAAATAGCTTGGGGTGTCTACTTTCCAAAATGGGGTCATTTGGGGGGGTTTTGTGCCATCTTGGCATTTTATGGCCTTCAAAACTGTGATAGGTAGTGATGAGCCGAACACCCCCGGGTTCGGTTCGCACCAGAACCCGCGAACGGACCGAAAGTTCGTACGAACATTAGAACCCTATTAAATACAATGGATGCGAACGTTCGAATTCTAAAGTGCTAATTATAACAACTATTATGCATGTTATTGTCCTAAAAAGGGTTTGGGAACCCGGGTTCTGCACCAGGGGACATGTATCAATGCAAAAAGAAGTTTTAAAAACGGTCGTTTTTCGGGAGCAGTCATTTTAATGATGCATAAAGTGAAAAAAAAAAAGTCAAATATTCCTTTAAATATCGTACCTGGGGGGTGTCTAAAGTATGCCTGTGAAGTGCCACGTGTTTCCCGTGTTTAGAACTGTCCCTGCACAAAATGACACTTCTAAAGGAAAAAAAAGCCATTTAAAACTGCTTGCGGCTTTAATGTAATGTCTGGTCCCGGTAATATGGATGAAAATCTTTAAGAAAAATGGCATAGCTACCCCATGACCCCCCCCCCCCTACCCCAGCCCATTACCAGCCCCTTTGGGTCTTGTATGGATATTAAGGGGAACCCCGCACATAAAATAAAAAAGGCCCTATATACTCTGAACAGCCGTATACAGGCGATGCATACAAGACAGGGACTGTAGGTTTGTTCTTATGTAGAATCTGTTTGTAATTTTGAACAGGTACATTGTTGAAGTGTAGCTCCAGCCCAAAAATCTATTTTTAAACTTTTTGGAAAACATAGGTAAGGGTTATCACCCCTGTAACATTTGTTTTGCTGTCTGTGCCCCTGTTCAGAACATTTCACCTCACTTTCCGTCCCAATGACAACTGTTTTTGAAATGTGGTGTTTTTCTTGAAACAAGGATTGCTGATAAAGCATCAGTACAGAGGAGACACCTTTCTCCCATATTTATTCTTACAGGAGAGAATTTTCCTTCCTAGTGGTAGATTTCCTCTCACTTCCTGCGTTTGCAAGTAGGAGTCGTTTGTAAGTTGGATGTTTGAAAGTAAGGACCTGCCGTATATACTCTGCAGAAATAGGCCCCTTAGTTGTTGGTGTTGGCACAACACTGTAAGCACTCACAGTTACTCTTGGTTGGTGCTGGAACGCCCTGCTGTCAACTATTATATCAGGAATTTTAATTACATATAATTGTTAAACAGTGGTAGTAAAAATTGGGCCTTTGATGGTGGTGCTGGTGCCACAACACTGTAAGCCCTGACAGTTACTCTTGGTGGGTGCAGCAATGGGCCCTGCTGTGAATTATTAGATCAAGAATTGTAATTGCATGCCCCTGTTGAACAGGGGCTGAAAAATTGGGCCTTTCGTGGTGGTGGTGGTGGTGGTGGTGTTGCCACAACACTGTAAGCCCTCAGAGTTACTCTTGGTGGGTGCAGGAATGGGCCCTGCTGTGAATTATTAGATCAAGAATTGTAATTACATGCCCCTTTTGAACAGGGGCTGAAAAATTGGGCCTTTCGTGGTGGTGGTGGTGGTGGCGTTGCCACAACACTGTAAGCCCTCAGACTTACTCTTGGTGGGTGCAGGAATGGGCCCTGCTGTGAATTATTAGATCAAGAATTGTAATTACATGCCCCTTTTGAACAGGGGCTGAAAAATTGGGCCTTTCATGGTGGTGGTGGTGGTGGCGTTGCCACAACACTGTAAGCCCTCAGAGTTACTCTTGGTGGGTGCAGGAATGGGCCCTGCTGTGAATTATTAGATCAAGAATTGTAATTACATGCCCCTTTTGAACAGGGGCTGAAAAATTGGGCCTTTCGTGGTGGTGGTGGTGGTGGCGTTGCCACAACACTGTAAGCCCTCAGAGTTACTCTTGGTGGGTGCAGGAATGGGCCCTGCTGTGAATTATTAGATCAAGAATTGTAATTACATGCCCCTTTTGAACAGGGGCTGAAAAATTGGGCCTTTCGTGGTGGTGGTGGTGGCGTTGCCACAACACTGTAAGCCCTCAGAGTTACTCTTGGTGGGTGCAGCAATGGGCCCTGCTGTGAATTATTACATCAAGAATTGTAATTGCATGCCCCTGTTGAACAGGGGCTGAAAAATTGGGCCTTAGGCACTGGTGGCACAACACTACAACCCCTCACAGATACTGTACTTGGAGCACAGCAATGAGCCCTGTTGCAAAGTATTGCTTCAAAAATTGTAATGACACGCCCCTGTTAAACAGGGGCTGAAAAATTGGGCCTTAGACACTGGTGGCACAACACTACAACCCCTCACAGATACTGTACTTGGAGCACAGCAATGAGCCCTGTTGCAAAGTATTGCTTCAAAAATTGTAATGACACGCCCCTGTTAAACAGGGGCTGAAAAATTGGGCCTTAGGCACTGGTGCCACAACACTCCAACCCCTCACAGATACTGTACTTGGAGCACAGCAATGAGCCCTATGGCAAATTATTGCTAAAAAAATTGTAATTACACGCCCCTGTAAAACAGGGGCTGAAAAATTGGGCCTTAGCCACTGGTGGCGGCACCCATAAACAAAAATGATCTTCCAAGCTATCATCATCAATCGTATCATTGAAAACTCGGAGGAGGAGGATAGCCAGTCAACATAACAGCACAGGCACTCAGCATCAGCATCAGTCTTGAAGGGATGTGACATGTTAAAATCAATTAGTCTGTTATATCAGCATCAGGTGTGTGGTAGCTGGTGGTGATCCAAGACTGGTTCATCTTGATGAAAGTCAGTCGATCAACCGAGTCGGTGGACAGGCGCACCCTGTGATCCGTGACAAATCCTCCAGCAGCACTGAATGTGCGTTCCGAAAGAACGCTGGATGCAGGACAGGCCAGTAGCTCAATTGCATACTGTGCAAGCTCTGGCCAGTGATCCATCCTCAAGACCCAGTAAGCCAGAGGATTTTCGGTGGGGAAGGTGTCCAAGTCTGACCTTGCCCCTAGATATTCCTGCACCATGTTTATCAGACGCTGGCGATGGTTGCTGGAACCGATCATACTTTGGGGCTGCGGACTAAAGAATTGTCTGAACGCATCGGTCAGACGGCCACCTTCCCCACCGCTCCTTCTTTGACTGGCCGAAGCCTCAGCAACTCGTTGTCCAGGACCAGGAGTTTGTAACCTCCCAGTCTCTGGGAACGCGTTGCACAGACCTTTCTGCAAGGCCTCCCGGAGTTGTCTCATCCTCTGCTCCCTCTGCGACGGTAACATAAGGTCCGCAACCTTACCCTTGTACCGTGGATCAAGGAGAGTGGCCAGCCAGTAATGGTCCCTCTCCTTGATCCGAAGAATACGAGGATCCTTCCGCAGACTTTGCAGGATCAGGGAGGCCATGCAGCGTAGGTTTGCTGAGGCATTCGCTCCGGAGTCCTCTGGGTCACTAAGGACGACATGATCCGCAGCCACCTCCTCCCAGCCACGTACAAGTCCACTGGTTTCTTGGGACTGTAAATCATCCCTAAAAGACTGCTGCTGATGATGCTGAGTGCCAGCCTCCACCTCCATGCTGACACAATCCTCCTCCTCCTCCTCCTCCTCCTCTTCCTGTGCGATGGGTGGGACAGAAGGAACACTGTCTGGGTAAAGGGGGCCTTGAGAAGCAAGGAAGTCCTCCTCTTCCTGCCTCTGTTCTGCCTCAAGTGCCCTGTCCATTATTCCACGCAGCGTGTGCTCCAACAGGTGGACAAGAGGTACAGTGTCACTGATGCATGCACTGTCACTGCTCACTAGGCTTGTGCAATTCGTTTCGTAACGAATTGAAATTCGTCCGAATTTAGCAACTTTCGGACATTCGGAAGCATTCGAATTTCCGAACAAAGCAATTACGAATAAGACCGAATCCGAAATAAATTATACCGCAAATAGCGAATGCCCGAATGTCTTCGGCATAATTCGTTATGAAAAAGTTACGAATGTACGAATCCATACGAAGCACAATAACACTCACTCTGCTCTGCTCTCTGCTTCTCCCACACCGTGCTGAACTCCCTCCCAAAATGGTGTACAGGGGCGGAGGTTATAGCCGCATGTAAAAAACGAAAGTAAAATACGAGATTTCGAATCCATTCGAAGCACAATAACACTCACTCTGCTCTGCTCTCTGCTTCTCCCTCACCGTGCTGAACCCTCTGAAAATGGTGTACAGGGGCGGAGCCTATAGCCGCATGTTAAAAACGAAAGTAAAATACGAGATTTCGAATCGTTACAAATAACCGCAATGTATTTAGAAAAGTACAAATCCATTCGAAGCACATTAGGCATAATAGGCAGCGTCGTTGTGAGAGAGACACGGAAAATTACGAATCAACGAACCCCAAAAAAGTTACGAAAGTAGGAGTTGTGTCCAGAATCAACGAAAAACAACGTACTCTACCGAAAGTACGAACCCAAAAAAAGTTACGAAAGTAGGAGTTGTGTCCAGAATCAACGAAAAACAACGTACTCTACCGAAAGTACGAATTATAAAGCAACAAAAAATTCAACGAAAAATGTCGCTTGCAAAAATACGAATGAGTCCGAACACGAAAAATCCCGTCTAGCAAAATTACGAATGATTACGAATCAACAGGACCGGAAAGAAACGAACCGAAACGGAACGAATTTTTCCGTTGTGCACAAGTCTACTGCTCACCATCCTCGTGGCCTCCTCAAATGGTGCCAGGACAGTGCATGCATCCCTGATCATGCCCCACTGGCGTGGAGAAAAAAAACCAAGCTCCCCTGACCCTGTCCTGGTGCCGTAGTCGCACAGGTACTCATTGATGGCCCTCTGCTGCGTGTGCAGCCGCTGCAGCATGGCCAACGTTGAGTTCCACCTGGTGGGCATGTCACATATAAGGCGGTTCTTGGGCAGGTTCAACTCCTTTTGCAGCTCAGCCAGGCGAGCACTGGCATTATAAGATCTGCGGAAATGCACACAGACTTTCCTGGCCTGCCTCAGGACATCCTGTAAGCCCGGGTACCTGCCCAAGAAGCGCTGCACCACCAGGTTAAGGACGTGAGCCACACAGGGCACATGGGTCAGTTGTCCCTGTCGGAGGGCGGAGAGGAGGTTGGTGCCATTGTCGCAAACCACCATTCCTGGCTTAAGCTGGCGTGGCGTCAACCACCTCTCGGCCTGGCCCTGCAGAGCAGACAGGACCTCTGCCCCAGTGTGGCTTCTGTCCCCCAAACACGCCAGCGCAAGCACGGCATGGCATCTTTTTGCCTGCGTACTTGCGTAGTCCCGTGAACGGCTACGGAGCACCGCTGGTTCATAGGACAAACCACAGGAAGAGGCCATGGAGGAAGAAGAAGAGGAGGGGGTGGAGGAGAGAGGTGTGTCACAACCAGTAGTAGCATTTTGGAGGCGTGACGGTGGAACAACCTCCAACACTACTGCACCTTGTCCTGCATCCTTCCCAGCTGCCAAAAGAGTGACCCAATGGGCCGTGAAAGAAAGGTAACGTCCCTGTCCATGCCTGCTGGACCATGAGTCAGCGGTAATATGCACCTTACCGCTGACCGCCCTGTCCAGCGAGGCCAAGACATTGCCTTCCACATGCCGGTAGAGAGCCGGAATAGCCTTCCGTGAGAAAAAGTGGCGTTTGGGAACCTGCCACTGAGGAACCGCACATTGCACAAACTCACGGAAGGGGGCCGAGTCTACCAACTGAAAAGGCAGCAGTTGAAGCGCTAGCAATTTAGCCAAGCTAGCATTCAACCGCTGGGCATGTGGATGGCTGGGAGTGAACTTCTTTCGAAGGTCCAGCAGCTGGGGCAGGGAAATTTGCCTGCTAGAATCGGACGTCAGTGTACTGCTAGCAGAGTGGCCGCAAGTACTTGGCTGTGACACACCTAATTCTACACCTTCATTCCTCTCAGTGCATGTTTCAGAGAGGACTGAAGTTATAGTGGGGTTGGAGATCCCAGCTGATGCGGTGCAAGGAGAGGTCCGCTTTGTTCTTTGGTGTGGGTCTTTGAGGTAGGCTTGCCAACGAGCTGCATGGCAGGTCAACATATGTCTGGTCAGGCATGTGGTACCCAAGCGGCTGATGTTTTGGCCACGCGATATACGCTTGAGACATATGTTGCAAACAGCAGCTGTGCGATCTGATGCACTAGCCTCAAAAAAGGCCCACACCAAGGAACTTTTTGCATGACGGGCAGAGGCAGCGCCCTGCACAGGCGGAGCTCTGCGGTGTGATTCCGTCTGTGTACTGCCCTTACGCTGGCCACCAAAGGGCATCCTGCCTCGTTGGAGATGTGCCTCCTCATCATCCTCCTCCTCCTCCTCTCTCCTATTAGGCACCCACGTGGAGTCAGTGACCTCATCATCCCCTCCCTCCTCATCACTGGAGCCAATCTGGCAGTATGCTGCAGCTGCTGGAACATGACTGCCAGATTGGTGTCCTTCTTGAGCATCCCCTCTTTCTGCTCTCACCCTACTGCCTTCCTGTAGCTGGGTTTCATCATCAGACCCTTCGAAACGCTGGGCATCCTCCTGGAGCATGTACCCAACACTGTGCTCAAACAGTTCGGGGGACTCCTCAGGAGGAGGACATGGTGGGTCTAGGGAAGGAGTGACTGATGATGAGTCTGACATTGATACCAGGGAAGAGGACGCTTTGGCAGCTGCTTTGCCAGTACCCTGAGCCTGGGTGAGAGAGGATGAGGAGGAGGAGGAGGGCTTGGTCATCCACTCTACCAAGTTTTCGGCATGATGTGGCTCAACATGTCCAGCTGCCGAAAAGAAGGACAAGCGTGTCCCATGGCCATGTGCTGATGACAATGCACTGCGTCCACGACCAGCACTGTTGCCCCCAGACACAGAGCCTGCTTGCCCTCTTTTATTGCCTCCTGACTGTCTGCCTCTCCTTGTTTGCCTTCCAGACATTCTAATAGATGGCCTGCAGGGAGATGGGAAAAAAGCAATAAGGGCTACCTTCTGGTGTCCTTCTCTGTCCCTTTACTTAAGGATTTCTAAATATGGTTGAGGATGATTGCTTTTGCACAGAATAGCACAACGACAATTTCCCTGACTGTCCAAAAAACAAGGATTTCAAAGATGGTTGATGAGGAATGCTTTAGCACACTATAGCACAAGGAGAATTCCCCTCACTTTCCTTCTTTGTCCCTAGAAACAAGGACTCGCACAGTGAAAGAAACTGACACTCTTCCTACCTAGAGTTTTCTGTCCCTAGAAAAAATGTTTTTTTAAAGCACACTATAGCACAAGGAGAATTCCCCTCACTTTCCTTCTTTGTCCCTAGAAACAAGGACTCGCACAGTGAAAGAAACTGACACTCTCCCTACCTAGAGTTTTCTGTCCCTAGAAAAAATGTTTTTTTAAAGCACACTATAGCACAAGGAGAATTCCCCTCACTTTCCTTCTTTGTCCCTAGAAACAAGGACTCGCACAGTCAAAGAAACTGACACTCTCCCTACCTAGAGTTTTCTGTCCCTAGAAAAAATGTTTTTTTTAAAGCACACTATAGCACAAGGAGAATTCCCCTCACTTTCCTTCTTTGTCCCTAGAAACAAGGACTCGCACAGTGAAAGAAACTGACACTCTCCCTACCTAGAGTTTTCTGTCCCTAGAAAAAATGTTTTTTTAAAGCACACTATAGCACAAGGAGAATTCCCCTCACTTTCCTTCTTTGTCCCTAGAAACAAGGACTCGCACAGTGAAAGAAACTGACACTCTCCCTACCTAGAGTTTTCTGTCCCTAGAAAAAATGTTTTTTTAAAGCACACTATAGCACAAGGAGAATTCCCCTCACTTTCCTTCTTTGTCCCTAGAAACAAGGACTCGCACAGTGAAAGAAACTGACACTCTCCCTACCTAGAGTTTTCTGTCCCTAGAAAAAATGTTTTTTTTAAAGCACACTATAGCACAAGGAGAATTCCCCTCACTTTCCTTCTTTGTCCCTAGAAACAAGGACTCGCACAGTGAAAGAAACTGACACTCTCCCTACCTAGAGTTTTCTGTCCCTAGAAAAAATGTTTTTTTTAAAGCACACTATAGCACAAGGAGAATTCCCCTCACTTTCCTTCTTTGTCCCTAGAAACAAGGACTCGCACAGTGAAAGAAACTGACACTCTCCCTACCTAGAGTTTTCTGTCCCTAGAAAAAATGTTTTTTTTAAAGCACACTATAGCACAAGGAGAATTCCCCTCACTTTCCTTCTTTGTCCCTAGAAACAAGGACTCGCACAGTGAAAGAAACTGACACTCTCCCTACCTAGAGTTTTCTGTCCCTAGAAAAAATGTTTTTTTTAAAGCACACTATAGCACAAGGAGAATTCCCCTCACTTTCCTTCTTTGTCCCTAGAAACAAGGACTCGCACAGTGAAAGAAACTGACACTCTCCCTACCTAGAGTTTTCTGTCCCTAGAAAAAATGTTTTTTTAAAGCACACTATAGCACAAGGAGAATTCCCCTCACTTTCCTTCTTTGTCCCTAGAAACAAGGACTCGCACAGTGAAAGAAACTGACACTCTCCCTACCTAGAGTTTTCTGTCCCTAGAAAAATTTTTTTTTAAAGCACACTATAGCACAAGGAGAATTCCCCTCACTTTCCTTCTTTGTCCCTAGAAACAAGGACTCGCACAGTGAAAGAAACTGACACTCTCCCTACCTAGAGTTTTCTGTCCCTAGAAAAAATGTTTTTTTTAAAGCACACTATAGCACAAGGAGAATTCCCCTCACTTTCCTTCTTTGTCCCTAGAAACAAGGACTCGCACAGTGAAAGAAACTGACACTCTCCCTACCTAGAGTTTTCTGTCCCTAGAAAAAATGTTTTTTTAAAGCACACTATAGCACAAGGAGAATTCACCTCACTTTCCTTCTTTGTCCCTAGAAACAAGGACTCGCACAGTGAAAGAAACTGACACTCTCCCTACCTAGAGTTTTCTGTCCCTAGAAAAAATGTTTTTTTTAAAGCACACTATAGCACAAGGAGAATTCCCCTCACTTTCCTTCTTTGTCCCTAGAAACAAGGACTCGCACAGTGAAAGAAACTGACACTCTCCCTACCTAGAGTTTTCTGTCCCTAGAAAAAATGTTTTTTTAAAGCACACTATAGCACAAGGAGAATTCCCCTCACTTTCCTTCTTTGTCCCTAGAAACAAGGACTCGCACAGTGAAAGAAACTGACACTCTCCCTACCTAGAGTTTTCTGTCCCTAGAAAAAATGTTTTTTTAAAGCACACTATAGCACAAGGAGAATTCCCCTCACTTTCCTTCTTTGTCCCTAGAAACAAGAACTCGCACAGTGAAAGAAACTGACACTCTCCCTACCTAGAGTTTTCTGTCCCTAGAAAAAATGTTTTTTTTTAAAGCACACTATAGCACAAGGAGAATTCCCCTCACTTTCCTTCTTTGTCCCTAGAAACAAGAACTCGCACAGTGAAAGAAACTGACACTCTCCCTACCTAGAATTTTCTGTCCCTAGAAAAAATGTTTTTTTAAAGCACACTATAGCACAAGGAGAATTCCCCTCACTTTCCTTCTTTGTCCCTAGAAACAAGGACTCGCACAGTGAAAGAAACTGACACTCTCCCTACCTAGAGTTTTCTGTCCCTAGAAAAAATGTTTTTTTAAAGCACACTATAGCACAAGGAGAATTCCCCTCACTTTCCTTCTTTGTCCCTAGAAACAAGGACTCGCACAGTGAAAGAAACTGACACTCTCCCTACCTAGAGTTTTCTGTCCCTAGAAAAAATGTTTTTTTTAAAGCACACTATAGCACAAGGAGAATTCCCCTCACTTTCCTTCTTTGTCCCTAGAAACAAGGACTCGCACAGTGAAAGAAACTGACACTCTCCCTACCTAGAGTTTTCTGTCCCTAGAAAAAATGTTTTTTTAAAGCACACTATAGCACAAGGAGAATTCCCCTCACTTTCCTTCTTTGTCCCTAGAAACAAGGACTCGCACAGTGAAAGAAACTGACACTTTCCCTACCTAGAGTTTTCTGTCCCTAGAAAAAATGTTTTTTTTAAAGCACACTATAGCACAAGGAGAATTCCCCTCACTTTCCTTCTTTGTCCCTAGAAACAAGGACTCGCACAGTGAAAGAAACTGACACTCTCCCTACCTAGAGTTTTCTGTCCCTAGAAAAAATGTTTTTTTAAAGCACACTATAGCACAAGGAGAATTCCCCTCACTTTCCTTCTTTGTCCCTAGAAACAAGGACTCGCACAGTGAAAGAAACTGACACTCTCCCTACCTAGAGTTTTCTGTCCCTAGAAAAAATGTTTTTTTAAAGCACACTATAGCACAAGGAGAATTCCCCTCACTTTCCTTCTTTGTCCCTAGAAACAAGGACTCGCACAGTGAAAGAAACTGACACTCTCCCTACCTAGAGTTTTCTGTCCCTAGAAAAAATGTTTTTTTTTAAAGCACACTATAGCACAAGGAGAATTCCCCTCACTTTCCTTCTTTGTCCCTAGAAACAAGGACTCGCACAGTGAAAGAAACTGACACTCTCCCTACCTAGAGTTTTCTGTCCCTAGAAAAAATGTTTTTTTAAAGCACACTATAGCACAAGGAGAATTCCCCTCACTTTCCTTCTTTGTCCCTAGAAACAAGGACTCGCACAGTGAAAGAAACTGACACTCTCCCTACCTAGAGTTTTCTGTCCCTAGAAAAAATGTTTTTTTAAAGCACACTATAGCACAAGGAGAATTCCCCTCACTTTCCTTCTTTGTCCCTAGAAACAAGGACTCGCACAGTGAAAGAAACTGACACTCTCCCTACCTAGAGTTTTCTGTCCCTAGAAAAAATGTTTTTTTTAAAGCACACTATAGCACAAGGAGAATTCCCCTCACTTTCCTTCTTTGTCCCTAGAAACAAGGACTCGCACAGTGAAAGAAACTGACACTCTCCCTACCTAGAGTTTTCTGTCCCTAGAAAAAATGTTTTTTTAAAGCACACTATAGCACAAGGAGAATTCCCCTCACTTTCCTTCTTTGTCCCTAGAAACAAGGACTCGCACAGTGAAAGAAACTGACACTCTCCCTACCTAGAGTTTTCTGTCCCTAGAAAAAATGTTTTTTTAAAGCACACTATAGCACAAGGAGAATTCCCCTCACTTTCCTTTATTGTCCCTAGAAACAAGGACTCGCACAGTGAAAGAAACTGACACTCTCCCTACCTAGAGTTTTCTGTCCCTAGAAAAAATGTTTTTTTAAAGCACACTATAGCACAAGGAGAATTCCACTCACTTTCCTTCTTTGTCCCTAGAAACAAGGATTCGCACAGTAAAACACACTGACACTCTCCCTACCTATCCTTCTCTTTCCCTAAACTAAAGGAATCCAGGTTAAGCAAGAAAGAAATAAATGTCACTGTCCCTGCCTATGCTTCTCTTTCCCTGCTCCGGAACACACTACACTAGGCCGCCGTGCTGGCGGCCTTTTATAGTGTGGGGCGTGTACTAAACACCCTCAGCAATAATTGGCCACAGGCATCCTGCCTGTGGCCAATCATTGCTCTCCTCGCTGCCGGCGCTGTGATTGGCCAAGCATGCGGGGTCACAGTGCATGCTTGGCCAATCACAGCGCCTGGATGACACTGCGATGGCGTAGTGCATTGTGGGCCGTTCGCGTCACTCGAATTTGGCGCGAACGGCCCAAATCGTTCGATCTTCGTCGAACGATCGAACAGCCGATGTTCGAGTCGAACGTATGTTCGACTCGAACACGAAGCTCATCCCTAGTGATAGGTAGTGAGGAGTGAAATCAAAAATTTATACCCTTAGAAACCTTGAAGGCGGTGCTTGGTTTTTGGGGTCCCGTACGCAGCTAGGCTCCCAATAAGTCCCACACATGTGGTATCCCCGTACTCAGGAGAAGCAGCAGAATGTATTTTGGGGTGTAATTTCACATATGCCCATGGCATGTGTGAGCAATATATCATTTAGTGACAACTTTGTGCAAAAAAAAAAAAGTTTGTCATATTCCCGCAACTTGTGGCAAAATATAAAATATTCCATGGACTGAACATGCCTCTCAGTAAATAGCTTGGGGTGTCTACTTTCCAAAATGGGGTCATTTGGGGGGGTTTTGTGCTATTTTGGCATTTTATGGCCTTCGAAACTGTGATAGGTAGTGAGGAGTGAAATCAAAAATTTGCGCCCTTAGAAATCCTGAAGGCGGTGCTTGGTTTCCGGGGTCCCGTACGTGGCTAGGCTCCTAAAAAGTCCCACACATGTGGTATCCCCGTACTCAGGAGAAGCAGCAGAATGTATTTTGGGGTGCAATTCCACATATAACCATGGCATGTGTGAGCAATATATCATTTAGTGACAACTTTTTGTAATTTTTTTTTTTTTTTGTCATTATTCAATCACTTGGGACAAAAAAAATAAATATTCAATGGGCTCAACATGCCTCTCAGCAATTTCCTTGGGGTGTCTACTTTCCAAAATGGGGTCATTTGGGGGGGTTTTGTACTGCCCTGCCATTTTAGCACCTCAAGAAATGAGATAGGCAGTCATAAATTTAAAGCTGTGTAAATTTCAGAAAATGTACCCTAGTTTGTAAACGCTATAACTTTTGCGCAAACCAATAAATATACGCTTATTGACATTTTTTTTACTAAAGACATGTGGCTGAATACATTTTGGCCTAAATGTATGACTAAAATTGAGTTTATTCGATTTTTCTTATAACAAAAATAGAAATATCTTTTTTTTTCAAAATTTTCGTTCTTTTTCCATTTATATCGCAAAAAATAAAAATCGCAGAGGCAATAAAATACCATTAAAAGAAAGCTCTATTTGTGGGAAGAAAAGGACGCAAATTTCATTTGGGTACAACATTGCATGTCCGCACAATTTACAGTTAAAGCAGCGCAGTGCCGAATCCCAAAAACAGGCTTGGTCCTAATGGCCCGAAATGGTCCGGGGCTTAAGTGGTTAAAGATGTGACTAAACTTTGGGAGAACAGAAAAAAAAGTCTCTCCCTACTCTACTAACCACTGCCACCTAGTGTCAGAAGTAGCACACAAAAGTCAGTTAAATACAAGGGCTGAAGCAGATGAACATCTTGATCGCAAAGTCCTCAGCAACCCTAATGCTAACTGACTAATTCTCCCCAGAAACCAGTTAGCACAGCAAAGGAGGCGAAGGTAAACAAAAACCCTTTTCTCACTTGAAAATTTTCTTTCTTGTGTGAAAAACAAGAAAAAATTGAAAATGAGGACAAATGGTCACTTTGTATGATCACAGGTAAAACCTGGGATCTGGCAGAGTCAGTGGTTTTCCTTTCTTCCTTGCTTGTCCAGGGTAGTGATAAAATACACAACGTCATTTTTTCCTGGTCTGCAAATAATCACCCGGTCAGCGTGAATGTGTCGGGCGTAACTCCAGTGCAGCCAACATCCTTTAAATCGTTCAGCCATAATAAAAGGGTAGTCCAGTTTTCTAAATGACTTTGGCACAGACAAATAGTCCCAAATGGCCTCACCACACCACTGCTCTCTGTTGGCCTCAATCTTCTGCATTATTTCCTTTGAGACGTAGGGGAATTCCAGACCGTACTCCGTGGCGACCCTTTTTATGAGTACTCTCTGTAGACGGGCGAGTCTGGGTAAAGATCGGGAGCTTCCCATCCCGGGTAACACACATGAGTCTGGTGATTTCTTTACCATGGACTTGGCGGGTTTAGGTAAAATCTCTTTATCAGGCAAAGTCCCTTTATCCATGTCCGGGGTTTCCACCCTGGATGTTGTCTCCCCGGAGTCCATATCTGTCAACTCCGAACAGCTATGTGCTGAGGCAACATCCTGCCCGTTGCTCCACAATAACTCCTGAGTAGTGATGAGCCGAACACCCCCGGGTTCGGTTCGCACCAGAACCCGCGAACGGACCGAAAGTTCGAACGAACATTAGAACCCTATTAAATACAATGGATGCGAACGTTCGAATTCTAAAGTGCTAATTATAAAAACTATTATGCATGTTATTGTCCTAAAAAGGGTTTGGGAACCCGGGTTCTGCACCAGGGGACATGTATCAATGCAAAAAGAAGTTTTAAAAACGGTCGTTTTCCGGGAGCAGTCATTTTAATGATGCATAAAGTGAAAAAAAAAAAGTCAAATATTCCTTTAAATATCGTACCTGGGGGGTGTCTAAAGTATGCCTGTGAAGTGCCACGTGTTTCCCGTGTTTAGAACTGTCCCTGCACAAAATGACACTTCTAAAGGAAAAAAAAGCCATTTAAAACTGCTTGCGGCTTTAATGTAATGTCTGGTCCCGGTAATATGGATGAAAATCTTTAAGAAAAATGGCATAGCTACCCCATGACCCCCCCCCTACCCCAGCCCATTACCAGCCCCTTTGGGTCTTGTATGGATATTAAGGGGAACCCCGCACATAAAATAAAAAAGGCCCTATATACTCTGAACAGCCGTATACAGGCGGTGCATACAAGACAGGGACTGTAGGTTTGTTGTTATGTAGAATCTGTTTGTAATTTTGAACAGGTACATTGTTGAAGTGTAGCTCCAGACCAAAAATCTATTTTTAAACTTTTTGGAAAACATAGGTAAGGGTTATCACCCCTGTAACATTTGTTTTGCTGTCTGTGCCCCTGTTCAGAACATTTCACCTCACTTTCCGTCCTAATGACAACTGTTTTTGAAATGTGGTGTTTTTCTTGAAACAAGGATTGCTGATAAAGCATCAGTACAGAGGAGACACCTTTCTCCCATATTTATTCTTACAGGAGAGAATTTTCCTTCCTAGTGGTAGATTTCCTCTCACTTCCTGTTGTCTTCTTGCGTTTGCAAGTAGGAGTCGTTTGTAAGTTGGATGTTTGAAAGTAGGGACCTGCCGTATATACTCTGCAGAAATAGGCCCCTTAGTTGTTGGTGTTGGCACAACACTGTAAGCACTCACAGTTACTCTTGGTTGGTGCTGGAACGCCCTGCTGTCAACTATTATATCAGGAATTTTAATTACATATAATTGTTGAACAGTGGTAGTAAAAATTGGGCCTTTGATGGTGGTGCTGGTGCCACAACACTGTAAGCCCTGACAGTTACTCTTGGTGGGTGCAGCAATGGGCCCTGCTGTGAATTATTAGATCAAGAATTGTAATTACATGCCCCTGTTGAACAGGGGCTGAAAAATTGGGCCTTAGGCACTGGTGGCACAACACTGCAACCCTTCACAGATACTGTACTTGGAGCACAGCAATGAGCCCTGTTGCAAAGTATTGCTTCAAAAATTGTAATGACACGCCCCTGTTAAACAGGGGCTGAAAAATTGGGCCTTAGGCACTGGTGGCACAACACTGCAACTCCTCACAGATACTGTACTTGGAGCACAGCAATGAGCCCTGTTGCAAAGTATTGCTTCAAAAATTGTAATTACACGCCCCTGTTAAACAGGGGCTGAAAAATTGGGCGTTAGGCACTGGTGGCGGCACCCATAAACAAAAATGATCTTCCAAGCTATCATCATCAATCGTATCATTGAGGACTCGGAGGAGGAGGATAGCCAGTCAACATAACAGCACAGGCACTCAGCATCAGCATCAGTCTTGAAGGGATGTGACATTTTAAAATCAATTAGTCTGTTATATCAGCATCAGGTGTGTGGTAGCTGGTGGTGATCCAAGACTGGTTCATCTTGATGAAAGTCAGTCGATCAACCGAGTCGGTGGACAGGCGCACCCTGTGATCCGTGACAAATCCTCCAGCAGCACTGAATGTGCGTTCCGAAAGAACGCTGGATGCAGGACAGGCCAGTAGCTCAATTGCATACTGTGCAAGCTCTGGCCAGTGATCCATCCTCAAGACCCAGTAAGCCAGAGGATTTTCGGTGGGGAAGGTGTCCAAGTCTGACCTTGCCCCTAGATATTCCTGCACCATGTTTATCAGACGCTGGCGATGGTTGCTGGAACCGATCATACTTTGGGGCTGCGGACTAAAGAATTGTCTGAACGCATCGGTCAGACGGCCACCTTCCCCACCGCTCCTTCTTTGACTGGCCGAAGCCTCAGCAACTCGTTGTCCAGGACCAGGAGTTTGCAACCTCCCAGTCTCTGGGAACGCGTTGCACAGACCTTTCTGCAAGGCCTCCCGGAGTTGTCTCATCCTCTGCTCCCTCTGCGACGGTAACATAAGGTCCGCAACCTTACCCTTGTACCGTGGATCAAGGAGAGTGGCCAGCCAGTAATGGTCCCTCTCCTTGATCCGAAGAATACGAGGATCCTTCCGCAGACTTTGCAGGATCAGGGAGGCCATGCAGCGTAGGTTTGCTGAGGCATTCGCTCCGGAGTCCTCTGGGTCACTAAGGACGACATGATCCGCAGCCACCTCCTCCCAGCCACGTACAAGTCCACTGGTTTCTTGGGACTGTAAATCATCCCTAAAAGACTGCTGCTGATGATGCTGAGTGCCAGCCTCCACCTCCATGCTGACACAATCCTCCTCCTCCTCCTCCTCCTCCTCCTCCTCCTCCTCCTCTTCCTGTGCGATGGGTGGGACAGAAGGAACACTGTCTGGGTAAAGGGGGCCTTGAGAGGCAAGGAAGTCCTCCTCTTCCTGCCTCTGTTCTGCCTCAAGTGCCCTGTCCATTATTCCACGCAGCGTGTGCTCCAACAGGTGGACAAGAGGTACAGTGTCACTGATGCATGCACTGTCACTGCTCACCATCCTCGTGGCCTCCTCAAATGGTGCCAGGACAGTGCATGCATCCCTGATCATGCCCCACTGGCGTGGAGAAAAAAAACCAAGCTCCCCTGACCCTGTCCTGGTGCCGTAGTCGCACAGGTACTCATTGATGGCCCTCTGCTGCGTGTGCAGCCGCTGCAGCATGGCCAACGTTGAGTTCCACCTGGTGGGCATGTCACATATAAGGCGGTTCTTGGGCAGGTTCAACTCCTTTTGCAGCTCAGCCAGGCGAGCACTGGCATTATAAGATCTGCGGAAATGCACACAGACTTTCCTGGCCTGCCTCAGGACATCCTGTAAGCCCGGGTACCTGCCCAAGAAGCGCTGCACCACCAGGTTAAGGACGTGAGCCACACAGGGCACATGGGTCAGTTGTCCCTGTCGGAGGGCGGAGAGGAGGTTGGTGCCATTGTCGCAAACCACCATTCCTGGCTTAAGCTGGCGTGGCGTCAACCACCTCTCGGCCTGGCCCTGCAGAGCAGACAGGACCTCTGCCCCAGTGTGGCTTCTGTCCCCCAAACACACCAGCGCAAGCACGGCATGGCATCTTTTTGCCTGCGTACTTGCGTAGCCCCGTGAACGGCTACGGAGCACCGCTGGTTCATAGGACAAACCACAGGAAGAGGCCATGGAGGAAGAAGAAGAGGAGGGGGTGGAGGAGAGAGGTGTGTCACAACCAGTAGTAGCATTTTGGAGGCGTGGCGGTGGGACAACCTCCAACACTACTGCACCTTGTCCTGAATCCTTCCCAGCTGCCAAAAGAGTGACCCAATGGGCCGTGAAAGAAAGGTAACGTCCCTGTCCATGCCTGCTGGACCATGAGTCAGCGGTAATATGCACCTTACCGCTGACCGCCCTGTCCAGCGAGGCCAAGACATTGCCTTCCACATGCCGGTAGAGAGCCGGAATAGCCTTCCGTGAGAAAAAGTGGCGTTTGGGAACCTGCCACTGAGGAACCGCACATTGCACAAACTCACGGAAGGGGGCCGAGTCTACCAACTGAAAAGGCAGCAGTTGAAGCGCTAGCAATTTAGCCAAGCTAGCATTCAACCGCTGGGCATGTGGATGGCTGGGAGTGAACTTCTTTCGACGGTCCAGCAGCTGGGGCAGGGAAATTTGCCTGCTAGAATCGGACGTCGGTGTACTGCTAGCAGAGTGGGCGCAAGTACTTGGCTGTGACACACCTAATTCTACACCTTCATTCCTCTCAGTGCATGTTTCAGAGAGGACTGAAGTTATAGTGGGGTTGGAGATCCCAGCTGATGCGGTGCAAGGAGAGGTCCGCTTGGTTCTTTGGTGTGGGTCTTTGAGGTAGGCTTGCCAACGAGCTGCATGGCAGGTCAACATATGTCTGGTCAGGCATGTGGTACCCAAGCGGCTGATGTTTTGGCCACGCGATATACGCTTGAGACATATGTTGCAAACAGCAGCTGTGCGATCTGATGCACTAGCCTCAAAAAAGGCCCACACCAAAGAACTTTTTGAATGACGGGCAGAGGCAGCGCCCTGCACAGGCGGAGCTCTGCGGTGTGATTCCGTCGGTGTACTGCCCTTACGCTGGCCACCAAAGGGCATCCTGCCTCGTTGGAGATGTGCCTCCTCCTCATCCTCCTCCTCCTCCTCTCTCCTATTAGGCACCCACGTGGAGTCATTGACCTCATCATCCCCTCCCTCCTCATCACTGGAGCCAATCTGGCAGTATGCTGCAGCTGCTGGAACATGACTGCCAGATTGGTGTCCTTCTTGAGCATCCCCTCTGTCTGCTCTCACGCTACTGCCTTCCTCTAGCTGGGTTTCATCATCAGACCCTTCGAAACGCTGGGCATCCTCCTGGAGCATGTACCCAACACTGTGCTGAAACAGTTCGGGGGACTCCTCAGGAGGAGGACATGGTGGGTCTAGGGAAGGAGTGACTGATGATTTGTCTGACATTGATACCAGGGAAGACGACGCTTTGGCAGCTGCTTTTCCAGTACCCTGAGCCTGGGTGAGAGAGGATGAGGAGGAGGAGGAGGGCTTGGTCATCCACTCTACCAAGTCTTCGGCATGATGTGGCTCAACATGTCCAGCTGCCGAAAAGAAGGACAAGCGTGTCCCATGGCCATGTGCTGATGACAATGCACCGCGTCCACGACCAGCACTGTTGCCCCCAGACACAGAGCCTGCTTGCCCTCTTTTATTGCCTCCTGACTGTCTGCCTCTCCTTGTTTGCCTTCCAGACATTCTAATAGATGGCCTGCAGGGAGATGGGAAAAAAGCAATAAGGGCTACCTTCAGGTGTCCTTCTCTGTCCCTTGAAACAAGGACTTTCACAGTGAAAGAAACTGACACTGTCCCTACCTAGAGTTTTCTGTCCCTAGAATAAATGTTTTTTTTAAGCACAATATAGCACAAGGACAATTAACTCACTGTCCTTACAGGTCCCTGGAAACAAGGACTTGCAGAGTGAAAAAAAAAAACACTCTCCCTACCTACAGTTTTCTGTCCCTAGAAAAAATGTTTTTTTTAAGCACAATATAGCACAAGGACAATTAACTCACTGTCCTTACAGGTCCCTGGAAACAAGGACTTGCAGAGTGAAAGAAAAAAAACACTCTCCCTACCTACAGTTTTCTGTCCCTAGAAAAAATGTTTTTTTTAATCACAATATAGCACAAGGAAAATTAACTCACTGTCCTTACAGGTCCCTGGAAACAAGGACTTGCAGAGTGAAAGAAAAAAAACACTCTCCCTACCTACAGTTTTCTGTCCCTAGAAAAAATGTTTTTTTTAATCACAATATAGCACAAGGAAAATTAACTCACTGTCCTTACAGGTCCCTGGAAACAAGGACTTGCAGAGTGAAAGAAAAAAAACACTCTCCCTACCTACAGTTTTCTGTCCCTAGAAAAAATGTTTTTTTTAAGCACAATATAGCACAAGGACAATTAACTCACTGTCCTTACAGGTCCCTGGAAACAAGGACTTGCAGAGTGAAAGAAAAAAAACACTCTCCCTACCTACAGTTTTCTGTCCCTAGAAAAAATGTTTTTTTTAATCACAATATAGCACAAGGAAAATTAACTCACTGTCCTTACAGGTCCCTGGAAACAAGGACTTGCAGAGTGAAAGAAAAAAAACACTCTCCCTACCTACAGTTTTCTGTCCCTAGAAAAAATGTTTTTTTTAATCACAATATAGCACAAGGAAAATTAACTCACTGTCCTTACAGGTCCCTGGAAACAAGGACTTGCAGAGTGAAAGAAACTGACACTGTCCCTACCTAGAGTTTTCTGTCCCTAGAATAAATGTTTTTTTTAATCACAATATAGCACAAGGAAAATTAACTCACTGTCCTTACAGGTCCCTGGAAACAAGGACTTGCAGAGTGAAAGAAACTGACACTGTCCCTACCTAGAGTTTTCTGTCCCTAGAATAAATGTTTTTTTTAATCACAATATAGCACAAGGAAAATTAACTCACTGTCCTTACAGGTCCCTGGAAACAAGGACTTGCAGAGTGAAAGAAACTGACACTGTCCCTACCTAGAGTTTTCTGTCCCTAGAATAAATGTTTTTTTTAATCACAATATAGCACAAGGAAAATTAACTCACTGTCCTTACAGGTCCCTGGAAACAAGGACTTGCAGAGTGAAAGAAACTGACACTGTCCCTACCTAGAGTTTTCTGTCCCTAGAATAAATGTTTTTTTTAAGCACAATATAGCACAAGGACAATTAACTCACTGTCCTTACAGGTCCCTGGAAACAAGGACTTGCAGAGTGAAAGAAAAAAAACACTCTCCCTACCTACAGTTTTCTGTCCCTAGAAAAAATGTTTTTTTTAAGCACAATATAGCACAAGGACAATTAACTCACTGTCCTTACAGGTCCCTGGAAACAAGGACTTGCAGAGTGAAAGAAAAAAAACACTCTCCCTACCTACAGTTTTCTGTCCCTAGAAAAAATGTTTTTTTTAATCACAATATAGCACAAGGAAAATTAACTCACTGTCCTTACAGGTCCCTGGAAACAAGGACTTGCAGAGTGAAAGAAAAAAAACACTCTCCCTACCTACAGTTTTCTGTCCCTAGAAAAAATGTTTTTTTTAATCACAATATAGCACAAGGAAAATTAACTCACTGTCCTTACAGGTCCCTGGAAACAAGGACTTGCAGAGTGAAAGAAACTGACACTGTCCCTACCTAGAGTTTTCTGTCCCTAGAATAAATGTTTTTTTTAAGCACAATATAGCACAAGGACAATTAACTCACTGTCCTTACAGGTCCCTGGAAACAAGGACTTGCAGAGTGAAAAAAAAAAAACACTCTCCCTACCTACAGTTTTCTGTCCCTAGAAAAAATGTTTTTTTTAAGCACAATATAGCACAAGGACAATTAACTCACTGTCCTTACAGGTCCCTGGAAACAAGGACTTGCAGAGTGAAAGAAAAAAAACACTCTCCCTACCTAGAGTTTTCTGTCCCTAGAATAAATGTTTTTTTTAATCACAATATAGCACAAGGAAAATTAACTCACTGTCCTTACAGGTCCCTGGAAACAAGGACTTGCAGAGTGAAAGAAACTGACACTGTCCCTACCTAGAGTTTTCTGTCCCTAGAATAAATGTTTTTTTTAATCACAATATAGCACAAGGAAAATTAACTCACTGTCCTTACAGGTCCCTGGAAACAAGGACTTGCAGAGTGAAAGAAACTGACACTGTCCCTACCTAGAGTTTTCTGTCCCTAGAAAAAATGTTTTTTTTAATCACAATATAGCACAAGGAAAATTAACTCACTGTCCTTACAGGTCCCTGGAAACAAGGACTTGCAGAGTGAAAGAAACTGACACTGTCCCTACCTAGAGTTTTCTGTCCCTAGAATAAATGTTTTTTTTAATCACAATATAGCACAAGGAAAATTAACTCACTGTCCTTACAGGTCCCTGGAAACAAGGACTTGCAGAGTGAAAGAAACTGACACTGTCCCTACCTAGAGTTTTCTGTCCCTAGAATAAATGTTTTTTTTAAGCACAATATAGCACAAGGACAATTAACTCACTGTCCTTACAGGTCCCTGGAAACAAGGACTTGCAGAGTGAAAGAAAAAAAACACTCTCCCTACCTACAGTTTTCTGTCCCTAGAAAAAATGTTTTTTTTAATCACAATATAGCACAAGGAAAATTAACTCACTGTCCTTACAGGTCCCTGGAAACAAGGACTTGCAGAGTGAAAGAAACTGACACTGTCCCTACCTAGAGTTTTCTGTCCCTAGAATAAATGTTTTTTTTAATCACAATATAGCACAAGGACAATTAACTCACTGTCCTTACAGGTCCCTGGAAACAAGGACTTGCAGAGTGAAAGAAACTGACACTGTCCCTACCTAGAGTTTTCTGTCCCTAGAATAAATGTTTTTTTTAAGCACAATATAGCACAAGGACAATTAACTCACTGTCCTTACAGGTCCCTGGAAACAAGGACTTGCAGAGTGAAAGAAAAAAAACACTGTCCCTACCTAGAGTTTTCTGTCCCTAGAAAAAATGTTTTTTTTAATCACAATATAGCACAAGGAAAATTAACTCACTGTCCTTACAGGTCCCTGGAAACAAGGACTTGCAGAGTGAAAGAAACTGACACTGTCCCTACCTAGAGTTTTCTGTCCCTAGAATAAATGTTTTTTTTAATCACAATATAGCACAAGGACAATTAACTCACTGTCCTTACAGGTCCCTGGAAACAAGGACTTGCAGAGTGAAAGAAACTGACACTGTCCCTACCTAGAGTTTTCTGTCCCTAGAATAAATGTTTTTTTTAAGCACAATATAGCACAAGGACAATTAACTCACTGTCCTTACAGGTCCCTGGAAACAAGGACTTGCAGAGTGAAAGAAAAAAAACACTCTCCCTACCTAGAGTTTTCTGTCCCTAGAAAAAATGTTTTTTTTAATCACAATATAGCACAAGGAAAATTAACTCACTGTCCTTACAGGTCCCTGGAAACAAGGACTTGCAGAGTGAAAGAAAAAAAACACTCTCCCTACCTACAGTTTTCTGTCCCTAGAAAAAATGTTTTTTTTAATCACAATATAGCACAAGGAAAATTAACTCACTGTCCTTACAGGTCCCTGGAAACAAGGACTTGCAGAGTGAAAGAAACTGACACTGTCCCTACCTAGAGTTTTCTGTCCCTAGAATAAATGTTTTTTTTAATCACAATATAGCACAAGGAAAATTAACTCACTGTCCTTACAGGTCCCTGGAAACAAGGACTTGCAGAGTGAAAGAAACTGACACTGTCCCTACCTAGAGTTTTCTGTCCCTAGAATAAATGTTTTTTTTAATCACAATATAGCACAAGGAAAATTAACTCACTGTCCTTACAGGTCCCTGGAAACAAGGACTTGCAGAGTGAAAGAAACTGACACTGTCCCTACCTAGAGTTTTCTGTCCCTAGAATAAATGTTTTTTTTAATCACAATATAGCACAAGGACAATTAACTCACTGTCCTTACAGGTCCCTGGAAACAAGGACTTGCAGAGTGAAAGAAACTGACACTGTCCCTACCTAGAGTTTTCTGTCCCTAGAATAAATGTTTTTTTTAAGCACAATATAGCACAAGGACAATTAACTCACTGTCCTTACAGGTCCCTGGAAACAAGGACTTGCAGAGTGAAAGAAAAAAAACACTCTCCCTACCTACAGTTTTCTGTCCCTAGAAAAAATGTTTTTTTTAATCACAATATAGCACAAGGAAAATTAACTCACTGTCCTTACAGGTCCCTGGAAACAAGGACTTGCAGAGTGAAAGAAACTGACACTGTCCCTACCTAGAGTTTTCTGTCCCTAGAATAAATGTTTTTTTTAATCACAATATAGCACAAGGACAATTAACTCACTGTCCTTACAGGTCCCTGGAAACAAGGACTTGCAGAGTGAAAGAAACTGACACTGTCCCTACCTAGAGTTTTCTGTCCCTAGAATAAATGTTTTTTTTTAAGCACAATATAGCACAAGGACAATTAACTCACTGTCCTTACAGGTCCCTGGAAACAAGGACTTGCAGAGTGAAAGAAACTGACACTGTCCCTACCTAGAGTTTTCTGTCCCTAGAATAAATGTTTTTTTTAAGCACACTATAGCAGAAGCACAAAACACACTGACACTCTCCCTACCTATCCTTCTCTTTCCCTAAACTAAAGGAATCCAGGTTAAGCAAGAAAGAAATAACAGTCACTGTCCCTGCCTATGCTACTCTATCCCTGCTCCGGAACACACTACACTAGGCCGCCGTGCTGGCGGCCTTTTATAGTGTGGGGCGTGTACTAAACACCCTCAGCAATAATTGGCCACAGGCATCCTGCCTGTGGCCAATCATTGCTCTCCTCGCTGCCGGCGCTGTGATTGGCCAAGCATGCGGGGTCACAGTGCATGCTTGGCCAATCACAGCGCCTGGATGACACTGCGATGGCGTAGTGCATTGTGGGCCGTTCGCGTCACTCGAATTTGGCGCGAACGGCCCAAATCGTTCGATCTTCGTCGAACGATCGAACAGCCAATGTTCGAGTCGAACGTATGTTCGACTCGAACACGAAGCTCATCCCTACTCCTGAGTAGGGATGAGCTTCGAGTTTGAGTCGAACCCATGTTCGACTTGAAAATCGGCTGTTCGATCGTTCGCCGAATTTCGAACATTATGGGCTGTTCGCGCCAAATTCAAGTGGTGCGTGACGGCCCATAGTGGACTGTGTCCTTTGCACCAAAAGCTTACCTGAATACAATTGCTGGTGTTCTGATACAAATACAGGCAGGGAGCTTCAGTATTTTGTTTTAGTGTCCTTTGCACAGTGTGCACCTAAAGTTTATCTGAATACAATTGCTGGTGTTCTCATACAAATACAGGCAGTGAGGCAGGGACCTCCAGCATTTTGTTTTAGTGTCCTTTGCACAGTGTGCACCTAAAGCTTATCTGAATACAATTGCTGGTGTTCTCATACAAATACAGGCAGTGAGGCAGGGACCTCTAGTATTTTTTTTGTGTCCTTTGCACAGTGTGCACCTAAAGCTTACCTGAATACAATTGCTGGTGTTCTCATACAAATACAGGCAGTGACCTCCAGTATTTTGTTTTAGTGTCCTTTGCACAGTGTGCACCTAAAGCTTACCCTGTATCTGAATACAATTGCTGGTGTTCTCATACAAATACAGGCAGTGATGCAGGGACCTCCAGTATTTTGTTTTAGTGTCCTTTGCACAGTGTGCACCTAAAGCTTATCTGAATACAATTGCTGGTGTTCTCATACAAATACAGGCAGTGAGGCAGGGACCTCCAGTATTTTGTTTTAGTGTCCTTTGCACAGTGTGCACCTAAAGCTTTTCTAAATACAAATACCCAAAGGGGCTGCTAATGGGCTGGGGGGGGTGTGGGGGGGTACCCATGCCATTTTTCTCAATGATTTTCATCTGTATTGCCGGCACAAGACATTACATTAAAGCCACAAGCAGTTTTAAATGACTTTTTTTCCTTTACATAGTTACATAGTTAGTCAGGTTGAAAAAAGACACAAGTCCATCCAGTTCAACCATAAAAAAAAAAAAAATATCGTACAATCCCATATACCCAATTCTATACCCACAGTTGATCCAGAGGAAGGCAAAAAACCCCAGCAGAGCATGATCCAATTTGCTACAGCAGGGGAAAAAATTCCTTCCTAATCCTCCGAGAGGCAATCGGATATTCCCCGGATCAACTTTACCTATAAATGTCAGTACCCAGTTATATTATGTACGATTAAGAAAGAATCCAGGCCCTTCTTAAAGCAATCTACTGAGCTGGCCAGAACCACCTCTGCATGGAGTCTATTCCACATTTTCACAGCTCTTACTGTGAAGAAACCTTTCCGTATTTGGAGGTGAAATCTCTTTTCCTCTAGACGCAAAGAGTGCCCCCTTGTCCTTTGTGTTGACCGTAAAGTGAATAACTCAACACCAAGTTCACTATATGGACCCCTTATATATTTGTACATGTTGATCATATCCCCCCTTAATCTCCTCTTCTCAAGAGTGAATAAATTCAGTTCCTCTAATCTTTCTTCATAGCTGAGCTCCTCCATGCCTCTTATCAGTTTGGTTGCCCTTCTCTGCACTTTCTCCAGTTTCCCAATATCCTTTTTGAGAACTGGGGCCCAAAACTGAACTGCATATTCCAGATGAGGTCTTACTAATGATTTGAACATGGGAAAAATGATATCTCTCTCTCTGGAGACCATACCTCTCTTAATACAAGAAAGGACTTTGCTCGCTTTGGAAACTGCAGCTTGGCATTGCATGCCATTATTGAGCTTATGCTTTACCAAAACCCCCAGATCCTTCTCCACTACAGATCCCCCCAGTTGTACTCCCCCTAGTATGTATGATGCATTCATATTCTTAGCCCCCAAGTGCATAACTTTACATTTATCAACATTAAACCTCATCTGCCACATAGTCACCCAATTAGACAGAGCATTGAGGTCGGCTTGTAAATTGGCGACATCCTGTAAGGACGTTATTCCACTGCATAGCTTGGTGTCATCTGCAAAGACAGAAATTTTACTTTTGATCTCAGACCCAATATCATTTATAAACATATTAAAAAGTAAGGGTCCCAGCACTGAACCTTGGGGTACACGACTGATAACCTTGGACCATTCAGAGTAAGAATCATTAACCACTACTCTCTGAATTCTGTCTTTTAGCCAGTTTTCTATCCACTTACAAACTGATATTTCCAATCCTGTAGACTTTACCTTGCACATGAGCCGTGTATGGGGAACTGTATCGAACGCTTTTGCAAAATCCAAGTATACCACGTCCACAGCCACCCCTCTGTCCAAGGTCTTACTTACCTCTTCATAAAAAGAAATCAGGTTTGTTTGACAACTTCTGTCTTTCATGAATCCATGCTGTCTGTTGCTTAAATAGTTTTTTTCCAGCAAGAACTCATCTATGTGGTCTTTTATTAATCTCTCCAGTATCTTCCCAACTATAGAAGTTAAACTAACAGGTCTATAGTTACTTGGTAAAGAGTTAATTCCCTTTTTAAATATAGGCACCACATTGGCCCTGCGCCAATCCAGTGGTACTATTCCTGTCATTAATGAGTCCCTAAAAATTAAATACAATGGCTTTGAAATTACAAAGCTCAATTCTTTTAGGATCCGTGGGTGTATGCCATCTGGTCCAGGTGCTTTATCCACCTTTATTCCATCTAAATATTTCTGGACCATATCACTTTTGAGCCATTGTGGATTTGGGGCTGTGTCACTACCACCCCCATTTTGGACATGAGCTCCCCCATGCTCCTTTGTATACACAGAAATGAAGAAAGTATTTAATAAATTAGCCTTCTCTTTGTCCCCAGTCACCCACTCTAGATTATTTTGTAAAGGGCCTACATGCTCAGACTTGACCTTTTTACTATTAATATATTTGAAGAATTTTTTGGGGTTTGTCCTACTATCTTTTGCAATCTGTTGTTCATTTTGAATTTTTGCATCCTTGATTTCCTTTTTACATATCCTGTTATATTCTTTGTAACATATAAATGACACTAGTGTTCCCTCATTTTTATATTTTTTAAAAGCTCTTTTTTTAACTTTGGCAGTGAGCCACATAGGTTTTATTTTTAGCCTTTTAAACTTATTGCCCATGGGAATATACTTTGCAGTGAGTTCACAAACAGTCTTTTTGAAGAATTCCCATTTCTGTGCTGTGCCCATTGATGCCAATATTCCCTCCCAGTCTAAGTCCTGGAGAGCAGCGCTCATCCTTGGAAAATTTGCTCTCTTGAAATTAAGTGTTTTTATCTTTCCCGTATGTGATTTTTGCTTACAACTAACATTAAATGAAATCATGTTATGGTCACTGCTACCCAGGTGTTCCTTTATCTGAACATTAGTAATATGCTCTGCATGGTTTGAGATTACCAGGTCCAACAGAGCATCATTCCTAGTTGGGGCCTCAATAAACTGGACCATAAAATAGAATAGAATAGAAATGTCATTTTGTGCAGGGACAGTTCTAAACACAGGAAACATGTGCCACTTCACAGGCATACTATAGACACCCCCCATGTACGATATTTAAAGGAATATTTCACTTTTTTTTTTCACTTTAAGCATCATGAAAATCACTGCTCCCGAAAAAACGTTTTTTTGCATTGATACATGTCCCCTGGGGCAGGACCTGGTTCCCCAAACCCTTTTTAGGACAATAACTTACATATTGGCCTTGATAATTAGCACTTTTGACTTTGAACGTTCGAGTTCCATTGTATTTCATAGGGTTCTAAAGTTTGCGCAAACTTTCGGTCCGTTTGCAGGTTCTGGTGTGAACCGAACCGGGGGTGTTCGGCTCATCCCTACTCCTGAGACATGGTCTCAAATGTGTTTCCACAAACATCTGACAAGGACTTCTTCTCCTCTGCCAGCAACCAGTTGTGCACAGTCCAGAATACTTTTCCCCCAGATGTCTTACCGGTTCCTGACGTGGACTTCCCTATCTGGAACAATGGCTGATGGCTCTGTAGCAACCGTAGCATTCCTTCCAGGATCACTCACCGCAGTAGGCACAATGAGTACAGGTTTGGCCAAAGGCCCGAGGGCAACATCCTCCAACGTAGCAACGCCTGCGGCCCAGTCCACCCGGTAGGCACAGGGCGACTCAGTAGGTTGGTCCCTGCACAAAATTACATTTCTAAAGGAAAATAAGTCATTTGAAACTGCTTGCAGCTTTAATGTAATGTGTGGTCCCGGCAATATGGACCACTAACTGAAAATACTGCAGCTCCCTGCCTGTGGTATTAGTATGAGAACACCAGTGATTGTCTTCAGGTAGCTTTAGGTGCACACTGTGCAAAGGAGACAGTACACTAACTGAAAATACTGCAGCTCCCTGCCTGTAGTATTAGTATGAGAACACCAACAATTGTATTCAGGTAGCTTTAGGTGCACACTGTGCAAAGGACACTAAAACAAAATACTGCAGCTTCCTGCCAGTATTTGTATGAGAACACCAGCAATTGTATTCAGGTAAACTTTAGGTGCACACTGTGCAAAGGACACTAAAACAAAATACTGCAGCTCCCTGCCTGTATTTGTATGAGAACACCAGCAATTGTATTCAGGTAAGCTCTAGGTGCACACTGTGCAAAGGACATTAAACCAAATACTGCATCTCCCTGCCTGTATTTGTGTGAGAACACCAGCAATTGTATTCAGGTAAGCTTTAGGTGCACACTGTGCAAAGGACACTAAATCAAAATACTGCAGCTCCCTGCCTGTATTTGTATGAGAACACCAGCAATTGTATTCAGGTAAACTTTAGGTGCACACTGTGCAAAGGACACTAAAACAAAATACTGCAGCTCCCTGCCTGTATTTGTATGAGAACACCAGAAATTGTATTCAGGTAAGCTTTAGGTGCACACTGTGCAAAGGACACAGTACACTAAGTGAAAATACTGCAGCTAGCACAATCACCTGCCTGCCTGTCAGTAAAGAGAATAACAGAAACGGATCTAGCTAAACTGAATACAGTGTATAAATATATATACAACACCTATGATGCATATATATCCTCTACACACTGTAACTGAAGCTAACTGACTCACCTCCCTGCTCTATCTAACTCAAATGAAATGACACGGTCTCTCTCTCTCTGTCTTTAACCACCGCTGCAACACACTACACAAGGCCGCCATGCAGGCAGCCTTATATAGTGTGGGGCATGTACTAAACCCCTGAGACATAATTGGCCAAAGCCACCCTGGCTTTGGCCAATTATGGCTCTCTGTTTTTTCCGTGCTGTGATTGGCCAAAGCAAGCGGGTCATAGTGCATGCTTGGCCAATCATCAGCCAGCAATGCACTGCGATGCCGCAGTGAATTATGGGCCGTGACGCGCCACTCGAATTTGGCATGAACGGCCCATATTGTTCGAAATTCAGCGAATGGCCGAACAGACGATGTTCGAGTCGAACATGGGATCGACTCGAACTCGAAGCTCATCCCTACTGCTTACATGAAAACTCCACTTTCAACCAAAATTTGATACACAGCATCCTATATACGGTAATTGCTTTACAGTTTTGTAGATAAATGTTATTACCATTACCTTTTATTTTAAATTTGTAACTGCTATAGTTTTGCCAAATATTTGAATGTCACTTCATTGCAATTTGGTAAACTGAGGACATTCTGTTTATGTACAGAACCGCATAGAAATCTAATTTCCTGGTTGTGCAATGGTCTGACTGTTTTTCCTCAATGTCTTCACAGGACTGGAAAACAAATAAAAGGAAGCCTCCACAAAATGAGTTTCATCTTTTCAAATATATTCTTTGACTCTCAGGTGGTAATAATGAGGACAAACCCTCCCATTGAGAAAGGCAAATGTGAATTTCTTAAAAAAGGAGATAATCTACAATGAAATTTGCTAAAAAAAAAAACACCTTTGCAATGTGTAGAGGTCTCTTTGAATAGATTGCTTTCCAGGCAGATAAAAAGCACACAAATGACTTCAGCACTATATTAATTTGTATATTATTAAAAAAAAAAAATGTTTTATGCAAGCAGTATAAATAATTGACATTTACTTGGCATTGCCTCTTGTAGTCCCCAGTACAGCAAAGCCCAAACTATTAAGGGAAAAACAGCACAAGATGCCAATCATTTTCTGCTGCACTGCTCATGTGCTAACAAGGAACATATTTAAAAAAGGAGAGACCTGAAAAAAAACAGATGAGCTCATTATTCTGCTTTTCCTTTTTTCGCTGTCCAGTCACAGGCTGGGTAGTGTAACAAAAATTAAAAACCAAAGCGCCACACCTCTAGGGAGGAGCCGAACACCCCCCTGGTTCGGTTCGCACCAGAACATGCGAACAGATAATAATTTGGTGCGAACTTGCAAACACCGTTAAAGTCTATGGGACACGAACGTGAAAAATCAAAAGTGTTAATTTTAAAGGCTTATATGCAAGTTATTGTCATGAAAAGTGTTTGGGGACCCGGGTACTGCCCCAGGGGACGTGTATCAATGTAAAAAAAGATTTTAAATTGGCCGTGAGTAGTGAAGTAAAACAATGACATTATGAAATATTCTGTATTGTTGCCTGGGGGGGTCCCCTTATTCTGCCTGTAAAGTGGTGCATCTGTCTCAAAAGGAAAAAATGTCATTTAAAATTGGTTGCGGTATTGTATTGCCAGATCCCGGGAATATAGATAAAAAATAGAGGAGAAAATCGGCGTGCCCGCCGTCCATACCAGGCCTTTTGGGAACTCCAACGCCAAAATTTAAAAAAAAAAACTGCGTGGGGTCCCCCTCAAAATCCATACCAGGCCCTTATCCGAGTAAGCAGCCTGGCAGGCCAGGAAAGGGGTGGATGAGCAAGCACCCCCCCTCCTGAACCATACCAGGCTGCTTGCCCTCAACATAGGGAGGGTGCTTTGGGGTCCCCCCCTCAGTTACGTCACCGGGCGGCCCCTCCCTTGCCTATATAACAGCTGCCACAGTGAAAAGACAGCAGTCGACGGGACGCCTCCCATGTAGGTGGAGTATTTTCTTCTTTTTTTGGGGGGTCCGTCGACGGCAAAAAATATGTGTATTGTGGTTTTTACTTTTTGACACTTTTTTTTACAATGCACCCCATACCCATTCACATAGGGGGGGGGCGGGATCTGGGAGTCCCCTTGTCAAAGGGGGCTTCCAGATTCTGATAAGTCCCCTGCCCACAAGCCACCGGGCCAGGGTTGTGGGGACAAGGCCCATGTCCTCGTCAACATGGGGGCAAGGTGCTTTGGAGGGACCCCAAAGCACCCTCCCCATGTTGAGGGCAAGCAGCCTGGTATAGTTCAGGAGAGGGGGCGCTCCCTCGTCCCCCCTATCCTGGCCTGGCATGGAGTTCTCCTTAAAATCTTTGCCAGACCGAAAGGGCCTGGTATGGATTTTGGGGGGGACCCCACGCTATTTTTATTTCCATTTTGGCATGGAGCTTCACCTTAAAATCTATACCAGACCCAAAGAGCCTGGTACAGACTGGGGGGGGGGAAACATTTTCTTAATTCTGTCATAGGGTTCCCTTTAACCACTTCTATACACTGTATTATATACACGCTGAAGTTAGAAGCTAATTGATTTCTATGCACAGTTGCACCAGATTTTGCACTCTCCAGTTTTAGTAAATCAACCACAGTGTGTTTTGGGGGTCCAAGAATGCCCAAGAGCTCCTGAACCCCCAAAAGTGCTGAATACTTTTTGGATTGTCCCCTCGAATTTTAATGGAATAAAGTTGTATCTCAACCTCTTATCAGTAATGTAGCAATTCAATTTTTGTTGCATTACACTAAAAAACAAGGAGACAGTGGAAGTGGAGATCCTCTGGGGTATAAAAGCTGCCTGTCAAGGAACCAGGTTACTTACTGTACATTAGGGATGAGCTTCGTGTTCGAGTCGAACATACGTTCGACTCGAACATCGGCTGTTCGATCGTTCGACGAAGATCGAACGATTTGGGCCGTTCGCGCCAAATTCGAGTGACGCGAACGGCCCACAATGCACTACGCCATCGCAGTGTCATCCAGGCGCTGTGATTGGCCAAGCATGCACTGTGACCCCGCATGCTTGGCCAATCACAGCGCCGGCAGCGAGGAGAGCAATGATTGGCCACAGGCAGGATGCCTGTGGCCAATTATTGCTGAGGGTGTTTAGTACACGCCCCACACTATAAAAGGCCGCCAGCACGGCGGCCTAGTGTAGTGTGTTCCGGAGCAGGGATAGAGCAGCATAGGCAGGGACAGTGACTGTTATTTCTTTCTTGCTTAACCTGGATTCCTTTAGTTTAGGGAAAGAGAAGGATAGGTAGGGAGAGTGTCAGTGTGTTTTGTGCTTGTGCTATAGTGTGCTTAAAAAAAACATTTATTCTAGGGACAGAAAACTGTAGGTAGGGACAGTGTCAGTTTCTTTCACTCTGCAAGTCCTTGTTTCCAGGGACCTGGAAGGACAGTGAGTGAATTGTCCTTGTGCTATATTGTGCTTAAAAAAACATTTATTCTAGGGACAGAAAACTGTAGGTAGGGAGAGTGTCAGTTTCTTTCACTCTGCAAGTCCTTGTTTCCAGGGACCTGGAAGGACAGTGAGTGAATTGTCCTTGTGCTATATTGTGCTTAAAAAAACATTTATTCTAGGGACAGAAAACTGTAGGTAGGGAGAGTGTTTTTTTTCTTTCACTCTGCAAGTCCTTGTTTCCAGGGACCTGGAAGGACAGTGAGTGAATTGTCCTTGTGCTATATTGTGCTTAAAAAAAACATTTATTCTAGGGACAGAAAACTGTAGGTAGGGAGAGTGTCAGTTTATTTCACTCTGCAAGTCCTTGTTTCCAGGGACCTGGAAGGACAGTGAGTGAATTCTCCTTGTGCTATATTGTGCTTAAAAAAAACATTTATTCTAGGGACAGAAAACTGTAGGTAGGGACAGTGTCAGTTTCTTTCACTCTGCAAGTCCTTGTTTCCAGGGACCTGTAAGGACAGTGAGTGAATTGTCCTTGTGCTATATTGTGATTAAAAAAAACATTTTTTCTAGGGACAGAAAACTGTAGGTAGGGAGAGTGTTTTTTTTCTTTCACTCTGCAAGTCCTTGTTTCCAGGGACCTGTAAGGACAGTGAGTGAATTGTCCTTGTGCTATATTGTGCTTAAAAAAAACATTTTTTCTAGGGACAGAAAACTGTAGGTAGGGAGAGTGTTTTTTTTCTTTCACTCTGCAAGTCCTTGTTTCCAGGGACCTGTAAGGACAGTGAGTGAATTGTCCTTGTGCTATATTGTGCTTAAAAAAAACATTTATTCTAGGGACAGAAAACTGTAGGTAGGGAGAGTGTCAGTTTATTTCACTCTGCAAGTCCTTGTTTCCAGGGACCTGGAAGGACAGTGAGTGAATTGTCCTTGTGCTATATTGTGATTAAAAAAAACATTTATTCTAGGGACAGAAAACTGTAGGTAGGGAGAGTGTCAGTTTATTTCACTCTGCAAGTCCTTGTTTCCAGGGACCTGTAAGGACAGTGAGTGAATTGTCCTTGTGCTATATTGTGATTAAAAAAAACATTTTTTCTAGGGACAGAAAACTGTAGGTAGGGAGAGTGTTTTTTTTCTTTCACTCTGCAAGTCCTTGTTTCCAGGGACCTGGAAGGACAGTGAGTGAATTGTCCTTGTGCTATATTGTGCTTAAAAAAAACATTTATTCTAGGGACAGAAAACTGTAGGTAGGGAGAGTGTCAGTTTATTTCACTCTGCAAGTCCTTGTTTCCAGGGACCTGGAAGGACAGTGAGTGAATTGTCCTTGTGCTATATTGTGATTAAAAAAAACATTTTTTCTAGGGACAGAAAACTGTAGGTAGGGAGAGTGTTTTTTTTCTTTCACTCTGCAAGTCCTTGTTTCCAGGGACCTGTAAGGACAGTGAGTGAATTGTCCTTGTGCTATATTGTGCTTAAAAAAAACATTTTTTCTAGGGACAGAAAACTGTAGGTAGGGAGAGTGTTTTTTTTCTTTCACTCTGCAAGTCCTTGTTTCCAGGGACCTGTAAGGACAGTGAGTGAATTGTCCTTGTGCTATATTGTGCTTAAAAAAAACATTTATTCTAGGGACAGAAAACTGTAGGTAGGGAGAGTGTCAGTTTATTTCACTCTGCAAGTCCTTGTTTCCAGGGACCTGGAAGGACAGTGAGTGAATTGTCCTTGTGCTATATTGTGATTAAAAAAAACATTTATTCTAGGGACAGAAAACTGTAGGTAGGGAGAGTGTCAGTTTATTTCACTCTGCAAGTCCTTGTTTCCAGGGACCTGTAAGGACAGTGAGTGAATTGTCCTTGTGCTATATTGTGATTAAAAAAAACATTTTTTCTAGGGACAGAAAACTGTAGGTAGGGAGAGTGTTTTTTTTCTTTCACTCTGCAAGTCCTTGTTTCCAGGGACCTGTAAGGACAGTGAGTGAATTGTCCTTGTGCTATATTGTGCTTAAAAAAAACATTTATTCTAGGGACAGAAAACTGTAGGTAGGGAGAGTGTCAGTTTATTTCACTCTGCAAGTCCTTGTTTCCAGGGACCTGGAAGGACAGTGAGTGAATTGTCCTTGTGTTATATTGTGATTAAAAAAAACATTTTTTCTAGGGACAGAAAACTGTAGGTAGGGAGAGTGTTTTTTTTCTTTCACTCTGCAAGTCCTTGTTTCCAGGGACCTGTAAGGACAGTGAGTGAATTGTCCTTGTGCTATATTGTGATTAAAAAAAACATTTTTTCTAGGGACAGAAAACTGTAGGTAGGGAGAGTGTTTTTTTTCTTTCACTCTGCAAGTCCTTGTTTCCAGGGACCTGTAAGGACAGTGAGTGAATTGTCCTTGTGCTATATTGTGCTTAAAAAAAACATTTATTCTAGGGACAGAAAACTGTAGGTAGGGAGAGTGTCAGTTTATTTCACTCTGCAAGTCCTTGTTTCCAGGGACCTGGAAGGACAGTGAGTGAATTGTCCTTGTGCTATATTGTGATTAAAAAAAACATTTTTTCTAGGGACAGAAAACTGTAGGTAGGGAGAGTGTTTTTTTTCTTTCACTCTGCAAGTCCTTGTTTCCAGGGACCTGTAAGGACAGTGAGTGAATTGTCCTTGTGCTATATTGTGCTTAAAAAAAACATTTATTCTAGGGACAGAAAACTGTAGGTAGGGAGAGTGTCAGTTTATTTCACTCTGCAAGTCCTTGTTTCCAGGGACCTGGAAGGACAGTGAGTGAATTGTCCTTGTGCTATATTGTGATTAAAAAAAACATTTTTTCTAGGGACAGAAAACTGTAGGTAGGGAGAGTGTTTTTTTTCTTTCACTCTGCAAGTCCTTGTTTCCAGGGACCTGTAAGGACAGTGAGTGAATTGTCCTTGTGCTATATTGTGATTAAAAAAAACATTTTTTCTAGGGACAGAAAACTGTAGGTAGGGAGAGTGTTTTTTTTCTTTCACTCTGCAAGTCCTTGTTTCCAGGGACCTGTAAGGACAGTGAGTGAATTGTCCTTGTGCTATATTGTGCTTAAAAAAAACATTTATTCTAGGGACAGAAAACTGTAGGTAGGGAGAGTGTCAGTTTATTTCACTCTGCAAGTCCTTGTTTCCAGGGACCTGGAAGGACAGTGAGTGAATTGTCCTTGTGCTATATTGTGATTAAAAAAAACATTTTTTCTAGGGACAGAAAACTGTAGGTAGGGAGAGTGTTTTTTTTCTTTCACTCTGCAAGTCCTTGTTTCCAGGGACCTGTAAGGACAGTGAGTGAATTGTCCTTGTGCTATATTGTGCTTAAAAAAAACATTTATTCTAGGGACAGAAAACTGTAGGTAGGGAGAGTGTCAGTTTATTTCACTCTGCAAGTCCTTGTTTCCAGGGACCTGGAAGGACAGTGAGTGAATTGTCCTTGTGCTATATTGTGATTAAAAAAAAACATTTATTCTAGGGACAGAAAACTGTAGGTAGGGAGAGTGTCAGTTTATTTCACTCTGCAAGTCCTTGTTTCCAGGGACCTGTAAGGACAATGAGTGAATTGTCCTTGTGCTATATTGTGATTAAAAAAAACATTTTTTCTAGGGACAGAAAACTGTAGGTAGGGAGAGTGTCAGTTTCTTTCACTGTGAAAGTCCTTGTTTCAAGGGACAGAGAAGGACACCTGAAGGTAGCCCTTATTGCTTTTTTCCCATCTCCCTGCAGGCCATCTATTAGAATGTCTGGAAGGCAAACAAGGAGAGGCAGACAGTCAGGAGGCAATAAAAGAGGGCAAGCAGGCTCTGTGTCTGGGGGCAACAGTGCTGGTCGTGGACGCGGTGCATTGTCATCAGCACATGGCCATGGGACACGCTTGTCCTTCTTTTCGGCAGCTGGACATGTTGAGCCACATCATGCCGAAGACTTGGTAGAGTGGATGACCAAGCCCTCCTCCTCCTCCTCATCCTCTCTCACCCAGGCTCAGGGTACTGGAAAAGCAGCTGCCAAAGCGTCGTCTTCCCTGGTATCAATGTCAGACAAATCATCAGTCACTCCTTCCCTAGACCCACCATGTCCTCCTCCTGAGGAGTCCCCCGAACTGTTTCAGCACAGTGTTGGGTACATGCTCCAGGAGGATGCCCAGCGTTTCGAAGGGTCTGATGATGAAACCCAGCTAGAGGAAGGCAGTAGCGTGAGAGCAGACAGAGGGGATGCTCAAGAAGGACACCAATCTGGCAGTCATGTTCCAGCAGCTGCAGCATACTGCCAGATTGGCTCCAGTGATGAGGAGGGAGGGGATGATGAGGTCACTGACTCCACGTGGGTGCCTAATAGGAGAGAGGAGGAGGAGGAGGATGAGGAGGAGGCACATCTCCAACGAGGCAGGATGCCCTTTGGTGGCCAGCGTAAGGGCAGTACACCGACGGAATCACACCGCAGAGCTCCGCCTGTGCAGGGCGCTGCCTCTGCCCGTCATTCAAAAAGTTCTTTGGTGTGGGCCTTTTTTGAGGCTAGTGCATCAGATCGCACAGCTGCTGTTTGCAACATATGTCTCAAGCGTATATCGCGTGGCCAAAACATCAGCCGCTTGGGTACCACATGCCTGACCAGACATATGTTGACCTGCCATGCAGCTCGTTGGCAAGCCTACCTCAAAGACCCACACCAAAGAACAAAGCGGACCTCTCCTTGCACCGCATCAGCTGGGATCTCCAACCCCACTATAACTTCAGTCCTCTCTGAAACATGCACTGAGAGGAATGAAGGTGTAGAATTAGGTGTGTCACAGCCAAGTACTTGCGCCCACTCTGCTAGCAGTACACCGACGTCCGATTCTAGCAGGCAAATTTCCCTGCCCCAGCTGCTGGACCGTCGAAAGAAGTTCACTCCCAGCCATCCACATGCCCAGCGGTTGAATGCTAGCTTGGCTAAATTGCTAGCGCTTCAACTGCTGCCTTTTCAGTTGGTAGACTCGGCCCCCTTCCGTGAGTTTGTGCAATGTGCAGTTCCTCAGTGGCAGGTTCCCAAACGCCACTTTTTCTCACGGAAGGCTATTCCGGCTCTCTACCGGCATGTGGAAGGCAATGTCTTGGCCTCGCTGGACAGGGCGGTCAGCGGTAAGGTGCATATTACCGCTGACTCATGGTCCAGCAGGCATGGACAGGGACGTTACCTTTCTTTCACGGCCCATTGGGTCACTCTTTTGGCAGCTGGGAAGGATTCAGGACAAGGTGCAGTAGTGTTGGAGGTTGTCCCACCGCCACGCCTCCAAAATGCTACTACTGGTTGTGACACACCTCTCTCCTCCACCCCCTCCTCTTCTTCTTCCTCCATGGCCTCTTCCTGTGGTTTGTCCTATGAACCAGCGGTGCTCCGTAGCCGTTCACGGGGCTACGCAAGTACGCAGGCAAAAAGATGCCATGCCGTGCTTGCGCTGGTGTGTTTGGGGGACAGAAGCCACACTGGGGCAGAGGTCCTGTCTGCTCTGCAGGGCCAGGCCGAGAGGTGGTTGACGCCACGCCAGCTTAAGCCAGGAATGGTGGTTTGCGACAATGGCACCAACCTCCTCTCCGCCCTCCGACAGGGACAACTGACCCATGTGCCCTGTGTGGCTCACGTCCTTAACCTGGTGGTGCAGCGCTTCTTGGGCAGGTACCCGGGCTTACAGGATGTCCTGAGGCAGGCCAGGAAAGTCTGTGTGCATTTCCGCAGATCTTATAATGCCAGTGCTCGCCTGGCTGAGCTGCAAAAGGAGTTGAACCTGCCCAAGAACCGCCTTATATGTGACATGCCCACCAGGTGGAACTCAACGTTGGCCATGCTGCAGCGGCTGCACACGCAGCAGAGGGCCATCAATGAGTACCTGTGCGACTACGGCACCAGGACAGGGTCAGGGGAGCTTGGTTTTTTTTCTCCACGCCAGTGGGGCATGATCAGGGATGCATGCACTGTCCTGGCACCATTTGAGGAGGCCACGAGGATGGTGAGCAGTGACAGTGCATGCATCAGTGACACTGTACCTCTTGTCCACCTGTTGGAGCACACGCTGCGTGGAATAATGGACAGGGCACTTGAGGCAGAACAGAGGCAGGAAGAGGAGGACTTCCTTGCCTCTCAAGGCCCCCTTTACCCAGACAGTGTTCCTTCTGTCCCACCCATCGCACAGGAAGAGGAGGAGGAGGAGGAGGAGGAGGAGGAGGAGGATTGTGTCAGCATGGAGGTGGAGGCTGGCACTCAGCATCATCAGCAGCAGTCTTTTAGGGATGATTTACAGTCCCAAGAAACCAGTGGACTTGTACGTGGCTGGGAGGAGGTGGCTGCGGATCATGTCGTCCTTAGTGACCCAGAGGACTCCGGAGCGAATGCCTCAGCAAAACTACGCTGCATGGCCTCCCTGATCCTGCAAAGTCTGCGGAAGGATCCTCGTATTCTTCGGATCAAGGAGAGGGACCATTACTGGCTGGCCACTCTCCTTGATCCACGGTACAAGGGTAAGGTTGCGGACCTTATGTTACCGTCGCAGAGGGAGCAGAGGATGAGACAACTCCGGGAGGCCTTGCAGAAAGGTCTGTGCAACGCGTTCCCAGAGACTGGGAGGTTGCAAACTCCTGGTCCTGGACAACGAGTTGCTGAGGCTTCGGCCAGTCAAAGAAGGAGCGGTGGGGAAGGTGGCCGTCTGACCGATGCGTTCAGACAATTCTTTAGTCCGCAGCCCCAAAGTATGATCGGTTCCAGCAACCATCGCCAGCGTCTGATAAACATGGTGCAGGAATATCTAGGGGCAAGGTCAGACTTGGACACCTTCCCCACCGAAAATCCTCTGGCTTACTGGGTCTTGAGGATGGATCACTGGCCAGAGCTTGCACAGTATGCAATTGAGCTACTGGCCTGTCCTGCATCCAGCGTTCTTTCGGAACGCACATTCAGTGCTGCTGGAGGATTTGTCACGGATCACAGGGTGCGCCTGTCCACCGACTCGGTTGATCGACTGACTTTCATCAAGATGAACCAGTCTTGGATCACCACCAGCTACCACACACCTGATGCTGATATAACAGACTAATTGATTTTAACATGTCACATCCCTTCAAGACTGATGCTGATGCTGAGTGCCTGTGCTGTTATGTTGACTGGCTATCCTCCTCCTCCGAGTCCTCAATGATACGATTGATGATGATAGCTTGTAAGATCATTTTTGTTTATGGGTGCCGCCACCAGTGCCTAACGCCCAATTTTTCAGCCCCTGTTTAACAGGGGCGAGTAATTACAATTTTTGAAGCAATACTTTGCAACAGGGCTCATTGCTGTGCTCCAAGTACAGTATCTGTGAGGAGTTGCAGTGTTGTGCCACCAGTGCCTAAGGCCCAATTTTTCAGCCCCTGTTTAACAGGGGCGTGTCATTACAATTTTTGAAGCAATACTTTGCAACAGGGCTCATTGGTGTGCTCCAAGTACAGTATCTGTGAGGAGTTGCAGTGTTGTGCCACCAGTGCCTAAGGCCCAATTTTTCAGCCCCTGTTTAACAGGGGCGTGTCATTACAATTTTTGAAGCAATACTTTGCAACAGGGCTCATTGCTGTGCTCCAAGTACAGTATCTGTGAGGAGTTGCAGTGTTGTGCCACCAGTGCCTAAGGCCCAATTTTTCAGCCCCTGTTTAACAGGGGCGTGTCATTACAATTTTTGAAGCAATACTTTGCAACAGGGCTCATTGGTGTGCTCCAAGTACAGTATCTGTGAGGAGTTGCAGTGTTGTGCCACCAGTGCCTAAGGCCCAATTTTTCAGCCCCTGTTTAACAGGGGCGTGTCATTACAATTTTTGAAGCAATACTTTGCAACAGGGCTCATTGCTGTGCTCCAAGTACAGTATCTGTGAGGGGTTGCAGTGTTGTGCCACCAGTGCCTAAGGCCCAATTTTTCAGCCCCTGTTCAACAGGGGCATGTAATTACAATTCTTGATCTAATAATTCACAGCAGGGCCCATTGCTGCACCCACCAAGAGTAACTGTCAGGGCTTACAGTGTTGTGGCACCAGCACCACCATCAAAGGCCCAATTTTTACTACCACTGTTCAACAATTATATGTAATTAAAATTCCTGATATAATAGTTGACAGCAGGGCGTTCCAGCACCAACCAAGAGTAACTGTGAGTGCTTACAGTGTTGTGCCAACACCAACAACTAAGGGGCCTATTTCTGCAGAGTATATACGGCAGGTCCCTACTTTCAAACATCCAACTTACAAACGACTCCTACTTGCAAACGCAAGAAGACAACAGGAAGTGAGAGGAAATCTACCACTAGGAAGGAAAATTCTCTCCTGTAAGAATAAATATGGGAGAAAGGTGTCTCCTCTGTACTGATGCTTTATCAGCAATCCTTGTTTCAAGAAAAACACCACATTTCAAAAACAGTTGTCATTGGGACGGAAAGTGAGGTGAAATGTTCTGAACAGGGGCACAGACAGCAAAACAAATGTTACAGGGGTGATAACCCTTACCTATGTTTTCCAAAAAGTTTAAAAATAGATTTTTGGTCTGGAGCTACACTTCAACAATGTACCTGTTCAAAATTACAAACAGACTCTACATAAGAACAAACCTACAGTCCCTGTCTTGTATGCACCGCCTGTATAGGGCTGTTCAGAGTATATAGGGCCTTTTTTATTTTATGTGCGGGGTTCCCCTTAATATCCATACAAGACCCAAAGGGGCTGGTAATGGGCTGGGGTAGGGGGGGGGGGGGGGTCATGGGGTAGCTATGCCATTTTTCTTAAAGAATTTCATCCATATTACCGGGACCAGACATTACATTAAAGCCGCAAGCAGTTTTAAATGGCTTTTTTTTCCTTTAGAAGTGTCATTTTGTGCAGGGACAGTTCTAAACACGGGAAACACGTGGCACTTCACAGGCATACTTTAGACACCCCCCAGGTACGATATTTAAAGGAATATTTGACTTTTTTTTTTTCACTTTATGCATCATTAAAATGACTGCTCCCGAAAAACGACCGTTTTTAAAACTTCTTTTTGCATTGATACATGTCCCCTGGTGCAGAACCCGGGTTCCCAAACCCTTTTTAGGACAATAACATGCATAATAGTTGTTATAATTAGCACTTTAGAATTCGAACGTTCGCATCCATTGTATTTAATAGGGTTCTAATGTTCGTTCGAACTTTCGGTCCGTTCGCGGGTTCTGGTGCGAACCGAACCCGGGGGTGTTCGGCTCATCACTACTGTACATCATCATCAATACTTTAAAACCGCAATAGCAGTGAGATAACCCTACTGGTCCAATGCTATTTTTCAACTTCTTCCACAGTCACAGGCTGGGGCAGGGACAAGACCCCTAGGTGCTACCCACAAGCAGCAGACAAAAATCAGGTCTGTTACCCTGTCAGGCTGGTCTGTGTTATGTGTTATTCTCAGAACTGGATGGACAGAAATACAGATCCTTTAGCACAGTGGTCTACAAACTGCGGCCCGCAGGCTGAATGTGTATCTTTGCTTGCTTTTATCTGGCCCTCGGCACACTATTCCTCTATGACACCAGCAATGGGGCACTATTCCTCCCAATGACACCAACGATGGAGCACTATTCCTCCCAATGACACCAATGATGGGGCAATATTCCTCCCAATGATACCAGCGTGTGATAGTTCACACCAGATGCAGTTCCGTGCACTTTTTTTCTGCACTAAAAATGCATGCAGTGTTTTCCATGTATTCCAATGTCTCTAGTTCACACCCTTGCAGTCAATTTCCGGTCAATTTCTAGTGCAGAAAAAAAAGTAGAGTGTGCTACATTTTTTCTGCACAGAACTGTACTGGAACCAACAAATTGTATCAAAAACACACTGGAACTGCACTGGAACTGCGTGTGGTGTGTACTGTAAGGCTGGATTCACACATGTGCAGTGCGAATTCCAGCTCCATTTTCTCTGTGAAGAGAAAAAACAGCTGTTCAGTGGTTCCTCTCCATTGTAGGTGAGGATCAGCTGAGCAGGGATAGGTGTAGTGAGGAGGAGGAGAGAATGTCTGTTCACAACGGAACACATCTGTGAATCAGATGCGTTCCCATAGAAGAATATGTGCTGCAATTCGCACTGCACTGCCTAGAAAACGCACACTTTTTTTAGGCAATGCGGAGTGTGAATGCAACGCACATATGTGAACCAGATGCAGTCAAACTAATAGATTTTAAAATGTTATGCCAATTGGATGCTGTGTAAGCCACATCCAATTCGCATAGGTGTGAAACCAGCCTAAGCAAAAACTGATCCTAGACGTATGAGTGCGATTTTGTGATGTGAACTGGCCCTAAAAATGCATGCACAGTGTTTTCCATGTATTCCAATAGCTCTAGTTCTCACCAGTGCAGTCAGTTCCAGTAATTTTTCTGGTGCAGAAACTGACTGGAAACTGACTAGAACTAACTGCATTGGTGTGAACTAGAGCCATTGGAATACATGGAAAATACTGTGCATGCATTTTTAGTGCAGAAAAAGTGCAGAGAACTGCATCTGGTGTGAACTGGCCCTTAATAAATCAACCCCAGTGTGTTTTGGGGTTCCAAGAATTCCCAAGAGCTCCTAAACCCCCAAAAGTGCTGGATTGAATACTTTTTGGATTGTCCCCTTGACTTTTATTGGAATAAAGTTGTATCTCAACCTCTTATCAGTAATGTAGCGATTAAATTTTTGTTGCATTACACTACAAAAACCAAGGAGACAGTGGAGATCCTATGGGGCGTAAAAGCTGCCTGTCAGGGAACCAGGTTACATACATCATCATCAATACTTTAAAACTGCAATAGCAGTGAGATAACCCTACTGGTCCAATGCTATTTTTCAACTTCTTCAACAGTCACAGGCTGGGGCAGGGACAAGACCCCTAGGTGCTACCCACAAGCAGCAGACAAAAATCAGGTCTGTTACCCTGTCAGGCTGGTCTGTGTTATGTGTTATTCTCAGAACTGGATGGACAGAAATACAAATCCTTTAGAACAGTGGTCTGCAAACTGCGGACTGCGGGCTGAATGTGGACTTTTGCTTGCTTTTATCTGTCCCTTGGCACACTATTCCTCCTACTGACACCAGCAATGGGGCACTATTCCTCCCAATGACACCAACGATGGGGCAATATTCCTCCCAAGGACACCAGCGTAGGGGCACTATTCCTCCCACTGACACCAGCGATGGGGCGTTATTCCTCCCAAGGACACCAGCGATGGGGCCTTATTCCTCCCAAGGACACCAGCGATGGGGCGTTATTCCTCCCAAGGACACCAGGGATAGGGTGTTAATCCTCCCAAGGACACCAGCGATGGGGCACTATTTCTCCAATACCAATAATAAGACACTATTCTCGGTCCTACTGGCCAGAGATGCTATTTATTTATTTTCTTTACTCCCCCTGAAGTAAGAGGCATTGTTTACTCCCACTGATACTGGGGCATTTTCTATCACCATGGGACCACAGACCGGCCTTCCTAATGTCTTAACGGCAATAAACTGGCCTTTTGTTTAGAAAATTTTGAGACTCCTTCTTAAACAGATAAAACAGCTTCCAGATATATATATTTCAGTTGTGTATTTACCTGTTTTCCTGGAGTTCAATTTTTATAAAACTGAAGTTTCACTTTAATTTTATAGTTAATGCCATAATTCTAGGTTTTAACAGATGGCAGTGCAAAAACTAGAATTTTTCTCTTGCATCCAATTGCCATTAAAGTTAAATAGCTGTGGGTGGTAGTGGGAAAGATCATCCGGGAAGAACTCTTCTGTATTCCTACCTGGAAAAGTCCCAAGCAGAGAGATTAAAATGGAAATCCACTTTAAATAATTATGAAACCTTATATAACTATCAGAGTTGTTAATTTAATGATTCTCTATCAACAATCCAGCAGCAAGCTTTAATTGTGTACAAAGAGTATAATAACATTGGGTTAAAAGTGCAGAGTGGGTGATGTTTGCTTTCCATTCTGTTTTACAGCCAAGATCAGCTATGCTCTGCAGCTATCTTTAAATGGATTCTAAAGTGCTATTTTGACTGTGTGAGATGAGAAATTACAAAGGCAAATTAATTTCATTATTTCAGAAACAAAGAATCCTCAAAACGAAGGCTGGGAGATGTCAACGCTATTCACAAGTTGTGCTTTAAAACGTAGTCTTATTCGTAGTCTAAAGCTTATAAACTTATCAGTTACATTTAAAGCACAATAACTATATAATGAGTTTGGGGGGAAAAAAACTGCAACGTGGAACAACTATTCAAATGAAAATACGGCACTGTTTGAACTGCTGAGGTGTCTTTTGTGCAATGGATGAGCATATGTAATAGATTTAATTATTAATTTCCTATTGTTCTCCATGCATAGACAAGGTTCAAGGTACATCCATTCTCTGTCTTTCATAGATATAATTTGTATAATTGTCTTCCTCCACAATAAAAAAAAGTTCTGTTACTTACGTTTAATGTATTTTTTTTTTCAAATAATACTGACGTGCTAATATTGAAAAGTGGGTACACCTGCACCCCTCTTCAAAGTTAGTGGATGAGTTGAAAAGATGAAGTTTTGTTTTTGCAGATAACAGTTCTTTTCAAAGCCCTTTTGTCTATGTGGATTATTGTGCTGCCTTTTTATATTTAATGAAGACTTTACATTTGTCAAGGCCTGTCTGTAAATAAATGATAACAGGAAGCAAATGTTGGATTTTGTCATTATTTCTGGGGCTCTTCAAGAGCAGTGAAGTTCAGAACCGAGAGAAAAACGTTTAAAGCATCACAACAAAAGGGAGATGTTTTAAATGCAATTAAGGATTAGTTTTCTATAATGGTGATTTGGAAAGAAGTTAATGGATGATAATTGTCTAATTATTCATTGCTAAGGAAAAAAAAAGTTTTCTGTTTTGATTGCCTGACTAATCATGTACATTTTTCTCTACCCAGATCAAGAGAAGAACATGATAAGGAACATATTTTCTGATCTAATTTAGATGTTGATTACCATCTGTCTTGGTCTATAAGTCTATTTAAATTAAAGGTGTTTCACTTATGTTAAAACCCTGTCTGACCTTTCCCTTTGTGAATTTATTGCTAGTCTTTAAGAACAGGATGACTTGTTGCATGCTGGAAATGTGTACAGACCCAATCAGGGTTATCTAAAATTAAGTGGAACATGCGGTATTTACTAGGCAACAGTTTTGTAATCATGCAGAGAAAGGTTTATGTAGGTTGTGTAAATCAGGTACGTAGGTGAGCTAGATCTTCCAGATTATTAAAATCCCAAATAATAATAATAATAATAATGTAGCACACGGACCCTTTTCTCCTGCTTACCTTCTCCTTGCAGGGATAAAGGCACACCGTGCCACATGCCCGGATCCTCCTGGTTTAGAAGGTTCAGCGGTGTTCTTTATTTTTGGGTCGTGCAGCGACTTACCTCCCGTTCACTGGTTCTCGTCCCTAGAATGTAGGGAAAAGTCTGTGTTCTTTCCCCAAAGAAACTCAATGTCCAAACTGTATTTAAACTCCAAACAGCCGAGTTTATTTTTATCTTGCTCAAACAGATTTGGGAACAGGTTGAAGATAGCGACAATGTAGGTAGGGAGATAGGTTCAGGCACGCGGCACCCAGTTACCCTATTCTTTTACTCAAGCCAGAGTATGAGTTTTGCTCACCCGGATAGATCTCTCTCACAGTTCTAGCAGCCGGAGTGAAGCACGAACAGTTGCTACTTGAATTTAGTCCCCTTCACTGACAAGTCCTAGAGATCCTCTGCCACGGAATCCTTAATGATTGAATTATGACAAAACCCTGTAGATTAGTAGAGACCATAGGTGTCAGTGGGACACTCTACAGGGGCTATACTGCAACTCACGAATCCTTCCTCTGATAGGTAACCAGGCCTCTCCTTCATTGTGAAATCCATCACCGATCCATCGGACAGGTCCTCCCCCGGTTTCCTCTCTTTCAGAGCGGGCCACCCTCACACGGGTTCCCTGGGACTCCAATGTGTTGGCTGTAGACCCAGTTGAAGGTACTGGGCCTACCTGGAACGTTGTAGCCTCGGGCTAAAGGGTCCCGAGACTCCTCGGCCATTTCACGCACCCCAATGGGGCACACTCCTCTGGGGCACACTCCTCTCCCCCACACTCCTCCTAGAATATGGCGTCTGCCCTTTATGTACCCTCTCCCAGCATGCACAGCAGGCAAAACCCCGCCCACCACACGGTAGCCGAAAGAGGACACCCAATACACCACAATGCCACCCGTGGTTCAACTCAAGACCTGGGCAACAGCGCCACCACAGGACAAGGGGAACCATACACCAGGCAACACCATAGCAGAACAGAGTCCATACCTAGCAAATTAGAGCACCTGAGCCAACTATGGCTCATACTACCCCTAAATTTAGAACATAGCGACCCCCAAATTTGGGGTACCCGCTACAATAATAATAAAAATAGTTTGGTTAATGACTTTAACTTGCCATAAAGAGCACCATACTGGGGAAGCTGTGGCCAAAATAGCAGTCATAGGGCACAGGGCAAAGGACCATTCACTGGTATTGCCTGTAGGCTTCTTGCTGCTGATCTTTTTCCTATTACTATATTGCTATTCCTTGATCTGCACTGTGTCTGTCAGTAATGGAGTGCTTTTAAGTTTAGGCATCCAAAATACACATGCTGTTTTCTGAGTATATCTCCACAGGAACTGGAACTGGAACTAATATGTACAGGGCATAGAAAGTATTATATATGTAACAGCTGTAAGTAGTGACATCTACTGTACATGCCAGAGGTATAAACCCAACAGCCCATCTGATTACTAGTTAGATAGTATTTAAAGTCTAACTCCAATTTGCTGAGAAAAAAACAATCACCGCTGAGTGATTAACTAATTTTGCTTTTAAACAAACTTTATGGCCTATTTAGGGAGGAGATTGATTGTAGCTATTTATCTTGTGATCTGAATAACACGATTTTGTTATTTACCTACCCCTAGCTTACCAGACTTGCCCTTGGACCTGTTTCTGCTTTGATTACATGTTGCTTACCCTGCATGACCCAGCTTCTGCTCTGCCTAACTGTTGCTGAACCCAATTGCCTATGGATCTGCTCTGTTCTGCCTACCTGTTGCTGACCCATCTAGGTCCTGATCATAGCTCGTTTCTGCTTATCTGCTTTCTGATGTGACCCTGGCATGTTTCCTGACCATGACTCCCCCACTGCCCGCTTCCTCTCTGACTCCATGGTTGCTGACTTCAGCTTCCTCCATGACAACCATTCAAGATTGCATGTTATACTGGTGGTGGCAGTTCCCTGCCAGCTGCTGGTCTGATCTGTATCCTGTTGTACACAGTGACTACACTGCAGTTCTGCACTCATTTTTGAGAGCACACCATGGCTGAGACATCCACCTTCAGTCTTCTACTGGTTTAGATATTCAGTTTGGACCTTCCCTGTCCATCGTTCAGAGGTGTATAGACCAGAGGCATGAAGAGAGCCCTCTCATCACCAGGTACGGGTTAGTTAGGTCAATTTCAATAGTGCTCTGTCTCAAACGGAGGATGATAAAAAGATAAAAATATCAGGGAACTTAGGAATATGCATTACATTATCTATTAATTATGAGATGCAGAGGTACCCATGCTAAGAACAAATTCCTTTCTACTAGGTATGCAAATTTCCAGTGAGAGTGGGTGGGGATATACCGTTAGATTGAAGTGCATTGATTACAATGACTAGTATGTTCTAAAAAGCACATATAGGGAGGATTTTGTTGGAGACAGGTGTGAATTCAGGGTTAAAAGTTCACAGACCATTAATTTTTTGTCAAAGAGTGCAACCAAAATTAAAATGCAGACCTAAATAGATGTTCATATGTGCATACTTATCATCAAATCAAATAAATCATCATCAAATGTTATGTTTTATTTGCCGTTCTCCTTTAAGGGTGTGATAATCAAGAGGCTTCGCACTTTACCAGTATGTAAATGGGAACTCAAATTGTCCAAATGAAATCTACTCCAAAATCTTATTTAGGTTTTACACATTGATTACATCTTCGCTTTGGCATATTCATCTTCACTCTTCTCAACTTTAATTATGCAAGTTCAGTAAATATATCAACATTACTTTGTTAGTCAAGTGCACCATACAGTAAATACAGTTACAGTACTTGCTGACAAGGATGTATTCAGATGCTTGGGATTTCCAGCTAATAAAGCTGATAAAAGGTGCCTTGTGATGCCTGCCTCTGTCATTAAAAAAATGAATAATAATAAAAAAAGCTGCTATCAGGGATGGGTGACTGACTCTGCCTGGGTTTGATCCACAGAGGATTAGTTGAATCCTGTTTAAAAAAAAAAACAGAACTTATTTGAGAACCTTATTGACCTCTATAGGGGAACGAATCTTGATACTAAATTCTGATTATTTTTGAGGCTAATTGTTTCAAGCTATTGTTGAAAATGGCATAGGAATCTAGGCTCTATGGGGGACATTTAACAAAGCAAAAAAATGTTTAAAAAATATTGTACAGTAGGGGGAGGGTCCATTTCATGTGACTTTGATGTCAGCATAGAAAAAACACCAGCCTTTGCAATTATATAATTAGGTGATAAAAAATAAATAAATAAATCTCTAAGCGCAATCACTATCAGGGAGAGTGTTGAATTCACCAATTATCAACCAAAATTCCAATGAAATTTAAACCTATATGTATAATAGTGTCATAAATATGATCTCAATGTTGGAAAAAACATATTATGTGATAGTGTCAGTACTGCTGCTCACAATTTATGTGTTTCCACAAGTACAAACAGTGAATACAAATTACGGTAATAAATCAGTGCCATGCAATACTCATCCATAAATAATAAATATTGAATAAATATCCCGTGGTACAACCGATATTTCAACAATGAAAAAATCATCAAAAAAAGTCCAGTGTGTCAGTGTTTTCACATTATACATAGCTCAAAACGGGAATGTTTATAATAAAATGTGCCAAAATGTCTTCATCGATGACAGACAAAACTCTTTTTAATTTCCACTGTCACAGTGATTCTCTAAGGTGTTTATTTCCCCACTTGTGCATATCCCTTCACCAGCGTATTTGTGCTCTTACCTTATATTCTGGCCTAATTCTTTAGGCCACATGCGCATTTCCCTCTTTAAAGTGTAAGTGAACCTCCTTTCATTTTCAGCCAAGGAAGCTGCCATCTTTGCCTCTGTTTAATCTACAACTGCCATGATGCTGAACATGTGATCAGTTATGACACCAGCCATTGGATGGTTTGACAGTTTGGTTAACCACTTAACGACCACCCACTGTAAAAATACGTCGGCAGAATGGCACCGACAGGCAGAATCACGTATATCTACGTGATCGCCTTTGTATAGTTGGGGAGTCCGATCGGACCCCCCTTCTTTACAGTAAGCGGTGGTTAAGTCTTCGGGAGCGATCCGGGATGAGGGGACGGCCGTTCGATTCCGGCCACCCCCTCGCGATCGCTCCCGGCGAATGAGAAAGCATCCCTGCCTGTGTAATGTTTACACAGGCAGAGGAAGTGATGTCATCTCTCCTGCGGCGAAGATGCCAGGTTAGTGCACAAAACACTACACTGACACCAGGACACATAGGCACATAAATCGCCCCCCCAGGCCCCCCCCAGACACCCCAGATCTCCCCCAGATCACCCCCCAGCCCCCAGTCACAGTGTCACTGATTGCAGTGACCATTTATTTACTGATCACTGCAATCAGTGACATTTGTGACTGTAAAAGTGTCACTAAAGTTAGTTTTAGGTCCAGTGTAGCCGCCTAACCCCCCCCCCCCCTAATAAAGGTTTAACCCCCTGATCGCCCCCCAGATAACCCTTTCACCCCCTATCACCACTGTCGCTAAGCGATAATTTTTCTGATCGCTGTCTTAACGTCGGTGATGCCGATCGGTAGGCAGTTATTTTTTTTAGGTTAGCCGCAGGTTTTTATAGCGTCGGGTACCCCCTCATATTACCTAATAACGGTTTAACCACCTTGATCGCCCCCCAGATAACCCTTTCACCCCCTATCACCACTGTCGCTAAGCGATCATTTTTCTGATCGCTGTCTTAGCGTCGGTGATGCCGATCGGTAGCCAGTTATTTTTTTTAGGTTCGCCGCAGGTTTTTATAGCGTCAGGTACCCCCATATATTACCTAATAAAGGTTTAACCCCCTTGATTGCCCCCCAGGTAACCCTTTCACCCCCTATCACCACTGTCGCTAAGCAATCGTTTTTCTGAACGCTGTCTTAGTGTCGGTGATGCCGATCGGTAGCCAGTAATTTTTTTTAGGTTTGCCGCGGGTTTTTATAGCGTCAGGTACCCCCATATATTATCTAATAAAGGTTTAACCCCCTTGATCGCCCCCCAGGTAACCCTTTCACCCCCTATCACCACTGTCGCTAAGCGATCATTTTTCTGATCGCTGTCTTAGTGTCGGTGATGCCGATCGGTAGCCAGTAATTTTTTTTAGGTTCGCCGCAGGTTTTTATAGCGTCAGGTACCCCCATATATTATCTAATAAAGGTTTAACCCCCTTGATCGCCCCCCAGGTAACCCTTTCACCCCCTATCACCACTGTCGCTAAGCGATCGTTTTCCTGATCGCTGTCTTAGTGTCGGTGATGCCGATAGGTAGCCAGTACATTTTTTTAGGTTCGCCGTCAGGTTTTTATATAGCGTCAGGTACCCCCATATATTACCTAATAAAGGTTTTAACCCCCTAATTGCCCCTAGTTAACCCTTTCACCAGTGATCACCATATAAGTGTTACGAGTGACGCTGGTTAGTTAGTTTGCTTTTTATAGTGTCAGGGCACCCGCCGTATATAACCCAATAAAGGTTTAACCCCCTGATCGCCCGGCGGGTAATATCAATTAGGTTTTAGCGTCAGAGAGGGTCTGCATCACACCCCAGGCAGCGTCAGGTTAGTGCCAGTAGCGCTAACACCCACGCGTGAAGCATACACCTCCCTTAGTGGTATAGTATCTGATCAGATCTATACTAGCGTCCCCAGCAGTTTTGGGTTTCCAAAAACGCAGTGTTAGCGGGATTAGCCCAGATACCTGCTAGCACCTGCGTTTTGCCCCTCCGTCCAGCCCAGGCCACCCAAGTGCAGTATCGATCGATCACTGTCACTTGCAAAACACAACACACATAACTGCAGCGTTCGCAGAGACAGGCCTGATCCCTGCGACTCCAGTGCTGTAGGAGGAGCGGAGGAGCGATTTTGCTCCTAATGCCGCATACATACGGTCGAAATTCCGACGGAGGCTTGCCCGTGGAAAAGTCTGACCATGTGTACGCGGCATAACTTTTGCGGGAAGATGCCCCCATGCTTCGGCATATATAAATGGTGCATGTATGCCCATCATTAGAAGTGGGTGGATGAAGGGCGGTATTCTAATGGTGGGCATACCCACCGATCAATCTTTTTTTTTCGTTCAGCCAACAGGCTGCATGAAAAAAAAGATTACAATACATGTCCAACAAGGACCAGCAACGTACTGGTATGTTGCTGGACTTTGAATGTTTATACCAGAATGATGCCTGCAGGTTTAGGTATCATCTTGGTATCATTCTTTTCAGCCAGCGGCCATCTTTCATGTAAAAGCATTCCTAGTGGCTAATTAGCCCCTGGACTGCTTTTACAAGCAGTGGGAGGGAATGTCCTCCCCCCCGGATATAAAAAGCGCCATTGGGAAATTGCGTGTGATCTTGGCGTGGCCAGATGCTTTGAGGGCAGAGGAAAGATCTAGGGTCCAATAGACCCCAGTTTTTTCAAAAAAAGAGTACCTGGCTGTCACTACCTATTGCTATCATAGAGGATATTTACATTCCCTGAGATAACAATAAAAATGATAAAAAAAAAAAATTATGGAAGCAACAGTTTAAAAATAAAATAAAAAAGCAAAATTAATAATAAAAAAAAAAGCACCCCTGTCCTGCCCTGCTCTTGCCCAATGGCGAACGCAAGCGTCGGTCTGGCGTCATATGTAAACAGCAATTGCACCATGCATGTGAGGTATCACCGCAAAGGTCAGATCGAGGGCAGTAATTTTAGCAGTAGACCTCCTCTGTAAATCTAACGGCGTAACCTGTAAAGGCTTTTAAAGGCTTTTAAAAATTTATGTAGTTTGTCGCCAATGCGCGTTTGTGCGAAATTTTAAAGCATGTCGTGTTTGGTATCTATGTACTCGGCCTAAGATCATCTTTTTTATTTCATCAAACATTTGGGCAATATAGTGTGTTTTAGTGCATTAAAATTTAAAAAAGTGTATTTTTTCCACAAAAAATGTGTTTGAAAAATCGCTGCGCAAATACTGTGTAGAAAAAAAAAATGAAACACCCACCATTTTAATCTGTAGGGCCTTTGCTTTAAAAATATATATAATGTTTGGGGGTTCAACATGTTTTCATGTAAAAAAAAAAGTGTCAAAAAGGGCTTTGTCTTCAAGTGGTTAGAAGAGTGGATGTAAGCTTCCTAATGTTGTGTATAAAATGCCAGAACAGTTCAAAACCCCCCCAAATGACCCCATTTTGGAAAGTAGACACCCCAAGCTATATACTGAGAGGCATGTCGAGTCCATGGAATATTTTATATGTTGACACAAGTTGCGGAAAAAAGACAATTTATTTATTTATTTTTGCACAAAGTTGTCACTAAATGATATATTGCTCAAACATGCCATGGGCATATGTGGAATTACACCCCAAAATACATTCTGTTGCTTCTCCTGAGTACGGGGATACCACATGTGTGAGACTTTTTGGGAGCCTAGCCGCGTACGGGACCCCAAAACCAAGCACCGCCTTCAGGCTTTCTAAGGGTGTAAATTTTTGATTTCACTTCTCACTGCCTATCACAGTTTCGGAGGCCATGGAATGCCCAGATGGCACAAACCCCCCCCAAATGACCCCATTTTGGAAAGTAGACACCCCAAGCTATTTGCTGAGAGGTATGGTGAGTATTTTGCAGATCTCGCTTTTTGTCACAAAGTTTTGAAAATTGAAAAAAAAAATATATATTTCAAAAACAAATGAGAGCTGTAAAATACTCACCATGCCTCTCAGCAAATAGCTTGGGGTGTCTACTTTCCAAAATTGGGTCATTTGTATTTTGGGGTGTAATTCCATATATAACCATGGCATGTGTGAGCAATATATCATTTAGTGACAACTTGTTGTAATTTTTTATTTAATTTTATTTTTTGTCATTATTCAATCACTTGGGACAAAAAAAAATATTCAATGGGCTCCATAGGCCTCTCAGCAATTTCCTTGGGGTGTCTACTTTCTAAAATGGGGTCATTTGGGGGGGTTTTGTGCTATTTTGCCATTTTATGGCCTTCGAAACTGTGATAGGTAGTGAGGAGTGAAATCAAAAATTTGCGCCCTTAGAAATCCTGAAGGCGGGTGCTTGGTTTTCGGGGGCCCATACGCGGCTAGGCTCCCAAAAAGTCCCACACATGTGGTATCCCCGTACTCAGGAGAAGCAGCAAAATGTATTTTGGGGTGCAATTCCACATATAACCATGGCATGTGTGAGCAATATATCATTTAGTGACAACTTTTTGTAATTTTTATTTATTTTTTAGTCATTATTCAATCACTTGAGACAAAAAAAAAAATATTCAATGGGCTCAACATGCCTCTCAGCAATTTCCTTGGGATGTCTACTTTCCAAAATGGGGTCATTTTGGGGGGGGGGGGGGGTTTGTACTACCCTGCCATTTTAGCACCTCAAGAAATGAGATAGGCAGTCATAAATTAAAAGCTGTGTAAATTCCAGAAAATGTACCCTAGTTTGTAGACGCTATAACTTTTGCGCAAACCAATAAATATACGCTTATTGACATTTTTTTTACTAAAGACATGTGGCTAAATACATTTTGGCCTAAATGTATGACTAAAATTGAGTTTATTCGATTTTTCTTATAACAAAAAGTAGAAAATATCATTTTTTTTCAAAATTTTCGGTCTTTTTCCATTTATATCGCAAAAAATAAAAATCGCAGAGGCAATAAAATACCATTAAAAGAAAGCTCTATTTGTGGGAAGAAAAGGACGCAAATTTTGTTTGGGTACAACATTGCATGTCCGCACAATTTACAGTTAAAGCAGCGCAGTGCAAAATTCTGAAAACAGCTCTGGTCCTTTAGCTACAAAATGGTCCGGGGCTTAAGTGGTTAAGAGCACAGCCAATGGGAGTGTTATATTTCCGGCACGTGCCGGAAATTAAACAGTTTTATGAATGGGTTTACTTCTGCTTTAAGTGGGTGTACTCCACACTTCAGCTGCCAGATGTTCCTCGGTCCGTCTCCATCCTCCACAATCCTTTTGCTCGTTTGCATATGGGATTCATAATGTGCTCCGCCCCACACCAAAGCACCTTGTCCCAATTTTGATGGGGACCAGGGCCTCTTCCCGACAACCCTGGCCATTGGTTGTCGGGGTCTGTGGGCAGGGGGGCTTATCAGAATCTGGAAGCACCCTTTATCAAGGGGCCCCCAGATCCCGGCCCCCCACCCTATGTGAATGAGTATGGGGTACATTGTACCCCTACCCATTAACCCTCCAAAAAGGTGTCAAAAATAAAAACAGCACACAGGTTTTTGACATAGTAATTTATTAAAGCAGCTCCAGTGTCTCTTCAGATTTCTTCACCCTCCGGTGATGTCTTCATCCTCCGGTTCTTCTCCTCTCTCCGCTAATGTCTTCTTCCTCTGCCGGTTCTCCTCTCTCCGCTGTGCCGGGTCTCCTCTCTCCGCTGTCTTCTCCCACTGTTCTTCCTCCAAAGTTCTCTTGATGCTCTCTCCCGCTGTAATGCTAGGGCCACTGTGTGCCATTATTTATCTAGCTATGGGGCAGAGCCATACGGTCACAGAGCAGCCTTTACGGCCCGGCTGCAGAGAGGCCACGAACTGGCACCGGTCCGCAGCCTGGGAGTTGGGGACCACCACTCTAGAAAATCACTGTGACAGTAGAAATTCAGAATAGTTTTGTCTGTCATTACTATGAAGAAATTTTGTTTATTGGGGTTTTTTTAATTTAACAATTATCTATTTTGTAGTCAGGTACGGCTATTATGAATAAATCATGATAGTTTGCACTATCATTGATATACTGATTCATCTCACTATCTGCCTCCCTCCAGCAGGGGGAGCCCGGAAGTCAAGTTGCTCCATAGACTTCTATGCTGACTGCAGTCGAATGTGGGAAATGAAGTTCAGGAGGGGAGCCATACTGTAGATCCTTATTGACCAATGATTTGCATTTCCTCAGACTATTCCTGGGACTATTCTCATGTGCACCAATGGTACAACTGGGCCCTGGGTTAGGGTTGCCACCTTTTCTTCAAGTGAAACCCGAACACTTTAGCGACACACAGCAATTTTGTTTTATAGTATAAATTATACATATATTTTGCTATTAAATAACATTTCTAATCATAACAAGAGTCCCCCTTTACATCAAAGTCCAGAGTTCCCTTACACTGTAAAGCGGGACTCTGCAGACTCTGATGTAAGGGATAACTCTGGGGACTCTAACATAAGGGATGCTCTGGGAACCCTGATTTAAGGGGGAACACTGAGAACTCTGATGTACAGAGAGGACTCTGATGTAAGGGGGAACACTGTGGCCTCTGGTGTAAAGGGGGACTCTGATGTAAGGGGTGCTCTGAGAATCCTGATTTTCCTTAGTGTACTCACTCAGGGGCAGGAGAAAGAAGGGAGGAGACTTCAGTCACAGACAGGGATGGATGGTGAGCTCACTCACCCCTTGGCAGTCAGCACCTCTCATCCAGATGTATCTGTGGCTGCTGGACTTCAAATTTCCTGTCCCCACTTTCCTTTTCTGAGGCACAGTGCCTGGGATTGGAGTGTGGGCAGAGGGGTAGGGGCGGAAGGAAGAGGTGCAGATCGAGCCCTCTCTCCTCTCCCATCTGTCTGTGTGTTTGTGGGGGGGATTGTTAGTGCTAGCTTCCGGTAGTGTGAAAGAGAGTGTAAAAGCCACTATCAGCTTAGACAACTGCAGCCAGCAACCTTGCTGGGAAGCCATAGTCCAGTCTGAATAATGTGTCCGGGTTTCAGGCAGTCTGAAACCCGGACGCATGATTCCAAACCCGAACTGTCCGGGTGAATCCCGGACAGGTGGCAACCCTACCCTGGGTTGAAAAGTTAGAACTAAAGACTGTCCCTTTACAGCTCCTACACACAGACCATCACCTATTGCTTATGCTAAGAGGTACCTCTCAGGGTACATTGCACCGCATACTAGCTACTCTCCTAGAGTGCACTCTAGTCTAGTGTAGGATCCTCTAGTGTGCTACTAGATTAGTGCAGGCAATTTTATGTTAGACTCATGGTAACTGTATGAGTCTGAAATTGATTCAGGGTTTACTGCAGTTCAGGCTGGATAACTCACAGAGGTAGGTCTTTGGTATCCCCCCCTGGATCTGGAAGTTTGGAGAAACTTCTAGAAGTTAGTCAGCAAGGGCCAGGAGGACTGATCTGCATATATGAGGGAACTAGGCCAATTCCCAGGCAGAGGGCCTGGCAGGGCGGCTGGGTCAGCCCTTAACCACTTCAGCCCCGGAAGGATTTACCCACTTCCTGACCAGGCCATTTTTTGCGATACGGCACTGAGTCGCTTTAACTGACAATTGCATGGTCGTGTAACATTGTACCCAAACAAAATTTATGTCCCTTTTTCCCACAAATAGTGTTTTCTTTTGATGGTATTTGATCACCTCTGCGGTTTTTTGTTTTTTTTGCGCTATAAACAAGGAAAGAGCGCCAATTTTGAAAAAAACACAATATTTTTTACATTTTGCTATATATCCCCAAAAAATAAAAAATAAACTAATTTCTTTATCAGTTTAGGCCAATATGTATTCTTCTACATATTTTTGGTAAAAAATTAGCAATAAGCGTATATAGATTGGTTTGCGCAAAAGTTATAGCGTCTACAAAATAGGGGATATATTTATGGTTATTTTCTTTTTATAATTTTTTTTTCTAGTAATGGCGGTGATCAGCGATTTTTAGCAGGACTGCGACATTGCAGCAGGCAGATCGTACACTTTTGACACTTTTTTGGGACCATTGACATTTATACAGAGATCAGAGCTAAAAATAGCCACTGCTTACTGTATAAATGTCACTGGCAGGTATAGGGTTAACACTAGGGGCGATCAAGGGGTTACGTTTTCCCTAGGGAGGTGTTTCTAACTGTGGGGGCAGTGTACTGACTGGAGGATTGCTGATCCTGATCACTAGGAACAACAGATCTCTCTCCACTCCCCTGTCAGAACGGGATCTGTTTGTTTACATACAGCTCTCTATGGAGCGATTGCGGGTGGCCGGCGGTAATCGCAGCCACCGGCCGCACGCATTGGCTCCAGCGTTGCACCCCCTATACCTCTTTAAGCGGTCAGCATACACCTACGGCGGTTTACACAGCCGTGCCAACCTGCCACCGTATAACAAAGGCAGCTGGTCGGCAAGAGGTTAAATATGGTGGAGCCATGCCAGCAGGAGAGTCTGGTGGAGGATTGAGTGCTTTTGTTGGACTAGGAGGGATCCCCTAGATTTAGTGGGGACTTTGCCTCCAGGCTGGGTTTGGGCTGGCTTAGGAAAATCCATTCAGCATCATGGTTTGAACAGGATTCTTGCCTGAGAACAGTGAAAGCAAGAGATGCACAAGGGGAGAGACTGCCATATGTAGCAAGCTTTCAAAGGACAGCGCTGTGCTTAACCCTTTATTCCTTGTCCTAGAGAAGATCTTCAGAGAAGCCAGGTGGCCTGGTAGTCATGCACCCAGGAGGGCTGGTAGTTTCTACAGGCTGTGGAGCTGGGAGCAGTTCTACAAGAGACAAAATGCTCCTGCATGCATCTTTTCATTTTGTGCTACTTTCCAAAGCTGCTGAGAGCTCCTAGTCCCTAAGGGACTTTGTCACGGATCCAAGAGTTTCTAGCAAGGAGAGCAATATAGGATTTATAGGATTATAGGAAGAAAGTTGTCCTCATCTGTTGTTCTTTAAGTCAAGTTGGGCATCCCATAATCCCTATCCAAGTTGTTTTCTCCATTAAAACAATAAAAACAGGCCCATGGACTGATTTCTTGTGTCTGGATGCCAGTTGGAAATGTGTGTTGCCTGGCTGTGCAGGAATAGGGAAAAGCCAGTTACTAGCAGCCCTTGTGGTAGTGCTACAGTAGTAATAGTATTATTATTATTCACATTGCAGGTAATGCTTATGTAGCGGCCTCACCCCTCTCACCCCTTCTTCTTTTCGGCTTGTTGTCTTGTCTAGGGGGATCAGGGAGGAGGGATGCGGTACACTACGGCCTATGTTCTCTAATGTGTAGAGGTGAAAGCCAACACCTGTTTACCTTCGGGCTGTGTGCATAACCCAGAGCCAAGTCCGTTCTGCAGATGACCCCCCTTTGTTCCCAGTAACTGGAGTTCCACACCACTGAAAAGGTCCAACTCTTATTTATTCTCTGACAGCAATAAATCGTCCTTTAACAGCAGACAGGTTGTGACCCAAAGAACAATTCAGTATAAGTGGGGAGTAGGTCAAGGCACAATCCCCAAATGGAACTAACCATTGTAGTGTCACCGATGGTTATTACACAAAGCCGCTGCCACCGACCGTGTAGAACAGGAACAGAATTACCTTCGCTAAGTGCAGCCCCTGTTAGAGGGAAGACATCCTTCCAAGAGAGTTACCAGAGGCCCCGCCGTCACCAGCAATGCTGCACCAGACTGTTCGGAGGGGTTACGCTCCCTGGCCTCCTCGTCTCAGATTTGGGCGCCCAACACCTTAGGGCCCCTCGGACTCTTCCACCCCTGCGGAACCCAGTCGAAGGTACTGGGCCCCGGGCCTCCTCTGTAGTACCTCACCCCAGGCTGAAGGTGCCTGGGATGGACTCCATCTCCCGCTCCGGCCAGGTCAAGGGCACCTGGGCCCGGAACTCCGGAACACCGGCACCCAAGCTGAAGGTGCCTGGGCGCGGCTGTGACCTCCGACTCTGAACCTCGTGTTGAGGGCGTCTCTCCCCTTTATCTCCTCTCCCGATAGGCACAGCAGGTTCCCCGCCCCGCCGTACAACTGCCGAAACAGGACAAAAAGGGAACAGCACTGCAAAGATGGTTCAACCCTCGGCCCAGGGCGATAGCGCCACCCACAGGCCGCAGGGAACTGCACACCACTGAAGTCCTCCACGAACAAGAATGGTCCCAAATTCCCTAACAATCAGTGCATCTGGGTCATACTACCACCCAGATGCTTCCCCTAAATTTAAATACCCGCTACACTCTCTCCCTGGTGATTTGACACTGGTCCCCAGTGTCTGGTGCAAAACCATGTCTCCAAAGAGTGGTAACATAAGTTCAACCCAGAGACCAAACCTTACAAACTAACCATGAATTGTGCCAGGACCTAAAATGGGAAAGGGAAAACAAGAATATGAAACAATGAACTCTTATCAAATATACTTTAGATATTTTACACATTTACATCCCCTCCCTCTCTGCTATCTAAGGACCACCCCATTCTCAGCAGGCTTGATAGATGAATCTCCTGTAGAGGGTAAAGAAAACATATATCCTATCACAATGTGTGTGTCTTGGAATAAATGGGTCTATCCGAAAAGAAACCCATTCGCTCCAATAAGTATGGTGCAAAATGTAAAAAAAAAAAACAATCGTTGCGCAACACCACCACCTGGTGGTAGTACCACGGTAAAGACACTTGGTCAAATCCAGATGAAACTTTACTTCTCTGTGCTGTGGCCCTATGCTGGCTACACCCCAAAGTCTCTATGTTCCTTGTGGTGAGAGGAGAGGAGGGAGAACAAACAATGGCAACAGCTCCCACTTCTCCAAAGAGTAAAACACCCATATGACTAGGGCACAGTTCCTGGGTCCCGGCAAAGGCACTCCGGAAAGTCCAGCAATGAGAAAAACAAAGGAGTCTCTTCCTCCTAGAGGTAAAACTTTGGGTGCGGCAGGAACAGGGGCTTTAAGTGCTTATCGAAGGTCTCCACATTATACTCAACATTCTCTCCATCCTTCCGACAGATAAGCACCCTGTTCGCATGGATATGCCTACCCAGCATCCACTCCGCCTTACAGTCTCTGAACTTCTTAGAAGCTGTATGTGAGTACGAGAGGTATCTACGAGTGTGGGGCACCTTAAGTTGTGTCCAGATGAATTCATCGTACCACCGCTGCCGCAAGACCTCCACCTCATAGAGCAAGTCTTGGGGTAAATACGGGTATTCCCACCCATATTCACGGGCAACCTTTTGGCAAAAGAGTCGCTGCAGCCTGGCCAAAGGTGGCATTGTGGCACGATCTCCTTCTCCAGGCAGAACAATGGATTCAGGGTGACAAGGTACTTTAAATACCTCTGTAGATTTGGGCTTAGGAGCCCGCAGTGATGCACGTTGCACTCCCGCAACAGGAGCTGATGAAACAGCAGGTGATTCCGGGGGTGAAAGGGCAGACAGGGGACCAGATTCCTCCCCAGGCTCCGGGGCCTCCACCTGGGATGCACTATCCCCAATAGACATGGGTGGGTCCCTTGTTGCACGGGACGAGGGTAGCGGCATCTTGTCCCAACCTATTTCCCCATCATCACCGGCATCAGATAATGATTCTATGTCGGAGGTGTCATAGAACTCCGCGGGCAGGTAATTCCCAGTGGACACGGAATCACCCCCCTGAACGGGCTCCACCGACTGTGGACTCCCGACACCTCCAACCACACACAGTCCCAACCCCTGGCTCACCTGGGCCTTTAGTAGAACAGAGATGTCCAGGGCTCTTCCCTCCGGATCCATCCACGCCAGGCAAGCGATGGGGCGAAGCTCTTCCACGGCCACAGGATGCCTTTACCAGGCCAAACTTTCCTCTTCGGCGGTGGGAGCAAGGAGCTTGTGGTGACCGAGGCAACATCCTCGGATTTCTCTTTCTCAGTCTCCGCTGGGGCCTTCTCCTCGCCCCGGTCAGTGCGCGCAGGAATGTCTGCATAGGCTCTGATCTCTCCCTCCGGAGTGGCGGTGCCTGTGAGGCAGTTGAGGTGGAAGGCGCGAGGCCTTTCTGTGGCTCCACCTCAAAAAGGAACTCCTTGCAGGCCTCACATCGCCCGAACGGCTTCAAGTGGACCACCAGTCCCGAACAGCCGGGACAGATCACACCGAGGGCCTCTATGTCTCTGCATGTGTACAGAGCCAAACGTCCTCGGGGCCTTAGTCTTATTCCTGTGTCTGTGATCTGAGCAGAAAAGGAAGTCATTCTCGTGGTGGAAGGAACCGGAATCCACGGGGCACTTGAGGTCATCCCGACTGTCTGCTGCTCCATTGCGCACTGACCAATTCGCGCCGGAATCTCCACGTGTGTCCTTCCACATGGCCAGACTCCTCCCATACTCTGCACTTGTTCGCGGGCTTTCTTTTCTCCGTGCCCACAAACTGCGCAGCTTTGGTGTGCCTCGTGGCGCGCTGGCCAACATGGCCGACCTACTCGGAACTCCTCCGGGCAACAAAGTTCAAATGTAGACATTCTCAGCTTCATCTGTATAACACACATCCTGGAAGAGCCCCCACGTGTAGCGTGTAGTCTTCTTCTTCTCGGCTTGTTGTCTTGTCTAGGGGGATCAGTGAGGGGGGATGCGGTACACTACGGCCTATGTCCTCTAATGTGTAAAGGTGAAAGCCAACACCTGTTTACCTTCGGGCTGTGTGCATAACCCAGAGCCAAGTCCGTTCTGCAGATGACCCCCCTTTGTTCCCAGTAACTGGAGTTCCACACCACTGAAAAGGTCCAACTCTTATTTATTCTCTGACAGCAATAAATCGTCATTTAACAGCAGACAGGTTGTGACCCAAAGAACAATTCAGTATAAATGGGGAGTAGGTCAAGGCACAATCCTCAAATGGAACTAACCATTGTAGTGTCACCAATGGTTATTACACACAGCCGCTGCCACCGACCGTGTAGAACAGGAACAGAATTACCTTCGCTAAGTGCAGCCCCTGTCAGAGGGAAGACATCCTTCCAAGAGAGTTACCAGAGGCCCCGCCGTCACCAGCAATGCTGCACCGGACTGTTCGGAGGGGTTACGCTCCCTGGCCTCCTCGTCTCAAATTCAGGCGCCCAACACCTTAGGGTCCCTCAGGCTCTTCCACCCCTGCGGAACCCAGTCGAAGGTACTGGGCCCCGGGCCTCCTCCGTAGTACCTCACCCCAGGCTGAAGGTGCCTGGGATGGACTCCATCTCCCGCTCCGGCCAGGTCAAGGGCACCTGGGCCTGGAACTCCGGAACACCGGCACCCAGGCTGAAGGTGCCTGGGCGCGGCTGTGACCTCCGACTCTGAACCTCGTGTTGAGGGCGTCTCTCCCCTTTATCTCCTCTGCCGACTGGCACAGCAGGTTCCCCGCCCCGCCGTACAACTGCAGAAACAGGACAAAAAGGGAACAGCACTGCAGTGATGGTTCAACCCTGACCCAGGGCGACAGTGCCCCCCACAGGCCGCAGGGAACTGCACACCACTGAAGTCCTCCACGAACAAGAATGGTCCCAAATTCCCTAACAATCAGTGCATCTGGGTCATACTACCACCCAGATGCTTCCCCTAAATTTAAATACCCGCTACACTTATATGCACTGTTTATTGCTGACTTTGCTAATTTATGTGTGGATTCCAGTTTAGTGGTCTTCTGTTTATTTCTTGATGCTAATTAACAGCCGAGTAAAAGGTATCTATACTCATGTTCTTATAAGTGCTTGCAGTGTGTGTGTTTATCTATGTATCTATCATTTCCCATATCCTTGTATATTGTGTTTGCTAAGATGCCCCTAACCAATGCTAACCAATGAAACCACAAAGCTCCTGATTCACTCCCTGGTTATTTCTTGTCTCGACTACTGCAACTCCATCCTCATTGGCTTACCATTAAATTGACTTAAATCCCCCCGTCTTTCTATCATGAATGCTGCTGCCAGACTCATCCACCTTACAAACCACACAGCATCTGCTACCCCTCTCTACCAATCCCTCCATTGGCTACCACACAATTCAAAATACTACTATTAAGTTACAAAGCCATCCACAACTCTGCCCCCAGCTACATCACTAGTCTAGTTTCAAAATACCAACCTAATTGTCCTCTTCATTCCTCCCAAGCCCTCCTCCTCTCTAGCTCCCTCATCACATCCTCCCATATTTGCCTCCAGGACTTCTCCCGAGCCTCTCCCTTTCTCTAGAATACCCTACCCCAATCTGTCAGACTATCTCCAAATCTGTCTACTTTTAGTCGATCCCTGAAAACTTTTCTTTTCGGAGAAGCCTACCCTGCATCCACCTAACAACTGCACTTTTATTTTCTTCATCAGCTCATCCCCTACAGTTATTACACTTTTGAATCACTTGACCCTCCCTCCTAGATTCTAAGCTCTAACGAGCAGGGCCCTCTGATTCTTCCTGTATTGAATTGTATTGTAATTGTACTGTCTGCCCTAATGTTGTAAAGCGCTGCGCAAACTGTCGGCGCTATATAAATCCTGTATAATAATAATAATAATGCCCATCTAAACGTTTTTTTATATAGTCGACACTCCCTACTGACACCATCGATTGTGAAAGGGAGTTACACATCTTTACCAGTCTAATAGTAAAGAACCCTTTAGGCAGTTTTAGGTTAAACCATGTTTCGTTCAACTTCATTGAGTGTCCATGTGTATTGTTAAAGAGGATCTTTGGTCATTAAAAAATAAAATAAATCAGCAGCTACAAATACCCGACACAGTTCTTCACCAGTCTTCAGGTTCCTGGTGTCCCTATGTTGACTTTGGGAAGCTAGCTGTGACTCCTTGCGGCTTCACAGCAGACAGCAGACGAGCCGTGCTGCACCCTGTGAAAGCCTACAGCGGGGGCTGAAGAGAGAGCAGGTACCTGTCAAAACTAGGTACTCACTCCTCAAAAAAAAAAAAAGTTTCCATTACTGTCAGAACTGAAGTTCTGCTTTAAGTGACCTGAGACTAAATAATTTTCTCCCTTTGTTGGAATCACTGTTTAGATATTTGTATATTGTGAATGTGATCATATCTCCTCTTAAGCATCTCTTCTTCAGGGAGAATAAGTTTAATGTTTGTAGCCGTTCCTCATAACTGAGGTCCTCCAGTCCCCTTATAAGCTTTGTTGCCCTTCGCTGGACTCTCTCCAGTTCCAGCACATCCTTTGCGAGGAATTGCTTTATTCTGCAGTGTATACAGGTTTTTTTTCCATCCATAACCTGTTTTGCACTATTGCTTCTAACTTTGCACCTGTTATGTAAACTGCAAGTTACAGTTACTCTTTGTCTTCTGAATATTTGGTTGATTACTCATTCTGTCAAATAACTTTGAGAATCTCCATACATAAGAGCAAGGAAACCATTTGTTAACTGCTGCAACATCAAATGATGTGCCCAGTAGTGATATCTTCTCCTCCAATTCCTTTAACCTACTTCTACTTATCAATAGTACTGGCAAGATTGTTCCATCTATAAGAGCAACAATGGGTTTCATAATATCTGCTTTAAAAACTAGACACTCATGAGCCACCTAGCACACCTCTCTTAATAGCAGTGAGCAGCAAAAAGGCACCAACATTACTGATATTTACATAACCTACACCATTATGGGATTGAAAACTGGGAGGTATAAAAAATAATTTTAAGGATATAAACTCTATACAAACATATACGCATCTAAACACATGTAAATTTAGAATTATACCCACCATTATATGCATTTCTTACCCAGGAACTTTCTGATAGACTTTCAAACTTGCGGTTGAGCTAGTCAGGTACAGGAAGCAGACTGCTGACCCACCTGTATTGTCATCCATGTGGAGAAATGTCTATCTTTGTTGCTCCTGTAATAAAAGTAAGGAATATTACTTTTGGTAGAGTAAAAGCATCCTGGATGATATTATGTGTGTATCAGAACAATTATTACAGATGTTTATACTAAAGCGTATGGAATTTTATGGTTCTGTTGTACTAGTTATATCTTTCACAGGTAAGGTATTGCAAGTTCTGCAATGGTGTCTGGGAGTGTATTAGAAAAATCCCTGACCAGAAAAGCAGCCATATTGCATAAATAAGTTGTATTATGGAGAGAGGGTGCCTCACACAATCATGTGTAGCGGTGTGTTGCTACGAGTTACTAACATCCACGCATATTCACCCTGCTGCCAGACATCCATACATCACACTTGTAGACAATGAAAAGTCTTTTGCCTTGTTTTGTTGTTTTATTTGGGGAAATTAACTTGGTTGGGGGAAATGGATATGAGATGCCCATAGAACAAATTGGTATTTGCAATGTTAGAGCGGATCCAGCTTTACATTGACAAATGGTTTATTCATTATCTTTGCATTATCTTGAATAGAACAAAAATGGTGGACTCTAATCTTGACAGACTTTTCACCTCAGAACGTCTCCCGCCTCTGCACTCTCCCTGCAGACTTCTACCTCCAGGACACTTCTCTTCCTGCACATCACTTTCACGTCACAGCATTAGACATCCTGTCCCACCATCTTGAGCTGACTAGGCCTCACACTGAATAAGTCCTAGGAATAGTTTCACTTGATGATTAATAGGCCAGGGGCCTGCAGTACCCCTTCTTGATGGCCCTGAACATTTAGTTGTAAAAGATATCTGACGATGGACTACTGCTCCCAGCAAGCCCGACTTCCAAATCCTGAGCCCTCGGTCTGCAATGATTTGACACAAAACCCCACAGTCTCTCCTCTGGCTCTGCACCCAGCTCCCCTGGCATGCCTCTTCAAAATCTCCACTATGCTTTACTCATACATCACACTTGTAGACAATGAAAAGTCTTTTGCTTTGTTTTGTTGTTTTATTTGGGGGATTGAACTTGGTTGGAGGAAATGGATATGAGATACACATAGAACAAATTGGTATTTGCAATGTTAGAGCGGATCCAGCTTTACATTGACAAATGGTTTATTCATTATCTTTGCATTATCTTGAATAGAACAAAAATGGTGGACTCTAATCTTGACAGACTTTTCACCTCAGAACTTCTCCCGCCTCTGCACTCTCCCTGCAGACTTCTACCTCCAGGACACTTCTCCTCCTAACCATCACTTTCATGTCACAGCATTAGACATCCTGTCCCACCATCTTGAGCTGACTAGGCCTCACACTGAATAAGTCCTAGGAATAGTTTCACTTGATGATTAATAGGCCAGGGGCCTGCAGTACCCCTTCTTGATGGCCCTGAACATTTAGTTGTAAAAGATATCTGACGATGGACTACTGCTCCCAGCAAGCCTGACTTCCAAATCCTGAGCCCTGGGGCTGCAACGATTTGACACAAATCTCCTCTGGCTCTGCACCCAGCTCCCCTGGCATGCCTCTTCAAAATCTCCACTATGCTTTACTCACCGACTCCTGCCCTGCATCCTTCTTGAAGGATTTACCTGGACCGTGCAGACCAACTGCCTCTCCAGCTCCTGTTCCAGGACACCTCTCCATGACCGTGTAAGGAGAGGCTCCCTCCCAGCTCCCGAGCTCCTCCGCCGGATCCACACCCCCCCAGATGGGGGTGTTTCTCCTGCACGCAGTCTAGCACTCCATCCTTCAGTTCACCCAGCCGATAACTCCTCCCCAGCAGGCTGACTGTGAGTATATGTAGGAGGCCTGCCCCCTACCATTCATAGCTGGGGATTGGTCAGGGCTCCTCACATGTACTCCATGCCACTCCAACTCTCAGCCCTGCCCCTCTTCCAGAACATTCTCGCTGAAAGCAGGGGAGGCGCCCAAAAGCTGAAGTACATGTCAGTCACACCCACTGCTACACTAACCACTCCCTGCCCCCAGATCAAAAAGAAACAGGCCTAGCTCGCAGCATAAGCCTGTTTAACCACTTCAATACCAGGCACTTATACACCTTCCTGCCCAAGCCAATTTTCAGCTTTCAGCACTGTCGCAATTTGAATGACAATTGCGCGGTCATGCAACACTGTACCCAAACAATTTTTTTATCATTTGTTTCCCACAAATAGAGCTTTCTTTTGGTGGTTATTGATCACCTCTGCGATTTTTATTTTTTGCGCAACAAATAAAAACAGAGCGAAATTTTTGAAAAAAAAAAATGTTTTTCTTTGTTTCTGTTAAGTTTTTTTGTAAATAAGTACCTTTTCTTCTTCATTGACGAGCACTGATATGGCTGCACTGACGGGCACTGATAAGGCAGCACTGATGGGCACCGATGAGGTGGCACTGATGAGGTGGCATTGATGGGCACTGATAGGTGGCACTGACCCGGACCGTGCTGATGGGCACTGATAGGCGGCACTGATGGGCACTCATAGGTGGCACTGATGGGCACTCATAGGCGTCACAGATGGGCACTCATAGGCGGCACAGATTGGTACTCATGGGTGGCACAGATAGGTGGCACAGAACGGCACTGATAGGTGGGCACTGATAGGCACGGATGGGCACTGATAGGTGGCATTGATGGACACTGGTGGGTGGCACTGGTGACAATGGTGGGTGGCATTGCTGGGCATCACAAATTTTGTTGGTGCCATGATGGTGCCAGTCAGTGCCCATTTGTGGGCACTGATTGGCATATGTTATCTATACATTTGTACATCTGGATGGCCATGAGGGACTTACCTGGCTATCCACATGTTAGGTGCTTCCCTGGTGGTCCTGGGCGGCATCCTGGTAGTCCAGTGTGGGCATCCGAGGGGGGGCAGCGCTGATAAACAATCAGCGCGAACCCCCCTGTCAGGAGAGCCGCCGATCGGCTCTCCTCTACTCGCGTCTGTCAGACGCGAGTGAGGAAAAGCCGATCAACAGCTCTTCCTGTTTACATCGTGATCAGCCGTGATTGGACACTGCTGATCACGTGGTAAAGAGCGTCCGCCGGAGGCTCTTTACCGAGATTGGTGTTGCGGCGTGTCAGACTGACACACTGCACCACGATCGCCGCGATGCGCGCCCCCTCAGGCGTGCGGTGGCTGTTATCCTGCTGGACGTCATATGACGCCCAGTCAGGATAACTGAACCACCGCCCGGCCGTCATTTTGCTATAGGCCGGACGGGAAGTGGTTAAATTTACCTGCACTGACAGAACCTAACAAACACTACAACTCTAGCACATACCTATGGTAGAGGGTGCTACACATGGAAGACCGTTCTTTCAACAATTCTCGATATAAGCGCCTTCCCCTTGGCCACAGTTACCCTGCAGCAGTAAAATGACAGTCTATTGTAGGTGCAGATCTACACAGCAAATGTCAAACTTTTTTAACAAAGGCTTCAACACTTGTCACAGGTCACAGCCATGCCTCATAGATGAGAAATTGAGGTTGATTTACTAAAACTGGAGAGTACAAAATCTGGTGCAGCTGTGCATGGTAGCCAATCAGCTTTTAACTTCAGCTTGTTTAATTATGCTTTGACAAATAAATCCTGGAAGCTGATTGGTTTTCATGCCAAGCTTCACCAGATTTTGAACTCTCCAGTTTTAGTAAATCTACCCCACTGGCTCCCTTTACTAAGTGAAAGGAGGAAAAATGCAAGAGGTGGCATTAAGGGTTCTTTCACAACTGTGCAGTCTAATGCAGTGCATTAGTGCAGGTTATGTTGCATGTCAATATACGTCACATTAACCACTTCCAGACCGGCTCACGCAGATATACGTCGGCACTTTGAAGAGGAATACCACTGTTATGGCAGCAGCTAGCTACCTTAACCACGGCATCCTCTTCTTCAGAGAGTGGTCCGGTTTCCGATAAAAGTGGTCTCTGTAGCGGATTTGCCACAAGATCACTTTTATCGGCGGCAGGAGAGGGGCCCCCCTCCCGACGCTCTCCGGTGCCCTCTGACGCTTACTGGAGCCGTCGGTATCTGCGGAGGCAATCAGGTCCTCTCCCTGGCTTGGTATGGAGACGAGTGAGGGGAAGATGGCCCCCATCCGTCTCCATACTATTGCAGGGCAGAAGCGACGTCCAAACGTCACTTCCGCCCATAGCTCTTAAAGTGACTTTTACTCTTTCGTCCCTGGACCGACACAGCTTCTCTATTGACAAAGTGGGTATTATCCGTTAATTAGGAGTGACTAGGCAGAAAACTTGTAAAAAGTGTTGCATCACACCTTCTACAGTACCGCCCAGGGGGCGGACCCTCTGGGTATATCCCCTCAGTCTGCATCTCGCAGATCAGTTTTTTTCTGTCTAGCAAGGAGTAGGACATGGCTCCCTCGGGCCCATTGGTCCAGGGGAAAAAGATATTTTTTTGCTAAATTTTTTTGTTTCCTGTGATCTTTGATCAATTGTCGACTGGGTGACAGGCTGGATCCTCGATCCTTGTAGTCTCCCCAGTTTCGGCCATCGAGCGTGTGCCGACCCTAGCTACGCGCTGGGTTTTCCACGACATGCCCGTCGCTCCACGGGTGGCCCGGTGAGCCTACGCTCCAGGGCCTGCATCGGACCGCTCAGCTTTGGCTGACCTTACGGCTGAGTCGCAGCAGCCTGGCTGGTGAGCTTATGCTCCAAGGCTTGCATCGGACCGCTCAGCTTCGGCTGACCTTACGGCCGAGTCGCAGCAGCCTGGCTGGTGAGCGTTGCACTCCAGGGCATACATATGATCGTCCCCTTGGGTCCAATCACAGCATGCCTGGCCAACATTCACCTTCCGTGCGCGGACGATGATCTGTTTGGAATGTCTTCCAGCATGATACATGCAGGATAGGTAAGTAAACTCCCCTGCCTCGGCTGGGTGATTTGGCTGGACATTCCTGGAGAGACAAAGTAAGTGGTTGTGGCCCCTTTCTTCCCTCTCTCCTTGCCCTTCCCTCCTCCCTGGTCTTCTAGCTAAGGTTGCTGGGTGCTGGGGGTCACCTAGGGGATTCCACTGGAGCGGGGCTGGCTGTAACTAACATTTAAAAAGATGTGTAGCGGGTATGTACTTTCCCGGGTGTAAATTTGAACTTGACAGAGACATTGGTGATGTGTAATTCCCTGCAGCCCAGTGGGTGGCGCTGTCGCCCTGGGCTGGGGTTGAATCATTGCTGTGTGTTGTGCTTCCTTTTTGTCCTCCCTCGGCAGCGGTATGGTGGGGCGGGGAATCCGCCGTGCTTGCTGGGAGAGGGTATAAAGTGGCCGGCCATCTTTGTCACGGGGTCGAAGTCCCAGGCACCTTCAGCTTGTGGACGGTGGTTCGTGTTGGTTCTCTAGGCGGGCCTAGGCCTAGAGGACAATCGGAGGTCGTGTTCTATCCCAGGCACCTTTAGCCTGGGGTGAGGTACTCGGATGGAGGTCCGGAGCTCAGTGCCCAACACTGAGTTCCGCGAGGGAAGAAGATCCTAGGGAACCCCGGGAGTGGGTACCCGAATCTGGAAGGCGCAATGGACCGGGGAGAGCTCCTCACTTGAAGGCCCGGTGCAGCATATTGCCGGTGACAGGTGAGCCTCTCGTCGGAGACCGCCTGGAAGGAAATTCCCCCTCGTGCGGAGACCGTAACCCACTTTCAGGAAGGAAAGTTGAGAACTACATTGTGTCTGGGCCTATTCGCATCCACACCTCCTTTCCTGTTCTGTTTCTATCAAGGGAGTTCAACTGATTGTGTTCATACGCAGAAGAATAAAGGAGTGTTGAACTTTAATGGTGTGGGGCTCATTTCCTGACAGACATTGTTCAAGGTGACTCTTGGAGGGAGGATCCAGGTGCACAGCACTGACCCGAAGGTAATACAAGAACGTTGCTTATACCGCACTGACATATGTGGTGGAAGCCAGGTGTGGTGTTCCCGCTCCCTCCCCTCTAAGATACCCCTAGACAAGAGAGAGACGAGCTGAAGAGAAAGAGGGGAGTGAGGAGGCCGCTACACGTGGGGGCTCGGGTCCGGTATAGTGTTTGTGCACCACAGTATTGAACGTGTCTGCTGGAAGAGTTAAGCGAATAGGCAGGCCTTCATTGGCCGAAGTGCATCCCTGCACGAAGTCGTGGACATAACCCAATGAAGGGAAAGGCCCGCGCAGAAGAGTGGAAAGAGGGTGAAGTTCAGCCGTGTGAAGTACTACACGTGGGGGCTTCTATTGCACTGCGCCACCAGGCACACCCCCATCGCTTAGTTCGTGGGCGTGACTCAGAAACAGAAAAGAAGAAAAGCCCGCGAACTGGAGCAAAGGGGAGGAGTCCAATACGTGTGAAGGACTACACGTGGGACATTGGCGCAAAAACTTTGCAGTGTGCGATGGATCAGCAACAGGTCGCCATGTTCGGACATACATTGTGGATTCCAGTTCACCCTTCCACCACGACATTGACTGCTGCTGCTCCGGTAACAGATACGGGGATCCGGCTAAAGCCAAGGGGTCGATTCGCCCTGTACTCGTGCATGGACGTTGAGGCCCCGGGTGTGATTTGTCCCGGCTGTTCGGGACTGGTGTGCCAGCTGAAGCCATTCGGGCGATGTGAGGCCTGTGGGGAGTTCCTGTTCGAAGTGGATCCGGCGGTTGAGAGGCCGAGAACCATCTACCTCGGCCGTGCTGCGGACAACACCACTCAGAGAGGAGGAATCACTGCTGTGAGAGCCATCCCTGCGCACACTGCAGCGACCGCGGAGGAGGTCGTAAAACCCCAACGGGAGAAATCCGAGGATGCTGATTCGGTCACCACTGTCTCGCAGCGTCCACCACCGAAGAGAAAGACCGACATGGTAGCCCCGACCAGCGATTGTGGTGGACCGTCTCGCCCGCTTACGCCCGGCCAGGATGGATCCGTTGACAAGAGTTCCGGATGTCCCGCTTCAAGTAAAGGCCGAGGTAAGCCAGGCGGAGAGACTTGGTGTGTGGGCGGAGGTGTCGGGAAGTCATGGCCTAGCGAGTCCGCGGGAGGTGGTGGCTCCGTTTCTACAACCGGCTACATACCCGCGGAGGAGTGTGACACCTCTGACCTGGAGTCGCTCTCGGACATGGGAGACGACGTTGCCATAGACGATTTGTTTGCCGAGAAGGGCTGGGACAAAGTACCTCTCGCTTCATCTCGGAGGATTAGAGATCCACCTATGACAACAGGGGAAAGTACACCCCGGGTGGAGGCACCAGCGCCTGAAGAGAGGTCCCGTCCCCAGCCTGCTTCTACATCCCCGGTGCCATCTGTACCGAAGGCCGGGGAAAAGAGACTGTTGCTGCGGGCACCTATGCCCAGATCAGATGTGATCAAGGTCCCTCGCCACCCGGACTCGATGGTTTTGCCTGGCGCAGGGGACAAAGCTACCATGCCTCCTTTGGCGAGACTACAACGGCTATTTGGCCAGAAGGTTGCTGCAGACTACGGATGGGAGTATCCGTACTTGTCGAAGGAACTGCTGTATGAGGTGGAAGTGTGCCGGGAGCGATGGTACAATGACTTTGTGTGGACCCGCCTTCAGGTTCCCCACGCCCGCAGGTACCTGGCATGCTCTCCAAAGGCCTCTCAACGTTTTAAAGACTGCAAGGCAGAATGGATGTTGGGACGACACATCCATGCAGATAAAGTGTTGATCCGGCGCAAAGAAGGAGAAGATGTGGAGTATCATCTGGAAACCATGGATCAGCACTTAAAGCCACTTGTTCTGCCGCATCCCCACTTTTACCTGTAGGAGAGAGAAAGACTCCATTCTTATCATGCTGCTGAACTTTCTGGGGCCCGTTGCTTTTGTGCCTTAACCACTTAAGCCCCGGACCATTTGGTAGCTAAAGGACCAGAGGTGAATTCAGAATTTTGCACTGCGCTGCTTTATCTGTAAATTGTGCGGACATGCAATGTTGTACCCAAACGAAATTTGCGTCCTTTTCTTCCCACAAATAGAGCTTTCTTTTAATGGTATTTGATTGCCTCTGCGATTTTTATTTTTTGCGATATAAACGGAAAAAGACCGAAAATTTTGAAAAAAAATGATATTTTCTACTTTTTGTTATAAGAAAAATCGAATAAACTCAATTGTAGTCATACATTTAGGCCAAAATGTATTCAGCCACATGTTTTTAGTAAAAAAATGTCAATAAGCGTATATTTGATGGTTTGCGCAAAAGTTATAGAGTTTACAAACTAGGGTACATTTTCTGAAATTTACACAGCTTTAAATTTACGACTGCCTATCTCATTTCTTGAGGTGCTAAAATGACAGGGCAGTACAAAACCCCCCCAAATGACCCCATTTTGGAAAGTAGACACCCCAAGGAAATTGCTGAGAGGCATGTTGAGCCCATTGAATTTTTTTTTTTTGTCCCAAGTGATTGAATAATGACTAAAAAAAAAAAAAAAAAAAATTACAAAAAGTTGTCACTAAATGATATATTGCTCACACATGCCATGGTTATATGTGGAATTTCACCCCAAAATACATTTTGCTGCTTCTCCTGAGTACGGGGATACCACATGTGTGGGACTTTTTGGGAGCCTAGCCGCGTACGGGACCCCGGAAACCAAGCACCGCCTTCAGGATTTCTAAGGGCGCAAATTTTTGATTTCACTCCTCACTACCTATCACAGTTTCGAAGGCCATAAAATGCCAAAATAGCACAAAACCCCCCCAAATGACCCCATTTTAGAAAGTAGATACCCCAAGGAAATTGCTGAGAGGCCTGTTGAGCCCATTGAATATATTTATTTTTGTCCCAAGTGATTGAATAATGACAAAAAAAAAATAAAAAAAAATAAAAAAAGTTGTCACTAAATGATATATTGCTCACACATGCCATGGTTATATGTGGAATTACACCCCAAAATAAATTTTTCTGCTTCTCCTGAGTACGGGGATACCACATGTGTGGGACTTTTTAGGAGCCTAGCCGCGTACGGGACCCCGAAAACCAAGCACCGCCTTCAGGATTTCTAGGCACAAATTTTTGATTTCACTCCTCACTACCTATCACAGTTTCGAAGGCCATAAAATGCCAAAATCGCACAAACCCCCCCCCCCAAATGACCCCATTTTGGAATATAGACACCCCAAGCTATTTGCTGAGAGGAATGGTGAGTATTTTACAGCTCTCATTTGTTTTTGAAATTGAAGAAAGAAAATATATATATATATATTTTTTTTTTTTTCAATTTTCAAAACTATGTGACAAAAAGCGAGATCTGCAAAATACTCACAATACCTCTCAGCAAATAGCTTGGGGTGTCTACTTTCCAAAATGGGGTCATTTGGGGGGGTTTTGTGCTATCTGGGCATTCCATGGCCTCCGAAACTGTGATAGGCAGTGAGAAGTGAAATCAAAAATTTACACCCTTAGAAAGCCTGAAGGCGGTGCTTGGTTTTTGGGGTCCCGTACGTGGCTAGGCTCCCAAAAAGTCTAACACATGTGATATCCCCGTACTCAGAAGAAGCAACAGAATGTATTTTGGGGTGTAATTCCACATATGCCCATGGCATGTTTGAGCAATATATCATTTAGTGACAACTTTGTGCAAAAAAAAAATAAAAAAAATTGTCGTTTTTCTGCAACTTGTGTCAACATATAAAATGTTCCATGGACTCGACATGCCTCTCAGTATATAGCTTGGGGTGTCTACTTTCCAAAATGGGGTCATTTGGGGGGGTTTTGAACTGTTCTGGCATTTTATACACAACATTAGGAAGCTTACATCCACTCTTCTAACCACTTGAAGACAAAGCCCTTTTTGACACTTTTTGTTTACATGAAAACATTTTTTTTTTTGCAAGAAAATTATGTTGAACCCCCAAACATTATATATATTTTTAAAGCAAAGGCCCTACAGATTAAAATGGTGGGTGTTGCATTTTTTTTTCTACACAGTATTTGCGCAGCGATTTTTCAAACGCATTTTTTGGGTTAAAAAATACACTTTCTTGTTCATACATCACGGGACACAGAGCAGCATAGTCATTACTATGTGGGTTATATAGAATTACCTTCAGGTGTTGGCACTGGCAACTTCCAAAACAGGAAGTACCCTCCCCTATATAAGCCCCTCCCATCCGGGAGCACCTCAGTTTTTTGCCAGTGTCTAAGGTGTTGGCCAAGGTTAACATGTATTCATCTGGGCTTGTGTACAGGTTCTCTGGGCCTTAGCAAGCTATTCCGGATCCGACCAAAAAAGCTTCATAGCTAAACGGTCGGTACCCGGGCCTTGCAGAGAAGAGCAGGGTTTTGCCTGTAATGCCTCTCTTAGGAGGGCTGGACCCTGGGATCCAGAGCTCTGGTCATACCCAAAACCAAGAGGCTATCTGTGCAGGGTGCTATACAGGTCCAGGGGAGTGGAATCCTTGGGAACCCGGTCCCTGAAGGTCTAGTACAATGCCTGCCGTGAAAGGTGAAGTTTGGGCTTCTGTGGACCAAACAAAGTCCTGCGGTGGGGAAAAGGTAAGTGGGGGCCCCTCAGGAACTTGGTTCTATTGAGGGGACCCCCAAGCCTAATATGTCTTTCTGCCTGTTATCTAAAAGGTATTCCTGCTAATAGCTGTATATGCCTAAGAAATCCTAGAAATGTTTTTTCATAAGGGAAGTTTTAAAAAAACTGTAAACCTGGAAATGTTTTTCATAAAGGAGGTTTTTAAAAAAAAAAAAAGACGAAAGTGCGGTACCTGTGTTTGTCCACTAGAGGCCGCTGTGGAACGTCTTTTTTCTTGGGACTATTCCTTCCATGGTGAAAGTCCAGGCAGATGAGTGAGCTCTCTATCAGGGAAGCTGCATTCCTCTGTCATGCTGCCAAGTAGTTTCCTTCCATCCCCGAGTCCTGGTGAAACAGGGACCCTGGCTCCTCTCCCTACATGGCGCCAAGAGCGCACACGTGCACGCGCGCGCGCGCACACTAATGCTTTCTTTTTATAAGGTTTAGCTTCAAAAAAGGGGGCGGAGCCTGGCGGATGACGCGCTCTGTGCGCCCAGCGCTTCTGCGCATGTGCGGGCGTCCCAGCAAGATAAAAGGACTCAGTCCACGCTGCTTGCTATGGACACAGAGCATGAAAAGGAGCTGGTAGCATGGTATAGGGGCTTACAGCGGGCGGTTGATACAGGCATCCCCAGAAAGACGCATTAGTAGACACCCACTGATGTACATAGCAGCAAATTGCATTAGACTATTTCAGTAAGGGGTGTATTGCGGCTGGAATACCTCAGCTTTGAACTAAGGAATATGCCGCCTAAAAAACTCCGAGATATACCTCTCAGGAAGTGTAGGGGGTCTCCATCGGGCTCTGAGGATCTGGAGCAGTCATCTGCACCCTCCTCCCCTGAGAAATCAGAGGTTAATACCCATAAGGAACCCCCGGGAGTGCCAGGTACTGCGGCTGTCCTCAGTCCACCTGCTCCTGCATATATAACAGAGGAGGTTTTTTCCTCAACTCTGGAGGGATTGGAGCAGAGATTGGCTGCATTGATCGCTTCTTCTCTACAGGAAAGAAAGCGCGCCAGATCTCCATCACCTCCATTAGAGTGCCTGTTGGCAGAGCAACAGTCCCAGGAAGGGACCGACCTACCTGAAGGGGATCAGGAGGAGGTTAGCTCTGTTTTTGAGGAATCGACAGTAGATGAACCATTTTCAGCATCACAGACTGAAAGATTGTGGGTCCAGACCCTAACTGACATGGTTCGATCTGCATTTAAAATGCCTCTTGTTGAACCATCAACTACTGCTGTCTCCTCATTGGGGTCGCTAAAAGCTCCCCAGGTTAATTGCTCCTTTCCAATACATCCATTATTGGAAGGACTTATATACCAGGACTGGGAACATCCTGATAAACTATTTGTTCCGCCTAAGAAATTTCCGGTGATCTATCCCATGGAGGAAAAGTTCACCCAGAGATGGAATGTTCCTACGGTGGATGCAGCCATCTCTTCTGTGAACAAATCACTGACATGCCCAGTAGATAATGTTCAAATGTTCAAAGATCCAGTGGATAAAAAATTGGAATCTTTATTAAAATCTGCTTTTTCCACAGCAGGGGCTGTTACACAGCCAGCAGTGGCAGCTATTGGGGTCTGCCAAGCTTTAAAGGATCAAATGAAAATGGACCTGAGGGATTTGCCAGACCAGCAGGCCCAGGCTCTGGCTGATCTGCCTAGAGCATTATGCTTTGCGGTTGACGCCATCAAGGATTCTATCCATCAGGCCTCCCGCCTCACGCTGTCTTTGGTACATATGCGTAGGCTTCTGTGGCTCAAAAACTGGTCTGCTGAAGCTCCCTGTAAGAAGCTCTTAGTTAGCTTCCCATTTCATGGGGAACGCCTTTTTGGCGAAGACCTGGATAAGTATATCCAGAAGATTTCCAGTGGTAAAAGTACTCTCTTACCGAGTAAGAAGGGGTCTAGGGGTCCATCTTTTAAGAGGACTACCTCTCCTATCCCTGCGACGTCTGCTACTAAGCAGTTCCGACGGCCTCCTCGGTCAAACTCAGGAGGTAAAAATCAGGGACAGTCACAGGGTAATAAAAAGCCCTGGATCCGAAGAGGTACTAAACCAGCCTCCAAGTCAAGCCTATGAAGGGCTGCCCCCACTCAAACGGGTGGGGGGAAGACTTCAGTTGTTCGCAGAGACCTGGCGGGAGACGATCAAAGACAGATGGGTGCTCTCCGCAGTAACTCTGGGATACAAGTTGGAGTTAAAAGAGTCTCCTCCGTCCCATTTTATGTGGTCAGGCATGCCAAGAGACCCTCTGAAAAGAGGGTCTCTCCTATTGGCGTTAGAACAACTATTGCTCCAAGGAGTAATTATGGAGGTTCCTATGGAAGAGTGGGGGTTGGGTTTCTACTCAAACCTTTTCACAGTCTTGAAGCCAAACGGGGACATAAGACCCATATTGGACCTAAAGAGTCTAAACAAATTTCTAAACGTCCGGTCTTTCCGGATGGAGTCGATCCGATCGGTCACCGCTGCCCTACAAGGGGAGGAATGGTTAGCCTCGATCGACATCAAAGATGCTTACTTGCATGTTCCCATCTTTCCAGGTCATCAAAAATTCCTACGCTTTGCAGTAGAAGGGCGCCATTTTCAGTTCAGAGCCTTACCATTCGGTCTGGCCACAGCACCACGAGTGTTCACAAAAATTCTGGCCCCACTGTTGGCCGATCTAAGAACACGGGGTGTAACGATAATGGCATACCTAGACGACCTGTTGTTGATGGACCACTCAGTTGCCAAGCTAGAAGTGGTAATTGTCGATACAATCAAGTATCTAGAATCTCACGGTTGGGTCATCAACCTGGACAAGTCAGCCCTACAGCCAGTGAAAAACCTGGTATATCTAGGGCTACGGCTGGATTCAGACCAGAGGAAGATTTTCTTACCTCTAGACAAGGTATCCTCTTTGAGGGGCTTGGTCCGTCTGCTTTGTGCAAAAAGACAGCCGTCCATACGCCTGTGCATGAGGCTGCTAGGATAGATGGTAGCATCATTCGAAGCTGTGCCATACGCCCAATTCCACTCAAGGAATTTACAAAGGGCCATATTGTCAGCCTGGAACGGAAAAGTTCAGGCTCTAGACTTCCCGATGGCTTTGTCCCCTTCCGTTCGGAAGAGTCTCTGCTGGTGGTTGATCCCCCAGAATCTCCAGAAGGGAAAACCCTTCAGCCCGATATCTTGGAAGGTGGTCACTACAGATGCCAGCCTTATAGGCTGGGGGGCAGTACTGGAGCAATGGTCTCTCCAGGGCAGATGGTCAAATGTAGTAAAAACCCTGCCCATCAATCTCTTAGAGATACGAGCAGCCCGGTACGTCCTAGTAGCCTGGACATCCAGACTCCAAGGGTCCCCTGTCAGAATTCAATCAGACAATGCCACAGCAGTGGCATATATCAATCATCAGGGAGGCACCAGGAGTCGTGCAGCCCAGAGGGAAGTAAGTCACATCCTGGAATGGGCAGAAAAGCATGTCCCATGTATATCAGCTGTCTTCATTCCAGGGGTGGAGAATTGGAAGGCGGACTTTCTGAGTCGCCAACAGTTATGCCCAGGGGAATGGTCCCTTCATCCCGAGGTCTTCCGAGCAATATGTCAGCGGTGGGGAACACCGGATGTAGATCTGCTAGCATCCAGATTCAACGCAAAGGTGGACAGATTTGTCTCCCGGACAAGGGATCCCCTCGCTTGCGGCTCGGATGCTCTGGTGTTCCCTTGGGATCAGTTCAGACTGATATATGCATTCCCTCTGCTACAATTGTTGCCTCGACTCCTTCGCAGAGTCAGGTTGGAGAAGAAGCCGGTGATCCTGGTGGCTTCAGCGTGGCCCCGAAGGGCCTGGTACGCGGAGATCATCAAAATGTCTGTGGGGAGTCCTTGGACCCTTCCACGTCGTCCGGACCTGCTTTCGCAAGGACCGATATACCACCCTTCCTTACTAACTCTAAGTTTAACGGCCTGGCTATTGAATCCCACATCCTAAAGAAGAGAGGTCTCTCTAACTCTGTGGTATTAACTATAATCAATGCCAGGAAGCCTGTATCCAGGCAGATCTACTATAGAGTTTGGAAGGCGTACATCACTTGGTGCGAGGCCAGAAAATGGCATCCACGTAAGTACGTTATAGGCAGAATTCTGGACTTCCTGCAGTGGGCTGTAGACAGGAAGTTTGCCTTAAGTACTATCAAGGGCCAGGTTTCGGCCTTATCAATACTATTTCAAAGGCCCCTGGCTATGCATTCACTTGTCAAATCCTTTATGCAAGGTGTGACTCGTATTATTCCACCGATTAAAGCTCCCATATGCCCATGGGATCTAAATTTGGTTCTGTCGGTTCTGCAGAAGCAGCCATTTGAACCTTTGCGGCACATTTCCTTGGTTCTACTCACCAGGAAATTGATATTTTTAGTAGCCATATGCTCGGCTAGAAGAGTGTCGGAATTAGCCGCCATGTCCTGTAAAGAGCCATATCTGGTTATCCATAAGGACAGAGTAGTATTACGTCCTCACCCAGCCTTTCTTCCTAAGGTGGTATCGAGGTTTCATTTGAACCAAGATGTGGTTCTTCCTTCTTTTTTCCCCAAACCAAGCTCGGTAGAGGAAAAGTTATTGCATTCTTTGGATGTAGTAAGAGCAGTTAAAGCTTATCTAAAAGCCACTGCTCAAATTCGTAGAACGGATTCTTTGTTTGTTCTGCCGGAAGGCCCCAGAAAGGGCCAGGCAGCATCAAAATCTACTTTAGCCAAGTGGATTCGACAGGTCATAATACAAGCCTATGGCATGAGAAGGAGACCGCCTACGTTCAAAGTTAGGGCGCACTCCACGAGAGCAGTTGGAACTTCATGGGCAGTGCATCACCAGGCCTCCCTGGCGCAAATTTGTAAGGCCGCAACATGGTCTTCAGTACACACGTTTACTAGGTTCTACCAGGTGGACGTTAGAAGTCAGGAGGATGTCGCCTTTGGGCGCAGTGTGTTGCAGGCCGCAAAAGATCCTCATGCCTGATGGCGCCCAGCTTATGTATGGTGTATCCCCCCCCTCATTTGGCAATGCTTTGGGACGTCCCACATAGTAATGACTATGCTGCTCTGTGTCCCGTGATGTACTCCAAGAAAGTAGGATTTTTAAAACAGCTTACCTGTAAAATCCTTTTCTTGGAGTACATCACGGGACACAGAGCTCCCACCCCTCTTTTGGGGACACGTATTGCTTTGCTACAAAACTGAGGTGCTCCCGGATGGGAGGGGCTTATATAGGGGAGGGTACTTCCTGTTTTGGAAGTTGCCAGTGCCAGCACCTGAAGGTAATTCTATATAACCCACATAGTAATGACTATGCTGCTCTGTGTCCCGTGATGTACTCCAAGAAAAGGATTTTACAGGTAAGCTGTTTTAAAAATCCTACTTTTTTTAATTTTAATGCACTAAAACACACTATATTGCCCAAATGTTTGATGAAATAAAAAAGATGATCTTGGGCCGAGTACATAGATACCAAACACGACATGCTTTAAAATTTCGCACAAACGCGCATTGGCGACAAACTACATACATTTTTAAAAGCCTTTAAAAGCCTTTACAGGTTACCCCAGTAGATTTACAGAGGAGGTCTACTGCTAAAATGATTGCCCTCGATCTGACCTTCGCGGTGATACCTCACATGCATGGTGCAATTGCTGTTTACATATGACGCCAGACCGACGCTTGCGTTCGCCATTGGGCAAGAGCAGGGCAGGACAGGGGTGCTTTTTTTTTTCTTTTTTTTTATTATTAATTTTGCTTTTTTATTTTATTTTTAAATTGTTCCTTCCAAGTATTTTTTTTTTTATCATTTTTATTGTTATCTCAGGGAATGTAAATATCCCCTATGATAGCAATAGGTAGTGACAGGTACTCTTTTTTTGAAAAAACTGGGGTCTTCTAGACCCTAGATTTTTCCTCTGCCCTCAAAGCATCTGACCACACCAAGATCGGTGTGATAAAATGCTTTCCCAATTTCCCAATGGCGCTTTTTATATCCGGGGGGGGGGACATTCCCTCCCACTGCTTGTAAAAGCAGTCCAGAGGCTAATTAGCCGCTAGGATTGCTTTTACATGAAAGCCGGCCGCAGACTGAAAATAATGATTCCAAGATGATACCTAAACCCGCAGGCATCATTCTGGTATAAACATTCAAAGTCCAGCAACATACCAGTACGTTGCTGGTCCTTGTTGGACATGTATTGTAATCTTTTTTTTTCATGCAGCCAGTTGGCTGAACGAAAAAAGAGATTGATCCGTGGGTATGCCCACCATTAGAATACAGCCCTTCATCCACCCACTTCCAATGATGGGCATACACGCACCATTTATATATGCCGAAGCATGGGGGCATCCTCCCGCAAAAAAGTTATGCCGCACACACATGGTCGAACTTTTCCACGGGCAAGCCTCCGTCGGAATTTCGACCGTATGTACGCGGCATTAGGAGCAAAATCGCTCCTCCGCCCCTGCTGCCCCAATGCTTCGGCATATTTGCTTTTTTTTTTTAACTGTGGTGGTGAAATCACCTCCTACAGCACTGGAGTCGCAGGGATTAGGCCTGTCTCTGCGAACGCTGCAGTTATGTGTGTTTTTGTTTTGTAAGTGACAGTGATCGATCGATACTGCACTTGGGTGGCCTGGGCTGGACGAAGGGGCAAAACGCAGGTGCCAGCAGGTATCTGGGCTGATCCCGCTAACACTGCGTTTTTGGGAACCCTAAACTGCTGGGGACGCTAGTATAGATCTGATCAGATCAGATATTGATCTGTTCAGATACTATACCACTAAGGGGGGTGTATGCTTCACGCGTGGGTGTTAGCGTTACTGGCACTAACCTGACGCTGCCTGGGGTGTGACTCAGACCCTCTCTGACGCTAAAACCTAATTGATATCACCCGCCGGGCGATCAGGGGGTTAAACCTTTATTGGGTTATATACACGGCGGGTGCCCTGACACTATAAAAAGCAAACTAACTAACCAGCGTCACCCGTAACACTTATATGGTGATCACTGGTGAAAGGGTTAACTAGGGGCAATCAGGGGGTTAAAACCTTTATTAGATAATATATGGGGGTACCTGACGCTATAAAAACCTGCGGCGAACCTAAAAAAAATTACCAGCTACCGATCTGCATCACCGACACTAAGACAGCGTTTAGAAAAACGATCGCTTAGCGACAGTGGTGATGGGGGTGAAAGGGTTACCTGGGGGCGATCAAGGGGGTTAAACCTTTATTAGATAATATATTGGGGTACCTGACGCTATAAAAACATGCGGCGAACCTAAAAAAAATTACTGGCTACCGATCTGCATCACTGACACTAAGACAGCGTTTAGAAAAACGATCGCTTAGCGACAGTGGTGATAGGGGGTGAAAGGGTTACCTGGGGGGCGATCAAGGGGGTTAAACCTTTATTAGATAATATATTGGGGTACCTGATGCTATAAAAACCTGCGGCGAACCTAAAAAAAATTACCAGCTACCGATCTGCATCACCGACACTAAGACAGCGTTTAGAAAAATGATCGCTTAGCGACAGTGGTGATGGGGGTGAAAGGGTTACCTGGGGGGCGATCAAGGGGGTTAAACCTTTATTAGATAATATATTGGGGTACCTGACACTATAAAAACATGCGGCGAACCTAAAAAAAATTACTGGCTACCGATCTGCATCACAGACACTAAGACAGCGTTTAGAAAAACGATCGCTTAGTGACAGTGGTGATAGGGGGTGAAAGGGTTACCTGGGGGGCGATCAAGGGGGTTAAACCTTTATTAGATAATATATTGGGGTACCTGACGCTATAAAAACATGCGGCGAACCTAAAAAAAATTACTGGCTGCCGATCGGCATCACTGACGCTAAGACAGCGATCAGAAAAATGATCGCTTAGCGACAGTGGTGATAGGGGGTGAAAGGGTTATCTGGGGGGTGATCAGGGGGTTAAACCTTTATTAGGGGGGTTAGGGGGCTACACTGGACCTAAGACTAAACTTTGGTGACACTTTTACAGTCACAAATGTCACTGATTGCAGTGATCACTAAATAAATGGTCACTGTAATCAGTGACACTGTGACTGGGGGCTGGGGGGGTGATCTGGGGGGTGATCTGGGGTGTCTGGGGGGGCGATTTATGTCCCTATGTGTCCTGGTGTCAGTGTAGTGTTGTGTGCACTGACCTGATGTCTTCTCTTGTACGGCGCTCGGTATATATGAGTGCCGCACCAGAGATGACATCACTTCCTCCTGCTCCCTCTGTCTGACACAGACAGAGGGGGCATTTCCATTCGCCGGGAGCGATCGCGAGGGGGTGGCCAGAAACGAATGGCTGCCCCCTCATCCCGGAACGCTCCCGGACACTTAGCCACCGCTCACTGTATAGGAGGGGGGTCCGATTGGACCCCCCAACTATACAAAGGCAATCACGTATGCTCTACGTGATTGTGCCTGTCGGTGCCATTCTGCCGACGTATATATACAGTGAGCGGTCGTTAAGTGGTTAAAGAAGTGAAGGACTGTTCCTGTTTGTTCTTCACTTTTCCCGTAAGAGATTATGGACTCTGGGGTAGATAGGGCCAAAAGAGAAGAGGAAAGTTCCATGAGTGCAGTCACCGCAGTGCTGTCACCAGGTGGCAGTGTTGCGCAACGTTAAAACACTTTTCATGCACTCACTCTTTGGAAAAAAGGGATTTCTTTCCGGAGAAGTTTCTTTTCCATTACACGAATACAGGTGTCAGGGTTATATGTGTTAATCCTTTCTTTTCCCTCTGCAGGAGAGCATCTCATCAAGTCCACTGAGGATGGGGTGGGTCTTAGTTAGGATTGGGGGGGGAAGTCAAATGTGAATATGTGATTCAAAGTTATGAGTCAATGCTGTTGTTTCTCTTTTGTCTTTATTCCCTTTTTCTTTACAGGGCTCAGACACAATGTTTTAGTTGGATAGTTTTTCTAAAGTTTTATATTTTTGTACAATTGTTAGTCGGTTTCTGGATTGGATTATGTCAGCCGTTGAGGCCATGATTTACTCCAGACACTGGGGACCAGTGTCAAATCACCAGGGGGAGAGTGTAGCGGGTATGTACTTTCCCGGGTGTAAATTTGAACTTGACAGAGACATTGGTGATGTGTAATTCCCTGCAGCCAAGTGGGTGGCGCTGTCGCCCTGGGCTGGGGTTGAATCATTGCTGTGTGTTGTGCTTCCCTTTTGTCCTCCCTCGGCAGCGGTATGGTGGGGCGGGGAACCCACCGTGCTTGCTGGGAGAGGGTATAAAGGGGCTGGCCATCTTTGTCACGGGGTCGAAGTCCCAGGCACCTTCAGCTTGTGGACGGTGGCTCTCTAGGCGGGCCTAGGCCTAGAGGACAATCGGAGGTCGTGTTCCATCCCAGGCACCTTTAGCCTGGGGTGAGGTACTCGGATGGAGGTCCTGAGCTCAGTGCCCAACACTGAGTTCCGCGAGGGAAGAAGATCCTAGGGAACCCCGGGAGTGGGTACCCAAATCCGGAAGGCGCAATGGACCGGGGAGAGCTCCTCACTTGAAGACCCGGTGCAGCATATTGCCGGTGACAGGTGAGCCTCTCGTCGGAGACCGCCTGGAAGGAAATTCCCCCTCGTGCGGAGACCGTAACCCACTTTCAGGAAGGAAAGTGGAGAACTACATTGTGTCTGGGCCTATTCACATCCACACCTTCTTTCCTGTTCTGTTTCTATCAAGGGAGTTCAACTGATTGTGTTCATACGCAGAAGAATAAAGGAGTGTTGAACTTTAATGATGTGGGGCTCATTTCCTGACAGACATTGTTCAAGGTGACTCTTGGAGGGAGGATCCAGGTGCACAGCACTGACCCGAAGGTAATACAAGAACGTTGCTTATACCGCACTGACACATGTGGTGGAAGCCAGGCGTGGTGTCCCCGCTCCCTCCCCTCTAAGATACCCCTAGACAAGAGAGAGACGAGCTGAAGAGAAAGAGGGGAGTGAGGAGGCCGCTACAGATGTAATTTCTGCTTACCTGTGTGTGTGCTTCTTCCCCCCGTCAGTGGCCATTTTGCGGTGGTCCATGCCGGGTTCGGCCTCTAGTGACTGCCCGGCGGCCATCTTCCTGTGGTTTCCGCACCATTTTCTTGTAGTTCCACACCCTCTGGCCTCTATCGACTGATCGGCGGCCATGTTTGTACTGATCCACGCTGTATGTATATATTGCCGTTAGGCGGCCATCTATTTGTGGTCTACGGCTGCTTTGGTCTCTATCTTCGGCTCGGCGCCCATTTTCTTAGAGCCCACATTATCTTCCATACAGACGTTTGGCGGCCATTTTGCGAGAGTCTCCGGCCTCTAGGGTGCATTACACTGGCGCGAGAAATTCACACAGGAAGCACTGATAAAAGAAGCAGACTGACACAGCAGCGGTGGGACAGCATCACAGGCGCAGCATAGCGGTACCGATCCAAGGGTGGTGAGTCCTCTGGGTGACCCAGCATCTCTGCAGCACAGGAGGGTGGCCTATTGATATCTTGCCTGGAGCCCTGTGGGTGTCAGCACGTGGTCAGCATGGCATCTGTGCCAGATGTCTTCTCCCCTGAAACACCAGATTTAGCAGCTGGTGCCCCTGAGGTGTCTATGAACGCTATGACGGCAATCCTAGAGGCGTTTGCTGCCAGGGTGGAAGCAGCACATGGGAATACAGGGGGTAGTAAACGCCCCCTGTCCCCTGCAAGCTTCTGGGGATAATTCTGATGCAGAACCAGGTCCAGCTATGGTTCACGGCCCAGATTCTGACGCATCAGAGACTGCAGACCGTGACCGGACAGTGAGGTGACTCCAAGTCCAGGTCAGTACGCGAGAAGGCTTTGGTATCTGACCTTATTACTGCAGTGCGGGATACGCTAAAGTTGGAAAATACTGCAGAAGCAGCAGAGACTCCGGTCCACTTTGGGTTTCATAAACCTGCCCGCACTGCTAAGGTGTTCCTTTGTGTGTCTTATTTTGATAAACTCTTATACAAGGAATGGGAGAACCCACTGAGGGTCTTTACAGCCCCAAAGAGGTTTGCGGTACGGTACCCCTTTGAGGAGAGTTTTCTGAAGAAATGGACCTCTCCCCCTACAGTGGACCCTCCGGTGTCCAGACTTAATAGAGCCACGACAATTCCAGTAGAAGGGGCTCCTGTTTTCAAGGACCCTGTGGATAAGAAGGCTGAAGCACTCGCTCGCTACCTATACTCAGTGGTAGGCTCGGCAGTACGCCCGGCATTGGCGGGGGCCCTAGTGTCTCAGACACTTACTGAATGGGCAAGATTGCTACTCCAGGGGTTAAGGAGCGAGATGCTCCTCCTGATGAGATAACATTGGCCGACCAGTTGGTCCAGGGCCTTAGGTTTGTCTGCGAGTCAGACATGGATACTATTCCCCTGCTGTCAAAAGCTTCGGTTTATGCAGTAGCAATACACCGCCTGATCTGGCTAAAGGGCTGGTCTGCGGACCAGACCTCCAAGAAAGCCCCGTTGGATCTGCCTTTTAAGGGCGACAGACTTTTTGGGTCCTCTATGGATGACATCATCAAGGATGCCACAGGAGGTAAAAGCACTTTGCTTCCTCAAACTAGCAAGGGTAGGGGCCACACCAAGGGCAAGGGCCCTCCTTTACTGCACGCAGGCATTTTTTTCGTCCCCCTAGGGCGACAGGAAAAAGACCTCAGGCCGACAAGGCCCCTGCCCAAGGACAAAAGCATCCTTGGTCCCGCAAACCCAACAAGCCTGCGGATAAATCTGCGTCCGCATGAAGGTCCGCCCCCACCCAGCTCTCGGGTGGGGGGACGTCTTCGCAAATTTGCGACTCAGTGGACAGCGCTAGTCTCCGACAGGTGGGTTTGTGAAGTAATCTCCTCAGGCTACAAGATAGAATTTCTATCTTGTCCACCGGACAGATTCGTCACCTCCAATCTACAGCTACTACCGACCCGTCGGGAGGCCCTGCACTGGAACGCGGGGTAGTTTTTCCAGTTCCAGAACAGGAACGGGGTCAGGGTTTTTACTCAAATCTGTTCATTGTGCCGAAGAAGGAGGGGGTTCATCCAATCTTGGATCTCAGAGCCCTCAATTGCTTTGTGAAGGTACAAAGATTTCGGATGGAGTCGGTTCGATCTGTAGTCACGGCTCTCCATCCTTTCTGGCCTCCTTGGACATCAAGGAGGCATACCTGCATGTCCCCATATACTCCAGACACCAGAGGTTTCTGCGATTTGCTATCGGTAAGAGCCACTACCAGTTTGTGGCCCTCCCGTTTGGCCTTGCCTCAGCACCCAGGACGTTCACCAAGGTGCTCGCTCCGATTCTGGCACTTTTAAGACAGGGGGGTATCGCTAACATGGGCTACTTGGACGACCTTCTACTGAAGGCCCCTTCAAGCTCAGAATTAGAGGTAAGCGTGTCCATTACCTGTCAGACTCTTCGAGACTGTGGTTGGATACTAAACACGCAAAAGTCAGTATTGGTGCCCACTCAACGCCTAGTATACCTGGGGTTGATTCTGGATTCCTCAGAGGCAAAGATATTCCTCCCTGTGGAGAAGTTGCAGACCCTCCAGGCTGCAGTACGGCAGCTGACTTCCAGGAATTGGTCGTCACTCCGTTTTTTGCATGTGAGTGTTAGGCCTCATGGTAGCCTCCTTCGAGGCGGTCCCATATGCTCAATACCACACTCGAGTGTTACAGAAGGAAGTTCTGTCCAGATGGAACAGATGTCCATCATCTCTGGATCATCAAATCCGAGTGAGCCACCTAGTCAGGAGATCCCTGGTATGGTGGCTGACAGCACCGGCTCTAATGGCCGGGAAGTCATTTCTTCCGGTTTACTGGATAGTGATCACGACGAACGCCAGCCTTACAGGTTCGGGGGGAGTCTGGGGTGTTCAGTCGGTGCAAGGTCGCTGGACCCCAGAGGAAGCCCTCCTGCCGATCAATGTCCTGGAAATCTGGGCGATCAGGCTGTGCCTCTTCAAATGGTCTCAGAGGCTGCAAGGGCGTCCAGTCAGGATCCAGTCAGACAACGCCACAGCAGTGGCATATGTCAATCATCAAGGAGGAACAAGAAGCTCAGCTGCAGCATCGGAGGTCGCTCGCATCCTGAAGTGGGCAGAGAGGAGCGTACCGGCACTGTCGGCCGTGTACATTCCGGGTGTGGAAAACTGGCAGGCGGACTACCTGAGCCGCCAGACGCTGGACCAGGGAGAATGGTCCTTACACCCGGAGGTGTTCCAACTCCTCTGCCAAAGATGGGGCACACCAGACGTAGATCTTCTGGCTTCCCGACTCAATCGGAAGGTATTGAGGTTTGTGGCCCGGTCAAGAGACCCATGGGCAGACGCAACGGACGCGTTGGTGGCATCGTGGGGTCAGTATCGGCTAATCTATGCCTTCCCTCCCTTAAGGCTTCTTCCTCTTCTGCTCCACAGAGTGGAGGCAGAGGGAACTACAATGATCCTAATCGCTCCAGATTGGCCTCAGCGTCCTTGGTACGCCGATCTAGTACGTCTGGTAGCAGACGTCCCCTGGTGCCTACCACTACGGAAGGACCTGCTATCGCAAGGTCCCATACTCCATCCTGCTTTACGGTCACTGGCTTTAACGGCATGGCTGTTGAGAACCAGGTACTGAGAGACTGGGGCCTGTCAGATTCAGTCATCTCTACTATGAGAAGTGCTCGGAAACCGTCCTCTAGGAAGGTTTATCACCGCACTTGGAAGGCCTACATCTCCATGTGTGAGGAAATGAAATGGCATCCGCGTACTTATTTGGTTTCCAGAATCCTGCTGTTTTTACAGCATGGGGTGGACCAAAGGCTTGCGATTTAAGGGACAGATATCTGCCCTGGCTGTCTTTTTTCAATGACCCCTGGCGACTCACTCTCTCGTGAGTACATTTGTGCAGGGGGTTCGACATGTGGCCCCTCCGGTCCGTCCCCCGCTACCTCCGTGGGACTTGAACCTGGTCCTCTCGGTGCTTCAGAAGGCACCGTTTGAGAATATTAGAGATATTCCCCTGTTGACACTTTCTCAGAAAGTGGTCCTTTTGGTAGCTGTTACGTCAGTTAGACGAGTCTCTGAGTTGGCAGCCTTGTCCTGCAAGGCTCCCTATTTGATTTTCCACAAGGATAAGGTGGTGCTGCGGCCGCAGCCTTCCTTTCTTCCGAAAGTCACTTCGGCTTTTCATTTCAACGAAGACATTGTACTTCCATCCTTGTGTCCTTATCCGTCGAATCCTAAGGAGTCGGCGTTGCATTCCTTGGACGTTGTCCGAGCTTTGAGAGTATACCTATCTGCTACTTCCGTGTTCCGGAAGTCAGACTCACTGTTTGTTTCAGTGGCTGGTCCCAAAAAGGGCCAAGCAGTCTCGTCGGCCACCATCTCTAGGTGGAGCCGACAGATAGTAATCCAGGCTTACGCCTTAAAGGGTCAAGCGCCCCCCTTTCCGGTCACGGCGCATTCGACCAGGGCAATAGGTGCCTCTTGGGCTTTCCGACATCAAGCGCCTGTTTCCCAATTATGTAAAGCGGCGACTTGGTCGTCCGCTCACACTTTCACAAAATTCTACAAAGTTGATGTAGGTGCATCTTCGGATGCCTCTTTCGGCCGCAAGGTTTTGCAAGCGGCTGTTTAGAGTTGCAGCTCCTCCGTTGGAGGAGTGCTGTTTTGTGTTTGGGGTGAAGTTTATTTTTATGCTGTTACCACCCCTCGTTTTTTCTCTGACACTGCTTTGGGACGTCCCACTTTGTCAATAGAGAAGCTGTGTCGGTCCATGGATGAAAGAGTAAATAGGATTTTTTACTCACCGTAAAATCCTTTTCTCTGAGTCCATGGACCGACACAGCACCCACCCCTCCTTTTAAGTTTGTACTGCTTTTTGACGAACTGATCTGCGAGATGCAGACTGAGGGGATATACCCAGAGGGTCCGCCCCCTGGGCGGTACTGTAGAAGGTGTGATGCAACATTTTTACAAGTTTTCTGCCTAGTCACTCCTAATTAACGGATAATACCCACTTTGTCAATAGAGAAGCTGTGTCGGTCCATGGACTCAGAGAAAAGGATTTTACGGTGAGTAAAAAATCCTATTTTTTTTTTAAATGACATTTAATATATTTTTTTTTATTTATTGCATTTTTGTGTAAATATGAGATCTGGGGTCTTTTTGACTCCAGATCTCATATTTAGGAGGTCCTGTCATGCTTTTTTTATATTACAAGAGATGTTTACATTCCTTGTAATAGGAATAAAAGTGACACCATTTTTTTTAAACAACATTATAAAAAATAAAAGGTAAAATAAATAAGAAAATAAATAAATAAATGTTTAACCGTGCCCCTTCCCGCCGAGCTTGCGTGCAGAAGCAAACGAATACGTGAGCAGCGCCCGCGTATGAAAACAGTGTTCAAACCACACATGTGAGGTATCCCCACGATCAGTGAGAGCAACAATTCTAGCAATAGAACCCCTCTGTTACTCCAAACATGCAACCTGTAGAATTTTTTTAAACGTCGCATATGGAGATTATTAAGGGTAAAAGTTTGTCACCATTCCATGAGCGGGCACAATTTTGAAGCGTGACATGTTGGGTATCAATTTACTCGGCATAATATTATCTTTTACAATATATTAAAAAAAAAATTGGGCTAACTTTACTTTTGTCTTATTTTTTAATTCAGAAAAGTGTATTTTTTCCCAAAAAAGTGCGCTTGTAAGACCGCTGCACAAATACAGTGAGACAGAAAGTATTACAACGACCGCCATTTTATTCTCTAGGGCGTTAGAAAAAAATATATATAATGTTTGGGGGTTCTAAGTAATTTTCTACAAATTTTTATTTTTAACAACAAATCTCAGAAAGAGGCTCGGTTAAAGCAGCACATTTATCTGAATGTACAATGAATGCACAATTTACCTAAAATCGCATCATGTTTGCCAAAACAGCTCACCACAAAGCACAGTAATGCATTACAATGCTTGGTGGTGTGCTGTTAGGCAGGTGCATTGGAAGTGCGTTGCTTTAGTATGTTTGAGTGCCACAATGCATATATGTGAAACTGACAAAAATCCAAATGTTATACACATTGTATATACTTTATACATTACATTTTTACAAAGATAAATCATAAAATAAATAACTGAATTAAAAGAAAAAACATTTAAAATAAACATCTCTCCAGCCTACCTTGGACAGCAAGCATCACAAAGAGGGGAGCTTTACAGTTTGCTAATACCGTGTTTCCCCAAAAATAAGACCAGGTCTTATAGTAATTTTGGCCACAAAAAAGACCCTAGGGCTTATTTTCGGGGGATGTCTTATTTGTATCAGTATCTTGACATAATTTTAATCCCCCAAAAACATCTTAGCTAAAGTACTTTTAAGATGATGTAGTCTGTTTTCTGGGAGGATTGTGCTGGTGTAGGGTGCAGTGTGTCTGCCTTTGTGGCTGTTTTATGAGAAGTACTGTATTTATTGGCGTATAACACTCACTTTTTTACCCTGAAAATAGAGGGTAAACTGTGCCTGCGTATTATATGCAGGGGGCTGTGGAAAGTTTTTTTCCTGAAACTTCCCTCTTAAAGTTAGGGTGCGTGTTATACGCCTGTACGTGTTATACGCCGATAAATACGGTACCTTTTACAGCAGCCCTCAGCGATCATGTAACCTGCCTCAGCTCTTCTTTTCCGCTCCGCGATTCTCGCTGACGTCAGCCCACTCCGAGCACTGTAGAGGGAGGGGCCGCAGACGTCAGCTGGAAGGAGAGGAGAAGACCTCAGGCGGGTCAGTGGTGGCTGTGGATGGGGTATTTTGCATGATCGTTGCAGGGGGGACACACTGCACCTTATGCCAGTGTGGAAGTTTTACAAAGTGGATAATTTTTTTTAACATTAACCTTACTAGGGCTTATTTTCGGGGTAGGGCTTATATTGCAGCCCTCCCTGATAATGGCGCTAGGTCTTATTTTTGGGGTAGGGCTTTTTTTCTGGGAAACACGGTAACTGTTCATTTACCTGTTGTATAACATATCTCTTAAGATAACATAGAGGAGAGTTTAGGAGCAGTTGAAAAAAATGCCCAACTGCTCCTAAACAGGGATGAGCCGAACACCCCCCTGTTCGGTTCGCACCAGAACCTGCGAACAGACAAAATGTTCGTGTAAACTTTAGAACCCTATTAAATACAATGGACTCGAACGTTCGAAATCTAAAGTGTTAATTATAAAGGCTAATATGCAAGTTATTGTCCTAAAAAGTGTTTGGGGACCCGGGTCCTGCCCCAGGGGACATGTATCAATGCAAAAAGAAGTTTTAAAAACGGCCGTTTTTTTGGGAGCAGTGATTTTAATAATGCTTAAAATGAAAAAATAAAAGTGAAATATTCCTTTAAATTTCGTACCTGGGGGGTGTGTATGATATGCATGTGAAGTGGCGCATGTTTCCCGTGCTTAGAACTGTCCCTGCAAAAAATGTCATTTTTGAAAGAAAAAAATGCATTTAAAACTGACTCGCGGCTATTAATGAATTGTCGGCTCCCGGCAATACATACAAAAGTCATTGATAAAAAAAAAAAAAAAGCGTGGGTGTTCCCCAGAATTCAATTACCAGGCCCTTCAGGTCTGGAATGGATATTAATGGGAACCCTGCCGCAAATTTAAAAAAAAATTGACGTGGGGTTCCCCCAAATATCCATTCCAGGCCCTTCAGATCTGGCATGGATTTTAAGGGGAACTCCACCCCAAATTTTTTAAAAAAATGGCGTGGAGTCCCCCTAAAAATCCATACCAGACCCCTTATCCGAGCACGCAACCTGGCCGGCCGCAGGGGAAAAGGGGGGGACGAGAGAGCGGCCCATCCTCCCTCCTGAACCGTACCAAGCCACATGCCCTCAACATGGGGAGGATGTCCCCATGTTGATGGGGACAAGGGCCTCATCCCCACAACCCTTGCCCGGTGGTTGTGGGGGTCTGCGGGCGGGGGGCTTATCGGAATCTGGAAGACCCCTTTAACAAAGGGGACCCCCAGATCCCGGCCCCCCCTATGTGAATTGGTAAGGGGTACATTGTACCCCTACCATTTCACGAAGAAAGCGTAAAAAAATGTTTAAAAAAACACACAAACACCTTGAAAAAGTCCTTTATTTAAAAAAAAAAAAAACATTCCAGAGGTGAAATCCAGTGTCCCGCGGCGATCCCGATGTCCAGCGCTGTCCTTCATTGGTTGTGCCTGAGCGGACCTGATGGGGAACTCCCTCTCAGTATTTTAAATGTATAGACCCGCCCCTTCTAAAGTTCCCCATCAGGTCCGCTCAGCGGACCAGATGCGGAACATGAGATGGGGCGGGTCTATACATGTATTACCAAAGTGAGAGCAGTCCCCCATCAGGTCCGCCCCCTCGGTATGTCAGACCCGCCTACGTCATTGGCTTGAGCGGGGAACTTCCTTCACTATGTAAATTTAAATTACACAGTGAAGGAAGTTCCCCGCTCAAGCCAATGACGTAGGCGGGTCCGACATACGGAGGGAGCGGACCTGATGGGGAACTTTAGAAGGGGCGGGTCTATACATTTAAAATACTGAGAGGGAGTTCCCCATCAGGTCCGCTCAGGCACAACCAATGAAGGACAGCGCTGGACATCGGGATCGCCGCGGGACACTGGATTTCACCGCTGGAATGTTTTTTTTTTTTTTTTTTTTTTAATAAAGGACTTTTTCAAGGTGTTTGTGTGTTTTTTTAAACATTTTTTACGCTTTCTTCGTGAAATGGTAGGGGTACAACGTACCCCTTACCAATTCACATGGGGGGGGCGGGATCTGGGGGTCCCCTTTGTTAAAGGGGTCTTCCAAATTCCGATAAGCCCCCCGCCCGCAGACCCCCACAACCACCGGGCAAGGGTTGTGGGGATGAGGCCCTTGTCCCCATCAACATGGGGACATCCTCCCCATGTTGAGGGCATGTGGCTTGGTACGGTTCAGGAGGGAGGGGGGGCCGCTCTCTCGTCCCCCCCTTTTCCCCTGTGGCCGGCCAGGTTGCGTGCTCGGATAAGGGGTCTGGTATGGATTTTTAGGGGGACTCCACGCCATTTTTTTTAAAAATTTGGGGTGGAGTTCCCCTTAAAATCCATGCCAGATCTGAAGGGCCTGGAATGGATATTTGGGGGAACCCCACGTCAATTTTTTTTTAATTTGCGGCGGGGTTCCCCTTAATATCCATTCCAGACCTGAAGGGCCTGGTAATTGAATTCTGGGGAACCCCCACGCTTTTTTTTTTTTTTTATCAATGACTTTTGTATGTATTGCCGGGAGCCGACAATTCATTAATAGCCGCGAGTCAGTTTTAACCACTTAAGCCCCGGACCATTTCGGGACATTAGGACCAAGCCTGTTTTTGGGATTCGGCACTGCGCTGCTTTAACTGTAAATTGTGCGGACATGCAATGTTGTACCCAAATGAAATTTGCGTCCTTTTCTTCCCACAAATAGAGCTTTCTTTTAATGGTATTTGATTGCCTCTGCGATTTTTATTTTTTGCGATATAAACAGAAAAAGACCGAAAATTTTGAAAAAAAATGATATTTTCTACTTTTTGTTATAAGAAAAATCGAATAAACTCAATTTTAGTCATACATTTAGGCCAAAATGTATTCAGCCACATGTCTTTAGTAAAAAAAATGTCAATAAGCGTATATTTATTGGTTTGCGCAAAAGTTATAGCGTTTACAAACTAGGGTACATTTTCTGAAATTTACACAGCTTTAAATTTATGACTGCCTATCTCATTTCTTGAGGTGCTAAAATGGCAGGGCAGTACAAAACCCCCCCAAATGACCCCATTTTGGAAAGTAGACACCCCAAGGAAATTGCTGAGAGGCATGTTGAGCCCATTGAATATTTTTTTTTTTGTCCCAAGTGATTGAATAATGACAAAAAAAAAAAAATTACAAAAAGTTGTCACTAAATGATATATTGCTCACACATGCCATGGTTATATGTGGAATTGCACCCCAAAATACATTCTGCTGCTTCTCCTGAGTACGGGGATACCACATGTGTGGGACTTTTTAGGAGCCTAGCCACGTACGGGACCCCGGAAACCAAGCACCGCCTTCAGGATTTCTAAGGGCGCAAATTTTTGATTTCACTCCTCACTACCTATCACAGTTTCGAAGGCCATAAAATGCCAAAATAGCACAAAACCCCCCCCAAATGACCCCATTTTGGAAAGTAGACACCCCAAGCTATTTACTGAGAGGCATGTTCAGTCCATGGAATATTTTATATTTTGCCACAAGTTGCGGGAATATGACAAACTTTTTTTTTTTTGCACAAAGTTGTCACTAAATGATATATTGCTCACACATGCCATGGGCATATGTGAAATTACACCCCAAAATACATTCTGCTGCTTCTCCTGAGTACGGGGATACCACATGTGTGGGACTTTTTGGGAGCCTAGCCGCGTACGGGACCCCAAAAACCAAGCACCGCCTTCAAGGTTTCTAAGGGCATACATTTTTGATTTCACTCCTCACTACCTATCACAGTTTTGAAGGCCATAAAATGCCAAGATGGCACAAAACCCCCCCAAATGACCCCATTTTGGTAAGTAGACACCCCAAGCTATTTGCTGAGAGGCATGTTGACCCCATTGAATATTTTTTTTTTTGTCCCAAATGATTGAATAATGACAAAAAGAAAAAAAAAAACAAATGTACAAAAAGTTGTCACTAAATGATATATTGCTCACACATGCCATGGTTATATGTGGAATTGCACCCCAAAATACATTCTGCTGCTTTTCCTGAGTACGGGGATACCACATGTGTGGGACTTTTTGGGAGCCTAGCCGCGTACAGGGCCCCAAAAACCAAGCACCGCCTTCAGGATTTCTAAGGGCGTAAATTTTTGATTTCACTCCTCACTACCTATCACAGTTTCGAAGGCCATAAAATGCCAAAATAGCACAAAACCCCCCCAAATTACCCCATTTTGGAAAGTAGACACCCCAAGCTATTTGCTGAGAGGCATGTTGAGTCCATGGAATATTTTATATTTTGCCACAGGTTGCGGGAATATGACAAACTGTTTTTTTTTTGCACAAAGTTGTCACTAAATGATATATTGCTCACACATGCCATGGGCATATGTGAAATTACACCCCAAAATACATTCTGCTGCTTCTCCTGAGTACGGGGATACCACATGTGTGGGACTTTTGGGAGCCTAGCCGCGTACGGGACCCCAAAAACCAAGCACCGCCTTCAAGGTTTCTAAGGGCATACATTTTTGATTTCGCTCCTCACTACCTATCACAGTTTTGAAGGCCATAAAATGCCAAGATGGCACAAAACCCCCCCAAATGACCCCATTTTGGAAAGTAGACACCCCAAGCTATTTGCTGAGAGGCATGTTGAGCCCATTGAATATTTTTTTTTTTTGTCCCAAATGATTGAATAATGACAAAAAGAAAAAAAAAATGTACAAAAAGTTGTCACTAAATGATATATTGCTCACACATGCCATGGTTATATGTGAAATTACACCCCAAAATACATTCTGCTGCTTCTCCTGAGTACGGGGATACCACATGTGTGGGACTTTTTGGGAGCCTAGCCGCGTACGGGACCCCAAAAACCAAGCACCGCCTTCAAGGTTTCTAAGGGCATAAATTTTTGATTTCACTCCTCACTACCTATCACAGTTTTGAAGGCCATAAAATGTCAAAATAGCCCAAAACCCCCACAAATGACCCCATTTTGGAAAGTAGACACCCCAAGCTATTTACTGAGAGGCATGGTGAGTATTTTACAGCTCTCATTTGTTTTTGAAAATTAAGAAAGACATTTTTTTTTCTTTTTTTTTTTCTTTTTTTACATTTTCAAAACTTTGTGACAAAAAGCGAGATCTGCAAAATACTCAACATACCTCTCAGCAAATAGCTTGGGGTGTCTACTTTCCAAAATGGGGTCATTTGGGGGGGTTTTGTGCCATCTGGGCATTCCATGGCCTCCGAAACTGTGATAGGCAGTGAGGAGTGAAATCAAAAATTTACACCCATAGAAATCCTGAAGGCGGTGCTTGGTTTTTGGGGTCCCGTACGCGACTAGGCTCCCAAAAAGTCCCACACATGTGGTATCCCCGTACTCAGGAGAAGCAACAGAATGTATTTTGGGGTGTAATTCCACATATGCCCATGGCATGTTTGAGCAATATATAATTTAGTGACAACTTTTTGTACATTTTTTTTTTTTTTGGTCATTATTCAATCACTTGGGACAAAAAAAAAAAAATATTCAATGGGCTCAACATGCCTCTCAGCAAATAGCTTGAGGTGTCTACTTTACAAAATGGGGTCATTTGGGGGGGTTTTGAACTGTCCTGGCATTTTATGCACAACATTAGGAAGCTTATGTCACACATCATCCACTCTTCTAACCACTTGAAGACAAAGCCCTTTCTGACACTTTTTGTTTACATGAAAGAAAAAATTTTTTTGCAAGAAAATTATGTTGAACCCCCAAACATTATATATTTTTTTTAAAGCAAAGGCCCTACAGATTAAAATAGTGGGTGTTGCATTTTTTTTTTCCACACAGTATTTGCGCAGCGATTTTTCAAACGCATTTTTTGGGGGGAAAAACACACTTTTTTTATTTTTAATGCACTAAAAAACACTATATTGCCCAAATGTTTGATGAAATAAAAAAGATGATCATAGGCTGAGTACATGGATACCAAACACGACATGCTTTAAAATTGCGCACAAACGCGCAGCGGCGACAAAACTACATTCATTTTTAAAAGCATTTAAAAGCCTTTACAGGTTACCACGTTAGATTTACAGAGGAGGTCTACTGCTAAAATGACTGCCCTCGATCTGACCTTCGCGGTGATACATCACATGCATGATGCAATTGCTGTTTACATATGACGCTAGACCGACGCTTGCGTTCGCCTTTGCGCAATAGCAGGGGGGGACAGCGGTGCTTTTTTTTTTATTTTTTTATTATTTATTTGGCTTTTTTATTTTATTTTTAAACTGTGCCTTCCATATTTTATTTTTTTACCATTTTTATCGTTATCTCAGGGAATGTAAATATCCCCTATGATAGCAATAGGTAGTGACAGGTACTCTTTTTTTGAAAAAAATTGGGGGGTTAGACCCTAGATCTTTCCTCTGCCCTCAAAGCATCTGACCACACCAAGATCGGTGTGATAAAATGCTTTCCCAATTTCCCAATGGCGCTTTTTATATCCGGGGGGGGACATTCCCTCCCACTGCTTGTAAAAGCAGTCTAGAGGCTAATTATCTGCTAGAATTGCTTTTACATGAAAGCCGGCTGCTGGCTGAAAAGAATGATACCAAGATGATACCTAAACCCGCAGGCATCATTCTGGTATAAACATTCAAAGTCCAGCAACATACCAGTACGTTGCTGGTCCTTGTTGGACATGTATTGTAATCTTTTTTTTCATACAGCCTATTGGCTGAACGAAAAAAAGAGATTGATTGGTGGGTATGCCCACCATTAGAATACCTCCCTTCATCCACCCACTTCTAATGATGGGCATATATGCCGAAGCATGGGGGCATCCTCCCGCAAAAAAGTTATGCCGCGTACACACGGTCAAGCCTTCGTCGGAATTTCGACCGTATGTACGCGGCATAAAAGGTTATGCCGCGTACACACGGTCGGACTTTTCCACGGATAAGCCTCCGTTGGAATTTCGACCGTATATACGCGGCATTAGGAGCAAAATCGCTCCTCCGCCCCTGCTGCCCCCATGCTTCGGCATATCTGCTCTTTTTTTTAACTGTGGTGGTGAAATCACCTCCTACAGCGTTGGAGTCACGGCTTTATGTATCGTGGGAGCAAACGCTGTTGCTGTCAAGATAAATAGATCCGCGCTGCAACTGAATGGCGTACCTGCTAAGCAAATGGTGGTTAACATTAAAACAAAGTAACATTACAGTACAACAGTAAGACCTTACCATGCCATACCTGCAAAGCAAATACCAAAACAAAACCTAGTAAAAAATAAAAAAATGTTTTAACGCAACCTGTGCCTAAAATATATATATGCCGAAGCATGGGGGCATCCTCCCGCAAAAAAGTTATGCCGCGTACACACGGTCGGAATTTCGACCGTATGTACGCGGCATTAGGAGCAAAATCGCTCCTCCGCCCCTGCTGCCCCCATGCTTCGGCATATATGCTCTTTTTTTTTAACTGTGGTGGTGAAATCACCTCCTACAGCGTTGGAGTCACGGCTTTATGTATCGTGGGAGCAAACGCTGTTGCTGTCAAGATAAATAGATCCGCGCTGCAACTGAATGGCGTACCTGCTAAGCAAATGGTGGTTAACATTAAAACAAAGTAACATTACAGTACAACAGTAAGACCTTACCATGCCATACCTGCAAAGCAAATACCAAAACAAAACCTAGTAAAAAATAAAAATTTTTTTTAACGCAACCTGTGCCTAAAATATATATATGCCGAAGCATGGGGGCATCCTCCCGCAAAAAAGTTATGCCGCGTACACACGGTCGGAATTTCGACCGTATGTACGCGGCATTAGGAGCAAAATCGCTCCTCCGCCCCTGCTGCCCCCATGCTTCGGCATATATGCTCTTTTTTTTTAACTGTGGTGGTGAAATCACCTCCTACAGCGTTGGAGTCACGGCTTTATGTATCGTGGGAGCAAACGCTGTTGCTGTCAAGATAAATAGATCCGCGCTGCAACTGAATGGCGTACCTGCTAAGCAAATGGTGGTTAACATTAAAACAAAGTAACATTACAGTACAACAGTAAGACCTTACCATGCCATACCTGCAAAGCAAATACCAAAACAAAACCTAGTAAAAAATAAAAAAATGTTTTAACGCAACCTGTGCCTAAAATATATATATGCCGAAGCATGGGGGCATCCTCCCGCAAAAAAGTTATGCCGCGTACACACGGTCGGAATTTCGACCGTATGTACGCGGCATTAGGAGCAAAATCGCTCCTCCGCCCCTGCTGCCCCCATGCTTCGGCATATATGCTCTTTTTTTTAACTGTGGTGGTGAAATCACCTCCTACAGCACTGGAGTCACGGCTTTATGTATCGTGGGAGCAAACGCTGTTGCTGTCAAGATAAATAATTCCGCGCTGCAGTTGAATGGCGCACCTGAAAACAAAAAATTACATACCTGAAAAGCAAGCATGATAAAACATTGCAGAATAGAATACAGTAAAAAAGAGCAGAACAATAGAGAGAAAATAGAGAGAGAGAGAACAATAAAACGACAACTATTTTTGGTTTTTTTATTTTATATTTTTTTTGTGTTTTGTTTTTTACGTTTTTTTTCTTTCTTTTTTACACTTTTTTTTGTAACTTTACAACTGTAATGGTTCGGGTCTCTCAAAATGTAATGGCATCTTGGGAGACCCTGTGTAAGTGTGTCCTAGTCTGTGAAATGCTGTACCCTACGCTAAAACTTCACTTTTGAGTGGTAGCGTTCAAAACATTCACCTTGGCAAAGACCAGGCTTGTCAGGACAGAGTGGACAAAAACTACGGGTGTCACGCCTAAATCCGCGCTTGCTACAGACACGACATCTTTTTTGGGGGTGGCTTTGGGTAGGGGTACTCGGGAGGACATATGAATAATGCCTCTCATGCAGCCGGCTTACTGCATTTGGTTGGGGATGGTGAGGTGCAGAACCGCCTGGATACAGGAGTTCTGTGACTATCTCATTCTGGAATTTTAGAAGAGATAACTTCCCGCCTGAAGCTCTGTATAGCACATGAGCGTTCAGCAAAGCCAATTGGAATAATGATAGAGACACTTTTTTGTACCAGCGTCTCGCCTTACGGTCAATTAGATACGGCGCCATCAACTGGTCGTTGAGGTCCACCCCTCCCATATTTTGGTTATATTCGTGGACACAGAGGGGTTTCTCCACAACACCAGTCGCCGTACGAATTTGGACTGTCGTGTCTGCATGAAGGGAGGTAAGAAGGAAAACATTCTTATTGTCCCTCCACTTCATAGCGAGCAAGTTATTACACTTCAAGCAGGCTCTCTCCCCCAGCCTAAGACGGGCATCTACAAGCCGCTGGGGAAAGCCCCGGCGATTAGGTCGCACGGTGCCACATGCTCCAATCTTATGATCAAACAAGTGACTAAACAGTGGCACGCTCGTGTAATAATTGTCCACATACAAGTGGTACCCCTTTCCGAATAAGGGTGACACCAAGTTCCACACTATCTTGCCAGCGCTCCCTATGTAATCCGGGCAGTTGACCGACTCAATCTGACTGTCTTTTCCCTCATAAACCGTAAAGTTCACTACATAGCCTGTTGCCCTGTCACAGAACTTGTAGAGCTTGACCCCGTATCTGGCACGCTTGCTGGGAAGGTACTGCTTGAAAGACAAGCGGCCAGAAAATTTAATCAGGGACTTATCAACGCAGACAACTTGATCGGGAGTAAACAAGGCTGCAAAACGTTCGTTGAAGTGGTTTATGAGGGGCCGAATTTTATAGAGCCGGTCGTATTCAGGGTCCCCACGTGGACGACAAAGTTCATTGTCGTTGAAGTGCATGAACCGCAAAATCTGCTCGTATCGTGCCCTGGACATGGAGGCAGAGAACACGGGCATGTGGTCAATTGGGTGCGTGGACCAATAAGCACGCAATGACGGAAATTTATGTGTGCCCATGTTGAGGGAAAGGCCCAGAAAGGTCTTAAATTCGGAAACCGTAATTGGTTTCCAATTTCTGGCAATTTTAGGCAACTGGGGGTTAGCGGCGATAAATTGACCAGCATATAAATTACTCTGGTCCACAATAAATCTATAGAGATCTTCCGTGAAAAACAGCGAATAAAAATCGATTGGCATAAAATCAGCTGTTTCCACCTGAATACCGGGTTGGGCAGTGAATGGGGGAAGTACGGGTTCTGCAGAAGTGGTGGGGACCCAATCAGGATAGGCGAATTCTGCAGGAAGGGCAGTATGGGCACGACGGGCCTGCCTTTGTCTTCTTGGTGGCAGCGGGACACTACTTGTGCTTGCCACCTCGCCAGCTTGAACTGCACTTATGGGACTCGCCACGTCACCAAGTGTTACTGCAGTGCTGGATGTACGTCCAGGCTGTACTAGGCCGCTGGTGCTTGCCAGTTCACCAGAAGGAATAGCGGCGCTAGTACTACTCTGCTCCATGATACGAGAGACCTGCGGTTCTTGCTCCTCAACAACCTCAGAAGATCGGGATCGGGTACGCCTGACCTTAGCAGGGACCTCAACTTCGTCGTCAGAGCTATCTGACGTGGGGCCGCTGACGTCACTGTCTTCTACGGGAAGATATTCTGAGCCTGAATCTGACAGATACGTGACCTCCTCTTCACTATCTGTCATGCTCAGAATCTCGTAGGCCTCTTTACTAGTGTACCTTCGTCTTGCCATTTTGGGCTCTAAATTTAGGGGTACACTAGTAATATTCACAGGAAAAAAAGCACCTGACTGTCGTCAGCAAATATATCAAACGCTACAAAAAAACTGTTAGCGATCGCAGGGATCAGGCCTGTCTCTGCGAACGCTGCAGTTATGTGTGTTGTGTTTGGTAAGTGACAGTGATCGATCGATACTGCACTTGGGTGGGCTGGGCTGGGCAGAGGGGCTAAACGCAGGCGCTAGCAGGTATCTGGGCTGATCCCGATAACACTGCGTTTTTGGGAACCCTAAACCGCTGGGGATGCTAGTATAGATCTGATCAGATACTATACCACTAAGGGGGGTGTATGCTTTGCGCGTGGGTGTTAGCGTTACTGGCACTAACCTAACACTGCCTGGGGCGACGCAGACCCTCTCTGGCGCTAAAACCTAATTGATCTCACCCGCCGGGCGATCAGGGGGGTTAAACCTTTATTGGGTTATATACGGCGGGTGCCCTGATGCTATAAAAAGCAAACTAATCAACCAGCGTCACCCGTAACCTTTATATGGTGATCACTGGTGAAAGGGTTAACTAGGGGCAATCAGGGGGTTAAAACCTTTATTAGGTTAAATATGGGGGTACCTGACACCAATAAAAACCTGCGGCGAACCTAAAAAAAAAATAACTGCCTATCTAAAACACCAGCGACACGAATACAGCGATCGGAAAAACAATCGCTTAGTGACGCTGAAGTTAGGGGGTGAAAGGGTTACCTGGGGGGTGATCAAGGGGTTAAACCTTTATTAGGGGGGGTTAGGGGGCTACCCTGGACCTAAAGGGGCCTAATCCTAACTGCCTTGCAACTTTTTACAATCACAGATGACACTAAATGCAGTGATCAGTAAAATAAATGATCACTGCAATCAGTGACACTGTGATTGGGGGCTTTGGGGTGACCTGGGGGGTGATCTGGGGGTGACTGGGGGGTGATTTGTGTGCCTATGTGTACCTACGTGTCAGTGGACTGTTGGAGCACTAACCTCTGTCTTCACTCCTCGGCGCCGGGAACGAAAAGACCGCGGCGAGGGAGATGACATCACTTCCTCCAGCCTGTGTTTACATCACATGGCGGAGGAAGCAATTTCATTGGCCGGGAGCGATCGCGAGGGGGGGGCGGAATCGAGCGGCCGCCCCCTCATGCCTGATCGCTCCCGAACACTTAACGGCCACTCACTGCAGTGAAGGGGGGTCCGGATGGACCCCCCAACTGCACAAAGGCGATCACGTAGATCTACGTGATTCTGCCTGTCCGTGCCATTCTGCCGACGTAAATCGGCGGTGGGCGGTCGTTAAGTGGTTAAAAGACTTTTTTTCTTTCAAAAATGACATTTTTTGCAGGGACAGTTCTAAGCACGGGAAACATGCGCCACTTCACATGCATATCATACACACCCCCCAGGTACGAAATTTAAAGGAATATTTCACTTTTATTTTTTCATTTTAAGCATTATTAAAATCACTGCTCCCGAAAAAACGTCCGTTTTTAAAACTTCTTTTTGCATTGATACATGTCCCCTGGGGCAGGACCCCGGTCCCCAAACACTTTTTAGGACAATAACTTGCATATTAGCCTTTATAATTAACACTTTAGATTTCTCCCATAGATTTTTCGAATTTGCCGCGAACACCCCAATTTGTTCGCTGTTCGGCGAACGGGCGAACAGGCAATGTTCGACTCGAACTCCAAGCTCATCCCTACTCCTAAACGTCCGTTTACCAGCAGCAGTGTACATGAGGCCTGAAGCATGTCAGTCTCTTATAATGTGGAAGCTCTTTCATAATACAGTGGTGATAAAATCAGCTTTTGGGTGGTATGGGGTTCAAACCATAGGGACAACAAGATTCTGAAGTGGGCTGCAGTTCTACGTATAGCTCTACAGATACATTTATTTAGTACTATCAGTTTTTCCATGTATTTTTATGTTTTGGATAATGGTTTTGATATTACCCTCTATTTATAATGTTTACATTTATAATCTGCAACTATTCTGCTTTTTAGTATAGGTATTCATTAGAATATGCACAGAACTCAATGATAAAATCCTAATATTATATTTTATTTAGTTCCTAGCTGACCCACATGTCTAATACTTTCATACCACAGCCCTTTCCACCCTACTACTAACACTATCCTACACAGTGAATGTTCTTTTCCCGTTATGCCCCCAAGTCTTGTACATAAATGGAAGCTTTATAACTGTTTCACTTTCATGTCTTTACAGGCCACTTTCAGACCAAGCCAAACGTTTTACTTTGCTTGAAGTAATAAAACTCCCTTCGTAAGGCATGCACAAATAATATGGAGCTTAATACTTCATAATTTTCCCATAACTACATGTCACAGGACATGGAGATATAGTAAGTGTTTATTGTGGAGTTAGCAGTAAATAGAAGCATCAAGAAGTCAAATTGATTTTAAACTTAAAGCGGAGGTCCACCCAGAAAAATTATTTACATTAAAAATCCTATAAAAAAAATAAAAAAATTAATAGAAAAAATATATTTTTTAATACTCACCCGAAATGCCCGTTGCTATGCGGAAGTCCCCTAATCTGCCTCCAATGTGCCTCTTCTAATCCGCGGCGGGTTTCTTTCTGCTTCCTCTTCTTGTGAATGGGGTGCGCTGCCTTCTGGGAACTGTGTGTATCCCAGAAGGCAAGCCGCCCATTCACAAAGTGCCGTGCGAGTGGCGCATGCGCAGTAGGAAACGGGCAGTGAAGCCGTAAGGCTTCACTGCCTGTTTCCCTTAGTCAGGATGGAGGAGCCGGGACCTGCCAGCAGCGATCGATCGCCGTGGCGGGACCGACATCGCGGGTGAGTAGGACAGGTAAGTGTTCTTATTAAAAGTCAGCAGCTACACTGTTAGTAGCTGCTGACTTTAAAAAAAAAAAAAATCTGGCTGCACCTCCGCTTTAAGAAGGAAACAATCAAATGACAAGGACTGGGAAGTAAGAGCATTAAAAAAGTTTTGATATGAAAAAACTTGATCTGAATATTAAATAGTTAAAGTAATACTAAAGCTTTGTGGTTTTTAAAAAACAAAAACAAACATGTCATACTTACCTCCACTGTGCAGTTCGTTTTGCACAGAGTGGCCCCGATCCTCCTGTTCTGGGGTCAAACGGCAGCTCCTCCCTGCAATATCTAACCCCCTCAGTGAGCTCTCTCCCGAGGGGGTTACCTTGCGAGCGCGCTCCCGTGTCATACACTCTGTGTCCATAGCCGCCGAGTGTATGACTCGCCCCCGCCCCCCGGCGGCCGTGTCATTGGATTTTGTTAGCAGCGGGAGCCAATGGCTGCGCTGCTATCAATCTATCCAATCAACGCCAAGACTCTGTGGAGAAGAGGACGCTGGGGACGCGCACAGCAGGTGAACGGGCACAGGTAAGTAAAACGGGGGGGCTGGGGGGTCCGTGTTTGCCAGGTGTTTTTTCACCTTAATGCGATGCATTAAGGTGAAAAAACACAAACCTTTACAACCCCTTTAATGAAAGAATATTAGATAGATGATACAATAATGTAGACTAGATGTGTTTTTGTTTGTTTTTGTGAATACGAAAACGTCACACTTATATGAGCATGTTGGACATTCCATTCCAATACTATGGACATTGATTTGGAGTTGCACCTCCATCACTTTACAGCTATAACAGCATTCACTCCTCTAAGAACGTCTTCCATATTATTTTGGAGTGTCTGTAGTAATGGACACCCATCGAACCACAATAATAATTGTGAGATCAGGGACTGATTTTGGGTGAGAAGACCTGACTAATTCATCCTAAAAGTGGCCAAAGGGATCAGACTGGAGCACCATTCATGTCTGTATTCACTTTCAGACACCATACTTACTGCAAAGCCAATGTCACACTGGTGACTCGGTCACTAGTGCAGTGAATAACAAGGTGCAGCTGCTACACTACCCAACTGAAGTTACTCCCGCGCCACAGAATCTCAAGAGATCAACAATAGTGTGATAACAAAGTGACACCATAAAAGATAGTAAGTGGATGTTTAGCGATTCAGTGATATCAGGCAAAGCCAGTCAAAAATTAATGTCTGAAAAGTGATTGCAGTATATCAGATGCAGTGGAAAAGTAAAACAGAATCTCGCGCCTACTAAAATAATGAATAAGAAATATATTAAAGCTGCTCCCCAAAATTCCAATGGTTAGAACAAATGTGAAAAAATATAATATATATAACCTATATACTTGTGGAGGCGCTGCGTAAAATCACTAATGGTGAATTACATTTAGTAAAAACATACTACTAAGTAAATAAAGATAGTGAACCAAACACCAGCCTGCCTATACACACTAAAATGAATTGTGGTGTATTGGATATTGCTATACCAAATAAGTGCAATGGTGCACTGAATGAAGTGAGATATAGACCTGTAAAGCAATACAAAACAACATGTGCCCCTAAACATAAAGTGAAAACTTTGATTGGAGGTGAGTGCACATCAATAATCACCATTAGTGATTTTACGCAGCGCCTCCACAAGTATATAGGTTATATATATTATATAATGTCGCGAGACAATGGCCGGTTCAAACAAAATCATCTGACATTCGGTCCATGTGTATGTGGGTCTGTCTGACAGAATCCAGCGGGATTGCACGAAAAAAAAACTGTTAGTGTGTACCTGGTTTAAGGGCTAACTCACACCGGCCTCTGCGATACAGCACAGTGCCTTGTGTACAGTGCAACGGGATCACTGCAATGCCGATGTGCCGATCGTAGCGCATTACACTGTTCACTTTTTAAAAAAAAGCAACTTGGTGGGAACCCACCAGCACTACCCATCAGCAGTACTCACCAGCAGTACCAGCCAGCAGTACCCACCAGCAGTACCAGCCAGCAGTACCCACCAGCAGTACCAGCCAGCAGTTCCAGCCAGCAGTACCAGTCAGCAGTACCAGCCAGCAATACCCACCAGCAGTACCCGCCAGCAGTACCCGTCAGCAGTATCAGCCAGCAGTACTCACCAGCAGTACCAGCCAGCAGTACTCACCAGCAGTACCAGCCAGCAGGACCCTCCAGCAGTACCAGCTAGCAGTACCCACCAGCAGTACCAGCCAGCAATACCAGTCAGCAGTACCTACCAGCAGTACCCGCCAGCAGTACCAGCCAGCAGGACCCACCAGCTGTACCCACCAGCAGTACCAGCCCTGAAGGACAGCCAGCAGCAGCCACCAGCCATACCCTCCTGGGGGACAGTAGCAGCCAGTGATACCTATAGGAATCCTGAGGAAGATTGAGGTCAGTTGAGGTGCAGGTGCCGCAGTGCATCAGTGTGAAAGCATCCTTATGCCCTTTTCACACGATAAGTCCGATCGGGTCCGCCTGTCTGTTTTTCAGGAGGACCCAATCGGACCCTCCATTCACCTCTTTAGAGTGGCAAATGTAAACGGACATTTGTACATTTACACGCACCCATCTCCAATCCAATTAACGTAAAAAAACAGAAGGGGATCTGTCCCCTTCTGTCTGGGTGGATTGGAGGGCCCATAGAGTAGAGCGGGCTGTGTCTGTGTCTGCTCTGCTTGAAACGGGCCTGTCATCTGCCTGCTCTGCTCATTGTGGCCCGCAACCGGTTACTGAGCCGCTAAAGTGGCCCTCGCTCCTCAAAAGGTTGGATACCCCTACTTTAAGAGCCCATTCACACAGGGGCGTCTTTGGATCCGACTCCAAATCGCCCCAGGTCGCCCCTAGTCGCCTCAGGTCGCGCTGGCTGAAGAAATCAATGTAAGTTAATGGAGCCGTCTTTATGCACACTACTGCAGTCGCTCCGACTTCAAAAAAGATCCCTGTACTACTTCAATCCGACTCCTAGGCGACCTGTAACCATTCATTTCAATGGGAGTCGCCTATCACTGTCTTAATAGGAGCAACTCTCCAGGAAGAAAACATACATTTCCCAGGCAAACCTCTCCCTCCCCCCTCCCTCCCACAGAGCTGATTCTTGTTTGATTGGCCACTGGAATGTCTCCTGTCCTGCAGGCAACTTGGAGTTGCCTTGTAAGTAGCTCCAGGTCGTGCTGTGATTCATTCTCAAGTAGTGTCTGAGTTGCCTCATAAAATCGCGCTGGAAGTCTTGTTGCCCCTGTGTGAATGGTCACTAAACTCTGGTTTAAAAAACAAATCTGTTGAAGCTCATTACAAGGAGGCAGAAAAACACAATAAGAAATAGTTTAATGAAAAATAGATTAAAGGGCCATTAAAGTGTTACTAAACCCAGGACCCTGCACTCACTATATCTGGTCTCCCATAGTATACAGAACATGGAAATGCAATAGTTTTAGTAAATATAAACTGCAAAATACCTTTTCTCATCAGCAATTAGAGCAGTCTTGTGCCTTCTATCAGTGTCTGGTTAAAGCTTGTAGGAGGTGTTTTCATTCTCCCCTGATTGTCCTATGAGGCTGCAGTACCCCTGGCCTTCTATCTGGACAGTGCTGATTGGCCATGTGCTAAACACATGCACTCTCCCAAGGAAAAAAAATCTATCTAGCAATCCACACCAAACTGAGCATGTGCAGAGTGCCCACGGGGCTCTGTCCTATCAGGAGATGGACTGTGGACTATGGAAGAAGGGCAGGATCAGAGAAGATAGGATCAAATAGCCTTTTCACACAATGCAAAGGATTCCACAGTGAGTATAAAGCATGCTTTACTGCAGATTGATTTCACTGTTGTGGGTTTAGTCAGTGCCGATCCTGACCTCCCTGGGGCCCTAAGCAAAATTCTGCTAAGGGGCCCTCTACGGTGGAAAAAAATGGGTGTGGTTTACGCGGAATAGTTGGCGTGGCTCGGAGGGGTGTGGTTAGAGATGAATGAGGGATGGAGGGAGAAAGAGAGAAATAAAGAGGGAGAGAAAGAGGGAGAAAGAAAGAGAGAGAGAAAGAAAGAAAGAAAGAAAGAAAGAAAGAAAGAAAGAAAGAAAGAAAGAAAGAAAGAAAGAAAAAGGAGGGACAGCAGGCCCAGATCCTACACCACAATAGAAATATGTGTATTCCAGAAAGTTTAACAAATCAGCAGATAAAGATACTCCAAACACCTGGTGTTAGCGCTTCAATCATCCCGCCCCATGGTTGTTATGGTGTCAGGATGATTGAAGCGCATTATTTCTATTATTACATTGTAATATAAAATGAAATTATTCAACTTACCATAATGCAGAATCAGTGGAAGCCCTGAGTCCCTCCTTACACCAGGCCTTCCCAGCGGAGTCCCTCCTTACACCAGGCCTTCCCAGCGGAGTCCCTCCTTACACCAGGCCTTCCCAGCGGAGTCTCTCCTTACACCAGGCCTTCCCAGTGGAGTCACTCCTTACACCAGGCCTTCCCAGCGGAGTCCCTCCTTACACCAGGCCTTCCCAGCGGAGTCCCTCCTTACACCAGGCCTTCCCAGCGGAGTCCCTCCTTACACCAGGCCTTCCCAGCGGAGTCTCTCTTTACACCAGGCCTTCCCAGCGGAGTCCCTCCTTACACCAGGCCTTCCCAGCGGAGTCCCTCCTTACACCAGCCCTTCCCAGTGGAGTCCAGCCTTACACCAGGCATTCCCAGCGGAGTCCCCCCTTACACCAGCCCTTCCCAGCGGAGTCCCCCCTTACACCAGGCATTCCCAGCGGTGTCCCCCCTTACACCAGGTATTCCCAGCGGAGTCCCCACTTACACCAGGCATTCCCAGCGGAGTCCCCCTTACACCAGGCATTCCTTACATCAGGTGTGATGCCCCAGCAGCAGAGACTTTCTCTGCCGCCATTACAGTTCAGAATGGACAATGGAGGAGCCGGCCGGGTGGTTGCCAATAGGAATTAAGCTGCAGCGGCGCCGCCCACCCCCGCCCCTTCCCACATCCTTTCACTCACAGACAGACATCAGCGGGGCGGGAGGTGGGCGGTGCCACAGCTCAATTCCTATTGGCAGCCACCCTCCTCTTGGTCTACATGAAAATGGCGGCCGGCGGAGACATTGTCTCCGCCCGGCCCGTGGACCTCTAGCGGCGGTGGCGGCGGTGAAGATTCGGGGGCCCCGAGTGATTACTCGGGGCCCTACGCAGCTTGCGTAGCAAGCGTATAGGGCGGATCGGCCCTGGGTTTAGTAACACTTTGAGTAATGGATGTGCATAAATTCTTTTTGGAGAATAATTAAATTATCCAGCCCAAAAATTGAATAACCCTAGTCCTTGTCCAGAATAAAAAAAAAAGAAAAGCTGTGTTTGACCTAGCACTGTCTTCACAACAGCATGCACCTTACTTGGCGAAATAGCCTATGCTTACAAACTGAAAAACAAATAAAGTGCTGTTTAAAGGCAGTAAAGGTGAAATTTTATTTTTTTATGCATTTATAGCCCAGATTCAAAATATTTTTCAGTTTGCTATTTAGAAAGATACAGAAAAAATAAGCGATAGTTTTTTCTGTAAAGTTCTCTTTTGTCACTGCTGAGGCATTGAATAGGAATGTTATAAAATGAGAAAAACAGCACGATGCATTCACACAAAGGCAACTTCAAAATTGTGGCTCAGTTGTGAGTAGGATTATAAATATTTAAGTGATGATGAAACAGATTGGGCAATGTACTATATATATATATATTTCTGGCAGTAAGTAAGTAGATATCACCCAGAATGTAACTCTCTGGAATGTTTCTTTATTAATAATCTTCGTATTTTGGCCCACTACAAAACGTCTGCTTTATAAACCATTGTTAGGTTGTGTCCCGGCAGAAACTTGAGATGGACTGATTATTTTTACAATTTTACAGGGGCCAGGTACAGACATAAACAGGTCCTGTTACAGTTAATACAAGGATCTGACAGCTTGACGTGTTTTTATTGGCACTTTTCCTCAAAGCAGGGAGCTTCATTTTGTTGAAGAATGTAATAGATTAGTCTATTAATGCATTACTCATTTCAACAAAATATGTCTTATCACCCCAGCAACAATAAACCTTAAAGCGATATTGTGATATTACAAAATTACAAAGCACTATTACAAAAATGTAATATATTGCAGCTTACCAATCATTAGTTGTGGTAGCAGCCATAGTTTTATTTTTTTAGGCTGTGTTCCCTCTGTTTTCACTGGCCAGTAACACACAGGGTTGCTACCTTTTCTTCAAGCCAAACCCAAACACTTTAGCGGCACACAGCAATTTTTTTGTAGTATACACTTGTAGCGGCCTCACCCCTCTCAACCCTTCTTCTTCTCGGCTTGTTGTCTGGTCTAGGGGGATCAGGGAGGAGGGGTGCGGTACACTACGGCCTATGTCCTCTTATGTGTAGAGGTGAAAGCCAACACCTGTTTACCTTCTGGTCGTGTGTATAACCCAGAGCCAAGTCCGTTCTGCAGATGACCCCCCTTTGTTCCCAGTAACTGGAGTTCCACACCACTGAAAAGGTCCAACTCTTATTTATTCTCTGACAGCAATAAATCGTCCTTTAACAGCAGACATGTTGTTGCCCAAAGAACAGTTCAGTATAAGTGGGGAGTAGGTCAAGGCACAATCCTCAAATAGAACTAACCATTGTAGTGTCACCAACGGTTATGGCGCACAGCCGCTTCCGCCGACCGTGTAGAACAGGAACAGAATTACCTTCGCTAAATGCAGCCCCTGTCAGAGGGAAGACATCCTTCCAAGAGATTTACCAGAGGCCCGGCCGTCACCGGCAAATGCTGCACCAGACTGTTCGGAGAGGTTACGCTCCCTGGCCTCCTCGTCTCAGGTTCGGGCGCCCAACACCTTAGGGCCCCTCGGACTCTTCCACCCCTGCGGAACCCAGTCGAAGGTACTGGGCCCCGGCCCTCCTCCGTAGTACCTCACCCCAGGCTGAAGGTGTCTGGGATGGACTCCATCTCCCACTCCGGCCAGGTCAAGGGCACCTGGGCCCGGAACTCCGGAACACCAGCACCCAGGCTGAAGGTGCCTGGGCGCGGCTGTGACCTCCGACTCTGAAACTCGTGTTGAAGGTGTCTCTCCCCTTTATCTCCTCTCCCGACAGGCACAGCGGGTTCCCCGCCCCGCTGCACGGCTGCCGAAACAGGACTAAAAGGGAACAGCGCTGCAGTGATGGTTCAACCCCGGCCCAGGGTGACAGCGCCACCCACAGGCCGCAGGGAACTACACACCACTGGAGTCCTCCACGAACAAAAAGGGTCCCAAATTCCCTAACAATCAGTGTATCTGGGTCATACTACCACCCAGATGCTCCCCCTAAATGTAAATACCTGCTACACTCTCCCCCTGGTGATTTGACACTGGTCCCCAGTGTCTGGTGCAAACCCATGTCTCCCAAAGAGTGGTAACATAAGTTCAACCCAGAGACCAAAATACACATAGAACCAAACCTTACAAACTAACCATGAATTGTGCTAGGACCTAAAATGGGAAAGGGAAAACAAGAATATAAAACAATGAACTCTCATCAAATATACTTTAGATATTTTACACATTTACATCCCCCTCCCTCTCTGCTATCTAAGGACCACCCCATTCTCAGCAGCCTTGATAGATGAATCTCCTGCAGAGGGGAAAGAAAACATACATCCTATCACAATGTGTGTTTCTTGGAATGAATGGGTCTATCCGAAAAGATACCCATTCGCTCCAATAAGTATGGTGCAAGTGAAAAAAAAAAAAACAGTCGTTTCGCAGCACCACCACCTGGTGGTAGTGCCGCGGTAAAGACACTTGGTCAAATCCAGATGAAACTTTACTTCTCTGTGCTGTGGCCCTATGCTGGCTTCACCCCAAAGTCTCTATGTTCCTTGTTGTGAGAGAAGAGGGAGAACAAACAACAGCAACAGCTCCCATTTCTCCAAAGAGCAAAACACCCATATGACTAGGGCACAGTCCCTGGGTTCCGGGAAAGGCACTCCGGAAAGTCCAGCAATGAAAAAAAAATCACAAAGGAGTCACTTCCTCCTAGAGGTAAAACTTTGGGTGTGGCAGGAACAGGGGCTTTAAGTGCTTATCAACGGACTCCACATTATACTCAATGGCCTCTCCATCCTTCCGACAGATAAGCACCCTGTCTGCATGGATATGCCGACCCAGCATCCACTCCGCCTTACAGTCTCTGAACTTCCTAGAAGCTGTAGGTGAGCACGAGAGGTATCTGCGAGCGTGGGGCACCTTAAGTTGTGTCCAGATGAATTCATCGTACCACCGCTGCCGCAAGACCTCCACCTCATAGAGCAAGTCTCTGGGTAAATACGGGTATTCCCACCCATATTCACGGACAACCTTCTGGCAAAAGAGTCGCTTCAGCTTAGCCAAAGGTGGCATTGTGGCACGATCTCCTTCTCCAGGCAGAACAATGGATTCAGGGTGATTTGGGCTTAGGAGCCCGCAGTGATGCGTGTTGCACTCCCGCAACAGGAGCGGATGAAACAGCAGGCGATTCAGGGGGTGGAAAGGCAGGCAGGGGACCAGATTCCCCCCAGGCTCCGTGGCCTCCACCCGGGATGCACTATCCCCAACAGACATGGGTGGGTCCCTTGTTGCTCAGGACGAGAGTAGCGGCATCTTGTCCCAACCTTTCCGGTGGAAGATCTCGTCAATTTCCCCGTCATCACCGGCATCAGATAACGATTCTAGGTCGGAGGTGTCATAGAACTCTGCGGGCAGGTAATTCCCAGTGGACACGGAATCACCCCCCTGAACGGGCTCCATCAACTGTGGACTCCCGACACCTCCAACCACACACACAGTCCCAACCCCTGGCTCACCTGGGCCTTTAGCAGAACAGGGATGTCCAGGGCTCTTCCCTCCAGATCCATCCAGGCCAGACAAGCGACGGGGCGAAGCTCTTCCACGACCACAGGATGCCTTTACCAGGCCAACTTTCCTCTTTGGCGGGGGGAGCAGGGAGCTTGTGGTGACCGAGGCAGCATCCTCGGATTTCTCTTTCTCAGTCTCCGCTGGGGCCTTCTCCTCGCCCCGGTCAGTGCGCACAGAAATGTCCGCATAGGCTCTGATCTCTCCCTCCGAAGTGGCGGTGCCTGTCAGGCAGTTGAGGTGAAAGGCGCGAGGCCTTTCTGTGGATGGCTCCACCTCAAAGAAGAACTCTTGCAGTCCTCACATCGCCCGAACGGCTTCAAGTGGACCACCAGTCCCAAACAGCCGGGACAGATCACACTGAGGGCCTCTATGTCTCTGCATGTGTACAGAGCCAAACGTCCTCGGGGCCTTAGTCTTATTCCTGTGTCTGTGATCGGAGCAGCAAAGGAAGTCATTCTCATGGTGGAAGGAACCGGAATCCACGGGGCACTTGAGGTCATTCCGACTGTCTGCTGCTCCATTGCGCACTGACCAATTTGCGCCGGAATCTCCACGTGTGTCCTTCCACATGGCCAGACTCCTCCCATACTCTGCACTTGTTCACAGGCTTTCTCTTCTCTGCGCCCACGAACTGCGCAGCTATGGTGTGCCAACATGGCCGACCTCTCCGGGCAGCAAAGTTCAAATGTAGACATTCTCAGCTCCATCTGTATAACACACATCCCGGACGAGCCCCCACATGTAGCGGCCTCACCCCTTCTTCTTCTCGGCTTGTTGTCTGGTCTAGGGGGATCAGGGAGGAGGGGTGCGGTACACTACGGCCTATGTCCTCTTATGTGTAGAGGTGAAAGCCAACACCTGTTTACCTTTGGGTCGTGTGTATAACCCAGAGCCAAGTCTGTTCTGTAGATGACCCCCCTTTGCTCCCAGTAACTGAAGTTCCACACCACTGAAAAGGTCCAACTCTTATTTATTCTCTGAAAGCAATAAATCGTCCTTTAACAGCAGACAGGTTGTGACCCAAAGAACAGTTCAGTATAAGTGGGGAGTAGGTCAAGGCACAATCCTCAAATAGAACTAACCATTGTAGTGTCACCAACGGTTATGGCGCACAGCCGCTGCCGCCGACCGTGTAGAACAGGAACAGAATTACCTTCGCTAAATGCAGCCCCTGTCAGAGGGAAGACATCCTCCCAAGAGAGTTACCAGAGGCCCCGCCGTCACCGGCAAATGCTGCACCGGACTGTTCGGAGAGGTTACGCTCCCTGGCCTCCTCGTCTCAGATTCAGGTGCCCAACACCTTAGGGTCCTTCGGACTCTTCCACCCCTGCGGAACCCAGTCGAAGGTACTGGGCCCCGGCTGAAGGTGCCTGGGATGGACTTCATCTCCCGCTCCGGCCAGGTCAAGGGCACCTGGGCCCGGAACTCCGGAACACCGGCACCCAGGCTGAAGGTGCCTGGGCGCGGCTGTGACCTCCGACTCTGAACCTCGTGTTGAGGGCGTCTCTCCCCTTTATCTCCTCTCCCGACATGCACAGCGGGTTACCCGCCCCGCTGCACGGCTGCCGAAACAGGACAAAAAGGGCACAGTGCTGCAGTGTTGGTTCAACCCCGGCCCAGGGCGACAGCGCCACCCACAGGCCGCAGGGAACTACACACCACTGGAGTCCTCCACGAACAAAAAGGGTCCCAAATTCCCTAACAATCAGTGCATCTGGGTCATACTACCACCCAGATGCTCCCCCTAAATTTAAATACCCGCTACACACTATATTATTAGTAAAAGACCTGGGACACCTTTGGGTGTGCCAAAGAGAGTAATAATGTGGCAGGATGGAAGGGGGCGGGGGGGCATGGGGGGGAGTTGTTGGTAGTATAAATAGGAGGGGCTGCAAGGGGAGGGGTGACCTAGGAAAGGAAGGTGGGGGGAATGGAAAGAGCGGATGCAGCAAAGATAGGTGGTAGGTTGGTGGAGTTGGGTGGAATTCAGACAAGGATGGGGAGGGAGGAAAGGGAGGAAAGGAATGGAATGAGACTTGCAGAGAGAAGGGACCTTGCTTTATAAGTTGAGAGATGCAGATGGAGGTGAAAAAGGAGGCAATGATCAGGGGAAGACCAGAGTTGGTGGTGAGGGGAAGGAAGAGGCTGAATGAATGAGAGAGCGGCAGTTCTGAAGTGAGATGTGGCATTGCTAGTAGGAGTGAAAGATCGAGCAGCATGTAATGGGAATGAAAGGCAGTTAGGTTTTGTTACAGTGGAGGTGGACCAAAGCATAGATGGATGAGGAGCAGGAGATGCTCGGGGAGCAGCCAAGTGAGAAGGGAAACAGTGCAGGGAGGTAAAGTGTAAACTGGAGGTGCCGATGGAGGGTGACAGCTGGGGGAAGTGAGCGGCCAAAGGGTCAGAGGAAGGGAGAGAGCTGGTGGTGGTGAGTGGCTGAAGGTGCAGAGGGGGTGGTTGTTATAGGGGGAATCCCGGTGAGATTAGAGCTGAATAATGTGTCCAAGTTTTATGTGGACTGAAACCCGGACACATGATTCAAAACCCAAATTGTCCGGGTGAATCCCGGACAGGTGGCAACCCTAGTAACACACCTCCTGTATTAGAGTGCCACCCCTCTGGATGAACAAGCACTGGGGACACATTTGGACAGCAGCATTTCTAAAATGAGGGAGGGGGAGTGCTACACTAGCATATTTAGATACACTAACAAACTGAAGCCATACTCCAGTTAACACTTTCTAAACAGTTACAGCAAACAGTTTTGTTCCTTTTGGGATAAAGGTTTTACATAAAAAAAGCTGATCATTGTAAGCACTCTTAGACAATTAGTGCCCATAGATCATTCAATTCAGTTGGTGGGGTTGCGCATATTGGTCAACTTTTGAAGTTCTGAATCTAAGTACCAAAATATCTTTTGAGTTTTAACATGTTAATGTTGGAAGAATAACAACATGTAATGTAAAGTACTGTGAACTATATAGTGTATGCATTACAGGCATACCCCGCTTTAAGTACACTCACTTTACATACACTCGCGAGTAAGGACATACCCCCGAGTGTATGTAAAGTGCCTTACAGACATTTTTCAGCCACAGTAGAAGGAGCTGAAGCTCCGAGAGCATAGCCTGCCCTGTTCCAGTGTGCCCCTGACACCCACACTACAGCCCCTGAGACCTCAACTACAGCTCCTGACACCCCCACTACAGCCCCTGACCCCCAATACACCCTAGAAGTGAAAAAAGGTATCGTTTCACTTTAAGTACATTTTCGTTTTACATACATGCTCTGGTCCCGTTGTGTACTTAAAAGTGGGGTATACCTGTATACCTTTCTATCCAGCAGGTGGCACTGCAGTATTATAGTGTGTTATATATGGTAAGGTAACCCGAGGATGTACCATCCTCATTGTGTTATATGCACTTGTTTGCTGTTCTCTTCCTGTTCTATGATAAAAGGCATGTAATATATTTCTCCATAAAAGTAAATTTGTTTGCTGTATCCAAGAAGCTTTCATAGCATGATTTCAATACTCAGCTAATAGGTTTCGGGCCCAGGTACCCAGGCATTGGAGAGGATATTACAGGCACCCAGAAGCACCCAGAGGCACTGGGAAGAATACTCAGTGAGTACAACAAGTCATTGAATACTGTATACAAGCTACTGAAACATGGAAAGCAGTTCAGATGTGAAGTTTGCAATTGCAAAGCTGAACAATGCCAATTACCAGCTACGGAAGTTTAAACTGGAAGTGTTTCTCAGTAAGGATGACTTGTGGCAAGTGTTGAATACAGACAGACCCACAGACGGAGAGACGGAGGACTGGGATAGGAAGGACAGACAGGCAAAAGCAATTATATGCTTATTAGTGGAATATTACCAGCTTATCCACATAAGAACAGAGAAAATCGCCAAAGGTATGTCGACTTCATTACAGAAACTGCATGAGTGTTCAAGTCTAAACCGCAGACTGTTCTTGCTACAAAAGTTATACAAGATGAGACTAGAAGAAGGCCAGCAAATGAATGAAATTAATGCTATGCTAGAGATCATAGAGCAGCTAAGCGCCATCGGACATCAAAGATAACCATATTGTTTCCCTGCTCCTCTGCAGCCTTCCAGAGACATACTGCTCTCATTAACGTTCTAGAAACCAGACCCGAGCAGGAACTGACACTGGAATATGTCGAAGGGAAATTAGTTGATGAATATGACAGAAGGAAAGAAAATATGCACCGTGATGACAAAGCTCTTAAGATGTACAAAGGCATAAAGCAAAACAAAGAAAGCATAGCTTGTTTTCGCTGTAAAAAGACTGGTCACTTAAAAAGGGACTGTTCTATTTGGAAAGCCGAGCAGCGAAAGCTAAAGCTATCCACAAAAGAATGCGTCAAATCAATCACAAAGGAAACCGCAGACACATGGAGTGGCACCTTTACAGTGACACAAAGCGGCAAGCCATGAGGCTGGTGCATAGACTCAGGTGCAACAAGCCACATGAATAGCGATGAGACCTTCTTCACAAACATTGATTACAGTGCAAAAGACAAAGTTTTCCTAGCAAACGGGAAAAGCATCACATCAGAAGGTAAAAGCCAGGGCTTCCTGAACTGCATTACACCACAAGGAGGTCACTCCAGTATCCCTGTAAAGAAAGTGCTGTATGTTCCAGAACTAGAAGACAGACTTCTATCAGTGAAAAGTCTTGCAAACAATGGTCTCACAGTTAAGTTCCAGAACAGATATCTACTGACTTACATTGATGACTATTCCAGATACACAACTACTTATCTGATGAAACACAAGAATGAAACATCAGAGAAACTTCAAGAGTTTTTTGCCACGTTTAGCAACAAATTCCAGCAGAAACCGGGACTAATACACACTGACAATGGAGGAGAATACATCAGCAAAGAAGTGGCCTCATATCAGAAGAGACAGGGAATAGTACACCAGACAACCACACCATACACTCCTAAACAAAACGGTGTAGCATAAAGAAAAAATCGCACTCTTATAGAAATGGCCAGATGCATGTTGTCAGATGCCAACCTACTTCACAAGTACTGGGGAGAAGCAGCCATGACTGAAACCTACCTACAGAACAGACTACCATCAAAAGCCATTAAAAGAACTCCATTCGAAATGTGGCATGGATCAAAGCCTAGTATAGGACACATCAGAGTGTTTGGATGTAAAGCATATGCCTATATTCCAAGTGAAAAACAATACAAGATGGAGAACAGAGCCATAGTGGGCATTCTGTAGGCTACAGTGAGCACACTAAGGGTTACAGAATCCTACACCCAAAGACTGACAAAGTGACAATAAGCCGTAGCAGTGGCGTAGCGTGGGGGGTGTGAGGGGGGCCCAGGCCCCGGGCGCAACATTTGGGGGGGCGCAATCCCGCGCCGGTGTCACCCTAGCTCCATAAATATTTTTTTTTTGTGACCCCGCGCCGCTCCGGCCGCCATCTTTATTCTTAGGCCGGCCCCTGGCGCCCTGTGATTGGGCGAAAGGGGTCATGTGGCCTGTCCTTAATCGCGGGGCTGTCTTCTCCTCCTACTCCTCTCCGGCCCAGGTCACCGGGTCTGCGGCGTGGTGGCAGGCAGGCAAGGCAGTCTGTGGCCAGCCGCCGCCGCCATCATCATCATCATCTCCTCCTCCTCCCTCTCCGATCATGTCCCCGGCGCAGCAGCAGGCAGTCTGTGGCTGCCATCATCATCATCTCCTCCTCCTCTCCGGCCGGGTCTCCCGATCGTGTCCCCGTCAGGACAGGCAGTCCAGCGAGCAGGGTGACAGGCGGCAGAGCAGATGAAAGAAAAAAAAGGTAAGAGACTCACTCGGCCTGGGGGGAGTAGATATGGTCTGGGGAGAGGGAGCAGCCAGAAAGTTTGTGTATTGTGTATAATGTATTGTGTATAATGTATAGTGTATTGTGTATAATGTATTGTGTATAATGTATTGTGTATTGTGTATAATGTATTGTGTATTGTGTATAATGTATTGTGTATAGTTATAATGTATTGTGTATAATGTATTGTGTATAGTTATAATGTATTGTGTAGCGGTCAGTATGTAGAGTATTGTGTAGAGGTCAGTGTATTGTATTGTGTAGTGTATTGAATAGTGTATTGTGTAGCGGTCAGTATGTAGTGTATTGTGTAGCGGTCAGTATGTAGTGTATTGTGTAGCGGTCAGTATGTAGTGTATTGAATAGTGTATTGTGTAGCGGTCAGTATGTAGTGTATTGAATAGTGTATTGTGTAGCGGTCAGCATGTAGTGTATTGTATTGTGTAGCAGTCAGTATGTAGTGTATTGTGTAGCGGTCAGTATGTAGTGTAGTGTATTGTGTAGCGGTCAGTATGTAGTGTATTGTGTAGCGGTCAGTATGTAGTGTATTGAATAGTGTATTGTGTAGCGGTCAGTATGTAGTGTATTGTATTGTGTAGCAGTCAGTATGTAGTGTATTGTGTAGCGGTCAGTATGTAGTGTATTGTGTAGCGGTCAGTATGTAGTGTATTGTGTAGCGGTCAGTATGTAGTGTATTGAATAGTGTATTGTGTAGCGGTCAGTATGTAGTGTAGTGTATTGTGTAGCAGTCAGTATGTAGTGTATTGTGTAGCGGTCAGTATGTAGTGTATTGTGTATTGGTCTGTGGGTAGAGTATTGTGTAGCGGTCAGTGTATTGCATTGTGTAGCGGTCAGTATGTAGTGTATTGTGTAGCGGTAAGTATGTAGTGTATTGTGTAGCGGTCAGTATGTAGTGTATGTAGTGTATTAAGTAGTGGTCTGTGGGTAGTGTATAGTGTATTATGTAGTGGTCAGTATAGGAATCAGGTAGGTCAGTGTGTAGTGGGCGATGTAGGAATCAGGTAGGTTAGTATAGGAATCAGGTAGGTCAGTACTATTGAAGGAAGGGAAGGGACTTGGAGAGTGCGAAAAGTCCGCAGGTTAGGGGGGCGCAAATTACTTGCCTTGCCCCGGGTGCTGACAACCCACGCTACGCCCCTGAGCCGTAGTGTTTGTTTTGATGAGAGCCCATCACCAGAAACACAGATCCCTGCAAAGTGAATATGCCAAGCAGACCAGAAGAAAAGGTTGACCTATGCAGGAGCCAGAACAAAAAGTGGAACTCACAATGCCTAAATTAAGTTCCCTACAAGATCCTGCTAAACTGCCTGAAATCAGAAGATACACTCAGACTACAAAGGGGATACCACCCCACAAGCTGTCAAACATGGTCAGAATACACAGCATTATTGAACCAGCATCCTGGGAAGACATAAAAAAAACTACCAAAATGTGAAGCCAATAAATGGAGAAAAGAAGCAGAAGAAGAATTAAAGTCACTTCAAGAAAATAAAACCTGGACACTCACGGAGCTCCCTCCTAACCGCAAAACTATAGGAAGTAAGTGGACTTTCAGAGTAAAGTCAGACGCAGAAGGGAATGTCCACAAATACAAAGCCAGACTAGTTGCCAAGGGTTACTGCCAGAAATTTGGTTAAGACTACAATGAAACATTTGTTCCCATCCTAAAACACTCCATCATCAGAGCGCGTCTTAGCGTTGAAGCCAGGAGGGGCATGCAAGTAAACCACCTAGACCTTAAAACTGCTTTCCTATATGGAGACATTAAAGAAGACCTCTACATGGCGCAACCATTAGGGTTTGAGCAAGGAGACAACTTTGTGTGTAAACTTCAGAAGAGCATCTATGGTCTTAAGCAATCTGCAAGGATGTGGAATGAGAAAGTGAACTAAGTACTTACCAGAGAGGAATAGCAAGTAAGTAAAGCAAACCCATGTCTCTACTCCAGGAATCAAGAAGACAGATATGGATATACATCCTTATCTATGTTGATGACATTATCACCTGTTTTGAACAAGAAGGGGATTACAATCAGATAGTTCACAAGCTGAAAGAATATTTTGAAATCAAAGAACTTGGGAACATTAGCTACTATCTGTGAGTCCAAATAGACAAATAGAGAGAGAAGAATATGGAAGTTATCTTCTCAACCAATCTCAGAAAATCTCAGAAATCTTGGAACAATTCCTATGGAACCAGGCTCTAAAGAGCAATGAAGCAGAAAACTTGCTACCCAACAATGACATGTATCGCAGAGCAATCCGTAAGCTGCTATATGTTGCCACTGTGACAAGACTAGACATAGCCGCAGCAGTGGACATACTATGCAGGAAAGTCTCAGCTCCCTGTCAGCGTGACTGGATTGCAATGAAGAGAGTGATGTAGTACCTCAAAGGAACAATTCAGATGAAGGTACGGTAACCAGCAACACCAAATCCAAAACTGGTCGGAAATGTGGATGCTGATTGGGCCAGGGACTGCACATCCACAAGTGGATTAATCTTCCAGTATGGGGAAGGATCTATAAGTTGGTCTAGTCGAAAGCAAACAACTGACGCTCAATCTTCTACTGAAGCAGAGTACATTTCACCAGCACATGTTTGTCAAGAAGCAATATGGATTCATCAACTTTTTGTGGACATTGGGATACACATGTCAAAACCAATTTCCATTTTTGAAGACAACCAGGGATGTATAAAGTTTACACAATCAGAAAGGGTCAATCCTAGAACCAAGCACATCGACATCAAATATCACCTATTGAGGGACAATCAAGAGCAAGGTGTTACTCAATACTGCCCGTCAGTGGAGATGACTGCTGATGCACTCACCAAACCTTTGTTGAAGGAACATCATAGATATATCCAGAAGAAGCTGAATGTAATTTGACAAAGCACCTGCTGTTGAGAAGGGGTGTTGGAAGAACAACAACATGTAATGTAAAGTACTGTGAACTATATCGTGTATGCATTATACCTTTCTATCCAGCAGGTGGCACTGCAGTATTATAGTGTGTTATCTATAGTAAGGTAATCCGAGGAAGTACCATCCTTATTGTGTTATATGCACTTGTTGCTATTCTCTTCCTGTTCTATGATAAAAGGCATGTAATATATTTCTCCATAAAAGTAAAGCCATTTGCTGTATCCAAGAAGCTTCCATGCATGATTTCAATACTCAGCTAATAGTTAATGTATTTTTAAAAGTTGTTTTTTTCTTTTTAAATCTGCAGATTTTAATACCTGGTGATCCTGCCATGTAGGTTTCTGTTCAGGCTCTTCCTGTTATGGGGTGACACTTGTCTCCGAGCTCTGCTTTAGTGTTATCACCCTGTCAGATTTGCCCCCGATTGAGAGTGCAGCTACTCATTGTGCAGCTGTGGCCCACTGTTGCCACTATTAGAAAATTGGTACAGAGCAATGCTGTGCATCCGACACTGGAGCATGTGTTAAGACCATCAGCACTGAGATACAACAAAAAGTGAAAGCTGATTTCTGGGAAAAAAACATGGCAATTGTTTATGATACACTGCTATAGCATACAAATTGTCATCCAGTTGGAATTTAGATCTAGGCAGGTAATAGGGCCACCTACTGAAGGGTACATTTTGGCTGCTTCCTCAGGAACCAACCAAAATTTTCTCCATATACAGCCAGCTTAAAGCGTATCTTCACCCTCATGAAGGACAACCGTCATATCCACCCCTCCTCCTCTCCGTTAACTGATAAGTGCCGTGTTTTTTTTCTTTTTTTACCTCTTTATAGGTGAACAAGGTTCACCGTCCTTCCTTTGCCCATAAGGATATGCACGTCACATATCCCAGTAGCCAAAGCGCTTCATTTACAAAGGAGGAGGGGGCAGGCTGAGCGCCACATCATCAGGAGGCTAAACCAGGAAGAGCCAGCGGGCCTCTTGATGTCATAATCAGGATGGTGGTGCAGGACAGAAAGGTGGAAGAGAACCAAAGGATCTCAGTGAATCAACGCTGGTTTTTTTGGGTGGGTGAGTATTGATAATGGAGACAACAGACAAAAGTGGGACAAGTGAGGACCCTCTTTAACTGTTTATGGTGCTTTCCATCAGATGTGATCAGTATCTTCTGATCTAATTAAAGTAAACAATGTTATCTTACCCATATGTGCTTATGGGATCCTCATCTTTTACACTCATAATACCTAGAAATTAGGGATGAGCCGAACACCCCCCTGTTTGGTTCGCACCAGATCATGCGGAAAGGCAAAAAATTAGTTCGAACATGCGAACACCGTTAAAGTCTATGGGACACGAACATGAAAAATCAAAAGTGCTAATTTTAAAGGCTAATATGCAAGTTATTGTCATAAAAAGTGTTTGGGGACCTGGGTCCTGCCCCAGGGGACATGTATCAATGCAAAAAAAAGTTTTAAAAACGGCAGTTTTTTGGGGAGCAGTGATTTTAATAATGCTTAAAGTGAAACAATAAAAGTGAAATATTCCTTTAAATTTCGTATTTGGGGGCTGTCTAAAGTATGCCTGTAAAGTCGCGCATGTTTCCCTTGTTTGGAATTGTCCCTGCACAAAATGTAATTTCCGAAGGAAAAAAAGTCGGCTACCCGGCAATACAGATCAAAGTCATTGAAAAAAATGTCAGGGGTCCCCCCCCACAGTCCATTACCAGGCCCTTTGGGTCTGGTATGAATATTAAGGGAAACCCCGAACCCCCCAAAAAAACGTGGGGGCCCCCCCAAATTCCATATCAGGCCCTTCAGGTTTGGTATGAAAAAATTAAGGGGAACCCCACACCAAATTAAAAAAAAAATGGTGTGGGGTCCCCCCCAAAAATCCATACCAGACCCTTCAGGTCTGGTATGGATTTTAAGGGGAACTCCACACCAAAATGTAAAAAAAAATTGCGTGGGGCCACCCCGAAAATCCATACCAGACCCTTACCTGAGCACGCAACCTGGCAGGCCGCAGGAAAAGAGGGGGGACGAGAGAGCGCCCCCCCTCCTGAACCGTACCAGGCCACATGCCCTTAACATGGGGAGGCTGTCCCCATGTTGATGAGGACAAGAGCCTGATCCCTACAACCTGTATACAGTGAACATACAATCTAACAATAATCTGGAAACATTGTGCAATAACTATAACTTAATATAGTGACAAAAAAATATACATAGTGGCAAAAAATAAATAAATTATATAATGTATGGTATGATATGATAAACCGACACATTAATCGAGTTTGACCCCAAAGGAATAACGGTTAATCATATAAATGTCCATATAAGAGTCCATATAAATTCTGAACATAAATGAATTGCAATGCAAATTGGAAGAAGGGTGAACTCCTAAATTGCACCAAAAAAATGCACACGTGCACCACCACCAAAATAATGTGCTTACCAGAGGCAAGCTATTGGAATGCCAAACTATGAATCACTCGCTTCTTTGCAGTAGATGGATATCCAATAGTGATGAGCCGAACACCCCCCTGTTCGGTTCGCACCAGAACCCGCGAACGGACCGAAAGTTCGAACGAACATTAGAACCCTATTAAATAGAATGGATGCGAACGTTCGAATTCTAAAGTGCTAATTATAACAACTATTATGCATGTTATTGTCCTAAAAAGGGTTTGGGAACCCGGGTTCTGCACCAGGGGACATGTATCAATGCAAAAAGAAGTTTTAAAAACGGTCGTTTTTCGGGAGCAGTCATTTTAATGATGCATAAAGTGAAAAAAAAAAAGTCAAATATTCCTTTAAATATCGTACCTGGGGGGTGTCTAAAGTATGCCTGTGAAGTGCCACGTGTTTCCCGTGTTTAGAACTGTCCCTGCACAAAATGACACTTCTAAAGGAAAAAAAAGCCATTTAAAACTGCTTGCGGCTTTAATGTAATGTCTGGTCCCGGTAATATGGATGAAATTCTTTAAGAAAAATGGCATAGCTACCCCATGACCCCCCCCCCCTACCCCAGCCCATTACCAGCCCCTTTGGGTCTTGTATGGATATTAAGGGGAACCCCGCACATAAAATAAAAAAGGCCCTATATACTCTGAACAGCCCTATACAGGCGGTGCATACAAGACAGGGACTGTAGGTTTGTTCTTATGTAGAATCTGTTTGTAATTTTGAACAGGTACATTGTTGAAGTGTAGCTCCAGACCAAAAATCTATTTTTAAACTTTTTGGAAAACATAGGTAAGGGTTATCACCCCTGTAACATTTGTTTTGCTGTCTGTGCCCCTGTTCAGAACATTTCACCTCACTTTCCGTCCCAATGACAACTGTTTTTGAAATGTGGTGTTTTTCTTGAAACAAGGATTGCTGATAAAGCATCAGTACAGAGGAGACACCTTTCTCCCATATTTATTCTTACAGGAGAGAATTTTCCTTCCTAGTGGTAGATTTCCTCTCACTTCCTGTTGTCTTCTTGCGTTTGCAAGTAGGAGTCGTTTGTAAGTTGGATGTTTGAAAGTAGGGACCTGCCGTATATACTCTGCAGAAATAGGCCCCTTAGTTGTTGGTGTTGGCACAACACTGTAAGCACTCACAGTTACTCTTGGTTGGTGCTGGAACGCCCTGCTGTCAACTATTATATCAGGAATTTTAATTACATATAATTGTTGAACAGTGGTAGTAAAAATTGGGCCTTTGATGGTGGTGCTGGTGCCACAACACTGTAAGCCCTGACAGTTACTCTTGGTGGGTGCAGCAATGGGCCCTGCTGTGAATTATTAGATCAAGAATTGTAATTACATGCCCCTGTTGAACAGGGGCTGAAAAATTGGGCCTTAGGCACTGGTGGCACAACACTGCAACCCCTCACAGATACTGTACTTGGAGCACAGCAATGAGCCCTGTTGCAAAGTATTGCTTCAAAAATTGTAATGACACGCCCCTGTTAAACAGGGGCTGAAAAATTGGGCCTTAGGCACTGGTGGCACAACACTGCAACTCCTCACAGATACTGTACTTGGAGTACAGCAATGAGCCCTGTTGCAAAGTATTGCTTCAAAAATTGTAATTACACGCCCCTGTTAAACAGGGGCTGAAAATTGGGCGTTAGGCACTGGTGGCGGCACCCATAAACAAAAATGATCTTCCAAGCTATCATCATCAATCGTATCATTGAGGACTCGGAGGAGGAGGATAGCCAGTCAACATAACAGCACAGGCACTCAGCATCAGCATCAGTCTTGAAGGGATGTGACATGTTAAAATCAATTAGTCTGTTATATCAGCATCAGGTGTGTGGTAGCTGGTGGTGATCCAAGACTGGTTCATCTTGATGAAAGTCAGTCGATCAACCGAGTCGGTGGACAGGCGCACCCTGTGATCCGTGACAAATCCTCCAGCAGCACTGAATGTGCGTTCCGAAAGAACGCTGGATGCAGGACAGGCCAGTAGCTCAATTGCATACTGTGCAAGCTCTGGCCAGTGATCCATCCTCAAGACCCAGTAAGCCAGAGGATTTTCGGTGGGGAAGGTGTCCAAGTCTGACCTTGCCCCTAGATATTCCTGCACCATGTTTATCAGACGCTGGCGATGGTTGCTGGAACCGATCATACTTTGGGGCTGCGGACTAAAGAATTGTCTGAACGCATCGGTCAGACGGCCACCTTCCCCACCGCTCCTTCTTTGACTGGCCGAAGCCTCAGCAACTCGTTGTCCAGGACCAGGAGTTTGCAACCTCCCAGTCTCTGGGAACGCGTTGCACAGACCTTTCTGCAAGGCCTCCCGGAGTTGTCTCATCCTCTGCTCCCTCTGCGACGGTAACATAAGGTCCGCAACCTTACCCTTGTACCGTGGATCAAGGAGAGTGGCCAGCCAGTAATGGTCCCTTTCCTTGATCCGAAGAATACGAGGATCCTTCCGCAGACTTTGCAGGATCAGGGAGGCCATGCAGCGTAGGTTTGCTGAGGCATTCGCTCCGGAGTCCTCTGGGTCACTAAGGACGACATGATCCGCAGCCACCTCCTCCCAGCCACGTACAAGTCCACTGGTTTCTTGGGACTGTAAATCATCCCTAAAAGACTGCTGCTGATGATGCTGAGTGCCAGCCTCCACCTCCATGCTGACACAATCCTCCTCCTCCTCCTCCTCCTCCTCCTCCTCCTCTTCCTGTGCGATGGGTGGGACAGAAGTAACACTGTCTGGGTAAAGGGGGCCTTGAGAGGCAAGGAAGTCCTCCTCTTCCTGCCTCTGTTCTGCCTCAAGTGCCCTGTCCATTATTCCACGCAGCGTGTGCTCCAACAGGTGGACAAGAGGTACAGTGTCACTGATGCATGCACTGTCACTGCTCACCATCCTCGTGGCCTCCTCAAATGGTGCCAGGACAGTGCATGCATCCCTGATCATGCCCCACTGGCGTGGAGAAAAAAAACCAAGCTCCCCTGACCCTGTCCTGGTGCCGTAGTCGCACAGGTACTCATTGATGGCCCTCTGCTGCGTGTGCAGCCGCTGCAGCATGGCCAACGTTGAGTTCCACCTGGTGGGCATGTCACATATAAGGCGGTTCTTGGGCAGGTTCAACTCCTTTTGCAGCTCAGCCAGGCGAGCACTGGCATTATAAGATCTGCGGAAATGCACACAGACTTTCCTGGCCTGCCTCAGGACATCCTGTAAGCCCGGGTACCTGCCCAAGAACCGCTGCACCACCAGGTTAAGGACGTGAGCCACACAGGGCACATGGGTCAGTTGTCCCTGTCGGAGGGCGGAGAGGAGGTTGGTGCCATTGTCGCAAACCACCATTCCTGGCTTAAGCTGGCGTGGCGTCAACCACCTCTCGGCCTGGCCCTGCAGAGCAGACAGGACCTCTGCCCCAGTGTGGCTTCTGTCCCCCAAACACACCAGCGCAAGCACGGCATGGCATCTTTTTGCCTGCGTACTTGCGTAGCCCCGTGAACGGCTACGGAGCACCGCTGGTTCATAGGACAAACCACAGGAAGAGGCCATGGAGGAAGAAGAAGAGGAGGGGGTGGAGGAGAGAGGTGTGTCACAACCAGTAGTAGCATTTTGGAGGCGTGGCGGTGGGACAACCTCCAACACTACTGCACCTTGTCCTGAATCCTTCCCAGCTGCCAAAAGAGTGACCCAATGGGCCGTGAAAGAAAGGTAACGTCCCTGTCCATGCCTGCTGGACCATGAGTCAGCGGTAATATGCACCTTACCGCTGACCGCCCTGTCCAGCGAGGCCAAGACATTGCCTTCCACATGCCGGTAGAGAGCCGGAATAGCCTTCCGTGAGAAAAAGTGGCGTTTGGGAACCTGCCACTGAGGAACCGCACATTGCACAAACTCACGGAAGGGGGCCGAGTCTACCAACTGAAAAGGCAGCAGTTGAAGCGCTAGCAATTTAGCCAAGCTAGCATTCAACCGCTGGGCATGTGGATGGCTGGGAGTGAACTTCTTTCGACGGTCCAGCAGCTGGGGCAGGGAAATTTGCCTGCTAGAATCGGACGTCGGTGTACTGCTAGCAGAGTGGGCGCAAGTACTTGGCTGTGACACACCTAATTCTACACCTTCATTCCTCTCAGTGCATGTTTCAGAGAGGACTGAAGTTATAGTGGGGTTGGAGATCCCAGCTGATGCGGTGCAAGGAGAGGTCCGCTTTGTTCTTTGGTGTGGGTCTTTGAGGTAGGCTTGCCAACGAGCTGCATGGCAGGTCAACATATGTCTGGTCAGGCATGTGGTACCCAAGCGGCTGATGTTTTGGCCACGCGATATACGCTTGAGACATATGTTGCAAACAGCAGCTGTGCGATCTGATGCACTAGCCTCAAAAAAGGCCCACACCAAAGAACTTTTTGAATGACGGGCAGAGGCAGCGCCCTGCACAGGCGGAGCTCTGCGGTGTGATTCCGTCGGTGTACTGCCCTTACGCTGGCCACCAAAGGGCATCCTGCCTCGTTGGAGATGTGCCTCCTCCTCATCCTCCTCCTCCTCCTCTCTCCTATTAGGCACCCACGTGGAGTCAGTGACCTCATCATCCCCTCCCTCCTCATCACTGGAGCCAATCTGGCAGTATGCTGCAGCTGCTGGAACATGACTGCCAGATTGGTGTCCTTCTTGAGCATCCCCTCTGTCTGCTCTCACGCTACTGCCTTCCTCTAGCTGGGTTTCATCATCAGACCCTTCGAAACGCTGGGCATCCTCCTGGAGCATGTACCCAACACTGTGCTGAAACAGTTCGGGGGACTCCTCAGGAGGAGGACATGGTGGGTCTAGGGAAGGAGTGACTGATGATTTGTCTGACATTGATACCAGGGAAGACGACGCTTTGGCAGCTGCTTTTCCAGTACCCTGAGCCTGGGTGAGAGAGGATGAGGAGGAGGAGGAGGGCTTGGTCATCCACTCTACCAAGTCTTCGGCATGATGTGGCTCAACATGTCCAGCTGCCGAAAAGAAGGACAAGCGTGTCCCATGGCCATGTGCTGATGACAATGCACCGCGTCCACGACCAGCACTGTTGCCCCCAGACACAGAGCCTGCTTGCCCTCTTTTATTGCCTCCTGACTGTCTGCCTCTCCTTGTTTGCCTTCCAGACATTCTAATAGATGGCCTGCACGGAGATGGGAAAAAAGCAATAAGGGCTACCTTCAGGTGTCCTTCTCTGTCCCTTGAAACAAGGACTTTCACAGTGAAAGAAACTGACACTCTCCCTACCTACAGTTTTCTGTCCCTAGAATAAATGTTTTTTTTAAGCACAATATAGCACAAGGACAATTCACTCACTGTCCTTACAGGTCCCTGGAAACAAGGACTTGCAGAGTGAAAGAAAAAAAACACTCTCCCTACCTACAGTTTTCTGTCCCTAGAAAAAATGTTTTTTTTAATCACAATATAGCACAAGAAAAATTCACTCACTGTCCTTACAGGTCCCTGGAAACAAGGACTTGCAGAGTGAAAGAAAAAAAACACTCTCCCTACCTACAGTTTTCTGTCCCTAGAAAAAATGTTTTTTTTAATCACAATATAGCACAAGAAAAATTCACTCACTGTCCTTACAGGTCCCTGGAAACAAGGACTTGCAGAGTGAAAGAAAAAAAACACTCTCCCTACCTACAGTTTTCTGTCCCTAGAAAAAATGTTTTTTTTAATCACAATATAGCACAAGAAAAATTCACTCACTGTCCTTACAGGTCCCTGGAAACAAGGACTTGCAGAGTGAAAGAAAAAAAACACTCTCCCTACCTACAATTTTCTGTCCCTAGAAAAAATGTTTTTTTTAATCACAATATAGCACAAGAACAATTCACTCACTGTCCTTACAGGTCCCTGGAAACAAGGACTTGCAGAGTGAAAGAAAAAAAACACTCTCCCTACCTACAGTTTTCTGTCCCTAGAAAAAATGTTTTTTTTAATCACAATATAGCACAAGAAAAATTCACTCACTGTCCTTTCAGGTCCCTGGAAACAAGGACTTGCAGAGTGATAGATAAAAAAAAACACTCTCCCTACCTACAGTTTTCTGTCCCTAGAAAAAATGTTTTTTTTAATCACAATATAGCACAAGAAAAATTCACTCACTGTCCTTACAGGTCCCTGGAAACAAGGACTTGCAGAGTGAAAGAAAAAAAACACTCTCCCTACCTACAGTTTTCTGTCCCTAGAAAAAATGTTTTTTTTAATCACAATATAGCACAAGAAAAATTCACTCACTGTCCTTACAGGTCCCTGGAAACAAGGACTTGCAGAGTGAAAGAAAAAAAACACTCTCCCTACCTACAGTTTTCTGTCCCTAGAAAAAATGTTTTTTTTAATCACAATATAGCACAAGAAAAATTCACTCACTGTCCTTACAGGTCCCTGGAAACAAGGACTTGCAGAGTGAAAGAAAAAAAACACTCTCCCTACCTACAGTTTTCTGTCCCTAGAATAAATGTTTTTTTTAAGCACAATATAGCACAAGGACAATTCACTCACTGTCCTTACAGGTCCCTGGAAACAAGGACTTGCAGAGTGAAAGAAAAAAAACACTCTCCCTACCTACAGTTTTCTGTCCCTAGAAAAAATGTTTTTTTTAATCACAATATAGCACAAGGAAAATTCACTCACTGTCCTTACAGGTCCCTGGAAACAAGGACTTGCAGAGTGAAAGAAAAAAAACACTCTCCCTACCTACAGTTTTCTGTCCCTAGAAAAAATGTTTTTTTTAATCACAATATAGCACAAGGACAATTCACTCACTGTCCTTACAGGTCCCTGGAAACAAGGACTTGCAGAGTGAAATAAACTGACACTCTCCCTACCTACAGTTTTCTGTCCCTAGAATAAATGTTTTTTTAAGCACAATATAGCACAAGGAAAATTCACTCACTGTCCTTCCAGGTCCCTGGAAACAAGGACTTGCAGAGTGAAAGAAAAAAAACACTCTCCCTACCTACAGTTTTCTGTCCCTAGAAAAAATGTTTTTTTTAATCACAATATAGCACAAGAACAATTCACTCACTGTCCTTACAGGTCCCTGGAAACAAGGACTTGCAGAGTGAAAGAAAAAAAACACTCTCCCTACCTACAGTTTTCTGTCCCTAGAAAAAATGTTTTTTTTAATCACAATATAGCACAAGGACAATTCACTCACTGTCCTTCCAGGTCCCTGGAAACAAGGACTTGCAGAGTGAAAGAAACTGACACTCTCCCTACCTACAGTTTTCTGTCCCTAGAATAAATGTTTTTTTAAGCACAATATAGCACAAGGACAATTCACTCACTGTCCTTCCAGGTCCCTGGAAACAAGGACTTGCAGAGTGAAAGAAACTGACACTGTCCCTACCTACAGTTTTCTGTCCCTAGAATAAATGTTTTTTTTAAGCACACTATAGCACAAGCACAAAACACACTGACACTCTCCCTACCTATCCTTCTCTTTCCCTAAACTAAAGGAATCCAGGTTAAGCAAGAAAGAAATAACAGTCACTGTCCCTGCCTATGCTGCTCTATCCCTGCTCCGGAACACACTACACTAGGCCGCCGTGCTGGCGGCCTTTTATAGTGTGGGGCGTGTACTAAACACCCTCAGCAATAATTGGCCACAGGCATCCTGCCTGTGGCCAATCATTGCTCTCCTCGCTGCCGGCGCTGTGATTGGCCAAGCATGCGGGGTCACAGTGCATGCTTGGCCAATCACAGCGCCTGGATGACACTGCGATGGCGTAGTGCATTGTGGGCCGTTCGCGTCACTCGAATTTGGCGCGAACGGCCCAAATCGTTCGATCTTCGTCGAACGATCGAACAGCCGATGTTCGAGTCGAACGTATGTTCGACTCGAACACGAAGCTCATCCCTGATATCCAAGGATGGAGAGGAACTCTTGCGATATTGGAACTCAGTATTCACCAGTCATAAAAATGAGAAGGGGAAACCACATAGTTTATATTGTCCAAACAGCATTTATTCAAATATAAAGGTGGTAAAGCCCCGTACACACGATCGGTTTGACTCATGAAAACCGTCCGATGGATGTTTTTCATCAGACCAACCGATCGTGTATGGTACCCATCGGTCTTTTTTCCATCGGTTGTAAAAAATAGAACTTGTTTTAAAATTTTCCGATGGATAAAAAACCGATGGGAATTTCCGATCGTCTATGGGCAAGTCCATTGGTTAAAAAACCCACGCATGCTTAGAATCAAGTCGACGCATGCTCAGAAGCATTAAACTTCATTTTTCTCGGCTCATCGGAGTGTTTTACGTCACCGCGTTTGGAACGGTCGGTTTTTTGACTGATGGTGTGTGGCCAAGACTGATGAAGAACAGTTTCATCGGATTTCCGATGGACAAATCCATCGGACGAAAATCCATAGGTTATCCGATCGTGTGTACGGGGCTTAACTTACATCAAGTAGGTAAAATTCAGGCATAAAAACATAGGAAGAGCCAGCCGGCATGCAGTCTCCCGTTCAGCAATGACATCAGCGCGTTAACCTCCCGACGTACGTTTTGCTATAGGTATCAAGCATTATTAAAATCACTGCTCCCAAAAAAAACAGCAGTTTTAAAAACTTTTTTTTGCATTGATACATGTCTCCTGGGGCAGGACCCAGGTCTCCAAACACTTTTTATGACAATAACTTGCATATTAACCTTTAAAATTAGCACTTTTGCTTTTTCCCATAGACTTTTAACGGTGTTCCGCAGCTTTTAGAATTTGCCGCAAACACCCCAAATTATTCGCTGTTCGCCAAACGGGCGAACAGCCAATGTTCGAGTCGAACTCATGTTCGACTCAAACATAAAGCTCATCCCTACTAGAAATCCAAATATATAAAACAACCTGTAGCGCACCAACCCCAGACTTTACCTGCTTTTCTTTTCTTGGCTCATCCGCAGGAAAGACTGAGGCACACCGCACCACAAGCCCGTACTCTCCTGGATGGGGAGGTTGAGCGGTGTTAGTTTCTCGGGCCTGCCTGCAGCCGGTGTTTGAAAACCTCCCGAGCTGATCTCGCTTCTGCGGTAGCCAGAAACAAGTCCTTTTTAGTTCTCCCCAGTAAAACGACTGTCCACATCAACTCAGAGTCCGACTCAATATTTATTTATGAGAACGATAAACAGTCTCTGTGAAAGCAGACAGGTTGGACGAGAACAGTTCAGATAAGGTGGGAAGAGGTCCAGGCACAAACTCAGCGTTGATTAGGGGAGCACTGTTCTGCTTAGCACGAACAGCTTGGCGATCAGTCACCGCCACTGACTTGATGAATAGTTGTAGTCACTGCCACTGACCTGGTGTGCGTAGAGTCACTGCCACTATGACCTACAGAACATGCACTTTTCCTTCCTTGAATAGTTAGGCCTCTGTAGGGAGAAACCATCCCTCCGGAGAGTTACCAGGGCCCCTTCTGTCACCACGACTATGCGCTGGGTCTTCAGAAAGGGTCACCTCCCTGGCCTCCTCTACCTGGATACGGGTCGCCTCGCGAGGCGGATCCCTGGGAGCCCTCGATCCCTCGCGGAACCCAGATGAAGGTCGCTGGGTCCCTGGCCTTCTCAAAAGTACCTCACCCCCAGACCTAAGGTGTCTGGGGATGGAACAGCAGTTCAATCTCCGGGCGTAGGAGCACCCGGAGACCATCCTCACACACACCCAGGCCAAGGGCACCTGGGTGTCACAAACAGCAGCCCCCAGGCTGAAGGTGCCTGGGGCTCAGACCTCGACCGGAAGATGTCTGCTCCTTTTATACCCTCTCCCGGCAAGCACGGCAGGTTCCCTGCCCCACCGTACCACTGCTGCGAGGGGACACAAAAAGGCACAGCCCTCCAATGGTGGTTCAACCCCGGCCTATGGCGACAGCGCCACCTATAGGCCGCAGGGAACTAGACACCATTGATATCCTCCACGACAAAAATGGTCCACAACCTTAACAATTAGCATACCTGAGCCTTGTTACCACTCAGATTCTTCCCCTAAATGTAACCACCCGCTACACATCCTCCTGGCTTAATGGACACTGGTCCCCAGTGTCTGAAACCAACCCATGCCTCTCAATCAGAGTCAGCATAAGCCAGATCCAGAAACAAACTGCCAAAAAAAATTACAATTTAAAAATGTGAGTTTGTGCCGGTACCTAACATGAGGGAGGGAGAAGAAGCACAGAAAGGAAAAGAAAATAGAACACATAGGAGTATAAACATCTTGAGATCACACAAAAAAACTCACAATAAATTTGCATTTCCCTCCCACAACACTAGCTAAGACCCACCCCATACTCAGCAGTCTTGCTTGACGTTCTCCTGCAGAGGGAAAGAAAAACACACATAATCTAATACAATGTTTAATTAGAACGAACAGGTTCCTCCCTGAAGAAAAACCCCTTTGTTCTAAAATAAGTGCAGTGTAAGGCTAACGGTATAATAGTTGCGCAACATCGCCACCTAGTGGTAGTGCCGCAGTCAGAACACCTGTACATGGCAAGGAAATCCTCTATTCCTCGAACTGTGGCCCTCAACTGACTACAACCCCAAAGTCCTCGTTATCTCTGCGGTGGGAAGAGAAGGTGAGAACAGCAAACAGCAACAGCTCCCGCTCCTCCAATGAGCAGAGTCCCTGAGTTCCGGAAAAGGCACTCCAGAAGAAAGCAACAAACAGAGGAGTCTATTCTCCTAGAGGTAAAACCTCGGGTGTGGCAGTACCAGGGGCTTTAAGTGCTTGTCAAAAGTATCCACATGGTACTCAACATCATCTCCTTCCCTCCGGCAATTAAGCACCCTGTCCGCATAAATATGCCGACCCAACATCCATTCAGCCTTGCAGTCTTTGAACCGTTTAGTAGCCGCAGGGGAACAGGAAAGATATCTACGGGCCTGGGGTACCTTGATATGTGTCCATATGAAATCATCGTACCACCGATGTCTGTAGGCCTCCACTTCAAAAAAGAGCTCCTTCGGCAAGTAGGGGTATTCCCACCCATATTCTCCAGCAACTCTCTGATTAAAAAGTCTTTGCAAGCGGGACAGAGGTGGCATGGTGGCGCGGTCTCCCTCCCCAGGCAGAACAATAGCATCGGGATGCCGAGGCACTTTAACTGACTCCGGGACAGTTGCAGGGGCTCGCAATGACTCCCGTCTCCTCACAGTGGTGGGAGCAGGTGCCTCCGAAGGTGGAAGGGCAGGTAAGGGGACAGAGCCCTTCTTAGGCTCGGAAGCCACCACCCGGGGTGTACTTTCCCCAGTAGACATGGGTGGGCCCCTGGACCTACGGGTCAAGGACAGGAGCATCTTGTCCTAACCCTTCCTCTCGAACAGTTCATCAATCGCGGTATCATCACCCGCATCACTGATGGACTCCAGATTGGAGGTATCGTATTCCTCCACAGGGAGGTAACTCCTGGTGGAGGACGAGTCACCCCCCTTGGCCAATTCACAGACAGGTGAACCTTCAGGGCTAGGGGCCTTTAACAGAGTGTCTTCCCCCGGCTTACCTCGGCTTGTAGAAGAACTCGGACGTCCGGGAATTTTCCCATCGGATGCATCCATTCCGGGTAAGCGCTGGGGCGTTGCTCGACCGCATCCACGGGAAGCTTTTACAAGACCGATCTTCCTCTTGGGCAGTGGGAGAAAGGACTCCGTGGTGACCGAAACATCCTCCGGCTTCTCGCTCGCTACAACGAGCTCCTCTTTGACTTCCTCCAAAGTCCCGTCAGTGCGCGCAGGGTGGCTGTACAAGCTCTGATTTCTCCTTCTTTAATGGTGGCGCCGGTAAGGCAATTGAGGTGGAAGGCCCGAGGCCTTTCTGTAGGTTGCTCCACCTCGAAAAGGAATTCCTTACAGCTCTCGCATCGCCCGAATGGCTTTAGATGAACCACCAGTCCCGAGCAGCCGGGACAAATCACACCGAGGGCCTCGACGTCCTTGCAAACGTAGAGGGCAAATCTTCCCCGGGGCTTGAGCCGAATCCCGGTATCCATCAGCAAAGCAGCGAACTAAGTCATCCTCGTTGTTGTCGTAGCTGGAACCCACGAAGCATAAGTGGACATGTTGACCGTTTGCTGCTCCATCGCGCACTGACCTTTTTCCGCGCCAAAGATTCCATGTGCAACTCCGTACATGGTCAGACTCCTCCCATCTCCTGCATCGTTTGCGGGCTTTCTGTATAGGCACGCCCACGAACTACGCAGTCAGGGTTCTCCTCGTGGCACAGTTTCCAAAATGGCCGACCTCCACGGAGCTTCACTGGAGAATAAAGTTCAGCTTCTGGGGGGGATCTTCCACTCTTGACCGCAGACAAATCCCAGACTCGAGCCCCCACGTGTAGCGCACCAACCCCAGACTTTACCTGCTTTTCTTTTCTTGGCTCCTCCGCAGGAAAGACTGGGGCACACCGCACTACAAGCCCGTACTCTCCTGGATGGGAGGTTGAGCGGTGTTAGTTTCTCGGGCCTGCCTGCAGCCAGTGTTTGAAAACCTCCCGAGCTGATCTCGCTTCTGCGGTAGCCAGAAACAAGTCCTTTAGTTCTCCCCAGTAAAACAACTGTCCACATCAACTGAGAGTCCAACTCAATATTTATTTATGAGAACGATAAACAGTCTCTGTGAAAGCAGACAGGTTGGACGAGAACAGTTCAGATAAGGTGGGAAGAGGTCCAGGCACAAACTCAGCGTTGATTAGGGGAGCACTGTTCTGCTTAGCACGAACAGCTTGGCGATCAGTCACTGACACTGACTTGATGAATAGTCGTAGTCACTGCCACTGACCTGGTGTGCGTAGAGTCACTGCCACTATGACCTACAGAACATGCACTTTTCCTTCCTTGAATAGTTAGGCCTCTGTAGGGAGAAACCATCCCTCCGGAGAGTTACCAGGGCCCCTTCTGTCACCACGACTATGCGCTGGGTCTTCAGAAAGGGTCACCTCCCTGGCCTCCTCTACCTGAATACGGGTCGCCTCGCGAGGCGGATCCCTGGGAACCCTCGAACCCTGGCGGAACCCAGACGAAGGTCGCTGGGTCCCTGGCCTTCTCTAAAGTACCTCACCCCTAGACCTAAGGTGTCTGGGGATGGAACAGCAGTTCAGTCTCCGGGCGTAGGAGCACCCGGAGACCATCCTCACACACACCCAGGCCAAGGGCACCTGGGTGTCACGAACAGCAGCCCCCAGGCTGAAGGTGCCTGGGGCTCGAACCTCGACCGGAAGATGTCTGCCCCTTTTATACCCTCTCCCGCCAAGCACGGCAGGTTCCCCGCCCCGCTGTACCACTGCCGCGAGGGGACACAAAAAGGCACAGCCCTCCAATGGTGGTTCAACCCCGGCCTATGGCGACAGCGCCACCTATAGGCCGCAGGGAACTAGACACCATTGATATCCTCCACGACAAAAATGGTCCACAACCCTAACAATTAGCGTACCTGAGCCTTGTTACCACTCAGATACGTCCCCTAAATGTTACCACCCACTACAAACCTAATGAATTTGATTGAAATGATTTGTAAAGTAAAACCCCTCTCACACTGAGGCGGTTTTAGAGCTAGAAAAAGCGCCTGAAAACCGCCTCCAGTTCATTTCAGTGTTACTTTTCACACTGGGGCGGTGCGCTTGTAGGATGTTAAGAAATCTGCAAGCAGCATCTTTGGGGGCGGTCTGGGAGTGCTGTATTTAGCGCTCCCAAAACGCCCTGCCCATTAAATGAATTCCAAAGCGCCTGAAAAGCACTTTGGAAGCACTGCAACACGAGCACTTTTAAACCCTTCTTTGGGGTTAAAAGCGCCCTGCTAGCGGCCAAATTTTTTTTTTAAATGAGCAATAAATCTAAAGAGGGATGTGTAGTGGGATTGCAAGAATGAATGAATGGCTATAAATTGGAAATGACAAACTGAATAACAGCTGTAGGTTAGTTATGACATGAAACAAATAGATCTTTGAACTTTGACCATATACCACCCTAGTCAAATCTAAAAAACATCTAGTAAAATAACATGCTCAGATTGTCAATTTCATAATCTGAGCATTACCCAAAAGGACTGCTTTATTCAATAGCATATCTGTACATCTGCAACCTTAGTCAGCCCTATTTAACCTCCCTGGCGTTATGATTCTGTCTGGAATTATGTACCAAAAGCGGTACAATTATTTTGCATGGAAATTTGGTGTTATGTATTGTAGGCCTGCAATTCTTAGTAATTACTTACTTAAACCTGACCAAACAAGAGTCTAGTAGACATCCCGGGTATGATAAAGTTTGAAACACAAAATCATAAATTATAATATAATAAATAACTATAAATAATTATAACAAATAATAATGTAATTATAATAAAAATTATTCAATAATGTAATCAAATCAAAAACACTGAAATTTGCTCAGTTGCAGAATTGTCGCTGTCATTAGATTTAGGGTTTGATGACGAATTTCCCCACAAATCGCTATTGCTCAATTCTGCAAGTGATTCGAATTTAAAACCACTTTTGACATAAAGGGACACATTTTGGTTGCTATGGACAATCTCCAGTTTCCAGGGAGAGAGAACAGTTTTTATAATATAAAAATGCATGCAAGACACTGGACAGACCACTAGGGACAAAGGGGGTGTGTAATTATTTGATACAGTACTGTAATCTGAAAGATTACAGTATACTGTATGTATTGTGTGTTTTTCACTTTTTGAATTTGGTGCCGAACTCCACCCCTGTGCGCCGCAACGTCGCAGGGAACGGAGCTCGGCACCCGGCAGTGTGAATCGAGCGAGACACGGCTCACACACACTGCGGGAGGACATTGCAGGATCCAGGGAACAAGGTAAGTAACTTCCCCTGGATACTGCGATGCAGCCCGAGTCTTGCTCGGGGTTACCACTCTTAGCATTAAAAACTCACCCCGAGCCAGACTGGGGAATACCGCTAAGTGGGTTAATAGAAAGCAAGCATGCTGTAGTTTATACACATACTGCTTATGGGCTCAAAAATGTACAGCTCAGTGGCTAGGTAGTTAACATTTCAACCTAGCAGCACTAGGGTCATTGGTAGTGCCATCTCAACCATGGCACTACCTGCATGGCATGGAGTTTGCATGTTCTCCCACACTCCAAAGACATGCTGGTAGATTAATTGGTGCCTGACTAAATTGTCTCTAGTATGTATATGTATGGATGTGAGTTAGGGAACTTAGATTGTAAGCTCCTTGAGGATAAGGACTGATGTGAATGTACATCATGTAAAGCGCTGTGTGAATTGATGGTGCTATACACACAGGGCCGCCATCAGGAATTTTGGAGCAGAGGAGAACCGGGGGGGGGGTGCTGCCGCCGCAAATTGAGAAGTGGGGGGGCTGCCGCAAATTGCGAAGCAGGGGGCGGGGGGTGCCACGAATTGAGAAGCAGGGGGTTTGGGTGCTGACGAACACAAAAAAACATCCAGGGCCCTGGGGACCTCCTGGGCCCCTTACAAAAAAATAAATAAAAAAAAAATATAATAATAATCATTTTTATAAAAAAAAAAAAAAAAAAAGAGGGAGGTTTCCATCCAGGGCCTGGGGACCTCCGGGCCTCTGGGGACCTCTGGGCCCCTTAAAAAAAATAAAAAAATAAAAATAAATAAATAAATAAAAAATTCATAAAAAAAATTATAATAATTTTTTTTTATAAAAAATAAATTAAAAAAAGGGAGGTTTCCATCCGGGGCCCTGGGGACCTCCGGGCCTCTGGAGACCTCTGGGCCCCTTACAAAAAAAAATAAAAAATTAATAAAAAATTTAATAATAAAAAAAATGATAAAAAAAAAATACAAAAAAGGGGGGTTGACATTCGGGGCCCTGGGGAACTCCGGGCCCCTGGGGACCTCTGGGCCCCTTACAAAAAAAAGGGGGGCCATCCGGGCCCCTGGGGACCTCCGGGCCCCTTACAGGTGTACTGCCTGTACCCCCCTGATGGCGGCCCTGTATACACATGTAATAAATAAAAATACACTGACAGTATTACCCCATCAGGCTTGAAAAAGTTTCTTCATGGGCTTGTGAGTTTTATCTGCCAGGGTTACTTTTAACTCCTAACATCCAGATCAAGTGGTGAGATCTGCCATCTACAGTACTCCTAACATGTAAACACAGCACACAAATTGTAAAATCAATTCACTAACAACCCAGGAGGAGGCTCTCTTACCAGGTTAATTGTAAAATATATTTTTCTAAGCTGACCTTTCCAATCCCTTTTGTAGGGTTGCCCTTAGTTTGGACTGATATCTAAATGACATGATTCAGTATATATAACAATGCAGGCAATGGCATTACTTTGACAGAATGTGCCAATACTTTTCTTTGCATGCTCCATAACTAGAAATCTTTATGAATCAGTCAACCATACCAGAGAATATTACAAATGTTTATTAGTAGTGTAGGCACCCTGCCATATGCAGGAGTGTCTCTAGTCTGAATGTAGTGTGTGCAGCTAGGTTGTAACCAGCCTATACTCTGTTTGTTTATGTTATCTGAGCTCTTAAGTGTTTTCCTAAGCCTTAGAGCATTGCATGCATCTGCCTGCTACTGGGGAACGTTTTATTCTTCCAAGGCCAATTACAGAGGGGTTTATGCCAGTGATGTAGGCTGTGGAAGGAAATACTTATTTAGAGTGACCTCCTAGAAGGCCTTTGCTCTCAGGCTTTGCCTGGAGAAAATATGTGTTTGTGAAATGTCCATTCATGACTCCTAGGCCTGCTGCCTACGGACGATTACAGTCCAGAGGTTCTTGCCTTCAAGGATTTTTGCCTGGGGAGGGTATAGCTCCAGCGAGGCCCAGATCATGTGTAAAAGGGATAAAGGAAGGTGACGCTAAAGAAGAGTACAAATCAGAGTAATTGCTGATCTCGGCTTAATGGTCTATAACTACAAATTGCCGGTTTTGGCTTACATGTCCAGAATTAGCCCATAAGAGGGTCTGAAGATTCTTAACGCTTTGCTGTCCACCTGGTCAACCTAATCTATATTAGTTTGTGGCAGAGGTTAGAGATACTACAAGATATTACTGAACAGAGGGAATTTTTTCGGGTATCCTGTACCCCCAACTCTCTCAACTCTAAACAATTGAACCAATTAAAAAATGGATTGAGCCAATTAAAAAAAGTGATTGATGGAGTTGAAGCTTATCTGCCAGTCACTTTTGGTGGTTTAGTGAGAGTTTAATTGCAACTACAAGGCAAATTTCCAGTAGAAAGCCTAGAAGGACCCATCAAATTCAGCAGATCCTTAGGCACCAGTGCTACAATAGGACTACTAATCATTACTACTGAGCATAAGTATTGTGCTACTTTAATAAGGACAATACAAGATTGGATGTCCAAACCATATAAATTGTGGAAAAAAAAAATACTAATGAAAGCACACTTGACCTTTGTTGAAGTAAGAAGTCATTGATGGCATGTTTCATGCTGCATTTATTTAACGCCAAGTTTAATAAAGGAACTAAATCCATTTAAGCCTCATCACTTAAACAAGAGAAGTTATGAAATTGAAAGATCATACCTGCTCTGAAGCACTTAATGAATAGTGCTCATTCAGCTGTTTCCACTCTCTTTGGCTTAGGCTTTGATAAGAGTCCTGGCACTGAATCATATCGGAAGTTCCTACAAAGTGAAAAAAACTACATAGACATAGTCAAAAAGATTGAATAAAAATTGCCACTAATATTTTTTGAATGACAGCAACCCTAAGCAATGTGGTTTCTTAATCACTTTGCAAAATGTGCTATTTTTTTGTGCCAGACTAACAAATATATTTGCATTTTTTTTTAAGGAGTGTTTACAAATGTATTATTAATTAAAAAGTCAAATATGGGTCTTTACTTAATCATAAAGTTTTAAAATGAGTTAAAACCCCTATTTAGTGGAGGGCTTGGGGCCTTTATTCCATAAATTTCCACGTCAAACAAGAAAGAAGGGGGATCAAGGCATCTCATTAGCATGGCATGGTTTCCTTAAAGTGTATTGACATTGGACTGTTATAAGCTTCATTGTAGCTTTTAGCTTGAGGGTCATGGAATTTTATACTACAAGCTCATTCCATTGTCAATGGCCTGTGTACTGCAGCTGCTTTTGGTAGACATAGCTTCTGTGAGAAAACCAAGCTATTGTACTTAACTGTGCTTAAACATTAGCAACTAATGTAGACAGAAAGACATTTGAGAATTGCCTTTTAATTAATCAAGTCTCACCTTTTATTATATGGAAAAATAAAAAAAAATAGTTTGATTACAATGGGCAACAGTTCATAGTTTGTACTATAAGCTAAACGTGTTATGTGGTATGATTAGAGTAATCAGTCTGTTTTAGATCTGCTACCAGCATGGAGCCCAAAAAATTATTCCACTACATGCAGAGATTAAAAAAAAAAAAAACCTCTTAAAGAATGAGGAATCATCAAGAATCCTTTGTTCATTGCATAATTCAAAATCTCATATGTATGGAATATGTATGACCAAAACAAATAATGACTATCTGATCCAATTCAGTTGACATTGTCAGCTTCAGAAATAGGTTCTAAACAGTCAAGATGGCAAAGACACCACTTAGCCAATTTAATGTATATTTTTTAGCCAGCTCAAAAAATGAATTCAAATAAAGTCCATTTAAAAGCTATAACCAGCTATAGATGAGTTGTGGGTTTAGTAAACGCATTGCTTACTTTTGCCTTAGACCCCATTCACACAGGGGCAACACAACTTCCAGCGTGACTTTGGGAGGCAACTTGGACACAACTTGAGTATGAATCACAGCGCAACATAAAGCTACTTACAGGGCAACTTCAAGTTGCCTCCAGGACAGGAGACATTCCAGTGGCCAATCAAACAAGAATCAGCTCTGTGGGAGGGAGGGGTTTGCCTGAGAAATGTATGTTCTCTTCCTGGAAAGTTGCTTCTGTTAATACAGTGATCCGACTTCTGAGGCGACTTCCATTGAAATCAATGGGTACAGGTCGCCTAGCCGTCGCCTAGTAGTCGGATTGAAGTAGTACAGGAACCTTTTTTGAAGTCGGAGCGACTGCAGTAGTATGCATTAAGAAGGCTCTATTCACTTACATTGATTTTCTCATGCAGCGCGACTTGAGGCGACTAGGGGCGACTTGGGCGACTTGAAGTCGGATCCAAAGTTGCCCCTGTGTGAATGGGCTCATATGCAGAGGGTTAGTTCTGAGTTCCAGAAAGACAAAACAAATCACTACTTTTATGTGCAGAGATCCTTTCATCAAGACACATAGGGGGTTATTTACAAAAGGAAAATCCACTTTGCACTACAAGTGCAAACTACAAGTGCAAAGTGCACTTGAAATCGCACTGAAAGTGCACTTGGAAGTGCAGTCGCTGTAAATCTGAGAGGTAGATATGAAATGAGGGGAAGCTTTGCTGATTTTATCATCCAATCATGTGGAAGCTAAAATGCTGTTTTTTATTTTCCTTGCATGTCCCCCTCGGATCTACAGCGACTGCACTTCCAAGTGCACTTTCAGTGCAATTTGAAGTGCATTTTGCACTTGTAGTGCAAAGGGGATTTGCCTTTCGTAAATAACCCCCATAGCTTACTTGCACCTTCCAACTTGACGTGTCCCCTTTTGACAAATTAACAGTGTTGGCTCTACTTATCTTGAAACATCATGTATTAACAACAAAAATATGTGATCATTTTTCTTCTCTGTTGTAATTGTTTTTGACATTTTTGTTTTACTTTTGTAAATAATATTTTTTTTTGTTTTTTATAAAGAAATCACAAATTAAGTGCTATACTGGAATAAATTAAAGAGCGTTGCTTGTAGCAAAAAACATTTATTCTATCAACTACTTTCAGATTTGCAGTGTTAGGCATCATGTACACTTGAACTATTTTGATATCACAACGCGATTTTACAGCGATATTTTTGCAATTTAGCATGTTTCAAAACGTTCCTATCCTGAACTCGATTCTTCCTCGTTCAGGAGAGGGAGGTTGAACCTCCTCTAACCTAAGCAGCTCCTAACTGATCCTAAAAGCCTATGTGTACATGAATCAAAAAACTGAAAAAAGTCCCTGGCCCTTTCCATAAAACGCATAGATGTGAACATGACCCATAGGAAACCATGTTAAATGGACTGTAGTGTTTCTACAAAACTTAACCTCCCTGGCGGTATTCCCGAGCGTGACTCGGGGTTGTATTTTTCTGCTAGGATCGGTAACCCCAAGCCACGCTTGGGGTAACATTGCAGAGCCCGCAGCGGAGTTTCCTTATCTTCTCCTGGCGATCCAGCGATGATGTCCTCTGCTATGATCGCCAACGAGATCACCGGCGAGTGTCGGCACTTTCTGACCCCATCTGACTTCCTGGTTCCGTTCCCTGCGTGCCGCATCAGCGCATTGGGAGCGGAACTGGGCGGCAAATTTAAAAGTTCAAAAGTTCAAACAACATAACACAAACATAAAAGAGGTTATCTATTGTATCTGATTACATTGTATCATCTCTGATCACTGTACAGTGCCCTGTACAGTGCCCCTTGCCTGCCATTTTACGGTCATCTGTGCCCATAAAAACATGGCATCAAAAAAGCGCCACTTTACCACAAGGGCGCTTTTGGACCAGTTGAGTGACAGCGGCAGTGACACGGAGTTGCTCGCAGAACTGAGCGATAGTGAGTCGTGGGGAGATTTGTCATCTGACACTGACACTGACACTGATCTGGCAAGTGACAACGGCGATGATCCTGCACCTGACCTCAGCGACCTCAGCGATGTGCGCACTTGGTGTCCTATAGACTGCGATTCGGACCAGGTAGCGCCCCCAAGATTTCCGTTCACTGGATCACCTGGGATGAAGGTAGATGTTGAGCGTGACAACCCTCTGGCATACCTGCAATTATTCCTCACTGAAGAGGTAATTGAAAAAATTGTCACAGAGACAAATCGCTACCATCATCAGCAATCTGCTACGCTGCATGCCAGATTTTCCAGAAGCAGAAAGTGGGAACCGGTGACAAAAGAGGACATCTGGAAGTTTCTGGGACTCATCATTCTTCAGGGGGTGGTGGGGAAACCACTCCAGAAATGGTACTGGACCACCAATAAGTTACTGGCCACTCCGTTTTTGGCACTGTGATGTCAGAATACCGTTTTCCCTCATCATGAAGTATTTCCACTTCGCAAACAATGAGGAGTTTGATGAAGCCACGCATCCTGCGCCCAAACTAAAAAAAATCTGGGAGGTATGCCAAATGATCGTGACCAATTTCCAATGGACCTACGTGCCAGAAAGGGACGTCAGCGTGGATGAAAGTTTGATGGCCTACAAGGGACGCCTAAGCTGGATACAGTACATTGCATCCAAAAGAGCGCGGTTTGGCATCAAATTCTATGTGCTCTGCGAGTCATCCACTGGGTACATCTGGAATTTGGTCATTTACACCGGTAAAGGCACGAAGTTCGACCCCAGGTACAGCGGCTATGGGATGGCCACATCATCTGTCCTTACACTGCTGGAGCCATTGCTGAACCAAGGATATTGTGTGACCAAGGATAATTTCTACACGTCTCCGGAACTGTATGAGCTTTTGCTACAAAACAAAACTGATGGGTATGGTACCGTTAGGCCTAACCGATGTGGCATGCCATCTATGTTTGGCAAGAAAAAACTAAAAACTGGAGAAATTGTTGCCTTTCAGAAGGGTAAGATGATGGCAATGTGATGGCGAGACAAGAAGCACGTGTGTCTCTTGAGTACTGTGCACAATACCTCCACTGCCATGGTCCACACAAAAGGTGGGAAAGATCTGCTGAAGCCGCAAGTCGTGATGGACTATAATAATACAATGAGAGGTGTCGACACAGCCGATCAGGCAATGACATTTTACCCGGCTATGTGCAAACAGCAAAAAAAGTATTATAAAAAGATTTTCAGACATCTTCTGGAACAATGCCTTTGGAATGCGTATATCCTATACAAAGCAAAGAGTGGCATGCCTCTTGTTCATTCCGACTTTATCTGGAAGGTGGCTGAGCAGATTTTTGTCAACCACCAGATGCCATCAGTAGCTGCTAACAGACCCGGACGACGTGCTGTTGGCGTTGTCAACCCAGAACGCCTGACTGGTCGTCACTTTTTGGACTACATACCGCCAACCGCAAAAAAGGAAGCACCTACCAGGATGTGCGTGGTTTGCTGTTCAAAGAGAGATGGCAATGGAAAGAAAGTCCGAAAAGAAACAAGGTACCATTGTCCAGATTGTGACGTTGGACTTTGTCTAGTTCCATGCTTTAAAATGTATCACACTCAGGATGTTTATTGAATTTTCTTTGTTTGACAAATGTCATTATTTTCTATTACATTATTGAATAATTATATTATTTATTAGATTATAATTCATGATTTTGTGTTTCAAACTTATTACATCTGGGATGTCTACTAGAGTCTTGTTTGGTCAGGTTTAAGTAAGTAATTACTAAGAATTGCAGGCCTACAATACATAACGCCAAATTTCCATGCCAAATATTTGTACCGCTTTTGGTACATAATTCCAGACAGAATCATACCGCCAGGGAGGTTAAAGCACACTAAAAAATGCATAGGTGTGAACCAGGCCTTAAGTATATGTAAGCCCAATTGCCTAAATCTCATATAAGCTTTAACCTCTTGCCGACCGCCGCACAAACATTTACATCGACAGAATGGGCGTACAGGTACGTCCCTTTAAATTTGCAGCGCGACCCTGCTGCAAGCTCCGTGACCGTGCCTGCGGGTCCGCCGGTGTCCCACAATCGTGTCACGGAGCTGAAGAATGGGGAGATGTCAGTGTAAACACAACATCTCCCCGTTCTTCCTAGTGATATGTCACTGATCGAATGCTACCTCTCATCGGGAGCAGCAATCAGTGACGTGTCACTCGTAGCCACACCCCCTAACAGTTAGAATCACTCCCTAGGACATACTTAACCCCTTCCTAGCCCCCTAGTGGTTAACCCCTTCACTGCCAGTCACATTTACACAGTAATCCGTGCATTTTTATAGCACTGATCGCTGTATGAATGTGAATGGTCCCAAAATAGCACCAAAAGTGTGCGATGTGTCCACCATAATGTCGCAGTTATGATAAAAATCGCTGATCGCCGCCATTACTAGTAAAAAAAACATTAATAAAAATGCCATAAAACGATCCCCTATTTTGTAGACGCTATAACTTTTGCGCAAACCAATCAATAAACGCTTATTGCGATTTTTTTTACCAAAAATATGTAGCAGAATACATATCGGCCTAAACTGAGGAAAAAATTATTTTTTAAATATATTTTTGGGGGATATTTATTATAGCAAAAAGTTAAAAATATTGATTTTTTTTCTAAATTTTTGCTCTATTTTTGTTTATAGTGCAAAAAATTTAAACCGCAGAGGTGATCAAATACCACCAAAAGAAAGCTCTATTTCTGGGAAAAAAAGGACGTCAATTTTGTGTTTGGGAGCCACGTCGCACGACTGCGCAATTGTCAGTTAAAAAGACGCAGTGCCGAATCGCAAAAAGTGCTCTGGTCTTTGGCCAGCCAAATGGTCCGGGGCTTAGGTGGTTAACATGTTAATGTAATTTCAACAGTCATTTTCAATATTTTTTAATCTGCAGCTTTCATGAAAATAATACCTGGTGATGAAGGTCCTTGTTCAGTCACTTTTTGTTATAAGGTGACAATGCTCTGTCTCTTTTTTTCAATTGTACTCTTGCTTTGTCATTCTGTCATGATGGGGATCACAAGTACCCACTTTTGTCATCATCAGGATTCAGGAAGCCTACCCTGAGAAATGTCATCCAGCCAGCATAGAAGAGGTAGACAGGAAGTGGCTACAAAGAGGATACAGGAAATCAGCCACACTGAAATGCAACAAAAAAACATGAAACCAAGTATTTGTTCCACCCCCATACCTTTCACCTACAGGTGAGATATACTCAGATGCAAGATCCATGACCAAAGGGATTCTGCAGACCTGACTGTGGAGATACTAATCTTTCTCGTAGCATGCATAAGGTTATATGCTCAGCTATGGTGGGTACCCAAGATGGCCCCTCCAAATTACCTGTGGAAGAATTGTGGATAATTCCACCTGTACATACCTCTGAAGAAAGCTCAATAGGATCCTGGCACTCAGTTTCTCCATATTCAGGGTCCCAAGGCAATGCTTCCCAGCACAGCAATGTCCCTATAACAATGCAACAACTGGATATAAAAGCCTTCTAAAAAACTGACTACTAATGCTGACCTAAAATACCCTAATCCCTGCTAAGGCTGATTTTGAAGCACCTACATCTTGCATAGAGTAAGCCAAAAAAGGAAGATCTTGGCAAGATCAAACAAGAAATACTATTCTTAGACATCAGAATGACTGTGCTAGAACTGTCCAACACTAACTTACAACAACACATCACAATCCACCTCAATGCTGTTGCATCTTGATAACCTAGAAAATAGGGGAAGAAGGAACAATATATGGATCAAAGGTCTCCCTGAAGCAGCAACCACAGTAAACTTGAAAGATGCTGTCTGCATCTTCAACTTAGATCTTGACAATCCTCTAAAATAGACATAGTGCACCATACCCTGGACTCTCCCTCCACAAACCCTGCTCAATCTAGAGATGTCAGATGCAGTATTCACAAAAAAAAAATGACCAATTGTTTACAACACACAATACTTTAGCAAAATGCCATATAGTTACAGTTTACATCTGCCTTGAGAACTCATATGGAAAGAAGCCACATGCATAGAAGCAGAGGCACATGCCAGGGTAAAACGCAATTACTATAGGTTATTATCATCAACATTTGGATAAGTTGCACATGAAGAATGCGTGCTCCAACCCACCAAAACATTAAAGACAATAAACCATAAAATCAAAGGAACTCACTTTCACATTGACACACATACACCACATATGTACTGTATATATGACCATATTTATATTTATGCATCCTCTAAATTATTTTAATTCACGAACGATAGCCTGTTAAAAAAGTGATAATAGCTATGTCGGCCATTTGTCAAGACGCTCAATTGAGAAGATGTGATAGGTGAAGCATGATCTTTGAGCAGAAATAAAATGTATTAAATATAACCAGGCTTGACCAAATGACCTAATCCTTTTTTGATTTGTTTTTAATCTCAGCATGAGGACGCTCCTTTGAGGATGCTTTCATAAAGTCATTGCTTATCACGCTCATGAAAAAGATGGGACTTGTTAAACAAACTCACTGTGCTCGTTGCAGTTAATGAGATGTGGAAAGCTTTGTAATTTGATTTGCTGGACCATATGTTGTAAAGTGATACTGCTGATTTCACTTCTTAAATTTTTTTCCCATTTAAACAGTGGGCAATACTTTCTTACACAATCAACTTCCATGTAATGAAAAAATGATTTCCAAGCACCAGGTTTGTGCCTTTGTACAGCTTTCTCTTTGCAGTTACTCAGCTTCATATCTTTTCGCTGACATCTGTAATGTTCTTCACTTCACACCTAGGAAAATATTTGACAATTCATAGTAACCGCTTTTTGCAATATAAACTATCATGCCATGGCATGGCAACAAATTAGTTTCATACCCTGACAGCCAGGTTCATTTAGTGATTGGGTGAAACCTCTCCTGTAGAATAAAGGGAAAATGTTGAACATTAACTGAAAGCACAAAAAGGACTGTTGATGGATGAATATTGGGAGAACATAGAATATTTAATTTAACATGTAACAATCCAAATTCTGAAAATGTAGGATCATGAATATGGCTTTCAATGCACATGGGAAATAAATGGTTTCTATGTGCTAAGACCCATCAGAGGTGTAACAAGATATTTGAGGTGTAGTACAATGGTTGACTTTCTTGTCTTAGAGTTCTCCCAAACAATGAGAAATACACATTACATATATAGGCTTTGGTCCATTCAGGGAAGAGAAGGGGGCTCAGAGAGGAGGGGACGAACAATGATTCGCAAGTCTGCAAAAACAAGGAGGAATAAACACAGGCTCATATAACCTGGGTATAGTTAGTTAGTAGTTAAAATGGTTTGGAAGCACCAAAAGCTGAAATCCTGCCTTATCTTTCATTATGTATAATTGTACCGGCTCCTTACTTGTACATATTTCTTGTTCATACATCACGGGACACAGAGCAGCATAGTCATTACTATGTGGGTTATATAGAATTACCTTCAGGTGCTGGCACTGGCAACTTCCAAAACAGGAAGTACCCTCCCCTATATAAGCCCCTCCCATCCGGGAGTACCTCAGTTTTTTGCCAGTGTCTAAGGTGTTGGCCAAGGTTAACATGTATTCATCTGGGCTTGTGTACAGGTTCTCTGGGCCTTAGCAAGCTATTCCGGATCCGACCAAAAAAGCTTCATAGCTAAACGGTCGGTACCCGGGCCTTGCAGAGAAGAGCAGGGTTTTGCCTGTAATGCCTCTCTTAGGAGGGCTGGACCCTTGGATCCAGAGCTCTGGTCATACCCAAAACCAAGAGGCTATCTGTGCAGGGTGCTATACAGGTCCAGGGGAGTGGAATCCTTGGGAACCCGGTCCCTGAAGGTCTAGTACAATGCCTGCCGTGAGAGGTGAAGTTTGGGCTTCTGTGGACCAAACAAAGTCCTGCGGCGGGGAAAAGGTAAGTGGGGGCCCCTCAGGAACTTGGTTCTATTGAGGGGACCCCCAAGCCTAATATGTCTTTCTGCCTGTTACCTAAAGGGTATTCCCGCTAATAGCTGTATATGCCTAAGAAATCCTAGAAATGTTTTTTCATAAGGGAAGTTTTAAAAAAACTGTAAACCTGGAAATGTTTTTCATAAAGGAGGTTTTAAAAAAAAAAAAAAAAAAGACAAAAGTGCGGTACCTGTGTTTGTCCACTAGAGGTCGCTGTGGAACGTCTTTTTTCTTGGGACTATTCCTTCCATGGTGAAAGTCCAGGCAGATGAGTGAGCTCTCTATCAGGGAAGCTGCATTCCTCTGTCACGCTGCCAAGTAGTTTCCTTCCATCCCCGAGTCCTGGTGAAACAGGGACCCTGGCTCCTCTCCCTACATGGCGCCAAGAGCGCACACGTGCACGCGCGCGCGCGCACACATGCTTTCCTTTTATATGGTTTAGCTTCAAAAAAGGGGGCGGAGCCTGGCGGATGACGCGCTCTGTGCGCCCAGCGCTTCTGCGCATGTGCGGGCGTCCCAGCAAGATAAAAGGACTCAGTCCACGCTGCTTGCTATGGACACAGAGCATGAAAAGGAGCTGGTAGCATGGTATAGGGGCTTACAGCGGGCGGTTGATACAGGCATCCCCAGAAAGACGCATTAGTAGACACCCACTGATGTACATAGCAGCAAATTGCATTAGACTATTTCAGTAAGGGGTGTATTGCGGCTGGAATACCTCAGCTTTGAACTAAGGAATATGCCGCCTAAAAAACTCTGAGATATACCTCTCAGGAAGTGTAGGGGGTCTCCATCGGGCTCTGAGGATCTGGAGCAGTCATCTGCACCCTCCTCCCCTGAGAAATCAGAGGTTAATACCCATAAGGAACCCCCGGGAGTGCCAGGTACTGCGGCTGTCCTCAGTCCACCTGCTCCTGCATATATAACAGAGGAGGTTTTTTCCTCAACTCTGGAGGGATTGGAGCAGAGATTGGCTGCATTGATCGCTTCTTCTCTACAGGAAAGAAAGCGCGCCAGATCTCCATCCCCTCCATTAGAGTGCCTGTTGGCAGAGCAACAGTCCCAGGAAGGGACCGACCTACCTGAAGGGGATCAGGAGGAGGTTAGCTCTGTTTTTGAGGAATCGACAGTAGATGAACCATTTTCAGCATCACAGACTGAAAGATTGTGGGTCCAGACCCTAACTGACATGGTTCGATCTGCATTTAAAATGCATCTTGTTGAACCATCAACTACTGCTGTCTCCTCATTGGGGTCGCTAAAAGCTCCCCAGGTTAATTGCTCCTTTCCAATACATCCATTATTGGAAGGACTTATATACCAGGACTGGGAACATCCTGATAAACTATTTGTTCCGCCTAAAAGGTTTCCGGTGATCTATCCCATGGAGGAAAAGTTCACCCAGAGATGGAATGTTCCTACGGTGGATGCAGCCATCTCTTCTGTGAACAAATCACTGACATGTCCAGTAGATAATGTTCAAATGTTCAAAGATCCAGTGGATAAAAAATTGGAATCTTTATTAAAATCTGCTTTTTCCACAGCAGGGGCTGTTACACAGCCAGCAGTGGCAGCTATTGGGGTCTGCCAAGCTTTAAAGGATCAAATGAAAATGGTCCTGAGGGATTTGCCAGACCAGCAGGCCCAGGCTCTGGCTGATCTGCCTAGAGCATTATGCTTTGCGGTTGACGCCATCAAGGATTCTATCCATCAGGCCTCCCGCCTCACGCTGTCTTTGGTACATATGCGTAAGCTTCTGTGGCTCAAAAACTGGTCTGCTGAAGCTCCCTGTAAGAAGCTCTTAGTTAGCTTCCCATTTCATGGGGAACGCCTTTTTGGCGAGGACCTGGATAAGTATATCCAGAAGATTTCCAGTGGTAAAAGTACTCTCTTACCGAGTAAGAAGAGGTCTAGGGGTCCATCTTTTAAGAGGACTACCTCTCCTATCCCTGCGACGTCTGCTACTAAGCAGTTCCGACGGCCTCCTCGGTCAAACTCAGGAGGTAAAAATCAGGGACAGCCACAGGGTAATAAAAAGCCCTGGATCCGAAGAGGTACTAAACCAGCCTCCAAGTCAAGCCTATGAAGGGCTGCCCCCACTCAAACGGGTGGGGGGAAGACTTCAGTTGTTCGCAGAGACCTGGCGGGAGACGATCAAAGACAGATGGGTGCTCTCCGCAGTAACTCTGGGATACAAGTTGGAGTTAAAAGAGTCTCCTCCGTCCCATTTTATGTGGTCAGGCATGCCAAGAGACCCTCTGAAAAGAGGGTCTCTCCTATTGGCGTTAGAACAACTATTGCTCCAAGGAGTAATTATGGAGGTTCCTATGGAAGAGTGGGGGTTGGGTTTCTACTCAAACCTTTTCACAGTCCCGAAGCCAAACGGGGACATAAGACCCATATTGGACCTAAAGAGTCTAAACAAATTTCTAAACGTCCGGTCTTTCCGGATGGAGTCGATCCGATCGGTCACCGCTGCCCTACAAGGGGAGGAATGGTTAGCCTCGATCGACATCAAAGATGCTTACTTGCATGTTCCCATCTTTCCAGGTCATCAAAAATTCCTACGCTTTGCAGTAGAAGGGCGCCATTTTCAGTTCAGAGCCTTACCATTCGGTCTGGCCACAGCACCACGAGTGTTCAGAAAAATTCTGGCCCCACTGTTGGCCGATCTAAGAACACGGGGTGTAACGATAATGGCATACCTAGACGACCTGTTGTTGATGGACCACTCAGTTGCCAAGCTAGAAGTGGTAATTGTCGATACAATCAAGTATCTAGAATCTCACGGTTGGGTCATCAACCTGGACAAGTCAGCCCTACAGCCAGTGGAAAACCTGGTATATCTAGGGCTACGGCTGGATTCAGACCAGAGGAAGATTTTCTTACCTCTAGACAAGGTATCCTCTTTGAGGGGCTTGGTCCGTCTGCTTTGTGCAAAAAGACAGCCGTCCATACGCCTGTGCATGAGGCTGCTAGGAAAGATGGTAGCATCATTCAAAGCTGTGCCATACGCCCAATTCCACTCAAGGAATTTACAAAGGGCCATATTGTCAGCCTGGAACGGAAAAGTTCAGGCTCTAGACTTCCCGATGGCTTTGTCCCCTTCCGTTCGGAAGAGTCTCTGCTGGTGGTTGATCCCCCAGAATCTCCAGAAGGGAAAACCCTTCAGCCCGATATCTTGGAAGGTGGTCACTACAGATGCCAGCCTTATAGGCTGGGGGGCAGTACTGGAGCAATGGTCTCTCCAGGGCAGATGGTCAAATGTAGTAAAAACCCTGCCCATCAATCTCTTAGAGATACGAGCAGCCCGGTACGCCCTAGTAGCCTGGACATCCAGACTCCAAGGGTCCCCTGTCAGAATTCAATCAGACAATGCCACAGCAGTGGCATATATCAATCATCAGGGAGGCACCAGGAGTCGTGCAGCCCAGAGGGAAGTAAGTCACATCCTGGAATGGGCAGAAAAGCATGTCCCATGTATATCAGCTGTCTTCATTCCAGGGGTGGAGAATTGGAAGGCGGACTTTCTGAGTCGCCAACAGTTATGCCCAGGGGAATGGTCCCTTCATCCCGAGGTCTTCCGAGCAATGTGTCAGCGGTGGGGAACACCGGATGTAGATCTGCTAGCATCCAGATTCAACGCAAAGGTGGACAGATTTGTCTCCCGGACAAGGGATCCCCTCGCTTGCGGCTCGGATGCTCTGGTGTTCCCTTGGGATCAGTTCAGACTGATATATGCATTCCCTCCGCTACAATTGTTGCCTCGACTCCTTCGCAGAGTCAGGTTGGAGAAGAAGCCGGTGATCCTGGTGGCTCCAGCGTGGCCCCGAAGGGCCTGGTACGCGGAGATCATCAAAATGTCTGTGGGGAGTCCTTGGACCCTTCCACGTCGTCCGGACCTGCTTTCGCAAGGACCGATATACCACCCTTCCTTACTAACTCTAAGTTTAACGGCCTGGCTATTGAATCCCACATCCTAAAGAAGAGAGGTCTCTCTAACTCTGAGGTATCAACTATAATCAATGCCAGGAAGCCTGTATCCAGGCAGATCTACTATAGAGTTTGGAAGGCGTACATCACTTGGTGCGAGGCCAGAAAATGGCATCCACGTAAGTACGTTATAGGGAGAATTCTGGACTTCCTGCAGTGGGCTGTAGACAGGAAGTTTGCCTTAAGTACTATCAAGGGCCAGGTTTCGGCCTTGTCAATACTATTTCAAAGGCCCCTGGCTATGCATTCACTTGTCAAATCCTTTATGCAAGGTGTGACTCGTATTATTCCACCGATTAAGGCTCCCATATGCCCATGGGATCTAAATTTGGTTCTGTCGGTTCTGCAGAAGCAGCCATTTGAACCTTTGTGGCACATTTCCTTGGTTCTACTCACCAGGAAATTGATATTTTTAGTAGCCATATGCTCGGCTAGAAGAGTGTCGGAATTAGCCGCCATGTCCTGTAAAGAGCCATATCTGGTTATCCATAAGGACAGAGTAGTATTACGTCCTCACCCAGACTTTCTTCCTAAGGTGGTATCGAGGTTTCACTTGAACCAGGATGTGGTTCTTCCTTCTTTTTTCCCCAAACCAAGCTCGGTAGAGGAAAAGTTATTGCATTCTTTGGATGTAGTAAGAGCAGTTAAAGCTTATCTAAAAGCCACTGCTCAGATTCGTAGAACGGATTCTTTGTTTGTTCTGCCGGAAGGCCCCAGAAAGGGTCAGGCAGCATCAAAATCTACTTTAGCCAAGTGGATTCGACAGGTCATAATACAAGCCTATGGCTTGAGAAGTAGACCGCCTCCGTTCAAAGTTAGGGCGCACTCCACGAGAGCAGTTGGAACTTCATGGGCAGTGCATCACCAGGCCTCCCTGGCGCAAATTTGTAAGGCCGCAACATGGTCTTCAGTACACACGTTTACTAGGTTCTACCAGGTGGACGTTAGAAGTCAGGAGGATGTCGCCTTTGGGCGCAGTGTGTTGCAGGCCGCAAAAGATCCTCATGCCTGATGGCGCCCAGCTTATGTATGGTGTATCCCCCCCCTCATGTGGCATTGCTTTGGGACGTCCCACATAGTAATGACTATGCTGCTCTGTGTCCCGTGATGTATGAACAAGAAAGTAGGATTTTTAAAACAGCTTACCTGTAAAATCCTTTTCTTGGAGTACATCACAGGACACAGAGCTCCCACCCCTCTTTTGGGGACACGTATTGCTTTGCTACAAAACTGAGGTACTCCCGGATGGGAGGGGCTTATATAGGGGAGGGTACTTCCTGTTTTGGAAGTTGCCAGTGCCAGCACCTGAAGGTAATTCTATATAACCCACATAGTAATGACTATGCTGCTCTGTGTCCCGTGATGTACTCCAAGAAAAGGATTTTACAGGTAAGCTGTTTTAAAAATCCTACTATTGCTTACTCTGTTTTTAATGTACATTGTGAACTTCTCACAATGTGCATATGAAACCACAGCAAGTCAAATAGAGCCTGCCTCATTTTATTTCTGGAGGACGTCTAGCATCATCTACCCCCCCCCCCAGTCTGACTGTCCTGGCCCGCCTCCTTTATTGATTGTGTAGTGCACCCCCTTAAGGGCGGCAGATGAACTGGATCCCCCACTCCTGCGCAGCCAGGCACACTGAATTTTCACAGACACTTCAGAGACAAAGAACAGTCCGTGACTTTGTTTTTGTTATTTATTGAGGGTTAAAAACTTGGATAGGGATGGGAGGTTATAGGATGCCCCCTTGACTTTAGCAAAACTTTAGCAACAACTTCAGGGACGTTCTTCCTGTAACGGCAATCCAAGGATGAAAGTGGTTAACGCTGTTTAGGATGTTCCATTCGCGAACACAAGGCAGCTACCGACACTCCAGTCAGGCGAACGAGACCCATAAGAATAATTCTCCCTCAATAACTAAACAACGCTCTGTCTTGAGGTTTAAGCAGGAATGACAATCTTTATTGAAAAGACTACAAGTTTTATACACAGTTGAAAGAGGAGGTGCATCATATTACTCTGGAATTACACCTGTGACCAGACCTAATTAACATGCTAATTACCTAATTCCTTTTAAGTAGCTGATGACTCAGAGACCTGACCTTTAGGCTAGACTTGGCATCTGTGTCAGAAGACACAATCAACGTTATCACAAATACACCTTCACACAATTGCAGGGTTAATTACAACAAGCCACAATGAAAAGATCTTTAGAAGTTAGTCTGGATTCATTAAAATTACACAGGCAGACAGGTGGATGAAGTTGAACACATCAGTCTCTTTCAATTAACCTGTTGAGTTCAGAATCAACAAACAGTAAATAGTTCTTTACAGATATCCTGGAATATTGTGGATAAATATTACTATCCCATTTTAGGTAGTACAAGATATATTTTCTCCGTCACCCTATGCCCCTATTAGAGACACAGGGTGATTTAGACATAAGAGGTGCATGGGGAGCTGAAGCAAGGGTATCTCATACTTTCGAAGGGATTCTGGGCTCCACGGGCCCTCCCATTACACTTCCTATATACAGTCTCTATATACAGTCTATATAAAGCTCCAACTTCTTCCTTCAGGACACACTTGTAGACCCCAGCTGAATCACTGTTTGGATATGACAAACTCTCAGTGAAATGTTTGGGCGATGGCCTATTACAGGCAGGAACCTGAGGCCCCTTGTAGTGTAGAAAAAAAACAGTGAAACAGCTTGCACTTTTATTCCTGTGGCTACTGATCCCAGCACCACCTCTTCAATGCAATGCCAACCCACCTGGCTGCAGCTGCCCCTTTCACTAGCCCTTCAGGCTAACTTTTCTCCACAGTCCTCCAGACTGTCCTTCTCACCTGCCCTAGTGGCTGACTCTACAGGAGTTCTCCCAGGGAAGGGATGAAGACTTGGCGCAACGCAGTCTTCAGGGAGAACTGACTACGTATGGCAGTCTACCCCATTGTAAGTCCCCAGTAGTGCTGCTCTACACTGTCCTCCACTTGCTCCCGTGTCTCAAGGGCTTCCTCCCGTGTGTTGTAGAAGGATCCTTCCAGCACTCGAGCCTCAGCCCACGGTCACCTCCCAGACTAGGGGGTACCCCAAAGGGGCCCCCAACAGTCTCCACACCACTAAATCTCCATCTTCCAGACTGCCCCTGCTGGCAGGACTCATGCCTGTTTATGGGGTGGCCTGTCCCCTACCAGACATTTTACTGGGAATTGGCTGAGGCCCTCATAAATATTCCAAACAGCCCCTCCTAACCTCCACCCACTAGCTCTAGAAGTTTCTTCAACTTTCTAGACCAGAGGGAGGCACCAGAGGGGCTATCAGGATGAGTCATCCAGCTTGACTCACTTAACCCTGAGCTAAAGAAATTTACCTACACTAACAAATCTGCATTAACAAACCTACATTAACATCTAGCACACAATAGAGGGTGCTACAATTGGATTTAATTTATTTCAATCACAGGGGTTCACCATATGAGGTGATATCCAAAAATTTTGAGACTAGCTCTGTTTACAAGAAAGTACTTTATTTATCTACGTTTACACACTACTACCTTCAAAATAGTCCCCTTGCACGGCATTATAGTGCTGCCACTTCTGGAATGTGTCCTGGAAGTGTTCATCAAAACGGTGACTGGTACTAGTGACACATGGTACTAGTGACAAATGAAGTGTGTTTTTTGGGGGAGCTGTCAAAAACCTGCTTCATTTCATGTAAAAGGATTGATTTACTAAAGGCAAATAAGCTTAGTGAATGAGGTAACTTCGACCATCCAATCATGCGCCAGCAAAATAAATACTTTTTCTTTAAATTTCCTTGCTTGTGATTGGGTATTCTTTGCAAAGGGAATTTTCGCCATATTGCTCTGCAATGCCCCCCTCATCACCTGGCAAAACTAACACCAGACTGTATGCTAGAATGGAGCATTTTAGAATGCGGCTAGTGTGAATGGGTCATTATTATAGCTGTGGCCAAAATAATCCAAATAAAAACTGCTGTATTTGTGACTATTTACGGAGATCCAGTGTTATGTGTGTGGTCTGTGTCAGTTTATGGAGCTTTTGAGGGCTTTTAGACTTGAAACTATATCTCTACTAGGGAAATCACCTGAGCTGATATTGCATATATAGGAAACATTATAGCTTCTCCCAGCCTAAACATATTTGGACCTTTCATATACTGTTTAACCAAAGCATCATACAATAATATAAAACTAAATTATTTTTGCTTGGTTCCTAATGCATTTCCTAGATCTTAATTTCCTGGAAGACTAAGGCCCTCTTATCATTTAATCAGAGGTTACTGAAATCATTTTGAGTAATAAAAAAAGAAAGAGAATAGAAACACACGCTCGTTACAAATGACTGGGTTTCAGAGTTCATTGCTTGCCGTTCATATGAGAGAGATGTTATGCGTTGTAATGTCTTTATATCACATGCAGCTAGGGAATTTTCTGAAACAAACTCCTGCACACCAGCAGTGTCTAAAGGACTCTACTCCTGCAGTATAAAAATTAAACTTTCTATTAAATGGCAGATAATAACACATGGAATTTGAGACACTAACCTCTATTAAATGTACTTCCTCAGCAATATGTTGAATTCTCTTGTGGATACACATAATAGGAAGTGTTGTAGAGATCAGTGGGCCTCGTGGGTTTCCATTTTTTTTTTTAGACATAATGAAATGACTATGTAGCTGTTAAACCAGACTGGCTGTGTTACATAACTCATAAAAGTTAAAATCAGTTTGACTTATCACACTATACCCTTTCCCAACCTTGTTAAAATGACACTGTGTTCCATTTAGCTCATTTTTTTTCTGTTATTATTATTAAAATAACCACAAACCACTAAATGATTAAAATGCCTCTGGAAGTGCAATTTTTTGCCTCAACAATACCGTTACTGAAGGATGAAAAGTAGCTGAAAATATAGACCGGAGTATACATGTAATAAATTGGTCATGCAGTATAGAAACAAATGCATTAGAATTTCATTTGATGCTGTCTGTTTAGTCTTTTTGTGTGTTTTTGATGGTTTTAAAGAGCAACTCCAAACATTAAGAAAAATTATTTATTGAATGCTAACTCCAGTCAAAATGTTTTTTTGTTTTGTTTAGGAGAATAGGAAGGAATAGAATTTCAGATATTAAAGCTGAACTCTGGGATAAGCAAATATCATCTAAATACAAGAGACTTGTGTGTCCTTACTTGAATCATAGTATGCTTTGTGTGTTTCTACTAGATCTGTGTAGTAATCCAATTTGAAACTGCCTATATAAGGCTTCCCACAATAAACACTGGTCACTGCTGCCCTATCTCTCTTTGTGCAGGGTGGCTGGTCCTGTATCCGCTCCAACTATGTTCTTCTTCTGCTGGCAGCCTGTAGTGGGTGAACTTGTTGGGTACCCCCCACAGCTTTGCTCTCTGCACAGGCTTGGTGTAGCACAATGATGATTTTACTGCCACTTTATTAGGTACACCTTGCTAGTACCGGGTTGAACCCCCTTTTGCCTTCAGAACTGCCCCAGTTCTTTGTGGCAAAGATTCAACGAGGTGTTGGAAACATTCCTCTGAGCTTTTGGTCCATATTGACATGATAGCATCATGCAGTTGCTGAAGATTTGTCAGCTGCACATCCATGATGCAAATCTACCATTACACCACATCCCAAAGGTGCTTTATTGGATTGAGATCTGGTGACTGTGGAGGCCATTGGAGTACAGTGACCTCATTGTCATGTTCAAGAAACCAGTTTGAGTTGATTTGAGCTTTGTGACATGGTGCATTATCCTGCTGAAGGAAGTAGCCATTAGAAGATGGGTACACTGTAGTCATAAAGGGATGGACATGGTCAGCAACAATACTCAGGTAGGTCGTGGCATTTCATTCAAATCATTAAACCACCACCAGCCTGAAACATTCATACAAGGATGGATCCATGCTTTCATGTTGTTTATGCCACATTTTGACTCTACCACCTGAATGTCGCAGCTGAAATCAAATCTCATCAGACCAGGCAACATTTTTACAATCCAATTTGTACAAATTTGATAAACCTGTGCAAATTGTAGCCTCAGTTTCCTGTTCTTAGCTGACAGGAGTAGCACCCGGTGTGGTCTTCTGCTACTGTTGCTCATCTGCTTCAAGGTTTGATGTGTTATGTGTTCAGAGATGATATTCTGCATACCTTGGTTGTAATGAGTAGTTGCCTTTCTATCATCTCAAACCAGTGTGCCCATTCTCCTCTGACATCAACAAGTCATTTTCGTCAACACAACTGCCGCTCACTGGAAATTTTCTCTTTTTCAAACTATTCTCTGTAAACTCTATATATGGTTGTGGGAAAAAATCCCAGTAGATCAGCACTTAAATACTCAGACCAGCTCATCTGGCATCAACAACCATGCCACGTCCAAAGCCACGTAAATCCCTTTTCCTCACCATTTTGATACTCGGTTTGAACCTTAGCAAGTCCTCTACACCACATCTAGATGCCTAAATGAATTGAGTTGCTGCCACATGCTTGGCTGATTAGCAATTTGTGTTACCAAGCAATTGAACAGGCGTAGCTAATAAAGTGCCTGGTGAGTGTATTTACATGAATGTTTTTGCACCTGGAGCTCAGCTTTAAATATTGCCTGTCCTCTTTTAGAAGAATTTTCTGTCAGATATTAAAAGCTGTCTGCACCTCCATAGAGGAGATTTGTTTCAGATTTCTGTTCTGTTTGACACCCATCATCTTGAGAGTAAGTAAGCAAATATCTACTTCATGTAGATGTAGACAGCATTAAAGTCCTGACAATGGCTCTACATCCTCCTCATTCTCCTCATCAGGGCTTTTTTTCTCAGAAAATAGGTGCAGGAACTCAACTACGCCCCTTTCATGGGGGGAAGGGGGATGTGTTGCACAAAGTGCAGGGTTCAGGAGAGTGCTATATACAGTGCTTTGTTCAGGAGTGTGCTACTTAGAGAGTGTAGAGTTCAGGAGAGCATTATGTACAGAGTACCTAGTTGCTAACATTTCAAATACAAATCCAGGGACACCTTTTTCAGTTGTGTGTCCAGCAGGCCAGTGTAGAATGTACTTTATGTGACGGGCATTCATTTACGTATAAAGTGTATGACGGTATGTGCAGAAAAAGAGTGCAGTGTGTATGACAGTGGGTAGTATAATCAGATGAGGAGTGTGGAGTGTATAATGGTGGACAGGATGTTCAGGAGAGGAATGCGGTGTGTGTGATGGTGGGTGGTATATTCAGGAGAAGAGTGCAGAGTATTTGACAGCAAGATAGTATGTTCAGAAATGCAGAGTGTATGATGGCGGGTAGTATGTTCAGGAAAGGAGTGCGGAGTTTAAGATGGTGAGTAGTATGTTAATGAGAGGAGTGCGGAGTGTATGAAGTCAGGTAATATGTTCAGGAGAGGACTGTGGAGCGTATAATGGCTGGTAGTAGATTCAGGAGAGAAGTGTGGAGTATATGACAGCAGATAGTATGTTCAGGGGAGGAGTACAGAGCATATAATGACGGGTAGTATGTGCAGGGAGAGGAGTTCAGATAGTATGAAGATACAGTACATGGTGTGAATGAGAATTCAATGCTCCATCGGTGGCATGCATAGACAAAGCAACTGATGTTAGCTGCAGTGACACTGCACCAGTGCCTACCACCTTCTGCACACTTACCCCCTTCTGTTTCTCCTTGCCACCTTAACGTCTTGCTTCACTGTCAGCTTAACACCTTGCAACACTGCCACCTTAACACCTTGTCACCCTGCCACCTTAACGCCTTCCTGACATCCCACAACATCCTACCAGCTTACTGCTCCATAGACATCCTTCGGAAGGAACTACTGAAGGTTAATAACTAAATAAGCTCTATGCACAATCACTAGCTCAATACAAGTGCAACAAGTATAGAAAGAAACAAACAATAACAAAAAATAAAAATAAACAAACGTAATCACTTCCCATCCGGGCCAATTCTGGCACTTCGCTCCTACATGTAAAAAACATAATTTTTTTCTAGAAAATTACTCAGGACCCCCAAATATTATATATAGTTTTTTAGCAGAGACCCTAGGGAATAAAATGGTGGTCGTTGCAACTTTTTATTTGACACGGTATTTGCTCAGCGATTTTTCAAAATCTGAATAAAAAAAAACTGGAAAGTTAGCCCAATTTTTACTCGTGAAATGGCGGCAAACTTTGGTACAAAACAAAAACTATAGGCAACCCTTTAATTTTTTTTCAGGTTACCTGTTTAGAGTTACAGAAGAGGTCTTGGGCTAGAAATTTTGCTCTTGCTTAAACGCATGCGACGACACCTCACATGTGATTTGAACACCGTTTACATATGTGGGCGCGACTTACATATGCGTTCGCTTCTGTGCGCAAGCACGCGGGGACGGGGTGATTTAATTTTTTTTTATTCTTTATTTGACTTTTATTTAAATTTTTTTACACTTTCTCTTTAATTTTTTATTTTTTATTTTTATCACTTTTATTCCTATTACAAGGAATGTAGATGTAGATTCAACAAGGTGCCTGTAACAATCATTTTTTTAGTTTTCCTTGAAATTATAGCCCCACACAGCTCTTTTAGCTTTGTTAGTAAGACTGTCACACAACAAAGCGTCCATTATAGCTTATTTGGGTTATTTTCAACTGAAGGCACTGTCATATGTATGGAACCGGCTTGTGACTATGCCTACTTTGGAACATAACACTGCTGGAAGCAGCCAATGGTAAATGGGAGGGCTATAACCATAAAGAGGTGTAAATGGTCAACAGTATTCTTTAAAGTCCAAATTCAGGAAAAGCTCCCCTATTGCAATGGTTAAATGCTTGTTTAGGTCTAGGGGATTGCCTGATCCTCTGGTACAAGACTGGTCCCTGAAGCCTGTTTTCCCCTATGCACCAGTAGTCACAGGTCCTCAGTTGTCATCAAGTGTAATGCAGAGTTCAAAGCCCTGCACTGAATGTGAGAACACTAAGAAACAGTCCACCACTGGAGCATGGGGAAGAAAAGGAAAGCACCAGCCGCTGTTAGATCGGAGGATTGGATAAGTAAACCTCCTTGGACTGCTCTTTACTTTCCCTAGAGTGGGCTTTAAGTATGCAGTTGGTATTAAAATCCCTAATGTTTTCCTTAGCATTGCACCTCCCCAAGCCTGAACCATAGACACAGGATTGGGTTAATATATACTGTGTACACAACATTATGACCATATGGGCTGCACGTTGCTGCAGAAATTAATTTGTCATACCAGGCAACCTTATTCCAATCTTCATGGACCTGGTTTTGGTGATCGTCTTCTGCTGTAGCTATCCTCAGCGTGGCTTGATGCTTCACTCATCTGTTGTGGTTATCTGAAAAGTACCGGAGCTCATGTCAATCTAAACAAAGTTGACCATTCTCTTCAATTTCTGTGGAATTATATATGTTATATATATATATATATATATATATATATATATATATATATGCACAACATTTTCTAGATAGAGATCAGATGCCCCATGGCAACCAACTTAATTTAAAACATGAATTGTTATAAAGATTAAATTGTTTTCACTGGAAGTAACAGACCACTGCATCTATATAGGCTGCTGTAATTATCTGGAGAGTTGCCAAATATTTTCTCATAGCAGAGGGAAGACTTCCATCCAGGCCCAGCATATTTCAAGAATTCTTTATGTCCATGTTTTTTTTTTCTTGTTTTACACTTGTCATTTGTGCAATTGTGTTCTAAGCTTTAACAAATTATAAATGAGGAAAAATAGCACCCTATTATGTAACTTGAGGATCTGTAAGACTGTTTTGGCTCTGAAAGCAGCATGATTCATTAAAATATGTGTAGTCACAATAAAAACAATCAATATATTTAGGCAGGTTTAATATCCCATTGAAACTAAGACGCATACAGAACATACTTGACAATGCAGCACAAATCCACCCATATGTATTTTATAGATACAGAATTGTATGTGGGATTAGCACTTAGTAGAGTGCTGTTAAACATGTTGTAGAAAAGGAAACACAGCAGAGTTATCCAAGCCATTTTGTACATGTGATCTTTATATAAGACCTGTTTTATATCTCCTACAATTGCTAAACATCATTTTCACTTTCAAATCTAACAATATTTGATGGGGCAGAAAGATTTGCTGTATTGTTTCTCCATTTAAGATGTCAATATTTTCGTAGTCTTTTAGCACGTGGAAAAAAGATTATGGTCATAATGGTAAATCTTGAGGAAGGAACTGCACTGATGTGACCTAAAGTGTGAAACTATAAAACTTTTTGGGGTTAGAAGGCCGTACAAAGTGTGTAAAGTAGCATTACCATATATTCAGGAGGGGGAAGGGGTATAGGACAACTCTTCCTGGGCCCATGGGGTCAGAGGCTTCAGTTATAATTGATCCTCCAACTTATTCATTAGCAATGTGAATACATGTCCCCAATTCTTTATCTCTTCAGTAAGTACGTTTTTTTTAAGTATGTAGTAGGCTTGATAGGTTTCTTAAAGAAAAGAAGAAACAATTAATGCTATTACACCTCTGGCAGTAACCAAAACAAACTAACCAAAATAAATTCATTAGCTGAGCTTACTGGTATAAACTGAAATAGGATTGATTGCTATAGGTTAATGAAGTTGAACACAGGTATTTTTGTAAATAAAGGTCAGCTTTATTTACCAGGCATGTAATTGATAGAGGGTTTTAAATCTGAAAAGAGAAACAATTAAGAATAAGATATTGCAAAACTAGACTTTACAAAGTAGAGTGTATTGGTGGCCAAAACATTTTTTTTTTTTTGTTTTGGACTACAGGGTTTACTTTCAATTTTGATGCGTTTTTTAACAGTAAAACTTTGATAAAAGTTTTCAAAAAACAGACATCTCCACAACTTAGATACAACATAGATATACTGTATGTAAAAAAGGAGACAGCATACAGAGTCCTTAAGAATGCTTTACGGTAGTGGTTTCAATAGAGTTAGTCAATATCAATGTTTCATTTCCATCAATGGTTTACCATACCATTGCAGTAAAAACATGGGGAAGGGGGAATCTCAATCCTGCTGTGGAAGCACTGGATGGGTATTGGATAAAATGGGCATGGGGGGGGGGTAGTAGAAAAGAGGATATGTGGGGGGTACTAAAGGGAGGGGTTAGGTTGGGGAGATGGATTCAGGTAGAGTGTAGCCATACAGACCACATTTTACCCTACTTTACTAGGCAGCCTCTTCTCACATATGTCAGTTGGTACATTGGGAGCAAAATTGAATAGTTGAACACCAGTCACTATAGGACGGTGGAAGAAAGATTCCACTTGAGGAGTATGCAGAATAGGAAAAGTTTAACATATTTTGTTTTTTAGTAATTGTGATGCCAGAAAAAGGCTTTATTTTATGTCAGTGTTGTACCTGGCATACCTATGTTTTGAGGAGGCTGTTCCACTTACAAACAGTGACAGAGAAACAGAAGTTGCAGAAGTTGCAACCATGATCAGGCTCTGCTTTGAAGGGGAGACCTGCCCCCTGATGCCTTAGCAATAACACATTAAGCACTGGACAGCACTGGATGGGTAATGGATAAAATGGGTGTGGGGGTAGTAGGAAAGAGGATATGTGGGGGGTACTAAAGGGAGGGGTTAGGTTGGGGAGATGGATTCAGGTAGAGAGTAGCCATACAGACCAAATTTTATTATACTTTGCTGGGCAGCCTCTGCTCACATATGTCAGTTGGTACATTGGGAGCACACTTTGAATAGTTGAACACCATTCACAATAGGACAGGGGTAAAAAGTTTCCATTTGAGGGGTATCTCCTGTCTGGCATAATAGGATGCGTAGAATATGAACATTTTTATATATTTTAGTTTTTTTTGTAATTTTGATCCCAGAAAAAGTCTCTATTTTATGTCAGTGTTGTACCTGGCATACCTGTGTTTGAGGAGGCTGCTCCACTTTCAAACAGTGACAGAGTAACAGAAGTTGCAGCAGTTGCAACAACTGTGATCAGGCTCCTGCTTGAAGGGCAGACCTGCCCCCTATTGCCTCAACAATAACACATTAAAGGGTAATGAAATGGATCTGGGTCACTTGTATTTTAGATTTTTTTGTTTATAAGTGTTTAAATGGTTGTATTACATCTGCCTGTAATTGCTTGGTTTAAGGCTTGCTTTGTCCGAATTAAACCTTGGAACAGGCCATCCAATAAGGGACTTATTTAGTTATGCTATTATGATTATTATTATACAGGATTTACAGTATATAAAGCCAACAATTTGCACAGCACTTTACAACATGAGGGCAGGCAGTACAGATACAATACAATTCAATAAAGGAGGAATTGGAGGGCCCTGCTCTTTGGAGCTTACAATCTAAAAGGGAGGGTCAAGTGATACAAAAGGTAAAAGTTGTGGGGGATGGGCTGATGGAGAAAATAAAATTACAGTTGTTAGGTGGAGGCAGGGTAGGTTTCTCTAAAGAGAAGGGTTTTCAGGGATCCCCTTAAAGTAGACTCCCAAAAAATTGGGGTAGGGAGTTCCAGAGAATGGGAGAGGCTCTGGAGAAGTCCTGGAGGCAAGTATCAAAAGAGGTGATGAGGGGGCTAGAGAGCAAGTGGTCTTAGGAGGAACAAAAAGAATGATTTGGTTGGTGTTTTGAGACAAGTTTAGTAATGTAGCTGGGTGCAGAGTTGTGGATGGCTTTGCAAGTTGTTAGTATTTTGAAATTTATCGGGTGAGCAGAAGTCAATAGAGAGATTGGCAGAGAGGGGCAGCAGACACTGAATGGTTTGTAAGGTGGATTAGTTTGGCTGTGGCATTCCTGATGGACTAAAGGGGAAAGCCTATGTAAAGCTAATCCAATGAGGATAGAGTTGCAGTAGTCGAGGCAGGGAATAACCAGGGAGTGAATTAGAAGCTTTATGGTGTTATTTGTTATAAGGGGGCATATTTAGAGATATTACAGGGGTTGAGGCGGCAAGATTAGGAAAGTGATTAGATGTGGGGCCAAAAGGAGAGTTCAGAGTCCAGGATTACACCTAGCATCCTGACATGCATGGATGGACTGATAGTTGCGCCATTGATCTTGACAGAGAAGTCGGGGGAATGGGCACGTAGCGGAGAAAATATTATGAGCTCAGTTTTGGATAGATTGAGTTTGGGGAAAAGGTATGACATCCAGACTGATATGTGTCTTCTGTGTCTAAATTCAATTTTTTTATATTTTTTATATTTTAGGAGTAAGGAGATTGATTAAAGTCCAAAGCTCCATCTGCTGACTTAAAATGAGAATACAAAATATCAATATGCAATATGTCATGTTTAATAATTACTTTTAAAATGTTTGTTTTTTCTAAACTATAATATATGGTATAAAGACATTTCCTTTAATGCAACCCTTTCTTTTTACAATGTTTTTAGAAAACATAATTGAAAATGGTAAAATATTAACTATTCAACATATTAACAACTAACTGGTACATAATTGATAAACAAAAACTCATACCCAGTTATTCCTTCACTGGGCTCTTTCATCTTGCATAGCTGACAGATAGGATGAACTGTAATGCCGCGTACACACGATCGATTTTCTCGACGGTGAAAACACCGTCGAGAAAATCGACGGGAAAAACGAGGGAACGGCTTGGTTCCCTACACACGTCCGTTTATCCCGACATTTTTTTTTTGGTCGAGAAAAACGACCGTGTTTGGGCTCCGTGGCAGTGTTTCCCTATGGGAAAACTGCAGCGGAAAAAAATGACGGGAATAACGACGAGAAAAATTAGAGCATGTTCTAATTTTTCTCGTCGTGATTAATGCCGTTTTTCCCGTCGGGAAAAATTACAAAAAGCCCACACACGGTCGTTTTTCTTGTTAAATTTTTTTTTTTTTTTTTTTTCGACGGGAAAAATGATCGTGTGTACGCGGCATCATTGGTGGCAATTGGTCCTGCACACAGATTTCTAAAAATTTGCAATATTTTTTGAAAAAAAAAGAAAAAAATTATGGGTTTACCAATAAATAAATAAATAAAATAATGAATGAATACATAAATACATCTCATTATTGATACAGCACAGTAACTTTATTATGTTTTTTCCACATCTCCAACTGTATTAAAACAAAAAGTGTGTTTACCTTGTGTTATACAGTATCAATGGTATATAAAGTGCATGTCCTGTCAGGCTTTTACTGCTAACAAATGCTCTGTTAGGCCCGGCTCACACTGCCGCGAGTTCAAAGTCACGCGACTTTGAAGCCGACATTACAGCGCGACTTTAGCACGACTTGTATACGACTTCTTTAACAGAAGTCAATGAAAATCTTGCTGAAGTCAGACCAAAAGTAGTGCAGGAACCTATTAGATCAGTTCCATTGCACTTAATGGGGTGTAACTTGTGATGTGTCATGTGCTCTCAAAGTCGAAACACATATCGCACCAGTGGGAACTGGGCCTTAGAGCTGTCGCCACAGGGGGAGTGAGGGAAAATCTGCAACAGAAACGCAGGCAAAATAAAATTCTGACAGGGTGCTAACCTGCCCCTACTCTTCCAAAGAAAATCATTAATGTCTTTGTCTGTGTAGCTGTTGGAAAGTTTAATTATCTTCACGTTCAGTAAAACATTGTCAGCAGGACAGAAAATAAGGGTACATTTTTCTAATTGAGTTTTTATAGGTTAATGGGGTCATTCCTGATTTTTTGTCATCTGTGTCGGGAACATGGTGAACAAGGAAAGTGATGTCCTTCTTTTTTGGTAGACTCAACATTAAAATTAGAGGAAACCCACTCTCAGGCAGGAGTTACTGGAACAGGCGTCCCTATTGGAAGATGTTTCCTCCTGTTTTTGGTGACTACACACATTTTTTTTTTTTTTTTTAGTCCTGGTGGTAGTGGACAAATAAAGAGGGTAAATCTACCCTGACAGGACACGGACATGAAATAAGAACCTAACCCTTCCCTACTCCATCCAAAAACACAGTTTTGGGTAGAGATAAACTTCAACATCATCTAATAAGAAGATGGTCTCTTCCATTGTTAGGGTGGTCCTACATAGCCTAAACGTTGCATGTGATACAAAACATCTAAAAGTCATTTGGTCCTGGAAAATGAAAAAATAAACAAAGAAGTTATGGCTGGAGATGGACTTTGACTAGACAGCAACAATGAGCATGTCAAAGCATTTATTGCCTATCAATAACTAAAGCTAGGCTATAGCCAGCTACACAGCCAGCTACACATGGGATTCCAGCACAACTGGGACATGCCAGACTTTCTCTCAGAAATGTTACAAGGTGTCGATGCATGATTGAATGACGATTCTATTTTTGAAAAAGAAGCAATTGCACAAATGTTCTGTGTTGGAAAACCTCTAGGTGGAATAGCGAATCATTCAGATACTTGCAAGTCATGATTATTGCTAGAGTTGACTGCATCCCTTTAGAATATTAGAACTTATATTTTGCATCTCGATGCATGTATTGGCTGGGAACAGTGAAGACTATGAAATTACGGATTAACTTTAAACTATTAAACCCCCCAAAAATTAAAAAAATAATAAAATAACAGTAATGTCATAAAATAATTAAGAAAAACAACAGAACAAAGTAAATTGGGGAGAAAAAAAGGAAAGTCAAAAAACCCAACAAACATCAATTTAAATGAAGTTCTGCACAGTGGTGACAGATACTCTATAAAACCGCAGGACTTAAAATTAGTTTCTCAACTTTAACTTACACAAAATAATGACTGTGTTTAGACTTTTTAAGGTGATCAGGTTTTTAATAAACAAGAAACCACTCTGTCTTGACAGCCAAACAGAGGTGAGGCAATACATACGGCTGTTTGCCAGCACATAAAAATGATTGCTTTTAATGTCTGCCTTAGTATACAGCAGCATTTGGAGACACTCTCCAAATCCTTTTAAAATCATCTTGCTTTTAGAATCCACGAGAATGCATGTAACTAGAAATTGCAGAAAATGAAGCTGTGTTATCAAATCACAACTATAGGCACATATGCGAGATGAGTTGTTTATGGATTTCTGCATTACCAAGGTAATATTTTGATACTACTGTCCTTCCTTTTTTTTTTTTTTTTTTTTTTATAAACCTAGTATTCAGTTCCATCAGGCTGTAGGTCTATTTCCACTGATCAATGAAACTTTCATTAAATTATACTACATTTCCTCATTCTGATATAGAAGTCTCAACTTTTCCGTACACGCGTTTTACCATATGTTAACGCAGCATATAGGCAAGAGGGGGGCCTCAGTGACACTGGAAACACTAAAGCTATTTTAGGATTACTTTTCTATCTGCAACAGCCAGAATTTACAAGATATTACTACTGCTATTTTATAAAAACATTAAAAAAAAAAATATTTGTAAGACCATCTCTTCCGGCAGTTATGGTCTTAAAAGTAAAACAAAGGGTGCTATTACTTCTAGACAAAAACCCCACTATGAAAAATAGTGTCAAAACCTCATTACGGTAACAGAACCAGGTGGGAAGTTTTTTCTAATGAGAACTTCCGTGGAGGCAAAGTAACTAATGATAGTCTGAAAGGAGCTTTTGTCTTCCCATATACTAATGATCACATTTTTAATTACGCAGGAAGGCCCCCATGTATGTTGCTAATGATGAGCAATTAAGAACAAGATGTGGGACGCTAAATGAAAGTCCAATAATAATACAAATGAGGAAACTTAAATGAGAAATGTAATAAGTATGAGGAAAGAAATTAACGATGGTTGTTTGAATATGAACTTTTGCATCTTTAATGGCTGAAGTAGTTTGGCTGGAGTTTTTAATTGTTTTTATGTATAGATTGAGAGCTCCTGGGATCCAGGCTTTGTGTTGGTACCTAATGATGACTTTCCCATAAACTATTAGTGAGTTTTCTGGATTTCTGCAGATTGACTCTAAAAAATATAATTATCGACTAAGAAAAATTATTATTAAAGTGTTAGTTCTCCCAAAACGAATGCTTCAGATGGGAGTGGATGCAGGTGTGGCAAAAAAAAAACACAGTCTCTAATGTTTTTCTGGGATTCAGGATCTCTGCACCTGTGATTTGGGCTCTGTGCATCAACCATTACAATAGAGATTTACTATGTTTGCTGCATTATCTATCTATTTTACATTAGAAGGCAGCAGGCAGAGTGAGAGTGCTTTGCTTGATTTTGCAATAGGTGTGCCAGGAAATAACCCACAAAATCTTCTAGGGGGACCTCACCCATAGACTCTCTGGAAGGTTTAAAGCTTAAGCTGGCCATAGACAGTTCATAATTTGGCTGGTTACACAGAGACTGGTCAAATTTCACTCAGTTGATTATCGACTTCTGTTGATGGAGAATGAAAAACTTTAATCAATGTGTGGCTGCGTAATTGATAAAGTTACAACAGACGTGGTGTCGAGTGGTTGGAGGTGTGCTGTAGCTCAGCTATACATGTTACACATGAGAACGCTTCTTCCGGAGCTTAGGCATATTTTCTACATGGATAGAAAACGAACAATAAATCTCACAATCATTGGTATATAAAGACATACAGTATGTATATAGTCTGATATAACATGGTGGTTATCCATCACCCAGCTGGCAAAGGGCCAAAACATACAACTTAAGTGCGGAAAAGCACACCACAGCTATGGGGACACATGCAACATCAGTTTACAAATACAAAAGTAAGCAAATAGTACATAAAATAAGCAAATAAAACCACCCATAAGAAGAAATGCACCCAGAGCCAGGTGTAACCACACCTATATAGTGCAGGGGAGCTATTATTGAAAAGAAGGGAAAAACTTACATCATTTTAATCATAGGGGGAATTTGCTGATTAAAAGTTATATAGAGAAAACCTGATTTCCAGGATGCAACAGAGGCTACAAGGAGGCTACAAAATTAACTTCTTTCAAAAACAAAACTTACTGAATGCTTTGTCTAGGCACATGAACATCCATTTTGCAACCAACAAGAATGAACAAAATATTTTCAATTGTATAAAAAAATATTTCAAACATACATCAATAGTTGCAACTGAGAGGTGAATAATAGTATTTACATAGCAGATTATTTCACCATTCTCTATTAGATTAATCCAAATCGATATATTTTTATGATTTGTTCACATCGCTGTGGATTTTGGGCCCTGTTCCAACTGTGGGTTGACTGTTTTGAAAAGTAATAGGAATGAATACATAGCTATGGTCTGGTTCACTGCAGACTGGATCATTACGCGCAATGTTCCATCCCTCCAAATAGAAACTATGAAGGCAATACTTCAGGTATGCTTGAGAATGTTTGGTCAGTATCTTGATCTAACAAAGATAATATCCAAAGCAATGTAATAGGTAGGTATAGGAAAATCATGGTTAGGGTCAGAGATGAGAGCATGGCTATGCTCTATGCAGTAGAGTAAACCGTGCTTATACAGCATATCATTCAGTTTAGAAAAAAGAATTGGAGTGACAAGAAGAACCTATTCTGGTTGCCTCTGACGTGCATTCTTAGTTCAACGTGGGGGTTATGTTTTCCATGGTGCAGAGGGAGTAAGCCCAGGTAGCACAGAAGAAATATACCAGTGCCGAAGTTGGAAGACTCCTAATAAGTTAGGAAGGTCACCAAGTGATTTAAACATTGCAGATTTACCATCTTTATGTATGGTTAGCTGGAAAGGGAAACCCTAGTGATAGGTTATTTGGTTAGGGATGAGCTCGGTGTTCGAGTCGAACATAGGTTCGACTCGAACATCGGCTGTTCGCGCGTTCGGCGAACAACTAACGATTTGGGCCGTTCGCGCCAAATTCGAGTGACGCGAATGGCCCACAATACACTGCGCCATCGCAGTGTAATCCCGGCGCTGTGATTGGCCAAGCATGCACTGTGACCCTTGCTTGGCCAATCCCAGCGCCGGCAGTGAGGAGAGCAATGATTGGCCACAGGCAGGATGCATGTGGCTAATTATAGCTGAGGGGGTTTAGTACACGCCCCACACTATAAAAGGCCACCAGCGCGGCGGCCTCGTGTAGTGTGTTCCGGAGCAGGGAAAGTGAAGGATAGGCAGGGACAGTGTCAAATCCATTCTTTGCTAAACCTTGTGTGTAGGGACAGAGAAGGATAGGCAGGGAGAGTGTCAGTGTCATATTCTTTGCTAAACCTTGTGTGTAGGGAGAGAGAAGGATAGGCAGGGAGAGTGTCAGTGTCATATACTTTGATAAACCTTGTGTGCAGGGAGAGAGAAGGATAGGCAGGGGACAGTGTCAGTGTCATATTCTTTGCTAAACCTTGTGTGCAGGGAGAGAGAAGGATAGGCAGGGAGAGTGTCAGTGTCATATACTTTGATAAACCTTGTGTGCAGGGAGAGAGAAGGATAGGCAGGGGACAGTGTCAGTGTCATTGTTGCTAAGCCTCCTGCACATTATACACCTGAAGTTAGCCCGTATTGCTGCTTTTTCCTGGTGTGTTACACCAACAGGATTTTGCGGCACTTACAGCGGGCGGAGTGTGCCTCCTGATCATATTACACCTGAACTTAGCCTGTATTGCTGCTTTTTCCTGGTGTGTTACACCAACAGGATTTTGCGGCACTTACAGCGGGAGGAGTGTGCCTCCTGACCATATTACACCTGAACTTAGCCTGTATTGCTGCTTTTTCCTGGTGTGTTACACCAACAGGATTTTGCGGCACTTACAGCGGGCGGAGTGTGCCTCCTGACCATATTATACCTGAACTTAGCCTGTATTGCTGCTTTTTCCTGGTGTGTTACACCAACAGGATTTTGCGGCACTTACAGCGGGCGGAGTGTGCCTCCTGACCATATTACACCTGAACTTAGCCTGTATTGCTGCTTTTTCCTGGTGTGTTACACCAACAGGATTTTGCGGCACTTACAGCGGGCGGAGTGTGCCTCCTGACCATATTACACCTGAACTTAGCCTGTATTGCTGCTTTTTCCTGGTGTGTTACACCAACAGGATTTTGCGGCACTTACAGCGGGCGGAGTGTGCCTCCTGACCATATTACACCTGAACTTAGCCTGTATTGCTGCTTTTTCCTGGTGTGTTACACCAACAGACATTTGCGGCACTTACAGCGGGCGGAGTGTGCCTCCTGACCATATTACACCTGAAGTTAGCCTGTATTGCTGCTTTTTCCTGGTGTGTTACACCAACAGACATTTGCGGCACTTACAGCGGGCGGAGTGTGCCTCCTGACCATATTACACCTGAAGTTAGCCTGTATTGCTGCTTTTTCCTGGTGTGTTACACCAACAGGCATTTGCAGCACCTACAGCAGGCGTAGTGTGATTCCTGCAAAATATACTCCTGAAGTTAGGCCTTATTGCTGGTTTTCCCATTTCCCTGCAGGCCATTAGAATATCTGGAAGGCAAACAAGGAGAGGCAGACAGTCAGGAGCCAATAAAAGAGGGCAAGCAGGCTCTGTGTCTAGAGACAACAGTGCTGGTCGTGGACGCGGTGCATCACCATCAGCACGTGGCCATGGGACACGCTTGTCCTTCTTTTCGGCAGCTGGACGTGTTGAGCCGCATCATGCCGAAGACTTGGTAGAGTGGATGACCAAGCCCTCCTCATCCTCCTCATCCTCTCTCACCCAGGCTCAGGGTACTGGCAAAGCAGCTGCCAAAGCGTCCTCTTCCCTGGTATCAATGTCATCATCAGTCACTCCTTCCCTAGACCAACCATGTCCTCCTGAGGAGTCCCCCGAACTGTTTGAGCACAGTGTTGGGTACATGCTCCAGGAGGATGCCCAGCGTTTTGAAGGGTCTGATGATGATACCCAGCTAGAGGAAGGCAGTAGCGTGAGAGCAGAGAGAGGGGATGCTCAAGAAGGACACCAATCTGGCAGTCATGTTCCAGCAGCTGCAGCATACTGCCAGATTGGCTCCAGTGATGAGGAGGGAGGGGATGATGAGGTCACTGACTCCACGTGGGTGCCTAATAGGAGAGAGGAGGAGGATGAGGAGGAGGCACATCTCCAACGAGGCAGGATGCCCTCGGGGGGCCAGCGTAAGGGCAGCACACCGACGGAATCACACCGCAGAGCTCCGCCTGTGCAGGGCGCTGCCTCTGCCCGTTATTCAAAAAGTTCTTTGGTGTGGGCCTTTTTTGAGTCGAGTGCATCAGATCGCACAGCTGCTGTTTGCAACATATGTCTCAAGCGTATATCGCGTGGCCAAAACATCACCCGCTTGGGCACCACATGCTTGACCAGACATATGTTGACCTGCCATGCAGCTCGTTGGCAAGCCTACCTTAAGACCCACACCAAAGAACAAAGCGGACCTCTTCTTGCACCGCATCAGCTGGGATCTCCAACCCCACTATACCTTCAGTCCTCTCTGAAACCTGCTCTGAGAGGAATGTAGGTGTAGAATTAGGTGTGTCACAGCCAAGTACTTGCAGGCACTCTGCTAGCAGTACACCGACGTCTGATTCTAGCAGGCAAATTTCCCTGCCCCAGCTGCTGGACCGTCAAAAGAAGTTCACTCCCAGCCATCCACATGCCCAGCGGTTGAATGCTAGCTTGGCTAAATTGCTAGCGCTTCAACTGCTGCCTTTTCAGTTGGTAGACTCGGCCCCCTTCCGTGAGTTTGTGCAATGTGCGGTTCCTCAGTGGCAGGTTCCCAAACGCCACTTTTTCTCACGGAAGGCGATTCCAGCTCTCTACCGGCATGTGGAAGGCAATGTCTTGGCCTCGCTGGACAGGGCGGTCAGCGGTAATGTGCATATTATCGCTGACTCATGGTCCAGCAGGCATGGACAAGGGACGTTACCTTTCTTTCACGGCCCATTGGGTCACTCTTTAGGCAGCTGGGAAGGATGCAGGACAAGGTGCAGTAGTGTTGGAGGTTGTTCCACCGCCACGCCTCCAAAATGCTACTACTGGTTGTGACACACCTCTGTCCTCCACCCCCTCCTCTTCTTCTTCCTCCGTGGCCTCTTCCTGTGCTTTGTCCTCGGAACCAGCAGTGCTCCGTAGGCGTTCAAGGGGCTACGCAAGTACGCAGGCAAAAAGATGCCATGCCGTGCTTGCGCTGGTGTGTTTGGGGGACAGGAGCCACACTGGGGCAGAGGTTCTGTCTGCTCTGCAGGGGCAGGCCGAGAGGTGGTTGATGCCACGCCAGCTTAAGCCAGGAATGGTAGTTTGCGACAATGGCACCAACCTCCTCTCCGCTCTCCGACAGGGACAACTGACCCATGTGCCCTGTGTGGCTCACATCCTTAACCTGGTGGTGCAGCGGTTCTTGGGCAGGTACCCGGGCTTACAGGATGTCCTGAGGCAGGCCAGGAAAGTCTGTGTGCATTTCCGCAGATCTTATAATGCCAGTGCTCGCCTGGCTGAGCTGCAAAAGGAGTTGAACCTGCCCAAGAACCGCCTTATATGTGACATGCCCACCAGGTGTAACTCAACGTTGGCCATGCTGCAGCGGCTGCACATGCAGCAGAGGGCCATCAATGAGTACCTGTGCGACTACGGCACCAGGACAGGGTCAGGGGAGCTCGGGTTTTTTTCACCACACCAGTGGGGCATGATCAGGGATGCATGCACTGTCCTGGCACCATTTGAGGAGGCCACAAGGATGGTGAGCAGTGACAGTGCATGCATCAGTGACACTGTACCTCTTGTCCACCTGTTGGAACATACACTGCGTGGAATAATGGACAGGGCACTTGAGGCAGAACAGAGGCAGGAAGAGGAGGACTTCCTTGCCTCTCAAGGCCCCCTTTACCCAGACAGTGTTCCTTCTGTCCCACCCATCGCACAGGAAGAAGAGGAGGAGGAGGAGGAGGATTGTGTCAGCATGGAGGTGGAGCCTGGCACTCAGCATCATCAGCAGCAGTATTTTAGGGATGATTTACAGTCCCAAGAAACCAGTGGACTTGTACGTGGCTGGGAGGAGGTGGCTGCGGATCATGTCGTCCTTAGTGACCCAGAGGACTCCGGACCGAATGCCTCAGCTAACCTACGCTGCATGGCCTCCCTGATCCTGCAAAGTCTGCGGAAGGATCCTCGTATTCTTCGGATCAAGGAGAGGGACCATTACTGGCTGGCCACTCTCCTTGATCCACGGTACAAGGGTAAGGTTGCGGACCTTATCTTACCGTCGCAGAGGGAGCAGAGGATGAGACAACTCCGGGAGGCCTTGCAGAAAGGTCTGTGCAACGCGTTCCCAGAGACTGGGAGGTTACAAACTCCTGGTCCTGGACAACGAGTTGCTGAGGCTTCGGTCAGTCAAAGAAGGAGCGGTGGGGAAGGTGGCCGTCTGACCGATGCGTTCAGACAATTCTTTAGTCCGCAGCCCCAAGGTATGATCGGTTCCAGCAACCATCGCCAGCGTCTGATATACATGGTGCAGGAATACCTAGGGGCAAGGTCAGACTTGGACACCTTCCCCACCGAAAATCCTCTGGCTTACTGGGTCTTGAGGATGGATCACTGGCCAGAGCTTGCACAGTATGCAATTGAGCTACTGGCCTGTCCTGCATCCAGTGTTCTTTCAGAACGCACATTCAGTGCTGCTGGAGGATTTGTCACGGATCACAGGGTGCGCCTGTCCACCGACTCTGTTGATCGACTGACCTTCATAAAGATGAACCAGTCTTGGATCACCACCAGCTACCAAACACCTGAAGCTGATATAACAGACTAATTTATTTTCAAATGTCACATCCCTTCAAGACTGATGCTGAGAGACTGTCCTGTTATGTTGACTGACTATCCTCCTCCTCCTCAATGATCCGATTGATGATGATAGCTTGGAAGAACATTTTTGTTTCTGGGTGCCGCCACCAGAGGCTAAGGCCCAATTTTTCAGCCCCTGTTTAACAGGGGTGTCATGGATATGCATTAATGTCTGTCTGCCATCTTACCTTTCCTCCTCATGTGTTCATCTTAGAGGCCAGAACCCTTTTCACCTGGCTTCCTTTATAATCTCCTCCCAGCCTGACTCCACCCCAGGCCCTATCACAGAACACTATATTAACCTGTGCACTGCAAGCCTGCTTTGCTGATCAACGTGTTTGTTAGGCATTGTGTGTTTGGGTTCCTGCCTGCCGTGTGCTACGTCTGTCTCTCTGTTACATATTTGGCTTGTCCCCGACTATCCCTGTCTGCTCGTGACCCTTGACCATCGGCTCGTTCTTTCGTTATCCTTGTCTGCTTGTGGCCCCTGACCTTCAGCTTGTTATTCGTTTTCTCTCATATCTCGTGCTGCTGCTGCCCCTCTTTTCCCCTTATCCTACGGGGCGTGAGCTAGGAAACTCCAGGGGCCGCGACCTGGTCCCAGCCTGCAGCATAACATCCTCACCACTAGAGGCTCTGGAGAAGACCTGCTGGGTCTTAGACTCCACGCCCTGGGGAATCTTGGCTCTAGCTTCTGTTAGGATCCCGGTTGTGCTCCTCTGGTCCCGCTTTCCACAACCACCCAGTTCCCTATCCGCAGAAGCCAGCCATAGGGTTCACTACCTTGCGGTGCACTCCTGTCCCCCTACGGTGTGCATCTGTCACCTGGCCACAGGTGACCTTGACAGTTTGATCAGCCATGAACCCGGCTGACATCCCGCTCCCCGCGGATGATCCATTGCAGGGCATAGTTCGCAGACTTGAAACCCAGGAATCAAATCAGACTCAGGTGATGCGATTCCTCCAGGATCTGGCTTCTCGATTCAAGCAGCTTCAGGCCTCCCTGGGAACCCCGAATCCGCAACCTCAAGTACAACCAGCGGCTGTACCTATTGCACCAGTCGCAGCCTCACACTCACTAAGATTGCCAGCTCCGTTCCGTTTCTCTGGGGACTCCAAGGCCTGCAGGGGGTTTCTCAGCCAATGCACAATTCATTTTGAGCTTCAGCCTCAAAGCTTCCTGTCTGACCGGGCTAAGGTAGCCTATATCATTTCCCTCCTCTCCGGTGAAGCTTTGGCCTGGGCTGCCCCCCTGTGGGAGAGGAATGATCCGGTGGTTTCCAGCCTGTCCGATTTCTTGAAGCTCTTTCGTAATATCTTCGAAGAGCCGGCCCAGGCTTCTTCAGCGGCTAGTGCTGTCTTACGTCTTCGCCAAGAATCTAGTTCAGTGGGGCAATATGCTCTTCAGTTCCGTATCCACACAGCTGAATTGAGCTGGAATAATGAGGCCCTGGTCGCTACCTTTTTACATGGCCTCTCTGACCAAGTGAAAGACGAATTAGCGGGAAGAGCCATTCCCGTTGGTCTGGACGATGTAATTTCATTATGCAACCAGATCGACATTCGTTTTCAAGAGAGGTCCTTAGAAAAAAGACGCCAGCACTCTCTGGGTCCTAGCCAGTCTGAGCTCCCCTCCCTTCATCCCGTGGAGCATCCTCTACCTGCTGAAGAACCTATGCAGCTGGGCCGGACCAGACTAACCCCCGAAGAACGTGCTAGGCGCAGAACTCTGGGCTTGTGCCTCTATTGTGCGGGCAAGGGTTATTTTGGTGACTCCTGCTCGCTTCGTCCGGGAAACGCTCGGGTCTAATACATTTGGAAGTGGAGTATTGGACCCAGAAACATCACCTTCTCGCCTGCTCTTGCCGGTGTTCCTTCATGTAGGCACTTCTCCTCAGTCAACCCTTGCATACCTGGATTCCGGGGCTGCCGGCAATTTTATGGATTGGAGAACTGCTTCTTCTATGAAGTTTACCCTTTCACCTCTCACTACCCCATTGGTAGTCTCGGCAATTGATGGCACTGTTCTCCCAGGGGGCCCTATTCGCTTCCAGACGCTACCCATTAGGATGTCGGTAGGGATTCTCCACCAGGAGTGGATACCCTTTCTTATTCTACCCAAGGCCTCTACCCCAGTTGTATTGGGCCTCCCTTGGCTACAGCTCCACTCTCCACATGTGGACTGGGTCTCTGGGCAGATCCTGGCCTGGGGTTCCTCATGTTTCTCGTCGTGTCTTCTCAAGGTGACCCCCAAGGAGAGTCTTCCGGTTGCTGCCACTTCTGTTTCTTCTGATCTTCCTGCTGCATACAGCGATTACCGGGATGTGTTCTGTAAGAAATCAGCTGAGGTGTTTCCTCCCCACAGGTCTTTTGACTGTGCTATTGATCTTGTCCCCGGAGCAACTCTACCCAAGGGTCGTACCTACCCTCTGTCCATCCCAGAGACCCAGGCCATGTCTGAGTATGTCGCAGAGAATCTGGAGAGAGGTTTCATCCGGAAATCCTCATCGCCTGCAGGGGCAGGGTTCATTTTTGTTGCCAAAAAGGATGGTACCTTAAGACCCTGCAACGATTATCGGGGTTTAAATGCGGTTACTATTAAAAATCGATACTCCTTACCCTTAATATCTGAGCTATTCGATAGGTTGAAGGGTGCCTCCATTTTCACCAAGTTGTATCTCAGAGGCGCGTACAATCTCATTCGAATACGGGAGGGTGACGAATGGAAGACTGCATTCAACACCAGAGACGGGCATTACGAATATCTGGTGATGCCTTTTGGTCTGTGTAATGCTCCAGCCGTGTTTCAAAACTTTGTCAATGAAATCTTCAGAGATCTGCTGTACCAGTTTGTTGTCATCTATCTGGATGACATTCTGATCTTTTCTGAAAATCTGCTCGTCCACAGAAACCATGTCCGCACTGTACTTCAGCGTCTTAGAGAGAACAATCTCTATGCCAAGCTGGAGAAATGTTCCTTTGAATGTTCTGAGGTCCTGTTTTTGGGGTGCTTTGTCTCATGTTCGGGTCTTCGTATGGACCCTGGGAAGGTCTTGGCTATCACCAACTGGCCTCTTCCTGCTAGCCTCAAGGCCACACAGCGCTTTCTTGGCTTCACTAATTATTATAGGCAGTTCATAAGGAATTACTCTTCCATTGCCGCGCCTATTATCGCTTTGACCAAGAAGGGTGTGAATGCCAGAGACTGGCCTCCCGAAGCTGTCTCTGCATTTCACAACCTGAAACAGGCCTTTGTTTCTGGCCCCCTCTTGAGGAGACCAAATCCTGGGAATGCATTTTTTATTGAAGTGGACGCTTCCTCAATGGGGGTGGGAGCTGTGCTTCTTCAAATCTTTGAGAAGAGACGCCAACCATGTGCGTTCTTCTCCAAAAAAAATTCTCAGGCAGAGAGGAATTATGCCATCGGGGATCGGGAACTTCTCGCAATTAAATTGGCGTTAGAGGAGTGGCGTCATCTCTTGGAGGGTTCCCCTCACTCCATAACGATCTTTACCGATCACAAAAATTTACAGTATCTACAGAATGCTAAACGTCTGAATCCTAGACAGGCCAGGTGGAGTCTCTTCTTTGCCCGTTTTAATTTCACGATTACCTACAAACCTGGTTCCTGCAACGGTCAGGCTGATGCGCTCTCTAGGTCATTTGACACTTTGGACGAGGAGTCCGCCCCTGAACCTGAGCCGATCATTCCAACCTCATGCATTGTTGCCCACTCTACCACCCTGAAGTCAAAAATTCCACCTGGTAAGACCTTTGTCCCCACTGAGCTAAGAGCTAAGATCCTTCGTTGGGGACATGATTCCAAGGTGGCAGGTCATTCTGGATTCCTCCGATCCTTCCTACTCATCAGTCGTCACTACTGGTGGCCTAATCTCCGCTCAGACGTCAAAGACTACGTTAAAGCTTGTCATGTCTGTGCTCAGTCCAAATCCTCCACACAAGCTCCTGCTGGTCTCCTCATGCCCTTGCCCATTCCTAAGGAACCCTGGGCCCATATTGCCATGGATTTTATCACTGACCTCCCACTGTCTGAGAATAATACAGTCATTTGGGTGGTAATCGATCGGTTCTCCAAGATGGCTCATTTTGTTCCTCTTCCTGGTCTTCCTTCCGCCCCTGCCTTGGTTCCCATTTTCATTCGAGAAATTCTCCACCTACATGGCGTCCCTTCTCATATTGTTTCCGACAGGGGAGTCCAATTCACGTCTCGTTTTTGGAGAGCCTTTTGCAAATCCCTCAATATTGTCTTCTTCTTACCATCCCCAATCCAATGGACAGACTGAGAGGGTTAATCAGGAGTTAGAGGTCTTTCTTCGCACCTTTGTGTCTTCTCACCATGACGATTGGTCCTCTCTACTCCCGTGGGCAGATATCTCCCATAACAATCATGTGAATACCAGTTCGCAGAAGACACCCTTTTTCACAGTTTATGGAAAACACCCTCAACTTCCTCTTCCCATGATCTGTTCTCCAGACATTCCAGCTTTGGCTTCGGTTCAGGAGTCTCTCAATTCCGTTTGGGGGTCACGTTCATGATTCCCTCCGGGCAGCTGCTGAAAAATTCAAAGGCTTTGCCGACCGCCGCAGGCGTAAACCGCCTTCTCTTCAGCCAGGGGACAAAGTCTGGCTCTCTACCAGGAACATCAAGCTCCGAGTTCCTTCTCTGAAGTTTGCTCCACGATTCATCGGTCCATACACGGTAACTGCTAAACTGAATCTGGTTTGTTTCAAACTCCAGATTCCTAAGAGCCTTAAAATCACTAACTCCTTTCATGTTGCTCTTCTAAAGCCTTTAGTCCTCAATAAATTCTCTCGTACTCTCCCTACCGTGGCGCCTGTCTCTGAGGATAATCAGGAGTACGAGATCAGTCAAATTCTGGACTCCCGACTCTGTAAAGGCGTTCTTCAGTACCTCGTTCATTGGAAAGGGTTTGGTCCTGAGGAGAGGTCTTGGATCACTGCATCTGAGGTCTTTGCACCTCGTCTGTTAAAGGAGTATCATCTGAAGTTTCCCTCTAAACCTGGGCCCAGGCGGGGAAGGGGGAGGCCTCGTAAGAGGGAGGGTACTGTCATGGATATGCATTAATGTCTGTCTGCCATCTTACCTTTCCTCCTCATGTGTTCATCTTAGAGGCCAGAACCCTTTTCACCTGGCTTCCTTTATAATCTCCTCCCAGCCTGACTCCACCCCAGGCCCTATCACAGAACACTATATTAACCTGTGCACTGCAAGCCTGCTTTGCTGATCAACGTGTTTGTTAGGCATTGTGTGTTTGGGTTCCTGCCTGCCGTGTGCTACGTCTGTCTCTCTGTTACATATTTGGCTTGTCCCCGACTATCCCTGTCTGCTCGTGACCCTTGACCTTCAGCTCGTTCTTTCGTTATCCTTGTCTGCTTGTGGCCCCTGACCTTCAGCTTGTTATTCGTTTTCTCTCATATCTCGTGCTGCTGCTTCCGCTCTTTTCCCCTTATCCTACGGGGCGTGAGCTAGGAAACTCCAGGGGCCGTGACCTGGTCCCAGCCTGCAGCATAACATCCTCACCACTAGAGGCTCTGGAGAAGACCTGCTGGGTCTTAGATTCCGCGCCCTGGGGAATTTTGGCTCTAGCTTTCGTTAGGATCCCGGTTGTGCTCCTCTGGTCCCGCTTTCCACAACCACCCAGTTTCCTATCCGCAGAAGCCAGTCATAGGGTTCACTACCTTGCGGTGCACTCCTGCCCCCCTACGGTGTGCATCTGTCACCTGGCCACAGGTGACCTTGACAAGGGGCGTGTTATTACAAATTTTTTATGCAATGCTTTGCAGCAGGGCTCATTCCTGCACTCCATCTAGAGTATCTGGGAGAGGTTGCAGTGTCGTGGCACCAGCACCAGTGGCTAAGGCCCAATTTTTCAGCCCCTGTTTAACAGGGGCGTGTAATTACAATTTTTGATGCAATACTTTGCAACAGGGCTCATTGCTGTGCTCCAAGTACAGTATCTGTGAGGGGTTGCAGTGTTGTGGCACCAGTGCCTAAGGCCCAATTTTTATGCCCCTGTTTAACAGGGGCATGTAATTACTATTCTTGATCTAATAATTCACAGCAGGGCCCATTCCTGCGCCCACCAAGACTAACTGTGAGGCCTTACAGTGTTGTGTCAACACCACCACCACCACCACCACCAAAGGCCCAATTTTTCAGCCCCTGTTCAACAGGGGCATGCAATTACAATTCTTGATCTAATAATTCACAGCAGGGCCCATTCATGCGCCCACCAAGAGTAACTGTGAGGGCTCACAGTGTTGTGGCAACACCAACATGTAAGGGGCAAATTTCAGCTGAGTATATATGGCAGGCCCCTACTTTCAAACATCCAACTTACAAACGACTCCTCCTTGCAAACGGAAGGATACAACAGGAAGTGAGAGGAAATCTACCCCTAGGAAGGGAAATTCTCTCCTGTAAGAGTTAATATGGGAAAAAAAATTGTCTCCTCTCCACTGATGCTTTATCACCAATTCTTGTTTCAATAAAAACCCCAAACTTTCAAAACACATTTGTCATTAGGACGGAAAGTGAGGTGAAATGTTCTGAACAGGGGCACAGACAGCAAAACAAATGTTACAGGGGTGATAACCCTTCCCTATGTTTTCCAAAAAGCTTAAAAATAGATTTTTTGGCTGGAGCTACACTTAAACAATGTACCTGTTCAAAATTACAAACAGATTCTACATAAGAACAAACCTACAGTCCCTGTCTTGTATGCACCGCCTGTATACGGCTGTTCAGAGTATATAGGGCCTTTTTTATTTTGTGTGCAGGGTTCCCCTTAATATCCATACAAGACCCAAAGGGGCTGGTAATGGGCTGGGGTAGGGGGGGGGCTGTGATGGGGTAGCTATGCCATTTTTCTTAAAGATTTTCATCCATATTACCGGGACCAGACATTACATTAAAGCCGCAAGCAGTTTTAAATGGCTTTTTTTCCTTTAGAAATGTAATTTTGTGCAGGGACAGTTCTAAACATGGGAAACATGTGGCACTTCACAGGCATACTTTAGACACCAATTATATAAAGAAAAAAAGTTGCGCTAAACGTACAAAAATTAATTAATATCTTAGTAAAAAATTAATTAGAAATAAGCAAGCTGATTCAGAAGAACTGGATAAACATGCAAATTAGACCAATATGTAATGTGAAAGTGAAAACAATAAAAAACCTTATAGAAAAGATCTAACATGTGAAGAGCACAGCAGCTCTTCAAATAAAGCTGTGAATAGTTAAATTGACCCCAAAAAAACCACAACAATAACACAGTTCATAAGTTCATAGATGTATGCAAAAAAGGTTCAGAGAAGGGGTCCTCCACCGTATTCGGTATAATCCGTGATGAATAAAACACCAAAGAAGTAGTGATAGAGAGACCTCCACCGATACACACACTGCCGCTTACCGCAGGTAAATGATCCCTTATGACAGGGGATCTGGATGCGCCTGTGGCTAAATCCCTAGCCAGGGGTCTGTGGCAACCGCGTCCAGTCGTTGAAATGGCGTCCTTACCAGGAAGAGGCAACTCACAGTGGGTGGACATGCGATACCAGTATGGCAATGAACCAAGGAACCAAAGAAAAAGGAGAACTAATAGTGTAAATTCTTACACATTTTATTCCGCATAATAATCAAATGCAAACTTACAATAAATCAGTTGAAAAAAGACAAAGGAAAGCCGGCCGGCTTACGATAAAACGCCCGTACAGTTCCGGGGTTGCGTGGGCGCGGTGACGTCAGCACTCAACAGGGAGGAGTTGAGTGCTGACGTCACCGCGCCCACGCAACCCCGGAACTGTACGGGCGTTTTATCGTAAGCCGGCCGGCTTTCCTTTGTGATAGCGATACAGAATCGCTTGCAGAATTATAGCGATTTGTGGGGAAATTCGTCATCAGACACGGAAAGCGATTTCAGCGATGATCCTGCGACTGTGCTCAGTGATGTGCTGACTAGGTGCTCTATTGACTGCGGTACGGATCACGTAGCGCCCCCAAGATTCCCATTTACTGGAGCACCTGGTATCAAAGTGGATGTTGAAGATGACAACCCCTTGGCATACCTCCAACTATTTTTGACCGATGAGTTTATTGAAAAAAAAAATTACGGAGACAAATCGGTACCAGGAGCAACAAGCTGCTATGCATCAGAGGTTTTCAAGGAGCAGAAAGTGGGAAAGAGTGAACAAAAAGGACATTTGGAAATTTCTGGGCCTAATAATTTTTCAGGGAGTGGTAGGGAAACTCCTGCAGAAGTGGTGTTGGACAACCAATTAATTACTAGCCACTCCATTCTTTGGCACGGTCATGTGGGAGTACAAATTTTCCATGATAATGAAGTATTTGCACTTTAAAAATAATGAAGAATTTGATGAAACTACTCATCCAGCACCAAAACTCAAGAAGATTTGGGAGGTATATCAAATTATTCAGAAAAATTTCCAACAGACTTATGTACCAGATAGAGACATCAGTATAGATGAAAGTCTAATGGCCTACAAGGGAAGACTCAGCTGGATACAATATATGGCATCAAAGAGAGCACTATTTGGCATAAAATCATTCATGCTATGTGAATCGAGCACTGGTTACATTTGGAATTCGGTCCTATACTCCGGGAAAGGAACCAAATTCAACCAAAGATTCAGTTATTATGGAATGGTAACATTTTCAGTTCTTACTTTGATTGAGCCATTGCTAAATCAGGGCTATTGTGTAACTACAGACAATTTTTACACATCTCCTGAACTCTATGAGTTCCTTCTACAGAACAAGATGCCTATGGAACCGTTAGGGCTAACCGGTGTGACATGCCGGCAATCTTTGGCAATAAAAAGCTCAAGACAGGAGAAATGGTTGCCTTGCAGAAAGGCAAAATTATGGCACTGAGATGGTGCGGAAAAAAAAGATGTGTGCCTAATGAGTACTATTCATAACATTTCCACTGTCATAATGATAGACTACAACACCATGGGAGGTGTTGACAGAGCTGACCAGGCAATGACATTTTATCCAGCGATGAGAAAACAACAAAAAAAATATTACAAGAAGATCTCCAGGCATCTTCTTGAACAGTGCTTGTGGAATTCCTTCATTCTGCTAAAAAAAAGAGTGACAAGCCTGTGGTTCATGCTGACTTTGTTTGTAAAGTTGCCAAACTGATCTTTCTGAAGCACCAAACACCAACGGCTGTAAATAGAGCTGGACGTCGTGCTGCTGGCGTTGTCAACCCGGAACGCTTGACTGGTCGTCACTTTATGGACCACATCCCACCAACGGAAAATAAGTCAGCACCCACAAGGATGTGTGTGGTTTGTTGCTCTAAGCGTGATGACACTGGAAGGAAAATCTGAAAGGAAACCATGTTCTTTTGTCCTGATTGTGACGTCGGACTTTGTGCAGTCCCATGTTTCAAAATTTACCATACCCGGTGTAAAGAACTATAGCATGACAGACTCCATTTTAGTTCAAGACGCCATTTCATGGTTTAAAGAAAAGTTAAAACTCACACACAAGTTTAAGTTGTTCTATAGAAATATTTTCATGGTTATTTATGCATGTATATTTAACTAATCTAGCTCATGTTTATTTTAGATAAGCTAAGTAACCTTCTCCAACATATATCCTTATAGTGAAGTCCACATAATGATGCAAGATTTTGTCTTATGACACCAGCTAATAGGAAAATATTAACTGAACCTATTTCTTTCCTTGTAACACGTATACGCTTAGTAAACTCCTCCCATCCCCTCCCTTGTCCCCTAGAAATGTATAAATATCCTTGTTTCCAGCTGATTTAACCAGATACCTTTTTGTGCACATTGCAAACCTGGCTCCTGTGTCATTAATCAGTATCTCCGGGCCTGGGGGTCTACGGAAGTCTTCCGGCATTACCTGAATCTGCCTGGGTGGTCTATAAGCTGAAATTCCCTTCAATCTGGGGGCTCGTCCGGGACAAAGCAATCATATGTGGTAAGTGGATCTTTTTGTCTCTATTGATGAAATATTTTCTTGCCTCAGCTCTGATTAAAGCTTTTAGTCCCATAAATTAGTAGGGGATAAGAACCACGCCAGAGGTTAATATTGGAGGGTTTTTGGGAAACCCACAAAGATAAGCAGTACTGCATACACATATATAGATATATTCCTTTTGGTAAGGAATATGAGGTGGTTAATGAGGAAATAGACTCCGGTGACCCCAAATCTTTTGCTTTTTCTTTCTGTCGCATAGAAGTATTAAGATAATTTGTTGTGTGGATCAGAAGACTGCGTGGTAAGACAGTCATCTCCCACTGTCAATATGGGTCAGAAACAAGGTAAAGAAGATCCTCCCCCTCTTCCCAACCCAGGAGAAACGTGTAAGGATTTTGTAGCCAGAATTTGTGGCACTGATTATGAATTTATAGTCCCATGGGTTTCAAATTTAGCAGGATGGACCAAAGTCATACACAGGGTAGAACCATTTACCCGGGATGGTAGTAATGAGGAAGTTCACATGGATATGGTAAAAGGATTGTGTTTAGGAGATAAGAGATCTTTCCCTTGGTACCCCGGGGACCCTCAATAGGATATGGATTATATGGAAAAGGGAGGAAAGAATTTGTTAAAATATGCCCCATATTGGTTTCAGAGGGACAATAAGAAACAGAAAAAGCCCACCAAATGTTTAAGTAGGGAAGATTATGACCAACAACATAGAGAAGAAGCTGATAAAAAGAGAGTTGTCCCTGACCCAACAGCCCCACCCCTGCCAATAGTCAGTCATCCTCCACGCTCATATGTACTGTACATGTCTATCCGAGTTTAACAAAGGAAGATATTGATCTTCTGGCTGGACATTATGCAACCAGACAACGGCCGGTCCCTCCCGCTCCACAACCACAACAACAGGTCCCTCCCGCTTCACAACAAGATAGACAGCACCCACAGAGGCAAGAACAGAAAGCCTGAGTTGAGGTAGCTGAACCAGAACCAGAAGAAGATCAGGGGGCTATAGGAGGGGTAGTTTCACCACCTGGCCAAGAGCAGTAGGTAGAACAGGAAGATGCTGAAGGGGGTAAAATACTCAGTCCCCCTAAAACAAAGAGTGGAACTGTATATAGTAACACTAACCTTCAAGCGCCTTTCATGACCACTGGAAATTAAATATTGAAAAAGGTAATAGACATTGAGGACATTGACAGGATAGTAAAACATTGCCCTAAACCCACTGCCTCTGTGGGAGGCACTTAAACTTACTTAAAAATGGCCTGTAAGAGTAGAAACAAGAAGACATGCACCTGATTATTGATGGAATAATCGGACACACAACTGCATGGAACTGGGTTAATGTCCCGACCATAGCTGTAAATAGCCTGGTGGTGCCCATTGCGCCTATAGTGCCTGATGTGCCATCACTCCTTACCTCCATACCATCCGATGCAGAGTATTTTTCTGTGATTGATTTACAAATGCTTTTTTTAGCGTCTTTGTGGATGAGGAGACACAGCCAATCCTTGCTTTCTGTTTTTTTTTTAATCGCCAGATGACATGGTGTAGAATGCCCCAGGGTTATATGGACTCCCCTGTAGTCTACTCAGTTGTGCTCCAGGCCACATTGTGGTCCTGGACTCCCTGCCATAGTTCTGTCCTACTCCAATATGTTGATTGATATGTAGCCCAAGCCAGGTAGCCTGCAAAGAGGATGGTTTAGATCTGCTACATTGGTTGGCAGATAATGGTCATAAAGTTTCCAAAAAGAAACTTCAATGGTGTCAGGAAACTGTTGAATGCCTTGGTTTTGTACTCACAAAAGGTGAAAGGAAAGTCAGTCACAAGAGAGCTGTGGCTCTCGTGGGTCTAGCCCGCCCACAGACCAAGAAGGATATGCTGTCCTTCCTTGGCATGATTGGTTGCTGTCACCAATGGATACCTGATTGTTCCTACTATGATAACATTTTGAGACAAACCACAGGTACTGACATAACAGAATGTATAAAATGAAAAGATGAAATGTATAATGCTTTTGTATACCTCAAAACATCTATGATAACAGCTCCTGGTCTTGGCCTCGCTGAGTATAGCAAAGGGTTTTACCCATTTGCTAGGGACAACTGTAAAACCATGACGGGAGTCCTAGCGCAAAAACATGGGAGGCAAACTGCGCCCTATCGTTTTTTTTTCCCCAAGGGTTGTGCCTATGCCAGTATAGAGCATGCTGGCATGTCTCAGAGCTCTGGCATCCTGTGTGATGGTGCGAAGAAGAAACAGGATATGTGGACAGCCGCACTCCGAGAACCATCAAGGTTGCCTTTATTTAGGTAAAACACACATAAGGCACTGCAAGTCACAGCAAAATAAACAGACACAGCAGACGCGTTTCGCACTAAGGTCTAGTGCTTAGTCATTGCAATGACTAAGCACTAGACCTTAGTGCGAAACGCGTCTGCTGTGTCTGTTTATTTTGCTGTGACTTGCAGTGCCTTATGTGTGTTTTACCTAAATAAAGGCAACCTTGATGGTTCTCGGAGTGCGGCTGTCCACATATCCTGTTTCTTCTTCGCATCAATTGTATTGCCGGCACCCGTGGTCCCTGGGAAGACACTGATTGTTCACTTGCACTCACCTGGAGCGGTGATCTCTTTCTATCCTGTGTGATGGTGGTGGAAATGGCTACATGATTCACTCTAGGACATGCCACCACACTACACACCACTGACAATGTATCCACTATATTGCACTGTAGGGCACATATAGGTCAGCAGGATGACATAGCCAAAGGCAATAGCTGACAAAGCAGCAAGGGAAGCAGCATCCACACAGCCTGCAAACATACAAATGCCATTGCTCTCACCAGAGATTCCTCTTTTGGATCAAACATTGCATGATCTCCAAGCATATGCCACAGACCAAGACATCCAGCAATGGAACTCAATAGGTGTGTAGACAAGCCCAGAAACTGGCCTTGTCTGCCAAGAGGGGAGACCATGTATCCCTGTAGCCAGCACACCCATTTTTATTTCACAATACCATGGGATAGGTCACAGAGGGTGGAAAGTCACATGTGAACTTTTGGATAAGGATTTTTACATAACAGGTCTTTTCTCTCTCATTAAGGCATATGTATCCAGATGCATCACATGCATTCGGAATAACCCTAGGAACCCTCACAAAGCAAAACATGAACATCTGATATATCCAACTACACCATTCACTCATCTGCAGATAGATTTTACACACATGCCCAAACTAGGTAAAAGACAGGAATATTTGCTAGTAATAGTGGACATTTTTTCAAGATGGATAGAAGCATACAGTCAGGTCCATAAATATTGGGACATCGACACAATTCTAATCTTTTTGGCTCTATACACCACCACAATGGATGTGCTTTGACTGCAGACTTTCAGCTTTAATTTGAGGGTATTTACATCCAAATCAGGTGAACGGTGCAGGAATTACAACAATTTGTATATGTGCTTCCCACTTTTTAAGGGACCAAAAGTAATTTGACAATTGGCTGTTCAGCTGTTCCATGGCCACGTGTGTGTTATTCCCTCATTATCCCATTTACAAGGAGCAGATAAAAGGTCCAGGGTTCATTTCAAGTGTGCTATTTGCATTTGGAATCTGTTGCTGTCAACTCTCAATATAAGATCCAAAGAGCTGTCACTATCAGTGAAGCAAGCCATCATTAGGCTGAAAAAACAAAACAAACCCAGCAGAGAGATAGTAAAAACATTAGGTGTGGCCAAATCAACTGTTTGGAAAATCCTTAAAAAGAAAGAACGCACCGGTGAGCTCAGCAACACCAAAGGACCCGGAAGACCACGGAAAACAACTGTGGTGGATGACTGAAGAATTCTTTCCCTGGTGAAGAAAACACCCTTCACAACAGTTGGTCAGATCAAGAACACTCTCCAGGAGGTAGGTGTATGTGTGTCAAAGTCAACAATCAAAAGAAGACTTCACCAGAGTGAATATAGAGGGTTCACCACAAGATGTAAACAATTGGTGAGCCTCAAAATCAGGAAGGCCAGATTAGAGTTTGCCAAACAACATTTAAAAAAGCCTTCACAGTTCTAGAACAACATCCTATGGCCAGATGAGACCAAGATCAACTTGTACCAGAGTGCTGGGAAGAGAAGAGTATGGAGAAGGAAAGGAACTGCTCATTAACCAAAGCATACCACCTCATCAGTGAAGCATGGTGGTGGTAGGGTCATGGCGTGGGCATGTATGGCTGCCAATGGAACTGGTTCTCTTGTATTTATTGATGATGTGACTGCTGACAAAAGCAGCAGGATGAATTCTGAAGTGTTTCGGGCAATATTATCTGCTCATATTCAGCCAAATGCTTCATAACTCATTGGACGGCGCTTCACAGTGCAGATGGACAATTACCCCGAAGCATACTGCAAAAGCAACCAAAGAGTTTTTTAAGGGAAAGAAGTGGAATGTTATGCAATGGCCAAGTCAATCACCTGACCTGAATCCGATTGAGCATGCATTTCACCTGCTGAAGACAAAACTGAAGGGAAAATGGCCCAAGAACAAGCAGGAACTGAAGACAGTTGCAGTAGAGGCCTGGCAGAGCATCACCAAAGATGAAACCCAGCATCTGGTGATGTCTATGCATTCTAGACTTCAGGCTGTAATTGACTACAAAGGATTTGCAACCAAGTATTAAAAAGTGAAAGTTTGATTTATGATTGTTAATCTGTCCCATTACTTTTGGTCCCTTTAAAAGTGGGAGGCACATATACAAACTGTTGTAATTTCTACACTGTTCACCTGATTTGGATGTAAATACCCTCAAATTAAAGCTAAAAGTCTGCAGTCAAAGCACATTTTGTTAGTTTAATTTCAAATCCATTGTGGTGGTGTATAGAGCCAAAAAGATTAGAATTGTGTCGCTGTCCCAATATTTATGGCCTTGACTGTATGTAACTACAAAGGAAGATGCACAAACAGTAGTGAGGATTCTGATACAATAAATTATTCCAAGGTGGGATTGCCCACTACATATACACTTTGACAATGGTCCTGCATTTGTGGCCAAAGTTTGTCAAGACCTGGTAAAAACACTGACAATAGAATGGAAGTTTCATATTCCTTACCACCCCCAGAGTTCAGGTATAGTGGAAAGGATGAACAGAACCATTAAAGATAAGATCAGGAAGGCCACCGGAGGTACGTATGCAAATTGGAAGAAGGTCCTACCAGCTGTACTAGCCGAGGTAAGAATGACACCCTCTAAAAAGACAGGATACTCTCCTTTTGAAGTCTTAATGGGTAGGCCATTCCCCACCCCATGGGCATGACAGCCACTTATGTTAGAAAGAGGGGACGTAGATCTTATTCAGGAAGAATCCATTGGGATTCAGGAAGAATCCATTGGGATCCTGCCTACGGCATTGGCTATTCCCCGCAAGCAGGGAAAGCTGGGGCTTACCCCTATGATCTGACGGGTGACCCCGCCCCCTTATACCTCAGACCCCGCCTATGTCATTGCGGACCTGATGGGGAACTTCCTCTGCAGTGTAATAAATGAATAGACCCGCCCCTTCTCACATTCCCCATCAGGTCCGCTCCGCCTTACACCCAGTGAAGGTGACCCCGTCCCCTACGTCATTGGCTGAGCAGACCTGATGGGGAATGTGAGAAGGGGCGGGATCTATTCATTTATTACACTGCGGAGGAAGTTCTCCATCAGGTCCGCTCAGCCAATGACGTTTCGTGTGGAGTGCAGACTGCAGCGCTGAACATCGGATCACCGCGGGACACTGGATTACATCGCTGGAATGGGTTTTTTATTTTTTTATTTTTAGGGACAGTTCACACCATAAAAACGCAATCTGGATGCGTTCCAGGTGCTTTTCTGCATGTGCGTTTTTGACGCGTTTTTGATGCGTTCCAGTGTGTTTTTGATAAATTTTTAATGCTTTTTTTACCCCTCTTTTTTATTAACCTTAGATAAGGACAAGTGTGTTCCAGTGTGTTTTTGGTGCATTTAGGTGTGTTGCGGTGTGTTCCAGTGCATTTTTGATGCGTTTTACAGCGTTCCAGTACAGTCCAGTGCAGGTAAAATGCAGCATGTTCTACTTTTTTTTCTGGAACTGGAACGCACTGGAACTGCAAGCACTGGTGTGAACTATGTCATTGAAAACTATATACCCTACTTTCCATGCGTTTTTGATGCAGAAAAAAAACGCACTGGACTGCATGTGGTGTGAACTGGCCCTTATTAAAGGACTTTCCCAACTGTGTCTGTGTGTTTTTTTTTTATTTTTTTACACTTTCTTTGTGAAATGGTAGGGGTACAATGTACCCCTTACCAACTCACATAGGGGGGGCCGGGATCTAGGGGTCCCCTTTGTTAAAGGGGTCTTCCAGATTCCGATAAACCCCCCGCCCGCAGACCACCACAACCACCAGGCAAGGGTTGTGGGGATGAGGCCCTTGTCCCCATCAACATGGGGACATGGTGCTTTGAGGGGTCACAGACCCCCAAAGCATCCTCTCCATGTTAAGAGCATGTGGCCTGGTACGTTTCAGGAGGGGGGGGCTCTCTCATCCCCCCTCTTTTCCTGCGGCCTGCCAGGTTGCGTGCTCGGATAAAGGGTCTGGTATGGATATTTGGGGGGAACCCCACGTCATTTTACTTTTAAATTTGACACAGGGTTCCCCTTAATGCCCATACCAGACCTTAAGGGCCTGGTAATTGAATTTGGGGGGACCCCCACACATTTTTTTTTATTTTTATCACTGACTTTTCTCTGTATTGCCGGGAGCCGACAATTCATTATAGCCGCAAGTGCTTTTAAATTACTTTTTTTCCTTCAGAAATTACACTTTGTGCAGGGAAATTTGTAAGCAAGGGAAACAAGCGCTGCTTTACAGGCATACTATACACTCCCCCCCAGGTATGAAATTTAAAGGAATATTCACTTTTATTGTTTCACTTTAAGCATTATTAAAATCACTGCTCCCGAAAAAACTGCCATTTTTAAAACTTTTTTTTGCATTGATACATGTCCCCTGGGGCAGGACCCGGGTCCCCAAACACTTTTTATGACAATAACTTGCATATAAGCCTTTAAAATTAGCACTTTAGATTTCTCCCATAGACTTTTACAGGGTGTTCCGCGGTTTTTCGAATTTGCCGCGAACACCCCAAATTGTTTGCTGTTCGGCGAACGTGCGAACAGGCAACATGTTCATGTTGGGAGGACAACAGAATGCCCCAAACTCTCACTATACTAAAAGGTATTGTAGCGGCCTTACCCTCTCTCTCTTCTTTAGTGGATACTTTGGCTTCGGTCTAGGGATACTTTGAAGGGGAGAGCGAGGTGCGCCACGGCCCATGTCCTCTAGATTACTGCGTGTAGAGGTGAAGGCCAGAATCAGATTACACCCGGACTGTGGATACGTTCAGAGCCAAGTCTGTTCTGCTGATAACCCCCTTTGCTCCCAGTAATTGGAGTACCACACACTGAAAAGGCCCAACACTTATTTATTCCATAACGGCAAACAAATAGTCCTTTGCGAGCAGACAGTTTGAGACCCATAGAACAGTTCAATATTGGTGGGGAGTAGGTCAAGGCACAATCCTTAAAGAAACTAAACCGTTGAGGTTTCACCAACGGTTGCTAAGCACAGTGGCTGTTAAATGGACTTTTTGTCTTCAGAGTCTCTTCCAGCGACTCTAGTGAACAGGAACTGGAATTACCTTCGCTACGTTGCAGCCCCTGTCAGGGGGAAGACATCCCTCCAAGGGAGTTACCAGAGGCCCCGCGGTCACCGGATTAATGCTGTACCGGGCTATCCGGAAGGGTTACACTCCCCGGCCTCCTCGCCTCAGATACGGGTCCCAACACCTTAGGGCCCCTCGGATTCCTCCACACTCGCAGAACCCATTCGAAGTTACTGGGCCCCAGGCCTTGGCCATAGTACCTCACCCCAGGCTTAAGGTGCCTGGGATGGACTCCATCCCTCGCTCCGGCCAGGTCAAGGGCACCTGGGCCCGGATCTCCGGAACGCCAGCACCCAGGCCGAAGGTGCCTGGGTGCGGCCGCGTCCTCCAACTCTGAACCCCCAAGGTCAGGGCATCCGCCCCTTTTATCTCCTATCCCTTTGCGTCACAGCGGGTTCCCTGCCCCGCTGTACCGGTGCCAGCAAAGGACAAAAAGGCACAGTCTTGCGGTGCAGGTTCAACTCCGGCCCAGGGCGACAACGCCACCTGCAGGCCACAGGGAACCTTGCACCACCAGAGTCCTCCAAGAACCACAAAAGGGATTCTCAGATTCCCTAACAATTAGTACATCTGGGTTAACTAACCCAGATGCTCCCCCCCAAATTTAAACACCCGCTGCAGTATTAAGAGACAATGGCGGCGTATATTTTAATATTTATACTTAAACAATAACCATCACTAGTCCTAATCCAAACACCAAAAAATAAAATAAAAATAAATATAAAAATAAAATAAAAAAATAGAAATAAATCAAAACAACTAAATACATAAAGAATTAAAAATAAGAAAATAAATAAATAAAATTAAACACAAAAAGGCCCCTCTGCAAACGCCTAAGGGAGCATGTACAAAATTTTAAATTGGGTTTTCCCAAGCATAGTGTGTCTAGACACTTTGCTGAGTTTCATGGGAAAAACCCTAGCTGCCTCTCCTTTTGGGGCATTGACAAATATAAGCCTCATTGGAGAGGAAGCAATAAAGTTATTACCCTCAGTCAAAGTGAATCCCGTTGGATTTTTTAGATGCAGCCTTTTGCCCCTGCTGGCCTCAACATAGAGTTCGATTTGAACTGCTTTATCTCCAAATATTAGAGGTCTCAGTTTTAGTGATTCTTGAATGGTCAAATTTACTGTCTGAATTCCCGATATTGGAATTGTTTTTTTTTTAACATTTTAATTTAATTTAATTTATTTATTTTCTTATTTTTAATTCTTTATGTATTTAGTTGTATTGATTTATTTCTATTTTATTTATATATATATATATATATATATATATATATATATATATATATATATATACATATATTTGGTGTTTGGATTAGGACTAGTGATGTTTATTGTTTAAGTATTTAATATATGCCGCCATTGTCTATATTATGTGAATAGAAACCTCCTTTTATACCACTGTTTCTTAATACCTTTTAGTTTAGTAAGAGTTTGGGGCATTCTGTTGTTCTCCCAGATCTCCCTGCTCTCACTTCATTAATTTGCATATGTTTAGCACGGAATCAATTAGCATTTGGTCTCTATGACTACCAGGAAGTATATAGGCTCTATCTTGCCACTCAGCTCCCACACCCTTGATAAAGTCACGTGAGCAGTGACGCAACGCGTCGGGAGGAGGAGCTAAGTGACGCTCTACTTCCGGTTTACGGCCGTGACCGGAAGTGCTTGAATTCCTACAGCATTTTTGTTTGTTTGGCGTTCTCTTAATATTGTTTTTATCCTATTTTTTAATAAACGCCTTTATCTGCTTTTTAAACTTACTTCACCATTGAGTCCTTCTCTTTTTTGTTTGTGAGCTGTGAATCAAAGGGACTTTAGACCCCAGGCACATACTGATGGTAGTGGTGAAAGAACCTGCAGATATCCTCTGTGGAGCTTGTGCTGGAGATCGGTGAGAGCTTTGTCTGACCCTTCTGGATCCATCCACAAGACTGGCGGAAGTGGTGAAAAAGTTGCGGTGATCTTCTGTGGAGTGTATGCTGGAGAGTGATCAGAGCTGTGTCTGACCCTTTTGGGTCCATCTATAAGGTGAGAGTCTGACAGTACCGGGGGAGGACTATGGAATTTTACCTGCATTGTTGGCTTTCCATTTGATGTGAATATTGGGACTCCCACACCTGTTCTTCTCCCTCTCCTCTCTCCTAGTCTACCAGATTGTTTCATCTTTCTTGGGAGATTATTATGGTTTATATGAACTATATGACCATACACCTTATTTTTTGGAAATATCACGTTTGGACTTATATAATTGAATATTTTTCATTTGCTTTTTATATACATTTAGTTTTTTTCTTTGTTGATGCACTTTAGATTGGATGACACTTTATTAATATTCACAGACACTTTAAGGATTTATAAGTGTTTTAGTTTCATAATTTTATGTCTCATTGAATCATATATTAGCACATTGCGCTTTGTTTGTTATTCATCAAATTGCACCTTGACTATTAGCGCTGCTTCAATATTTTTTACAATAATCCGGATAGTATACTGCATGTAAAATGATAATGATGTAAAATCCAGCAAGCTGTCGGTTCTTTACACTGCTGCTGGGTCACAGCTCGGTGCGCGTGATGTCATTACCTCTAAGCTACTCCAGAGATATGATCTCAGGAAACTCCTGGTGGCCCAGGACACTTCTTCTACCAAAACACTATTACGTGTTGATGTGACAAATTCTTGTTTTTAAATACTGGATGTTTATATACGCATACCCCCCCATCAAACAACCCTAAAACAATATGAAATCTATTGTGATTTGATGGATCAATTGAAGAACTCAGATCAGAGCTGGTGGCTAGAATAACATATAAAAGTTGCCATATGCATAGAGATTTGGCATCTATTTATGTTGAAGTGATGCCAAAAAAGCAATTCAACTTTGTTTAAAAAAATGTAACAATGCCACACAGCAAGAACTGAAAATTGTAAAAAAGATCACTTTATTTTTTTAAGTTAGGATCTGCTTTCATGACACATTAAGATATTTGTTACATTTTTGAGAAGCCATTGTAAAATTTCCGCCAAAGCCAATTATCTTGGAAGAGTCAACATCGATCAAGAGCTAACAAAAATGATCTGATAGGGGATCATTGGTTTGAACTGCATTGAATGATTTATTGCATGATCATTTTGTTATAGTTTGTGTGTGTCCACCTTTAGGGACTATGAAAGACATATATATGTATAACTTAAAGTACCAATGAAAAAATAAACATGGCAATAGATATAGCACCATTGGTAAAAAGTAAAGAATCGCAACACAGAGCTCGCTAGAGAAGCAACTGAATTTGAATTATTTAAGGGCTGTGTATTACAGCCAGTGAGCTAGTTTTAATGGAAGTCACAAAACCAATCTTACACTTTCAGCCTGACAACCTCGAATCATCTGAACAGTTTTAGGGCATTAGAAAGCTCTTTGCTTTTTCATGCAATGTATTAACAAAGATAAATGACCAAAACACTTTGCTTGATTGTGTCTAGTGCAGAAAATTAAATGTACGGTATACAGTTTTATATCATCCTCTATACGGTTTATGTGCAAACACTGGCTGTAAATGGTTTCTTGTCCCTGGGTCTCATCAAGCCTTACATACTATGTCCAAATTGACCATACTCATGATGACGTCACACAAAATCATTGGCCATGCTGAAAGTCATTATGGAATGGTAAGAATAATCACACTGAAAAAACACTGACAGAAGGGTTTAGAAGAGAAAGGTATTATAATAGGGTAAAGAATATCAGTAATATAGCAATGTCCTTTTCCATACATTCTCATTTTTGTCACTTAAAACACACTTGACACAGATGTGTAGTGTCAGGAATAAGCAGCTGGGAAACCAGATAAATGCTACACCAAGAAACTGGGACCAGACCATGTCCAGTGCCTTACAAAATTATACATACCCCTTGACATTTTCCACATTTTGTCATGTTACAATTAAAAACATAAATGTATTTTATTGGGATTTTATGTGATAGACCAACACAAAGTGACACATAATTGTGAAGCGGAAGGAAAATGATAAATGGTTTTCAAATTTTATTACAAATAAATACGTGAAAAGTGTGGCGTGCATTTGTATTCAAACCCCCCCCCCCCCCCAGTCAATACTTTGTACAACCACCTTTCGCTGCAATTACAGCTGCAAGTCTTTTTGGGTATGTCTCTACCAGCTTTGCACGTCTAGAGAGTGACATTTTTGCCCATTCTTCTTTGCAAAATAGCTTAAAGAGGAAGTAAACCCTCCGAAAAACAAAAACAAAAACAAAAAAAACCCTGCAAGACAAAAGCATAATCAGCTAGTATGCATACTAGCTGATTATGTATTACTTACCTCAGATCGAAGCCCCAGCAGCGGTCCACGTCTCCCCCTCCAGCCTCCGACATGTTGTCCCGGAGTGACTTCCGGGTATCGCGGCTCCGGCGCTGTGATTGGCCGGAGCTGCGATGACGTCACTCCCGCGCATGCGCGCAGGAATGGCACAGTACAACTGAAGCAACAGCACATAGTGCCATTACTTCAGCTGGCTTAAGTGCGCATGTGCCGCATGACGTTGGCACATGCAAATACAGGGATATCTCCTAAACCGTGCAGGTTTAGGAGATATCCTTGTTAGCCACAGGTAAGCCTTAATAAAGGCTTACCTGTAACATAAAGTTTACGCTCTGTCCCCACATTAGGCTCTGTCAGATTGGATGGAGAATGTCTGTGAACAGAAATTTTCAAGTCTTGTCACAGATTCTCAATTAGATTTAGGTATGGACTTTGACTGGGCCATTCTAACACATTAATATGCTTTGATCTAAACCATTCCACTGTAGCTCTGGCTTTATGTTTAGGGTCATTGTCTTGCTGGAAGGTGAACCTCTGCCCCAGCCTCAAGTCTTTTGCAGACTGTAACAGGTTTTCTTCTAAGATTGCCCTGTATGTGGCTCCATCCATCTTCCCATCAACTCTGACCACTTCCCTGTCCCTGCTGAAGAAAAGCATCCCCACAGCATGATGCTGCCACCACCATGTTTCACGGTGGGGATGGTGTGTTCAGGGTGATGTGCAGTGTTAGTTTTCTGCCACACATAGCGTTTTGCTTTTAGGCCAAAAATCAAAATTTTGGTCTAATCTGACCAGAGAACCTTCTTCCACATGTTTGCTGTGTCCCCCACATGGCTTCTCGCAAACTGCAAACAGGACTTCTTATGGCTTTCTTTGAACAATGGCTTTCTTCTTGCTACTCTTCCATAAAGGCCAGATTTGTGGAGGGCACAACTAATAGTTGTCCTGTGGACACATTCTCCCACCTGAGCTGTGGATCTCTGCAGCTCCTCCAGAGTTACCATGGGCCTCTTGGCTTCTTGGCTGCTTCTCTGATTAATGCTCTCCTTTAGGGATGAGCCGAACACCCCCCGGTTCAGTTCGCAACAGAACCTGCGAACGGACCGAAAGTTCGCGCAAACTTTAGAACCCTATTAAATACGTTCAAAATCAAAGGTGCTAATTATCAAGGCTAATATGTAAGTTATTGTCCTAAAAAGGGTTTGGGGACCCGGGTCCTGCCCCAGGGGACATGTATCAATGCAAAAAAATGTTTTTTCGGGACCAGTGATTTTAATGATGCTTAAAGTGAAAAAAAAGTGAAATATCCCTTTAAATATCGTACCTGGGGGGTGTCTATAGTATGCCTGTGAATTAGCATGTGTTTCCCACGTTTAGAACTGTCCCTGCACAAAATGATATTTCTAAAGGAAAAAAAGTACCGTATTTATAACACGCACCCCAAGTTTAGGAGGGAGTTTTAAGGAAAAAAACTTTTAGGAGGGAAGTTTAAGGAAAAAAAAATACATTTAAATGCCCATCAATGCAGCCTTATCAGTGTCCATCTGCAGCCTTGTCCATCATTGCAGCCTTGCCCAGTGTCTATCTGCAGCCTTGCCCAGTGCCTTTGCAGCCTTGCCCAGTGCCTTTTCAGTCTTGCCCAGTGCCTTTGCAGCCTTACCAGTCTCTTTGCAGAATTGCCCTGATTTAAAATTGGCGCTGATTTCCGCAGACTGTGAGCGGAGAGGACCGAGCGTAGCCGAGATACAGAAAGCCGAGTGTACTTCAGCTAGACTCGGCTCTGCTCACAGTCCCGCCCATCTCCACTGATTGCGAGAGGAGAGGAGCGAGCGCCGCTGACATACAGAAAGCCGAGTGTACTTCGACTAGATTCGGCTCTGCTCACAGTCAGGGGCCGGACTGCGAGAGGAGCCGAGACTAGCCAAAGTACACTCGGCTTTCTGTATGTCAGCGGCGCTTGCTCCTCTCGCAATCAGTGTAGGTGGGTGTGACTGCGAGAGGAGCCGAGTAAAGCCGAGTGTACTTCGGCTTTGTATATCTCGGCTCCGCTTGCTCGTTTCCTCACAATCAGCGGGGGATCGGCGTATAACACGCACCCACGATTTTCCCCTGATTTTAAGGGGAAAAAAGTGTGTGTTATATGCCGTTAAATACGGTAATTTAAAACTGCTTGCGGCTTTAATGTAATGTCTGGTCCCGGCAATATGGATGAAAAACATTGCGAAAAATGCCCCACCCCCCCCAGCCCATTACCAGCCCCTTGGGGTCTTGTATGGATATTAAGGGGAACCCCGCACCCAAATTAAAAAAATACCCCATATACTCTGAACAGCAGTATACAGGCGGTGCAAACAAGACAGGGACTGTAGGCTTATTGTTAAGTAGAATCTGTTTGTAATTTGGAACAGGTAAATTTTTTAAGTGTAGCTCCAGCCAAAAAATCTATTTTTAAGCTTTTTGGAAAACATAGGGAAGGGTTATCACTAGTGATGAGCCGAACACCCCCGGGTTCGGTTCGCACCAGAACCCGCGAACGGACCGAAAGTTCGTACGAACATTAGAACCCTATTAAATACAATTGATGCGAACGTTCGAATTCTAAAGTGCTAATTATAACGACTATTATGCATGTTATTGTCCTAAAAAGGGTTTGGGAACCCGGGTTCTGCACCAGGGGACATGTATCAATGCAAAAAGAAGTTTTAAAAACGGTCGTTTTTCGGGAGCAGTCATTTTAATGATGCATAAAGTGAAAAAAAAAAAAGTCAAATATTCCTTTAAATATCGTACCTGGGGGGTGTCTAAAGTATGCCTGTGAAGTGCCACGTGTTTCCCGTGTTTAGAACTGTCCCTGCACAAAATGACACTTCTAAAGGAAAAAAAAGCCATTTAAAACTGCTTGCGGCTTTAATGTAATGTCTGGTCCCGGTAATATGGATGAAAATCTTTAAGAAAAATGGCATAGCTACCCCATGACCCCCCCCCCCTACCCCAGCCCATTACCAGCCCCTTTGGGTCTTGTATGGATATTAAGGGGAACCCCGCACATAAAATAAAAAAGGCCCTATATACTCTGAACAGCCGTATACAGGCGGTGCATACAAGACAGGGACTGTAGGTTTGTTCTTATGTAGAATCTGTTTGTAATTTTGAACAGGTACATTGTTTAAGTGTAGCTCCAGCCCAAAAATCTATTTTTAAACTTTTTGTAAAACATAGGTAAGGGTTATCACCCCTGTAACATTTGTTTTGCTGTCTGTGCCCCTGTTCAGAAAATTTCACCTCACTTTCCGTCCCAATGACAACTGGTTTTGAAATGTGGTGTTTTTCTTGAAACAAGGATTGGTGATAAAGCATCAGTACAGAGGAGACACCTTTCTCCCATATTAATTCTTACAGGAGAGAATTTTCCTTCCTAGGGGTAGATTTCCTCTCACTTCCTGTTGTCTTCTTGCGTTTGCAAGTAGGAGTCGTTTGTAAGTTGGATGTTTGAAAGTAGGGACCTGCCGTATATACTCTGCAGAAATAGGCCCCTTAGTTGTTGGTGTTGGCACAACACTGTAAGCACTCACAGTTACTCTTGGTTGGTGCTGGAACGCCCTGCTGTCAACTATTATATCAGGAATTGTAATTACATATAATTGTTGAACAGTGGTAGTAAAAATTGGGCCTTTGATGGTGGTGCTGGTGCCACAACACTGTAAGCCCTGACAGTTACTCTTGGTGGGTGCAGCAATGGGCCCTGCTGTGAATTATTAGATCAAGAATTGTAATTGCATGCCCCTGTTGAACAGGGGCTGAAAAATTGGGCCTTTCGTGGTGGTGGTGGTGGTGTTGCCACAACACTGTAAGCCCTCAGAGTTACTCTTGGTGGGTGCAGCAATGGGCCCTGCTGTGAATTATTAGATCAAGAATTGTAATTACATGCCCCTGTTGAACAGGGGCTGAAAAATTGGGCCTTAGGCACTGGTGGCACAACACTGCAACCCCTCACAGATACTGTACTTGGAGCACAGCAATGAGCCCTGTTGCAAAGTATTGCTTCAAAAATTGTAATTACACGCCCCTGTTAAACAGGGGCTGAAAAATTGGGCGTTAGGCACTGGTGGCGGCACCCATAAACAAAAATGATCTTCCAAGCTATCATCATCAATCGTATCATTGAGGACTCGGAGGAGGAGGATAGCCAGTCAACATAACAGCACAGGCACTCAGCATCAGCATCAGTCTTGAAGGGATGTGACATGTTAAAATCAATTAGTCTGTTATATCAGCATCAGGTGTGTGGTAGCTGGTGGTGATCCAAGACTGGTTCATCTTGATGAAAGTCAGTCGATCAACCGAGTCGGTGGACAGGCGCACCCTGTGATCCGTGACAAATCCTCCAGCAGCACTGAATGTGCGTTCCGAAAGAACGCTGGATGCAGGACAGGCCAGTAGCTCAATTGCATACTGTGCAAGCTCTGGCCAGTGATCCATCCTCAAGACCCAGTAAGCCAGAGGATTTTCGGTGGGGAAGGTGTCCAAGTCTGACCTTGCCCCTAGATATTCCTGCACCATGTTTATCAGACGCTGGCGATGGTTGCTGGAACCGATCATACTTTGGGGCTGCGGACTAAAGAATTGTCTGAACGCATCGGTCAGACGGCCACCTTCCCCACCGCTCCTTCTTTGACTGCCCGAAGCCTCAGCAACTCGTTGTCCAGGACCAGGAGTTTGTAACCTCCCAGTCTCTGGGAACGCGTTGCACAGACCTTTCTGCAAGGCCTCCCGGAGTTGTCTCATCCTCTGCTCCCTCTGCGACGGTAACATAAGGTCCGCAACCTTACCCTTGTACCGTGGATCAAGGAGAGTGGCCAGCCAGTAATGGTCCCTCTCCTTGATCCGAAGAATACGAGGATCCTTCCCCAGACTTTGCAGGATCAGGGAGGCCATGCAGCGTAGGTTAGCTGAGGCATTCGGTCCGGAGTCCTCTGGGTCACTAAGGACGACATGATCCGCAGCCACCTCCTCCCAGCCACGTACAAGTCCACTGGTTTCTTGGGACTGTAAATCATCCCTAAAAGACTGCTGCTGATGATGCTGAGTGCCAGCCTCCACCTCCATGCTGACACAATCCTCCTCCTCCTCCTCCTCTTCCTGTGCGATGGGTGGGACAGAAGGAACACTGTCTGGGTAAAGGGGGCCTTGAGAGGCAAGGAAGTCCTCCTCTTCCTGCCTCTGTTCTGCCTCAAGTGCCCTGTCCATTATTCCACGCAGCGTGTGCTCCAACAGGTGGACAAGAGGTACAGTGTCACTGATGCATGCACTGTCACTGCTCACCATCCTCGTGGCCTCCTCAAATGGTGCCAGGACAGTGCATGCATCCCTGATCATGCCCCACTGGCATGGAGGAAAAAAACCAAGCTCCCCAGACCCTGTCCTGGTGCCGTAGTCGCACAGGTACTCATTGATGGCCCTCTGCTGCGTGTGCAGCCGCTGCAGCATGGCCAACGTTGAGTTCCACCTGGTGGGCATGTCACATATAAGGCGGTTCTTGGGCAGGTTCAACTCCTTTTGCAGCTCAGCCAGGCGAGCACTGGCATTATAAGATCTGCGGAAATGCACACAGACTTTCCTGCCCTGCCTCAGGACATCCTGTAAGCCTGGGTACCTGCCCAAGAACCGCTGCACCACCAGGTTAAGGACGTGAGCCACACAGGGCACATGGGTCAGTTGTCCCTGTCGGAGGGCGGAGAGGAGGTTGGTGCCATTGTCGCAAACCACCATTCCTGGCTTAAGCTGGCGTGGCGTCAACCACCTCTCGGCCTGGCCCTGCAGAGCAGACAGGACATCTGCCCCAGTGTGGCTTCTGTCCCCCAAACACACCAGCGCAAGCACGGCATGGCATCTTTTTGCCTGCGTACTTGCGTAGCTCCTTGAACGGCTACGGAGCACCGCTGGTTCAGAGGACAAAGCACAGGAAGAGGCCATGGAGGGAGAAGAAGAGGAGGGGGTGGAGGAGAGAGGTGTGTCACAACCAGTAGTAGCATTTTGGAGGCGTGGCGGTGGAACAACCTCCAACACTACTGCACCTTGTCCTGCATCCTTCCCAGCTGCCAAAAGAATGACCCAATGGGCCGTGAAAGAAAGGTAACGTCCCTGTCCATGCCTGCTGGACCATGAGTCAGCGGTAATATGCACCTTACCGCTGACCGCCCTGTCCAGCGAGGCCAAGACATTGCCTTCCACATGCCGGTAGAGAGCCGGAATAGCCTTCCGTGAGAAAAAGTGGCGTTTGGGAACCTGCCACTGGGGAACCGCACATTGCACAAACTCACGGAAGGGGGCCGAGTCTACCAACTGAAAAGGCAGCAGTTGAAGCGCTAGCAATTTAGCCAAGCTAGCATTCAACCGCTGGGCATGTGGATGGCTGGGAGTGAACTTCTTTTGACGGTCCAGCAGCTGGGGCAGGGAAATTTGCCTGCTAGAATCGGACGTCGGTGTACTGCTAGCAGAGTGGCCGCAAGTACTTGGCTGTGACACACCTAATTCTACACCTTCATTCCTCTCAGTGCATGTTTCAGAGAGGACTGAAGTTATAGTGGGGTTGGAGATCCCAGCTGATGCGGTGCAAGAAGAGGTCCGCTTTGTTCTTTGGTGTGGGTCTTTGAGGTAGGCTTGCCAACGAGCTGCATGGCAGGTCAACATATGTCTGGTCAGGCATGTGGTACCCAAGCGGCTGATGTTTTGGCCACGCGATATACGCTTGAGACATATGTTGCAAACAGCAGCTGTGCGATCTGATGCACTAGCCTCAAAAAAGGCCCACACCAAAGAACTTTTTGAATGACGGGCAGAGGCAGCGCCCTGCACAGGCGGAGCTCTGCGGTGTGATTCCGTCGGTGTACTGCCCTTACGCTGGCCACCAAAGGGCATCCTGCCTCGTTGGAGATGTGCATCCTCCTCATCCTCCTCCTCTCTCCTATTAGGCACCCACGTGGAGTCAGTGACCTCATCATCCCCTCCCTCCTCATCACTGGAGCCAATCTGGCAGTATGCTGCAGCTGCTGGAACATGACTGCCAGATTGGTGTCCTTCTTGAGCATCCCCTCTGTCTGCTCTCACGCTACTGCCTTCCTCTAGCTGGGTTTCATCATCAGACCCTTCGAAACGCTGGGCATCCTCCTGGAGCATGTACCCAACACTGTGCTCAAACAGTTCGTGGGACTCCTCAGGAGGAGGACATGGTGGGTCTAGGGAAGGAGTGACTGATGATGAGTCTGACATTGATACCAGGGAAGAGGACGCTTTGGCAGCTGCTTTGCCAGTACCCTGAGCCTGGGTGAGAGAGGATGAGGAGGAGGAGGAGGGCTTGGTCATCCACTCTACCAAGTCTTCGGCATGATGTGGCTCAACATGTCCAGCTGCCGAAAAGAAGGACAAGCGTGTCCCATGGCCATGTGCTGATGACAATGCACCGCGTCCACGACCAGCACTGTTGCCCCCAGACACAGAGCCTGCTTGCCCTCTTTTATTGCCTCCTGACTGTCTGCCTCTCCTTGTTTGCCTTCCAGACATTCTAATGGATGGCCTGCAGGGAGATGGGAAAAAAGCAATAAGGGCTACCTTCAGGTGTCCTTCTCTGTCCCTTTACTTAAGGATTTCTAAATATGGTTGAGGATGATTGCTTTCGCACAGAATAGCACAATGACAATTTCCCTGACTGTCCAAAAAACAAGGATTTCAAAGATGGTTGATGAGGAATGCTTTAGCACAGTATAGCACAATGAGAATTTCCCTCACTGTCCTTCCCTGTCCCTACAAACAAGGATTAGCACAGTAAAACACACTGACACTCTCCCTACCTATAGTTTTCTGTCCCTATAAAAAATGTTTTTTTAAAGATGGTTGATGATGAATGCTTTAGCACAGTATAGCACAATGAGAATTTCCCTCACTGTCCTTCCCTGTCCCTACAAACAAGGATTAGCACAGTAAAACACACTGACACTCTCCCTACCTATAGTTTTCTGTCCCTATAAAAAATGTTTTTTTAAAGATGGTTGATGATGAATGCTTTAGCACAGTATAGCACAATGAGAATTTCCCTCACTGTCCTTCCCTGTCCCTACAAACAAGGATTAGCACAGTAAAACACACTGACACTCTCCCTACCTATAGTTTTCTGTCCCTATAAAAAATGTTTTTTTAAAGATGGTTGATGATGAATGCTTTAGCACAGTATAGCACAATGAGAATTTCCCTCACTGTCCTTCCCTGTCCCTACAAACAAGGATTAGCACAGTAAAACACACTGACACTCTCCCTACCTATAGTTTTCTGTCCCTATAAAAAATGTTTTTTTAAAGATGGTTGATGATGAATGCTTTAGCACAGTATAGCACAATGAGAATTTCCCTCACTGTCCTTCCCTGTCCCTACAAACAAGGATTAGCACAGTAAAACACACTGACACTCTCCCTACCTATAGTTTTCTGTCCCTATAAAAAATGTTTTTTTAAAGATGGTTGATGATGAATGCTTTAGCACAGTATAGCACAATGAGAATTTCCCTCACTGTCCTTCCCTGTCCCTACAAACAAGGATTAGCACAGTAAAACACACTGACACTCTCCCTACCTATAGTTTTCTGTCCCTATAAAAAATGTTTTTTTAAAGATGGTTGATGATGAATGCTTTAGCACAGTATAGCACAATGAGAATTTCCCTCACTGTCCTTCCCTGTCCCTACAAATAAGGATTAGCACAGTAAAACACACTGACACTCTCCCTACCTATAGTTTTCTGTCCCTATAAAAAATGTTTTTTTAAAGATGGTTGATGAGGAATGCTTTAGCACAGTATAGCACAATGAGAATTTCCCTCACTGTCCTTCCCTGTCCCTACAAACAAGGATTAGCACAGTAAAACACACTGACACTCTCCCTACCTATAGATTTCTGTCCCTATAAAAAATGTTTTTTTAAAGATGGTTGATGATGAATGCTTTAGCACAGTATAGCACAATGAGAATTTCCCTCACTGTCCTTCCCTGTCCCTACAAACAAGGATTAGCACAGTAAAACACACTGACACTCTCCCTACCTATAGTTTTCTGTCCCTATAAAAAAAGTTTTTTTAAAGATGGTTGATGATGAATGCTTTAGCACAGTATAGCACAATGAGAATTTCCCTCACTGTCCTTCCCTGTCCCTACAAACAAGGATTAGCACAGTAAAACACACTGACACTCTCCCTACCTATAGTTTTCTGTCCCTATAAAAAATGTTTTTTTAAAGATGGTTGATGAGGAATGCTTTAGCACAGTATAGCACAATGAGAATTTCCCTCACTGTCCTTCCCTGTCCCTACAAACAAGGTTTAGCACAGTAAAACAGACTGACACTCTCCCTACCTATCCTTCTCTTTCCCTAAACTAAAGGAATCCAGGTTAAGCAAGAAAAAAATATGTCACTGTCCCTGCCTATGCTTCTCTTTCCCTGCTCCGGAACACACTACACTAGGCCGCCGTGCTGGCGGCCTTTTATAGTGTGGGGCGTGTACTAAACACCCTCAGCAATAATTGGCCACAGGCATCCTGCCTGTGGCCAATCATTGCTCTCCTCGCTGCCGGCGCTGTGATTGGCCAAGCATGCGGGGTCACAGTGCAGCTTGGCCAATCACAGCGCCTGGATGACACTGCGATGGCGTAGTGCATTGTGGGCCGTTCGTGTCACTCGAATTTGGTGCGAACGGCCCAAATCGTTCGATCTTCGTCGAACGATCGAACAGCCGATGTTCGAGTCGAACGTATGTTCGACTCAAACACCGAGCTCATCCCTAGTTATCACCCCTGTAACATTTGTTTTGCTGTCTGTGCACATGTTCAGAACATTTCACCTCACTTTCCGTCCCAACGACAAATGTTTTTTGAAAATTTGGGTTTTTTATTGAAGCAAGGACTGGTGATAAAGCATCAGTGGAGAGGAGACACATTTTTCCCATATTAAGTTTTACAGGAGAGAATTTCCCTTCCTAGGGGTAGATTTCCTCTCACTTCCTGTTGTCTCCTTCCGTTTGGAGTCATTTGTAAGTTGGATGTTTGAAAGTAGGGGCCTGCCGTATATACTCTGCAGAAATTTGGCCCTTAGGTGTTGGTGTTGCCACAACACTGTAAGCCCTCACAGTTACTCTTGGTGGGCGCTGGAACGCCTTGCTGTGAACTATTATATCAAGAATTGTAATTACATGCCATTGTTGAACAGTGGTAGGAAAAATTGGGCCTTTGGTGGTGGTGCTGGTGCCACAACATTGTAAGTCCTCACAGTTCCTCTTGGTGGGCGCAGGAATGGGCCCAGCTGTGAAATATTAGATCAAGAATTGTAATTACATGCCCCTGTTGAACAGGGGCATACAAATTGGACCTTAGGCACTGGTGCTGGTGCCACAGCACTGCAACCCCTCACAGATACTGTAGTTGGAGCGCAGAAATGAGCCCTGCTGCAAAGTATTGCATCAAAAATTGTAATTACACGCCCCTGTTAAACAGGGGCTGAAAAATTGGGCCTTAGGCACTGGTGCTGGTGCCACAACACTGCAACCCCTCACAGATACTGTAGTTGGAGCGCAGCAATGAGCCCTGCTGCAAAGTATTGCATGAAAAATTGTAATTACACTCCCCTGTTAAACAGGGGCAGAAAAATTGGGACTTAGGCACTGGTGCTGGTGCCACAACACTGCAACCCCTCACAGATACTCTAGTTGGAGCGCAGGAATGAGCCCTGCTGCAAAGTATTGCATTAAAAATTGTCATTACACGCCGCTGAAAAATTGGGCCTTAGCCACTGGTGGCGGTGCCCAGAAACAAAAATGTTCTTACATGCTATCAGCATGATCATTGAGGAGGAAGAGGATAATCACTCAGCATAACAGGATAATCACTCTGCATCAGCATAGGCAGTCTTGAAGGGATCTGACATTTCAAAGAAAATGATTCTGTTACATCAGCATCAGGTGCTGGGTAGCTGGTGGTGATCCAAGACTGATTAATTTTTATGAAGGTCAGTCGATCGACCGAGTCGGTGGACAGGCGCACCCTGTGATCGGTTACAAAGCCTCCAGCAGCACTGAATGTGCGTTCCGAAAGAACGCTGGATGCAGGACAGGCCAGTAGCTCAATTGCATACTGTGCAAGCTCTGGCCAGTGATCCATCCTCAAGACCCAGTAAGCCAGAGGATTTTCGGTGGGAAAGGTGTCCAAGTCTGATCTTGCCCCTAGGTATTCCTGCACCATGTAAACCAGACGCTGGCGAGGGTTGCTGGAACCGATCATACTTTGGGGCTGTGGACTAAAAAATTGTCTGAACGCATCGGTCAGACGGCCACCTTCTCCACTGCTCCTTCTTTGACTGACCGAAGCCTCAGCAACATGTTGTCCAGGACCAGGAATTTGTAACCTCCCAGTCTCTGGGAACACGTTGCACAGACCTTTCTGCAAGGCCTCCCGAAGATGCTTCATCCTCTGCTCCCTCTGCGACGGCAAGATAAGGTCCGCAACCTTACCCTTGTAACGTAGATCAAGGAGGGTTTCCAGCCACTAATGATCCCTCTCCTTGATAGCACGAATACGAGGATCCTTCCGCAGGCTTTGCAGGATCAGGGAGGCCATGCAGCGTAGGTTTGCTGAGGCATTTGGTCCGGAGTCCTCTGGGTCACTCAGGACGACATGATCTGCAGCCACCTCCTCCCAGCCACGTACAAGTCCATGGGTGTCTTGGGACTGTAATTGATCCCTTGAAGACTGCTGCTGATGCTGAGTGCTAGGCTCCACCTCCATGCTGACACAATCCTCCTCCTCCTCCTCCTCTTCCTGTATGATAGCCGGGCTAGCAGGAACACTGTCTGGATAAAGGAGGCCTTGAGAGGTAAGGAAGTCCTCCTCTTCCTCCCTCTGTTCTGCCTCAAGTGCCCTGTCCATTATTCCACGCAGCGTGTGCTCCAACAGGTGGACAAGAGGGACAGTGTCACTGATGCATGCACTGTCACTGCTCACCATCCTCGTGGCCTCCTCAAATGGTGCCAGGACAGTGCATACATCCCTGATCATGGCCCACTGGCGTGGGGAAAAAATCCAAGCTCCCCTGACCCTGTCCTGGTGCCATATTGCAAAAGATACTTATTGATGGCCCTCTGCTGCGTGTGCAGCTGCTGCAGCATGGCCAATGTAGGGTTCCACCTGGTGGGCATGTCACAGATTAGGCGGTTCTTGGGCAGGTTGTATTCCTTTTGCAGGTCAGCCAGCCGAGCACTGGCATTATATGACCGGCGGAAATGCCCACAGAGTTTCCTGGCCTGCTTCAGGACCTCCTGTAAGCCCGGGTACCAGCCCAAGAACCGCTGCACCGCCAAGTTAAGGACGTGAGCCAAACAGGGCACGTGGGTCAGGTGTCCCTGTCGGAGGGCGGAGAGGAGGTTGGTGACATTGTCGGAAACCACCATTCCTGGCTTAAGCTGGCGTGGTGTCAACCACCTCTGAGCCTGCCCCTGGAGAGCTGACAGAATCTCTGCCCCAGTGTGGCTCCTTTCCCCCAAGCACACCAGCTCAAGCACCGCATGGCATCTTTTTGCCTGCGTACTTGCGTAGCCTACGGAGCACCGCTTGTTCCGAGGACAAAGCACAGGAAGAGGCCATGGAGGAAGAAGAAGAGGAGGGGGTGGAGGAGAGAGGTGTGTCAGAATCACCAGTAGTAGCATTTTGAAGGTGTGGTGGCAGAACAACTTCCAACACTACTGCATCTTGTCCTGCATCCTTCCCAGCTGCCAGCAGAGTCACCCAATGCGCCGTGAAAGATGGGTAACGTACCTGTCCATGCCTGCTGGACCATGAGTCAGTGGTAATATGCACCTTACCGCTGACCGCCCTGTCCAGCGAGGCCAAGACATTGCCTTCCACATGCCGGTAGAGAGCCGGAATCGCCTTCCGTGAGTAAAAGTGGCATTTGGGAACCTGCCACTGAGGAACCGCACATTCCACAAACTCACGGAAGGGGGCAGAGTCTACCAACTGAAAAGGCAGCAGTTGAAGTGCTAGCAATTTAGCCAAGCTAGCATTCAACCGCTGGGCATGTGGATGGCTGGGAGCGAACTTCTTTAGGCGGTGCAGCAGCTGGGGCAGGGAAATTTGCCTGGTACAATCTGACGTCGATGTACCGATAGCAGATTGCCGGCAAGTACTTGGCTGTGACACACTTAAGGCAGAGTTCCACCCTAAAAATGAACTTTCTATTAAAAGCTTGCCTTTAATGTAAAAAAAATAAAAATAAAATAAAAATGTTTTACTTACTTCTATCTGGCTGTTACTAGGCAGATTTCGGAATCTGCCTAGTTCCTAGTCCTAGGTGGTTCAACTTCCTGTCCTAAGACCCCATTGCCTCCTGGGAAATGATGACACTAATTTCCCAGGAGTCTCTGGGCATTACTGTGCCTAAAAATCGCCCAGCATGCACCTCTCCCTGAAAACCAGGAAGAAAAAGGAACTGGGCTTCAGATGCCCACACATATGATGGATATGGCCACAACATGAGCTGGAGGATATAAGGCAAGTGTTTGCAATGATTTCTGGAACGATTGGGGAGCTATTAATATGTTTTAGGGACTATTTAATGTGATTAATTTTAGCTTGCAAAAAATTATGCCCGGAACCCCGCTTTAATTCTACACCTTCATTCCTCTCAGTGCAGGTTTCAGAGAGGACTGAAGGTATAGTGGGGTTGGAGATCCCAGCTGATGAGGAGCAAGGAGAGGTCCGCTTCGTTCTTTGGTGTGGGTCTTTTTTGTATGCTTGCCAACGGACTGCATGGCAGGTCGACATATGTCTGGTCAAGCACGTGGCGCCCAAGTGGCTCATGTTTTGGCCACGTGAAATACGCTTCAGACATATGTTGCAAATAGCAACGGTGCGATCTGCTGCACATGTCTCAAAAAAGGCCCACACCAAAGAACTTTTGGAATAACGCGCAGAGACAGCAGCGCCCTGAACATGCGGAACACTGCGGTGTGATGCAGTCTGTTGGCTGCCCTTAAGCAGGCCCCTGGAGGGCATCCTGCATCATTGGAGATGTGCCTCCTCCTCTTCCTCCTCCTCTCTCCTATTAGGCACCCACGTGGAGTCAGTGACCTCATCATCCCCTCCCTCCTCATCACTGGAGCAAATCTGGCAGTATGCTGCAGCTGGGGGAACATGACTGACAGATTGCTGTCCTTGTTGGGCACCCCCTCTCTCTGGGCTCACATTACTGCCTTCCTCTAGCTGGGTACCATCATCGGAGCCTTCAAAACGCTGGGCATCCTCCTGAAGCATGTACCCAACACTGTGGTCAAACAGTTCGGGGAACTCCTCAGGAGGACATGGTGGGGCTAGGGAAGGAGTAACTCATGCCATTGAGCCGAGGGAAGAGGCCGCTTTGGCAGCTGCTTTGCCAGACAAAGTACCCTGAGCCTGGGTGAGAGAGGATGAGGACGGATTGGTCATCCACTCTACCAAGTCTTCGGCATGTTGCGGCTCAACATGGTCAGCTGCCGAAAAGAAGGACAAGCGTGTCCCACCGCCATGTGCTGATGAGGATGCACCGTGTCCACGACCAGCACTGTTGCCTCTAGTCACAGAGCTTGCTTGCCCTCTTTTATTGGCTCGTGACTGTCTGCCTCTCCTTGTTGGCCTTCCAGACATACTAATAGCCTGCAGTGATATGTAGCTGCACAAAGCTGGGATGTATATATACTGATTATACTGCAGCTAGCAGAATCAACTGCCTGCCTGTGGTCAGGGGCGGATCCAGCGTATTTTCTCGGGAGGGGCACTGCCAAAAAATATGTTTTTTTTGTGGGAAATTTATCTGGGAAATGGCTGGTGTCGGCGCTTCAATCATCCCGGCACCATGGTTGTTATGGTGTCAGGATGATTGAAGCGCATTATTTCTATTATTACATTGTAATATAAAATTAAATAGTTCAATGCAGAATCAATGGGAGCCCCGAGTGTGTCACTTGCCACCGTCGCCTGCAATTAGTGGGAGCCCTGAACGTGTCACTTGCCACATGTTGCGAATTGTCACTTGCCACGTCACCTGCCACATCTTGTGGATTGTCACTTGCCACATCACCTGCCACACCTTGCGGATTGTCACTTGCCACGTCACCTGCCACACTTTGCTGATTGTCACTTGCCTGCCACCAGATGCAGATTGTCATTTGCCACGTCACCTGCCACAATTTGCGGATTGTCACTTGCCACGTCGCCTGCCACACCTTGCGGATTGTCACTAACTTGCCTGCTAAGGTGTAGTTTTGGTTGTCTCTTGCTGTGTCCCAGACTCCCAGAGTCAGGCAGCAGAGAGATAATGCAATCTCATCTCATCTCTCTGCTCCCCCGCTCCCGGCTAGCTGATTGGCCAGCTGCCACACTGAGCCTGCTCTCTCACTCTCACCTGCACTGCCAACACACTGAGCAGCACGGTCTGCCCACGAACCGCGTCGCCCGCCCACAAACCGCGCCGCAAGTGGAGCCGCCCGCTTTCTTACCCGTCTGTGGAGCCGCACGCTATCGCACCTGCCCGCAGAGCGGCCCGACGTGACTCACTGACGTCACTCGTTGCTAGACGCCAAGCAGCCCAGGCGTTAGCAACGAGTGCAGGGAAGAGGCTCCACCCACCTCCTCCGCCGCTCCTGGTATCGTGTCAGTGCACCGCGTAACTACATTAGACGAGTCTCTCTCTCGGCACCGCTGATCGGCTGATGTGAGAAACTGAGAGAGAGACTCAGAGAGGCAGCGGCAGCCGCAGAACAAGTACTGTATATACCCGAATATAAGCCGAGGCACCTAATTTTACCCCAAAAAACTGGGAAAACGTATTGACTCGAGTATAAGCCTAGGGTGTCCATCTGCATGCCTCACTGTGCCTCACTGTGCCCATGCCTTACTGTGCCCATGCTTCACTGTGCCCATGACTAGACTGATGTTTAACATGGGAGTCTATGGAACGAGTGCCCGTCTTTGAAAAATCGGTTCTCCCCGGTCGTAAGTCTCCCAGACACCAAGCTTTGCACACTTGTAGAGGAGACATGGGGCTATATGTGTGCTAAGTTTGGGGTCCAGGGGACCTACGGCCGGCCGGTACCGGGTGCGCAAAATCACCAGAGAAATGACCGTTTAACATTGGAGTCTATGGAAGGGGTTCCCGGCTTTAAAAATCAGTGCTCCCCGGCTGTAGGTCCCCCAGACACCAAACTTTGCACACTTGTAGAGGAGACATGGGGCTACATGTGTGCCACGTTTGGGGTCCAGGGGACCTATGGCCGGCCGGTACCGGGTCCCCAAATTTCGGGAGATCAGGCGCAAAGAAAAAAAAACAGAGCAAGCAAGTGAGTGTGACAGATGGTCTGGGGGGGGGGGGCAATTGCTCTGTTGCCCCCCCCATGGATCCGCCCCTGCCTGTGGTATTAATATGATCAGAACACCAGCAATTGTCTTCAGATATTTTTAGGTGCACAATGCGCAAAGGACACAGTACACTAACAGTAAATACTGAAACTGCCTGCCTGTGGTATTAATATGATCAGAACACCAGCAATTGTCTTCAGGTATTCTTAGGTGCACACTGTGCAAAGGACACAGTACACTAACTGTAAATACTGAAGCTGCTTGCCTGTGGTATTAATATGATCAGAACACCAGCAATTGTCTTCAGGTATTTTTAGGTGCACACTGTGCAAAGGACACAGTACACTAACTGTAATTACTGAAGCTGCCTGCCTGTGGTATTAATATGATCAGAACACCAGCAATTGTCTTCAGGTATTTTTAGGTGCACATTGTGCAAAGGACACAGTACACTAACTGTAAATACTGAAGCTGCCTGTGGTATTAATATGATCAGAACACCAGCAATTGTCTTCAGGTATTTTTAGGTGCACACTGTGCAAAGGACACAGTACACTAACTGTAAATACTGAAGCTGCTTGCCTGTGGTATTAATATGATCAGAACACCAGCAATTGTCTTCCGGTATTTTTAGGTGCACACTGTGCAAAGGACACAGTACACTAACTGTAAATACTGAAGCTGCCTGCCTGTGGTATTAATATGATCAGAACACCAGCAATTGACTTCAGGTATTTTTAGGTGCACACTCTGCAAAGGACACAATACACTAACAGTAAATACTGAAGCTGCCTGCCTGTGGTATTAATATGATCAGAACACCAGCAATTGACTTCAGATATTTTTAGGTGCACACTGTGCAAAGGACACAGTACACTAACAGTAAATACTGAAGCGACCTGTGGTATTAATATGATCAGAACACTAAGTGAAACACTGCAGCTAGCACAATCGCCTGCCTGCCTGTCAGTATAGAGAATAACAGGAACGGATCTAGCTAAACTGAATACAGTGTATAAATATATATACAACACCTAGGATGCATATATATCCTCTACACACTGTAACTGCAGCTAACTGACTCGCCTGCCTGCTCTATCTAACTCAATATAAATGACACTGTGGGGCTGATTTAAGAAAATGTTGGCGCATTTGCTCGGGCAGGAATAATTATTGCGACATGACGCATGCTGTCGACTTGCGCCGGATTCGCGGAATCGTTGCGCGTACGGCGCATACACATTCTTAAATATGAAACAGACATCGGGCACTTGCTCATTGTAATGCTGATCATGTTAATGAGCTTTTCCTTATCACATGGAGAATATTGCTTCCACTTTTATTCCTTTCATTAATTTCTTTTTGAAAAAACTCAATATTCATTCTAGAGATCTTCCTCCTATCAACAACTGTGCAGATGTTCACTGGACTTGTAATTAGTGCTGCAACGGATCGGTGGTGATCCGTGATCCGAACGGGTCACCGTGTTCGGATCGGATCACCACGCGATCCGCGGAGCGATTTTACGGCCTCAGCCTTAGGAAAGGCCGCGGCTTCGGCCTAGCTCCGGAGCAGCGGCCATCTTGGTACACCCGGCGGCGGCGGCTGCCTTATGCGCACTGAGCGCCGCTGACGTCATCACCCCTCACCCTCGCTGCTCGTGGATCTGAACTGGCCGGTGGGAGAGATTAAAGTAAGTGGGGGAGATGCCTATTACAGACATTGGGGGAGATGCCTAACTCAGTGGGAGAGATTGTGGATATTACAGTCGGGGAGATGCCTATTACAGTGGGAGAGATTGTGGATATTACAGTGAGTGGGGGAGAGGCCTATTACAGTGGGAGAGATTGTGGATATTACAGTGAGTGGGGGAGATTGTGGATATTACAGTGAGTGGGGGAGATTGTGGATATTACAGTGGGGGAGATTGTGGATTTTACAGTGGAGGGGATGACGTGGATATTACAGTGGGGGAGATTGTGGATATTACAGTGGGGAGGGGGTGACGTGGATATTACAGTGGGGGTCTGGGGGAGATTGTGGATATTACAGTGGGGGGGATGACGTGGATATTACAGTGGGGGAGATTGTGGATATTACAGTAAGTGGGGGAGATTGTGGATATTACAGTGGGGGATATGACATGGATATTACAGTGAGTGGGGGAGATGACGTGGATATTACAGTGAGTGGGGGAGATTGTGGATATTACAGTGGGGAGATTGTGGATATTACAGTGGGGAGATTGTGGATATTACAGTGGGGGGGGGGGGGTGACATGGATATTACAGTGGGGGAGATTGTGGACATTAGTAATTTTTTTTATTTTTTTTGCCGATCCGAAAATGATCCGATCCGTGGCTCTGATCCGAGGATCGATCCGATCCGTGAGTTTTTTGATCCGTTGCACCCCTACTTGTAATTGTGCATTTTATGGTGATAGTCTATAATCATTGGTGGAGCCAAAACTTCCATGAAAATATCTCACATGTCTGTGTATTGTGCATTCTGGACAATTCTTTCCTCATACACTGTCCAATCTGATTGGGTGACATTTACATCCACTCATTTCTCTGCGCAATTCATTTCCCCATACACTGTGCAATCAGATTGGACAGTGTATAGGGAAAGAATTGTCTAGAATGCACAATACACAGACATGTGTTGAGAAGATGTTTTCATGGAAGTTTTGGCTCCACCAATGATTATAGTCTATCACCATAAAATGCACAATTACAAGTCCAGTAAACATCTGCACAGTTGTTGATAGGAGGAAGATCTCTAGAATGAATATTGAGTTGTTTCAAAAAGAAATGAATTAAAGGAATAAAAGTGGAAGCAATATTCTCCATGTGATAAGGAAAAGCTCATTAACATGATCAGCATTACAATGAGCACAAGCTCAATGTATAAACAGTTGTGCACTCTGGAGAACGCAGATGCGCCCGTGTGCAACACACATATTTAACAAGCTAAAGTGTGTGCGCCCTGTCAGGTGAGCATAAAATGGTGTGGTTTGTCATTGCACATGTGCAGTTGAGTAAGCTGAAAGAAGGGTGTAAAAAGGCTTGATTAGTTGTAAGACTGATCTACATGTTCTGGACAGAATTTGTGCATTTAAACAATATTATATACATACTTTTTAGCCTGGTAAAAGAAGATGGTAAACTAGTAAAGTTATCTACAGTATTCAGACAAAAATGTTGGCTGCGCTCGCGAAAGATTGCGCAAGTGCGCAACAGCGCTTCCTATGTAAATATGGTTTGGTGCATATAAGTGCACCACAATTTTTGATAAATGTTTTGAGTCCCGTTTTTTGTGCAATTGCTCCAATTTCTCCACTGCACCACAGGCACAGCTCTTTAGTAAATCACCCCCTTTGTGTTGGTCTATCACATAAAATCCCAATAAAATACATTTACATTTGACAGAATGTGGAAAATTTCAAGGGGTATAAATACCTTTTTAAGGCACTGTATGTATATCTTTAAACAGAAAATTATTTACAGTGAACAATAACCACACACCAAGAACGCATGAAAATAGAAGCTAAATGACAAAATACCTAACCAGCAACCTAACAAACTAACTATATACATACAAATGCACAAATGAGAAACACACAAGACAGGGAGAGCAGGGAGCAGATGGGAAGGGGGGAAACAAAACTAGGATGGGAACAAGGCACCAGGAAACTGGATGCAGGGCAAGGGCAAGAGCAAGATCAAGAGAAAATGGCTACAGAGTCAGGCGGCAGCAGAACGACAAACATTGTACAAGCAGGAACAGCCAAAACACTGAGGCAAAGAGCAGTAGCAAAGGTGGAGCTTAAGTACCCTCCAAGCAGGTTGGGCTAGGTAGAGCTGATCGCTGGAACCTGCTGGTTGCTGGGAGACCCCTGCTGGCAGACATTAAAACTGCAGCTTTCTGCCCAGAGCACCACAGTGCCAACAGCAGGCAAACTCGGTCCTAACAGTCCCCCCCTCTTTAAGCAGTGACCCTTGGACACTCTGGCTGGGTGGCAACCTGGGAATCAATATAGTCCGACTGGGCGGCTGACAGCAGATCACAAGCAGGCTTGGCAGAAATAGTGGTTTACCAGAGGCAAGCTTGGCAGCAGACAGCAGGTCACCAATGGCAGGCTTGGCAGTAGACAGCAGGTCACCAGAGGCAGGCTTGGCAGCGAACAGCAGGTCACAAATGGCAGGCTTGGCAGCAGACGGCAAGTCACCAGAGGCAGGCTTGGCAGTGGACAGCAGGTCACCAGCGGCAGGCTTGGCAGAGGACAGCAGGTTACCAGCAGAGAACGGTAGGTGACCAGCAGAAGGCTTGACAGAGGACGGGAGGTCACTAGCGGCAGGCTTGGCACAGGCTGGCAGGACACCAGAGGCAGCATAGAAAAAGACTGAACCCCATTGGCAAGCATAGAGGCATGCTGAACCCCATCGGCAAGCAGAGGCAGGCTGAACCCTATCAGCAAGCATAAAGGCAGGCTGAACCCTGTCGGCAAGCATAGAGGCAGGCTGAAACCCATCAACAGGCAGCATGGAAGCAGGTTGAAACACATCAGCAGGCAGCATGGAAGCAGGTTGGACCCCATCAGCAGGCATCATGGACAAGGAATTGACCCCAAAGTGGAACAATCATTAGTCGTGGTGGCTGCATTTGTTATCTTTTTTAGGCTTTTCCCCCTTTTCATCTGGTGAACACACCAGCAGGGATGAGCCGAACACCACCCTGTTCGGTTCGCACCAGAACCTGCGAACAGACAGAATGTTCGCGTAAACTTTAGAACCCTATTAAATACAATGGACTCGAACGATCGAAATCTAAAGTGCTAATTATAAAGGCTAATATGCAAGTTATTGTCCTAAAAAGTGTTTGGGGACCCGGGTTCTGCCCCAGGGGACATGTATCAATGCAAAAAAAAGTTTTAAAAATTGACGCTTTTACGGGAGCAGTGATTTTAATAATGCTTAAAATGAAAAAACAAAAGTGAAATTTTCCTTTAAATTTCGTACCTAGGGTGTGTGTATAGTATGCATGTAAAGTTGTGCTTGTTTCCCGTGCTTAGAACTGTCCCTGCACAAAATGTCATTTTTGAAGGAAAAAAAGTCATTTAAAACTCACTCGCGGCTATTAATGAATTGTCGGCTCCCGGCAAGACATAGAAAAGTCATTGATAAAAAAATTTAAAAAAAGCGTGGGGGTCCCCCCAAATTCAATTACCAGGCCCTTCAGGTCTGGTATAGATATTAAGGGGAACCCCGCCGCAAATTTAAAAAAAAATGCGTGTGGTTCCCCCCAAATATCCATACCAGGCCCTTCAGATCTGGCATGGATTTTAAGGGGAACTCCACACCAAATTTAAAAAAAAATGGCGTGGAGTCCCCCCAAAAATCCATACCAGACCCTTATCCGAGCACGAAAACCTGGCAGGCCACAGGAAAAGAGGGGGGGATGAGAGAGCGCCCCTTCCCCTCCTGAACCGTACCAGGCCACATGCCCTCAACATGGGGAGGATGTCCCCATGTTGATGGGGACAAGGGCCTCATCCCCACAACCCTTGCCCGGTGGTTGTGGGGGTCTGTGGGCAGGGGTCTTATCGGAATCTGGAAGACCCCTTTAACAAAGGGGACCCCCAGATCCCGCCCCCCCTATGTGAATTGGTAGGGGGTACATTGTACCCCTACCATTTCACAAAGAAAGTGTAAAAAAATGTAAAAAAAAAACACACAAACACCTTGGAAAAGTCCTTTATTAAAAAAAAACAAAATACATTCCAGCGATGAAATCCAGTGTCCCGCGGCGATCCGATGTCCAGCGCTGTCCGTCATTGGCTGAGCCTGAGCGGACCTGATGGGGAACTTCCTCCGCAGTCTATTAAATGTATAGACCCGCCCCTTCTAAAGTTCCCCATCAGGTCCGCTCTGCCAATGACTAGGTGTAAGGCTAAGCGGACCAGATGCGGAACATGAGAAGGGGCGGGTCTATTCATGAATTACACAGTGAAGGAAGTTCCACATCAGGTTCGCCCCCTCGGTAGGTCAGACCCCGCCTACGTCATTGGCCTGAGCGGACCTGATGGGGAACTTCCTTCACTGTGTAATACATGAATAGACCCGCTCCTTCTCACGTTCCGCATCTGGTCCGCTTAGCCTTACACCTATTCATTGGCTAAGCGGACCTGGTGGGGAACTTTAGAAGGGGCGGGTCTATACATTTAATAGACTGCGGAGGAAGTTCCCCATCAGGTCCGCTCAGGCTCAGCCAATGACGGACAGCGCTGGACATCGGATCGCCGCGGGACACTGGATTTCATCGCTAGAATTTTTTTTCTTCTTTTTATTAAAGGACTTTTCCAAGGTGTTTGTGTGGTTTTTTTTTACAATTTTTTTACACTTTCTTCGTGAAATGGTAGGGATACAATGTACCCCTTACCAATTCACATAGGGGGGGTGGGATCTGGGGGTTCCCTTTGTTAAAGGGGTCTTCCAGATTCCGATAAGCCCCCCGCCCACAGACCCCCACAACCACCGGGCAAGGGTTGTGGGGATGAGGCCCTTGTCCCCATCAACATGGGGACATCCTCCTCATGTTGAGGGCATGTGGCCTGGTACGGTTCAGGAGGGGGGGCGCTCTCTCGTCCCCCCTCTTTTCCTGTGGCCTGCCAGGTTGCATGCTCGGATAAGGGTCTGTTATGGATTTTTGGGGGGACTCCACGCCATTTTTTTTTTATTTGGGGTGGAGTTCCCCTTAAAATCCACGCCAGATCTGAAGGGCCTGGTATGGATATTTGGGGGGAACCGCACGCATTTTTATTTTTATTTGCGGCGGGGTTCCCCTTAATATCTATACCAGACCTGAAGGGCCTGGTAATTGAATTTGGGGGGACCCCCACGCTTTTTTTTTAATTTTTTTTATCAATGACTTTTCTATGTATTGCCGAGAGCCGACAATTCATTAATAGCCGCGAGTGAGTTTTAAATGACTTTTTTTCCTTCAGAAATGACACTTTGTGCAGGGACAGTTCTAAGCACGGGAAACAAGCGCCACTTCACATGCCTATTATATACACCCCCCATGTACGAAATTTAAAGGAATATTTCACTTTTATTGTTTCACTTTAAGCATTATTAAAATTACTGCTCCTAAAAAAACTTCAGTTTTTAAAACTTTTTTTTGCATTGATACATGTCCCCTGGGGCAGGACCCGGGTCCCCAAACACTTTTTATGACAATAACTTGCATATAAGCCTTTATAATTAGCACTTTAGATTTCTCCCATAGACTTTTCGAATTTGCCGCGAACACCTCAATTTGTTCGCTGTTGGCTAATAGCCGCCAGCGCTACACAGTTTACTCTCTGGTGAGTGTGAAATCTATGTGGTGGAGGGATTGCTGTGTTTTTGAGTCACTGACACTTCGAGAACATTCTGTAAGGTGTTTCACTCACTTTGATGAGCGATTCACTTAATTACAATTTTTCCTATTTTTCATTTTTATATATGACAATTTTTTTACCTTACACATTGTGCACTTATATTTGTGTATTGACTTTTGAGAGGACTCGGCAAGGTGATTCATACACTTTGAAGAGTGATTCAAACACTTTGATGAGCGATTCACACATATATTTTTGAATTTTATTTAAAAAAAGTTAGCATTTTGGTTTTCTGTTCACTATGGAATTCTCTACATGCTATCATGATTTTTAGCGCAGCTCATTTATCTTCTACTCTCATCCACATCAGTGCCTGACCTCACAAATGTGCTTCTGGAAGAATGGTCAAACATTCCCCTAGACACACTCCTAAACCTTGTGGACAGCCTTCCCAGAAGAGTTGAAGCTGTTATAGCTGTAAAGTGTGGGCCAACTCAATATTGAACCCTACGGACTAAGGGCTCATTTACACTTGCTTCGACTTCAACACACATTAAAGCGCCCACAGCTTCAACATGCTTTTTTGATGTGTTTTTAATGCTTCGTTGGTGCTTTGATGATGCTTTGTTGGTGCTTCAATGATGCTTCGGTGGTGTTTTGATGATGCTTCTGTGGTGGTTTTTTAAAACTTTAATGAAGCTTGGAAGATGCCTTGTGTGTGTTTTGATATCACATACCTGAAATTTCTCAAAAACAAAGCGAGACTAAAGCCGAATTAAAGCCTCTCAAAAGCTGTAGGTGCTTCAAGCAAGCTTTGTCTTAGACTTCTATGGAAGCTTTGAAGCACCACTAAAGCGACATGGGGTATTATTTTTGAAGCAAAGCCGAAGCAAAGCAAATGCAAGGGGTAAACAGGACTGTAAGCTAAAAATTTTATTTAGTGACAGGAGTTTTGACTGACGTTCAGAAAGTGTCAACAAAGCATGTACGAAGCCATGTATTGAAGCAAGTGTATACAAGCCCAAAGATTGGGATGGCATTAAAGTTCATGTGTGTGTAAAGGCAGGCGTTCCAATACTTTTGGTAATATAGTGTACATTTCATTCTGCTATGCAGGCAGTAGGTTTGAATGTGGGCAGGAGGGGCACCAGGGGGAAGCCTATTCAACTTTTAAGGTTGTTATTCATGTACAGTTTGAAGTGGTCACATTGCACTGCTAAAGGGACGAAGTCCAAGCCAAATTGGCAACTTCAAAGGGAATAAAAATGGTCCTTTTAGGTAATTATTTGAGGCATTTTTAATGTCCTTTCATACAAATCAAAACTAATAGTCCTTTCAACATAAATATCAAAACGATTGAATAATGTGGTTATGTTCTTATAAATAAAAACACAACTGGATAATGTTCACTCCTAATCTTCTATTCTGAACGCACTCATAGAGCTCAGTACAATGGGAGCTGGAAATAGACATCAGTAGGTTTTCTTACACAACAAGGGTTGACTTGTATAGTCCCAGAAACCATTAATATTATTGACAGATTTCTTAAAAACAAAATGCGTCATTCCCCCTCTGGTGTGTGTTCTTATCTGCTGCACTTAGCTGTTATTGTGCAGGTTTTTCTACGAGAATAATGAGTCACTAGTTACAGAGAACAAGGGAGAGAAAACCCGTCAGTGGCAGATCATCTGCAAACAATTAGGTCTCTGCTACTCATTCCATTCCAGTATGAAAGGCCAGAGAAGCTGCAATCATTTATATATCCAATTACCATAAAACGTATTAGCAATTCATTTATTAATGATTCATTAGTTAACTGCACCTAATGAGCAAACAATAAGCAATGCTGTTCAGGCTGCCAGAAGAAAGGATTGCGGGGAGGGTTTTAAAGTGAAAAGGGTATGCATATTAGATGCAAAGCCCCGGTCATGATGAAGTTAATACGCAACATAATTATGAAATCCGCTGTCTTGTGCCAGGCGCCACAAAACTCTGTCTAATAGAAGCGAAATTAATATTTTTTCACATTTTGCCGAACAATGACGGCTGAATTTCTGCCGCACAATCTCCCTTCAGTAAGTTATATGGCACAATTAAGTTAATAAAATTCCAGACAGCAAGACTGTGTTCTTTGTTTGCTGTTCAGGCCCCTTCTAGAAAAACAATAAATCGCATTCATGTCAGGCGAGGCCCATCCCTTTGCTAATTACCTTGTGGTGCTGAAATGACTTCTGTGAAATTGGGAGCATGCAGGAATATACAAGCATACAAGGAAGCCTTTCTCAGACTTGTGCAGTAAATGTGTGATAGGCCCCAGGCACACAGATGTTAAACCAGCGAATTCCCCTACAGATTACACTAATGGAAACCCTGTCAGGGAAAGTCAAATGCAAGATCTGTGGTCAAAATCTAATTAAATTTTCTGTACTTAAAAGAATATGAAAGCCTGCGGGTAATGAAGAGTGTATAGAGGAGAAAAAAAAACTGGCTTGTTTGTAAAACTGTTTAATTGAATAGTAACTACTACTGAGCTATAAGTCACAAAGCAACACCTGTTATCGGAATGAGCATTCTGAGTTATGGCCTGTGTGTTGGTGTCGGGGTCCATTCCAAATTAGCGCAAGCAGCAGTTACAGGAACTATAGCTTGGGAAGCGTAGATCCTGCTGTTCTTAATGAGTGAATATGTGTTTGTTTCTTGCTCTATGAAACGATCTGCTGCTACGATGCCTTTAGCGTTGGTACGAAAGATTCATTCCATGGCACTATGAAAATGAGAATGGCTTTGATGTTGTTCTATACATATAACCTTATGGCTAGGTTTACACTATCAGGTTCTCATTACATTTTTTTTTCTTGTCTGCAATTTACAAAATGTAAAAATGTATCAATTTCCTGCCAAAACAAGGTTGCAGCTCAATGATCCTTCCTGTTGGCCATGCAGAACATACTTTCATTTAGGTTATGTTTAAAAAACTGTGTTGATGCTCCTCACATCTCTACCCTAGCAGTCTCTAAAGCCTCTGGTTAAAGCTACCATTTTCCGCTTTACTACATTCAGGTGAATCACACTGTGCATAAAAATGCTGCTTTTAAGGGAGTTTAATGGGGTTTTTTTTACAACCTCTAAACACCCCTATAAGTTAGCCTATGTGACCATGCACACATAGGTGCTTACAGGCATATTAGAAGAGGAGTGTTTAAAGGAATAAATAAAATAAAAAAACAATCACCAACACGTTCAGGAGAGGAGTGTTTGGGCAGAAAAAAATTCTTGACGCATCTAAACACTCTTTAGGCATGTTTTTAAGCTGCTTTTCTCTTGTCGGGAGAAAAGGCATTTAGAGGTGTTGGGCAAACGCCCAGTGTTTACGAGGCCTAAAGGAAATGTTTTACTTGTGTAGCGGGGTCTCCGTTGAGGCCCCATGGACTACGTTACCCAGAACCCCGTTTGGCACCCAGGGTGCATTGGGCTGCCGCAGAGACTCATGGGTGGGGTATAAAAGGGGAGGGCGAGGCTAAGCCCGGCCTCTTTGGACACCGCGCGGCTGGCAAGAGGACTTCCTGTGCGAACCTGCTGCGAGTGTAAGGCCTGAGGCCTGGGCCTTGCGCACTTCCAGAGAGCCTTCCACCTCGCTGCAGAGCCTGTGCGGCTGCAGACATCTACCTGCTTCGCGGACGTCAGTGGACCGGAGATCAGGCGGTGGCAGGTCCTGTGTGTGTGGACACAGCGGTGGGAGTCCCGGACTGGGATCGAGTCCGGAGGGGTGAGAGAGCACCTGCTCACAACTATAACCGAGTACTTTATTAGGCCTATTGACTGCCTTGGCCGTCGGGTTACACTTTCCCTTTTCTCCAGTCAGGAGACTAGTTGGAGGACTGAGTTACATAGTCTCCGGGGAGTTGTTTCATTACCTTAGACCTTGTTGGATTACAAATATTGTTCCTGTATGTGCACCACCGATCATCTGGCATGCGAAGATTCCTTCTCTAGAGACTGAGCTTTAACTGAGTCAGGCCTGACTGGGAGTTGATAGTACTGTTGGGCGCCATATTGCTAACGGGGACTCAAGCTATATGTTAGTGTGTGTTAGAACTAATTGCGCACTATAATTAACTAGTGTTAGTATTACTGCAGGGCTCTGCATGCATGTGTTATATGTGATATTGATTGTTAACCCCTTTTATCTACAAGTAAACCTTTTACATTTTATCAATCTGGTATTGGAGTCCATATATATATATATATATCTTATCACTAGAAGAAAGGTATTGTGGGATTGTGCATAAACTGGTATAGAGCTATATAGAAATACCACCCCTAGACTAGTTGTGCCAGAGAAGGGCTGAGTAGATTGCCGGGGGTTGGCTGTGCTGTGTACAGGTCCCAAAAGCAAACCAGCGGCTCCCTTAGTTTGGGGGTATCGCTACACTTGCATTTCATTTCTTAGTATAGTAAGTAAGTATAACTAAAGGCAAAACATTGTTTTTTAGTTTTGCATAGAATGGAGAGAGATTAGAACCCTTGTCAAGAGAGGGATTTCCTCTCACTTCCTGTTTTAGCAATGAGAGGTCAGTCTCAGAGACCAGTAGCTATAGGGCTAGAGAGGTTCCCACTGACTAGCAGGATATGTATATGAGCAGGTGAACCTGGCAGATGACGTGGGCTCACCCAAGGCATAGAGTCCAAGCACTAACCAGTCTTCACCAGCGCTCCCGATGGAGGAGATGGGTTTTATTGTTTGTTAGTGCCAAGTCGTGTTCCTCAGGATCGCCCCACCAGGTGGTAAGCAGATACAATAGGTAGGGATCAAGCAAAGGTTGGCAACAAGTGGTTGTAGGTTGGAATCAAGCAAAGGCATAATCAAGGGATGAGGGAAAATGTCAATAATGTATGGTTGCAGGTTGGGATCAAGCAAGAACGTAGTCAAGGAACAAGCCAAAGGTTGGTAAGAAGTTGTAGTGAAGATACTTACAGAAGCAGGAGTGAAACGAGCAAGATATTGGCTGAAGAAGATCACAATAATCTGGCAAACAGGAAGTGCAAAGACATGACTTTTTTTTTAACAAAATAAACTTTTATTCAAAGTTAATGATCACATGTCAGTTTACAACATAGTGCACAATAAACAGAAAACAAAAATGCGCAAAGACATGACTTAAATAGGAAGTTCATGGGAGGAGCAAAGAGTTCAAAATTCATGAAAAACTAGATAGAAAGAAAGGTTGTCCAATTAATCAGGTAGAGCACTGTCCAGCATCTCTGGTGTCACAGTAAGTAGAGATACCTTCAGACGCAGCAGAGGTCCTGGGTTCAGATCCAGGTAGTGACAGTGCTCCCTTCCTCTCTGGTTGTCTTAGGGCCAGATCTGTGAGGGAACCTCTGGTGGAATTCTCTTGTTAATCTAGGTGAAGTTCTCCTCAGGTTCCCAAGAATTTTCCTCTTTTTTCAATATCCTTCCTATTGAACCAGATATTGTAATTTGTTCCTAAAGACCCTGAAATCAAGAATTCTTTCAACCACAAATTCTTTTTTACCCTGTACCTCAACAGGAGGAGGAGGTGGAAGAATTCTTCCAAAAAAAGGTTTTTCATGAAATGGTTTGAGTAGTGATATGTGGAAAAACAGGTTACATTTTTATACTTTGAGGAAGTTTTAAGAGAAAGGTGACTGGATTGATTTAAGCAGAGATCTGGAAAGGTCCCACAAACTTTTGACCCAACTTAGGAGATGGAACATGAACCTTTAATTTTTTGGTAGATAACCAAACTTTGTCACCCACATGAAAAGTGGGGAGTAAGCTGGATTGTCTGTCAGCAGCCTTCATGTAATATTCCTGAGCCTCCTGGATCATTAGATCCAGTAAGCAGTTTGGTGTGTTGTTAGTCACAGAGTGGAAGGCTTCTGAGATTCACCAATTGGGGGGGCACAGTGTGGAGTTGCTAAATTCACCCCTGAGCGTTTTCATTTGCATCCATTATTTTTGGATGCGATTTGATCACTTTAATGTTGCAATTACAATTGTTCACATATTGTCAGGTGTCTGAGTTATTTGCACTTAAATTTGTGTGTTTTACTAATCACAAAGTCTGCTTAATGCATTTTCATTCAGGTAATATGTTTGAGTGAAAAAGAGATGTACAAAACACGTCAGGGGCGGGGCTTATGACATCATCGCGTTGTTGTAGGAAGTACAGGATCACCCATGAGGGCAGCAGGGCCGAGGACTTGTGGACGATTTTGTAACCCCAGGGACGGATCTGTATTTGTTTGAGTTCATCACCTGTATGTACCAGGGCTAGTGCATTCCTAAATGTGAGTGGAATAGTTGCTTGTGTTTTACATAAATTTTGTTTTACAGTATTACATTATGCTAGTTCCTTCTTTATCCTTATGTTGCCATCACCTATGAGAGACCTAGCTTGTAGGAATCCACTGATGGGAGCTTAAGAGACACTAGATTGAGACCCCAATAGGGAAAGTGCTACTTGGCCTAATTGGAGGCCGCTTTTGAGGTGAGCGCATAGTATGACTGATGGAGGGTCCACTTGGTGTCAAGTCACTCATTTGGACTGTATGTGGATAGCAATTTAGAAGATATTACTGGATATATGGACTTTTTTTGACATATTATGTGTTATATTTATTTTATCCACTAGAGGTCAATGGTTACATACACTTTATTTTTGTTGGTTGTAATATTATTAGGTGCCACATTCAACACTCCCACTAGGGGCATTATTTGAAGATTAAATGTTCATATTATATATTAAGTTTATCATCTCTTAAGGAGGTAGGGCTTCACATTTATTCTTTTTTATTATTCAGGTAATATTATTGTTTACGTTTCGATTACCATAATAATACAGTCAAAATTGCATACATATTGTTAGGTGTATGGATGATATTGCATCTGCATTTGTGTGTTTTATCAACTTACATAATTTCTTTTTAGTATAGTGCTGCACATTCTTGGCTTTTTCATAGAGACTATGTACTTGAGTTGAAGTGACGTAAGTCATTCTCATACCCCTCTTTGAGGAGACTCAAGAATGTCTTGGAACGTGTGACTCCTAGGAAGTTCTTTTGGGACAGAATTGTACATTCAGAGTTGCCTTCATGGAGAGGCTTATACAACATCCTCGATAAAATATTGGCCTTACCATTCTTTGACCCAGGTTGATACGAGATAATAAATTTGAACCTGGAAAAGAGTAGAGACCAACATACTTGTCTAGAAGACAATCTCTTGGCAGAACAAATGAATTCCAAATTTTAATAATCAGTGAGAACAGTTGCAAGATGATTACCCCCTTCCAGCAGATGTCTCCATTCAGAAAAAAACTTGCTTCATTGCCAGCAACTCTTTATTTCCTATGTCCTAATTCATTTCAGCTGAAGACACTAAATGGGAGAAATAAGCACAAGCTGCATCTTTTTGACTCTTTACTGAGAAAGGATGGTGCCCAAGGCAGAATCTGAAGGATCCACTTCCAAGATAAAAGGTAGTTAGGGATTGGGATATACCAATATTGGTGCAGAAGAGAAACAAGTCTTTAGCTTACTAAAAGCAGTCTATGCCCCAGGTGACCACACAAAGGGCATCCCTTTCTTTGTCAGCTGTGTAATTGATGCTATTAACTTAGAGAAGTTTCCTATGAAGTTCCTGTAGAAGTTGGTATATCTAAGAAATCTTTTTATTTCCTTAGCGTTTCTAGGGGCAGGCCAATCCACCACTGCTTTGATCTTGGGATTCATGCCCTGGATCTCGATTTCTTCAATTTGATGTAAAGTCCATTCTTGCTTAATCTTTTAAAGACAAAACATGCTTGCGATGCTCCTACAGGTTATCAGAAAAGATGAAAATTGCATCCAGATATGCAATCATAAACTGATCCAACAGATCTAAAAAAACATCATTGATGAAGTGTTGAAAAGTTGCCTGAGCATTAACAAGGCCAAAAGGCATAATCAATGACGTGAAATGCCTAAAAAAAGACTCAAAATTATTCAGAGTTGTGGTATCTTGTTCTACATAAGGGGAGGCCCAAGCTAGGGCTTCTTCAGTCAGGAGGTTGATAACAAACAGTACCATCTTTTTTCAGAAATACATTGGTTAACCACTTCCATACCGGGTCATTGTAAAATGATGCCGGCAGGAACCCTCTCTCCCTCCGGGTGGACGTCATATGACGTCCTGGGTTTGTGGGGAGATATCTGAATGATGCCTGCAGCTAGAGGCATCATTCAGATATCCTTTTCTTCAGCCGGTGATTCTGCGCACCATAAGAACGATCATAGCGGCAGTTTCGCCGCTTGATCGTTCTTATAGGCGGCGGGAGGGGACATCGCCCCTCCCGCCGCCATCCGGTGCTTCTCTGGGCTCTCCCGTGCCATGGGGGACCCGGAGAGAATCGTCCGGCGCCGGTGGTGGGTCACGTGACGAGCATAGAGATGACTGGTGACCAGATGGTCACCAGTCATCTCTATGACCGTCGGAGGCCCGGGCACGATGTGATGACGTCACCCCGGGTCCTCAGAAGTAAACAAAGCCGACATTGCGGCTAGTAAGCATGAGATCGGTGAATTTTTTTTCCCGATCTCATGCTTTCCAGCCTGGAGGAGAGATGTGGGGTCTTATTGACCCCGCATCTCTCCATAAAGAGGACCTGTCACACACCATTCCTATTATAAGGGATGTTTACATTCCTTGTAATAGGAATAAAAGTGATCAAAAAAAATAATTTTTTTTTAAATGCCCCTGTCCCCAATAGCTCGCGCTCAGAAGCGAACGCACACGTAAGTTCCACGCACATATGTAAACGACGTTCAAACCACATATGTGAGGTATCGCCGCGTGCGTTAGAGCGATTGAACAATTCTAGCACTAGACTTCCTCTGTAATTCTAACCTGGTAACCTGTAAAAATTTTCAAAGGGTCGCCTATGGAGATTTTTAAGTACTGAAGTTTGGCACCATTCCATGAGTGTGCGCAATTTTAAAGCGTGACATGTTAGGTATCTGTTTACTCGGCGTAACATAATCTTTCATATTTTACAAAAAAATTGGGCTAACTTCACTGTTTTGTTATTTTTGAATTCATGAAACCATTTTCTTTCCCAAAAAAAGGCGTTTGAAAAATTATTGCGCTAATACAGTGCAAGATAAAAAGTTGCAATGACTGTCATTTTATTCCCCAGGATGTCTGCTAAAAAAACATATATAATGTTTGGGGGTTCTGAGTAATTTTCTAGCAAAAGAATGATGGTTTGTACATGTAGGAGAGAAGTGCCATAATAGGCCCGGTATGGAAGTGGTATAAAAAGCCCTGTATGGAAAGGGTTAAGGAAACTTCTGTAATGGCAGTGGTCTCCACTGAAGTGTAGTCAGTAAACAAGCCAAAGGTTAGTAACAGATGTTTGCATATTGGGATCAAGCAGAGATGTAGTCAAGGAACAAGCCAAAAGATCAATAACAAATGGTTGCAGGTTGGGATCAACGAAAGCTTAATCAAGTAACAAGCCAAAGATCAGTAACAAGTGGTAGTGAAGATACGGATGGCTGCAAGAGTGAAAGGAGCAAGCTAATTTCTGGAGAAAAGCAAAATAATCTGGTAAAGAGGAAGTGCAAACGCATCGCTTAAGTAGGACGTTTATGGGAGGAGCAAGGAGTTCAAGGTTCACAAGGAACAAGGTAGAAAGTAAGGTTGTCCAAGGAATCTGGCAAGTCCCTGTCCAGCATTTCAGGTGTTTTAGCAAGTAGAGATACTGTTAAGCCCCATACACACGGTAGGACTTTTTGACAACAAACTTCAAAAAGAGCAAGTTTTCAAAAAAATCCTACCGTGTGTACGCTCCATCGGACAAACTTTTTCGGTTTTCATCGGACAAAAGTTCGCTCTGCAAACGGACAAACTTTTCGGCAACAAAAGTCCTACGGTGCAAAGTCCTATCGTGTGTACAGAAAACCATCAGACTTTAGTCCAAAGTACAAACACGCATGCCCAGAACCAATGTTAAAATCAACCAGCAATAGCAGAAGTTGACCAAAGGGTAGCGGTAAAGAGCAGAAAAGAGTAGAAAAAACACGCGATGTTGGGAAAGTTTGGGGAAAGTTTGCAGAAAAGTCCTGCCGTGTGTATGCTATGGATGTGCCCGGCCAACTCCCTTCGGACAAAAATCCACGGAAAAGTTTGTTTGAAGTCCAATCGTGTGTATGAGGCTTTAGACACAGCAGAGGTCCTGGGTTTTAGATCTGGGTAGTGACACTACCAGTCCAAGTCTGGAGTAAGGTTCAAAACCTTCCCAGGACATATGACTGATTAAGTGCCATTTATTGACTGACGCTGTAGACACATTAGTATGCCTGGTGTCCAAATTCATATTTTTATGGGTCACAGTGGTTTATATCCATGCATGTGAGTGAAGTGGAAAGATTGAATTCCACCCTTTTGCACTCCAATTCACTAAGCACCCTGTTGTTTTGCTCACTGGCTGTCTTCCTTTAACATAATAGGTAAGGGGCCAAATGATTAGACATGGAACCACTGTATCTTGCCATTTAAACAGGTGCAATGTGAGAAGCAATAATGAAAAACAGGTTCAGGCAGGTCAATGTCAAAAAGCATGCATACACTGCAGAATAATACAAAACAGATTATGAAAGCTGCACAAGCATGGAATCTTCACAGCAATGTCTCTGTGGCTCAATCAGGGTAACATGTGGCTGCATGGCATAGGGGTTTATTTACCAAAGCCAGAGAGGGCAAAATTAGTCACAATTCTGCAGAGAAACCAATCAGCTTCTAACCTCAGCTTGTTTAGTTAAGCTTTAGCAATAAAACCTGGAAGCTGATTGGTTTCTTCTCTGCAGAATTGTGATAAATGTTGCCCTCTCTAGCTTTAATAAATCAACCCCATAGTCTCTATAACAAATTATTACAACATAGAGTCTGAGAAACGCTACTTCAGTAAGAGTTCAAAACACAAACAGTTACTTCAGATTATCCTCATAAAGTGCAGTGAAATTGTGGCTACATTACACAGGCAAATAGATGAAGGGATTAGGAAACCAAGGCCTAAGGACAAAGGGCTACCTTTACTGGAGCTGAAATACCCTGGCAGTCATTGGGAAGGGTTTCCTAAAAGTAGCTGAGTCTTTTGGAGAAGCTGCTTGCTATAAAGCTTGTTTCACATGGACTTCAGCTTGTTTAAGAGCAGTGTGAACAGCAAGCTTTGACAAAGCATGTGCAGAGCTTTCAGCAAGCTTTGTTGAAGCTTTTAAATTACCATTTAACTACAGTTTGTAAATGTTGAACACAGATTTCAATGGGAGTGTTGACTGACAGTTTAAGCAAGCTGCTAGCAGGCTTCAGCAGGCTTTCAACAAGCAAGAAGTGCTGAAGCCTGCTAGCAGCTTGCTAAAAGTGGTAGTCAACACTCCCATTAGGATCTGTTTTTAATATTTACAAACTGGAGCTGAATTGTGCTTTAAAATATTTAACACAGCTTGCTAAAAGTTCTGCAAATTGTTTCGAAACATTCTGTTCACACTACTCCTATACAAACTGAAGCCCATATGAAACAAGCTTTAGGCTCCTGCCTGGCTGCTGAAAACTTGCCCAACTACCTCTGCCTCATTAGTTTAGTGGCTTCTCTGAGCTGCTGAGGGAGAGAAGCTAAAAGAACTTATCTTACCTGGGTGTGTCAAGAAACTCAAGGAGTTGTGGGAAATGATGTTAAAGGGGCCTGTATATGCATATAAGCATGCAGAACTGATGGGAATTCTGCTACACTCCACCCCACATGCAAAGACTTTCCTTCACATATTTGCAGACCATTCAAGATCATCCTGTGCAAAGTGTACAGATGGTCTACCAAAGTTAGGTCTCTAGGAGCACTACAAAGGTTGAGCCTTGAGTTCATCTTCCAGGACATGCAACACGTCTCTGTCTTTATGCACATCATTGGATGGTGGTTCAGAGGACTCCACAGTACTGTATGAGCATGGACCTAAGCTGATGACCATTGTTCAGTGTAATATTGTCCGAATTCATGGCTTCTCCTGGGAGTCTTAGAGAAAATTGAGGAAGAGCATGAGACAGCTACTATTAAACCTCTGGTGGAAGAAGCCTTTGTGGATCATGAACTTGGACAGGTTCTATAAAAAACCTCATTATGTACCTCTTTGTGGGTCTAGATGGGTTTCAGGACTTTTTGGTATGGACATCTCAGTTGTTTATGGGTTCCTTCTCTTTGGATATCTTAGACTGACACACCCTTATTGGGCTGCAATATGACAACTCCAGGGCCTTTATCCCACAGTGTTTATGAATTTGCTTGCTGGTATGTGCCATGTATGTACCAAGGTTGAAGGCCAAAGTTTGATATTTCCAACTTTTATCGCTCCACCCATGACCAGTCTTTAACAAACTGTTAGACTCCAGACAGGAATACTTTTGATTGCAGAATCCTGAAAGTTGGAGAGTGTTCAAGTTTCTCTGGGGATATTTTGGACTATAGGTCTGTGGGCCTCCCCAGAGTACTGCCAAAAATAACAGAGTAGGGTAAGCTACCTGTTGAGGAATGTTAGGTATGGTTGTATTTTCAGACCACTTTGGCTGAATAGTAATCACATTTCTAAAGTTTCTCACAAACTAGGACTCTCATAAGGGTGTTGTTAAAGCTCCAATGCATTGCCTTCTGGGTGATACAGGGTAGTTTGTGATTTCTTAATGCCTAGTGAGTGGCACTATTCTTGGAATAACTAATTTTTAGAACAGGGTGGTCCCTGGTCTAAATGTACCTTCTGTAAACCACTTTAAGGAAGGCTGAAATGCTTCCCCACAATCTAGACATTGGTTTTGGTGGTCTGGCACAACCCCAACAAGGCAGGATGTCCTCCAGAGCACACCGCTCTGCTTGCAACTAGGAAGGATGCAGGGCAGGGCTCAGTGCTGGAGTTTGTTTTGCTGCCATGTCTCCATACAGCTGGTGGTGATGATGCAAGATCTATCAGGTCCGCCCCTCCCCCTTCTCCTCCTCCTCTATGCCCTCCTCTGCTGTCCTATGAACCACCAGTACCCCCAAAGCATTCAAGGGGCTATTCAACTAGTCAGGCTAAAATATGCCATACAGTGCTTCAGCTGGTATAGCTAGGGGACAGGAGCCACACCGGAGCAGAAATTATTTTAGCTGTGAAGGGGCAGGCCCAGAGGTGGTTCATGCCATGGCAGCTTGAGCCAGGAATGGTGGTGTGCGATAATGCCACTAACCTTCTGTCCGCCCTTTGACAAGGAAAGTTGACACATGTACAATGCCTGGCACATGTCATCAATTTGGTGGTGCAGCGTTTCCTAAACTGGTACCCAGGGTTGCAAGTTCTTCTAAAGCAGGCCAGAAGAGTCTGTAGCCATTTCAGGTGGTCATACACAGCTAGGGTTTGGTTGGCTGAAATTCTTCAGGAATTCCACCTGCCCATAAACCGCTTGATTTGTGACATGCCCACCAGGTGGAACTCAACTTTGGCAATGATGCAGTAGCTGCACATGCAACAGAGGGCCATTAATGAGTAACCTTTCTGATAGTGCCAGTCTGTTTGATAGTTGTGATACCACCCACTCATCTTTCCTTATAGGAGAGATGGGTTTTATTCAACTTGTAAATTGTTACCCCTTTTTTCTTTTTATATAAAAAATTTTTGGGTACACAATTTTAAACTACATGGTTGATGCAATTTTTGGGGTTTGGTCACAGACCCATTGAGATTTTTTTTGCATCTTGTTTTTAATAAATATTATTTTAGTAATTTTCCTTTTTTGAGATAGGATGCATATTAATACATACGCTTATTTTTATTGATCAGGTGAAGCTGATATTGGGCAGGACGGTACTAAATATGCTGTCAGGCGATTTTTACAGTTTCCGTTGCTTAGTGGCAATTTCCCCAATCAAAGATGGCGGTATTGCATCAGGGACTTCCGGAGCTCAGAGCTGGGCGTTCCCTTTCATGGTGTAGATTACAAATGGCGGTGAGTCAGCACGCCGCCCTTGCCCCAGGACGACATTATTTGTGACGAAGCGGCAAAGGGAGGAGCAGCGTGCTGACGTCACCGCGATTCATGCAATGTCCCGGACGGAACGGGCAGACATCGAGAGCTGGCCGGCTCTTATTACTTAGACACGCTTTTTTACTACTACGATCTTGTAAGTGTACATCTCTTGTTTTTAGATATTAAACTTAACCAGTTTTACACTATGGTAGCTTTCTTTTGTTCATACATGGGAAATCGCCAATAGTCCATCATATCAAGGATTTCCTGAATAGAGGATCCGGGACACCTAGCAGTTTACCTTAGAGACCCAGGGCTGAGGTATAGCCAAAAGCGGATGTGATCTCCCTAAAAAGAGATCGAACTATCTGGTAAGCGGCTTTGATATAATCAGGTGGAGGAACTTTCTCTATCATTCCATCACTTCTTCTTGGGTGTTTGTTGATTTAAGTCCTTGGATCGGCGCATAGAAGAATCCTTCAATAAGAACTGTGTTATTGTGTTTTACATATTGTGGAATTCATAAATTTTGATATATTTTTGTCTTCTTTATATCACATTAAGAGACGGACACTTGAAATGGGATATTAACATATTCATACATTTACTCATTCACTTAGTGGGCACACAGTCTGTGTCATTCCATCATTGCAGACATCAGGGATAGATCTTGAATTTTCATAGACTGTATCTCATGATTTTTATGTTTATGTATTTGCAGTACTTATGCATATGCTCGTATATTCTTATCATTATCACAGCGCAGCTTTTTTTTTTCCATTAACGAGTACCTGTGTGAGTATGGCACAAGGACAGGCTCAGGAGAGCTTGACTTTTTTTCCCCACGCCAATGGCTGCTTTATCAGCTGCTGATAAAGGATGCATGCACTGTACTGTCACCATTTGAGGCAACAAGGATGGTGAGCAGTGACAATGCATGCATCGGTGACACAATCACTCTTGTGATTCTGCTGGAGCATACTCTGCGTGGCATTATGGACAGGACACTCAAGGCAGAGCAACGGGAGGAAGAGGAGGACTTCCTTTCCTCTCAAGGCTCTCTTTATGCAGACATCATTATTTCGATGCCACAGAACACACAAGAGGAGAGGAAGGTGGAGGAGGGGGAGAAGGATTCTGGCAGTTTTGGAGGCATTGAAGCAGAGGAAGATATACTTTAAACCTTAAGAGATAATTTTTAGTTCCCAGAAACCTTTGGGAGTAGTACATAGCTGGGAGGAGGCAGTTCCAGATACTGTAATCCTCAGTGACCCTGAGAACTCTGCTTCTCATGCCTCCGCAAACTTGCGGTGCATGAGCTCCCTTATTTTTTAAAGCCTGTGAAAGGACCTGAGAATTCGTGGTAACAAGGAGAAGGATCATTATTGGTTGGAAACCCTACTTAACCATCGTTACAAGGAGAAAGTCTCGGAACGTATCCTTCCCTCGCAGAAGGAGCACAGGATGAAATATCTTGAGGACACCTTAAAGAGGAGTTTATGTAACACCTTTCCAGACTCTGGTAGGTTACAGTCTCATGATAATGGTAGTTTTGAGGATTCTATTGGTCAAAACAGGGGGAGATTGAGAAGGTGGCTGCCTAAGTGATGCATTTAAAAAATGTTTTAGTCCTCAGGGCCCAGGGCTGTCAGCTTCAACATCCCATTGGCAGCGTCTGCATCATATGGTGGAAGATTATCTAGGGGGGAAAACAGATATGGAGAGCTTTCCAGTAGATGATCCAATGGGATACTAGGTCATGAGAATAGACCACTGGCCAGAACTTGCCCAGTATGCAATTGAGCTGCTAGGCTGCCCTGCATCCAGTGTGCTTTCTGAGCGGACATTCAGTGCTGTCTGAGGTTTTGTGACAGATAAAAGAGTGTGTTTGGGCCGTGGCCATTTGAGGCAACCCCAATATTCACGTTGTCTCTAGTAGCGGCAAGACCCATAAATGCGCTTTCTTTTGCGGATGATTTGTTACTCTTTATAACAGATCCAATCACAACCCTGCCCAATTTATTTGCTACACTTTCTAGGTTTGAAACTGTCTCAGGACTGTGAGTTAATCAATCTAAATCAGAAGCGCTGGACATAAATCTTCCTGACTCGGTACGGGAAACAGCACAGAGGTCCTTTCCCTTTAAATGGGGTACACAAGCACTTCCTTATTTTGGAGTTAAACTCACTCAGGACATTAGTATGGGTAAACTATATCCCCCTTTATAACCCCATTGACCAAGAATTAAAGGACTGGCAGATACATGCGCTTTCCTGGATGGGTAGAGTAGCAGCCATTAAGATGACAGTTCTCCCTTGAATCCTATATTATTTTCGGTCACTGCCGATTCCAATACAATTTACATTCTTTAAAAAACTTCAATCGCTGCTTTACAAATTCATTTGGGGTGGTGGTGGATGTAGGGTGAACTGGGAGTTCCTAATTTTTTTGATGTACTACAAGGCTGCTCAATTGGTACAACTATACCAAATTTACTCTGATTGGATATGGTTGGAGGGGCAAGCTATTCCCTCTCTGCCTATAGACCTCCTGATGTGGCTTCCGACAAGAGAGCGTCGGGCTAGTCTGAGTCCCTCCTTATCCTACTCCCTACATCTCTGGGACATGATGTGCAAAATTTACCCACTGAGGTCTCCCTATGCCCCTGTGGCCCCTATATTTAATAACCCACATTGTCAACAAGGACAGAATCCCCAACAATTCACATGGTGGGTTAACAAAGGCCTTTACAGGATAGCACATTTCATAGATCACAAAGGGATTAGCAACAGTCTTATTTTCGGGACACCATACAGGTAGGTGCCCCAGATGGAAGCTTTCCGTCTGTACCAAATGATGCATTTTATAAAAATTCCTGGGTACAGATCAGATAGACATAATCACTAGGATCTTGTTTGAAAACAAATGCATACGTGGACCAGAGTCTCGTGGGGGGGATCTAACAGCTCTATGTCCTTTTCAATACTCAACGGACTAAGTCCTCATATCAAACGGCATGGGAATCAGATCTAGATGAGACTATAGAGGAGGAAGTTTGGGGGCAGTGGTCGACCATGGTGCACAGAGAAATACTCAATACCTCCTTGGTGGAAGCGAATTACAAGGTGCTGTCCAGATGGTACCTGGTCCCGGCGAGGCTGGCGAGATTGTACCCTGGCACTTCACCCCTTTGCTTCAGAGGGGGCCGGCCAGAGGGTACTATTTTCCATGTTTGGTGGTCCTGTCCAAAGGTCCAGTGCTTTTGGATCAGAGTATGTCACTCTGGTCTAATTAATGACAGGACAAAATATACCTAAAAATCCTAAAACGGCACTGTTTGCGGACCTGCTGGACGAGATCCCTAGATATCTCTGAACTCTCATCTTTTACATTTTCTCAGCAGCTACTGTAAAATTACTATAGCGCGAGTATGGAAAACCCCAGTGGTCAGTGTCGCATTAGTAAATCACAAACCTTCAATGAAAAATTGACCAGCAGCATCAGAAAAAACAAGCCAGATTCGAAAGGGTGTGGTCCCCCTGGATTACATACCTTAAAGCCCCATAGTTCCCGAAACTGGGCTGTCAGGGGCCTAGGCCGAGGGAATTAACTCCTTCTTCTTTACTCTGACCTTTTTTCTTCTTCTTTTCACCTCTCCCTTTTTTTTCTTTTTTTCTTTTCTTCTCTTTTCTTCGCTTCTCTTTTTATGTTCAATGACATTTACCTTATCGATGCAAGTGGAGAGTCCTGTCATTTTTCAATGTCAATGTGGGAGCTACGCAAAGTACCAGATCAACCTTGATGATAAGTGCCACAATCTCTAGTTATGCTATAGGTGCTACAGTTGGATCAACTGTTGCAGGGAATCTTTTTTTGGAGTAATGTTCCTGAATTGTTTATGTCACAGAGTATTTATGATTATTCCATATATGTCCTGGGCAGGCAGTAGCCTAATTCAACTGAATTTACCTTTTACAATAGATTTTTGTATTATAGTTACAGTTGATCTGACACTTAGTTACCTTTGAGGGTGCATGGATCTTTCTATATCTGTATGATATTATTGGTATCCTAAGAAGTTTGTTAAACTTTTGAATAAAAATCTTTTGCAATCAAAAGAGCATGTCTGTCAACAGACTCCATTGAAGGGCTGACATTTGTCAAAATGAATCAGTCCTGGATTAGCAGCAGCTATCAAGCCCCTGATGCCGATGTCCCTGATGAAGTGTTTTGGGGATCTGGAATCTCTGCAAGACTGTGTAGGTTGCTTAGCTTTGTGGGTGTTGATTTTATCTTGAAGAAATTTTTTGGTATAGGTTTCATGGGCACAATTAACACCCAAGGACAAATATTTCCACACCTGTTTGACAGGTGCATATCATTTTAATTTTTTACAGCAAGGCCAATTCTTGCTTTCATCGAGAGTATCTCTATAGGGTTACGGTGTGAAGGCACCACCAACACTGAAAGACCAATTTTTTCACAACTGTTTGAAAGGGGCATCATATTTAAATTTTTACAGCAAGGCTGATTCTTGCTTTCATCAAGAGTACCTCTATAGGGTTACAGTGCGAAGGCACCACCAACACCCAAAGACCAATTTTTACGCACTGTTACTTCTATTCTTTATCTTTATACTTTGTTCTTTATAATAAAAAAAAAATGTTAATCTTGGCCTGAGTGTACTACAATTTGGCTTCTTCATGTAAGTCTTGCCCACTGTGGTGCAAAACTTTGTTATTTCCATCCAAAGCCTGCCAAAGAGACACCAGAATTTATCCAAAAAATCTCTAATCTTGTTCCTGAGTGCGCTAAATTGTGGCCTCATCATACAGACTGGCTCCCTAAGCTATTGGTTACAAAATAAAGAAAGCTTGCAGGAAAAATCGATTTAAATGTATTTTTTTTTCCTTTCTAATTGTCAGCTTTGCTGCAGCAGGTTCTATACACGTACAGATGTGCCACTTTGCAGGTAGAGTAAGGCGACCCCCCAGGCACTATATATATTTTTTTTTATAAATCTTTTTTATTGAGTTTTTATAAAACATACACACAATTTGCCCACATCTAGGCACAACAGCTGCCCACGCAGGGGCCATTACCCTGTTTCGGCATCAGACCGTCACAGGGCGACAAATAACAAAAAACTTAACTTAATCTATACTACAACCCCAAGCTTGGGGAGAGGGTTCATTCAATATACATCATGCTTCAAAGTGTTATTGTTAGAGGAAGGTAGCCTGAAGACATTTTTGGATTAATAAATCGATATTTTGAAGATACAATATAAGTCTAGACCGTGGTCACTGTGTCACTTGCCGTGCTTCTGTCATCTAACCAACAGTTCCATACCTTTTCAAATGTGTGCGGACAACCTCTAGACAAGTACGTGGCTCTATATAGGGGCAAACTGGCATTAATTAAGTTTTTCCAAAATTTAACAGAGGGGGGAGACGATTTTTTCCAATTCATTGTAATGGCTTTGCGTGCATAATACAACAACAGGGATATGAGTGTTTTTCTGACTCTGAGTATTGGCAGTTGGTCAACCAGTCCTAGCAAACAGTGTATGGGCTCGCATGGGACGCAAGTCCCGGTGGCTTTATTGATCACCCGTATCACTTCACTCCAATACTGTACAATTGCTGGGCAAGCCCAGAAAATATGGAAGAAACCCCCTGGCCGGTAGGAGCAGCGCCAGCACTCCGGAGAATGCTCCGGTGACATCTGGTGCAGCCTGTGAGGTGTGTAGTGAGCCCTGTGGACAATTTTATATTGGACTAATTTGTCCCTTGCTGAGATCAGAGGGGAGAAGGGATAATCCCAAACCTCCCTCCAGTCGTCCGCGTCCAGCCCCGGTATGTCCTCCACCCATTTCCTGCGGAGGGAAGACAGCTCGGGGATAGCAGCAACCAGCAGGGATCCATAAATCTGAGACGCAGGTTTTTCCAGGTCTTTCACCCGGATAGTAGATTCCAACTCTGAGTACGCCAGTTCGACTGGCCTGCCCAGAAATTGGCACCTGAAGGCATGTGCAATTTGGAGATATCTAAAGCGGGCTCGGTCAGGTACGTTGAATTTAGCACATAAAGTGTGAAAGGGAGTGAGATCTCCGTTGGTGATGATATGTTTGAGGGTCAGTATTTTGTACTTGGCCCAGGCCTGCGGATCGGGGATAGTGTGGAATTGTGACAGGTTGGGATTCAGCCACAGGGGGGTGTGAGGAGACCAAGAGTTCGGCTGGGGTGCCCTTAGTGCCTCACCCGCCTTCCATGCCCGCATAGTGGTACGCATGGAAGGGGTGAGATTGTGGGGCGTTTTTTGCCCCCTGAATAGCAGTCCCTCCAGTGCCTCCAAGGACCCCACTATGGCTGCCTCCAGTACCGTCACGGAATTGGTCAGGTCCGGTCTCAGCCACCAGTGGGCGGTCACAAGCTGAGTGGCCAAATAGTACTTGTAACAATCAGGGAGAGCCAAGCCGCCACTGTCCACAGGCCTGGTCAAGGTGGAGTATTTGAATCTAGGTGGCCTGCCCACCCAAATAAAGGAGAGGAAGAGTTGCCTGAGGGAATTAAAGAAGACTTTAGTCAGCCAGTGAGGGGAATTCCGAAAAATATACGTGAGTTTAGGAAGGACTTTCATTTTAATCAGGTTAATACGCCCAATGAGAGAAAGGGGGAGGTTACTCCACGCCTTAAATTTGGCTTTAATGGTCACCAGGACAGGGTCGAGATTTAGCCGCACAAAATCCCCAGTCTCCTTTGAGATAACAATTCCTAAGTAGGTGAACTGCTCAACCCACTGAAGCGGGAGAGAGGAGGGCGAGGAGGACTGGGCCCCCGCATCCACTGGGAACAATTGCGACTTGTGCCAGTTCACCCTCAGCCCCGTGAAGGCGGCGAAGGTATCCATGATACCAAGTGCGCCCCGCAGAGAGTCACCAGCGTCATTCAGGAACAGGAGCATATCGTCCGCGTATAAAGCCACTCTCTCCTCCAGCCAGCCCACCCGAAGACCACGGACCTCGGCCGAGGTCCTAAGGGCCTCAGCAATAGGCTCCATGGCCAGGGCGAACAGAGCCGGGGAGAGAGGGCATCCCTGTCTGGTGCCCCTCTGCAGGGAGAACGGAGGAGACAAAGAGCCATTCAGCTTAATGCGTGCCGTGGGGCCAGTGTAAAGTGTGCGTATCCAGCCTATAAATTTTAACGGGAACCCCATTTGTCTAAGCACCTCCCACAGATAGACCCATTCCACCGTGTCGAATGCCTTCTCTATATCCAAGGTGGCAATGGTTCTAGTACCCTGGTTAGTATGGGGGGCATGAATATTAGTGAATAATCTGCGTATATTAATGTCTGTAGATCTACCGGGCATGAAGCCCGTTTGGTCGGGGTCAATCAGGGACTTTATCACTACGTTGAGTCTAATGGCCAGTAACTTGGTCAAAATTTTAAGGTCACAGTTGAGAAGTGCAATTGGCCTGTATGAGGCGCATAACTTAGGGTCTCTATTAGGCTTAGGAATAAGTACCACATGGGCTTCTCTCATAGAGGGTGGCAAGGAGTCTTGATTCAAGCAAGCCTGAAACATCTGAGCTAGTTTAGGGGCGAGCAATTCTGCGTGGGCCCTATAGTACTCAATGGGCAGGCCGTCCGGCCCTGGGGTTTTACCTGCCGGAAAAGATTTAATGGCCAGTGTGACTTCTTCCGGGGTGATCTCCGAGACAAGGAGTTGCCTCTCCGTGTCAGAGAGCCACCCCAGGGCCAATGTGTCCAGCATGGAGGTCATAGGCGCAGGATCAAACCCGTCAGGAAGTGAAGAGACATAAAGAGAAGTGTAGAAAGTATTGAATGTAGACAGAATATCCTCCTGAGAGGTGGCTAAAGCGCCATCTGCCGTGAGGATCTCCGATATAACCGCTGAGGGCCTGTCCTGCTGCGCTAGCATCGCCAGCAGCTTGCTATTTTTGTCACCATGTTCAAAGTATGCCTGTCTGCTACCCTGTATACCAAGACTAGTGGCATCTGTAACATAGAGATGTAGTTCTCGCCTAAGCGATGACAGGTGTTCAAAATTGGACACCGTCGGTGAGGCTGAATACTGATTCATCGCCTCATCCACCCTACGCTGCAGGTCAGATACCCCATCTCCCAGTTCCGCCTTTACCGCCGCCACAGCCGAGATATACTGACCCCTGCTGTGAGCCTTGGAGGCGTCCCAGGTCGTCTCCAGAGAAGCCGACCCCGCATTGTGCACCCAATACTCCCCCAGGGGGGAAAGGACTCTGTCATGGACAGCCTCGTTATTGATCCAATGGGGTTGCAACCTCCAAAGGCCATTGTTCCGCGACCTGGTGGTCCTAATGGTCAATTTAAGGGGGTGATGATCAGAGAGGCCAGAGGGGAGATAACATGCCTCCTGAACGTTAGCCAGCATGGTGGAATTAGCAAAAGCTAGATCAATGCGAGAGGAGGTTCTAAATGTGGCCGAAAAACAAGAATACGTTCTATCTTGGGGGTGAAGCCACCTCCATGCCTCCTGGAACTCCGTGGCCTGAGCCCACGTTCCGAGATCAGAGTTAAAATTGGATTGGGGGGAAGGCCTGTCCAGGTCACGGGACAGCGTAGCATTAAAGTCTCCCATGAACAGAACCTGCGCTGGGCAATGCGGAGCCAACCTCTCGTAGAGAGTGTACAGAGCCTGTACCTGACCAGGGGGAGGCAAATGAACATTCACTATGACATACTTTTGGGTATATACACTCAGAACAACCATAACGAACTTTCCCTGGGGGTCCAGATGAACATCGTGTATCACACACGGTACACGTTTGCTAATCAGGATAGATACCCCACGAGAATATGAAGAGTAGGTCGCATGAAACGCCTTCTGTACCCAGGGCTTCTTCAGAGCCATAACCTTGCTGCCGGTTAAATGTGTCTCCTGCAGTAGCACTATGTGGGGATTATGTATTTTCAAATATTGAAATAAGAGTGACCTCTTAAACTTCGAGTTGAGCCCCCGAACATTCCACGACAGAACGGTCAGGAGCTCAGCATCCGGAGGAGCCATCAAGGAACACCAGGGGGAAATAGAAGCAGGATGAGACCATCAACCCAACACATATAAGTAAACACAGTAGTGGCACACTCATTCAATAGGGTCAGAGACCCATAAGGTATTTGAGCAATACAGTAATTATCTGGACCTTCATAAAAATTTAACCCTTCTCCCCATAACATAAAACACCCTACCCAAACACCATACAAACCTAGCGTCAAGGGCCAAAAAAAAAGGGACCCAAGAGCCATAAAAACTGATGCAGGGTTTTGTCCCTTAACTGAGAAAAACATGTAATCTTTAGGTCACTGCGACCCTAAGAAGTCGGCCCGTAGGACCGCAGGTGAGGGATACGTTTCCGGGGAAGTCCGCCTCAACTCTGGGTGGAAGTCCAAGGTGTGGAAAGGGGGAACAACTTGAGTCACCTTGGTTCATGAGCGAGGCAGTTCGTTAGTTGCCATTGGAGCTCCTTAGACAGGAGTGAGTGGAAGTTCAATCAGCCGAAGTGAACATTTGTGTATAAGGAACAAAGGTGAAAGCCAGCAGGGATAAGCAGGATTAGGGGCATAGAAGGGGGCAGTGCTGGGATTCTTCAAAAGACAGGAAAGATGTTCATTGATGTGATAGTTGAAGCATATCTGTTCCCTGCCGGGTGAAATCCACCGTTGGTCCTCGGCTGCCTAAGGTTAACGGGCGTCCAGCCACGCCGCTGCCGCCTCCGGGGTATCAAAGAAATGAGTGTCGCTACCGTCAGTGACTCGCAGTCTGCTGGGATACAACAGGCCAAAGCGCAGACCCCTCTCCCGGAGCCGGCGTCTCACATCAGTGAAGGACTTGCGACGTTGCTGTACCTCCTGGGAGAAGTCCGGGAAGAAAAGTAGTCTGGTGTTTTCATACTTAATGTCTGGCATGGCTCGTGCCGCCGCAAGGATGCAGTCCCGGTCCCGGTAGTTCAGCATTCGTAGCAGGAAGGGGCGTGGAGGGGCCCCAGGTCTCGGAGGGAGCGGTCCAATTATACGGATGTTGTTCCGCCTGAGGCGGTTCTCGGTGTCTATCGCGCGCTCCTGCAGCGCTTTCACTTGAATTTGGAGGGCCCGTATCTCCCTGGAGTCTGACCGAACCGTATCCTCCACCACAGAGACCCTGTCCTCCACCTCTGTGATGCGAGAGCGAAATTTATCCATATCTTGACGGAGAAGACCGACATCCACTGTCAAAAAATCAATCTTAGATGTCAGAGTTTCTTTACAGGATGTGATGGCTGCCAGGATCTCCACTCCCGTGGGTGGCGCCGCCACCCCCGACTCCGCAGCCATCCGCGTAATGGCCGCTATCCCAGCCGAGGATCTCCGGGTAGACGGAACAACTGCTGACGGAGGTATGTGAGGAGCCTTCGGGCCCTTATTTGTATAGCCGCGGGTCCTAGGGCGGCCCATCCAATCCTAACCCCAAAATTAGGGAAAGTTCAGGGGGGGGGGGAGAGGGGGGCTCGCGGGCAGAGGGGCCCAGTCCAAATGGGAGGACGGGGGGGCACAACAAAGACAGGATGGAGAGGTGCTGGAGTGGGGGAGTCCCCCTCCGCAGTATTGTGGGGCAGTCGATCACCCAAAGTAACCCAGGAGGAGTGGAGGCGTACCTGCGTCCGATGGATGGGGCCGGTCAGGAGGCCGAGAGATGGCTGCGGGCTGCAGACGTGGATGCGTAGAAGCAGCTCCCCGAAAGTCGTCAGGCGCAGTGCCGACCCCCCCCGGCACGGATGGTAGCTCCGGAGGACGTGCCCGTCCGCCGCGCGTCCGGCGGCACTCAGAAATTGAGGACGGAGGCTCCCGGAATCGCGGTAGGCCGCAAGATGTGCGTAGGCCGCAGGCCTGGGCAATCAATTTCCCGAGGCCCCCAGGCGGTCACAGCGCCGGTCCGGAACACCCTCCCCACCACTGGTGCCCTCGGTGTGCGTGGATGAGGCACCTCCAGCCCCGCGAACCACGGCAATCGAGCCCAGAGGCTCCGAGAAGGACAGCAGGCCGCAAGATGGCGGCGGGACCCGGGAGCACAGAGCCAGCTGCAAGTCCCAGTAACGGCTCGATCGGGCGACCAGGGCCAAAAATTCAGGATGTGGCCGAGGCAGAGGACCTTCAGTGACCCGCAGGGTAAGTTTGAGGGCTCACCCGGGCAGAGGGAAGGCAGGATGGCAGCAGATTTTGTCAGGATGTATGGAGCTCCTCAGCAACACGTCTTCCCTGCTCTACATCCGGATACGCCCCAATTATGATGCCCCCCAGGCACTATATTTAAATGTTTTTTTTCATTTTTATTGTTTCACTTTAAGCATCATTAAAATCACTGCTCCTTTAAAAACAATCTTTAAAAAAAAAGATTTTTGCATTGGTACATGTCCCCCAGGGCAGTACCCGGGCCCCTATACCCTTTTTATGGGCAATAACTTGCATATAAGCCTTCAAAATGGCCACTTTTGATTTTTCAAGTTCATGTCCCATAGACTTTAATAGGGTTTGTGGTTCAGGTCTGAACTTTTGCGATGTTTGAGAGTTCTCAGTTTAAGAACAGAGTAAAATAATTTAATTCCATACATGATAACACTGATCCAGCAACTGTTATGCGTCGTACACACGGCCGGGATTTCCAACGGGAAAAAGTCAGTCGGGAATCCCGACGGGAAAAAAGAGAGCTGGTTCTCTTTTTTTGCCAGCGGTTTTGGCAGTTTTCCCATCTGAAAAACTGTTAGGGAGCATACACACGGCCGGGATTCCCGGCCAAAAGCTCTCATCGCAGTTTTCCCCGTCAGAAAACCCGGCCGTGTGTACGAGGCATGATAAGGCTGCATAATAACCCTATGCCTAGACTCTACTTACCTTTGAACTTTCAGGGATTGTGCCTTGGGATTTGTCTTCTATATTGGTGGATTATTGGTGACTGGATATTATTCTTATGGTAGCTTGTAACAATCACCTTTGAGGCTTATAGTTATGTTAGTTAAATGAGAAAAAACGAATCACTTTTATCAACAAAATGTTAACACACATTCATCCTTACCCTCTAATAAAAAAAAAAAGTCAAGAATGATAATATTATCTTGCATCAGTTTTCCTCTTGAATAAACAACACCATCTAGTTCAGGGGTGCCCAACCTTTCGAGGAGCGAGGGCCACTTTATCGACTTGGTAACCGGTCGCGGGCCACAATGAGCTTCAGTGGCGTAGCGTGGGTTGTCAGCGCCCGGGGCAAGGCAAGTGATTTACGCCCCCTAACCTGTGGACTTTTAGCACTCCCTGAGTCCCCTCCCTTCCTACAATAGTACTGACCAGCCTGATTCCCACACTGACCACTACACTAACCTACCTGACCACTACACTAACCTACCTACTCGATTCCTACACTGACCTACCTGACCACTGCACTAACCTACCTGATTTCTACACTTACCTACCTGACCCCTACACTGACCTACCTGATACCTACACTGACCACTACACCAACTTACCTGCTTCCTATACTTGCCACTACACTGACCTACCTGTCCACTATCCTGACCACTACACCACCTGATTCCTACACTACCCGCTACACTACACTGACCACTACACTACACTACACTGACCACTACACTGTCACCTACACTGCACTGACCACTGCACTGTCCACTGCCCTGACCACTACACTGACCACTACACTGCACTACCCACTACACTACACTACACTGACCACTACAGTACACTGTCACCTACACTGCACTGACCACTACACTGTCCACTTCACTGCACTGACCACTACACTACACTGACCACTACACTACACTGACCACTACACTACACAGACCACTACATTGCACTGACCACTACACTGACCACTACACTGACCACTACACTACACAGACCACTACACTATCCACTTCACTACACTGTCCACTGCACTGACCACTGCACTGTCCACCACACTGACTACTACACTGACCACTACACTACACTTCACTGCACTGACAATTACACTACACTGCCCACTGCACTGTCCACCTCACTGCACTGACCACTACACTGTCCACTTTACTGCACTGACAATTACACTGACTACTACACTGACTACTACACTACACTACACTTATACTGACACCAGATGTTTTTTTTTTTAATTTATACTGACTAACTCTGGCTGGCTGCTCCCTCTCTCCCCAGACCGTATCCACCCCCTCACCTGCAACTTGTATCTTCCATCAGTCCGGAGGAGAGGGGGAGCCTGGAGGAGGTGAAGGCAGCGGTGTTCACAATGCGGTGAAGGCGGAGGCGGGACTCCAGGAGCAAGCGCGATCACGGATAGGCCAGCCTGGCCACGATCACTGATAGGCCAGCCTGGCCGCGATCACTGATAGGCCAGACTGGCCGCGATCACTGATAGGCCAGCCTAACAGCGATCACTGATAGGCCAGCCTGACAGCGATCACTGATAGATCAGCCTGGCCGCGATCACTGATAGGCCAGCCCCACCGCGATCACAGATAGGCCAGCCCCACCGTGATCACGGATAGGCCAGCCCCGCCACATGACCCCATTCTTTGCACTAATACTCGGAGATGGCGGGTTGGGAACCCGCAATCTGGGTTTGCCGACCCACCATCTCAGAGCAAGACATGGTGGGCCACTTCGGAGGGCGCCGTGGGACAGCAGTTGGGCACCCCTGATCTAGTTGTTAATTTGGCTCACACCAAAGCCTGCACATGTCATTATTCTGTGGCTTCACAGAGCTTCACCTTGATACTGAAACATGGGATTTTGAAAGATTCCTATATTCCAGTTACCATAATCTCATGTTTTATAATTATTTATTTGACATTAACAATTAACTGTAAAGTTGTAAGGCCCTCTACAAAATGTATTAATAATCAATTATATCTAAAGTGTAACGTTTTACATCTCTTGAGCCAGTCTTGTAAGCTTCACAATTCTGCCACACCACATAGCCATGCAGATGACAACCCTATTTCCAGGTTCAATTTTACGGCTTCCAGTGCTATCTGCACTCCATCAGCTTGCCCGTTGGACAATAAATCAACATTATAAACTGTGTATCCTTACTGCTGCAAAGCAAAGATTGCCAGAGTATGACAAGCACCTGCTTTATCTATAGGTGACACCAAGTCCAGAGTCAACTACCATTCTTTTACATGAAAAACTTCAGGCAAAGCACCTAGATAAAGTTAAGCCCATACAGGCCATCTGGAGGCCAAAGATTTCCCAGCACCTGTCCCTGGGATTTGATCAAGATCTGTTACTCTCACGATAAAACCCATGGATCTATCCACAAAAATCCCTCCTTTCCTTTCCTTATCCACTCATGTCCCTTCTCTCCCCACCCTTTTTTGCCCTGCCTGGTTGCCCAGTTAGTACTGTTGTTATGACCAATATATGATCTTTACTTCAATAATATCAAAGTATATGTATGTTTTATGTATTCGACATCTGTAGTTTGTGTGAATGTTACTGTGGTCATATTGCCCGTGATGTGTTATTCTTTTCCGCTTCTAATTGTTCAACACTCACATACCTGGAACTCTCTTTTTACCAATGAAAAGAATGAACAAGAAAAATCAAGGGGTGTCCCAGGAAGCTATAAATAATAGCAAATGTGTCTTCCTTGTGCATTCTGGCAGGATGGTTCGAATCACAAATCTGGCTGAACAAAATTACAAAATCTCTGGAAATTAATACAATCATTACATACAATATTTGTTTCATCTTCAAATTTTGCTGTCCGATAGGAGCTTAAATTCAAGTAATCAAAGCATGAAAACTCAGTATGACAACTTTTAATAAGACAAAGGTTCTTAAACTAACATTCTTGGAATCCAACATTTCCCCAGCTATCCTACATTACAACAAATAAACACAGTCATCTTAGTCTTGATAAAAGACATAGGAAAACTTGCTTTTAATAGAATGCAAAAGGCTCCCACTAATCATATAAGCACAGCAGTAATCCAAGATAGAGACACGTGTATAATTTACTAACAAGCCATATTTGGCGAAAGACGTTCCCCCAAAGACAATCTTTTGTAGGCTTTAAATCTGCCTGCCTGTACAACATGACTTTTACTTAGTAGTTTTTGTTAATGCTGACCTTATCCAACCTTAAATGTTTGACTCTGGGTTCTGTAATGCATGTGGAGAGCTGTGTGATGTGCAATTTAACATTCAAGAGGTATTTTTTAGAATCTGGACTTCGCAAACTAATTGGCTTCAGAGAGGTGAACTGGAGCCAAACTCTGAGTGAACTTTTAAACAAGTGACTTTAGTTAGAGTGAAGGCAAAATAAAGAAAGACATCTTTGTTCCACAGTTAAATAAGCTGATTAAAAATACAAACTTTATATGTCTTAAATGCAGTATTAATTATTTATGTGAGAAATAAAGCCAGTACATGTGAATTACTTCTTGTATTTCAATTAAGTTATAGGAATAATGATCCTGCAGCTTCTAAACTTCACTCCATTAAGTGAATTTTGGCCTTTAAGGGCTCTATTCATTGAAACAGAATACTTTTTAGTCACTTCATATTTTTCCCGGGATGTTTGTGAACTGGCAATTTGGTTGACGCTAAAACCAATTTGTAGAGAAAAGAGGTTTCCTACTTGCAAATAGTAATCCACTACATTAACCACAGCAAGTTGGAGTTTTTCTTTCGTCCTTGCTTAGATAAATACATGGCAAAATGAAATATCACAGAAAAATGTTTATTTTTAGTGGATGTGAATTATTTACTAATTAACAAGCACCCGCAAATACCTTGCGGGTGTTTGTGAACAGTCAAGTGTGTTCTTACCTTTCAGTCTGCTGAATTCAATGGATAGACTTAGGCTCCGAGGCACCAATGTCATATACTGAGGTATGGACCTTTAACTCATGCAAATTTATACTGCGGCAAAGAAAACTATAGGGTTCCACTATATAAAACTGCAGTATAAAATTTCATTCCAAAATACAATTATATTTGATTTGGTATGGGTATGATAGGGGTAAGAAGACGTGTGATTTGTAAGTATTTATAACTTATCTGTTTTAACAGAAGTTCTTAAAGCACCCATTATGCTCAGTGTCATATATGTATATATCTATATATATATATATAGATATATACATAGATATATAGATATATACAGTGCCTTGAAAAATAATTCATACCCCTTGAACTTTTCCACCTTTTGTCATGTTACAACCAAAAACGTAAATGTATTTTATTGGGATTTTATGTGATAGACCAACACAAAGTGGCACATAATTGTGAAGTGAATGGAAAATGATAAATGGTTTTAATTTTTTTTTCAAATAAACATATGAAAAATGTGGCGTGCATTTGTATTCAGCCCCCCTAAGTCAATACTTTGTAGAACCACGTTTAGCTGCAATACAGCTGTAAGTCTTTTTGGGGATTTCTCTACCAGCTTTGCACATCTAGAGAGTGAAATGTTTGCTCATTTTTCTTTGCAAAATAACTGTGAACAGCAATTTTCAAGTTTTGCCACAGATTCTCAATTGAATTTAGGTCTGGACTTTGACTGGGACATTGGAACACATGAATATGCTTTGAGCTAAACCATTCCATTGTAGCTCTGGCTCTATGTTTAGGAGAAAAAGAAACCCTGGACTGCCGCACTCTGTATAGACAGTTATTTATTCCAAAATTTCAGGTAAAAAATCCAAATTCAAAATAAATCCATAAATCCAAAACAACAAATGCAGATGGTGTGCATGCAGGGAAGGGTGGCTAACGCGTTTCACGTCACGAATTGACGCTTACTCATAGCTAGGGTGTGTGGGAATCAATAGAGGTATAAATGAAAAATAAAGTAACTTTACACCAATCAGTACTGAAAGAACACAGCTGACTGGGATAACCTTATGTTTGATTCCGGCACTCCCAAGAAAGGGAGAGGGGGGAAGGGAATAGCACTCTTTTGAAGACCATTCGCAAAAATACAAAATTACAAAATGTGTATAAATTATAAACTAAACACTTAATGCTTAAACATAGACACACCAAAGTGTGTCTATATATTATTTAAAGTGAATGAATATGACAGTGATAAGTATGAATGTCAATTAAGTTCAAAAAATGAACGGAAAAATCTTTTTAAATGAAAAAATAAATGAAAAGTGAAAATGTGAAAATGTTTTTTGGAGATGGTGAGCCATAGATGTAAATATATTCATGTATGTGAAATAATTATTATATGATATTCGTGTGAATTGAAATAATAATAATAGTAATTTACAAATACTCCAAAAAACCATAATGATGAATTAATTAATAAATAATAAAATTTAAATGCACAAAATGTGCACAATGCGTGCTACTGCCAAACAGACTGTGTGACTATTACATAGGGAAATGTGAAAAATGATAAATATGAATAAATAAATGATAAGTGATCATGAAGGAGATATATGTGTGTGTATAAAGTGTAAAGAAATGTCCATATATGAATGTCTATAAATGTGCTATATAACATAATATAATCCGCCTTGTAATGGGTCAATGGATATAATACAATATGCCATAGAACAAAATAAACATGGATAAATCAATAAAATTCAAATAAATATCATGTGTGAATATATGCATTTACCGGAGACACATGTCTCTCCTGTATGCACACATGAACCTTGGACTTTCAACTTTAAACATAAACATAAATAAGAAATGTGTAATAAATGAGTATAAGAATGTACAAAGATATGCACGATAATATACAATAAAATCATGCAAGGGGGGTACATGAAAATGTGTGTAAGGAAATTCGGATGTTCAGATCCATATAGGGAAATGGTATTGAACCACACACAATACTATCTAGCAGGATGACCATGCATCTTTGCATAGATGTACCCTCATCTCTGCGGTTTAAGATGTGTTTAGGGTCGTTGTCCTGCTGAAGGTAAACCTCTGCCCCATTCTGAAGTATTTTGCAGACTCTAACAGGTTTTAAGATTGCCCTGTATTTGGCTCCATCCATCTTCCCATCAACTCTGACCACCTTCCCTGTCCTTGCTGAAGAAAAGAATCCCCACAACATGATGCTGCCACCACTGTGTTTTACAGTGGGGATGGTGTGTTTGGGGTGATGTGCAGTATTAGTTTTCCGCCACACATAGCGTTTTGCTTTTAGTCCAAAAAGTTCAATTTTGGTATCATCTGACCAGAGCACCTTCTTTCCACGTGTTTGCTGTGTTCCCCACATGACTTCTCACAAACTGCCAACCGGGTTACTTATGGCTGTCTTTCAACAATGGCTTTCTTCTTGCCACTCTTCCAAAAAGGCTGGATTTGTGGTGTGCACGACCAGGGATGGGCTTTATGTTCGACTCGAACATTGGCTGTTCGTCCATTCGGCGAACAGCGAACAATTTCGGGTGTTCGCGGCAAATTCGAAAAGCTGCGGAACACCCATTAAAAGTCTATGGGAGAAATCTAAAGTGCTAATTTTAAAGGTTAATATGCAAGTTATTGTCATAACAAGTGTTTGGGGACCTGGGTCCTGCCCCAAGGGACATGTACCAATGCAAAAAAAAGTTTTAAAAACTGCAGTTTTTACGGGAGCAGTGATTTTAATAATGCTTAAAGTGAAACAATAAAACTGAAATATTCCTTTAAATTTCGTACCTGGGGGTGTGTATAGTATGCCTGTAAAGTAGCGCATGTTTCCCGTGCTTAGAACTGTCCCTGCACAAAATGTCATTTCTAAAGAAAAAAAAGTAATTCAAAACTACTCGCGGCTATTCACAAATTGTCGGGTCCTGGCAATACAGATGAAAGTAATTAAAATAAAACGGCGTGGGGGCCGAACCAAAAAAAAAAGCGTGGGGTCCCCCCCAAATTCCATATCAGGCCCTTCAGGTCTGGTATGGATTTTAAGGGGAACCCCGCACCAAAATGTAAAAAAAAAATGGCGTGGGGTTCCCCCCAAAAATCCATACCAGACCCTTATCCGAGCACGCAACCTGACAGGCCGCAGGAAAAGAGGGGGGGCGAGAGAGCGCCCCCCCTCCTGAACCGTACCAGGCCACATGCCCTCAACATGGGGAAGATGTCCCCATGTTGATGGGGACAAGGGCTTCATCCCCACAACCCTTGCCTGGTGGTTGTGGCGGGCGGGGGGCTTATCGCAATCTGGAAGCCCCCTTTAACCCCCAGATTCCGGGCCCCCCCTATGTGAATTGGTAATGGGGTACATTGTACCCCTGCCATTTCACAAAGAAAGTGTAAAAAATTGTCAAAAAACACATAGACACAGTTGGGATAAGTCCTTTATTAAAAATAAAAAAATAAAAAATAAAAAAAAACATTCCAGCAATGTAATCCTAGTCTGTCCAGCATTGTTTTCTATGTACCACAGTGATCCGATGTCCAGCGATGCTGCAGTCTCCACTCCACACGAAACCCCCATGACGTAAGAGGGGGCAGGGTCACCCGTCCACATTATAGGGTAAGCCCCGGGAGAATACCCAATGATGTCGGCGGGGGGGGCGCTCTCTCATTCCCCCTCTTTTCCTGTGGCCTGCCAGGTTGCGTGCTCAGAAAATTTTGGGTTTAGAGTGGAAGAAATGGAAGTTATCCCCAGAGAGGAATGTCTGAAAGAAAAAACTTTAGAAGTTGGGAAAAATGTGAATCAGAAATGGGGCTTCCTCTCAGACTTTCATTCCCAGTATAAAGAAGTGGAGTCAGTGTTTAAAAACCACTGGCACATATTGTGTTTGGACAAAACTCTACAAAAGGAATTACCACCCAATCCGAGATTTATTTATAGGAAAGCCCAAAATTTTGGTGACCTTATAGTTAAAAAAGTACTGGACCCTCCCAGCCGTCATCCGACCTTTTGGGACAGAGATGGATTTTTCTCCTGCAGAAAGTGTAAACCATGTAGAGAAGTTTCCTGCCTAATGAGGGGTCTAGAGAGATTCATATCTACTTCTAATAATAATGAATTTCAGATTAGGGAATTTATAACTTGCAATACTACTCACATAGTTTATGCTTTAAAGTGTCCTTGCGGGTTAATGTACATTGGGAGAACTAAGAGGATGCTGCGGATTAGGATAGCAGAACATATCAATAATATCCTCATAGGCTATAAAGACCATAATGTATCCCTCCACTTTAAGTTATTTCACAACCAAGACCCTTCAGGTCTGGTGTTTTGGGGAGTAGACCACATTAAGCCATCCTGGAGAGGTTCCAATATAGTGCGGGAGTTATCGCAAAGAGAAACCCAGTGGATCTTTTTAGCCGATACGCTCTCCCCCAAGGGGTTAAATATAGAATTAGACATAAATTGTTTCATTAGTGATCTTTAAATCACCCCAGCTCAGTTATAACAATTTCGGTGTTTTATGGAAACTGTTTTTCCATTTAGATACACATCAGAGATTATCCAGCGTGCTGGTGTAGACTTTATTCATTACTTTATGTAATCTGTTCTAATGTCTTTTTATCCTGGGTCCCTCCATGGTACAAAGGTGCTGTATGTGATTGACAGCTTGAATTCATTCCACAGACACACTCGCAGTAAGCATGAGGATTATGCACACGGAATGCACACAGAGATGTGTGCATATTAATTATTGACTGTGTATGTTTACTGTTTGATAGGATGAGCTGTGAGGCATATAACATGGGATTTATAATCCGGCCCCTAAGGTTGCAACCCCCCGTTCCCTTTCCTTTAGGATTATGAGTTATTTGCCAGCTATTTGGACAGTTGTCCTTATTTGTATATGGTAATTATCATATATTCTCTATTTTCCCTTTTCCTTTTTTACGGTGCTAGTGGTTGTTTTGGAATTTGATAGATTGCTAATTAGCATATTTCGACCATCAGGTCTGCTGACCATTGAAAATAAGACACATTTTTAAAAAAATTGCTGTTCTTATATATATATATATATATATATATATATATATATATATATAGATAATGTATTTTGAATTTTTAGAATTTTTATGAGGTGATATATGGAAATTTTAAGATTGTAATGATCATAACTTGGGGCGTGGCCAAGATGGAGACCTGAATAGTCGCACATAGCGGAGCTCTGCTGGCTACCTGGCATTTTATCCTACCCAGGCGGGTTTAGGCTCCGTCCGTGGCTCCCTTCCTCTGGCAGATGAGACGCCGCACACGCAGGGGAGGTTCAGGTGGTGGTAAGACACTTCGGTTCCCTCCGTTGTCCGCGATCCCTGAGGACTCTCCCCCGGCCTGTGTGCGGCCTCGTGGTGAGCGGCCGACTAAGATGGCGTCTCAGATGGTGCAGGCGGAGGAGGCCCCGCCGCAACCCAGCTATGTGGCTGACATTATGGCTGCCATATCGAACTGCCAAGCCACACTTACCTCCAAGATTGAGGCTGTGCACCTAGAGATGGGCATTATGAGGCAGGATGTGGACAAGATAAGGTCCAGGGTCTCTGAGGCCGAGCGGTGGGTTAGCGATGTGGAGGACACTGTCACAGGACACTCCTCTGACCTCCGCGCCATGCATAACCGCATCAAAGCGCTGGAATACAAGGCTGATGATGCCGAAAATCGTAACAGGAGGAACAACCTCCGGATTGTTGGTCTTCCGGAGGGTGCGGAGGGTCGGTACCCTACCGAGTTTGTAGAGGGCCTGCTGCGTGAAATCCTGCCTGATGCTCACTTCTCCCCTTTCTATGCGGTGGAGCGTGCACATCGGATCCCTCCACGGCCAAACCCTGCCGGGGGGCCCCCCCGCACGCTTATCCTCCGATTCCTCAATTTCCGAGATAGGGATGAGGTCCTGAAGGCCGCAAGGAGTAAGGGGGAGCTCCGGTTCGAGAACACAAAAATCCTCATCTTTCCGGATTACTCATTGGAGACCCAGAAGATGCGGAAATCATTTGACCAAGTTAAGGCCCAACTCCGCGCCCGAGATATCCGTTACAACATGATGTTCCCTGCACGCCTCCGGGTACAGGATGGTGAAACTGTCCGCTTCTTCACGTTGCCGCGGGAAGCCTCCTCTTGACTTGATTCCCTGCAACCTCGCAACCTCGGGATATGTTGGGTTCTGGTTGTTATACTGCGGTTGCAGTGGGATGGGAAGTTTCTAATTTTGTTATTGTGTGACATGACATGCCTTACCATTTTCTTTTGCAGGTTTATGGGTGTTGATGTGCTGGGGGGTGGGGGGGGGGGTTCCTGTGTTTGTCCTTGGATCTTGTGGATTTACGTGCATGTGGGGGGTGGAGTTGACCCTAATTGGTATCCGCCCTGATGACTCAGGTCAAAATTGTTTCCTGGAACACTAGGGGCCTCAACTCTGCGGTCAAGAGATCTCTGGTGTTCCAGTATCTTCAGAGGGTCAACCCTCACATATGTATTCTCCTGGAGACTCACTTAACGGGCTCACGAATTCTTGCTCTGCGCAGGGCCTGGGTTGGAGCGGCCTACCACTCCACCTACTCCTGCTATGCCCGGGGAGTGAGTATCCTGATTAGGAAGTCTCTGCCATTTCAGATCATTGATGTCAGCACGGACCCCGGGGGTAGATACGTGGTGCTCCACGCCCGTATTTTTGATAAACGGCTGGTCTTGGCTGGGGTGTATTTACCCCCCCCCGGCCTCGGTACAACTACTACATGACCTAATGGGGATAATTCTGGGCTTTGATGCACCAGTGTTTTTTGTTTTTGGGGACTTCAATATGGTGCCCTCCCAGGGCATGGACAGGCTACATTCTGGGGCTCGGCCCTCCTCGGATCTCCCCCGATGGGTGGATGCATATGGGCTGATGGACGTATGGAGACATTTTCACCCCCATACTAGGGAATATACGTGCCATTCTGCTACGTTTAAAACTTTGTCCCGCATTGATCTGGTATATGCCTCTACTGCGGCCCTCAACTGGGTTAGGGATGCTAGTCATCTCTCTAGGGGCATATCGAATCATGCGCCCGTCTGCCTGGATCTGTCCCCTGCGGACTCTGGGGGCTCGAGGCTGTGGCGCCTTTCCAGGTACTGGGCCATGGATGACAGGATACAGGAGGATATGGCGGAGGCTATTTTCAATTACTGGTCTGCTAACGGGGACTCAACCGGCGCTGGTGTGCGGTGGGATGCCTTTAAGGCCTGGGTTAGGGGGGAATATATCTCCCGGATATCAGTGTTACAGAGGGAGGGCGCGAGGGAGTTGGGTGACAGGGAGGAGGAGGCTAGTGGGTGTGAGAGATCCTATGTTGATGCCCCTACAGATGCAGCATACTCTACATGGCAACAGGCCCTTAGGAAGCTCTCCCTATGCCGGATTGACCAGACCAAGAAATCCATGCTGCACTCTGCCCAACGGGTTTTTGAACATGGAAACAAGAATGGGCGGTTGCTGGCATGGCTCTCCAGGGGACTGACCCTGACTACACACATAGCGGGTGTGAGGTATGAGGGAGGGACGGTACTTACTTCCCCGGGCAACATTAACGACAGATTCTCCCAATTCTTTCAAGGGGTTTACTCCTCGAAGGCCCAGTACTCGCCCTCTGAGTTGCAGGTCTTTCTGGACTCGGTCCCTTTCCCCACGCTTGATGAGACTATGAGGGCCGACCTTGAAAAGGACATTACCCTGGAGGAAGTCCAGGGGGCCATAGGGGGGTTGCAGGGGGGAAGACCCCGGGGATTGACGGGCTTCCGACCGAATTTTATTCCCAGAATATGGAGACTCTTGCCCCGAAACTAACAGCCCTTCTTTCGGAGTTTAGCGCCCGGGGGGCCCTGCCGGACTCCATGGCGGAGGCGGTTATTGTGTTGGTGCCCAAGCCCGGTAAGGATCCTTTAGATTGTGCCTCCTACAGGCCCATTTCCTTACTGAATGTGGACGCTAAGGTCCTTGCTAAAATCATTGCGAACCGTCTGTCAGGAGTGATTGCTGAACTGGTCCATGTAGACCAGACTGCGTTTATGCCGGGTAAGGGCACCGATATAAATATTCGTAGACTTTTCCTGAATCTTTCTGTGACACATGACCGTATCGGATCCCGGGTAGTGGCCTCCCTGGATGCAGAAAAGGCCTTCGACTCGGTGGAGTGGGGGTATTTGTGGGATGTCCTGGGCAGGTTTGGCTTTGGTCCCCGTTTTATACATTGGATCAGGATGCTGTATGGGGGGCCGGTGGCGAGGGTGCGTACTAATGGTTGGGTCTCGGAGCCCTTCCCACTTTTCAGGGGTACCCGTCAGGGGTGCCCCCTCTCCCCTGGCCTCTTTGCCCTCGCGTTGGAACCCCTGGCGATAGTGGTCCGGGAGTCCCGTGCGATAACCGGGCTTTCGGTTGGGGGGTTGGAGGAGAGGATATCCCTCTATGCGGATGATGCCCTCCTGTACTTGAACGACGCTGGTCCCTCGCTGCTGGCCGCTCTGGAGACGTTCGAACTGTTCGGGAAGTTCTCTGGAGTCAGAATAAACTGGTCCAAGTCGGTGCTCTTTCCATTGGATGCTCAGGCCTCCGCCCTGGCTAGCCCATCCCCCTTAAAGTGGGTTACTGACTTTAAATATTTGGGAGTAGTGGTGACGAGGGAAGCTGCCCAATACTATACCTGTAATGTTTTCCCCCTGCTGACCACGCTAAAGGACATGTGTTTGGCGTGGTCGGGTCTCCCCCTGAACTTCATAGGCCGCATTAACATTTTTAAGATGGTCCTTCTACCGAAGTTTAATTATATCTTTCGGAACAGCCCTGTCTGGATTCCGGCCTCCTTCTTTAGAGCGGTTAATGGGTGCATCAATTCCTTTCTGTGGAATGGGGCGGTCCCCAGGCTTGCTCGGTCTACCCTTCATCTACCAACGCGACTGGGGGGGCTTGCTTTACCAGATCTTATGGTTTACTTCTGGGCAGCTGTCCTGGTGACAGCACACTGGTGGGTGGTGGGGGACAGGTCTAATGCGGCAGTGTGCCTTGAGGCTGCCTGTCTGGGATCCATTATGGATTTGAGGAACCTGGTCTATAGAGGGGCGGAAGCATACCCTACGATCCCGGTTCCCACTAAAACTACCCTTAAGGTCTGGGCGGCTGCTAGGAAACGCTTCTCCCTGCCCAACAGGTGGGCCCCGGTTCAGCCCCTGTGGGGTAATCCTAGATTGCCACACTTTAGGTCAGTTCCTGACCTGCAGGTCTGGGCCAGATTCGGGGTGAAAACACTGAGAGATATTATGCCAAATGGGATACTCTTAACCTTTGCTCAGCTTAGCAGACAGTTTCAGTTGCCGGGCTGGATGCTCTTCCGATACCTCCAGTTACGACATGCCACTAGAGCGCAGTTTCCCACCAGACCCTTGCTGGAACTCGACCCAGTTGAATTGCTATTGGCCCAGGAAGACCTCAAGAAGCCGCTCTCGGAACTATATGGGACATTGCTTAAACTAGACACCCCGAGACTGGACAGACTATGGGATAGGTGGAGGGCGGATATACCATCCCTGGGAAGAGAGGAGTGGGAAGAGGCGTTGGAGGAGTGCACTAAGCTCGTGATTTCCTCCCGTGACAAACTGACACAAATCAAGCTGCTGCACAGGGTGTATTTTACACCAGTTAGGCTCCATAGGATCTATCCAGACAGGGACCCCTGTTGCGCTAGATGTCGGGTGCACCCTGGTACCCTTATACATCTACTTTGGGAATGTTCTAAGATACAGGTGTTCTGGAGGGAGGTTTTTGAATTAATTAATCTAAAGTTGGAGTTGGCGCTTCCCATGTCGACGGAGCTGGCCCTGCTGGGGATCCCGGACGATGTGCGGAGGCCCCGACATAGAAACCTGTTGATTGCATATTTATTATTTTATGCCAAAAAGTCTATTGTTTGCAAGTGGATGTCCCCCGGCCCTCCTTCTGTGTCCTCTTGGCTGGCCATGGTTGATGCTGCTATTCCAATGTATAGGCTGACATATCTTAGCAGGGGATGCCCCTGGAAATTTGACAAGGTGTGGTTGGCATGGATATCACCTTGATCACTCCTTCCGCTCCCTCCATGTTTCGTGCCCCTGGTTGGGGTCCTGTGGCCTCTGGGGGGAGCCATGGGATGTTTTGTGGGGACGGGGGGACACCTGGCGACGATCCGTGGTCCCTGGTGCTTTCACCCTTTGGGAAGTTTAGCCCTGGTTAGTGATTGAGATAGCGGGGTCCCCCCCTGCTGTGTAATTCCTTACTCTACTTAATGCCTGCTGAATGTACTGATTTGCATGTCACCAGTTGAATTGTCATGTCCTCGGCTATGTTGGCCGAGTTCTGTTTCTATGTTCATGTATACATATCTGCTCAATAAACACAACCTGATTGTAAAAAAAAAAAAAAAAAAAAAAAAATGATCATAACTTGATGTTAGCTAATGCCAGTTTATTTTAACATTGATATATTCTATATGTCCTATATTGCTGTTCCTTGCCGTGTGCACCATGAGTTGTTTCAACTCAAGGCAGGCAGCACTCAATGAGTTAAACGGCCTTAATTGACCGCATAATAAATCTGGACATGCCGTGCCGTAAGATCATGCCCTTTGACAAAGTTGTAATAATGAAACGCGTCAGGACGTGATTTTACGGCAACCGGAAGTGACGATTGACGCTTTGCGTTCTAAGCTACTGGGTTGAGAAACCAGAAGTATCACCTGACGAACTGAAGAGCGGTGAGTTAAGGCAGATACAACACGGGACAAACCATCTTCTCCCCAGCTACTCACTGATTTTGGCTTGTGAAACATCAAGTTATCAGATTAGCAAGAACCTAGGCTGCTGTTGGCTAAAGACGTTTTTAAATTGTCTTTTTTATGGAAATAAGCTGAGTAAAGAGATATATATTGATTTTTTTTTTTTAAATAAAGTTTTTTTTTTAAACTGGACTATACTATGTGGAGTTTTCTCTCTCTCTTCATAACACCATCTTTGGAGAAAGCTTGAATATCTCTATGAAAAGGACACACGCAGGAGACATCTCTCGTTTGGATTTCCCTTTGGATTTCGTATGAGCCTGTTACCTTCTGATTTCTGGTGAGTGCATTCCCTATAGGGAGTTTTGAAACACCTGTTTGAAGTGATCTGGAGGAAGGTGCACATTCCGTAGACGTTATTGTGATCATTTTTACATGTGATAATTCAAACTTTGCCCTGAGGATTTATCGCATACACCTGGTGTACCTTTAATCACCGTTGTCTTTGGGACAATAGTGAACCGTATCAATTTAAATATTGATAGGAGCGCCGCATATGATAATTTGAATAATACCACATGGTGTCATTTTCTATTTTGTCATTTTTTTGAATATAAGTTGATTGGGCTAACCTGCAGTATATTAAGTCAGTGTACTGTATACTGGCCACAGTGTGCACGTAAAGCTGACTGCAGACTATTGCTTTTCTATTACTGATAATACAGGCAGTTGATTGAGTTAACCTGCAGTATATTAAGTCAGTGTACTGTATACTGGCCACAGTGTGCATGTAAAGCTGACTGCAGACTATTCCTTTTCTATTACTGATAATACAGGCAGTTGATTGAGCTAACCTGAAGGATATTAAGTCAGTGTACTCTATACTGGCCACAGTGTGCACGTAAAGCTGACTGCGGACTATTGCCTTTCTATTACTTATAATACAGGCAGATGATTGAGCTAACCTGCAGTATTTTAAGTCAGTGTACTGTATACTGGCCACATTGTGCACGTAAAGCTGACTGCAGACTATTGTTTTTCTATTACTGATAATACAGGCAGTTGATTGAGCTAACCTGCAGTATATTAAGTCAGTGTACTGTATACTGGCCACAATGTGCACATGAAGCTGACTGCAGACTATTCCTTTTCTATTACTGATAATACAGGCAGTTAATTAAGCTAACCTGTAGTATATTAAGTCAGTGCACTGTATACTGGGTACAGTGTGCACGTAAAGCAGACTGCAGACAATTCCTTGTGTACCTATTCCAATACATCAAATACATTATGTCTGGAAGGCCAACAAGGAGAGGCAGACACTCACAGGCCAATAAAAGAGGGCAAGCAGGCTCTGTGTCTAGAGGCAACAGTGCTGGTCATGGACACGGTGCATCCTCATCAGCACGTGGCCGTGGGGCATGCTTGTCCTTTTTTTCGGCAGCTGGGCGTGTTGAGCCGCAACATGCCAAAGAGTTTGTAGAGTGGACGACCAAGCCGTCCTCATCCTCTTCATCCTCTCTCATCCAGGCTCAGGGTACTTTGTCTGCCAAAGCAGCTGCCAAAGCGGCCTCTTCCCTCGGCTCAATGGCATCAGTCACTCCTTCCCTAGCCCCACCATGTCCTGAGGAGTCCCCCGAACTGTTTGACCACAGTGTTGGGTACATGCTGCAGGAGAATGCGCAGCGTTTTGAAGGCTCCAATGATGGTACCCAGCTTGAGGAAGGCAGTAACGTGAGCCCAGAGAGAGGGGGTGCCTAAGAAGGACAGCAAACTGGCAGTCATGTTCCCCCAGCTGCAGCATACTGCAACGTTTGCTCCAGTCACGAGGAGGGAGGGGATGATGAGGTCACTGACTCTACGTGGGTGCCTGATAGGAGAGAGGAGGAGGAGGAGGCACATCTCCAATGAGGCAGGATGCCCTCCAAGGGCCAACTTAAGGGCAGCCAACCGACTGCATCACACCACAGAGCTCCGCATGTGCAGGGCGCTGCGGTCTCTGCGTGTTATTCCAAAAGTTCTTTGGTGTGGGCCTTTTTTGAGACGTGTGTAGCAGATCACACCATTGCTATTTGCAACATATGTCTGAAGCGTATCTCGCGTGGCCAATACATCAGCCGCTTGGGCACCACACGCTTGACAAGACATATGTCGACCTGCCATGCAGTCCGTTGGCAAGCATACATAAAAGACCCACACCAAAGAACAAAGCGGACCTCTTCTTGCTCCTCATCAGCTGGGATCTCCAACCCCACTATACCTTCAGTCCTCTCAGAAACCTGCACTGAGAGGAATGAAGGTGTAGAATTAGGTGTGTCACTGCCAAGTACTTGCGGGCAATCTGCTATCGGTACACCAACATCCGATTGTACCAGGCAAATTTCCCTGCCCCAGCTGCTGCACCGCCAAAAGAAATTTGCTCCCAGCCATCCACATGCCCAGCGGTTGAATGCTAGCTTGGCTAATTTGCTAGCATTTTAACTGCTGCCTTTTCAGTTGGTAGACTATGCCCCCTTCCGCGAGTTTGTGGAATGTGCGGTACCTCAGTGGCAGGTTCCCAAACGCCACTTTTTTTCACGGAAGGCGATTCCGGCTCTCTACCGGCATGTGGAAGGCAATGTCTTGGCCTCGCTGGACAGGGCAGTCAGGTGCATATTACCATTGACTCATGGTCCTGCAGGCATGGACAGGGACATTACCTATCTTTCACGGCCCACCGGGTGACTCTTCTGGCAGCTGGGAAGGATGCAGGACAGGGTGCAGTAGTGTTGTAGGTTGTCCCGCCACCACGCCTCCAAAATGCTACTAGTGGTGATTCTGACACACCTCTCTCCTCCACTCCCTCCTCTTCTTCTTCCTCCAGGGCCTCTTCCTGTGCTGATTTGTCCTCGGAACCAGCGGTGCTCTGTTCGCATTCAAGGGGCTATGCAAGTACGCAGGAAAAAAGATGCCATGCGGTGCTTGAGCTGTTGTGCTTGGGGGACGGGAGCCACACTGGGGCAGAGATTCTGTCAGCTCTGCAGGGGTAGGCTCAGAGGTGGTTGACAACACGCCAGCTTAAGCCAGGAATGGTGGTTTGCGACAATGGCACCAACATCCTCTCTGCCCTCTGACAGGGACAGCTGACCCATGTGCCCTGTTTGGCTCACGTCCTTAACTTAGTGGTGTAGCGGTTCTTGGGCAGGTACCCAGGCTTACAGGATGTCCTGAGGCAGGCCAGTAAAGTCTATGTGCATTTCCGCCGGTCATATAATGCCAGTGCTCGGCTGGCTGACCTCCAAAAGGAATACAACTTGCCCAAGAACCACCTAATCTGTGACATGCCCACCAGGTGGAACTCAACGTTGGCCATGCTGCAGCGGCTGCACATGCATCAGAGGGCCATCAATGAGTACCTGTGCGACTATGGCACCAGGACAGGGTCAGGGGAGCTTGTTTTGTTTTTTTGCCATGCCAGTGGGTCATGATCAGGGATCACGCTGCATGGAATAATGGACAGGGCACTTGAGGTAGAACAGAGGGAGGAAGAGGAGGACTTCCTTACCTCTCAAGGCCCCCTTTATCCAGAGAGTGTTCCTGCTGGCCCGCCGATTACACAGGAAGAGGAGGAGGATGAGAAGGAGGATTGTGTCAGCATGGAGGTGGAGCCTAGCACTCAGCATCAGCAGCAGTCTTCAAGGGATCACTTACAGTCCCAAGAAACCCATGGACTTGTACGTGGCTGGGAGGAGGTGGCTGTGGATCATGTCGTCCTTAGTGACCCAGAGGACTCTGGACCGAATGCCTCAGCAAACCTATGCTGCATGGCCTTCCTGATCCTGCAAAGCCTGCGAAAGGATCCTCGTATTCATGGTATCAAGGAGAGGGATCATTACTGGCTGGCAACCCTCCTTGATCCACGTTACAAGGGTAAGGTTGCAGACCTTATCCAGCCGTCGCAGAGGGAGCAGAGGATGAAACATCTTCGGGAGGCCTTGCAAAAAGGTTTGTGCAACACGTTTCCAGAGACTGGGAGGTTACAAATTCCTTGTCCTGGACAACATGTTGCTGAGGCTGAACTGATGCGTTCAGACAATTTTTTAGTCCGCAGCCCCAAGGTATGATCGGTTCCAGCAACCATCGCCAGCGTCTGATTCCCATGGTGCAGGAATACCTAGGGGCAAGATCAGACTTGGAATACCTTTTCCACCAAAAATCCTCTGGGTTACTGAGTCTTGAGTATGGATCACAGTATGCAATTGAGCTACTGGCCTGTCCTGCATCCAGCGTTCTTTCGGAACGCACATTCAGTGCTGCTGCAGGCTTTGTAACCGATCACAGGGTGTGCCTGTCCACCGACTCGGTCGATCGGCTGACCTTCATAAAAATGAATCAGTCTTGGATCACCAGCTACAAAGCACCTGATGCTGATGTAACCGAATAATTTTTTTTTAATGTGAGATCCCTTCAAGACTGCCTATGCTGGTGCTGAGTGACTATCCTGTTATGCTGAGTGACTATCCTCTTTCTCCTCAATGTTCATGTTGATAGCTTGTAAGAACATTTTTGGTTCTGGGCACCGCCACCAGTGGCTAAGGCCCAATTTTTCTGCCCCTGTTTAACAGGGGCGTGTAATTAAGATTCTTGCCGCAATACTTTGCAGCAGGGCTCATTCCTGCGCTCCAACTAGAGTATCTGTGAGGAGTTGCAGTTTTGTGGCACCAGCACCAGTGTCCAAGGCCCAATTTTTCTGCCCCTGTTCAACAGGGGCATGTAATTACAATTCTTGATCTAATATTTCAAAAGCAGGGCCCATTCCTGTGCCCACCAAGAGTAACTGTGAGGGCTTACAGTGTTGTGGCAACACCGCCACCACCACCACCACCAAAGGCCCAATTTTTCTGCCGCCGTTCAACAGGTGCATGTAATTACAATTCTTGATATAATATTTCACAGCAGGGCTCGTTCCAGCGCCCACCAAGAGTAACTGCGAGGACTTACAGTGTTGTGGCACCAGCACCACCACCACCAAAGGCCCAAATTTTCTGCCCCTGTTCAACAGGTGCATGTAATTACAATTCTTGATATAATATTTCACAGCAGGGCCTGTTCCAGCACCCACCAAGAGTAACTGTGAGGACTTACAGTGTTGTGGCACCAGCACCACCACCACCACCAACAAGGGCCCAATTTTTCTGCCACTGTTCAACAATGGCATGTAATTACAATTCTTGATATAATAGTTCACAGCAGGGCGTTCCAGTGCCCACCAAGAGTAACTGTGAGGGCTTACAGTGTTGTGGCAACACCAACACCTAAGGCCCAAATTTCTGCAGAGTACCTAGGGCAGGCCCCTACTTTCAAACATCTGACTTTCAAACGACTCCTACTTACAAACGGAGGGAGACAACAGGAAGTGAGAGGAAATCTACCCCTAGGAAGGGAAATTCTCTCCTGTAAGAGTTAATATGGGAAAAAAGGTGTCTCCTCTACACTGATGCTTTATCACCAATCCTTGTTTCCCTAAAAACCCCACATTTTCGAAATCCAATTGTCATTGGGACAGAAAGTGAGGTGAAATCTTCTGAACAGGTGCACAGACAGCAAAACAAATGTTACAGGGGTGATAACCCTTCCCTATGTTTTCCAAAAAGCTTAAAAATAGATTTTTTGGCTGGAGCTACACTTTAAAAATGTACCAGTTCAAAATTATAAACAGATTCTACTTAAGAACAAACCTACAGTCCCTGTCTTGTTTGCAACGCCTGTATACTGCTATTGAGAGCATATAGGGCCTGGGGGCCCCACACCTTTCCTTTTTTTAATTTGGGTGCGGGGTTCCCCTTAATATCCATACAAGACCCAAAGGGCCTGGTAATGGGTTGGGGGGGAGGGGGTACCCATGCCGTTTTTCTCAATGATTTTCATCCATATTGCCGGGACCAGACATTACATTAAAGCCGCTTTAAATGACTTTTATTCCTTTAGAAATGTCATTTTGTGCAGGGACAGTTATAAACATGGGAAACACGCTCAACTTTACAGGTATACTATAGACAACCCCAGGCATGATATTTAAAGGAATATTTCACTTTTATTTTTTCACTTTAAGCATCATTGAAATCACTGCTCCTGAAAAAACGTCAGTTTAAAAAAAAAAAAATTGCATTGATACATGTACCCTGGGGCAAGTCCCGGGTCCACAAACCCTTTTTAGGACAATAACTTGCATATTAGCCTTTAAAATTTGCACTTTTGATTTCTCACGTTCGAGTCCCATAGACTTTAACGGGGTTCGAAAGTTTGCGCAAACTATCAGTCCGTTCGCATGTTCTGGATGGGAACCGAACCGGGGGGTGTTCGGCTCATCCCTATGTGCCACTTTGTGTTGATCTATCAAATAAAATCCCAATAAAATACATTTACGTTTTTAGTTGTAACATGACAAAATGTGGAAAATTTTAAGGAGTATGAACACTTTTTAATACTGTATAATCCAACAATTACAGAATCTCTTCACGGTTCTACCAAGCACATTTCAATACATTTCACCCAATTAATAGTAGCAAAAACTCTCCATGGTAGATAAACTGAGTATGGTGGCCTTTACGGACTCAATGAGTAATAATCAGTTTTTCCAATCGTGTCACAACTAATGTCAGTTCAGGTTTATTCTCTTCCCTTAAATTGGAATCAGTAGGCTGCAATTTAGCTTGCTCTCTATGACCTTAAAATGACAGGCGCCTTTCTCTACTTAAAGTCTCCATACCCTGCATTCTCGCTAGCTCACAGCTGGAAATCTTCTTCTGAATACGAACTCAATCTTTTAGCTGGAATATTGTTCTGAATCAGGACTCAACTGAATGAATCCTTCACCATCACCTCACATTACTTTTATCTATCCACCATGGAAAACAAAACAGTAGTTTTATGGTGTGCAAAACGTTTGCCATACTTTGGTTAATCTCTTTAAAATCAATTAAATTTATTAACCACTTAAGGACCCCCTCCTGTAGATATACGTTGGCAGAATGGCTCGTACAGGCACATCAACGTACCTGTACGTCCCCTTTAACTGCCCGACGTTGGGGTCGCAGTGATCTCTGCCATTACTAGTAAAAAAAAAAATTTTTATAAAAATGCCATAAAACTATCCCGTATTTTGTAAACGCTATAACTTTTGCGCAAACCAATCAATAACCGGCGATTGCAATTTTTTTTACCAAAAATATGTGGAAGAATACGTATCGGTCTAAACTGAGGAAAAAATATGGTTTTTTTAATGTCTTTTGGGGGATATTTATTATAGCAAAAAGTAAAAAATATTGCATTTTTTTCAAAATTGTCGCTCTGTTTTTGTTTATAGCGCAAAAATTAAAAACCGCAGAGGCGATTATATTCCAGCAAAAGAAATCTCTATTTGTGGGAAAAAAAGGATGTAAATTTTGTTTGGGAGCCACGTCGCACGACCGCGCAATTGTCAGTTAAAGCGACGCAGTGCCGAATCGCAAAAAGGGGCCTGGTCTTTATGCTGCATATTGATCCGGAGCTTAAGTGGTTAATCCATTAGAAAGAAAAAAAATCTCCAAATCAGTTAGTCTCGAGTTTTTTCCACTGGTCTCTGTATTGCAGAATTGGAGCTACAAATGTTGATATCAATAACTCGAATCTAGCAAGACCCACAGTACTGTGCAAAAGTTTTAGGCTAGTGTAAAAAAATTCTGTGAAGTAAGAATGCTTTTAAAAATATGTAGCAAACAGAACAAAAATCTAAATCAAATCAATATTTGGTGTGACAGCACCTTGGCTTCAAACACTCATCAATTCTACTAGGTACACTTGCACACAGTTTTTGAAGGAACTCGGCAGGTAGGTTGTTCCAAACATCTTGGAGAACTAACTACAGACCTTCTGTTGATGTAGGCTGCCTCAAATCCTTCTGTCTCTTAAAGTAATCCCAGACAGGCTTGATGATGTTGAGATCAGGGATCAGTGGGGTCAAACCATCACTTCAAGGACTCCTTGTTCTTCCTTACACTAAAGATAGTTCTTAATGACATTGGCTGTATTATTTGGGTCATTGTCCTGCTGCAGAATACATTTGAGGAAGTCACATGCCTCCCTGATGGTATGGCAGGAGCTAGCCTTTCTTGGATGAAACTAAGAGAAATCTCTAAATCCCTGTTATTGGACATCTATGAATGAGGCTTACTCCTCTGCAAGGTAGTTTTGTTTTTTGTCTTTTGCATCCATATGTGCCTTTGGCTTTTTTTTTGGACAGATCAGTGCTTTTAGGATGTGTGTTATTACTATTATCATAATTTTAAAACACATGTGTTTTATTTCAGACAGTGAGACCCGCTCTCTTTCTTGCTACTCTTGAACCCTGATTGTGTCCTGATGAAGCCTAATGGTGAAACGCGTTGACGCACAAGGGCTCACTGTATATTGTGTATAAATATATATGATTTTTAAACGTATTTTGAATGCTCTTTTCATACTATGTACTTTTTTCAATAAAACATTGTTATTTACCTTACTTCTCCATTGTTTACTGTGCCTTAAAAGTCCGACCCAGGGTTATTTAGCAGTAATCCCCTCTTTTTTTTTGTGTTCTCCTCAATTTACGGATGTGGCGATGTGAGTGCTTTCTTTCTTATTTTCATAATTTACAGCATTTTTTCACACCTGGCTAAAACCTATGCACAGTTCCATCATGCTTGTTGAGCAACTTAGAATTAGACTAGCCCAGATTATACACATGCATAATAATCAATGCTGGTGCAAGTGTCTACTGTCATTCTGCTTATAAAATATAAACAACAGTTTAGAGGGGCTTTTAAATGAGGCGACGGGGGAGGGTCCAGCGCTAGAGATAGTCAGCGCAGAACATATTCCAGAGCGTAGAATGGGGGGCATTAGTGGTAGGTTGACTAAAGCACATAAACCCAAGGTAAGTATAGTAGCAAGTCCTATTTGCAATCTCGGAACACCCAATTAGAGGACAGTATACGACTGGTCTAAACTACGTGGCATGTTCATCAATGCCAGGAGCCTGGCGGACAAGATGGGAGAACTAGAGATACTGTTGTACGAGGAGGATTTAGATTTGTGGGAATTTCAGAGACTTGGTTCAACAGCTTTCATGATTGGCTGGCAACCATTCAAGGGTATTCCCTTTATTGCAGGGATAGAGAGGGTAAAAAAGGGGGAGGGGTATGCCTGTATATCAAGAATAGTGTACAAGTTAATGTGAGAGATGACATCACTAAGGAAGCTAGGGAGGAGGTGGAATCCTTATGGGTAGAGCTCCAAAGGGATGAAACTAAGGAGAAAATAATACTGGGAGTATGCTATAGGCCCCCTAACCTGACGGAGGAGAGGGAGACGGACCTCCTATCACAATTTGGATTAGCAGCAAGAGTTGGAAGTGTCATCATAATGGGGGATTTTATTTATCCAGATATAGACTGGACAGAAGGAACCATACATTTGTCTTAAGGCTCACCAGTTCCTAAATGTCTTACAGGACAATTTCATGGGTCAGATGGTAGATGCACCAACTAGAAACAAAGTGTTACTAGACCTACTGATTGCCACCAATACAGAACTGATCACAGATGTGGAAATAAGGGGCAAATTAGGAAACAGTGATCACATGTGAATTAGCTTCAGTATAAATCACACAATTAGGAAACATAAGGGGAATACAAAGACACTGAATTTCAAAAGAGCCAACTTCCCTAAACTATGAACCTTGCTAAAAGATATAAATTGGGATAAAATCTTAAGAACAAAGAACACGGAGGAGAGATGGGTTTGCTTTAAGAACATATTAACCACCTCCCTACTGTGCACGAAAACCCCCTTCCTGCCCAAGCCATTTTTCAGCTTTCAGCGCTGTCACACTTTGAATGACAATTGCGCAGTCGTGCGACGTGGCTCCCAAACAAAATTTGTGTCCTTTTTTTCCCACAAATAGAGCTTTCTTTTGGTGGTATTTGATCACCTCTGCGGTTTTTATTTTTTGCGCTATAAACAAAAGAAGAGCGTCCAGTTTGGAAAAAAAAAAACACTATTTTTTACTTTTTGCTATAATAAATACCCATTTTTTTTTTTAAATAAAATTTTCCTCAGTTTAGGCCGATACGTATTCTTCTACATATTTTTGGTAAAAAAAAAAAAATCGCAATAAGCGCGTATTGATTGGTTTGCGCAAAAGTTATAGCGTGTACAAAATAGGGGATAGATTTATAGCATTTTTATTTTTTTATTTTTTTATTAGTAATGGCGGCGATCTGCGATTTTTTATTGTGACTGCGATATTGCGGCGGACACATCGGACACTTTTGACACATTTTTGGGACCATTCACGTTTATACAGCGATCCCTGCTATAAAAATGCATTGATTACTGTATAAATGTGATTGGCAGGGAAGGGGTTAACCACTAGGGGGCGGGAAGGGGTTAAATATGTTCCCTCAATGTGTTCTTACTGTGGGGGGAGGGGACTGACTGGGGGAGGTGACTGATGGTTGTCCCTATGTACAAGGGACACACCATCAGCCTCCTCTCCCTCACAGGACGTGGATCTCTGTGTTTACACACAGAGACCCACTTTCCTGCTCGTTTCCCGGGCAATCGCGGGTGCCCGGCGGCAATCGCGGCCGCCGGGCACGCGCACCGGGGGTCTTGTGAACGCGGCGGGTGCGCGCCTTCTAGCTCGTTTTAAAGGGAGGACGTCATATGACGTCCTCCCAGAACGAGAGTATCCTCCGCCAGCCGTCAATTGACAGTGGGCGGTGGACAAGTGGTTAAATAAGGCCATTAGCCAGTGCATCCCATTGGGAAATAAATTTAAAAGAGCGAACAAAAGTCCTGGATGGCTTAACTCCAATGTAAAAATGCATATAAACGCAAAGGAGAAGGCCTTCAAGAAATACAAGGCTGAGGGATCATTATCAGCATTCAGACTTTACAAAGAATGCAACAAGAAATGTAAGGGTGCAATTAGGGCGGCTAAGATAGAACACGAAAAACACATAGCGAAGGAGAGCAAAAAAAATCTGAAGAAAGTTTTTAAGTATATAAACAGTAAAAGAGGGAGGACAGACCTTATTGACCCCATAAAGAATGATGAAGGGAATCTGGTTAGTAAGGATGGAGAGATGGCGAAGGTATTGAATTTATTCTTCTCCTCAGTCTTCACAAGGGAATGGGGGGGGGGGCTTCAGTAACCAAAACTGCAGTGTTTATCCTCATGACACAGGAAGCACCCTCATGGCTAACAGAGGACAGAATTAAAAACAGACTTGGAAAACTTAACATTGATAAGTCACCGGGACCAGATGGCTTGCACCCGAGGGTCCTTAGGGAACTCAGTCAAGTAATTGCCAGACCATTGTTCCTAATTTTTACTAAAAGGCTACTGACTGGAATGGTACCAGCTGATTGGAAAAAAGCCAATGTAGCACCAATATTTAAAAAAGGGCCAAAATACATCCCTGGGAATTACAGACCAGTTAGCCTAACATCAATAGTATGCAAGCTCTTGGAGGGGATGATAAGGGACTATATACAAGATTTTAGTAATGAACACGGTATCATTAGCAGTAATCAGCATGGATTCATGAAGAATCGTTCTTGCCAAACCAATCTACTAACCTATGAGGAGGTGAGCTGCCATCTAGATAAAGGACGGCCCGTAGACGTGGTGTATCTGGATTTTGCAAAAGCATTTGACACAGTTCCCCATAAACGTTTACTGTACAAAGTAAGGTCCCGTCGGCATGGACCATAAGGTTAGTACACACAGTCGGAATTTCCGAGGAGAAAATTCAGACGGAATTTATTCATCGGATATTCCGACCGTGTGTATGCCCCATCTGACTTTTTCCTTCGGAGTTAGAAAGAGAACATGTTCTCTTTTTTTCTGACGGAAAAAAATTCTATCCGAAATTCAGTTCGTCTGTATGGAACTCCGACGGAGAAAAAAACACGCATGCTCAGAATCAAGTCGACGCATGCTCGGAAGCATTGAACTTAATTTTTCTCGGCTCGTCATAGTGTTGTATGTCACTGCGTTCTTGACGGTCGGAATTTGCTGTGACTGTGTGTATGCCAGACAGCTTGAACGGAATTCCGTCGGGAAAATCCGACCGTGTGTACAAGGCATAAGGGTACACTTTACCACACTGATTAACACTGTAACTGGGACTCCTCCATTGATCACCAATGTAAGGGTTAACTGCTCCACTAATCACAAGTTTAAAGGGGTACTTCTTCAATGATCACCAATATAAGGGAGTCCTTCACCACAGACCAATAATCACCTGGTGAAAAATGGAAGGGAGCACTGCACCAACCCCTCTGCACAGAGCATACCTGTCAGGAAACGAATATAGCTAATGCTCATTCTCGTGACATAATGCAATTCCCATGCAGCTACTCCTCATGCACTTGTACCAACACACAGATGAGCTTGGGCTAGTATCTAGCATGCACTAACACCTAGGCGCATTTGTGTGTGCTATCGTGCATTGGTGTGCATGTCCACGCACATTGGTGTGCATGTCCACGCACATTGGGGCCAAGCTGCCTAGTAATATGAGATCCTTGTGTGTGCTAATTACTGGATGTTCTTCAGCTTCCCCGTGATCCATGTTCCTGCATTCCTGCTTTGCTGACTGATCTTCCGTTGCTGACCCGGCTTGTTCTTGAGCTTGCTCTGTGGATTCCGGATACTGACCTTGGCTTGCCTCTGGATATTCTCTACCTGCTTCTCTGATACTGAACTCCCCCTACTACTGGACCTGGCTCTGCCTGCTTCCCTGGTACTGATCTCAGCCTGGTGTATGACCCTGACTCATCTTGACTACATCTCTGATCAAGGCAGTCACCTGCTACCAAGCTACCAGCACCCGTGCTTCTTTGAGCTTTGTACCTCTGTCACCACATTCAGGGGAGCTCGAACTAGAGCCACAAAGGAAGCTCTCTTGTCAACTTGGTCTCCAACCAAGGTCTGTGACAATACTGTAGACACGTAATAAGAAAAAAAGGGGGATGGGGGGGAGCACTCACATTGCCACATCCAAAAATTAAGGGAATATAATAAGTACTCAAAAAGTGAAAAATAGGACTTTGCAGGCAACACACAGAACATAGGGTACAAAAATAATTTTATTATCACAGAAATGTTAAACAAGGATTAAAAGACCATACAGTGTATATAAAGTGACAGTAGAGAGTCCCTTGAACGTCGTCGCGTTTCGCCGCGAGGCTTCGTCAGGACGGACAAAATAGGGGGGGACAATTACAAACACACTTGGGACAAAATCTCACTATCTGAAATGAGATACATACAAATTAATATATGGTATATACAATTAAAAACATAAAAAATGGTATAGAAACCTCTTTGGTGCTATATGGCCACCCATCCACCCCTCCCTGCGCAACAAAAGATCCAAACGCCATTGAACCCCAGAGTAGAAGAATGCAAAAATACCTTGGAAGACACTCCAGATAGCAAAAAAGTTGTTCACCAGGAGGGGGTAGGCACCAGAGAGCACACAAGGATATCATACTGTATGATATCCTTGTGTGCTCTCTGGTGCCTACCCCCTCCTTTCTGCGCACTTTCTACCCTTGATGGTAATTGCCATGCCCAGTGCCTTAATTCACTGTGCTATTTTCTTCTTAGCACAGGCTTTGTAAGCACTACCTTTACTATGCATTCTTTATTTTTGATGGTAATCGCCATTACCAATGCCTTAATTCACTCTGCTATTTTCTTTCCAGCATATGGCCTTGTTAGCACTATTTTTACTGTGCAGTCCTGCCTCTTTCTTTTTTCTACAAGATGATGCGCTGGACACTTTGTGTGTTCTGAGTGCGGCGCTCCTATGTCTTTCCCTGCCTCTTTCCCTCTTGTAAGATGGCGTATGTGCCGCTTCCGGTTTTTGTTTGCGGCCCACTGCCGCGATGACGCCAATGCGCATGACGCAGATGTATGACGTCATTGCGCCGCACGCTAATGCCCGCTTTTTGGCACGATCTGGCACTATAAGAATGACACTAATGGGAGTCTTTCCTTGTGTTCAGCACGAGGCTGACTCCCGGGGGCTAGCACTGCGACGTTCAATAGTCAGGTAAGAAGCACCTTGTACATCACGGTGGTCCATTTTGGACACTATATTCCCTCAAACATTTAAGCCTGTATTCTTGTTTTAGACTCTGTAGAGTGGCAGAATCCCTATTACACTGGCTGATTTACCTGCACTTCGATTGTGAATGCTCATGTTTGGCTTTTGAGAACTTCATTACCACAACGTCTTATACCCCCGCTTTGGCAATTCTGCCTGGATACAGATGGTAAAAATTTTTATTCTTGATCTTTTAGACATATACTTTGGGCTTTAATACATACCTGATTACAGTCTTTTGGTCCCTGTAGATCTGTCAAGCTAGTTGTAGCTGCAAGTATCTAGTCTGCCCAACTATTTTTCCGCTGATTTTTTCCCTGCGATTTCTTACTGTGTGACCAACAGATAATAACTGTGTATAACTGTAACCTACATTATTTTCTACATATAATAGTGTAAAGCCTTTACTGAAACATACATATATATTTCTATATGCTCTTATTTATCTCTAACAGATCATATATACACACCCAATCCCAGACTATATATACTAATTGATAGTCTGGTGAACAAATTTTTTGCTATCTGGAGTGTCTTCCAAGGTATTTTTGCATTCTTCTACTCTGGGGTTCAATGGCGTTTGGATCTTTTGTTGCGCAGGGAGGGGTGGATGGGTGGCCATATAGCACCAAAGAGGTTTCTATACCATTTTTTATGTTTTTAATTGTATATACCATATATTAATTTGTATGTATCTCATTTCAGATAGTGAGATTTTGTCCCAAGTGTGTTTGTAATCGTCCCCCCCCTATTTTGTCCGTCCTGACGAAGCCTCACGGCGAAACGCGTCGACGCTCAAGGGACTCTCCACTGTCACTTTATATACACTGTATGGTCTTTTAATCCTTGTTTAACATTTCTGTGATAGTAAAATTATTTTTGTACCCTATGTTCTGTGTGTTGCCTGCAAAGTCCTATTTTTCACTCTTTGAGTACTTATTAAAGATACTGTAGACACCTCTTACAGCTTTGCGCTGTAAGTTGTGCTGTATATTTTACATATCTGACCACTGCACTAAACATTGAGTGCAGCGATCAGGAGTATGAAATGTATAGCACAATGTAGAAGAGTATAAAATATGCTAAGTTGTTTCATTACATAGTCCCAAATGCTGCACTCTGTAAGCTTTACATTACATACTCCTGACTAAAATGCGCATTGTGTCAACAGTTGCTGGTTATGAGTAGTCCCCAACTATTTTAATGAAGATCTGCTTTAAGGTCTATATTCTGTGTGCAGAAAAGCATATGTAATCAAAGGTTCTGTAACCTGGGGGACAGGTAGCAGGTACAAAAGCTCCCTGGGATGAGCAGGCACAGATACCAAGTCCATTGGATAAGTGAAAAACAGTGCAGTGTTTATTGGTGATATATACAAAGTCTATTTACAGGTGCTGTACAGTGCGCAGAAAAACAAACAGAACAAAAATAGTTAAACAAAAACCTAGCCGTGTCTCGGCTCTAACTATACAATATATACAGGCCCTCACTACCAGGCTGAGCAAGCCTACAGCTTGTCAGCTTCCACATAAACTGCTTAACAGTTTTCACCAACCTTCTTGCTCTCACAGACCAGCGTTGTCTGTGTTTCCCAGGCAGAGCAAAGGCTGTCTGTTCAAGTGAGCTTAATTTGACCTGGGAGCGGGGACCAAGACCCGGACTGGATACTGGATCAGAGATCCCTGAACGTGTATAAGAGGAGCCTGGGAGATGTATAAACCCCAAACAGGACTTTTCCTGGCTCTCTCTGGGACGCTCTGCTACACATCCTCCCCCCTTGTTTCAACCCCAGGGTTGGAACACCTGTGGCCCAACAGAAGTGAACCTGGGACAGGGCATCTACATTCCCCATCTCAACACCTGGCCTGTGTTTTACAGTAAAGGAGTAATCCTGTAGAGCCAAAAACCACCGGTTCACTTGTCTATTAGTCTCCTTCTTTTGGGCCATCCATTTCAGGGGAGCATGGTCAGTTATTAACTCGAACTGGCGCCCTAACAAAGAGTATCTTAACGCATCCATGGCCCACTTTATGGCTAAGCATTCTTTTTCAATGACTGCATACTTTTTCTCATGGTCATTGAGCGTTCTGCTTAGGTACACCACAGGGTGTTCTTCCCCATTGTGTACCTGTGATAGTACTGCCCCGATACCTATGTGACAGACCTAGCCGGGACAGAGGCTTTCGGAAAGGACTGAATGCTAACCTCTTGCCTTCGGATTATGGGCCAGGGCCTCAAAACGGGAATGTGGATGGGTTATCCCGGCAGACGGACCTGGAACCTTAAGACTACTTTTCCAACATCCTCGAGTTGACCCGTTCGGGGTCCCCCTGTGGCTGTTGGACTGTTTCCCAGGGGAGAGTATTGTCATGAACCTTGGAATACTGAAGTATTTCTCCTTTGAGTCTATTACACAGTGGTGGGTCTTCTGCCCTGTCTTAAGGCTAACCCCCCCCCCCCCAGATGGCTCCATTGTCTGGAAGAAAAGCATTGTTCTATGTTTGACTGTTTGTTTATGTACTTTAATTACCCCCTGGGGCTTCTCTGTGTCATTACACATATCAGTCCTCCTATTCAAGCTATCGGACCAATAGGAAAGTGGTTGTTGGGGGCAGGGTGTTCAAACTGCTATGTATAAAAGAGTGTTGTGTGCATCCAATAAAGGTGAGATTCCTGTTTGAACTTACATACAGCCTGCCTGGTGTTTGTTCTGAGCTATCACAACTGGATTCGAATGGCACATAGCTGTAGTTCAAATACCGAACCATCAGACGTTGCGATATGCAATCTGATCCAATAGAGGAGTGTCAGGAGAGTGGAACCGAGCGAGGAGGAGCTCGTTACCTACATCAGAGGCATCCGTCTGAACCAAAAAGTATTCGGAGAAATCGGGGGAGTATAGCACTGGCTGTGCACAAAGAGCCTTCTTCAGGACTTGGAAAGATTCCTCTGCTACTGGGGACCATTTCACCATTACAGAGTCTTTCCCTTTCGTAAGGTCTGTCAGTGGGGCAGCTATAGTTGCAAAATTCGGTATAAACCTTCTATAATACCCCGTAATCCCAAGAAAGGCCCTGACCTGCTTCTTGTTTGCAGGATGTGGCCACTCCTGAATTGTTTCTATTTTATTTACTTGGGGTTCAATGACTCCACGGCCAATAGTGTAGCCCAAATACCTGGCAATGACCAATTTTTTGGGATTTGCCGTAAAACCTTCCTTGAAGAGGGAATCAAGGACAGCTTGGACACGGGGCAAGTGAGACTCCCAGTCAGTACTATGCACCACTATGTCATCCAGATAGGCTGCAGCATACTGTCGGTGAGGTCTTAGGGTCCTGTTCATGGCCCTCTGAAATGTTGCAGGTGTATTTTGCAACCCAAAAGGCATTTTCTTATACTGAAACGACCCCTCCGGGGTCACAAACACAGTCTTTTCTTTGGCACTACCAGTCAGGGGTATTTTCCAATATCCTTTGGTCAAGTCCAAAGTGGTCAGATAACGGGCCTTGCCAAGTCGGTCTATAGGTTTGTTTACCCTGGGCATTGGGTACGTGTCAAAGTTTGTTACTGTATTAAGCTTTCTGAAGTCGTTACAAAACCTCCAAGTGCCATCTGGTTTTGGGACTAATACAATGGGGCTAGACCAGTCACTATTGGATTCCTCAATAGCATCTAGCTCCAACATCCTTTTAACTTCATCACTGATGTCCTTTCTTCTAGCTTCGGGAATTCGGTATGGTTTGAGCTTGACACGGACTCCAGGTTCAATAACAATATCATTCTGAACTGCTGAAGTCGTGCCAGGCAACTCTGAAACTTTCTCTCTATTCCTTATCAGGAACGCTTTAGCTTCCTGTTTTTGAGAATATGACAGGGTGTCTGGAATTGTGACCTCAGGGATCAGAAGGGACTCCGGCTGTAGCCATTTCCGCACCAGGTGGAAAGTCCCAAACTTCCATTTACTTTTTCACCAGGTGGATTAGATCAAACATCTGCGATCTTGGGGGTCTCTCATTTATGAAAAAACAGCTGTGGACCCGCTGTGCTCGAACGGCCAAGGTGACACCAAGTCGCGCCAGGATTTCCCGCTTGACCTTCTCATAGTCTCCCGCTTCTGCCGACTCCAGATCATAGTAGGCCTTCTGCGATTCTCCAGAAAGTAAGGGGGCGATCCGTCCTGCCCACTGGGTTTGAGGCCAACCTTCCCTCTCAGCAGTCCATTCAAATGTTAGTAGGAAGGCCTCTGGATCATCATCTGCAGTCATCTTAGAAAGAAAGCGACCCACATGGATGGCTGAGGGCTTGTCTCCAATATCATAAATTTTCGCAGGTGACCACTGTGCTAGCGTCTCGGCAACCTCAGTCAGGGTTTTCCTATCCGCTCTTGCAGCAGTGGCAAGCTGTTCAAACAGCCTCTGCGAATGCTCCTGTGCAGCACCAATCTGTTGGCACAGTGCCTTGGTTTGCTCATGTGCGATAGCGTTGCTTGCTGTTGTGCAGTGTTTGCTTGCTGCTGTGCAGCGCTGGATAACACCAATTGCTTGAGGATTTCCTCCATGTTTAGTCACTCTAGGTACTGGCCTTTTAAGTAGTAACTTACTACAGCTGGTCGCAGCCTCTGCCATATGTAACCTGGGGGACAGGTAGAAGGTACAAAAGCTCCCTGGGATGAGCAGGCACAGATACCAAGTCCATTGGGTAAGTGAAAAACTGTGCAGTGTTTATTGGTGATATATACAAAGTCTATTTATAGGTGCTGTACAGTGTGCAGAAAAACAAACAGAACAAAAATGTCGCATACACACGACCGCTTTTCTCGACGAGAAAAACTGCATTTTTTTTTTTCGCCGAGAAAAACGATCGTCTGTGGGCTTTATGTCGTTTTTCTCGTCTAGAAAAACGGCATAAAAAACGACGTGAAAATTTAGAACATGTTCTAAATTTTCTCATCGTTTTTTCCAGCATTTTTTTCTGCGGCAGTTTTCCCATAGGGAAACACTGCCGCGGAGCCCACAGACGGTCGTTTTTCTCGTCAAGAGAAAAAATGACGGGAAAAACTACCGTGTGTAGGGAACCAAGCGGTTCCCTCGTTTTTCCTGTCATTATTCACGGCGGTTTTTTAACCGCCGTGAATAATGATCGTGTGTACGCGGCAAAATAGTTAAACAAAAACCTAGCCGTGTCTCGGCTCTAACTATATGATATATACAGGTCCTCACTACCAGGCTGAGCAAGCCTACAGCTTGTCAGCTTCCACATAAACTGCTTAACAGTTTTCACCAACCTTCTTGCTCTCACAGACCAGCGTTGTCTGTGTTTCCCAGGCAGAGCAAAGGCTGTCTGTTCAGGTGAGCTTAAATTAACCTGGGAGAGAGGACCAAGACCCGGACTGGATCAGAGATCCCTGAACGTGTAAGAGAGGAGCCTGGGAGATGTATAAACCCCAAAAAGGACTTTCCCAGCTCTCTCTGGGACGCTCTGCTACAGTTCATATATTAAACATTTTAAAATGTATTTGTGCTTATGTGTTTTTTAGGCACAACGGGTGGAAGGAAAGAAAATCGCTCAATTCCCACATCAACACAGTGCAGCACTATTGTGTTCTGTTGGCAGGGGGGATGCGGAGAGCCTTCCTGGCTGGCAGAACATGATTACTGCTAGCGGCTTTAGCCGCCGACAGTAATCATATGTAAAAAGATCTGACAGGCTGTTTGGACCCAAGTGAGTACAATCAGCCTGCCCATACATGGATTGAATCTCAACCAGTCCCTGCTGACCTGACCGAATTTTGATCCACGTATGACCAGCTTTACTCATGGCACAGTAATTAAGGTATATTTTGCGGGTAAAAGGACTATTGTATATGTGTCCAGTGTATGCAGCCAGAAAGATAAGGTTCTATTTAACTATGCCACTTTAACCTACTATCATTTGGAGATCTTATTGATGCGTTCCTGTGTCTGCAAACCTGCTGAAATACCACTCTCACTGTTGGATTTTTTTTGTTTATTTTATATTATAAATAATGCAATAGTATGGTAAAGAGCTGAATATTTCATCCTACATAGGCCCTTTGACCCCCATATTGAGAAACCCTGAATTCCCTCCTGCTCTCTCAGCACGAAAATTGCTCCAATGGTCCTCATCTGCCACCTCCCAGATATATATAGCTCTATCCAGTGTCTCCTTATAGCCGTATTCCACATTGATGAAAAATTATGAAGAAGCCCCGGGCCAGTGGATGACCTACTTTTAGCTCAGGGACTACTACCGGACACTACGTAAGAGAGGCCAGGTGCATAGGCCTCTGTCTTGTTTTGAAAATATGTGCACTAGGTCATCCATGCCCGTCCGCCCTAACAAAAGCTTACTATTTGATACACAAGATGAATATAGCGAGTTGAATCCAGGAGGGGAACTACAAACTTTTGATTAGGTGGTATAGTCTCCCTGTCAGACTGCATGCCATCTTTCAAAATATCTCAGACATTTACTGGAGCTGCCACTGCAGCAGGTGGAGGCTACTCCACATCAGTGGCGGTTGGTGCTAAATAATTTTGGGGGGGCGCAAAGAAACTAAAAAAATTGAAATAAACCCATCAAATGCTGCCACTGTGCCATAAAATGGAGCCACTGTGCCATCAAACGCTGCCACTGTGCCATCAATTACAGCCACTGTGCCATCAAACACTGCCACTGTGCCATCAATTGCAGCCACTGTGCCATCAAATGCTGCGACTATGCCCATCAAACGCTGCCACTGTGCCATCAAATGCTGCCACTGTGCCATCAATTGCAGCCACTGTGCCATCAAATGCAGCCACTGTGCCATCAAATGCAGCCACTGTGCCATCAAACGCTGCCACTGTGCCATCAAATTCTGCCACTGTGCCATCAAAAGCTGACACTGTGCCATCAAATGCTGCGACTGTGCCCATCAAACGTTGCCACTGTGCCATCAATTACAGCCACTGTGTCATCAATTGCAGCCACTGTGCATCACATGCTGCGACTGTGCCATCAAATGCTGCAACTGTGCCCATCAAACGCTACCAGTGTGTCCATCAAATGCTGCCACTGTGCCAAATGCTGCCAGTGTGAGTGTGCTCCCCTCCCGCTCACTGTCTGCCTTGCACTCACCCTGTCTTGTGGGGCAGCGGGATGACGGCGACGAGCTGGGTCCTTCATGTCTCCTGCACTTCTCCCGTCCTCATGTCCCGTCAGGCGTCCAATAGCGGCGCCTGTTGTTTCGGCCAATCAGGTGAAGGTAACCAGACTTGAGCAACCTGATTGGGTGAGAGGTGGGTCAGTGTTAGGGAAGCGATATACACCCTAACACCCCACTGAGTAATCAGCGAACGCACAGCAGTGCGCCCGCTGTTTACCCTTTTGGAAGCCTATTAGAGCCCACAGGCTCTAATCAGGAAGCCTATAAGAGCCTATGGCTCTAATCAGGCAATTCCAAAACACACGCGCTGCTGTAATTCATATGCTCGGCGCCCGACAGGGGGCCGGGCACATAAATAGAGGGCGGCAGCGGCGACCATAGATAGATTCATGCAATGCATGAATCTATCTATGGTGAGAGAGAGAGTGACAGGAGAGGGGGGGGGGCGGCGCTCCTGCGCCCTTTATGGACGCACCGCCACTGCTCCACATATGGTGGGACTGCCCATGTTTTATTACCTTTTGGTCCACCATCTTTAGTGCTTAAGACTATGTGGCAAGTGTGTCCATACACCACTCACCTCAAATTGCCCTATTATCTATGTTGCCAGGCAGTGTACATACAGCTAAAAAAAAGCTTTTTCTTATGGCCTCCAAGTCTACTATACCCAAACACTGGAAATCGCATGTTCCTTCCCCAGGGAATGGGTGAAAGAAATGCAACACTTGATGAGAATGGAGGAATTGACTGCTGCCTTATATGATAGATATACTAGATTGCAGGAAATGTGGAGATCTTGTATTCACTTCCGCTCCACACAAAAATTTCAGGAAATACTGTTTAACAAGGATGCTTAATGTGTCCCTTATTTTTGCTTTAGTGACATCCCCACCACTATCGTAATAGCATTTCCTCTTTCCACTCCCCTTTCCCTAATATTCCTCTCCTCCCTATATCCCTCTTCTTGCTCTCTTCCTCCTTTGCTCTTTCTTCCTCACTCCTTTAACTTCTACTTTCTGTTGATAAACGCTGCCTCTACTCAAACAACACGTGTTGTTTTTAACCCACATACCCCTCACGAGGATCTGTATAACAGTATATTGCACAACTATTCTTGTTAGATTTTGTATTGGCTACTTTGAACTAACTGCCTTCTGCTGTACCGCATTATTACTGTGATCTGTTCTTGTTACAGTGGGGCAAAAAAGTATTTAGTCAGCCTGGCCACCAATTGTGCAAGTTCTCCCACTTAAAAAGATGAGAGAGGCCTGTAATTGTCATCATAGGTATACCTCAACTATGAGAGACAAAATGTGGAAACAAATCCAGACAATCACATTGTCTGATTTGGAAAGAATTTATTTGAAAATTATGGTGGAAAATAAGTATTTGGTCAATATCAAAAGTTCATCCCAATACTTTGTTATACCTGTATATCCTTTGTTGGCAATGACAGAGGTCAAACGTTTTCTGTAAGTCTTCACAAGTAGTGATGAGCCGAACACCCCCGGGTTCGGTTCGCACCAGAACCCGCGAACGGACCGAAAGTTCGAACGAACATTAGAACCCTATTAAATACAATGGATGCGAACGTTCGAATTCTAAAGTGCTAATTATAACAACTATTATGCATGTTATTGTCATAAATAGGGTTTGGGAACCCGGGTTCTGCACCAGGGGACATGTATCAATGCAAAAAGAAGTTTTAAAAACGGTCGTTTTTCGGGAGCAGTCATTTTAATGATGCATAAAGTGAAAAAAAAAAAGTCAAATATTCCTTTAAATATCGTACCTGGGGGGTGTCTAAAGTATGCCTGTGAAGTGCCACGTGTTTCCCGTGTTTAGAACTGTCCCTGCACAAAATGACACTTCTAAAGGAAAAAAAAGCCATTTAAAACTGCTTGCGGCTTTAATGTAATGTCTGGTCCCGGTAATATGGATGAAATTCTTTAAGAAAAATGGCATAGCTACCCCATGACCCCCCCCCCCTACCCCAGCCCATTACCAGCCCCTTTGGGTCTTGTATGGATATTAAGGGGAACCCCGCACATAAAATAAAAAAGGCCCTATATACTCTGAACAGCCGTATACAGGCGGTGCATACAAGACAGGGACTGTAGGTTTGTTCTTATGTAGAATGTGTTTGTAATTTTGAACAGGTACATTGTTGAAGTGTAGCTCCAGCCCAAAAATCTATTTTTAAACTTTTTGGGAAACATAGGTAAGGGTTATCACCCCTGTAACATTTGTTTTGCTGTCTGTGCCCCTGTTCAGAACATTTCACCTCACTTTCCGTCCCAATGACAACTGTTTTTGAAATGTGGTGTTTTTCTTGAAACAAGGATTGCTGATAAAGCATCAGTACAGATGAGACCCCTTTCTCCCATATTTATTCTTACAGGAGAGAATTTTCCTTTCTAGGGGTAGATTTCCTCTCACTTCCTGTTGTCTTCTTTCGTTTGCAAGTAGGAGTCGTTTGTAAGTTGGATGTTTGAAAGTAGGGACCTGCCGTATATACTCTGCAGAAATAGGCCCCTTAGTTGTTGGTGTTGGCACAACACTGTAAGCACTCAGTTACTCTTGGTTGGTGCTGGAACGCCCTGCTGTCAACTATTATATCAGGAATTTTAATTACATATAATTGTTGAACAGTGGTAGTAAAAATTGGGGCTTTGATGGTGGTGCTGGTGCCACAACACTGTAAGCCCTGACAGTTACTCTTGGTGGGTGCAGCAATGGGCCCTGCTGTGAATTATTAGATCAAGAATTGTAATTACATGCCCCTTTTGAACAGGGGCTGAAAAATTGGGCCTTTCGTGGTGGTGGTGGTGGTGGCGTTGCCACAAGACTGTAAGCCCTCAGAGTTACTCTTGGTGGGTGCAGCAATGGACCCTGCTGTGAATTATTAGATCAAGAATTGTAATTGCATGCCCCTGTTGAACAGGGGCTGAAAAATTGGGCCTTAGGCACTGGTGGCACAACACTACAACCCCTCACAGATACTGTACTTGGAGCACAGCAATGAGCCCTGTTGCAAAGTATTGCTTCAAAAATTGTAATGACACGCCCCTGTTAAACAGGGGCTGAAAAATTGGGCCTTAGGCACTGGTGCCACAACACTCCAACCCCTCACAGATACTGTACTTGGAGCACAGCAATGAGCCCTATGGCAAATTATTTCTAAAAAAATTGTAATTACACGCCCCTGTAAAACAGGGGCTGAAAAATTGGGCCTTAGCCACTGGTGGCGGCACCCATAAACAAAAATGATCTTCCAAGCTATCATCATCAATCGTATCATTGAGGACTCGGAGGAGGAGGATAGCCAGTCAACATAACAGCACAGGCACTCAGCATCAGCATCAGTCTTGAAGGGATGTGACATGTTAAAATCAATTAGTCTGTTATATCAGCATCAGGTGTGTGGTAGCTGGTGGTGATCCAAGACTGGTTCATCTTGATGAAAGTCAGTCGATCAACCGAGTCGGTGGACAGGCGCACCCTGTGATCCGTGACAAATCCTCCAGCAGCACTGAATGTGCGTTCCGAAAGAACGCTGGATGCAGGACAGGCCAGTAGCTCAATTGCATACTGTGCAAGCTCTGGCCAGTGATCCATCCTCAAGACCCAGTAAGCCAGAGGATTTTCGGTGGGGAAGGTGTCCAAGTCTGACCTTGCCCCTAGATATTCCTGCACCATGTTTATCAGACGCTGGCGATGGTTGCTGGAACCGATCATACTTTGGGGCTGCGGACTAAAGAATTGTCTGAACGCATCGGTCAGACGGCCACCTTCCCCACCGCTCCTTCTTTGACTGGCCGAAGCCTCAGCAACTCGTTGTCCAGGACCAGGAGTTTGTAACCTCCCAGTCTCTGGGAACGCGTTGCACAGACCTTTCTGCAAGGCCTCCCGGAGTTGTCTCATCCTCTGCTCCCTCTGCGACGGTAACATAAGGTCCGCAACCTTACCCTTGTACCGTGGATCAAGGAGAGTGGCCAGCCAGTAATGGTCCCTCTCCTTGATCCGAAGAATACGAGGATCCTTCCGCAGACTTTGCAGGATCAGGGAGGCCATGCAGCGTAGGTTTGCTGAGGCATTCGCTCCGGAGTCCTCTGGGTCACTAAGGACGACATGATCCGCAGCCACCTCCTCCCAGCCACGTACAAGTCCACTGGTTTCTTGGGACTGTAAATCATCCCTAAAAGACTGCTGCTGATGATGCTGAGTGCCAGCCTCCACCTCCATGCTGACACAATCCTCCTCCTCCTCCTCCTCCTCCTCCTCCTCTTCCTGTGCGATGGGTGGGACAGAAGGAACACTGTCTGGGTAAAGGGGGCCTTGAGAGGCAAGGAAGTCCTCCTCTTCCTGCCTCTGTTCTGCCTCAAGTGCCCTGTCCATTATTCCACGCAGCGTGTGCTCCAACAGGTGGACAAGAGGTACAGTGTCACTGATGCATGCACTGTCACTGCTCACCATCCTCGTGGCCTCCTCAAATGGTGCCAGGACAGTGCATGCATCCCTGATCATGCCCCACTGGCGTGGAGAGAAAAAACCAAGCTCCCCTGACCCTGTCCTGGTGCCGTAGTCGCACAGGTACTCATTGATGGCCCTCTGCTGCGTGTGCAGCCGCTGCAGCATGGCCAACGTTGAGTTCCACCTGGTGGGCATGTCACATATAAGGCGGTTCTTGGGCAGGTTCAACTCCTTTTGCAGCTCAGCCAGGCGAGCACTGGCATTATAAGATCTGCGGAAATGCACACAGACTTTCCTGGCCTGCCTCAGGACATCCTGTAAGCCCGGGTACCTGCCCAAGAACCGCTGCACCACCAGGTTAAGGACGTGAGCCACACAGGGCACATGGGTCAGTTGTCCCTGTCGGAGGGCGGAGAGGAGGTTGGTGCCATTGTCGCAAACCACCATTCCTGGCTTAAGCTGGCGTGGCGTCAACCACCTCTCGGCCTGGCCCTGCAGAGCAGACAGGACCTCTGCCCCAGTGTGGCTTCTGTCCCCCAAACACACCAGCGCAAGCACGGCATGGCATCTTTTTGCCTGCGTACTTGCGTAGCCCCGTGAACGGCTACGGAGCACCGCTGGTTCATAGGACAAACCACAGGAAGAGGCCATGGAGGAAGAAGAAGAGGAGGGGGTGGAGGAGAGAGGTGTGTCACAACCAGTAGTAGCATTTTGGAGGCGTGGCGGTGGGACAACCTCCAACACTACTGCACCTTGTCCTGCATCCTTCCCAGCTGCCAAAAGAGTGACCCAATGGGCCGTGAAAGAAAGGTAACGTCCCTGTCCATGCCTGCTGGACCATGAGTCAGCGGTAATATGCACCTTACCGCTGACCGCCCTGTCCAGCGAGGCCAAGACATTGCCTTCCACATGCCGGTAGAGAGCCGGAATAGCCTTCCGTGAGAAAAAGTGGCGTTTGGGAACCTGCCACTGAGGAACCGCACATTGCACAAACTCACGGAAGGGGGCCGAGTCTACCAACTGAAAAGGCAGCAGTTGAAGCGCTAGCAATTTAGCCAAGCTAGCATTCAACCGCTGGGCATGTGGATGGCTGGGAGTGAACTTCTTTCGACGGTCCAGCAGCTGGGGCAGGGAAATTTGCCTGCTAGAATCGGACGTCGGTGTACTGCTAGCAGAGTGGCCGCAAGTACTTGGCTGTGACACACCTAATTCTACACCTTCATTCCTCTCAGTGCATGTTTCAGAGAGGACTGAAGTTATAGTGGGGTTGGAGATCCCAGCTGATGCGGTGCAAGGAGAGGTCCGCTTTGTTCTTTGGTGTGGGTCTTTGAGGTAGGCTTGCCAACGAGCTGCATGGCAGGTCAACATATGTCTGGTCAGGCATGTGGTACCCAAGCGGCTGATGTTTTGGCCACGCGATATACGCTTGAGACATATGTTGCAAACAGCAGCTGTGCGATCTGATGCACTAGCCTCAAAAAAGGCCCACACCAAAGAACTTTTTGAATGACGGGCAGAGGCAGCGCCCTGCACAGGCGGAGCTCTGCGGTGTGATTCCGTCGGTGTACTGCCCTTACGCTGGCCACCAAAGGGCATCCTGCCTCGTTGGAGATGTGCCTCCTCCTCATCCTCCTCCTCCTCCTCTCTCCTATTAGGCACCCACGTGGAGTCAGTGACCTCATCATCACCTCCCTCCTCATTAGTGATGAGCCGAACACCCCCGGGTTCGGTTCGCACCAGAACCCGCGAACGGACCGAAAGTTCGAACGAACATTAGAACCCTATTAAATACAATGGATGCGAACGTTCGAATTCTAAAGTGCTAATTATAACAACTATTATGCATGTTATTGTCCTAAAAAGGGTTTGGGAACCCGGGTTCTGCACCAGGGGACATGTATCAATGCAAAAAGAAGTTTTAAAAACGGTCGTTTTTCGGGAGCAGTCATTTTAATGATGCATAAAGTGAAAAAAAAAAGTCAAATATTCCTTTAAATATCGTACCTGGGGGGTGTCTAAAGTATGCCTGTGAAGTGCCACGTGTTTCCCGTGTTTAGAACTGTCCCTGCACAAAATGACACTTCTAAAGGAAAAAAAAGCCATTTAAAACTGCTTGCGGCTTTAATGTAATGTCTGGTCCCGGTAATATGGATGAAATTCTTTAAGAAAAATGGCATAGCTACCCCATGACCCCCCCCTACCCCAGCCCATTACCAGCCCCTTTGGGTCTTGTATGGATATTAAGGGGAACCCCGCACATAAAATAAAAAAGGCCCTATATACTCTGAACAGCCCTATACAGGCGGTGCATACAAGACAGGGACTGTAGGTTTGTTCTTATGTAGAGTCTGTTTGTAATTTTGAACAGGTACATTGTTGAAGTGTAGCTCCAGACCAAAAATCTATTTTTAAACTTTTTGGAAAACATAGGTAAGGGTTATCACCCCTGTAACATTTGTTTTGCTGTCTGTGCCCCTGTTCAGAACATTTCACCTCACTTTCCGTCCCAATGACAACTGTTTTTGAAATGTGGTGTTTTTCTTGAAACAAGGATTGCTGATAAAGCATCAGTACAGAGGAGACACCTTTCTCCCATATTTATTCTTACAGGAGAGAATTTTCCTTCCTAGTGGTAGATTTCCTCTCACTTCCTGTTGTCTTCTTGCGTTTGCAAGTAGGAGTCGTTTGTAAGTTGGATGTTTGAAAGTAGGGACCTGCCGTATATACTCTGCAGAAATAGGCCCCTTAGTTGTTGGTGTTGGCACAACACTGTAAGCACTCACAGTTACTCTTGGTTGGTGCTGGAACGCCCTGCTGTCAACTATTATATCAGGAATTTTAATTACATATAATTGTTGAACAGTGGTAGTAAAAATTGGGCCTTTGATGGTGGTGCTGGTGCCACAACACTGTAAGCCCTGACAGTTACTCTTGGTGGGTGCAGCAATGGGCCCTGCTGTGAATTATTAGATCAAGAATTGTAATTACATGCCCCTGTTGAACAGGGGCTGAAAAATTGGGCCTTAGGCACTGGTGGCACAACACTGCAACCCCTCACAGATACTGTACTTGGAGCACAGCAATGAGCCCTGTTGCAAAGTATTGCTTCAAAAATTGTAATGACACGCCCCTGTTAAACAGGGGCTGAAAAATTGGGCCTTAGGCACTGGTGGCACAACACTGCAACTCCTCACAGATACTGTACTTGGAGCACAGCAATGAGCCCTGTTGCAAAGTATTGCTTCAAAAATTGTAATTACACGCCCCTGTTAAACAGGGGCTGAAAAATTGGGCGTTAGGCACTGGTGGCGGCACCCATAAACAAAAATGATCTTACAAGCTATCATCATCAATCGTATCATTGAGGACTCGGAGGAGGAGGATAGCCAGTCAACATAACAGCACAGGCACTCAGCATCAGCATCAGTCTTGAAGGGATGTGACATGTTAAAATCAATTAGTCTGTTATATCAGCATCAGGTGTGTGGTAGCTGGTGGTGATCCAAGACTGGTTCATCTTGATGAAAGTCAGTCGATCAACCGAGTCGGTGGACAGGCGCACCCTGTGATCCGTGACAAATCCTCCAGCAGCACTGAATGTGCGTTCCGAAAGAACGCTGGATGCAGGACAGGCCAGTAGCTCAATTGCATACTGTGCAAGCTCTGGCCAGTGATCCATCCTCAAGACCCAGTAAGCCAGAGGATTTTCGGTGGGGAAGGTGTCCAAGTCTGACCTTGCCCCTAGATATTCCTGCACCATGTTTATCAGACGCTGGCGATGGTTGCTGGAACCGATCATACTTTGGGGCTGCGGACTAAAGAATTGTCTGAACGCATCGGTCAGACGGCCACCTTCCCCACCGCTCCTTCTTTGACTGGCCGAAGCCTCAGCAACTCGTTGTCCAGGACCAGGAGTTTGCAACCTCCCAGTCTCTGGGAACGCGTTGCACAGACCTTTCTACAAGGCCTCCCGGAGTTGTCTCATCCTCTGCTCCCTCTGCGACGGTAACATAAGGTCCGCAACCTTACCCTTGTACCGTGGATCAAGGAGAGTGGCCAGCCAGTAATGGTCCCTCTCCTTGATCCGAAGAATACGAGGATCCTTCCGCAGACTTTGCAGGATCAGGGAGGCCATGCAGCGTAGGTTTGCTGAGGCATTCGCTCCGGAGTCCTCTGGGTCACTAAGGACGACATGATCCGCAGCCACCTCCTCCCAGCCACGTACAAGTCCACTGGTTTCTTGGGACTGTAAATCATCCCTAAAAGACTGCTGCTGATGATGCTGAGTGCCAGCCTCCACCTCCATGCTGACACAATCCTCCTCCTCCTCCTCCTCCTCCTCCTCCTCCTCCTCTTCCTGTGCGATGGGTGGGACAGAAGGAACACTGTCTGGGTAAAGGGGGCCTTGAGAGGCAAGGAAGTCCTCCTCTTCCTGCCTCTGTTCTGCCTCAAGTGCCCTGTCCATTATTCCACGCAGCGTGTGCTCCAACAGGTGGACAAGAGGTACAGTGTCACTGATGCATGCACTGTCACTGCTCACCATCCTCGTGGCCTCCTCAAATGGTGCCAGGACAGTGCATGCATCCCTGATCATGCCCCACTGGCGTGGAGAAAAAAAACCAAGCTCCCCTGACCCTGTCCTGGTGCCGTAGTCGCACAGGTACTCATTGATGGCCCTCTGCTGCGTGTGCAGCCGCTGCAGCATGGCCAACGTTGAGTTCCACCTGGTGGGCATGTCACATATAAGGCGGTTCTTGGGCAGGTTCAACTCCTTTTGCAGCTCAGCCAGGCGAGCACTGGCATTATAAGATCTGCGGAAATGCACACAGACTTTCCTGGCCTGCCTCAGGACATCCTGTAAGCCCGGGTACCTGCCCAAGAAGCGCTGCACCACCAGGTTAAGGACGTGAGCCACACAGGGCACATGGGTCAGTTGTCCCTGTCGGAGGGCGGAGAGGAGGTTGGTGCCATTGTCGCAAACCACCATTCCTGGCTTAAGCTGGCGTGGCGTCAACCACCTCTCGGCCTGGCCCTGCAGAGCAGACAGGACCTCTGCCCCAGTGTGGCTTCTCTCCCCCAAACACACCAGCGCAAGCACGGCATGGCATCTTTTTGCCTGCGTACTTGCGTAGCCCCGTGAACGGCTACGGAGCACCGCTGGTTCATAGGACAAACCACAGGAAGAGGCCATGGAGGAAGAAGAAGAGGAGGGGGTGGAGGAGAGAGGTGTGTCACAACCAGTAGTAGCATTTTGGAGGCGTGGCGGTGGGACAACCTCCAACACTACTGCACCTTGTCCTGAATCCTTCCCAGCTGCCAAAAGAGTGACCCAATGGGCCGTGAAAGAAAGGTAACGTCCCTGTCCATGCCTGCTGGACCATGAGTCAGCGGTAATATGCACCTTACCGCTGACCGCCCTGTCCAGCGAGGCCAAGACATTGCCTTCCACATGCCGGTAGAGAGCCGGAATAGCCTTCCGTGAGAAAAAGTGGCGTTTGGGAACCTGCCACTGAGGAACTGCACATTGCACAAACTCACGGAAGGGGGCCGAGTCTACCAACTGAAAAGGCAGCAGTTGAAGCGCTAGCAATTTAGCCAAGCTAGCATTCAACCGCTGGGCATGTGGATGGCTGGGAGTGAACTTCTTTCGACGGTCCAGCAGCTGGGGCAGGGAAATTTGCCTGCTAGAATCGGACGTCGGTGTACTGCTAGCAGAGTGGGCGCAAGTACTTGGCTGTGACACACCTAATTCTACACCTTCATTCCTCTCAGTGCATGTTTCAGAGAGGACTGAAGTTATAGTGGGGTTGGAGATCCCAGCTGATGCGGTGCAAGGAGAGGTCCGCTTTGTTCTTTGGTGTGGGTCTTTGAGGTAGGCTTGCCAACGAGCTGCATGGCAGGTCAACATATGTCTGGTCAGGCATGTGGTACCCAAGCGGCTGATGTTTTGGCCACGCGATATACGCTTGAGACATATGTTGCAAACAGCAGCTGTGCGATCTGATGCACTAGCCTCAAAAAAGGCCCACACCAAAGAACTTTTTGAATGACGGGCAGAGGCAGCGCCCTGCACAGGCGGAGCTCTGCGGTGTGATTCCGTCGGTGTACTGCCCTTACGCTGGCCACCAAAGGGCATCCTGCCTCGTTGGAGATGTGCCTCCTCCTCATCCTCCTCCTCCTCCTCTCTCCTATTAGGCACCCACGTGGAGTCAGTGACCTCATCATCCCCTCCCTCCTCTTCACTGGAGCCAATCTGGCAGTATGCTGCAGCTGCTGGAACATGACTGCCAGATTGGTGTCCTTCTTGAGCATCCCCTCTGTCTGCTCTCACGCTACTGCCTTCCTCTAGCTGGGTTTCATCATCAGACCCTTCGAAACGCTGGGCATCCTCCTGGAGCATGTACCCAACACTGTGCTGAAACAGTTCGGGGGACTCCTCAGGAGGAGGACATGGTGGGTCTAGGGAAGGAGTGACTGATGATTTGTCTGACATTGATACCAGGGAAGACGACGCTTTGGCAGCTGCTTTTCCAGTACCCTGAGCCTGGGTGAGAGAGGATGAGGAGGAGGAGGAGGGCTTGGTCATCCACTCTACCAAGTCTTCGGCATGATGTGGCTCAACATGTCCAGCTGCCGAAAAGAAGGACAAGCGTGTCCCATGGCCATGTGCTGATGACAATGCACCGCGTCCACGACCAGCACTGTTGCCCCCAGACACAGAGCCTGCTTGCCCTCTTTTATTGCCTCCTGACTGTCTGCCTCTCCTTGTTTGCCTTCCAGACATTCTAATAGATGGCCTGCAGGGAGATGGGAAAAAAGCAATAAGGGCTACCTTCAGGTGTCCTTCTCTGTCCCTTGAAACAAGGACTTTCACAGTGAAAGAAACTGACACTCTCCCTACCTACAGTTTTCTGTCCCTAGAAAAAATGTTTTTTTTAATCACAATATAGCACAAGGACAATTCACTCACTGTCCTTACAGGTCCCTGGAAACAAGGACTTGCAGAGTGAAAGAAAAAAAACACTCTCCCTACCTACAGTTTTCTGTCCCTAGAAAAAATGTTTTTTTTAATCACAATATAGCACAAGGAGAATTCACTCACTGTCCTTCCAGGTCCCTGGAAACAAGGACTTGCAGAGTGAAAGAAAAAAAACACTCTCCCTACCTACAGTTTTCTGTCCCTAGAAAAAATGTTTTTTTTAATCACAATATAGCACAAGGACAATTCACTCACTGTCCTTCCAGGTCCCTGGAAACAAGGACTTGCAGAGTGAAATAAACTGACACTCTCCCTACCTACAGTTTTCTGTCCCTAGAATAAATGTTTTTTTTAAGCACAATATAGCACAAGGACAATTCACTCACTGTCCTTACAGGTCCCTGGAAACAAGGACTTGCAGAGTGAAAGAAAAAAAACACTCTCCCTACCTACAGTTTTCTGTCCCTAGAAAAAATGTTTTTTTTAATCACAATATAGCACAAGGACAATTCACTCACTGTCCTTCCAGGTCCCTGGAAACAAGGACTTGCAGAGTGAAATAAACTGACACTCTCCCTACCTACAGTTTTCTGTCCCTAGAATAAATGTTTTTTTTAAGCACAATATAGCACAAGGACAATTCACTCACTGTCCTTACAGGTCCCTGGAAACAAGGACTTGCAGAGTGAAAGAAAAAAAACACTCTCCCTACCTACAGTTTTCTGTCCCTAGAAAAAATGTTTTTTTTAATCACAATATAGCACAAGGACAATTCACTCACTGTCCTTACAGGTCCCTGGAAACAAGGACTTGCAGAGTGAAAGAAAAAAAACACTCTCCCTACCTACAGTTTTCTGTCCCTAGAAAAAATGTTTTTTTTAATCACAATATAGCACAAGGACAATTCACTCACTGTCCTTCCAGGTCCCTGGAAACAAGGACTTGCAGAGTGAAATAAACTGACACTCTCCCTACCTACAGTTTTCTGTCCCTAGAATAAATGTTTTTTTTAAGCACAATATAGCACAAGGAGAATTCACTCACTGTCCTTCCAGGTCCCTGGAAACAAGGACTTGCAGAGTGAAAGAAAAAAAACACTCTCCCTACCTACAGTTTTCTGTCCCTAGAAAAAATGTTTTTTTTAATCACAATATAACACAAGGACAATTCACTCACTGTCCTTCCAGGTCCCTGGAAACAAGGACTTGCAGAGTGAAATAAACTGACACTCTCCCTACCTACAGTTTTCTGTCCCTAGAATAAATGTTTTTTTTAAGCACAATATAGCACAAGGACAATTCACTCACTGTCCTTACAGGTCCCTGGAAACAAGGACTTGCAGAGTGAAAGAAAAAAAACACTCTCCCTACCTACAGTTTTCTATCCCTAGAAAAAATGTTTTTTTTAATCACAATATAGCACAAGGACAATTCACTCACTGTCCTTCCAGGTCCCTGGAAACAAGGACTTGCAGAGTGAAATAAACTGACACTCTCCCTACCTACAGTTTTCTGTCCCTAGAATAAATGTTTTTTTTAAGCACAATATAGCACAAGGACAATTCACTCACTGTCCTTCCAGGTCCCTGGAAACAAGGACTTGCAGAGTGAAAGAAAAAAAACACTCTCCCTACCTACAGTTTTCTGTCCCTAGAAAAAATGTTTTTTTTAATCACAATATAACACAAGGACAATTCACTCACTGTCCTTCCAGGTCCCTGGAAACAAGGACTTGCAGAGTGAAATAAACTGACACTCTCCCTACCTACAGTTTTCTGTCCCTATAATAAATGTTTTTTTTAAGCACAATATAGCACAAGGACAATTCACTCACTGTCCTTACAGGTCCCTGGAAACAAGGACTTGCAGAGTGAAAGAAAAAAAACACTCTCCCTACCTACAGTTTTCTGTCCCTAGAAAAAATGTTTTTTTTAATCACAATATAGCACAAGGACAATTCACTCACTGTCCTTCCAGGTCCCTGGAAACAAGGACTTGCAGAGTGAAATAAACTGACACTCTCCCTACCTACAGTTTTCTGTCCCTAGAATAAATGTTTTTTTTAAGCACAATATAGCACAAGGACAATTCACTCACTGTCCTTACAGGTCCCTGGAAACAAGGACTTGCAGAGTGAAAGAAAAAAAACACTCTCCCTACCTACAGTTTTCTGTCCCTAGAAAAAATGTTTTTTTTAATCACAATATAGCACAAGGACAATTCACTCACTGTCCTTACAGGTCCCTGGAAACAAGGACTTGCAGAGTGAAAGAAAAAAAACACTCTCCCTACCTACAGTTTTCTGTCCCTAGAAAAAATGTTTTTTTTAATCACAATATAGCACAAGGACAATTCACTCACTGTCCTTACAGGTCCCTGGAAACAAGGACTTGCAGAGTGAAATAAACTGACACTCTCCCTACCTACAGTTTTCTGTCCCTAGAATAAATGTTTTTTTTAAGCACAATATAGCACAAGGAGAATTCACTCACTGTCCTTCCAGGTCCCTGGAAACAAGGACTTGCAGAGTGAAAGAAAAAAAACACTCTCCCTACCTACAGTTTTCTGTCCCTAGAAAAAATGTTTTTTTTAATCACAATATAACACAAGGACAATTCACTCACTGTCCTTCCAGGTCCCTGGAAACAAGGACTTGCAGAGTGAAATAAACTGACACTCTCCCTACCTACAGTTTTCTGTCCCTAGAATAAATGTTTTTTTTAAGCACAATATAGCACAAGGACAATTCACTCACTGTCCTTACAGGTCCCTGGAAACAAGGACTTGCAGAGTGAAAGAAAAAAAACACTCTCCCTACCTACAGTTTTCTGTCCCTAGAAAAAATGTTTTTTTTAATCACAATATAGCACAAGGACAATTCACTCACTGTCCTTACAGGTCCCTGGAAACAAGGACTTGCAGAGTGAAAGAAACTGACACTGTCCCTACCTACAGTTTTCTGTCCCTAGAATAAATGTTTTTTTTAAGCACAATATAGCACAAGGAGAATTCACTCACTGTCCTTCCAGGTCCCTGGAAACAAGGACTTGCAGAGTGAAATAAACTGACACTCTCCCTACCTACAGTTTTCTGTCCCTAGAATAAATGTTTTTTTTAAGCAAAATATAGCACAAGGACAATTCACTCACTGTCCTTACAGGTCCCTGGAAACAAGGACTTGCAGAGTGAAAGAAACTGACACTCTCCCTACCTACAGTTTTCTGTCCCTAGAATAAATGTTTTTTTAAGCACAATATAGCACAAGGACAATTCACTCACTGTCCTTCCAGGTCCCTGGAAACAAGGACTTGCAGAGTGAAAGAAACTGACACTGTCCCTACCTACAGTTTTCTGTCCCTAGAATAAATGTTTTTTTTAAGCACACTATAGCACAAGCACAAAACACACTGACACTCTCCCTACCTATCCTTCTCTTTCCCTAAACTAAAGGAATCCAGGTTAAGCAAGAAAGAAATAACAGTCACTGTCCCTGCCTATGCTGCTCTATCCCTGCTCCGGAACACACTACACTAGGCCACCGTGCTGGCGGCCTTTTATAGTGTGGGGCGTGTACTAAACACCCTCAGCAATAATTGGCCACAGGCATCCTGCCTGTGGCCAATCATTGCTCTCCTCGCTGCCGGCGCTGTGATTGGCCAAGCATGCGGGGTCACAGTGCATGCTTGGCCAATTACAGCGCCTGGATGACACTGCGATGGCGTAGTGCATTGTGGGCCGTTCGCGTCACTCGAATTTGGCGCGAACGGCCCAAATCGTTCGATCTTCGTCGAACGATCGAACAGCCGATGTTCGAGTCGAACGTATGTTCGACTCGAACACGAAGCTCATCCCTACTCCTCATCACTGGAGCCAATCTGGCAGTATGCTGCAGCTGCTGGAACATGACTGCCAGATTGGTGTCCTTCTTGAGCATCCCCTCTGTCTGCTCTCACGCTACTGCCTTCCTCTAGCTGGGTTTCATCATCAGACCCTTCGAAACGCTGGGCATCCTCCTGGAGCATGTACCCAACACTGTGCTGAAACAGTTCGGGGGACTCCTCAGGAGGAGGACATGGTGGGTCTAGGGAAGGAGTGACTGATGATGAGTCTGACATTGATACCAGGGAAGAGGACGCTTTGGCAGCTGCTTTTCCAGTACCCTGAGCCTGGGTGAGAGAGGATGAGGAGGAGGAGGAGGGCTTGGTCATCCACTCTACCAAGTCTTCGGCATGATGTGGCTCAACATGTCCAGCTGCCGAAAAGAAGGACAAGCGTGTCCCATGGCCATGTGCTGATGACAATGCACCGCGTCCACGACCAGCACTGTTGCCCCCAGACACAGAGCCTGCTTGCCCTCTTTTATTGCCTCCTGACTGTCTGCCTCTCCTTGTTTGCCTTCCAGACATTCTAATAGATGGCCTGCAGGGAGATGGGAAAAAAGCAATAAGGGCTACCTTCAGGTGTCCTTCTCTGTCCCTTGAAACAAGGACTTTGACAGTGAAAGAAACTGACACACTCTCCCTACCTACAGTTTTCTGTCCCTAGAAAAAATGTTTTTTTTAAGCACAATTTAGCACAAGGAGAATTCACTCACTGTCCTTCCAGGTCCCTGGAAACAAGGACTTTGACAGTGAAAGAAACTGACACACTCTCCCTACCTACAGTTTTCTGTCCCTAGAAAAAATGTTTTTTTTAAGCACAATTTAGCACAAGGAGAATTCACTCACTGTCCTTCCAGGTCCCTGGAAACAAGGACTTTGACAGTGAAAGAAACTGACACACTCTCCCTACCTACAGTTTTCTGTCCCTAGAAAAAATGTTTTTTTTAAGCACAATTTAGCACAAGGAGAATTCACTCACTGTCCTTCCAGGTCCCTGGAAACAAGGACTTTGACAGTGAAAGAAACTGACACACTCTCCCTACCTACAGTTTTCTGTCCCTAGAAAAAATGTTTTTTTTAAGCACAATTTAGCACAAGGAGAATTCACTCACTGTCCTTCCAGGTCCCTGGAAACAAGGACTTTGACAGTGAAAGAAACTGACACACTCTCCCTACCTACAGTTTTCTGTCCCTAGAAAAAATGTTTTTTTTAAGCACAATTTAGCACAAGGAGAATTCACTCACTGTCCTTCCAGGTCCCTGGAAACAAGGACTTTGACAGTGAAAGAAACTGACACACTCTCCCTACCTACAGTTTTCTGTCCCTAGAAAAAATGTTTTTTTTAAGCACAATTTAGCACAAGGAGAATTCACTCACTGTCCTTCCAGGTCCCTGGAAACAAGGACTTTGACAGTGAAAGAAACTGACACACTCTCCCTACCTACAGTTTTCTGTCCCTAGAAAAAATGTTTTTTTTAAGCACAATTTAGCACAAGGAGAATTCACTCACTGTCCTTCCAGGTCCCTGGAAACAAGGACTTTGACAGTGAAAGAAACTGACACACTCTCCCTACCTACAGTTTTCTGTCCCTAGAAAAAATGTTTTTTTTAAGCACAATTTAGCACAAGGAGAATTCACTCACTGTCCTTCCAGGTCCCTGGAAACAAGGACTTTGACAGTGAAAGAAACTGACACACTCTCCCTACCTACAGTTTTCTGTCCCTAGAAAAAATGTTTTTTTTAAGCACAATTTAGCACAAGGAGAATTCACTCACTGTCCTTCCAGGTCCCTGGAAACAAGGACTTTGACAGTGAAAGAAACTGACACACTCTCCCTACCTACAGTTTTCTGTCCCTAGAAAAAATGTTTTTTTTAAGCACAATTTAGCACAAGGAGAATTCACTCACTGTCCTTCCAGGTCCCTGGAAACAAGGACTTTGACAGTGAAAGAAACTGACACACTCTCCCTACCTACAGTTTTCTGTCCCTAGAAAAAATGTTTTTTTTAAGCACAATTTAGCACAAGGAGAATTCACTCACTGTCCTTCCAGGTCCCTGGAAACAAGGACTTTGACAGTGAAAGAAACTGACACACTCTCCCTACCTACAGTTTTCTGTCCCTAGAAAAAATGTTTTTTTTAAGCACAATTTAGCACAAGGAGAATTCACTCACTGTCCTTCCAGGTCCCTGGAAACAAGGACTTTGACAGTGAAAGAAACTGACACACTCTCCCTACCTACAGTTTTCTGTACCTAGAAAATATGTTTTTTTTAAGCACAATTTAGCACAAGGAGAATTCACTCACTGTCCTTCCAGGTCCCTGGAAACAAGGACTTTGACAGTGAAAGAAACTGACACACTCTACCTACCTACAGTTTTCTGTCCCTAGAAAAAATGTTTTTTTTAAGCACAATTTAGCACAAGGAGAATTCACTCACTGTCCTTCCAGGTCCCTGGAAACAAGGACTTTGACAGTGAAAGAAACTGACACACTCTCCCTACCTACAGTTTTCTGTCCCTAGAAAAAATGTTTTTTTTAAGCACAATTTAGCACAAGGAGAATTCACTCACTGTCCTTCCAGGTCCCTGGAAACAAGGACTTTGACAGTGAAAGAAACTGACACACTCTCCCTACCTACAGTTTTCTGTCCCTAGAAAAAAAATTTTTTTTAAGCACAATTTAGCACAAGGAGAATTCACTCACTGTCCTTCCAGGTCCCTGGAAACAAGGACTTTGACAGTGAAAGAAACTGACACACTCTCCCTACCTACAGTTTTCTGTCCATAGAAAAAATGTTTTTTTTAAGCACAATTTAGCACAAGGAGAATTCACTCACTGTCCTTCCAGGTCCCTGGAAACAAGGACTTTGACAGTGAAAGAAACTGACACACTCTCCCTACCTACAGTTTTCTGTCCCTAGAAAAAATGTTTTTTTTAAGCACAATTTAGCACAAGGAGAATTCACTCACTGTCCTTCCAGGTCCCTGGAAACAAGGACTTTGACAGTGAAAGAAACTGACACACTCTCCCTACCTACAGTTTTCTGTCCCTAGAAATTTTTTTTTTTTTTAAGCACAATTTAGCACAAGGAGAATTCACTCACTGTCCTTCCAGGTCCCTGGAAACAAGGACTTTGACAGTGAAAGAAACTGACACACTCTCCCTACCTACAGTTTTCTGTCCCTAGAAAAAATGTTTTTTTTAAGCACAATTTAGCACAAGGAGAATTCACTCACTGTCCTTCCAGGTCCCTGGAAACAAGGACTTTGACAGTGAAAGAAACTGACACTCTCCCTACCTACAGTTTTCTGTCCCTAGAAAAAATGTTTTTTTTAAGCACAATATAGCACAAGCACAAAACACACTGACACTCTCCCTACCTATCCTTCTCTTTCCCTAAACTAAAGGAATCCAGGTTAAGCAAGAAAGAAATAAAAGTCACTGTCCCTGCCTATGCTGCTCTATCCCTGCTCCGGAACACACTACACTAGGCCGCCGTGCTGGCGGCCTTTTATAGTGTGGGGCGTGTACTAAACACCCTCAGCAATAATTGGCCACAGGCATCCTGCCTGTGGCCAATCATTGCTCTCCTCGCTGCCGGCGCTGTGATTGGCCAAGCATGCGGGGTCACAGTGCATGCTTGGCCAATCACAGCGCCTGGATGACACTGCGATGGCGTAGTGCATTGTGGGCCGTTCGCGTCACTCGAATTTGGCGCGAACGGCCCAAATCGTTCGATCTTCGTCGAACGATCGAACAGCCGATGTTCGAGTCGAACGTATGTTCGACTCGAACACGAAGCTCATCCCTATTCACAAGGTTGTCACACACTGTTGCTGGTATGTTGGCCCATTCCGCCATGCAGATCTCCTCTAGAGCAGTGATGTTTTGGGGCTGTCGCTGGGCAACACGGACTTTCAACTCCCTCCAAAGGTTTTCTATGGTGTTGAGATCTGGAGACTGTCTAGGCCACTCCAGGACCTTGAAATGCTTCTTATGAAGCCACTCCTTCGTTGCCCGGGTGGTGTGTTTGGGATCATTGTCATGCTGAAAGACCCAGCCACGTTTCCTCTTCAATTCCCCTGCTGATGGGAGGAGGTTTGTACTCAAAATCTCACGATACATGGCCCCATTCATTCTTTCATGTACACAGATCAGTCGTCATGTTCCCTTTGCAGAGAAACAGCCCCAAAGCATGATGTTGCCACCCCCATGCTTCACAGTAGGTATGGTGTTCTTTGGTTGCAACTCAGCATTCTCTCTCCTCCAAACATGACGAGTTGTGTTTCTACCAAACAGTTCTACTTTGGTTTCATCTGACCATATGACATTCTCCCAATCCTCTTCTGGATCATCCAAATGCTCTATAGAAAACCTCAGACGGGCGCAGACATGTACTGGCTTAAGCGGGGGGACACGTCTGGCACTGCAGGATCTGAGTCCCTGGCAGCGTAGTGTGTTACTGATGGTAGCCTTTGTTACGTTGGTCCCAGCTCTCTGCAGGTCATTCACTAGGTCCCCCTGTGTGGTTCTGGGATCTTTGCTCACCGTTCTTGTTATCATTTTGACCCCACAGGGTGAGATCTTGCGTGGAGCCCCAGATTGAGGGAGATTATCAGTGGTCTTGTAAGTCTTCCATTTTCTAATTATTGCTCCCACAGTTGATTTCTTCACACCAAGCTGCTTGCCTATTGCAGATTCAGTCTTCCCAGCCTGGTGCAGGTCTACAATTTTGTTTCTGGTGTCCTTCGACAGCTCTTTGGTCTTCACCATAGTGGAGTTTGGAGTGTGACTGTTTGAGGTTGTGGATAGGTGTCTTTTATACTGATAACAAGTTCAAACAGGTACCATTAATACAGGTAATGAGTGGAGGACAGAGGAGCCTCTTAAAGAAGAAGATACAGGTATGTGAGAGCCAGAAATCTTGCATGTTTGATATTGACCAAATACTTATTTTCCACCATAATTTGCAAATAAATTCTTTCCAAATCAGACAATGTGATTGTCTGGATTTGTTTCCACATTTTGTCTCTCATAGTTGACAATTGCAGGCCTCTCTCATCTTTTTAAGTGGGAGAACATGCACAATTGGTGGCTGACTAAATTCTTTTTTGCCCCACTGTATATGTTGTATTCCCTAGTACATGTTGGAGAAAGACACAACACATATGCTCCCTGTGACCTGTTTGATTGCTTATGGCTCAAAGTAGAGGTAAACACATATCCATGATTCCCAGTGGGGTGCAGGCTTGTCCTGATACAAATCCAGGGGGTTAGTAAATGTAAAAAGGAAAGGATCGCTGCTACTCCTGACCATCCCAGGTGAAAAAAAGATAAAGAGCAATAAAGAATGATAATAGATGATTTATCCACCAAACCACACACACACTGATACATTTCTTCCCCCCCACCGGGGCTTAATCATATGTTTAAGCCCCGATGGGCAGGGCGAAATGCATTAGGGTATGTGGTTTGGTGGAGACATGTAAGCTGAGGCCACTCTTTATTGCTCTTTATCGTTTACTCACTTGGGCTGGTCGGGAGTAGCAGTTATCATTTTCTCTTTACATACGCTCCCTGTGTCGATACAAACAAATTACATCGTGTTGTCTTTTTCTGTATTTTTTTTTTTTAAAGAATGTTCTTAGTAAAAAATATAATCTTTAAAAAAATAATAATAATGCATTAGTAGGTTCTTGAACACACACACATGGGTGGAAACTAGACATGTGCACAACATAAAAATTTGTTTAGTTTGGTTTCGTTTCTGTGAGTTTCCGTTGATTCGTAACGATTCGTAATTTCGTAAGACGTGGGTTATCGTATTCGGACTCTTTCGTATTTCCGTAAGGGTTATTTTTCTGTTGATTCGTTTTTCCGTTAGTCTAATTTTCGTTGATTCGAAATTCGTATTTACGTTATATTTTATATTCGGCCGCGTTCGTATTTTCGTAAGAACTATATTTTCGTTGATTTGCAATGATTCGTATTATCGTGTCTAATTTCCGTTGATTGGAAAATCGTACTTTTGTAGATTTAATTACATTCGTACTTTCGTTAGAATACATTTTCCGTTTATTCAAAACACTACTCGTCGTAATTTTGTAATTCGTACTTTCGTGAGATTGACTGGCTCATTTATTCGTACTTTCGTAACATTGTTTTCGTAGATTAGTAATCGGGGCATAATTCGTAATTTTACATAATGTGTCAGAATAGGAGAAAACAAAAATATGTCAGAGATTTTACAAAATACAAATATAGAAATTTGAATCTAGACAGAGTATGCTTAAGAAACAAAGAATTTCTCTCTCACAAGTCAGAACTTTACTCACAAATCCAACAGAACAGTGCAACCTTCCCAACCACAACCTATCTGGACTGTGGATGGAATGCACTGCAGTCTAACACAGAAAAACACACAAGGGAATAAGAAACAAGCTCATTAGGGGAAGAGACAACCTCTTCAGGGGAAGGGACAAGCTTATTGGCCATTGGCCAACGTCCAGAACTAATTCAGAACTAACGAAATAGAATTTCCGTTTTTTCGAATTTTCGTTGTTTTGATTTCCGTTTTCCGAAGATTCGTAATTTTTTTTTCGTTCATTTTGATTTTCGTTAATATGGATCTTTGTTCGTTATTTTCGTTGTTTTGTTTTACGTTTTCTGAATATTCGTAATTTCGCGTTTTCGTTCATTTTGATATTTGTTATTTTTTGATCTTTGTTCGGTATTTTCGAACAAAACATAACAGAGCAGAACATATAGGAAGTCGGGGTTGGCTCAACCGTTCTTTCTAACTGAAATATAACTTTTGAGTGGACTGACTCTTTAAGAAATCAGTTGTACATTCAGTTAAGCAATAATACAATTAAAGTGTATCTAAAGCCATTTTTTTTGTTTTGTATGGAGTAGTGAGAGGTCTGAAACCCTGTCAGATTTTTTATTTAGCTGCTATTCCTGCTAGGGAGATTCAGTTTTATTTTTTATTTTTTTTTACTGGTGAATAGCATCATCAGGACAGAAAATAAGGGAAAGTCCAAATTTGTGATATGTCAATTACTTGCTTCAGTAACACTTGTCAAGGGGGAGTTTTTACCTACTTTGGTGAGATTTCCTCTTTACTTAGGCTACTTTCACACTCAGACTGCCCGAGCGTTTACCGGCACTGTGCGGGCAGGAGCAGGGCGCTTTTAACCCCAAAGAAGGGGTTAACAAGGGGTAAAAGCACCCAAAAAGTGCCTCTGCTGAAGCGATTTGCGTGCACTTCAGCAGCACTGCCCATTGATTTCAATGGCAAGGGCGGTTTAGGAGCAGTGTATATAATGCTCCCGCACCGCCCCAAAGATGCTGCTTGCAGGACTTTTTTTTCTGTCCTGCAAGCGCACAGCCCCAGTGTGAAAGGGGACTTAATTATGTTTACAGGACAGGAAGTAAAAATAAATCCCAACAGAGAGGGGTTTGAACCATTCCCTACTCTAGACAATATAAAAAGAACAAAGCTTTAGATATACTTTAATTCAATACAATAAGGTTATAAAAATGTATTTAAAATGATTGGTTGTAGTAAATAACCAGCCTAAGGGACGATAGACTAGTATATCTCAGCTGTGTAAAAACCACCAATAAAAAAATTTACACAAGCACAAACCATGCTTTGCTGGAAAAAACATGACGTGTCTCTTTTCTAATATATATCAGTTTCAGTTCATTAAAATACTATAGAATCATCCAATGATCCATGGCAGCTGGTAAATAGTAATAATTAGAAAGAAAAAACTGGTTCCAAACATTTGTTTTCCGTCTTCATACTGGTTAAGAATAAAACCAGACGTTTAGTACAGTCTTCAGAGAATTCCATTAAATTATTTTCATGTGTTTGCATAAATACTTCATAACTTTAATTGGTTTCATGCACAGTCTTAAGAGATTAGTTATGTCTTTATTGTCACATACTTATGTGATTGCAGAAGATCTGTCTTATTACAGGACAGAAGAGCCCAATACTCGCCATAAGTTTGTTAGAAACGTCTGATGGTAAAAAAAGATACCTATGAGCTGCTCAGTCTGATGCCTTGTACACACGATCAGTTTTCCTGGCGGTAAAAAGTCCGCCGGAAAAACCAAGGGGAAAACTGAGAACCTGCTCGGTAGCTTTTTCCCCCTACACATGGCTGGGTTTCCTGACAGGAAAACTGCCATAAGAGCTTTGGTCGGGAATTCCGACCGTGTGTATGCTCCATCCCAGTGTTTCCCATAGGAAAACTGCTGGGTTAAAAACCGCCGGGAATCCCTGCGGGAAAAAAGAAAACATGTTCTAATTTTTCCCTCCGGGATTCCCGGCGGTTTTCCTATTAGGAAAACTGCGATGGAGCATACACACGGCCGGGATCCCCAGCCAAACGCTCTCATGGCAGTTTTCCTGACGGGAAAACCGGTCGTGTGTACGAGGCATAATGCTGGGTTCACACTAGTGGGAATTGGATGCGGATTTCCCTGCATCCAATTTGCATGACAGGAGGTTGTGACTGGCTTTCTATGGAGCCGGTTCAGATATCTCTGGGGTGGCTGCGGGGCGGATTGCACAGAGGTCCTGTGTGTCTTTGGCTTAGTTTCAGGGCCGAATGCAGGCAAAAATTTGGCCCTGATTTGTCCCTGAAATGGAGAACAGGGATGCACCGGACCCCTACTGCGAGCCGCATGTGGCTTAGATGCGAAGCCAGCCTAAAACAGGGGTAGGCAACCTTTGAGAGATGGAGATCTACCTGGACATCATCGGAGAGATCAAAGATCACTGGGGTGCAGCGACCCCCTTTTTTAAAAGAAATTAACTAACAAGCCCCCAATAAAAAGTAAAGATAGCATTTAAAACCTAGAAAATCTACTAAAACTAATGTCACTGTAAACTTAGCTTCAGTGAGAAACTTGGCATTAACTTTCATTCACAATTATTTTCATGTCTAGCGAATAATTGGTCACCCCTACAAGTCTGATGTTGGAGTTCATCATGAAAGCAGAACATCTGGTACTGCAGGCTGATTTTCTTGACTAATTTCAGGCCTGGCTATCTGCTCTGATTTCTGGCCAGTGAAAGTAGTATGTAGGGTAGTATACAGATGTCAGTAGTAGGTAGGGCAGTGTACAGGGGTCAGTAGTAGGTAGGGCAGTGTACAGAGGTTAGTAGGATGTAGGGCAGTGTACAGGGGTCAGTAGTAAGTAGGGCAGTGTATAGTGGTCAGTAGTATGTAGGGCAGTACAGAGGTACACTGCCCTACATACTGCTGACCTCTGCACACTGCCCTAGGATGTAGGGCGGTGTACAGAAGTTGGTAGGATGTAGGGTGGCGTACAGAAGTCGGTAGGATGTAGAGCAGCGTACAGAGATCGGAAGGATGTAGGGTGGCGTACAGAGGTCAGTAGGATGTAGAGCGGTGTACAGAGGTCAGAAACATGTAGGGCAGTGTACAGAGGTCAGTAGGATGTAGGGCGGCGTACAGAGGTCAGTAGCATGTAGAACGGCATACAGAGGTCGGTAGTATGTATGGTATGAGTCAGGAGGGGCATGGTATAGGGAGATCAAGAGGGCAAGGTATAGGAGGGGTCAGGGAGGCACAGTACTGGGGGCATCAGGAGAGTATGGTACTGGGGTGTCAGTAGTATGTAGGGCAGTGTACAGGGGTCAGTAGTATGTAGGGCAGTACAGAGGTACACTGCCCTACTTACTACTGAGCCTTGTACACTGCCCTACCTACTACTGACCTCTGTACACTGCCCTACCTACAGTACTACTAACCTCTGTGCACTGCCCTACATACTACTGACCTCTGTGCACTGCCCTACCTACTACTGACTCCTGTACACTGTCCTACATACTACTGACCCCTGTACACTGTCCTACAAACTACTGACCCCTGTACACTGCCCTACCAACTACTGCCTTTTGTACACTGCCCTACTTACTACTGACCTCTTCACATTGCCCTACCTACTACTGACCTCTGTACACTGTCCTACCTACTACTGACTTCTGTGCACTGCTCTACATACTACTGACCTTTGTACACTGCCCTACCTACTACTGACCTCTATACACTGTCCTACATACTACTGATCTTTGTACACTGCCCTACATCCTACAGACTTCTGTACACTTCCCTACCTACTACTGACCTCTGTACCCTGCCCTACATACTACTGACCTCTGTAGACTGCCCTACCTACTACAAACCCCTGTACACTGCCCTACATACTACTGACACACCAGTACTATACTCTCCTGAAGCCCCCAGTACTGTGCCCCATGACCCCTCCTATACCTTGTCCTCTTGACTCCCCCATACCATGCCCTTCTGACTCCTACCATACATATAACTGATCTCTGTATGCCATCCTACATGCTACCGACCTCTGTACCCCACCCTACATCCTACCGACCTCTGTACACCGCCATACATGTTTCTGACCTCTGTACACCCACCTACATCCTACTGACCTCTGTACGCCACCCTACATCCTACCAATCTCTGTACACCGCCCTACATCCTATCGACTTCTGTACGCCATCCTACATCCTACCGATCTCTGCACGCTGCCCTACATCCTACATCCATCAGAAGGGCTGGGGTGTCAGGAGGGTATGGTTTTGTGGGGATCAGGAGGGCTGGAGTGTCGTGAGGGATAGGGTTTCAGGAGGGTACAGTGTTGGGGGAGATCAGGAGGGCTGGGGTGTCAGCAGAGGCGTATCTAGTGAAAATGGCGCCTATGGCAAGCACTGAAACTGCGCCCCTGTCAAAACATTTGAAACCCATCTTTCAGATAACCTTAACAGAAAAGACAGCTAACAAAACGACAAGTCAAGCTCTTTAATCTTTCAATTAACAAATTATGGATTGGCACTACATAAAAATTACAACTGCACCTTCCTTGCTTTCACTAATGCAAACTGGTCTATGATGTGTTCAAAGTCTAATTTTTCTGTTTCTCCTCTTTCTACACTCAGCACACACACACACAATGGTCCGCAGGCACATACTGATACAAAAATCACTGATGATGCCAACACTGGTGCACACAGTAACTCATACAAAACCAATATAACACACACTCAATGCACACACACCTGTATGATGTCAGTGTAACTGTATGTCTTTGTGTGTATATATATATATATATATATATATATATATATATATATATATATTGTGACAGCAGGAAGGTAAAGTCACCTGGTTGCATCCAGGGGGGTAGATATATTTCTCCCAGATTCAGGCTTTATGCCGACTTATACAACTAGGGAGGGAGTTGATGAAGCCCAGCTGAGGCTAGTGGGCTCATGGATGACTCATACCTCTAGGGAGAGGGCTGGGCGTCGTACAGGCAGGGAGTTGATGAGACCAGCTGAAGCTTGTCAGCTCGTTTAAGGCCTCTATAAAAACTCCCAGATTCATTAGGTGTTTGCTCATGCCTGGACCCAGACCTGTGTGGACTGTCTAGGGAGAGTGAACCCCTGTGCGGTGAGAAAAAGCCTGTGTGGTGAGAAAAAGCCTGTGTGGCTATTTGTTTGGACATTTACTAAACCAGGGACTTAGGGACTAGGACAGCACCAGGCTGATCCCAGTTGTTAGTTAGGAAACCTGCATGTTTAGTCAGAGGTCAAACTGACCAGGATTTATTTTGTTTATGTTTCTTTTTGGCTTTGCTGTGTTTTTGTCACTGTACATAGAGAAATAAACCGCACCTTTTGATTTTGAAAACCACAACCTCCGTCTGCTGGCCCTGTTTTTGTGTGGGGAGCCCAACCAGGGGGTCACACACACCCGCTACCGAGTTAACCCCCTCACAGTTGGTGGAGAACCAGTGGCAGTTTTTTTAAGCCAGCATGGAGGAGATACTGAAACAGCTGGCTCTAGCAAATGCCAATCAACAGCAGACAAATGCAGGTTTGCAAAGGAGCCTTGCAGCCCAGCAGCAAGCTCATCAACAAGCCCAGCAGCAATCTGAGGCCCGCTTCATAGACCTGTTACAGAAGCAAGAGCAGAGACTACAACAAATGGAAGCAGTAATGCAGCAACGTCCGCAGACCAGTGAGGAAAGCCGTCCCACTAATACCGCGTCCTTTGGGGTGAGTCGTTTATTGACAAAAATGACTGGAGAGGATGATCCAGAGGTATTTTTGACCACATTTGAAAGGACTGCTGAAAGAGAAAAGTGGCCTGAGGAGCAGTGGGCTGGACTGGTGGCTCCTCTGTTAACTGGTGAATCGCAGAAGGCTTACTATGACCTAGAGCCTGACCAAGCAAAAGACTATGTGATGCTAAAAGCTGAAATATTGGCAAGGCTGGGTGTCACCCTGGCTGTCCGGGCTCAGCGTGTGCATAACTGGACTTTCCAGCTTGGAAAACCCCCCAGGTCTCAAATGTATGATCTCATTCACCTGAGCAGGAAGTGGCTACAGCCAGAGACTTTGTCCGCACCAGAGATTGTGGAACGTGTTGTAATGGATCGGTTTTTGAGAGCTCTTCCTACTGCCATCCAAAAGTGGGTAAGCCATGGAGACCCAGAGACGGCCGGTGGTCTTGTGGATCGTGTAGAGAAATACTTGGCTACAGAGAACCTGACGGCCTCTTCCAGAGACTCTCGGACTTTCCACCCTAAGACCAGACCATCCCCAGGGGCGGATAAGAGGATTCCAAGGGGTGAGGGTGGAGAGAGTGAGAGGGTGGGAGCTCTACCCAAAGTTTGGCGAGAACAGCCTGGGAAGTCAGGGGCTCAAGAGGCAGCCAAATGGATTGTTTGCTACCGCTGCCGGCAAGCGGGACATATTGCAGCAAATTGCCCGGTTGTGGAGGAACCCATGCAATGTGACTTTCTGACGGACAGACGTCAGTCGCTGTGTGCGACAGTCGCATGCACTGCCATTCGGGGAACTGAGAAACATTTATGCAAAATGTGTATTAATGGTAGAAATGTTGTGGTATTACTGGATTCAGGTAGCCTTGTGACCCTGATAAAGGCTGAATTAGTTAAAACAGAGGTCTCTGGGAATAGCAAGGTAGCTGTTATTTGTGTGCATGGGGACACCCGAGAGTATCCAGTGACTACAGTGTGTTTCGAGACCCCCAAAGGTACCCTCTCTCATCCAGTGGGGTTAGTATCTCAATTACCGCATGATGCCATTGTGGGAAGGGATTTTCCGAAGTTCTGGGAACTATGGGATGATCCTGAGCCCCCCACTGGTGCCCCTATGTACCAGGAATGTGATAGCCAGAACTCCTCTGAGAGTGGTGAGGACTCTCCAGAATTTCCCTTGTCAGTATTGGCAGGGGAGACTCAAGAAACTCGAGAGGAGCCCACCTCCTCAGACGAAAACCTACCGTCTGTGGAGTTTTCTGATCTGGAGGTTCACAGGGAAAATTTTGCCACAGAACAGTTAAAAGACCCCGCCCTAATAAAGGCACGGGAAAACGTAGTGGAAATAGATGGCGAGTTAGTGAACCCAGATAATACCTGCACTTACCCATACTTCAGCGTAGAGAAGGACCTACTGTATCGGGTGGCAAAAAGGGCAGAAGAAACCGTTGAGCAGCTTGTGGTGCCCAAACCTTACAGGAAGTTGGTGTTGGAGTTGGCCCATGGGCACATTCTTGGAGGTCATCTGGGGGCAGAGAAAACCCGAGAGAGGGTATTACAGAGATTCTATTGGCCTGGGGTGATGAAGGACATAGAAAATTATTGTTCCTCCTGCCCTGTGTGTCAGAGGTCGGCCCCGATGCCACATTTCCGTAGCCCGCTGGTCCCTCTACCCATCATTGAGGTCCCGTTTGAGAGAATCGCAATGGATTTGGTAGGTCCTATAATCAAGTCCGCTAGGGGGCACCAGTACATATTGGTTATAATGGACTATGCCACCCGTTATCCAGAAGCGATCCCTCTCAGAAATACCTCGGCCAAAACCATAGCCAAAGAGCTATCTCTTGTTTTTAGCCGGGTGGGTATTTGTAAAGAACTGCTTACGGACCAAGGTACACCCTTTATGTCCCGGGTTATGAAAGAGCTGTGTAAATTGTTCAAAGTGACGCAATTGCGTACATCTGTGTATCACCCCCAAACCGATGGGCTGGTTGAAAGATTCAACAAAACCCTAAAACAAATGTTGAAGAAAGTGGTGGATAGAGATGGAAAGGATTGGGACTGTCTACTTCCTTATTTGATGTTTGCTATTAGGGAGGTGCCCCAATCCTCTACGGGATTCTCCCCCTTTGAGTTACTGTATGGGAGACATCCAAGAGGGCTGTTGGATATTGCCAAGGAAACTTGGGAAAGTGAGAGTTCTCCCCACAGGAGTGTGATTGAGCATGTCGCCCTGATGCAAGATCGAATTGCACAGGTAATGCCCATCGTGAAGGAACATTTGGCCCAAGCGCAGTTGGCACAGCAGAGAGTGTACAACCGTGGAGCCAAGACCCGTACCTTTTCCCCGGGGGATAGGATATTGGTACTGGTCCCTACGGTTGAAAGTAAATTCCTTGCCAAATGGCAAGGCCCCTACGAGATAATGGAAAAAGTGAGCGAAGTGAATTACAAGGTCAGACAACCAGGAAGGCGAAAGCCCGAACAGATATATCACGTTAATCTGTTGAAAGCCTGGAGGGATAGAGAGTCCCTAGTCGCAGAAACTTGGTCACCAGCTCAAACTGGTTGCGTGATTCAGGAGGTTGGAATAGCAGCCACCTTGTCACAACCCCAACAACAGGAGGTTAAGGAGTTTGTGCTTCGCAACAAGGAGGTGTTCTCTGAGCTGCCGGGACAAACATCTGGGGTAGAGCATGATATTATTACCCCGCCCGGTGAAAGGGTGAAGTTAAAACCCTATCGGATCCCAGAGGCCCGACGGGAGGCAATACGGGAGGAAGTACAGAAAATGCTGAACTTAGGGGTGATAGAGGAGTCCCAAAGTGATTGGTCTAGTCCCATTGTGTTGGTGCCTAAACCGGATGGGAGCTGGCGATTTTGTAACGATTTTCGTCAGTTGAACAAAGTTACAAAATTTGACACCTACCCCATGCCACGTATAGATGAGTTGATCGACCGGCTGGGAACAGCCCGATACATGACGACTCTTGACCTCACAAAAGGGTATTGGCAAATTCCCCTGGCCAAGTCGGCCAAAGAGAAAACCGCATTTGTAACCCCAGACGGGGCGTTCCAATATAAGAGAATGCCGTTCGGGTTACAGAATGCGCCGGCCACATTCCAGCGGAAAATGGACCAGATACTGAGGCCCCATCGGAAGTATGCTGCGGCTTACCTGGATGACGTAATTGTCCATAGCACAGATTGGGCCTCACATCTGCCAAAAGTGCAAGCAGTCCTAGACTCTATCCGGGAAGCGGGGTTTACGGCTAACCCCAAGAAGTGTACCATTGGGCAGGAGGAGGCCAAATATCTTGGGTACACCATTGGCAGGGGAGTGATAAAACCCCAACTCAACAAAGTCGAGGCCATCCAGAGTTGGCCACGTCCCAACAGCAAGAAGCAGGTACGGGCCTTTCTGGGAATCGCGGGTTATTATCGGCGCTTCATTCCCCACTTTGCTTCTAAGGCTGTGCCCCTAACCAACCTGACGAAAGGGAAAGGGTCGGTCATGATTAAATGGACCCCCGAGGCTGAGGCAGCATTCCAATTCTTGAAACAAGCCTTATGTAGCCAGCCAGTGTTGTACTCACCCGACTTCTCTAAAGACTTTGTCGTACAAAGTGATGCGTCAGATGTGGGGTTAGGAGCAGTATTGTCCCAGGTCTGGAACGGGGAAGAGCACCCAGTCATTTACCTCAGCAGGAAGTTGAAGTCCCATGAGGTAAATTACGCCACGGTTGAAAAGGAGTGTTTAGCGGTGAAGTGGGCTCTAGATTCCCTTCGGTACTATCTGCTAGGTAGGCACTTTGACATGGTTACGGATCACGCTCCGTTAAAGTGGATGGCTCAAAACAAGGAGACAAATAGAAGAGTGAATAGGTGGTTCCTGGCCCTACAGGAATTCAACTTCACAGTAAAGCATCGCCCTGGCGTTCAAATGGGGAATGTGGATGCTTTGTCTCGAGTACATGAATGCCTGATTGCTGGTGTTCCAACCCCAAGGTTAAAACAAGAGGGGGGGGGGTATGTGACAGCAGGAAGGTAAAGTCACCTGGTTGCATCCAGGGGGGTAGATATATTTCTCCCAGATTCAGGCTTTATGCCGACTTATACAACTAGGGAGGGAGTTGATGAAGCCCAGCTGAGGCTAGTGGGCTCATGGATGACTCATACCTCTAGGGAGAGGGCTGGGCGTCGTACAGGCAGGGAGTTGATGAGACCAGCTGAAGCTTGTCAGCTCGTTTAAGGCCTCTATAAAAACTCCCAGATTCATTAGGTGTTTGCTCATGCCTGGACCCAGACCTGTGTGGACTGTCTAGGGAGAGTGAACCCCTGTGCGGTGAGAAAAAGCCTGTGTGGTGAGAAAAAGCCTGTGTGGCTATTTGTTTGGACATTTACTAAACCAGGGACTTAGGGACTAGGACAGCACCAGGCTGATCCCAGTTGTTAGTTAGGAAACCTGCATGTTTAGTCAGAGGTCAAACTGACCAGGATTTATTTTGTTTATGTTTCTTTTTGGCTTTGCTGTGTTTTTGTCACTGTACATAGAGAAATAAACCGCACCTTTTGATTTTGAAAACCACAACCTCCGTCTGCTGGCCCTGTTTTTGTGTGGGGAGCCCAACCAGGGGGTCACACACACCCGCTACCGAGTTAACCCCCTCACAATATATATATATATGTAGCACACAGATCCCTTTCCTGCTTACCTCCGCTAGCAGGTGGGACACACCATGCCATATGCCCAGTGTCCTCCTTGTTGAAGAGGGTGAGCGGTGTTGTCTATTTTTGGGTCTTGCAGCGAGTTACCTCTTTCCGTTGGTTCTCTTCCCCAGAGTGTAGGGAAGAGTCTATTCTCTCTCTTTATTTCAAGAAGGCCATTGTCTGTCCAGACAGTATTAAACCCAATAAAGAAAGGTTTATTTTGCTTTCTCGATAACTCGACAGGGAATTTGGAGATAGAGAGAATTGAATAGGGAGGTAGGTTCAGGCACGCGGCACTTAACTAACAATCGTCGCCACTCAGGCCTGAGTGGGATTTGCTCACCCGGATAGTCCACTCTCACGGTTCTAGCAGCCGGTGTGGAGCACGGAACCTACACTTGTAATTTCCTAGGGATACGATCAAGAGACAGCTTCCAAATCTTGAACTTCCCAGTTTAGTAACCCTTGAGTCCTTAGGTGCCAATGGGGCACGTTACTAGGCTTGTGGCGAACTACAGAATCCTTCCCTCCGATAGGTAACCAGGCCTCTCCCGAGACAGTGACTTCTCTCACCGATCCCCTTGGGTAGATCCTCCCCTGGTTGCCTCTCCTTCAGAGCGGGTCACCCCTCACTTGGGTACCCTGGGACTCCTCGGGTGCAGACCCCAGCCAAAGGTGCTGGGCCTACTTACAGCAGCTGCAGTGCCACCCACAGGCCAATTCAACAACCTGAGTCCAACTATGGGCTCAGGCTACCCCTAAATTTAAGCATAGCGACCCCCAATTATTGGGGGGTCCGCTATATATATATTACAGGAGATGATCATGGCCTGCGGGCATGGTACAGGAGATGGTCAGACTGCAGGCATGGTACAGGAGATGGTCAGACTGTGGGCATGGTACAGGAGATGGTCAGACTGCGGGCATGGTACAGGAGATGGTCAGGCTGCAGTTTCTGGCTTACCAACAGTCTATTTTCCAAGCACAGTCAGTAAGACAATAAATGGTTAAAAAGTCTGTGAAGATCCAAGACTGACCAGCCTAAATCCTGAAAGGCCATATAAAAACAAAAAAATCATGCAGCGCACCCAGGACTCTGGCACTAAGAGGTCCCCAGAAACAGCTACAAATCATCAGGAATACTGTGTCACACTCTTGCAGCGTCTTCCAGAAGTCTGATCATCAGTGTGCTCACCTGTCCTGTGTGCGGCGTAAATAGATAAAGAGCAAGGGGAATAATTTCCTAACCACTGTGAGTGCTGGCTGATCTGCATACAGGACGGGTGAGCTGCTGCTGCTGCTTAAACTTCTGCAGCTGTGACACAGTGTGAGAGAGAGAGAGAGACTCATCTCCTGGTATCACCTTTGCCATGAGCACTCCATCCTCATTACATGTCACAAACAACGGGAGCTCCTCCCGGTATCAGCTCTGTAATGAGCTTCCACTTTCTCATGTTCTCATCTTATCTATGATCTCCCTCCCTCCCCCAGTCAGCCTGTATCACTCACCGTTCTGCTTGATGGTGTTCTTCAATGCTCAGTGCTGAGGCTCCCAGAGAGTGGGTGACAGACACCTCCGAGCTCTGCGCCCTCAGGACTGAGGGAACCAACACCATTAGCAGCATGCAACAGGGTGCAGCCATCTCACTTGTCATGTGATGGCAGTCGGCAGTCAGCTGACACTTCTGAGGGCGCTGATTGGCTAAGAGGCCCCTGCTATCTACTTAGCTAGTAGCTGGCTGCTACATCTCTCCCAGCATACTGTGTGGGCGGCACCAGGTGAGAGCGGAGTGGTTCAAGTTTTTTTAGGGGGGATCAGACACCTCAGCCCAGTTCGTCCATGCCTAAAAACAATTTTTCAGGAAACTACATGGGACGACCACAGGTCCAAAACCCAGGAATATCCCAACAAAATTGTAACTGTTGCTGACAAGTATGTGATAAGTGCCTTGCTGCCCAGCCACTCACGAGCGCCCCCTTCACATAACGCCCATGGCACAAGCCATATCTGCCATACCCTGGATACGCCACTGGGTGACAGGAGGGTATGGCATTGGGGGGGATCAGGAGAGCTGGAGTGTCAGGGGGGCTGGAGGGCACAGAAGTTCTTAATGCAGCGTGGCGCAGGGAAGGTGCAGTGGCGCAGATCTCTGCCAGCAATCCTCTCTAACCTTCCCACATGGTATCCTTGGATTGGGGAGGGGGGGCTGGTGGTGAAGGACAATACCAATACCCATACAAAACGCTCGGGTGTGTTCAGAGAAGAGTCCGAACCCACCCGGAGGCTTTCCCCACCCCGCAGCCTCACGTATGCAAGAGGCAGGGATGTCTTCGCGGCCTACCTGCTACCTGTCGGCGGTCAACAGGTAGCCCACAATCGATGGGCTGCCGACCCCGGTCTTAAAAGTCCGGGCCTATTTTTTTGTCCCAGTCTGGGCCTGATACCTACTTTATGACAAAATAAATAAATGCACAGACTTTTCTTAATCACTATTTATTCCTATTGCTTTATTGAGAGGATGTAGATCAAAACTATAAAGCTCAGGTTTTTTTTTTTTTAATTTATGTTTATTGATTTTTCCATTGAACAGAGAAAAATTACAGAGCATATCAACATACACGCTTACACATTATTTTCTTGTATTCAGTAGCAATATACCAGTATTACACCGTGAAGCGGGAGCATAAACAATATAGTCTCGAAATAACATTCAAGCCTAATAAGGCCTACAGCTTGTGGCCACATGGCCACATAGGTGTCCCAGTTCCTCAACGGAGGAGAAGAAAAAAAAAAAAAAGAAACACAAAACCCTAATACCAAAGGTGTATCGAGAGTATTTAACTGTGATTTTCACAGGACTCATTCGGTTATCCTTATTCAGTAATACTTAAGTGCTTGCATTCACTCACACAACACTCATACCCATTCACCCAGCACTTCCACCCATTTCCCCAGCCGAAACTACAGCTGGGTGGGGGCACTCCTCCTACTCCCCCCCCACATTTATGTGGGATATGTTTCATGTCCCCAGCTTCTTTATTTAGGATAGGAGGTAGTTCTCCCCCCCCCCCATCAAACAGGAGGGGCTGAATCAGGGCCCACTACTGCTGAGACAGAGGGGTATCCTTCCAAAAGGAGCTGTCTATATCCAGCCAAGGTTGCCAGATCTTGTAGAATTTCTGTATACAGGCCCTTCCTTTATAGATTAGTTTAAAGGTTGGTACGACTTTGTTTATCATGCGGTACAGCAGTTGGATGTTGGGAGCAGATTCACACTTCCATTGTAGTAATATCAGTTTTCTGGCATAAAAGAGTATCAAGCGGACTAGGGTCCGTTCGTGGGTTCTGGGTATGTGGTCATTAAGGATGCCCAGGAGCCCCACTTCAACAGTGTGGGGGGTCACTAGGCATAGATTGTTTTCAAAAAAAGAGAATAGGTCCACCCAGAACCCCAAGAGGGCCGGGCAGGACCAAAACATGTGTACATAACCAGCATTGGTGCACTTACATCTAGGGCAGAGGGCCCCTGAAACATAACCCATGCGAGCCAGACGGGCCGGCGTGTAATGCAGTTGATGAATAAATTTGAACTGTATATATTGGTCGTTAGACCCAACAATATCCAAGAAACAGGCCCCAGAGGCCTCCTCCCACCCCTCCTCTGAAAGCCCAGGGATGTCGACCATCCACTTCCGCTGTGCAGCACGGAAGGGAGAACTCCCACCCGTCTGCAGTCGGGAGTAAATGGTCGTGGCTAATTTCGTAATGCCAGAACACGACATCAATGCCTCAAGCGGGGATTCAGCGAGCTCAAGAGTCAGGCCATGAAACTGCGCACGGACAGCGTGTCGTATGAGAAGATATTTAAAATAGAATTTATTTGATAATCCACTTGTAGCTTTTAGGACTTCAAAAGAGATAAATTCACCATTGAGAAAAATGTGGGCAGCGTGGGTAATGCCCAGTCGTGTCCACCACAATGCATCGGGGTGACCCATGAGCTCCAGAAGATTGGGGTTATGCCATAGGGGGGTTTTCGGTGAGACCCCCCCCAATTCTGAAATCGTCTTATTCCCTTCATGCCAGGCCAACCAACTCACTTCTATCGGGGAGCCGCGGGAGCATCGTTTTGGTAAAGATCTATGCATAATATCTACCAATGGGGTCTCTAGGCCAGCAAGTGCCTGCAGTAGATAGGTAGAGCAGGATGCGGAGGCCCCCTGGAACCATTCATAGACATAAGTTAATTGGGCTGCTATAAAATAGTGTCGCAAGTTGGGGCAGGCCAGTCCCCCATCACCCTTAGAGGCCTGGAGGGAAGCCTTCGCTATTCTGGGATTGGTCCCCTGCCATAGGAAGGAGGATAATAACGAGTCTATTCTTTTGAAGAGCTTTTTGTAGAGAATAAAGCTCAGGTTTACCAAAACCATCTAATATGAGGTCAAACCTTATTAGTTTCAATTCGTATGCGATCAGGCAGGCCCTTGCACTACATGGTTTTGGTAAACTTGAAGACAAAAACCTGCAGGAAAACTGATAGTGTGTATGGGGCTTAAGACCTCATACTCAGGCCTCGTACACACGAACGAGTTTCTCGGCAAAAACCAGCAAGAAACTTGCTGGCAGAGATTTCTTGCCGAGAAATTCGTTCGTGTGTATGGTTTCTCGTCAAGAAAAGCGGCAAGAATCTCGACGAGAAAATAGAGAACCTGCTCTCTATTTTCTCGTCGAGATTCTCGTCAGCCTGTTTCTCGACGAGAAAAGTGAGTGTGTGTACACTTACCTGTCCTCCGGGAAGCCTGCGCATGTTCGAAATGAATTCGACGCATGCGCGGTAGCTTCCTAGGCATACGTAGGGTATACCAAGATGGCGGCGACGGCATCGAATGTGACGAGCGCATGCTCGTCGTAGTCGATGATGTCACCGCGTACGCTCCATTCAAAGAACCGCGGGTTCTTTGAATCGAGCGTGTGTACACTCGGCCGGGACAAGTTTCTTGTCCAAGAATCTCGTCGGAAAAAACGACATGTTTTTTTCGACGAGAATCTCGGCCGTGTGTACGAGGCTATAGAGTCAAATTTTCACACAAACAGATTTTGCGAGAGTTTGATTATTCTTAATGCAGCACCCACAAGTTATATTTAGGAATAATATTCTTTGCCGTGCCAAGTCCATGATGCAGATCTTTATCGAATAATTAACTGGCCAAATAACTAGAGGTAGGGAGTAACTGTAACTTGCAGTTTACTAAACAAGCGCAAAGTTGGAACCAAAAATGCAAAACAGGTTTAAGATGGCAAAGAGCATGCATACACTGCAGAATAATACAAAAGAGGTTATAAAAGCTGCACAAAGATGGACTTTTCACAGCAATGACATTGTGGCTCCATTAGGGTAACATAGCTTCTAGCATAGTCTCTGTGAGACTCCATAACAACACAGAGTTTAGGTGAGAATTTCTACATTAGTAAAACACAAACTGATACTTGTGCTGAGCTTTATATACAGCATCCCATTTGGTGTCATCTCAGCTAACTTTGGAAAGATAAATGAACAGCTGATGGCATCCAAAACCAAAAAGCAAACGACAATGCCGCTGGGACTGGAGTACTCTAGTATCAATTGAGGATGGGCTCCCCCACAGTAGCTGGGTCTCCTGGAGAAGGTGCTTACTATTAGACTTCAGCTCAGCTGCCTGCATGCTGGTTTTGCAGTGGAGGACCTGTCACCTGGCTGTGGATCACTTGCTCAGCTACCTCTGGATCATCAGATGAGGGAGGGAAGCAGAGAAATGTATGTTCCCTGGGTGTGTCCAGGAACTCGCAGAGTTGTGGGAAATGAAATCAAAGAGGCCTGTGCCTGCACCTGAGAGTGGTGAGTAAATGGGCACTCTGCTACAAATCAAATCATCATCCTGAACTGAAGCTTCCTAGACTGATGGTCCCCAACACTAACTGCACAGCTGTGTGTGCATATAAGGTTTTGCAAGACTTTTAGAGAAAGTAAGGAAAAATATAAAAAAAAAAGTAACCTCTCTTTGTTCAGAGTAAAGCCTCGTACACACGATTGGATTTTATATCGGACAAATCCGTGGATTTTTGTCCGAAGGGCGTTGGCTGTGAACTTGTTCTGCATACAGACGGCAGAACTTTTTCAGCCAGCATTCACAAAACTATGTGGTTTTTCTGCTCTTTAGTGCCACCCTTTGGGCAACTTCTGCTAATGTTGTCTTATGGTTAGCATTGGTTCGGAGCATGCGTGTTTGTACTTTGGATTTTAGTCCGACGGACTTGTGTACACACGATCGGATAATCCGACGAAACACATTTGTTGGCGGACAATTTGAGACCATGGCTATCCAACATTTGTTAGAGAGAAAGAGATTTTTACCGCTCCAGGTGAACACGCTCCAGCAATTTGTAGTATCAGGACTACCATGGGTGCCAGCAATGCACGTAGCATATAGAGAAAAAAATAAAAAATATGGACAGCCGCACTCCAAAAAACCTTTGACGGTCGCCTTTATTGTAAAGAATGGAAGATCACACCAAAAATCATCACAGCATAGCCGGGGTAACAGCTTACATGTTTCACACTGAAGATCAGTGCTTAATCATAGCTATGATCTTCCATTTTTTACAATAAAGGCGACCGTCAAAGGTTTTTTCGAGTGCGGCTGTCCATATTTTTTATTTTTTTCTCTATATCCAACATTTGTTGTTGGAAATTCCGACAACAATTGTCCGATGGAGCATACAGACAGTCGGATTATCTGACAAAACACGTCCATCACACAATTGTTGTTGGAATATCCGATCGTGTGTACGGGCCTTAAGTCCAATTCTGATAGAGTCAGTGGTCATCAGAAATTTCTCTTAGCAATCTGGCATTGTCTCCATAGAATATTGGGAGCTCACAGCTGCCAATTGAAGCAGCCTTTTGTGGATGCTCTAAAATAGTTGAAGGGTGTGGGGTAGGAGAAGTGTTTGATCACTTCCTTTAATGTCACTTTCTAGTTAAATCCATATTTCCAGTTGACCCTGCATTATAATTTGACAACCAGCATATTATCACATAGAACAAAATCTTGATTTGATAGCTATCCAACATGTTATTGATTTTATGTATGGCTTCCTCAGAAGGATTAATGTGTTTTAGCATCAGCTTTTTCCACCTTGTTGCAGCCAGGTGCTTCGCTAAGAATATAGAGTGCGAGAAACATGGGCTGCAGCTGATCTCTGTAGCTACTGCCCTGTGGTGCTGAACTGGTTAACAGCTATATCAGCAAGAGGAGGGAGCTGCTGAGAAGAAAAAGTTCAGCAGACTGAGTCAGGCAGAACTGCATTGTGGGAACTGTAGTCTAGAGTAGAGAGACTGTAATAAAGGGCTTTTAAACTACATTTCCTAGAGGGAGATTGCCAGGAGGAGGTCAAAGAGCTGCATTTTCTCAGGGTGTACAGGACACAGCTTCCTCTTGCCATGAGGGAGCCCGGAATGTGCACATCGCTGTACAGTGTGCATCACCAATGCTCCATAATGGCAGCCTGAGTGGAATCTAGAGCACTGAGATCAGGTGTGCCGGTAGCCAGAGTAACTTGGGTGTACAGATTGCTGTGTCTGTGAGCAGATGGTGAGCTGCAATATCACTGGGACTGGTGAGCTGCTGCTGCTGTGGGGATTTACTATCAGCTGCTAGAGAGACTAAGCTCTTTAGGAACTGTTCATACAGCCATCTAGTGCCCTTAGTGCTGCCTGGAAGCATAAACTGGGGCTATTCTCATGTGCACCAACAGTACAATTGGGCCCCAACACTAGCTGGCTGAAGAGTTAGGACCAAAGGTTGTCCCTTTGCAGCTGTTACACAAAGATCTTTACCTATTGCTTATGCTAAGCGGTACCTCTCAGTTAAAAATTGCACCATATCCTAGCCATTCATATTGCAGTTAATGCTTATATCCACTGTTTATTGCTGCCTTTGCAGTTTCATCTGATTTTGAGTTAATCCCAGTCTAGTAGTACAGATTTTTATTATAAGTTACCTTGGCATCGTGATTATACTTTCTAGCAGACTGTGTCTGAAGCTGCCTTCTGTGTGTTCATTTCTGCTCCAACCACCATTTAATCTACCCTTACCAAACCACTCGTGTTCTTTTAAGTGCTTGCACTGACTTTCATTCAATCAAGTGTGTCAGATGGGCTGAGAGTGTTCTTGGAGTCGAGGCACAGAACAGAGAACCCAATTTGCCAAGTGGCTCTTTAAGGGTAGCTCTACATCGTAACATAGGGGCATCTGGTCTTAAACTGAATGTTAGCTTCTTATACATTAATGTAGCCAGATGTTATGAATTTATCTCCATTACAGTAACCATTAAGAAATATTACTAGAGTTGAGTGCTGGATATGTATAAGGAGGCAGTATCAGGTCACGTAAGGCCAGACTTAACAAAGTATATTATGATAGATTATTTTACAAATTGTCTGTGTCAATTATTAGCAAGAGCTGGAGTAAGGGATGTCCTGCTAATGGGTTTAGTGACATAAAATTTGCCATTTACAAAATCATCAGACCAAGTTTTAGCAACTATTTTACAGTATGGCTTAATTAACGACCTCCCGCCTGTGCTATAACTGAAAGGCGGCTACAGCATGGGCCTTAATTGCCGGAAGGGCATCCATGTATGTCCTCACCAGAATGTGCCGCATGTGCGCCCCCTATGGGGTGCTCTGTGATCAGCGAGTCAATGAGGCTCAGCTGATCACAGATCAGAGTAAGAGGCCGATCCTGGCCCCTTACCACGTGATCAGCTGTCAGCCAATGACAGCTGATCACGTGATGTAAACAGAAGATCGTAATCAGCTTTATTTTTTCCTCACGCTAACAGCGCGAGGAGAAAAAAAAGAAGATTTGCGGCTTCTGTCAGATAGACATCAGTCTTAATCACGGAGAGCCACTGCTGCTCTGCAGTGCCCATCAGTGCCACCTGCCAGTGACCACCAGGGCCACCTACCAGTGCATATAAGTGCTGTCTATCAGTGCTCACCAGTGCCTCCCACCAGTGCCACCAATCAATGCCCACCAGTGCCACCTATCAGTGCCCATTAGTGCTGCCAATCAGTGCCCATCAGTGCCTTATCATCAGTGCCACCTATCAGTGCTGCCTATCAGTGTCACCTACCAGTGCCTATCAGTGCTACCTATCAGTGTCTTTCAGTGCCACCTTTCAGTGCCACCTATCAGTGCCGCCTATCAGTGCCCATAAGTGACACCCATCAGTGCCACCTCTCAGTGCCACCTCTCAGTACCACCTCTCAGTGCCCACCAGTGCTGCCTCATCAGTGCCCACCAGTGCCACCTATCAGTGCCCATCAGAGCTTATCAGTGCAGCCTATCAGTGCCCATCAATGCAGCCTATCAGTGCCCATCGGTGTCGCCTCATCAGCGAACATCAGTGAAGGAGAAAAATGACCTGTTTTCTATTTTGTATAACAAACTATGTAACAAAGTATGTTTTTTTATGTTCTCGAAATTTTCGGTGTTTTTGTGGTTTTTTTTATTGCAAAAAATAAAAAACCCAGCAGTGATTAAATACCACCAAAAGAAAGCTCTATTTGTGTGAAAAAAAAATCATTTGAGTACAGTGTTGCATGACCGCGCAATTGTAATTCAAAGTGTGAGAGCACTGAAAGCTGAAAATTGGCCTGGGCAGGAAGGGGGTTTAAGTGCCCAGTAAGCAAGTAGTTAAAAGTCTCTGGCTCTGGAAGGTTATGACCCCCAGTTATGGTCAGGATACATTAGAGTTTGGAGAGTGTCCTTCTAAAGGTCTTATAAGATTTTAGGCTTACATATCCTAGTGAACAGAATTTATAATGACCTGTTTTTGTCTCATGGTGACTGCACAATCGAAGATTTTTTTCACTAACTTGTGAATTTTCAGTATGACACCACATTCTCCACTCAGTCTGGGGAGGATTTCTCTTTTCTTCCTATTTCTAGTGATAATGGTCACAGCAACAGAAAGTTAAGGTAAATTTCTCAGATAGGGACAAATATAGCAATAAAAACACTTGTTTTAGGAAAGTATGGAAGGATTTCCCACCTAATTCTTGTCCCGGGAGCCACCGCCTCCCTAATGAGGACCAAAACAGCAATAAAATCCTAAGCAAAGCCTCAGCATTTTCCTGCTAGAACTAGAAAAAGTATATTTAAGCTGTGTAGTGCTACACCTGAAGGAGTCGTTTTATTTCTTCCCCCCACACAGCAGCCACAACAAGGCAAAAAATAATTTTTCCACACTCTCTGATGGCTCAATAAACTGTCTAGGGATATTGGTTTTTGTTGTTTACTGTAGGAATGCTGCACTTGGATGAGGATTGGGGGCACAAGGGATACTCAGAACTAAAGAAAATTTGTGAACTCCAAGTAAACGGTTGAGGACCTGCAAAGTCTCTGGCTGCTTTAATCCCAACTGCGAACTGGGCTGCACAACAGTGGGGGTAATAGTGCAGCAACAACATGGAATAAATGACACAGCACCTGGCTGTATTGCACAGCACCTGGGTGCTCTAGCATGCTCCTAGCTGTCTTGCATTGCACTTGAGCTACACTTGGTCGCAGACACGTGAGGCATTGCACTTCAATTTTCTCTCCTTCCCTTAGGGGTGATGGACGATTTGTACTCACTCAGTCCCTTTAAGAAGCTCCCAGTATCCAAAGGGCTACTGTCTTGGCCTTTCTGCGGGACAGGCAGATTCTGGCTTGGCTTGGATTCTAAATAGGGTACCACAGTTTCTCCAGCTGACAGGAGAAAAGGAGGAGTCAAATTTGCTTAAGAGGTGGTGGTGTATACCATCGGAGAGTAGTTTTTTTGAAAAGCTCCCAAAGATTAGCAGAGCTGGTGACCTTAATTGTTGCTCCCAGGGAAGCCAACCACGGGGAGTCCGTAACAGAGGAAACAAAGTCCGCTTCCCATTTTAAGAATGGGAAAAAGAGGCCCTGTCTTGCAATAAGTTGTAAAATAGGTAAATGCTTTTTACTGATAGATTAGTTACAGTTAAGAAATACCAGGCTATCAGGGGCGTGTCTGGGCAGCGAAGGAGGAAAGTCACGCTGTTGGGGAGCTCCGCCGTGCTTGCCTAAATCCGCGACCATCCGGAGCCGGCGCCTTCCTAACAGCCATCCCAGACGCCCATCCTTAATCCTGGGTACACTAGGAACAGATCGGCACCATTATTAGGTGCCCCGGACGGCTCTTTACCTTATCACCCGTCCCGCGGCCGACTCCATACATAGACGCGGGCGCCGCCATCTTGCGGCCTACTAAAACATCCACAGCCTCCGCGCTCGATTACAGCGCTCTGCGGGACGGCGCCTCCCCGACGAACCTCCCAGACGCCCATCCTCAGTCCTGGATACACCCGGTGCAGACCGGCAACGGTATCGAGTGCCCCAGACGGTCCTCCGCTCAGCAATCCAGCCCAAGGCCAGCTCCTTCCACAGACACGGCCGCCGCCATCTTGCGGCCTACTCAGCATCCCCAGCGCTCGATTACAGCACTCTGTATGACACCTCCGACGGCGGCCTCAGCTTAAGAGGACGATCCACAGGTCAGATGGACGCTGGAGAAGGCCTGCTGTGATCTACATACGAAGGACACAGGTGAGAGGCGGCCATATTGCTACACCTCTTAGTTGCCTTCCCATTCCTCCTGGCCCAGAATAACCCATCACTGAACCTTTGCCCCCCCCTTTTTTTTTTTTTTTTATATAGCCTGCTCAGGGGGCGTGGCTTAGCAATGGCCGAGTAGGGTCATGCTCTAGGGGGGGCTCCCGGCCTGACCCGACCTCTGAGTCCCAAAAAGCCACTTTAAATGAGTGTGAAAACGGCATGAGCAACCCCACAAAGTACCGAACGAGATCGGCGACCCGTGGGACTCGCCAAAACGACTCACAACCAAGCATTTCCAGTTTTTTTGGGAACAACCTGAGACCGACCTCGGGCGCCATTGAGAATACGCCACGTGTTACTCACAGAGACACGGCTTGTACTACACCACAGGCAGGCACCTACGTACCTCCCCCGGATCTAGAAGACCTCACAGGGACTCCGGACTTGTTCGGACCGACCATGGCGGGCCCTTCACAGTCACAGTTCCGGCTAGATGAGGACCTCCGAGACATGCTCAGGGCACTACCAACACGGGCGGACATTGAGGCCCTACCCACGAGAGCGGATATAGAGGGCCTGATTATGCGCATAGAGGAAGCCCACAGCAAAGAGATACAGGAGGTCCGGGAGGAACTGCACTCTATAGAGACCCGAGTCTCCTCTGGCGAGACGCAGCTGTCCTCTCTGGAAACCAGGGTAAGATCCCTAGAACAGGCCCAGGAAACATATGCCAGGGACTCACAAGAAATGCAGCTCCACTTAGAAGAGATGGAGGACCGCAGCCGCCGCAACAACCTACGGCTGCGAGGCATACCTGAGGCCACTGGCACTGAAGATCTGGCAACGACAGTAACAGCCATATTCCATAGGATCTGGGAGAATCCACCTGCCACTCTGGAGATGGACCGGGTACACCGCTCCCTGGGCCCCAAATCTACAGACCCGGCGCGGCCCCGAGACGTTCTCTGTCGGCTACACCGCTACACCCAGAAAGAGATCCTGCTGCGCAAGGCGTGGGAACATGGGGACATTGATTTTGATGGCGCCAGTATACAGATCCTTCCAGACTTGTCCAGAGCCACGTTACAAAGACGCGCCATGCTGAAGCCAGCCCTGGAGGTAGCCAGAAGACGGGGATGCACCTACAGATGGGGATATCCTTTGGCGGTTATTTTTCGCTCAGACCGTTCCTCTTTTACACTACGAACACCTACTGACCTACCTGCATTCTTCAGCTTCCTAGAAACGGATCCTGTACGCGTCCCGAATTGGCTACAGAAAATCCCCAAACCAACTGGCCGCACAAACACATCATCGGGGAGACCGAACCCACCTGCCCGCTCTCGGGGATCCCGGGGAAGGTCCCGTACCGTTCCTGAAGACAACACACGTGAGTCCTAACTGCCTTTTTTTTTTTTTTTTTTTTCCTCTCTCTTTCGCTTGGCTGTGCTGTAGGTGGCACGACCATAATGTTTGCCGGATGCTGGAACTTGCACTCCGCGCGCTGCGGCCCCTATATGCCATCCCCTTTCTAGATAGGCCAAAGAGAAGCAAAGCCATCGACACACAAACTGATATCCACTACTCACCTTACAGGCGCAAACCCCACTTACTGTGTGCCTCGGACCTACACCCCTGCTCTGGAGTTTGAGGAGACGATCTTTCCATCGCAGGTGGGATCTATACAAAGCTTTGCCCGCTAGAGATGTGGCTGAAACTCTATCATCATTTGGGCATACCCCCCTCCCCTCCACACAGACCTCGAGACTCCCGGGTGATGGTTCCCTTGTTCTCCCAGTAAAATGCACAGATACCAGAAGAAGATCTGGCTTCTAGTTACAAGCTCGGAGGCGGCTGCACCTCTCCTTGCTATACACACCTTAGCTGAACGCTTCCGCATGGGGAAGGGAGACCCATCCTCTTTACCTGCTGGGCCCCGATTCCTCTCCCCGCCAGTCCCCCCTCAGCACCACTATGGAAGAAGGAGACCTACATGAACGGCCCCTAGATATCAAGCTCCATGCAGTGGACTATGTGAGTCGTTCTCCTGGGGGGCTGGGGGGTGGTGGGAGGAGGGACGATCTCAGATTTATATCTATGCCACACACCAGGACTTGATGTTTAATGTGGAGGCTATATTGGAACCAAAGAAGGGAGCGGGTTAGAAACTATCGATTGGATGCCATAGGTACTGTTGATTTTTTCTCTAGACTAAGGATAACGGGGGCTGATACTAGAAAATTAGTGAACTTGCAAGTCACTGCTGTGGTGCGCCTTCCCCCCTGATTGCGTGTACACCCACGGAGATTACGGAAGAGGGAGTCCAGGACTCTTATCCTTCGGGCCTCTGCACGCGGTCGGGGGACGAGGGGAACTGCTTAGAGACCAAGAAATAGCATCCACTTTTGTAACACTTCACTACAGCCAGCCAATGCCCCTCAGAGATACACTGGTAAGATTGCCAGGCTTAGACCCTGAACAATCTGTATGTTAATGCTATAATGTTTTATTCTGTTTAATTTAGACGGTTTTTATTTGACCCATATGTTGCTGCCACTCACAGGTTTAATGTACAATTATTCACACTCTTACATACACTTAAGGCCCGGAGGCCGGGAAGGGCGGGGAGTTTCTCCTGTTCGCCCTTGCTGATCACTCCCTCACATAGGAAGACACCTTCCCAGATAGTTCTGGCAGGGTAGTAATACAGCGACTTGCTGTACCTTTAGAGGTAGCACTGCTGGACGGTGTTTGCTGAGAGCAAATACTTTCCTGGGACTGGTCTGGAAAGACCGTCTCTCACCTTTTTTCTTTCTCAACCCCTCTCATCCTCTTTGATCCCTAAACCCCCACTCGTCTTGATTTCTCTCCCCCTACCCAATCCAATTTCCCTCGTTCCCTCCTTCCTCCCGTGAAAATGGATACACTACAGATAGTCACCCTAAATGTCAAAGGACTGAATGTCCCAGAAAAAAGGAAAATGCTGTTAAACGACATGAGGCGCATGAAGGCAGATATTGTACTTCTGCAGGAGACTCACTTCAGAGAGGATACATATCCGATTTTGAAGAACAGATGGTACCCGATGGTATACCATTCCACCTATCTAGAAGCCAAATCTAGGGGTGTCTCTATCCAGATTGCAGCCAGAGTCCCCTGGAAGTTAGTAGAGTTAAGAGCTGACCCAGCAGGCAGATTTCTATTTATTAAAGGGCTAATAGGAGACGAGAAGGTGACCATTGCCAACCTGTATGCCCCAAACAGCCAACAGGACTCTTTTCTCAAAAATACCTTATTATCACTCCGCGGTTTCACAGAAGGCCAGCTTATAGTGGGGGGAGACTTTAATGTCCCCCTGATCCCAGCAGAAGATACCTCTACGGGTACATCATCCTCTTCCCGTAGCGCCCGAAAGACAATTCACAAGACTTTACATGACATGCAGTTAATAGATGTATGGCGACTCTCCCACCCTGGAGAACGAGACTACACCTTCTTCTCTCGTACGCACCAGGTATACTCCCGTATTGACCTCTTGTTACTCCCACACAACCAACTTCAGGCACTAAGGAACACGAGTATAGGATCAATTACGTGGTCCGATCACGCCCCGGTCTCTATGCAATATGCACTAACTGACCACAATAGGAGACAGAGACAACCTTGGAGACTCAACGAGAGTCTGTTGCAAGACCCGGAGGTGGTATCAGATGTGACAAAAGAAATCACACACTACTTCCAGACAAATCAAACGGCAGATTGTAACATGGGACTGGTCTGGGAAGCTCACAAGGCGGTTATACGGGGAGTACTAATAAAACATGGCGCGAGGCTAAAGAAGCAGCGAACAGCCCAAATTGCAACATTGATAGACAAACTCCAAAAACTTGAAACCAGACATAAACAGACACCGACCAGACTGCTGGGGAACGAATTAGACACAGTACATAAGCAAATAACGGATATACTCCACTTTAAAGCAAAGGCGGCAATGCAGATCTCCCGCAGGAAAGTATATGAATCAGGGAACAAATGCGGTAGAGTGCTTGCGCAATCCCTACGATCCCAAACAGCAGCCTCTTACATCCCACACATATACTCCACAACAGGCCAAAAAAAAACTCTGCCCCGGCAAATAACCCAAGAATTCAAATTGTACTATCAATCCCTGTACAATCTGCCGGCGAATCCCCCTACAGCAGGGAAGGTAACAGATTACATTAAAAAGTCAACAATGCCCACCTTACCGACAGACACGCGTGACCTTCTGGACGAACCTATAACTCTGACAGAACTGCAACTGGCAATAAGGAACACAAAACTCAATAAGGCCCCAGGACCAGACGGACTTACGGTCCAATACTATAAAAACCTACTTCCCTCACTAGGAAATCAAATGGTAAAAATGCTTAACGACCTCAGTAAGGAAGGTGATTTACATGACACCACATTACAGGCCCAGATAGCGGTGATCCCTAAAGAGGGTAAGGACCTGTCTCAGTGTGGGAGTTACCGCCCAATATCGTTATTGAACACGGACCTCAAGCTGTTCACTAAAATAATTGCCACTAGATTGCAAACCCACATACCCCGTCTAATTCACTTAGACCAAGTGGGTTTTGTCCCAACCAGAGAGGCCAGAGACAATACCATCAAAGTATTGAACCTGATCCATAAAGCCACCACCTCCGGTGCACCCAGCATCTTTCTCAGCACAGATGCTGAGAAAGCGTTCAACAGAGTGAATTGGACATTCATGCTCACCACACTGAAACATGTAGGATTGGGCAATAACATGATGAAGTGGATAAAGGCAGCGTACACGACGCCGACAGCTAGGGTGAGAGCCAATGGAGTACTCTCAGACCCCTTCCCAATTACGAACGGGACGCGCCAGGGCTGCCCACTCTCGCCCCTCCTGTTCGCCCTATCCCTTGAACCCTTCTTATGTCATATAAGGAAAAACCCGAACATATCAGGTATTACAATAGGCCACACCCAGTACAAAGTCTCTGCCTATGCAGATGATTTGCTATTCTCCCTTTCAAACCCATCAATATCACTACCAAACCTTCTCCACGAATTTACACTATATGGGACACTCTCCAACCTAAAAATCAACTTTGACAAGTCAGAAGCAATGGGCGTACGGATCCCCAACTCTCAGCTCGCACACCTCCAATCCAGTTTTAAATTAAAATGGACCAAAACTGCCCTTAAATACTTGGGAACTTATATACCCAGTACAATTTCAAAATTATACGAGCTCAACTTCCCCCCACTTTTAAAACAAGTCAAATCATTGCTGACTCAATGGACCTCGGGCCTGTACTCCTGGCTAGGACGTTGCAACATTTTAAAGATGATGATACTTCCGAAGTTTGTATATCTTATGCAAGCCCTGCCCATACATATCCCAGTCATATATTTCAAACGAGTGCAGACACTTTTTACAGAATTCGTATGGGCCAAGAAAAAGCCTAGACTAGCTAACAAATTACTAGTACTCCCCAAGCTATACGGAGGCCTAGCACTCCCTAACCTTCGCGCCTATTATCAAGCCACGCATTTGGTGAGGCTCATAGACTGGTGCCGCCACCAAGAAACCAAACTATGGACTTCCATAGAACAAACGCAAAGTGAGATCCCCCTCCCAGGCACCCCATGGTGTTACTTGGGACTACCACCAGAAGTTAAATCCCACCCATTAATAGGCAATACATCAAGGATATGCGCCCGAATAGTGACCCAGACGCCTCTCTCCTCCCAGGACTCGCCCCTAAAACCCATTTTGGAGAACCCATTATTCACACCAGGGCTGATAGACAGACGCTTTCGCAACCTATCTGAATCGGGCATCTACCAGGCCTCCCATTTTAGCTCAGGAGGGCGGTGGAAATCAGCTGCGGAACTCTCGGACCCCTCAGGCCCGTTCCGCTTGGATTTTATGAGGGCACTCCAATTGAGTCACTTCCTGAACTCCATGCCACCCCCGAGGGATAATGACCAGACACTAACGGCATTGGAGGACTTTTGCAACGAGAGGGGTCCCATACCACATACTCTTTCTTTGACCTACACTCTCCTGAACGCACCCCCAGAGGACTTTACACCCCCAGGACTGCTCAAGTGGGAAAGGGAGCTGGGAATCCAATTCAATGACACCAAACGACAACGTATTCTTAAGTATACCCATAAATCTTCCATATGTGCAAAAACCCAGGAAACCAATTACAAAATACTCTCCAGATGGTACAAGACCCCTGCATTACTACATAAACTATTCCCACTGACATCAGACCGCTGTTGGCGCTGCCAGACGGAGGAGGGGTCCCTGTTACACATCTTTTGGTCCTGCCCTAGACTGACACAATTTTGGACAGTGATTCGTGAGACCATGCAGAAATTCACTGAAAGGACACTTATAGACGACCCAGCCTTCTTCCTCTTACATGCATCAGACATTCCAGACAAAATCTATAAAAAATCAGTACTTCGTCATTTATTAGATGCAGCTAAAGCCTGTATCCCACTATGTTGGAAGTCTGCCATCCCTCCGACCATTAAACTATGGCTTCGAAAGGTAGAAGAAATAAGAAAAATGGAAGATCTAATTTTAACAGCACAGGAAAGACACGAGACGTACACCAAAACTTGGCGATTATGGAGAATATTTATATACTCGGACGAAGGCCAAACTCTCTTAGGTTCAGATGACACTGAGTGAACAACAAAATAGGATACTAACTTAGAGGTCTACCCGTGATGACGGATGGTCATTGGACCCCAACTTAACACAAGATCTAGGTGCGCTCCGTGGCCACGGGACGCACTCCCCCTCCCCTCCCCATCCCTCTCATGCCCCCTTCTCCCCCCCCCCCCATCCCACACTCTTTGTCTACTCCCTTTTCTTTTAAATTTCTTTATTATGCTCTCCCTTGCTCTCGGTTGGCCTCGCCCGCCTGCGCTACAGCTCCCCACAAATGGGGGGCTGGGGGTGGGGGGGCGACGACAACAACTACTTGAATAAAAAAGGAAAATAACTGGGGGCTGGACCCATGGGACCACGAGACTCCTTATACTTTACAATGAGGTATACTATATGCAACATGTAATGGGGGAGGTAATTATTTGCCATCCCCCCTGCACGCAGATATCACCAAGAACACCCCGAACATGATTCACCCTATACATACATTTTCTCCTCACTAGGCAGGAGAGGATTATTCAATTCAATTTTTGTACACTACAACTGTTTTGAACCTGTTTTGCACGGTTACTGCCTACTGTTTGTTTCTTTTCTAAGAGGTGATAGGTATTGTTGAACCATCACCTGTATTGTTTGTTGATATGTAACATGGTGGTCCGTGTGGGCCCTGCTCCTTGTAATATATAAAAAAAAAAAAAAAAAAAAAAAGAAATACCAGGCTATCTTATGTATTGTTTTGAGGAGGTGCAGGCTTTGAAGTAAACAGTGGGTAATTTGCACATATTTGTAATAATCCTAGTTTTGAAGGCTGAATTGTGTTTGAAGTGTGGAGCAGCCCATCAGAATATAAATCTGTCACGGAGATGAAGCCCTTAAATAACCATGAGGACAAGGCTATGAAGTCTTACAGTTTTAAAATCTGTCCCACTGTGTCTGCATCTCATAGATGTCCCACAAGGTCCAGAACATTCTCCCTGCAGAACTGTGTATTGCCTATAACAGCTAAAGTTGACTGTATATTTTTGAGTTCAAACTGTGCCCAGTACATCATACTGTACCCAGTATCGCATTTGTTAAATAGGGAAGAGGGTGTGGAAATAGGGGAGAGGGTAAAGCAGTAAGAAGAAACTTTTGAATGTCTGTATAGTGATTATTAATGTCTTTGAAATGAAAGGAAAGAGTATAGGTATATAGAAATGCAATTAAACACAAAACAAGAGAAGAAAGGATAATTGGAAAAACTGTCTAGCAAACTTTATAAAGGATCTGAGAATCGGCATGTATGGTCTTGACGGTTAGCAAATCGGGAAAATCAGCCCCGGTTCCCCCCCTGATAGGGACCTTACGTATAGTAAGATAGACTTGATTAAAGTCAACATAGTAGTGAGTAAGAGGAGTGGAGTGTGTTGAGTGAGCTAGGAGAATGAGTGGTAAGTGAGTGAGTATATAATGGTCTTTTTTTCCCCCTCTTCCTATCTATCTCTCTTTTTTTACCCCCCATCATAATTTTTTAAATGGAGGGGGTAAAATTTTGTTCTTTCAATGCAAGAGGCCTTAATTTACCCTTTAAAAGATCTCAAATTCTAAATTCAGATCACATTCCTAAAATAAATAATAGAAATTACGTTACTTGGATCTATTGCGCTCCACAAAGATCTACCCCATCAAATATTGCAAAATTGGAAAGGTAAAGATGGCAGATCCTTAATTATAAGGGTCATGCTATGTGGAAAAATGTTCACAATTATAAATTTATATTTACCAAATTATGAACAAATTAAGGTTGGAATAAAATCACTTGTGGAAGCGGAAGGAACAATAATCATGGGCGGAGATTTTAATTTTATAATGGACAGAAAAATAGATACAACTACTGTAGTACTCACTCCCACAGAAAAAATTGTCAATTAAAGGAGTTCAAACATCTACTAGAAAGATACCAAATGATATATATATGGAGGGCTTGACATTAGACGGAAAAAAAATACTCATATTACTCAAACATACATAACTCATATCATAGAATAGATGAATTTTTTATTAATCAATCCGGTCTGATGATGACTCCCTCAACAGAAATAGGTAATTTTTCCTGGTCAGATCATGCTCTGATATATTTAGAACTAATAACTGAATATAAAAAACCCAGGATGTGGAGACTGAATGATAACTTAATTAAAAACAAAGAATGCAAAAAGACATCCGACAAACAGTGAGAGAATATTTTGTTAACCCATGAAAAGGATGACACCTCAATTCCCATACAATGGGAAACACTTAAATGTGTTTTGCGGGGACTATTCATCAATCACGGATCAAGACTAGAGTTGAGCGGGTAGCTGGATATTCGGGTCCGGCGGGTTCGGCCGAACTTCGGAAAAAAGTTTGGATTCGGGACCGAACTTTAACCCGAACCCGAACCCGGACCCGGACCCCATTGAAGTCAATGGGGACCCGGACTTCTGACGACTAAAAAGGCTCTAAAAAAGTAATGGAAAGGGCTAGAGGGCTGCAAATGGCAGCAAAATGTTGTTAAGAACATGGCAAGTGCTCTGCAAACAAATGTGGATAGGAAATAACTTAAAAGAACATAAAAAAAATTAAAAAATTAAAAAATATGCTGGAGGCCCCCTTTTCAGCAGAAGAGGTACAGGAAGTCATTAAGAACCTCAGAAACTCAACGGCACGATGCCACACATATGGTGGGAATGCCCCAGAATACGCCCTTTCTGGAATAAATTATTTAATTTAATGGATAAGCTAGTGGGAAAATAAAATACTTTGAAATAAAAATGTAGCGGGGTGCTAAATTTAAGGAAAGTGTTTGAGTGGTAAATAGGCTCAAATACCCTAATTCTGTAGGATTCATGGACCATTTTGTCCTCGGGGGACAGTATTGGTGTGCAGTTCCCTGCGGCCTACAGGTGGCGCCTTTTGTGTCCCCTCTTGGCAGTAGTACAGCGGGGCGGGGAACCTGCTGTGCATGCCGGGAGAGCATATAAAAGGGGCAGACCTTTGGCCTGGGGGCTGATGTCCAGTGGGGTCCGCGTCCAGGTGCCTTCGGCCTGGGTGCATGTGTTCCTGTTCCATCTCGGGCACCTTTAGCCCGGGGTGAGGTACTATCCTGGAGTTCTTGCTGCCCTGGGTATGGAGGCCTAGGGGCGGGAGTAAAGCCTGGAGTCCAGAGCCGCCTCGTGTAGGGGACCCTGTTCCAGGGAAGGGAGGATCATTCTGATGGACCGATGCGGGAGTCACGGTGAAGGAATGGTCTGTTGACTCCCTGGAGAGATGTCTTCCCCTTGATATGGGCTAGGTTCGTAGAAGGAGAAGCTCAAGGTCACCTTGACTGTATCAGAGGCCTTATTCAACCGGCCCGTGGCAGGGGCCTTATACACCCTGGTCTGTGGCTGAGACCAAAGTTCTCCAGGCCCGTGGCAGGGGCCTTGTACACCCGGTCTGTGGCAGAGACCAACCTCAATGTCTGTGGCAGAGACCGTGCGCCAAAAACTGTTTGAGAAACCTAAGCAGTGAAGTGAATGTGCTACGTTTGTGCCTGGACCTCCTCCACACCTTAAGCTGTCCTGTTTCTTTGCTCTAACCTTTTCTATCTGAGTACAGTTTATTTTGCCATGAGAGAATAAGAGTTGGAGTTTCAGCTGGTGTGGACATTGACTTTACTGGCAATTAAAGGACTTGCCTCTACCTACAGTAGAGGTGAGAATCATCCTCTGGAGGAGTTTTGACTCCGGCTGTGGACACGGCCCGTCAAGTACACCGCTCAACCTCTTTATATAGGAGGATACGGGCTGGTAGTGCGGTGTGCCTTTCTCCCTCCTGCGAAGAGCCAACAACATAAAGGCAGGTAAGGGGGAAAGGATCTGTGCGCTACAAAAAAATAAAATAAAAATTTTAATCTTGGCCTAGCAGGACGAGGTCCATATGGAGTAGGAGGTTGAGGTGGCGGTGGATGTGGCTGTGTAGGTGGAAGCGGCGGTAGAGGAGGACGAGGTAGCCAACACTGGTTCAAAAATACAACAATGGCTGGGTAAGGCCGGTGATGTGTCGAATTCTGTCCCCTGTCGAATAGTGTCCGCCCTGTACTGCGCTTGCTGAGTATGTAGGACAAGGGGATTTCAAAAATCTCCCAAGACTAACGGCGCCTGCGTGTTGAGTTCAGTTGAAGGCCACACCATCCGTGGTTCAAGCCGAGCCAAGCAAGGCCGCGATCGAAGCGAGCCCGTGAGGGGCCCTGTTACTATGTGCTACCGTATGTCCTCTTGGATGGTGGGGCTTGAACCTGCACTCACAGCGCAGGCGCCGTTCATCTTCGGAGATTTTGTGAATCTCCTTGTCCTCTGTACTGCGCAAGCGCTGCGCCTGCGCAGTACGGGCCGGGCCCAATCCGATGGCCGGACAGTTTTTGTCACAACACCGGTATACATGTCTATTCTGCACAAGGTACGGACAAGTCCTGTGGGATCCATGCCTGGTTCATTTTAATGAACGTGAGCTTGTCCACATTGGCTCTGGACAGGCGGCTGCGCTTGTCTGTGATAACGCCCCCTGCCGTGCTAAATACACGTTCAGATAATACACTGGCTGCAGGGCAGGCCAGCACCTCCAAGGCATAAACGGCAAGCTCAGGCCATGTGCCCAATTTGGAGACCCAGAAGTTAAAGGGGGCAGACCCGTCATCCAGTACGTGTAGGCCTGTGGACACATACTGCTCAACCATGTTGGTGAAATGCTGCCTCCTGCTAAGACGTTCCATCTCAGCTGGTGGTGCTGGTTGTTGTGGCGTGCTGACAAAGCTTTTCCACATTTCGGCCATGCTAACCCTGCCTTCTGAGGTGCTGCCGGTGCCCCGGCTGCGTTGGCGACCTCTTCCTCCTCCTCTGCCTTCGCCTTGTGCTTCCACCGTACGCCCGCTGTCAGGTGGGAATGCCACCAGCAGCGCGTCTACCAGCGTGCGCTTGTACTCGCGCATCTTACGATCCCGCTCCAGTGAGGGAATTAAGGACGGTACGTTGTCCTTGTAATGGGGATCCAGCAGGGTGGCCACCCAGTAATCAGCACCAGTTAAAATGTGGGCAACTCGGCTGTCGTTGCGGAAACACTGCAGCATGTAATCGCTCATGTGTGCCAGGCTGCCCAGAGGAAAAGAAAAGCTGTCCTCTGTGGGAGGTGTATCGTCTGTGTCCTCTGTATCCCCCCAGCCACGCACCAGTAATGGCCACGAGCTGGTCTGAGTGCCACCCTGCTGTGAACATGGCTCCTCCTCCTCCTCCTCCTCCATCTCCTCCTCCACCTCGTCATCCTCCAGAACTGTGCCCTTTCTGCCGGACAATTGTGTACCTGGCGTTTGTTGGTGCAGGAACCCACCCTCGTAGCCACTTGTGAAAGACTGCCCTGAAAGCCTTTGAAATGATCCCGCTTCCTCCTCCTCATCCTCCTGTGCCACATCCTCTTCCATCATCGCACAAAGCGTTTTTTCAAGGAGGCATAGAACTGGGATAGTAACGCTGAGAACGGCGTCATTGGCACTGGCCATGTTGGTGGAGTACTCGAAACAGCGCAACAAGGCACACAGGTCTCGCATGGAGGCCCAGTTATTGGTGGTGAAGTGGTGCTGTTCCGCAGAGCGACTCACGCGTGATTGCTGCAGCTGAAACTCCACTATTGCCTGCTGCTGCTCGCACAGTCTGGCCAGCATGTGCAAGGTGGAGTTCCACCTTGTGGGCACGTCACATATGAGGCGGTGAGCGGGAAGGCCGAAGTTACGCTGCAGCGCTGACAGGCGAGCAGCAGCAGGGTGAGAACGCCGAAAGTGCGCACAGACAGCCCGCACTTTCTGCAGCAGCTCTGGCATATTGGGGTAATTTTTAAGGAACCTCTGGACCACCAAGTTCAGCACATGCGCCAGGCAAGGGATGTGCGTCAAACCGGCTAGACCCAGAGCTGCTACGAGATTTCGCCCATTATCGCACACCACCAGGCCGGGCTTGAGGCTCACTGACAGCAACCACTCATCGGTCTGTTGTTCCATGTCCCTCCACAACTCCTGCGCGGTGTGGGGATTTTCCCCCAAACAGGAAAGTTTTAAAACTGCCTGCTGTCGTTTACCCCTGGCTGTGCTGAAGTTGGTGGTGAAGGTGTTACGCTGAATGGATGAGGAGGCGGTAGAGGATGAGGAAGCGGAGAAGGAGGAGTTAGCAACAGGAGGCAAACTGAAGCGCCCTGCAATCCTCGGTGGTGGAAGGACATGCGCCAAACCGCTATCTGCCTCAGGCCCAGCCGCCACTGCATTTACCCAGTGTGCTGTTAGGGAGATATAACGTCCCTGACCGTGCTTACTGGTCCACGCATCCGTAGTTAGGTGGACCTTGCCACAGATGGCGTTGCGCAGTGCACACCTGATTTTGTCCCCCACCTGGTTGTGCAGGGAAGGGATGGCTCGCCTGGAAAAGTAGTGGCGGCTGGGCACGACGTACTGCGGGACAGCCAATGCCATCAGGCTTTTAAAACTCTGCGTCTCCACCAGACGGAATGACAGCATTTCAAAGGCCAGGAATTTTGAAATGCTGGCATTCAGGGCCAGGGATCGCGGGTGGCTAGGGGGGTACTTCCTCTTCCGCTCCAATGTTTGGGAGATAGAGAGCTGAACGCTTCCATGGGACATTGTGGAGATGGTTGGTGACCCAGGTGGTAGTGTTGCTGGCAGATCCTCTGTTTGCGGGGTGACAGGTGCCACTGTCACTACAGAGGTGGATGAAGAGGCCGAGACTGCAGCAGAAGAGGAAGCAGGAGGAGCCAGAGACCTTTCTTGGTTTTTGAGGTGTCTACTCCACTGCAGCTCGTGCTTTGCACTTAGATGCCTGGTCATGCAGCTTGTGCTCAGGTTGAGAACGTTTATGCCTCGCTTCAGGCTCTGATTGCACAGCATGCAAACCACTCGTGTCTTGTCATCAACACACTGTGTGAAGAACTGCCACGCTAGGGAAGTCCTTGGACCTGGCTTTGGTGTGCTCGGTCCCTTGCTGCGTTGGGCAGTAGCAGATGTACTGTCTAGGGGACGAATGCTCCGTTTTTGCACCCTGCTCCCTCTTCTGCTGTGCTGGTGGCTCTGTGCGACCACCGCCTCTTCCTCCAAACTACACTGGTCACCTGCATAACGTTGATTCCATGTGGGGTCGAGGACCTCATCGTCCTCCACATCATCTTCCACCCAGTCTTCACCCCTGCCCTCCATGTCTGTCTGCACAATTGCGAAAGCAGCAGCAGTTGGCACCTGTGTTTCGTCATCATCCGAGACGTGCTGCGATGGTCCTCCCATGTACCCATCATGAAACATAAGTGGTTGGGCATCGGTGCACTCAATCTCTTCCACTTCTGGGGCAGGGCTAGGTGGATGGCCCTGGGAAACCCTGCTAACAGAGTCATCGAAAAGCAGAAGAGACTGCTGCATGATTTGGGGCTCAGACTGCTTGGCTGATTTGCAAGGGGGTGAGGTGAAAGACTGATGGACATGGGCTTCAGGTGCCAACTCTGATCTTTCATCAGAAGAGTGGGTGGGAGACAATGTGAAGGAACCCGAGGCACTGTCAGCAACCCAATCTACTATCGCCTGTACTTGTCCTGGCCTAAACATTGGTACAGCCTCATTAGGCGCGACAAAATACCGCCGCAGGCTCGGTCGCCTACTCGCACCTGAGGAAGGTGTTTCACTTGTGCGTGTAGCTGGCACAGATCCACCACGTCCTCTCCCTGCAACAGGAGCTCCACCAGCAGCACCACGACCGGGGCCACCACGTCCCTTTGACCTTCCCCTCATATTTTCCAAATTTAGGATCTTGCCCTAAATGGCGTTTTTTGGAAGACCACAACACACCCACAGTACGTAATGGCTGAAACGCACAGCTACAGAACTGCAGAAAATGCTATTCAAAAAAAAAAAGGTTGTTTTTTTTAGTATAGCACAGTACAAGGAAAATATATATAAATTGTTTTTTTACACACACCTCCAGATGTGTATTTCACACTGCAAAATATTTTCTGTGGCCCTAAATGGCGTTTTTTGCCAGACCACAACACACCCACAGCACGTAACCGCTGAATCGCACAGCTACAGAAAATGCTATTCAAAAAAAAAGGTTGTTTTTTTTAGTATAGCACTGTACAAGAAGAATATATAGAAATTGTTTATTTTACACACCTCCAGATGTGTATTTCACACTGCAAAATATTTTCTGTGGCCCTAAATGGCGTTTTTTGCCAGACCACAACACACCCACAGCACGTAACCGCTGAATCGCACAGCTACAGAAAATGCTATTCAAAAAAAGGTTGTTTTTTTTAGTATAGCACTGTACAAGAAGAATATATAGAAATTGTTTATTTTACACACCTCCAGATGTGTATTTCACACTGCAAAATATTTTCTGTGGCCCTAAATGGCGTTTTTTGGAAGAGCACAACACACCCACAGTATTTAACCACTGAATCGCACAGCTATAGAAGTGCAGAGAATGCTATTCAAAAAAAATGTTGTTTTTTTTAGTATAGCACTGTACAATATATAGAAATTGTTTATTTTACACACCTCCACATGTGTATTTCACACTGCAATTTATTTTCTGTGGCCCTAAATGGCGTTTTTTGGAAGAGCACAACAACCCCAACAGTATATAACCGCTGAATCGCACAGCTGCAGAGGCCAGAGAATGCTATTCAAAAATAATGTTGTTTTTTCACACACCTCCAGATGTGTATTTCACACTGCAAAATATTTTCTGTGGCCCTAAATGGCGTTTTTTGCAAGAGCACAACAACCCCAACAGTATATAACCGCTGAATCGCACAGCTGCAGAGGCCAGAGAATGCTTTTTAAAAATAATGTTGTTTTTTCACACACCTCCAGATGTGTATTTCACACTGCAAAATATTTTCTGTGGCCCTAAATGGCGTTTTTTGGAAGAGCACAACACACCCACAGTATTTAACCACTGAATCGCACAGCTATAGAAGTGCAGAGAATGCTATTCAAAAAAAATGTTGTTTTTTTTAGTATAGCACTGTACAATATATAGAAATTGTTTATTTTACACACCTCCACATGTGTATTTCACACTGCAATTTATTTTCTGTGGCCCTAAATGGCGTTTTTTGGAAGAGCACAACAACCCCAACAGTATATAACCGCTGAATCGCACAGCTGCAGAGGCCAGAGAATGCTATTCAAAAATAATGTTGTTTTTTCACACACCTCCAGATGTGTATTTCACACTGCAAAATATTTTCTGTGGCCCTAAATGGCGTTTTTTGCAAGAGCACAACAACCCCAACAGTATATAACCGCTGAATCGCACAGCTGCAGAGGCCAGAGAATGCTTTTTAAAAATAATGTTGTTTTTTCACACACCTCCAGATGTGTATTTCACACTGCAAAATATTTTCTGTGGCCCTAAATGGCGTTTTTTGGAAGAGCACAACACAACCACAGTATTTAACCACTGAATCGCACAGCTATAGAAGTGCAGAGAATGCTATTCAAAAAAAATGTTTTTTTTTTTTAGTATAGCACTGTACAATATATAGAAATTGTTTATTTTACACACCTCCACATGTGTATTTCACACTGCAATTTATTTTCTGTGGCCCTAAATGGCGTTTTTTGGAAGAGCACAACAACCCCAACAGTATATAACCGCTGAATCGCACAGCTGCAGAGGCCAGAGAATGCTTTTTAAAAATAATGTTGTTTTTTCACACACCTCCAGATGTGTATTTCACACTGCAAAATATTTTCTGTGGCCCTAAATGGCGTTTTTTGGAAGAGCACAACACAACCACAGTATTTAACCACTGAATCACACAGCTATAGAAGTGCAGAGAATGCTATTCAAAAAAAATGTTGTTTTTTTTAGTATAGCACTGTACAATATATAGAAATTGTTTATTTTACACACCTCCACATGTGTATTTCACACTGCAATTTATTTTCTGTGGCCCTAAATGGCGTTTTTTGGAAGAGCACAACAACCCCAACAGTATATAACCGCTGAATCGCACAGCTGCAGAGGCCAGAGAATGCTTTTTAAAAATAATGTTGTTTTTTCACACACCTCCAGATGTGTATTTCACACTGCAAAATATTTTCTGTGGCCCTAAATGGCGTTTTTTGGAAGAGCACAACACAACCACAGTATTTAACCACTGAATCGCACAGCTATAGAAGTGCAGAGAATGCTATTCAAAAAAACATGTTGTTTTTTTTAGTATAGCACTGTACAATATATAGAAATTGTTTATTTTACACACCTCCACATGTGTATTTCACACTGCAATTTATTTTCTGTGGCCCTAAATGGCGTTTTTTGGAAGAGCACAACAACCCCAACAGTATATAACCGCTGAATCGCACAGCTGCAGAGGCCAGAGAATGCTATTCAAAAATAATGTTGTTTTTTCACACACCTCCAGATGTGTATTTCACACTGCAAAATATTTTCTGTGGCCCTAAATGGCGTTTTTTGCAAGAGCACAACAACCCCAACAGTATATAACCGCTGAATCGCACAGCTGCAGAGGCCAGAGAATGCTTTTTAAAAATAATGTTGTTTTTTCACACACCTCCAGATGTGTATTTCACACTGCAAAATATTTTCTGTGGCCCTAAATGGCGTTTTTTGGAAGAGCACAACACAACCACAGTATTTAACCACTGAATCGCACAGCTATAGAAGTGCAGAGAATGCTATTCAAAAAAAATGTTTTTTTTTTTAGTATAGCACTGTACAATATATAGAAATTGTTTATTTTACACACCTCCACATGTGTATTTCACACTGCAATTTATTTTCTGTGGCCCTAAATGGCGTTTTTTGGAAGAGCACAAAAACCCCAACAGTATATAACCGCTGAATCGCACAGCTGCAGAGGCCAGAGAATGCTATTCAAAAATAATGTTGTTTTTTCACACACCTCCAGATGTGTATTTCACACTGCAAAATATTTTCTGTGGCCCTAAATGGCATTTTTTGCAAGAGCACAACAACCCCAACAGTATATAACCGCTGAATCGCACAGCTGCAGAGGCCAGAGAATGCTTTTTAAAAATAATGTTGTTTTTCACACACCTCCAGATGTGTATTTCACACTGCAAAATATTTTCTGTGGCCCTAAATGGCGTTTTTTGGAAGAGCACAACACAACCACAGTATTTAACCACTGAATCGCACAGCTATAGAAGTGCAGAGAATGCTATTCAAAAAAAAAATGTTGTTTTTTTAGTATAGCACTGTACAATATATAGAAATTGTTTATTTTACACACCTCCACATGTGTATTTCACACTGCAATTTATTTTCTGTGGCCCTAAATGGCGTTTTTTGGAAGAGCACAACAACCCCAACAGTATATAACCGCTGAATCGCACAGCTGCAGAGGCCAGAGAATGCTTTTTAAAAATAATGTTGTTTTTTCACACACCTCCAGATGTGTATTTCACACTGCAAAATATTTTCTGTGGCCCTAAATGGCGCTTTTTGGAAGAGCACAACACAACCACAGTATTTAACCACTGAATCGCACAGCTATAGAAGTGCAGAGAATGCTATTCAAAAAAAATGTTGTTTTTTTTAGTATAGCACTGTACAATATATATAAATTGTTTATTTTACACACCTCCACATGTGTATTTCACACTGCAATTTATTTTCTGTGGCCCTAAATGGCGTTTTTTGGAAGAGCACAACAACCCCAACAGTATATAACCGCTGAATCGCACAGCTGCAGAGGCCAGAGAATGCTTTTTAAAAATAATGTTGTTTTTTCACACACCTCCAGATGTGTATTTCACACTGCAAAATATTTTCTGTGGCCCTAAATGGCGTTTTTTGGAAGAGCACAACACAACCACAATATTTAACCACTGAATCGCACAGCTATAGATGTGCAGAGAATGCTATTAAAAAAAAATGTTGTTTTTTTTAGTATAGCACTGTACAATATATAGAAATTGTTTATTTTACACACCTCCACATGTGTATTTCACACTGCAATTTATTTTCTGTGGCCCTAAATGGCGTTTTTTGGAAGAGCACAACAACCCCAACAGTATATAACCGCTGAATCGCACAGCTGCAGAGGCCAGAGAATGCTATTCAAAAATAATGTTGTTTTTTCACACACCTCCAGATGTGTATTTCACACTGCAAAATATTTTCTGTGGCCCTAAATGGCGTTTTTTGCAAGAGCACAACAACCCCAACAGTATATAACCGCTGAATCGCACAGCTGCAGAGGCCAGAGAATGCTTTTTAAAAATAATGTTGTTTTTTCACACACCTCCAGATGTGTATTTCACACTGCAAAATATTTTCTGTGGCCCTAAATGGCGTTTTTTGGAAGAGCACAACACAACCACAGTATTTAACCACTGAATCGCACAGCTATAGAAGTGCAGAGAATGCTATTCAAAAAAAAGTTTTTTTTTTTAGTATAGCACTGTACAATATATAGAAATTGTTTATTTTACACACCTCCACATGTGTATTTCACACTGCAATTTATTTTCTGTGGCCCTAAATGGTGTTTTTTTGAAGAGCACAACAACCCCAACAGTATATAACCGCTGAATCGCACAGCTGCAGAGGCCAGAGAATGCTATTCAAAAATAATGTTGTTTTTTCACACACCTCCAGATGTGTATTTCACACTGCAAAATATTTTCTGTGGCCCTAAATGGCGTTTTTTGGAAGAGCACAACACACCCACAGTATATAACCGCTGAATCGCACAGCTGCAGAGAATGCTATTCAAAAAAAAGGTTGTTTTTTTTTTTTTAGTATAGCATAGTACAAGAAAAATATATAGAAATTGGTTATTTCACACAACTAGAGATATACACTGCAAAATATTTTTTTTGCCCAAAAATAGGTCTTTTTTGCGCACAACAAAGTGCCTTTTTTTTTTTTGCAACAGCACAATAAAGTGCCTTTTTTTTTGGGGGGGGGGGCCCAAAAATGGGTCTTTTTAGCAAAAGTACAATAAAGTGCCTTTTTTTTTTTTTTTTTCTGCCCGAAATGGGTCTTTTAGCAAGAGCACAATACAGCCACAGTATGGAATAGGTGTATCACTCAACGTAATGCAGTGCTGGTGCACTGAGCTTGCAACACAAACAGATAAACCTATGCAGATCGCTGAGCTATTATATCTCTCAATCTGGACTCCTATCTAAATCTCTCTCCCTGAAAGCACAAACAGGATCCTGCCCCTACACTACACTACACTGTCTCTCTATCTTTTCTATCAGTAGATTGCAGAATCAGGACTAACTCCTATCATATAATTCTCTCCCTCACAGCAACAGCAGCCAGGATCCTTTCCCTACACTGTCTAAAAGCAGAGTGACGATCTGTGCTGTGTGCCTCTTGCTTATATAGAAGCTGGTCACATGCTGGGTCACATGTTGCACTGACCAATCACAGCCATGCCATTAGTAGGCATGGCTATGATGGCTTCTAAGGGCACACCAGCTAATCAAATGGTGATTGGCTGGCCCCTGAAGCATTTCTAACTGCGCCATTAAATTCCCGAATCCGGACCCGAACCCGGACTTTAGCGCAAAATCCGGGTCCGGGTCCGGGGTCGGGAAACCGCCAAAATTTGGTACGGACCCGAACTTTACAGTTCGGGTCCGCTCAACACTAATCAAGACTAAAAAAGGAAAAAGAACAGAAAAAATCTCAATTAATGACTGACTGAAAGTATAATTTTAGAAAATAAACACAAACGGAGCCTTAAATCAGGGGATAAAACAGCTCTAAATGATAAACAAATACAGTTAGAGCCCATTCACACAGGGGCAACTTTGGATCCGACTTCAAATCGCCCCAGGTCGCCCCTAGTTGCCTCAAGTCGCGCTGGCTGAGGAAATCAATGTAAGTTAATGGAGCCGTCTTAATGCACACTACTGCAGTCACTCCGACTTCAAAAAAGGTCCCTGTACTACTTTAATCCGACTTCTAGGCGACCTGTACCCATTGATTTCAATGGGAGTTGCCTCTGAAGTCGGATCACTGTCTTAATAGGAGCAACTCTCCAGGAAGAGAAAATAAATTTCTCAGGCAAACCTCTCCCTCCCACAGAGCTGATACTTGTTTGATTGGCCACTGGAATGTCTCCTGTCCTGCAGGCAACTGAAGTTGCCTTGTAAGTAGCTCCAGGTCTCGCTGTGATTCATACTCAAGTCGTGTCTGAGTTGCCTCATAAAATCGCGCTGGAAGTCGTGTTGCCCCTGTGTGAATGGGCTCTTACAGTCCTTGCTTGATAAGGAGTCCTTCCGATTAAGGGATAAAAACAAAACACAATGGTATCAACAAGGAAATAAAACAGGGAAAATATTAGCTAGAACTATAAAAAATCAACAACCCATGACCTCCATAGTTAACATCTTAAAAACGAATGGAGAACTGACTTGTGATCCAAAATAAATATCTAAAACTTTTCATACATATTACTCTAAGTTATATAATATAGATATACAACAAGAAAATAAAAGAAAAGAAAAAAAAGGGGAAGAGATTCGTAAATATATAAAAGGGACAGCTCTACCTGTATTCTCAAGAGAAATAACGGAAGAACTGGAAAAAGAAATCTCATTGGAGGAAATTCAACAAGCTATCTCCGGACTGGTCTTGGGCAAAAGTCCAGGACCAGACGGATATACTTCCAGATTTTATAAATCATTTCAAGATATATTAATACCCATTCTTAAAAAAACATACAACTCCATATCTAAAACACAAACTTTTGCACCACAAAGTATGGAAGCTCATATCACATTAATTCCAAAACCTGAGAAAGATCATACACTATGCAATAATTACCGACCAATTTCTCTGACAAATATTGACATGAGACTATATTCCAAGATCATTTCTAATAGATTGACACCCATCTTACCTGGGAAGATAAATCTAGATCAAACGGGTTTTACGAAAGGGAGAGAAACGAGGGACAATATTATGAAAACCTGTACACTGATAGAATATGTCCAGAGAACTGCCATCCCAACATGTCTTTTATCTATTGACGCTGAGAAAGCATTTGATAGGGTGGTATGGCAGTTATTACAAGAAGACAAAAAATCTCCTGCGCTCTCGGTGTATCGTCAAAACACGGGTAGTGTAATTCCGTCTAAAGGCAAAGTCTAAAGTCTTGCAGCCCTCCTCAGAACAATGGGTGTTCATATGGCTAGAAAAAACAAAGGAGAAAGGAGGGCGCACCAACCTAGTGCATTACCACTTAAACGTTTTATTTAAATTATAAAAAAGCAGTAACCCTACTCACAAACAAAGCTTAAATGAAAGCTTATCGGACAAATCAGCTGGAATTTCTTGGCACCTGCCGACTGGACTCAATGACAGAGAGGGTCGGACAATACCTCAAACATCTGGATAGCTGACGCGTTTCTGGGGCGCACCCCTTTCCTCAGAGCCTAGATGGTCCATGATAGCTCTCCCCCACAAAAACCTCCATTATATGTGTGTGCACACATGCAGAGCCGTCAGCTCAGGTGACCACCAATTAGCAAGCCCCGCCTCCCACTCCTAGATAGCCCCACCCTTATGGGTGGGGCATCCACTAGCCCCCTTCCCACACAAATAGAAGGCACCCCAGCAACCACTCAAAGATGACCTGGGGGGGGGCTGGACCCTTTAAAAAAGAATAGCAGGAAAGAGTGGGCATTATATCCCCACCTTCTAGAAAAACTGGCTATTATTAAGCCATCATGTCCTCTAGTGAAGCAGACCGCCAATACAGCAATGCGTGTCCTCCATAAGAATACCCTCCATAAGAATGGCCTATTAAGATGTAATCACCTCATATACCGGGGGTGTGTAGAGGGAGGGGTATTGGTGTAGACCAATATCAACATATATAGTGGTAGAGGGCAGTAGGAACCGAAAAGATCTTACCCCAAAAAATGGAAGCAGAAACCATCCTGGCGCGGCATAAGCGGTGGCTGTGTTTGTCACTGCAGACGTCCCTGCAAATCCGCTGGGACGCACGCTGTCTAACAACCAGGAAGTGCGGGTACCTCCTGCGTTCCAGCCCACACTTCCGGTTCTGCCGAGACTTCCGGTTCTGCCGAGACGTCAGTTCCGCTCCCCTATACACAGCACGCCTCTAACCAACAGACCAGGAAGTGCGGGTGTGTTTGCATTCCACCCGCCACTTCCGGTCCGTCTAAAAGCCTCCCACCGCTACTCTTTAAGCCAATGGCCAATCTGGTAGTGTGACAAGCCAAATGGCGTCACTCCCTCTAGTGGCCAAATATAAAATTGGCACGAACCTATATAATGGAGCCAAATGCAAACCAGGGGTCACAAAACAGAGCTGGCTGATTTATCCTCAAAACATGGCCACACACACAATAATGAAGGCTGTAAGTACACACAGTGGGTGGGACCCCCCAAGGGGGTATGGGGCAAATAATTACACAACTATACTAACCCAAATATTGGGAAATATTAATGATGATAAAAAAGCCACCAATGGACTAAAAAACATACACGATAGGGCAATACTACACTACCGGTCCATACTCATAAAATACATAAAATTCATAAATACAAATATATAAAAAAATGAAATATAATACATAATTTCATATAAAATTGAGAATTAAAATTATGGATTAAAATTATTAATGGTGATATTCAAAGAACCAGCAGCATTACTCCTAAGGAAAAAGTGTATATGTATAGGTAAATAGTATGCTAAACACGTATATATCAGTAATTTGTAATGTCCACCAACCCACTGTGTAACAGACCCACGAGATGTTCTCCTATTTGGACTTTCATTTAAGCTTTGTTTGTGAGTAGGATTACTGCTTTTTTATAATTTAAATAAAACGTTTAAGTGGTAATGCACTAGGTTGGTGCGCCCTCCTTTCTCCTTTGTTTTTTCTAGTTATTACAAGAAACATTAGTTCAGATAGGAATGGGCCCAAAAATGCTTAGTAGGATTGTCACGCTGTATTCTAATCCCAGGTCCAAAATAAGAACAAACGGAATGTTATCGGAATATATAGAAATATCAAATGGAACTCGAAAGGGATGTCCCTTATCCCCCTTATTATATATAATAGTAATGGAACATCTTATACAAGCAAAAGGGAAAAACAAGATATACAAGGGATTAATATTAAAGATAAAGAATACAAAACAGAAGTATATGCAGATGATTTACTAATATAACAATACCAAATTTAATAAAAGAATTTAAACGTTTTGGGGAATTAAGTAACTTTAAAGTTAATTATGATAAATGTGAAATGGTAAATGTGTCACTAACAGAAAAAACACAGTTATTATTGCAAAAAGATTTTCCATTTAAATGGCAACGAGAAGCAATTAAATATTTGGGAATATATATATACCGAGTAACTTAAATCAGTTACAAGATATGAATTACAACACAAAAACGCATTCATGGATGGGAAGAATCAATATAGTAAAAATGGACATACTGCCAAAATTATTATATATTTTTCAAACAGTACCCTTAGTAATTTCAAAAAAAAATAATGAATGAATTAGGAAAGCTTTATTTGGGCCCAAAAAACACCTAGAATAAACAGAGAAATTTTAATTAGAACTAAGAAAAATGGAGGTTTAGCACTACCCGACTTCTCTAAATATCTACAAGCAGCCTCTCTGACTAGGATTATAGACTGGCATCACAACATAGAGGACAAACAATGGGTTAAATTAGAATAATATATTATAGGAATACAACTTAAAACCCTTCCTTGGATAAAACCCCATTTAAGACCTGGAAATAAAATATTAACAATCTTTGTAAGAGCCACATTAAAGATATGGGACGCAATATTAAAAAGGGGGAAACTATCCACAGTGATTGGACCTATGACCCCATTGTTCTCCAATCCAAAATTCCAGCCAGCTTTAGAAACCACAAAATATTTAAAATGGAATATATTGGAGAACGCGAGGTTGGTCCAGATCCTAGTGGATGGTAAACATGTGCACACTGAAATATTTCGTTTCGGAATTTCGTTTTCGTCCGAAAAATAAATTTATTTAGTTACTCCCGTTTTTATTTATTTCGTTTTTCGTTAGAAATTGCATTCGTCCGAAAATCTGAATTAATTAAGGTCGAATCTGTCATTGAAGGCTTATGGTGTCTGTCGAATGTTCAAAGAAGATTCGACGGAGCAGTGAAACTGTACGACGCTGCAATCATACATTTCCGGTCGAATGTTCCGCCCACAAGCTATAGAAGAATTCTAATGTTGTATGACTAGTAATAATTATATTTATTCATTACTATTACTAGTCAACCAACATTAGAATTCTTCTATAGCCTATGGGCGGATGCATTTAACCGGAAATGTACGATTGCAGCGTCGTACAGTTTTGCTGCACCGTCGAATCTTCTAACTTTCGATGCTTTGTCGAATCTTCGTCATTCTAGCTATTTTACTGCTCCTCCTCTTTGGTTACAATCAGCCAATAACATTCATCATCAACATTATTTTTATTTTACTTCCCCCACCCAATTTCAGCAGTGATCTTTTCTCTCTATGTCGAATCTTTTCTCTCTATAATAACAAATCTTTTCTCTCCTATGTCGAATCTTTTCTCTCCTATGTTGAATCTTTTCTCTCCTATGTCGAATCTTTTCTCTCCTATGTCGAATCTTTCTCTCCTATGTCGAATCTTTCTCTCCTATGTCGAATCTTTTCTCTCTATAATGTCGAATCTTTTCTCTCCTATGTAGAATAATCTTGGACTAATAGAGTTAAGGTTAGGCACATTCCACAGGTTCGATAGACACAGATTGTTATTGTCAGCGTCACGTCGAATCTCCTATCTATATCGAACTGTTGTAGCAACGAAAACGAAAATAAAGCATTTGTTTATGTCGGATCTTTCGGTTTTCGGATTCTGTGCTTTCGTTTTCGTTTGTTAAAACGATAACGAAAATAGCTGAAATTCGGACGAAAATGCATTCGGACGAAAACGAATGCACATGTCTAGTGGATGGCAAACTACTAAAAGTGCAAGATTTAGGATCTGAACATAAACATAAATGGCTACAATATCATCAACTAAAGACATACATCGAAACAAAAATAGACCTATCCTTATTAAGAAATAGATCAAAAAATAAATTTGAACAAATATTAATAGTCGAACAAAAACCAACTAAAAAACTATCTAAGATATATGATTTATTACTCCCTTCCGGATCTCTCAGAGAGTTAACAGCAATGAAAAAATGGGAAAAGGAAATAGGGAGATCAATATCAGAGATAGAATGGGAGAAAATATTTGCAACAATACATAAAACATCTATAGCGATCAAACATCAAGAGAGAAATTATAAAATAGTAATGAGATGGTATTGGAGCCCAGTAGCATTAAATAAAATAAATAATGGCAATACAGAGACTTGTTGGAGATGCGTGGCAGGAAGAGGGACCATGGATCACATCTGGTACGGATGTCATCTGGTGAATAGTTTTTGGATTAAAATATTTGACATACACTGCTCAAAATAATTAAAGGAACACTTTGAAAACACATCAGATCTCAACGGGCAAAAATCTCATGCTGGATATCTATACTGATATGGACTGGGTAATGTGTTAGGAAAGAAAGGATGGCACATCATTTGATGGAAATGAAAATTATCCACATACAGAGGGCTGAATTCAAAGACACCCCGAAAATCAAAGTGAAAAAATTATGCAGCAAGCTAGTCCATTTTGCTGAAATTTCATTGCAACAACTCAAAATGGTCCTCAGTAGTTTGTATGGCCCCCAAGTGCTTGTATGCATGCCTGACAACATCAGGGTATGCTCCTAATGAGACGTCGGATGGTGTCCTGGGGTATTTCCTCCCAGATATGGACCAGAGCATCACTGAGCTCCTGAACAGACTGAGGTGCAACCTGGCTGCACCGGATGGACCGAAACATAATGTCCCAGAGGTGTTCTTTTGGATTTAGGTCAGGTGAGCGTGGGGGTCATTCAATGGTATCAATTTCTTCATCCTCCAGGAACTGGCTGCATTCTCTTGCCACATGAGACCAGGCATTGTCGTGCACCAGGAGGAACCCAGGACCCACTGCACCAGCGTAGGGTCTGACAATGGGTCAAAGAATTTCATCCCAATAACTTATGGCAGTCAGGGTGCCATTGTGTAGCCTGTAGAGGTCTGTGCATCCCGCCATGGATATGCCTCCCCAGACCATCACTGACCCATCACCAAACTGGTCATGCTGAACGATGTTACAGGCAGCATAAAGTTCTCCATGGCTTCTCCAGACCCTTTCATGTCTGTCACATATGCTAAGGGTGAACCTGCTCTCATCTGTGAAAAGCATGGGGCACCAGTGGCGGACCTGCCAATTCTGGTGTTCAATGGAAAATGCCAATCGAGCTCCACAGAACCTGGCAGTGAGCACAGAGCACACTACAGGACGTCGGGCCCTCAGGCCACCCCCATGAAGTCTGTTTCTGATTGTTTGGTCAGAGACATTCACACCAGTGGCCTGCTGGAGGTCATTTTGTAGGGCTCTGGCAGTGCTCATCCTGTTCCTCCTTGCACAAAGGAGCAGATACCGGTCCTGCTGATGGGTTAAGGACCTTCTACGGCTCTGTCCAGCTCTCCTAGAGTAACTGGCTGTCTCCAGGAATCTCCTCCATGCTCTTGAGACTGTGCTGGGAGACATGGCAAAACCTTCTGGCAATGACACATATTGATGTGCCATCCTGGAGGAGTTGGATTGCCTGCGAGAACTTTATAGGGTCCAAGTATCGCCTCGTGCTACTAGTAGTGACACTGACCCTAGCCAAATGCAAAACTAGTGAAAAACAGTCAGAAAAGATGAGTAAGGAAAAAAAAAACAGACACCTCCACCTGAAAAAACATTCCTGCTTTGGAGGTCGTCTCATTGTTGCCCATCTAGTGCACCTGTTGTTAATTTCAATTAACAGAAAAGCAGCTGAAACTGATTAACAACCCCCTCCGTATACACCCCTCCCCCTCTGCTACTTAACTGACCAGATCAATATCCCAGGAGTTCTGATTCAAAAGTGTTCCTTTAATTTTTTTGAGCAGTGTTTATCAGAAAGTATCGGGAGTAGAGAGGACTCCAAGTATAGAGATCTCATTGTTATCCCTGATGACAGAATCAATAAAGAATATCAAAACGGATATTCTTCACCACATGACAACGGCAGCCAGAACAATAATAGCTCGTAAGTGGAGAGAAACTAGAAGCCCTACAATAACAGAATGGATATGTGAAATGAACAAAATAAAACATATGTAAATCAGATAAGAGAAGAAGGATATATAAAGAATCAAATGCCAGGAATATATAACAAGAAGAAACAAATGCATATTGTAATGAATCTTGTATATCTGTAAACATTTTGTATAAATTAATAAAGAGAAATTGAAAACTGTGCCGAGTACAGAGAAATCCTTTGACCCCAAGTATACATTTACAGTTCCCTCTACTTCTGGTCATATGACATATCAGCTGCCACAAGGAAGTCATGAGAAGAAGGCTTCCGTGTCAGGTGCTATGCCACTCACGAGTCTGAACTAGGAACAGTTTTTTTTTATCTAGCATGTAGTAAAACCTAAATATAGCACAAAGAATAGAAGAAGAAAAGTACAAACTAATGCTGTATATTTAAAGTGGTCATTGTAACGGCACCCCAATACGAAAGGGATTAACGCCGTTTAGGATATTCCATTCCCGAATACAAGGCAGCTACCGACACTCCAACCAGCCGATTAAGACCCATAAGAATAATTCTCCCCCAAATACGAGACAACGCTCTGTATGAGGTTGAAGCAGGACTGACAATCTTTATTGAAAAGACCACAAGTTTTATACACAGTTAAAAGAGGAGGTGCATCCTATTTCTCTGGAAATACACCTGTGAACAGACCTACTTAACATGCTAATTACCTAATCCTTTTAAGCAGCTGATGACTCAGGGACCTTTAGGCTAGACCTGCCATCTGGGAGCTCAGAAGACACAATCAACATTATCACAGGACCCCTTCATACAATAGCAGAGTTAATTACCACACGCCACAATGAAAAGATCCTTAAAAGTTAGCCTGGACTCAATTTACATTACACAGGCAGACAGGTGGCTAGAGTTGAACACATCAGCATCTCTCAATTAACCTGTTGAGTTCAGAATCAAACAACCAGCAAATAGTCCTTTACAGATATCCTGGGGAATATTGTAATATTACTGTCCCATTTTGAAGAAATCCAAAACATATTCTTAATGTTCATTATTTTCTTGCTCACCCTATGCCCCTAATGGACATAGGGTGATTTAGACATAAGAGGTGCATGGGGAGCTAAAGCAAGGCTATCTCATACTTTCCAAGAGACTCTGGGCTCCACGGGCCCTCCCGTTACAGTCATTATCCAGGAAACAAGAAGAGAGCCGCCACGTGGTTCTTTCCGCATACTGTGGTCAACATGATGCTCTTGATGAAGTCAGCGTGACGAAACACCTCGGGTGCGGCTTGCTGACATCACGTGTATCCCTGTGGTTCTGTATCATGAAAGGCATGTTGTTTGAAATGAAGCACGTGTAACCCGGGAACAAGCAATTTTAAATGTTAGTAGCTACTTGTCATTTGTGTTTATTTTAATAATATGGAATTACACAATGGATGCCCAATCTTTACTTTCTTACCATGTAAATGGAGTGGAGAGGAGGATTAAATAAGAGGCTGATCCGAGCTCCTATATCTAACAAGGCGCAGATTTATCATTGTTCCAGTGAGTGAGGACACAGAGGAGGGGAGCAGAGAGTGTGACACCTGGAGCACTAGATTAATGTATACAGAGGCACTGAGAACTTTATATCGCAGTCTATTATCTTGCATTGAATACAGATTATATATTGATTACAACACGTTTTTGGAGCACATGAACTTTTATCAAATGTGGACTATTTATTGAATTTGCAGCACGGAACACTTTATTGCATTTTTTGTATATTTATTTCATGCATATTGAGCAATTATATTTCTTCAATTTTATTCACCAAGCAGGTAGCACCTCTGACCTTTTTTAATGTTGAATATTGTCTTTTGAATATAGTCAAAAGTGTACTACTTGTATTTAAAAGTATCTAAGCAGAGAAAAAAACTTGTTTAAAGTTATTTGAGAGATAATTAGCTTACAAAGACAATAGTTCAATTGATTTGATTAATTAAAATGTAAGGAGCTGTCAGACCTGAATTGTCTAAAAAAAATACTATACAATACCTAATAAAGACATCAAGTTTACCAAGTTACTGGCCACTAGACTTAATTAAGTAATAAAATCCCTGATTGACTCTGATCAAAAGTGCTTTATGCCCGGTAGATCCACAGACATTAATATATGTCGACTGTTTTCTAATATACATGCCCCCCATACTAACCAGGGTACTAGGACAATTACCACCCTTGATATGGAGAAGGCGTTTGACACAGTGGAGTGGGTGTATCTGTGGGAGGTGCTTAGAAGGATGGGATTCAATTTATAGCTTGGATACGCACACTCTATACCGGTCCCACGGCATACATTAAGCTGAATTGCTCCCTGTCCCCTCCGTTCCCCCTGCAGAGGGGCACCAGACAGGGATGCCCTCCCCGGCTCTTTTTGCCCTGGCCATGGAGCCCATTGCTGAAGCCCTCAGGAGCTCGGCAAAGGTCTGTGGTCTTCGGGTGGGCTGGCTGGAGGAGAGAGTGGCTCTCTACGCGGACGATCTACTGCTTTTTTTGAATGATGCTGGATGCCTTCTCCACCTTCACAGGGTTGAGAGTGAACTGGTACAAGTCTCAGTTGTTCCCAGTGGATGCGGGGGCCAGGTCCTCCTCACCCTCTTTTCTCCCACTCCAGTGGGTTGATCAGTTTACTTATTTAGTTATTATCATCTCAAGAGAGAGTACGGACTTTGTGTGGCTCAATATTGACCCTGTCTTGGTAGTAATTAAAACCAAACTCAAAGCGTAGAGCAATCTTCCCCTTTCTCTCATTGGGCGCATTAATCTCCTCAAGATAAAAGTCCTCCCTAAATTTAAATACATTTTTTGGAACTCCCCACAAAGGCTGACCAAAGTCTTCTTTAATTCTCTCAGGAAACTCTTCCTCTCCTTCATTTGGGGGCCCAGGCCGCCTAGATTCAAATGCACCACTTTGACCAGGCCTGTGGACAGTGGGGGCTTGGCTCTCCCTGATTTCCACAAGTACTACTTGGCCACTCAGCTTGTGACCGCCCATTGGTGGCTGCAGCCAGACCTGACCAACTCTGCGACAGTGCTGGAGGCGCTAAAGTGGGGTCTCTGGAAGCATTAAAGGGGTTGCTATTCAGGGGGCCAAAGGCACCTCACCATCTCACCCCTTCGATGCGTACCACTATGCGGGCATGGAAGGTGGGTGAGGCACTGAGGGAACCCCAGCCGAACTCCTGGTCTCCTCACACCCCCCTGTGGCTGAACCCTAACCTATCGCAGTTTAATACCATCCCGGATCCGCAGGCCTGGGCCAAATACAAAATACTGACCCTTAAGCATATTGTCACTAACAGAGAGCTCACCCCTTTTCATGTTTTATGCACCAAATTGAATTTGCCTGCACGGGCCCATTTTAGGTATCTTCAAATTCCTCATGCCTACAGGTGCCAGTTTTTAGGCCAACCAGTTGATTTGGCATACTCAGAGCTAGAATCTACCCTTCGGATGAAGGACTTGGAGAAACCCATGTCCCAGCTCTATGGGTCCCTGCTGGTTGCTGACGGCGCTGGGCTGTCCTCCCTTTGCAGGAAATGGGTGGGGGACATACCGGATCTGGACGAGGACGACTGGAGGGAGATTTGGGACTTTCCCTTCTCCCCTCTGGTCTCTGCAAGGGACAAATTGGTCCAGTACAAATTTGTGCATAGAGCTCACTACACGCCTCACAGGCTGCATCAGATGTCACCGGCACATTCTCCGGAGTGCTGGCGTTGCTCCCATCAACCAGGTGACTTTTTCCACATTTTTGGGTTTGCTCAGCAATAGAACATTATTGGAAAAAAGTACTTCAGGTGATTGCTAGGGTCACTGGGACTCGTGTTCCTTATGATCCTAAATATTGTCTGCTGGGGCTGGTGGAACAAATGTCCATGATCAGAGCCAGAAAAATACTCATATCCCTGCTATTGTATTATGCCTGTCAGGCCATTTCGATGAACTGGAAAAAATTGTCTCCCCCCCTCTGTCAGATTCTGGAAAAGCCTAGTGAATGCCAGCTTTCCCCTATATAAAGTCACCTACTCGGGCAGGGGATGTCCACAGAAATTTGAGAAGGTATGGACCTGTTGGCTAGATGATAATACCACAGCAACGGATGCAGTAACTGATTCCTAGATTGACAATATATCTCTAGTATATCTCTGTTAGTATGTTGACCCAACTATTCTCATGTTGATTTATCCTGTCTGTAACAATTTGAGCACAGATCCTCCTGAACTGAACCTCTCCCCACATTGGGGTTATAGTATAAGCAGGTTTGTTAATGTTGTTTGTGTGCCCTGTTGTGGTATGTTCCCGTAACAGGGGATCTGCCCCTGCGTGGGCAACTGTTTGGCCCCTGCGTGGGCTAGTTCTGTATGATATCGAAAATGTAAATAAAAAAATGTTTTCCCCAAAAAAAACATCAAGTTTGTGCATTTAAAGTGTCATGTTTGAACCTCTTTCACCCATTATGTTTTGTTCTTCAAAATGATCAATGTATTCTGTGTTTTTTTCTTCTCTCATCAAAGCCCCCTGTGAAAATGAATGTGAATGCCCCAATGAAGAATTTAGAACACAACTCTTTTTAGTTACTTTGCACATGTGTTTCTGCATGGTCCCCAGGTATATAACATATGTCCTTTTTGTTGACTTAGAACTGCTAGCATATGTCTTTTCATGTATAAAACATTTAAAAAAAGTAAGGATAATGTTGACGGACAAGGCCCTAGGCAATGCCAATGGGTACTACACTCTGGGGATGACCAAGAAAAGGTAACTACAATGAACATAGTTTGAAAGAAGAGAACCATCTGGACCTCTCTGATTTCATCACCAACTCTGTCAGTTTTCTCGTTATCACATCAGTGTATGGCAAAGGTATTAACTTTGACATGCATATTATTAAACAAGTTCAGGAAAGATCAAGGCCTGCAACACTATTTCTCAGTTCTTCTCATCAACGCTGTTTCTCGGTGCTCCTCATACTCATCAAAAACCAGCTTATTCTTTAAATAATGAAAAAGAAATCTACAAAATTGATCAGCAATATTCCCATAATACCAACCAAGTCACATCCTACAGTCTACTAAACAAAGGTGGAGAAATAGTTGTAAAACAAGGATATTACATGTAAAGTCGCAGATGGGTATCCCCAATGTGCAAACTTTTGCTCACCCCAGAATGTCTCATTACAAGCCTCTGTGCGTTATGGTGTTATTACCTTTTTTCAGAAAGATTTTTATTATGTTTTGAAAATTTTCAAGGAGCCATGCGTAAGTATAGGTGCCGACAGTTATGTTATACAAAAGAATAATATTGGACGTACCATGCAACTAAATAAACACCTTAGATAGACAACAAGAAAAATAGCATTATCCAAGAGAATAATGGAAACACAATATTTAAATTAGTGACAGAAGCTTTAGACATATCAAATAAATATTTAGCAGACATACTCTCCACCTTCAGTGGCGATGTTTGATATTCAGATTAGGTGAGATTATTATTGTTTTTAATGAAATGATAAGGGAGTCAAAACCATTAGACATATCAGATCAATCCTTAGCAGATATACCCTCCAAATTCAGTGGTGATGTTTAATATTGAGATGAATTGGGATTAGCATTGTTTTCTATGGAAGGGTGAATAAAAGAAGGGAATGCCTATAGAGTATAATGGGAAGCAACATGTGACTTTGAGTCAGAACCATTCAACATACCAAATTAATCCTTAGCAGACAAACTCCCCACCTTCAGTGGCAATGTTTAAAATCAAGATGACGTGGGATTATTATTGTTTTCTATAAAATAATGAAGGTGAATGATGAAAGGGAATGCCCATAGAGTATGGATGAGCTGAACACCTCCCAGTTTGGTTCGCATCAGAACATGCGAACAGGCAATAAATTTGTTCGAACGTCCGAACACCGATAAAGTCTATGGGACACAAACATGAAAAATCTAAAGTGCTAATTTTAAAGGCTTATATGCAAGCTATTGTCATAAAAAGTGTTTGCGGACCCGAGTCCTGCCCCAGGGGACAAGTATCAATGCAAAAAAAAAGTTTTAAAAACTGCTGTTTTTTCGGGAGCAGTGATTTTAATAATACTTAAAGTGAAACAATAAAAGTGAAATATCTCTTAAAATTTCATACCTGGGGGGTGTGTATAGTATGCCTGTAAAGTTCCCCGTGCTTAGAACTGTCCCTGTACAAAATGTCATTTCTGAAGGAAAAAAAGTAATTTAAAAGTACTCACGGCTGTAATGAATTGTCGGCTCCCGGCAATACAGAGAAAAGTAATTGAAAGTTATTGATAAAAAAGAAAAAAAATGCGTGGGGGTCCCCCCAAATTCAATTACCAGGCCCTTCAGGTCTGATATGGATATTAAGGGGAACCCTGCGACAATTTTTTTTTTAAATTACGTGGGGTTCCCCCCAAATATCCATACGGTATGGATTTTAAGGGGAACTCCGCGCCTAATTTAAAAGAAAATGGCGTGGAGTTCCCCCCAAAAATCCATACTAGACCCTTATCCGAGCACGCAACCTGGCAGGCCGCATGAAAAGAGGGGGACGAGAGAGTGCCCCCCCTCCTGAACCATACCAGGCCACATGCCTTCAACATGGGGAGGATGCTTTGGGGTCTGGACCCCAAAGCACCATGTCCCCATGTTGATGGGGACAAGGGTCTCATCCCCACAACCCTTGCCCGGTGGTTGTGGGGGTCTGCGGGCGGGGGGCTTATCGGAATCTGGAAGACCCCTTTAACAAAGGGGACCCCCACATCCCGGCCCCCCCTATGTGAATTGCTAAGGGGTACATTGTACCCCTACCATTTCACAAAGAAAATGTAAAAAATTGTAAAAAAAACACACAGACACAGTTGGGATAAGTCCTTTATTAAAAAAAGAAAAAAAAAAAAAGATTCCAGCGGTGGTAAGCCACTCTCGATCTCCACTCCAGTGATGTCGGTATACAGCGACGGATGATCTGCAGGCTCCAGCGATGATGTCCAGCGAGGAACAGCACACGGTCCTGTCTCCACCGGATACACCCCGGGAATGACATTGCGGCAGCCTGACAGGTCTTATGTAGCTGAGCATGGGGCCACCCGTCACGTGACCCCATCCCCCTCTAACGCAAAGGGGAAACCCGGGCTTTCCCAGTGACATGACGGGTGACCCCGCCCCCTCTGATGTAAGGCAGGTACAGTACAGTGAGGGAAAAAAGTATTTGAGTCCTTGCTGATTTTATATGTTTGCCCACTGACAAAGAAATGATCAGTCTATAATTTTAATGGTATGTTTATTTGAACAATGAGAGACAGAATAACAACAAAAATATCCAGAAAAACGCATTCAAAAAAATAAATTCATTTTTTTGCATTTTAACTACTTGCTTACTGAGCACTTAAACCCCCTTCCTGCCCAGGCCAATTTTCAGCTTTCAGCGCTGTCACGCTTGGAATGACAATTGCGCGGTCGTGCGACGTGGCTCCCAAACAAAATAGAGCTCTCTATTGGTGGTATTTGATCATCTCTGCGGTTTTTATTTTTTGCGCTATAAACAAAAATAGAGCGACGATTTTGAAAAAAACACAATATTTTTTACTTTTTGCTATAATAAATATCCCAATTTTTTTGTTAAAAAAATATTTTTTTCCTCAGTTTAGTCCGATATGTATTCTTCTACATATTTTTAGTAAAAAAACCCCGCAATAAGCGTTTATTGATTGGGTTGCGCAAAAGTTATAGCGTTTACAAAATAGGGGATAGTTTTATAGCATTTTTATTAATAATTGTTTTTTTACTTGTAATGGCGGCGATCAGCGATTTTTATTGTGACTGCGACATTATGGCGGACACATCAGACACTTTTGACACCATTTTGGGACCATTGTCATTTTTACAGCGACCAGTGCTATAAAAATGCACTTGTTACTGTAAAAATGACACTGGCAGTGAAGGGGTTAAGGGGTTAACACTAGGGGGCAAGGAAGGGGTTAAATGTGTAACCTGGGAGTGATTACTACTGTGTGGGGGAGGGGACTGACTGGGGGAGGTGACCGATCTGTGTCCCTATGTACAAGGGACACAGCATCGGTCCCCTCTCCCTGACAGGACGTGGATCTCTGTGTTTACACACAGAGATCCACATCCTTGTCTGTGTACACGCCGAACGCGGGTACCTGGCGGACATCGTGGCCGCCAGGCACGCGCATCGGCAACTCAGTGGCCCCCAGTGGCCAGAATAGCTGAGACCGTATAATGACAGCCTCCGAATTTCTAGATCCACCTTGAGGCTGACATTATGACATGGCCCGGGTCTCAGGTGGTTAATGAGTGAAATACATATTTGATCCTCTATCAATCAGCAAGATTTCTGGCTCCCAGGTGTTTGCTTTACAGGTAACAAAATGAGATTAGGAGCACTATTTTAAAGAGAGTGCTCCTAATCTCAGTTTGTTACCTGTATAAAAGACTCTTGTTGACAGAAGCGATCAATCAGATTTCCAAGTCTCCACCATGGCCAAAACCAAAGAGCTGTCCAAGGATGTCAGGGACAAGATTGTAGACCTACACAAGGCTGGAAAGGGCTACAAGACCATCACCAAGCAGCTTGGAGGGTGACAAAATTTGGTGCGATTATATGCAAATGGTAGAAACACAAAATAACAGTCACTTAATATCTGAATTCAGATATTTACTCAAGTTTTTAAGTATATTTTTTATTGTATATATAACTACATTCATTGTATTTTTATACACACATTATATATATATATATATATATATATATATATATATATATATATATATATATATATATATAAAAATATTTTTATATAATTATTTATTATTTAAGCATCATTATAAATATTGTATGTAGTGACATTTGACTTAAAAATTCAAATATGGGCAGGGCTGCAATGTTTTGCAAGTTTTTATCTCTACTTGATTGTATTTGCCCTCTCACTAAAAAGAGAGAGAGCACGGGAGGACAACTGCATGATGCGCTCTATTCATGACAAGGCATGAAGAAAGAGTGGATTAGATTTTTGTAGGATCTTTGGGCACAAATTAATCAATCAGACATATTTTAAAGGTGAAAACAGCAAGTATAGAGCTTCCTTCAGTGTTGCCTGCATGGCTTTCAGTGGGTATTAGCAGAACATTGATTCTATAGTCAAAGAGAAGAGTGAGAGGAATGTGAGGAATGATGATGATGATGTGTGCTGTGCAAAGAGAAATTCTTAGGCTTATGCTGCGTACACACGGCCGTTTTTCTCGTCGAGAAAAACAACATTTTTCCCATTCGACGAGAAAAACGATAGTCTGTGGGCTTTCTGTCGTTTTTTTCGACGAGAAAAACGGCATTAAAAACGACGAGAAAAATTAGAACATGTTCTAATTTTTCTCGTCGTTTTTTTCGACATGTTTTCCATAGGGAAACACTGCCGCGGAGCCCACAGACGGTCGTTTTTCTCGACAAGAGAAAAAACGACGTGAAAAACGACCGTGTGTGGGGAACAAGCTGTTCCCTCGTTTTTTATGACATTATTCACGGCGGTTTTTTAACCGCCGTGAATAATGATCGTGTGTACGCGGCATAAGAATAATTTTGTATATAAGCTGAAGATTTCAAGTGCAGCTCAAGTCTACGCTTGTCTTTTTAGCTGTGTATAGTGCCCAGGAATGTTAGAACCTATATACAATTTTTTTATTGCTGAACAATACAAAAAAAAAAAATCTCAGCACTCAGTCCAACTAGCCAGCAAAAATATCTAACTAAACCATTTTAGCTTGTAGGTTAAAGCCACACTGTTGTGTCAAAGCACCTCTGCAGACTGCAGCCCCTAAAGCCTGGTACACACAATGAGATTATTGTAAGAATGATTGTCTATTTTTTTGCATGCCAGTCTCCATATCGAAAATTAAGAGGTTGCTAAAATTACAAAAATTCTTGTACAACAGAATAAAAATTTGAAAGTGATGTAATGTATTACATTGTATTTGTATTGTATTTTCAGACTGAAATTGTACAGATTAAATGGAAATCGTACGATCTGGTATCGTACCAGAAACATTTTCGTGTTTGTCCCTTCAGATCCCACACAAACAAGAACACGCACATACAGTACTGCGCAAAAGTTTTACTCAGGTGTGAAGAAATGCTGTAAAGTAAGATTTTTTTCAAATATATATATATATATATATATATATATATATATATATTTTTTTTTGTTTTTACCAATTTTAAAAATGCAGTGAGTAAAAAGTCAAAATCAAATCAATATTTGGCGTGACTACCCTTTGGCTTCAAACCAGCATCAATTCTTAAGCCCCGTACACACGGTCGGGCTTTTTGCCAACAAACTTCATTTTGAGCAAGTTTGACAAAAAATCCGACCGTGTGTACGCTCCATCGGACAAACTTTTTTGGTTTTCATCGGACAAATGTTCGGTCTGCAAACGGACAAACTTTTCGTCCAACAAAAGTCCGATGGAGCAAAGTCCAACCGTGTGTACAGAAAACCGATGGACAAAACAAATAATGTTAAAATCAACCAACAATAGCAGAAGTTGACCAAAGGGTGGCTGTAAAGAGCAGAAAAGAGCAGAAAAACCACGTGATGTTGGAAAAAGTTCGGACAAAAATCCACTGAAAAGTCTGATGGAAGTCCGACCGTGTGTACGAGGCTTAACACTTGAACGCTTGTACACTTGCACAAAGTGAGAGGTTTTGTAGGATTAGATTCAGGTGTTTGATTAAGCAGTTATACCAAGCAGGTGTTAATGACCATCAATTTTATATATAGGTTGAAACACAGTCATTAACTGAAACAGAAACAGCTGTGCGGGAGGCTTAAAACTGGGTGAGGAACAGCTAAACTCTGCTACTAAGGTGAGGTTGTGGAAGATATTTTCATGTCATAGGTCATACATCATGGCAAGACTCATCAGTAATATCTCCCGCAGGCAAAGATTTCAAAGCAGACTAGGAATTCAATATGTGCTGTTTAAGCTCTTTTGAAGAAGCACAAAGAAACGGGCAACATTGAGGACCAAGGAAACTCAATGCAGCAGATGAAAGATACAGCATGCTTACTTCCCTTCAACAGTGGAAGATGTCCAGCAGTGCCATTAGCACAGAACTGATGAAAATCAGTGGGACCCAGGTACACTCCTCCAGTGTCCGGAGAAGTCTAGCCACAAGAGGTCTTCAATGAAGAATTGCAGACAAAAATACATACCCCCAACCTAGAAACAAGGCTAAGAGACTCAACTATGCACAAAAACATATGAACTGGGGTGTAGAAAAATGACAGCAGGTGCTCTGGACTGATGAGTCGAAATTTTAAATATTTGACTGTAGCAGGAGGCAGTTTGTTTGCTAAAGGGCTGGAGAGCAGTACAATAATGAGTGTCTGCAGACAACAGTGAAGCCTGGTGGAGGTTGCTTGTACAATTGAGGCTCCATTTTGGAAAATGGAGTTGGAGATTTGATCAGGATCAATGGTGTTCTCAATGCTGAGAAATACAGGCAGATACATATCCAACATGCCATACCATCAGGGAAGCGTGTGATCGGCCACAAATTTATTCTGCAGCAGGACAATGACCCCAAAAAATAAAGCCAATGTCATCAAGAACTCACTTTAGTGTAAAGAAGAACAAGGAGTCCTGGAAAGGATGATTTGGCCCCCACAGAGCCATTAACCTAACATCATCGAGTCTGTCTGGGATTACATGAAGAGACAGAAGGATTTGAGGTGACCATATTTGGTCACACCAAGTATTGTTTTGATTTAGAATATCAATGATTACCTTGAGAGTAAGCTTACCTGAGGGTAGCCCAAACCTTTTTCAAGGTATAGAAACACAACGGATGTCCAGACTCACTCAAAGCAACCAAAGACTCCTAGTAAGTTTCTGCACCAAATTGAAAAAAACATACCAAATTACCATATTTGTCTACCATATTGAGCGTAGAACAGTTTCTTGTCATTGTAGTGATTTGTCTACTACTGACTAGGGATGAGCCAAACACCCCCCCCCCCCGGCTCGGTTCGCACCAGAACCTGCGAACGGACCGAAAGTTCGCGTGAACTTTAGAACCCTATTAAAGTCTATGGGACTCGAACGTTCGAAATCAAAAGTACTAATTATGAAGGCTAATATGTAAGGTATTGTCCTAAAAAGGGTTTGGGGACCCGGGTCCTGCCCCAGGGTACATGTAGCAATGCAATTTTTTTTTTTAAAAATGGCCGTTTTTTCGGGAGCAGTGATTTTAATGATGCTTAAAGTGGAAAAAAAAAGAAGTGAAATATTACTTTAAATATCATACCTGGGGGGTGTCTATAGTAGGCCTATGAAGTGGCACGTGTTTCCCGTGTTTAGAACTGTCCCTGCACAAAATTACATTTCTAAAGGAAAAAAAGTAATTTAAAACTGCTTGCGGCTTTAATGTAATGTCTGGTCCCGGCAATATGGATGAAAATCATTGAGAAAAATGCCATGGGTACCCCCCCCAGCCCATTACCAGCCCCTTTGGGTCTTGTATGGATATTAAGGGGAACCCTGCACCCAAATTAAAAAAAGGAAAGGCGTGGGGCCCCCAGGCCCTATATACTCTGAACAGCAGTATACAGGTGATGCAAACAAGACAGGGACTGTAGGTTTGTTGTTACATAGAATATTTTTGTAATTTTGAACTGGTACATTTTTAAAGTGTAGCTCCAGCCAAAAAATCTATTTCTAAGCTTTTTGGAAAACATAGGGAAGGGTTATCACCCCTGTAACATTTGTTTTGCTGTCTGTGCACCTGTTCAGAACATTTCACCTCACTTTCCATCCCAATGACAAATGTTTTTAGAAAATTTGGTTTTTTTATTGAAACAAGGTTTAGTGATAAAGCATCAGTGGAGAGAAGACAAATTTTTCCTATATTAACTCTTACAGGAGAGAATTTCCCTTCCTAGGGGTAGATTTCCTCTAACTTCCTGTTGTCTCATTCCGTTTGCAAGTAGGAGTCGTTTGTAAGTTGGATGTTTGAAAGTAGGGGCCTGCCGCATATACTCAGCTGAAATTTGCCAATTACATGTTGGTGTTGCCACAACACTGTGAGCCCTCACAGTTACTCTTGGTGGGCGCATGAATGGGCCCTGCTGTGAATTATTAGATCAAGAATTGTAATTGCATGCCCCTGTTGAACAGGGGCTGAAAAATTGGGCCTTTGGTGGTGGTGGTGGTGGTGTTGACACAACACTGTAAGGCCTCACAGTTACTCTTGGTGGGCGCAGGAATGGGCCCTGCTGTGAATTATTAGATCAAGAATTGTAATTGCATGCCCCTGTTGAACAGGGGCTGAAAAATTGGGCCTTTGGTGGTGGTGGTGTTGACACAACACTGTAAGGCCTCACAGTTACTCTTGGTGGGCGCAGGAATGGGCCATGCTGTGAATTATTAGATCAAGAATTGTAATTACATGCCCCTGTTAAACAGGGGCAGAAAAATTGGGCCTTAGGCACTGGTGCCACAACACTGCAACCCCTCACAGATACTGTACTTGGAGCACAGCAATGAGCCCTGTTGCAAAGTATTGCATCAAAAATTGTAATTACACGCCCCTGTTAAACAGGGGCTGAAAAATTGGGCCTTAGCCACTGGTGCTGGTGCCACGACACTGCAACCTCTCCCAGATACTCTAGTTGGAGTGCAATTTGGCCCTTATGCCCCGTACACACGATCGTTTTTAATGTCATTTTTTAAACCGACGTTTTTCTCCTCGTTTTTTTTCATGTTTCCTCTCAAGCCTGCCTTGCGTACACACCATCATTAAAAAAAACGATCAAGCAAAGCGCAGTGACGTTCAACACGTACGACGGCACTATAAAGGGGAAGTTCCGTTCGAATGGCGCCACCCTTCATGTTAGTAAAGTTTGTTGAGCGACGATTCGCGCTTTTCAGTCCGTTACTGTGTAATGAATGTGCTATCTCCATTACGAACGCTAGTTTTACCAGAACGAGCGTCTCATACTTGATTCTGAGCATGCACATTTTTTTTCACGTCGTGAAAGCATACACACTATCGTTTTTCACGTCGTTAAAAAAAACGACATGAAAAACGACGTGAAAAAAGAGAGCATGTCCGGAATTTTTAATGGCCGTTTTTCACGTCGTTAAAAATGCTCTGGAGCCTACACACGATCATTTTTACTGGCCACTTTTTAAAATGGCATTTTTAGCGGCATGAAAAACGATCGTGTGTATGGGGCATTTAGGTGTTGGTGTTGCCACAACACTGTAAGCCCTCACAGTTACTCTTGGTGGGCGCTGGAACGCCCTGCAGTTAACTATTATATCAAGAATTGTAATTACATGCCATTGTTGGTAGGAAAAATTGGGCCTTTGGTGGTGGTGCTGGTGCCACAACACTGTAAGTCCTCACAGTTACTCTTGGTGGGCGCAGGAATGGGCCAAGCTGTGAAATATTAGATCAATAATTGTAATTACATGCCCCTGTTGAACAGGGGCAGAAAAATTGGGCCTTTGGTGGTGGTGGTGTTGCCACAACACTGTAAGCCCTCACAGTTACTTTTGGTGGGCGCAGGAATGGGCCTTGCTGTGAATTATTAGATCAAGAATTGTAATTACATGCCCCTGTTGAACAGGGGCATAAAAATTGTGCCTTAGGCACTGGTGCCACAACACTGCAACCCCTCACAGATACTCTAGTTGGAGCGCAGGAATGAGCCCTGCTGCAAAGTATTGCATCAAAAATTGTAATTACACACCCCTGTTAAACAGGGGCTGAAAAATTGGGCCTTAGCCACTGGTGGCGGTGCCCAGAAACAAAAATGTTCTTACATGCTATCAGCATGATCATTGAGGAGGAAAAGGATAGTCACTCAGCATAACAGGATAGTCACTCGGCATCAGCATAGGCAGTCTTGAAGGGTTGTGACATTTCAAAGAAAATTATTCTGTTACATCAGCATCAGTTGCTTGGTAGCTGGTGGTGGTCCAAGACTGATTCATTTTTATGAAGGTCAGTCGATCGACCGAGTCGGTGGACAGGCGCACCCTGTGATCGGTTACAAAGCCTCCAGCAGCACTGAATGTGCGTTCCGAAAGAACGCTGGATGCAGGACAGGCCAGTAGCTCAATTGCATACTGTGCAAGCTCTGGCCAGTGATCCATCTTCAAGACCCAGTAACCCAGAGGATTTTCAGTGGGAAACGTGTCCAAGTCTGATTTTGCCCCTAGGTATTCCTGCACCATGTAAAACAGACGCTGGTGATGGTTGCTGGAACCGATCATACCTTGGGGCTGCGGACTAAAAAATTGTCTGAACGCATCGGTCAGACGGCCACCTTCTCCACTGCTTCTTCTTTGACTGACCGAAACCTCAGCAACACGTTGTCCAGGACCAGAAATTTGTAACCTCCCAGTCTCTGGGAACGCGTTGCACAGACTTTTCTGCAAGGCCTCCCGAAGATGTTTCATCCTCTGCTCCCTCTGCGATGCCACGATAAGGTCCGCAACTTTACCCTTGTAACGTGGATCAAGGAGGGTTGCCAGCCAGTAATGATCCCTCTCCTTGATAGCATGAATACGAGGATCCTTCCGCAGGCTTTTCAGGTTCAGGGAGGCCATGCAGCGTAGGTTTGCTGAGGCATTCGGTGCGGAGTCCTCTGGGTCACTGAGGACGACATGATCCGCAGCCACCTCCTCCCAGCCACGTACAAGTCCATGTGTTTCTTGAGACTGTAATTGATCCCTTGAAGACCGCTGCTTATGCTGAGTCCGAGACTCCACCTCCATGCTGACACAATCCTCCTCCTCCTCCTCCTCGTCCTCTTCCTGTGTGATAGGGCCAGCAGGAACACTGTCTGGATAAAGGGGCTTTGAGAGGTAAGGAATCCTCCTCTTCCTCCCTCTGTTCTGTCTCAAGTGTCCTGTCCATTATTCCACTCAGCGTATGCTCCAACAGGTGGACAAGAGGGACAGTGTCACTGATGTATGCACTGTCACTGCTCACCATCCTTGTGGCCTCCTCAAATGGTGACAGGACAGTGCATGCATCCCTGATCATGGCCCACTGACGTTGGGAAAAAATCCAAGCTCCCCTGACCCTGTCCTGGTGCCATATTGCAACAGATACTCATTGATGGCCCTCTGCTGCGTGTGCAGCCGCTGCAGCATGGTCAACGTAGAGTTCCACCTGGTGGGCATGTCACAGATTAGGCGGTTCTTGGGCAGGTTGTATTCCTTTTGGAGGTCAGCCAGCTGAGCACTGGCATTATATGACCGGCAGAAATGCACACAGAGTTTCCTGGCCTGCTTCAGGACGTCCTGTAAGCCCAGGTACCTGCCCAAGAACCGATGCACCACCAAGTTAAGAACGTGAGCAAAACAGGGCACATGGGTCAGTTGTCCCTGTCGGAGGGCGGAGAGGAGGTTGGTGCCAGTGTCACAAACTGCCTTTCCTGGCTTAAGCTGGCATGGCGTCAACCACCTCTGAGCCTGTCCCTGCAGAGCTGACAGAATCTCTGCCCCAGTGTGGCTCCTGTCCCTCAAGCACACCAGCTCAAGCACCGCATGGCATCTTTTTGCCTGCGTACTTGCGTAGCCCCTTGAACGCCTACGGAGCACCGCTGGTTCCAAGGACAAAGCACAGGAAGAGGCCATAGAGGAAGAAGAAGAGGAGGGGGTGGAGGAGAGAGGTGTTTCAGAATCACCAGTAGTAGCATTTTGGAGGCGTGGTGGCGGAACAACCTCCAACACTACTGCACCTTGTCCTGCATCCTTCCCAGCTGCCAGCAGAGTCACCCAATGCGCGGTGAAAGATAGGTAACGTCCCTGCCCATGCCTGCTGGACCATGAGTCAGCGGTAATATGCACCTTACCGCTGACCGCCCTGTCCAGCGAGGCCAAGACATTGCCTTCCACATGCCGGTAGAGAGCCGGAATCGCCTTCCATGAGAAAAAGTGGCGTTTGGGAAACTGCCACTGAGGAACCGCACATTCCACAAGCTCAGGGAAGGGGGCAGAGTCTACCAACTGAAAAGGCAGCAGTTGAAGTGCTAGCAATTTAGCCAAGCTAGCATTCAACCGCTGGGCTTCTTTTGGCGGTGCAGAAGCTGGGGCAGGGAAATTTGCCTAGTACAATCTGACGTCGGTGTACCGATAGCAGATTGCCCGCAAGTACTTGGCTGTGACACACCTAATTCTACACCTTCATTCCTCTCAGTGCAGGTTTCAGAGAGGGCTGAAGGTATAGTGGGGTTGGAGATCCCAGCTGATGAGGAGCAAGGAGAGGTCCGCTTTGTTCTTTGGTGTGGGTCTTTTTTGTATGCTTGCCAACGGACTGCATGGCAGGACGACATACATCTGGTTAAGCACGTGGTGCCCAAGCGGCTCATGTTTTGGCCACGCGAGATACGCTTCAGACATATGTTGCAAATAGCAACGGTGCGATCTGCTGCACATGTCTCAAAAAAGGCCCACACCAAAGAACTTTTGGAATAACGCGCAGAGACAGCAGCGCCCTGAACATGCAGTCAGTTGGCTTTCCTTAAGCTGGCCCCTGGAGGGCATCCTACCTCATTGGAGATGTGCCTCCTTCTCCTCCTCCTCTCTCCTATCAGGCACCCACGTGGAGTCAGTGACCTCATCATCCCCTCCCTCCTCATCACTGGAGCAAATCTGGCAGTATGCTGCAGCTGGGGGAACATGACTGCCAGATTGGTGTCCTTGTTGGGCACCCCCTCTCTCTGGGCTCACGTTACTGCCTTCCTCTAGCTGGGTACCCTCATCGAAGCCTTCAAAACGCTGGGCATCCTCCTGGAGCATGTACCCAACACTGTGTTCAAACTGTACGGGGACTCCTCAGGAGGACATGGTGGGGTTAGGGAAGGTGTGACTGATGCCATTGAGCTGAGGGAAGAGGCCGCTTTGGCAGTTGCTTTGCCAAAAAAAGCACCCTGAGCCTGGGTGAGAGAGGATGAGGAGGATGAGGACGGCTTGGCCATCCACTCTACCAAGTCTTCGGCATGTTGCGGCTCAACATGGCCAGCTGCCGAAACGAAGAACAAGCATGTCCCACGGCCATGAGCTAATGAGGATGCACTGTGTCCATGACCAGCACTGTTGCCTCTAGACACAGAGCCTGCTTGCCCTCTTTTATTGGCTCGTTACTGTCTGCCTCTCCTTGTTTGCCTTCCAGACATACTAATGGCCTGCAGTGAGATGTAGCTGCACAAAGGTGGGATGTATATATATATATAGATCTATTGTGATTACACTGCAGCTAGCACAATCAACTGCCTGCTGTGGTATTAGTATGAGAAAAGCAGCAATTGTATTCAGTTAGTTTTAGGTGCACACTGTGCAGAGGACACAGTACACTAACTGAAAATACTTGCAGCTCCCTGCCTGTGGTATTAGTTTGAGAACACCACCAATTGTATTCAGGTGCCTTTAGGTGCAAGCTGTGCAAAGGACAGAAGTACACTAAATGAAATTAATGCAGCGCCCTGCCTGTGGTTTTAGTATGAGAACGCCACTAATTGTATTGAGGTACCTTTAGGTGAATGCTGTGCAAATGACACAGTACACTAAATGAAATTAATGCAGCTCCCTGCCTGTGGTTTTAGTATGAGAAGACCACTAATTGTATTGAGGTACCTTTAGGTGAACGCTGTGCAAAGGACACAGTACACTAAATTAAATTAATGCATCTTCCTGCCTGTGGTTTTAGTATGAGAACACCACTAATTGTATTGAGGTACCTTTAGGTGCACACTGTGCAAAGGACAGAAGTACACTAAATACAATTAATGCAGCTCCCTGCCTGTGGTTTTAGTATGAGAACACCACTAATTGTATTGAGGTACCTTTAGGTGAACGCTGTGCAAAGGACACAGTGCACTAAGTGAAAATACTGCAGCTAGCACAATCACCTGCCTGCCTGTCAGTATAGAGAATAACAGGAACGGATCTAGCTAAACTGAATACAGTGTGTAAATATATATGCAACACCTAGGATGCATATATATCCTCTACACACTGTAACTGCAGCTAACTGACTCGCCTGCCTGCTCTATCTAACTCAAAATAAATGACACTGTCTCTCTCTTTAAACTCTCTCTTTAACCACCGCAACACACTTCACAAGGCCGCCACAGAGGCGGCCTTATATAGTGTGGGGCGTGTACTAAACCCCCTGAGACATAATTGGCCAAAGCCTCCCTGGCTTTGGCCAATTATGGCTCTCCGTTTTTTGCGCGCTGTGATTGGCCAAAGCATGCGGGTCATAGTGCATGCTTGGCCAATCATCAGCCAGCAATGCACTGCGATGCCGCAGTGAATTATGGGCCGTGACGCGCCACTCGAATTTGGCATGAACGGCCCATAATGTTCGAAATTCAGCGAACAGCCGAACAGGCGATGTTCGAGTCGAACATGGGTTCGACTCAAACTCGAAGCTCATCCCTACTACTGACCACTGAATTAAGAAAATATCTGTGATATCATCTCAATTTTATATTCTAATGTCACAACCTATTTACCCGTTTTGCAAAATTTGCAAACATATGTGAAGCCACGCTGCTGTGTCACAGCACCTCTGCAAAGCATAGTTTCTGACTCCCTGCAATCTGAGCTACCCACTTGGGACGTCCAGGACTAGATATTTTAATCAGCATGCTGTGAAAAATATACTGCGCAGAGTCCACTGTTCTCTCATAAAGAGTCCAGAAATGTGAGCGAAGCAGGGAAATCGTCACATCGTTGGTCAAAGATTTCAAAGAAGGTTTTAATTCACATTAAAAGAGAAGTATATATTTTTTCCCCCATTATACTTATACTTATACTCGGTCCGATGCTGCACCTATCCCCCGGTGTCTCTGCACTAAGAACCGAGCCATCGAATATCGCCGATGGCTCGGTTCTCACAGCTCGAGAGGAGAGCTGCTGACTGTCAATCAGCAGCTCTCCTCTCTGCTCCTCTACGCTCACTTCAGCGCTGAGCTGTGGAAGGGCAGGGAGCCGCTGTCTCAGTCTCTCAGCGGCTCGCAGAGCATTTTCTTGTTTTACTGGCCCTAACTTGGTTTAAAATATTGTGACAACGCATAAATAAATGTATTTGTGATGAATATATTTTTACTGATGCGGGGTAAAGCCAATAGCCTTACAGGAAAAAACTGCCACTTTGTTTTAGCTGTCTAAAGGCACAGACCAACTGTTAGTAATAGTAACACTGATCCTTGGAATAATTATGTCACGTCGTACTATGTCATCTACCCAGTAATGAGAATAAAACGTACAGTAACCCATTGACGTATTTACTTTATGTATATGCTTACATTATCCACCTTTTGTCAGTTCAGTAAGTAGAAAATTGCCATTGAGTGTCATATTTTCTACCTGGAGGTCAGAAAGCAAGGGGCTCTGGGAATGTTTTTGGGGAGGAGGCAGGGGGTTTTGACCATAGGCATGTTTTAAAGTAGATAAGGAAGTTCTTTCTAATAATGGATGGATCTGTTGCTCCTAAGTTCTTTTAAGGGGGAGCAGGTTGATCCATTGACAAATATGCCAATCCACATATCCACAAATCTGACTAATTTAGGTCAAATCTAAGTACGGGCTGATTGATTTGCTTGTATGTAATTTGGTGCATTGTTTTACATATTTCTATTATTAAAAATAAACTTGTTTCACAACCTCAGTGCCTGCTCATTCAGTGCTAGCCGTATTGTTTTTAACATGAAATTATATGAAACTGGAAAGCAGCATGATTATAGCAGAAAATGGAAATGTAGCACAGACATTTTAAGACAGAGCTTCAAAATTCAAATGTCTATGTTAATGGTGTTTGGCTTAGTTTACTACTACCCATGCCTCCTGTGAGATTATAGAACTAACTATCATTTAGTACCCCATTCATTGTAGGTTCAATCCTAATCACTGACAATTGTTACACTTTTCTTCTTGCATAAATTGCAAGTTAAATTTTCTAAAGATTTAATGCAATCATAATTTTTTGTTATATTTTGCAGTAATTGTGTTGCCCACGTGTCTGTAAAAGGACCATATGCATGAGAGCCAGATGCCAATTTGTGTACCATAGTGAACAGGCCTACTCTAAAGCCAGCTGTACTAAATGTCCCATATGCATGGGTTTTTTAAAAGAAGCTCTTAGTTCTGGCTGCGTTGTCATCATCATTGTATACATTCAATTTGTAAGTCATTTTTAGAATTATCTTGTTTCTTTCACGGGCAGAGTAAAGAATTACAGTTACTTGTAAGACACAATACACTGCAAAATCTTTTAGGTTATAGGAAGTATGATTGCTCAAAGTAAATTAATAGCATATAAAAAAATAAGTCATAAAAGAAAGTTTCTCTAAAAATAATATTCTTTAAATAAATATTCTATAATTTTCCTTGCATTATTTGAAATAGATTCTAGCTGACCAGAGTTCAAACGGAGTGTGGAGTGTGGAGTGTGGAATGTGGCTCATATAATAGCAACACTGCTGGGGTTTATTGAAATGCCACATTGTGCACCTTCATGAATAATTGAAAGTGAATGTAGAGATGGAACAAATACACCAGTCCATATCATGCATGAGTGTGATAACTAACTCCTGAAACTCATTATTTAACCACTTCCGGACCGCCCACTGTCGTTATACGTGATCTGTTTGAAGAGGAATACCGTTGTTATGGCAGCAGCTAGCTAACATAACCCCGATATACTCTTCTTCAGCGGGCGGTCCGCTACAAGATAAAAGTGGTCTCTGCGGCGGGTACGCCGCAAGATCACTTTTATCAGCGGTGGGAGAGGCCCCCCCCTCCAGTCGCTCTCCGGTGCCCTCTGCCGCTGACCGGAGCCGTCAGCAGCAGCAGAGGCGATCGCGTCTGTCCCCTTGCTGTGTATGGAGACGAGTGAGGGGAAGATGGCCCCCCTCCCGCCTCCATATCACTGCAGGGTGGACTTATTGCATTTAAGTCCAAATATGAGATCTGAGGTCTTTTTGACCCCAGATCTCATATTTAAGAGGACCTGTCATGCTTTTTTCTATTACAAGGGGAGCAATTTTGAAGTGTGACATGTTGGGTATCAATTTACTCGGCGTAACATTATCTTTCACAATATAAAAAAATTGGGCTTACTTTACTGTTGTCTTATTTTTTAATTAAAAAAAGTGTTTTTTTCCAAAAAAAAGTTCGCTTGTAAGACCGCTGCGCAAATACGGTGTGACAAAAAGTATTGCAATGACCGCCAGAATAACTCTAGGGTGTTAGAAAAAAAAGTATAATGTTTGGGGGTTCTAAGTAATTTTCTACCAAAAAAAAATGTTTTTAACTGGTAAACACAGAGTCTGAAAAACAGGCCCGGTCTTAAAGTGGTTAAAGTGACCTAGTCACCTTGCTGAAAGTCCCCATAACACTTTTTACCTGCAAATGAATAATAAGTATTTACAGTGGGGCAAAAAATTATTTTGTCAGCCACCAATTGTGCAAGTTCTCCCACTTAAAAAGATGAGAGGCCTGTAAGTGTCATCATAGGTATACCTCAACTATGAGAGACAAAATGTGGAACAAATCCAGACAATCACATTGTCTGATTTGGAAAGATTTTTTTTGGCAAATTATGGTGGAAAATAAGTATTTGGTCACCTACAAACAAGCAAGATTTCTGGCTCTCACAGACCTGTATCTTCTTCTTTAAGGCCCCTTTCACACTGGGGCGGTTTGCAGGCGCTATTTTGCTAAAAATAGCGCCTGCAAACCGAGCCTAAACAGCGGCTCCTTTCTCTCCAATGTGAAAGCCCCGAGGGCTTTTACACTGGAGCGGTGCGCTGACAGGACGTGAAAAAAAGTCCTGCTAGCCGCATCTTTGGAGCGGTGAGAGGAAGGGTGTGTTAACCGCTCCTCCACCGCTCCTTCCCATTGAAATGAATGGGATACCGAGGTAATACCGCCCACAAACCGCGGCTGTAGCCGCGGTTTGCGGGTGGTATTAATCCTTTTTCGGCCGCTAGCAGGGGTTAAAACCGCACCGCTAGCGGCCGAATACCTCTGCAATCCCGACGGTATAGCGCTGCTAAAAATAGCGGCGCTATACCGCCACCGCACCCACCGCCCCAGTGTGAAACCAGCCTTAGAGGCTCTTCTGTCCTCCACTCATTACCTGTATTAATGGCACCTGTTTGAACTTATTAGTATAAAAGACACCTGTCCACAATCTCAAACAGTCACACTCCAAACTCCACTGTGGTGAAGACCAAAGAGCTGTCGAAGGACACCAGAAACTAAATTGTAGACCTGCACCAGGCTGGGAAGACTGAATCTGCAATAGGCAAGCAGCTTTGTGTGAATAAATCAACTGTGGGAGCAATAATTAGAAAATGGAAGACATACAAGACCACTGATAATATCCCTCGATCTGTGGCTCAACGCAAGATCTCACCCCGTGGGGTCAAAATGATGACAAGAGCGGTGAGCAAAAATCCCAGAACCACACAGGGGGACCTAGTGAATGACCTGCAGAGAGCTGGGACCAACTTAACAAAGGCTACCATCAGTAACACACTACACCGCCAGGGACTCAGATTCTGCAGTGCCAGATGTGTCCCCCTGCTTAAGCCAGTACATGTCCGGGCCCGTCTGGGGTTTGCTAGAGAGCATTTGGATGATCCAGAAGAGGCTTGGGAGAATGTCATATGGTCAGCTGAAACCAAAGTAGAACTGTTTGGTAGAAACACAACTCATCGTGTTTGGAGGAGAGAGAATGCTGAGTTGCAACCAAAGAACACCATACCTACTGTGAAGGGGGGTGGCAATATCATGCTTTGGGGCTGTTTCTCTGCAAAGGGAACAGGTCGACTGATCCGTTTACATGAAAGAATGAATGGGGCCATGTATCGTGAGATTTTGAGTGCAAACCTCCCCCCATCAGAAGGGGCATTGAAGATGAAACGTGGCTGGGTCTTTCAGCATGACAATGATCCCAAACACACAGCCCGGGCAACGAAGGAGTGGCTTCGTAAGAAGCATTTCAAGGTCCTGGAGTGGCCTAGCCAGTCTCCTGATCTCAACCCCATAGAAAATCTTTGGAGGGAGTTGAAAGTCTGTGTTGCCCAGCGACAGCCCCAAAACATCACTGCTCTAGAGGAGATCTGCATGGAGGAATAGGCCAACATACCAGCAACAGTGTGTGACAACCTTGTGAAGACTTTCAGAAAACATTTGACCTCTGTCATTGCCAACAAAGGATATATAACAAAGTATTCAGATGAACTTTTGATATTGACCAAATACTTATTTTCCACCATAATTTGCAAAAAAAATATTTCCAAATCAGACAATGTGATTGTCTGGATTTGTTTCCACATTTTGTCTCTCATAGTTGAGGTTTACCTATGATGACAATTACAGGCCACTCTCATCTTTTTAAGTGGGAGAACTTGCACAATTGTGGCTGACTAAATACTTTTTTGCCCCACTGTATTTCTCCTGCCACTGAACACCAGTCACAATAAAATGCCAGCTGAAGTCTGTTTTCCTCACTTTTGGGAGTAATAGATTTCTTCTGCCTGCCCCTACATCGTTACTGCATCCTGTAGTGAGGTAAGGTTCGGTGGGAGTAACCACTGAATGTAGCAGGGGACCAGGAGATGACACTTCCAGAAGTGTTGTTTTCTGAAGAGAATCCAAATAGGGTCCTCTCTTCAATGGAGCAGCATTTGTCTGCAGAACTTAATTTTCTTAGAAGGTAACAGGTGTTATGGGCACTTTCAGAGAAGTGAAAGGGTTGTTTTAAGCAATTATAGATCATTACATACCTGTCATAGAAGAACTGATGTCTATGCAATTGGGTAATTTTCCATTGAACATAAAGGGTCATGGAATAAGTGTAATTTTGTGTAGTAATCCAATGCACATAACTTTATTACTTGCTGTGGCATTGCACAATGTTCTTGAGTGGCATGGTAATGTGAATGGAATAGTTGCTGATACCATTGGATTGGTAGATTTTGGCGTTGAGACTTCTGGTGCCCTTAAGGTCAAACACTTATTTCCCTTAAACACTTACTATTGTACGTCTATTGATCTATATATAAATGTCACTGTTTATGTTTTTGCACAAAATTTACACAGCTTTCACCCAGGATTCACATATTTTCCCAATTGATTCCAATCAGAAAAACACGTGAAGCCAAAAACATTTAAAACCTAATTTGTTTTTTTTTTCTGTTTTGGTTTGAGTAGTTTAAACTCTTTGAATGATTGAAACTCCTGTCAGGTGTTCTTTTTTTGTTCATGTGTTCTGTTGGGGAGATGTTTATACATTTTTTTACTTTTTCTTTATTTGACTCTTCGTATTAAAAATTTAATAAAAATCACATATATCAAAAATTCATATAGCAATATTCCCCATTTTCCCTCACCATCCCATCACCTACCTCCCCCTTTCTCCTATCTTACTACTCACTCCTTTCTCCCCTCCCCCTCCCCCTCCCCCAAGTCTCCACCTCTCCTCCCATCTCCTCATCTTCTATTCACCCCATATCTCTGCATATTTCCTAGTTTTCTTATTTTCTATCCATCTTTTCCAGATACTAGAGAATTTTTCTGTTTGATCCTTTTCCTACTACTCAAATATTCAATTTGGTATATGTATTCAACTATTTTAAGCCACTCTGTTATTGCGGGGCTTTCTGAATCTAGCCATTTTTTTTGGTATTATTCCTTTTGCTGCATTTATTAAAGTGGTTGTAAACCCTTACAGTCCACTTTGACCTACAGGTAAGCCGAGATTAAAGCCCTGTACACACGATCGGATTTCCTATGGTTTTTAAACCGATGGATTTTTCCATCGGAAAACCGATGAAGCTGACTTCCATCAGTCTTGCCTACACACCATCAGTCAAAAAACCGACCGTTCCAAACGCTGTGACGTAAAACACTCAGATGAGCCAAGAAAAATGAAGTTCAATGCTTCTGAGCATGCGTCGACTTGATTCTGAGCATGCGTAGGTTTTTTATCCGATGGAGTTCCCCACAGACGATAGTAATTTGCTATCGGTTTTTTAACCATCGGATAAATTAAAAAAATGTTCTATTTTTAAACACCGATGGAAAAAAGACTGATGGGGCCCATACACGATCGGTTTGTCCGATGAAAAAAGTCCATCGGACTGTTTTCATTGGTAAAACCTATCGTGTGTACACGGCTTAAGGCTTACCTGTAGGTGCAAGAAATATCTCCTTAACCTACACGGTTAAGGAGATATTTGCAAGAAAGACGGCACCGATGTCTACGGCGCATGCGTGCCGTAGACAACGGCGCAGGTGCACTGAGCATGCCGTTAGTGAAGGTGATCATGCCGTCACTGCCGGCTCTCGCGCGCATGACGTCATCGCTGCTCCGGCCAGTCACAGCGCCGGAGCAGCGATACGAGTATCATGGCGGCGACGGAGGAGGTGACCGAGGACCGCTGCGGGGGCTTTAATCTCAGGTAAGTAATTCATAATTCATAGTTATACTAGTTCATTATGCCTTTGTCTTGCAGGGTGTTTTTATTTTTTATTTTTTTAGAGGGGGTTTACTTCCTCTTTAAATGTGATAATACTGTACTCCTGTATTGTTTTATTGTGCTGTTTGTATTATGAAATAGACAAAGCCACGGTTCGACGGGCATATCTATGCCTGTAATCTCCCCTATATATTGCCACACCTTCTGCCAATATTACCGTATCTTTGGACATTCCCACCATAAACGGGCCATAGTGCCCTTCAGGTTACAACCTTTCCAACACACTGGCTTACTGCTAATGCTGTCTTCCATCTGGAATTTGTGAACATAACATATATACTCGAGTATAAGCCGAGATTTTCAGCCCTTTTTTTAGGGCTGAAAATACACACCTCGGCTTATACTCGAGTCAATGTACCTGAAAATGTTCTTAGACTGTGGGTGGCGTCCATCGTTTAAATATCGCGGCTTCCTCCTGGTCCCGTTCCTTGATAGGCGTTTCCAGCAAACACTGCGTTGAGTGTTCCGCTTATCACGGAGGTCCTCTCATTCTCGGACTCCGTTTCCCAGCAGACACTGTGTTCAGTGTTCCGCCTATCATGGACGTTCTCTTGTCCGGGGATGAAAAGACGTCCGTGATTGGCGGAACACTGAACACAGTGCCTGCTGGGAAACGGAGTCCGAGAATGAGGGGACCCACGTGATAGGCGGAAAACTCAACACAGTATTTGCTGGAAACGCCTATCACGGAACGGGACCAGGAGGAAGCCGCGATATTTAAACAATGGACACTCGCAGTCTAAGAAGAATTTCAGGTACACTGACTCGGGCACAGGGAGGCTGCAATGGACACAGTGAGGTTGGGCACAGTGAGGTGGCAATGGGCACAGTAAGCTGGCAATGGGCACAGTAAGGTTGGGCACAGTGAGGTGGCAATGGGCACAGTAAGCTGGCAATGGGCACAGTAAGGTTGGGCACAGTGAGGTGGCAATGGGCACAGTAAGCTGGCAATGGGCAGAGTAAGGTTGGGTACAGTGAGGTGGCAATGGGCAGTGAGGTTGCAATGGGCACAGTGAGGTGGCAATGGGCACAGTGAGGTTGGGCACAGTGAGGCGTGCAAATGGGCACAGTGAGGTGTGCAAATGGGCATTGTTGACCCTCTTTTCCGTTTACAGTAGCTGCTGCATTTCCCCCCCTAGGCTTATATACGAGTCAATACATTTTCCCAGTTTATTGGGGTAATATTAGGTACCTCGGCTTATACTCGGGTTGGCTTATACTCGAGTATATATGGTAGGTGGATTTTTTTAACTAGTGGAGAGTTAATAACCAAGAGTTGTGCTTTTGACTTCTTGGGGACTGCTTGTGGTTTCAAGTAGGGTTGTCCCGATACCACTTTTTTAAGACCGAGTACAAGTACCGATACTTTTTTTCAAGTACTCGCCGATACCGATTACCGATACTTTTTTTTAATGTCATGTGTCAGTATTTTTTTTTTTTTTTTACAATTTTTTTTTTTTTTTTTTTACAGTGCTTTCTTTTTTTTTTTTTTTTAGGGGGGGGAGTGGATTGTGTCAGTGTGTTTTTTTTATTTTTATTATTTTTTACAATTAATTTTTTTCTCCCTTTTTTTTTTTTTTTTTAGCGCTGTTGGGGGGCTTTGGTGAGATTTCAGGGGTCTTAACAGACCTCTGACATCTCCCCTATGAGACAGAGAAAGGGACGAGGGACACAGATTCCCCAGTCCCTTTCTCTGCAGCCTCAGCTAAAATGAATGGACAGGAGGCTCCTCTCCATTCAAAAACTGAAGCATCGTAAACACAGATTACGATGTTTCAGTTATATGAATGAACAGAGTCAGTGATCACTGACTCTGTTCATTCGAAAAGGAAGGAGCCGGCTTTAGCGGCTCCTACCTCCGCTCTCCATCCTGAGATACCGAGGACAGAGGGGGTGGAGGAGGACATGGTGGGGGGACTCGGAGCGCAGAGGGGGAGAGCAGCAGGAGGGGGACACGGGACACAGAGCGCCGACAGCAGCAGCACGGAGGGGGATACAAGGACACCCGGAGAAGGAGAGCAGCACCGAGGGGAGCACGGAGGGGGAGAGCAGCACAGAGGGGGACAACGAACCGGAGAGGGAGAGCAGTGCCGAGGGGGACACAGAGCACGGAGGGGGAGAACAGCACACAGGGGGACCCAGAGCGTGGAGGAGTATAGCAGCACGGAGAAAGATACAGTGACAGTCAGCGGTGATCAGTGCGTGTTGGGGGGGAGTTACAAGCACCGATCACCGCTGTATAAATTTCACTAAAGCAGCTAAAAAGGGGGGGGTCCGGGGAGAAGCTGTCAGGCTTTATTGAAATGTATACAGGCAGATCAGTGCTTGTAATTCCCCCCGCCGCACCGATCATCCCTGACTGCCCAGGTATCGGGTGAAGCATCGGAGCATTTCCCCCGAGTACAAGTACTTGGGGAAATGCTCGGTATCGGTGCCGATACCGATACTAGTATCGGTATCGGGACAACCCTAGTTTCAAGTTTTGTTTTTTTTTCTCCTTATTTGATAAGTTTTTAAAATATGTATTTCCCTGCTTTTTCTGGCACTTTTTAAACAGCACATTTTTTAACTCTGTCTGCTAATTAAGGGGAGTGGTTAATTGTTCATATGTGTATATAAGGGTCTATACAACTCCCTTGAAGCTGGCTCACTGCTAATGCTGGCTTGCATCTGGAATTTGTGAACATAAGTGGAATTTTGAACTAAAGTGGAGAGTTAATAACCAGGAGTTGTGCGTTTGACTGCTTTGTGGTTGCAAGTGTTTTTTTTTTCTCCTTATTTGATAAGTTTGCTATCAGTTTTTCAGGAAGGAACTTTCTCCCCTGCTGTAGCAAATTGGATCATGCTCTGCTGGGGTTTTTTCGCCTTCCTCTGGATCAACTGTGGGTACAGGATTGGCTATATGGGATTGTATATTATTTATTTGTTTTTATGGTTGAACTAAATGGACTTTTTTTTGTCTTTTTTCAACCTGACTAACTATGTAACTATGTAACAATGGCAATTTTTATGGTTGACATTTTTGTGCTTTGATAGGGGTTATAACCATCTTGCCAGACATTTATAATTCATTTCCATTGATCGTATTTATGTCTACTGCAGAACTATGTATGACTCTCAGCACTTTACCTAATTGTTTGTCTTTTAAACTTAGTCCTAGCTCTATTTGCCATTTTTTAATGAATGCGGGTATTCTTGGTTCCACTATCGCCGTCAGTATTTTATAGATCTGGGATACATGATGCTTCAAATTCGTCTGTGGAGTACATAGCTCTTCAAATGGATATAAGTCCACCTCAGATCTAATTGTAGGTAGTGTTGTTACAAATTGTTTTTTTATATTAGGTTTTTGTACATTACAGAGGACGGTCTAACAGTAGACTAGGTACAGGTAACATGTAATATTGTCAAGGTCCACGTAACATATGTGGTCAAATCATCTAAATACAAGGATAGAACAGTTGAGAGAAAGCATACAAACTAGGGACGTCAGTTATATATAACGTTACAAAGTGTTTTAACTGCAAGTACCTCTATTCATTCAATTCAATTAGTTCCCCCTTATATTTTAGTTCCTGATGAGAGAAAATCTTTCCTTTTTTTATTATATAATTTAGCTGTGCATTTTTATCCTTAATCCATTCCCCAAATTGTGCCCCATTCTGGATAAAACATGATTTGTCCCCGTGATTGTGATTAACAGTGAATTATATTCCCATTTTGCTTGCCTATAAATGAAATCCCAAACCTTACATATATTTCTAGTCAATATGTGTGTACTTTTACCCAACTTCTATACTGTTGTGGAATACAAATATTCTTACTTAATTGTGTTTAACAATCTTCACCCATCTTTTGTTACTTTTTATCTTAGTCCATTCCACCATTCCTACTACTAATACAGCGTTATAATACAATATAAAATCTGGTGCAGCTAATCCCCCTTGTGCTTTAACTTTACTGAGAACTGATAACCGTATTCTTGCTTTCTTATTCTGTCATATAAACCTTAAACCATTACTTTTTATGCGTTAAAATATGTCTGGGGTAGGGCAATTTGTAACATTTGAAGTTTTTTACAATATTTTTGGTAATCTATTTTTTTTACCATATTTGTCTGTCCCATCAGAGACAGTGGTCTTAGTATTATCTATTTAATTTCTGTTTTGATCTCATTAAGTAATGGAATATCATTTGCTTGATATAAATTCTTTAGGGAAGGCGTTAGCTTTATCCCAAGATATTTTAGGTCTGTTTACCCCCATGTAAATGGGAATTCCTTTAGTAAAGCTAGCTGTTCCTTCTTACCTATGTTTATGTTTAAGATTTCTGACTTTACAGGATTGATCTTTAAGTTTGAAAGTTCTCTGTAATTTTTCAATGTTGGCAATGTTGTTCTATGGTTGGATACATAGAACAGGACATCATCGGCATATGCCGCTACCTTATGCTTCTCGTCTCCAATCTTCACTCCTCCTATGTCTCCGCTATTTTGTATAGTTGCCAAAAATGGTTCCAATGACAGCACAGATAGGAGGGGTGAGATCAGACACGTCTGTCTTGTTCCACTGAACATTTCAAAGGGTGGTGACAGGCTCCTGTTGACCTTCACTAACGCTGTGGGGTGATTATATAGTGTTTTCATTCATTGGACCATCTTTGGGCCTATTCCCATGTTCTCTATAGTCCTCATCATTAAACCCCCGTCTACCCTGTCAAATGCCTTTTCGGCATCTATTGACAGGAGTATTGACCTCTCAGTTTATGCAATAGAAGTAATGTTCTTATCACATTATCTTTACCTTACCTCCCTGGGATAAACCCAGTCTGGTCTGCATGGATCCAATTGTGCATCAGCTCTTTAAGTCTCGTGGCCAATACATTTGCATATAATTTTGTATCTGCATTTAACAATGCTATTGGTCTGTAACTGGAGCACAGAGTTGCATCTTTTTCCCTCTTTAGATATATCTGTGACATACACCTGCAGTGACTCCTTTCTCATCTCTTTTCCTTCTTGAACATAACTTTGGTACTAATTGCTCTTTAAAACTTTTTATAATAAAAGATCGTAAGCCCATCAGGTCCTGGACTCTTCCTTGTCGCTGTGTTTTTTTATTGCTAACCTAATTCCCTCTTGTGTTATTTGTTCTTCTAGGGCTTGAAATCTTTCTACTGATACTTTAGGTAGGTTTGCCTCTTTTAGGTATTTTTGTATTTTTTGTATTCTTTTTAGCTCAGCCACACCGAGTATAAGGAACTATAGTAACTTTGAAATACCCCAGCAATTTCTGTTGTTGAGTGTAACATCTCCCATTTATTATTTAACATTTTTCCTATAAATATTATCTGATTTTTTTTATAGTCTTGATAAGTATTTTCCTGATTTATTTCCCCATTGGTATCTATCCTTGGCCACTCTATTGAAGACCTGTCTTGTCTCTTGCACCATTAAGTCTTTTAATTTATCCCTTTTTAACACTAGGGCGTGTTGCACTTCTAACTCTACTTTCTTTTTATGTAATTGTTCCAGCTTGTGTATTTCTGCTATTAACGTTCTCATATTACACATCCTTTCCTTCCTTTTTTGTCACCTATAGAGGTCAAGACACCTCTTATGCATGCCTTATGGGCTTCCCGTGGACTCTGACACCCCTGGAGTTTCATTAAACAGGAAATATTGTTCTAATTATTTTTTTATTTTACCTTCTATCTCTTTATCTTATATCAGTTCCTCATTTAAACTCCAGGTACTTATCCTTTTCTGGATTTCCGTTATCCTCAACTTCAATATTACTGGTGCATAGTCTGATAGAGACATTATTTCTATAGTTGATTTAACCACTGAATCCAACAATCTGTGTTCCACCATTATATACTCCAGCCATGAGTATGTCCCATGCACTGGGGAGTGAAGAGTATAATATTTTCCCCCGGGATGTTGGACTCTCCATACATTCACTAACTGGCATTGATACAATTTCTTCTTCACCATCTTAAGTTGATGATTTCCAAAACCCAGTGCATGTGATGAGCTGTCCAATCGTGGATCCAATGCAGAAATTCAGATTTCCTGCCAAAATCTATTTGCCCTTCTTAAAATCCAATAGCTTTCCCAGGACCTATTTCAGGTAGCCTGTCAGATCTCTATTAGGGCAATATATATTAGCCAGTGTGAACTCTGTTCCCTGTAACTTTCCCTTCAAAAATTTAAACCGTCCTTCCGGATCCACCCTTATCTCTTCTAGGGAAAATGTACTTCTCTTGCGATTCCTATTGCCACTCCTTTTGTACTTTTAGTTGTAGAGTCCCCATAGTACCATATCGGGTGATGTTTTGAATAAAGTTTTACATTTGTACGTGAGTCTCCTGTAAAAAGATTACACTTGCAAAGTATTGTTTGATTTCTTTTAAGATCTTATGTTTTCTCGCTGGGATGTTTAGCCCTCGTACATTATGAGTTAGGAAATTTTTATGTTGTCATGTTATCTTTCTATCTCTCTTCTCCTCCCTATCCCTGCATCTCTCCTCCTCTGTTCTCATCTAGAGATGAGCCCAGAGGTTAGAAGAGGTCGTTGGGACAGGAAGAGGGGGGTCAAAATGGAGACAAGAGAAAGAGGAAAGACAGAGTGAGGTTTACAAGCATTTGGCAAGATATGTTCTTTTCCCTTGCCACCCTCTTCCCACCCATCCCTATCCCAAAACCCCCCATCCCTCCCACCACCCCCCATCCCTTCTTCCCACACCCTCCCCCCTAACCTCTCCAATACTAGTGTTCTTATGTATTAGAGCTCTAGATCTAACCCTGTGCTTTGAGTAGTCGGTTATTTACTTAATTTGGGTCTTCTTTACCCGTCTACTCTTTCTGATTAAGATGAAGCTTTGTCTGGCATACATGCTTGTTCCCCTCCCCTCCATCTTGGGGTGAAGGCCCAGAGCTCACCAGGTTCCCAGATTTCCCATCCCTCTTGCTTAATTTGTATTTTTTTTACCCTACTCTTCCCCACTAGACCTAATGTAGGGCCAATCTGCTTTAATGGCTCGGACGTTGGTCTGCCTAGCAGAGGGTTAAAAAAAATTTTTTATTATATCTGTTACGTTTTTTCCTTGCGCCACTTCTGGTAGACTTCGGATTCTCAAATGTTTTCTTTTGTTTCAATTTTACTGGTCCTAAGTAGCCAGGCTATGTGTATTGGGTCTCCTGGAAGAAAGGGGACTCTCGGGAGATGTACGTACAGCAATAACAAGATGTCTGTTACATGGAAGGAAACTCATAGCGCAGAAGTGGCAGGCAGAAAAACCTCCTACAGTAACAGAATGGAGAAGGGTGATAGGTGACACTGTGACAAAAGAAGAATATATTTATATTAAGAGAGGAAATAAAAAGAAATTTAATAATATATGGGGAAAATGGTTAGAAGTGGAAACATGTTAATAGGTGGGGGATGGATGAGTAGGTGAGTAGGAAGGTTGGGTGGGTGTGAATGAGGGATAAAGTGAGGAATACATGGTTAAGTTATGTATGTATTACTGTATAAGGGGAAAATGGATGTATGTTGTTTTTTTTAAATGGAAAAGAAATAAAGAATATTGGAATAATTTTTTTTTTTACTGGTCCTCTAATTTATATGCTATATTCCTTTGTTCAGTTTGTAGAGATTTTATTTCATCTTTTAATTAATTTTATAATTTTTTAAAAATAATTTATTACTTGAGTATGTGTCTTCAACTCTTGTCAGTATCTGACCTAAGTCTCTATGTAGCGTTGCCATATAATACGTTTTTAGAGAATGTTCTGTTCTAGTTTTGCGAACATATCCGCCATTTCTAGTTTTGTAGGCAATTGATCTTTTAAACTTTGCTCTTCCATGTGTCCTGTTTTAATGTCACTTTAGATCTCTAAATCAGCCTTTGACTGGTTAAACATGCTTATTCCCACCGATATCCTGTTTTGACCACTTTTGTAATTTCCTGTCACCTGTTTCCCACAGGTTCCCAGTTGTTTTTCAGTGGCTGACATTGTTTTATTCTTGTGACATATATTGTTTTTATTGTCCCTGGGCTAGCACTTGTTTTGGGCGATTTCGCAGCTCCACTTTCTTTAGCTGGTTTCCCCCTCATTATTATTTTCCTTTCCTTTTTAGTTTTGCTTACTTCCTTTAGACGGGTTGCCAGCAATTTAACCGGTCTTCACCTCTTCCAGTTAATGTGTGTATTTGTGCTTTCATATCTCCTCTTCTACAGCCACACACCTCCCTTTTTCCACTTTTTCTTATGCTCTTGGTTATCGCCTCCTGTGCCCCCTATGGCTACCACATGACCCCTTTAGAGCTTTGTGGCCCTGATTCCATCCCTTATTTACTTATTTCGGCCAATTTTCCTGTTCCACAAGGCTGCCCTTAATAAGTATATTAAATGCTCTCTTCAGATGTTATATACAATCAAGAACAAGTCCACCGTTTGTGTATAACAACAAAAAATAAAGAAGATAGGTAACTCACCACTCCTGGTAAGTGGGGGTCAACTGAGGCTTTTATCCTTTCAGTGCCCTTGGGTTCCCTTTGTTTATTTTGGCACTTAGGGCGATAGGTTCTTTAATGTTCTATGATGTCCTGTGGAGGGGGTATCCACCCAGCTCTCCCTGTGCGGCTGTCGGCTCCCACGGCAGGGCTCTGCAGGGCTCTGAAAACTTCCCTGTATCTCTTTCCATGATTGCGACTCTCCTTGTTCACTTCACTTTGCGGTTGGCTTCCTCCTCCCCAGTCAATCTGCAGCCACTTGTCACTCCTCAGCTTCCTCACAAATGGCTCAGCCTCTGTTTCCTGACGACCACGCAGAGCCTTCGCCGGGTATTCCCTGGCCCAGCCAAGCTCAGTCGAGTTCCGCTGAACTCCTCTGAGTTTCACCAAACCCCTTCTGAGCATCCTGCCTGTTTACAGGTTGCGCTTTTTTTCCGGGCCGAGTCAGTGTCAGCATCATCTGTTCCTGGGCTTAGACAGGAGCGTGACGCTGTGCAAGTGTATGGCTGAGTCTGCTCTCCTCCCTTCTACCACTGAGACCGGCCGCCAACCTCAAGAGATTTACCCGCGGCGGACAGACACTCTTTCCACATATCTGCAGCAAGGTGAAGGGAATGTGGCTGTGGGGGTAGTAAGGATATTTTTTTCACTGTTACATGAGCTGGATGGGATCTCCTGGCGCTTCTAGCACAAGTTCCTTGCCGGCGTCATGCTCAGGCTCCTCCCTCCCTCTTGGTGAGATTTTCCTTCACTTCCTGTCTTGTAAATACAACAGGAGGTGAAAGAAAATCTCTCAAAATTGTGGGAAATAACCTCTTGTCACTGCAACTTGCCACTGTCAGTGTTTGCACTGGTGAAGCCTCCAAATTTTCGATTTCCCTCACTTTTAGTTTTGGTTGCTTTACCCTAAATGGATAAAGCTCACATTTTCTTCAAAACATGATTCCAGTTCTCTCAAAGCTGCTGCCCAAAACAAGTACAGATACTCCTCATTTAATGACTTATCTATTTACCGACCGCTCAGACTTCTAACCAGCTCTGACCCGAACGATGCACTGTACACCATTGTATTGTACAGTACATCATTTTTACTGTTTACATTTTTGTGTTCTGTACTTATGCAAATTAAAACAACGTTATTGAGTTAGAGTTTTGTGTTTAGATCTTTTTTCAGAATATAGTACAGTACAGTAATTAAGAATGCTTAAAATATTGATTACTTGTGGGTCCTCATTTAACGACCAATTTGTTTAACAACCTGGTCGCTGGAACGGAACCTGGTCATTAAGTGAGGAGAGGCTGTATAAAGATCAGCAATTCCTACTTTTTTGGACGCATACTTGTTCCATGGTATAAAGTGGTGTGTACTTTTGCGCTACTAGTGGATAAAAAATGTGACCAGAAGTGTATTATATTCTTAAAGCAGCTCAATCTAGTGGTGTTCACTGTACACAATCAAACATGCATAAAATATATATAATGGTGATAAGCGCTATAAGAAATCCCATATAGGGACAGTGATAAACACACAATAATGATATACAAAATAACAAAATAGTGATGGATATAATAACAAAAATCTCTATAAGTCCAAAATAGAAAAATGTGTGAAAGGAATAGGGACAATGACAATAAATGGATGTCCTTAATTGGTGAATGAATGTCCTTAATGGTTCTTAATATGGAGGGTGCCTCTCATATATACGGCTTATATTTCCCAAAATGGTGTAATAAAATAGGATAACTTCCCACTCTGTAGGTTTCTGTGTAGTGGGTACTGTTATTTTGTGATTCTATCCTGGCCCAGTCTCCCAGAACTCTCACCTTAATATATAGAAAAACTCGCAATTGTTAATGGTGTCTTGTCTCTCACTTTCTTCCACTCCCTCTGCTGACATATGTTGTATGGTGGTCCACCTAAAGTATTCCCGCTTTACTCCAGGCCATCGAATCTCTTAACATAATGTGTCATGCACATGGGGAGGAAAAGAAGAAAAGATGCATTGGAGGCATTGGAGGTTCTTTGGTAGAACAGAGTCTGTCCAACATTTCAGTGATTAAGGGAAGTGGATAAAAGTTTTTTTTGTAAGGCTGCTCTTGCAGAAGATGTTGAGTATCTGTGATGGACCCCGTACTTAAGAGGAGTATGCCCGCTGTATAAGCTTTCCTTTCCCGGTACCAGCATGATCCAAGATCACTTAGCCCACCCAGTTAGTTGGAGTGGGGCTCCACATTGGGCCACAAAAGGAACAGAGAACCCAAATATATCAGCGGCTCCTTTGGGGGTGGCACTACACAGAGTTAAAAGAGCTGATATAAGGCCTCTTGGACTTTTTCTGAGCTCCTAAACTGGAGCTACCTGACTAAAAATAGATTTAATGAGTCCCTAGTGACACCATCTTGGATTTGATCCTGGCTGTGACTCCCTAAAGTATTACATTCAGCTCTTCACTGTGCATACTTGAGATGGCACAGCAGGGAAACCTGCATCCTCCTAGGATGTGTAACATGTCCCAGTAGGATGTGGTTAGAGAGGGGGCAGGGCGATTGACATAATTCTCACCTAGGCAAAAAATTATAAAGTGGGAGCCGGTACCTGTCAAAAAAAGGTACCATTCTTCCTTAAAAAAATTATAATAATAGTGATAGGCAGGGTGGGCCTAAGACATTGTGCTGCCTGGGTCCATAAATGAAATGCTGCCCCCTCAACAAAAAAAAAATGCTCCTATCAAAAGGCCCCCACAAAAATATAATTTATCAGAAAGCCAGATTTACATGCAACGGCACCTTGTCTATATGCAAAATTATGTGACATACCATTATGTTCAATTCCAGGGGGGGGGGGGCTAGGACAGTATAGGGGCAGATTAGGGTAGTATCAAGACAGGCTAGGGTAGTAAATGGGCAGTATAGGGGCAGGCTAGGGTAGTATATAGACCGGCTAGGGAAGTATATGGACAGGCTATGGTAGTATAGGGGCAGGCTAGGGTTGCATAGGGGCAGGTTGGGTAGTATATAGACAGGCTAGGGTAGTATATAGACAGAATAGGGTAGTATATGGGCAGGCTAGGGTAGTACAGGGGCAGGCTAGGGTAGTATATAGACAGGCTAGGGTAGTATATGGACAGGCTAGGGTAGTAAATGGACAGGCTAGGGCAGTAAATGGACAGGCTAGGGCAGTATAGGGACAGGCTAGGGTAGTATATGGACAGGTTAGGGTAGTATATAGACAGGCTAGGATCTTTTATGGACAGGCTAGGGTAGTATATGGACAGGCTAGGATAGTATATGGACAGGTAGTGGCAGGGTTTGAGAGGAGGGTGAGTGGCAATTTAACTTTTGAGAGAATATCTAATTGAAGTGCTCCAGCATCACACTATTGCCCCATGTTAGCATGCATTATGTTGCTTGTTAATGTGCATTGCATTATGGCAGCCCACTCGGGCTGCCTAACATATCAAAATGCACCGAAAAGGTGCATGGAGAATTTCTGGCAGCACACCACATATGTGCTGCCAGTGCTAGTGCATGGCCATATGCATGGCCATGCATTGTGCTACAACGCATGTCTAACGGGCAAGATATATTGGGTGCCATTCAGAATGAATAGCACTGTATCTCACTACACATGTAACACACTCGTGAATGGGCCCTTCCAGCAACCTCAGAGCTGCTTGTTCATATTCTGCAAACAGCTGATCTGTCAACCATCTTATGTCAGAACAAGCAAAGGAGTCAAATGCTTTCTTGTGATGGAAAACCCCTTTAGGAAATAATGCTCAGAAATTTAAATTATTTTGATACTCTGCCATACAATATCCAAGGTGGAATTTTTTTTTTTAAATGAACACTTTGCATGGTTACACTAAATGTCAAATTAAATAAAACTCGTATTTTGCCTTGATGGAAAAAGGTGTTGGAATACTTGCAAACATGGGTTACCCATTTTCGACAAAGAAATGTCTGTTACAGATATCATCTTCAGTCTGGGAACATTCTTTTTTATTATTAAGATAAATCACTTCAAACCATTATATGGTATTAACAACTTTCCCAGGATAGGGTCTTCTAGAGTATTGCTCGCTGGTATTGTCATCAGAAATTAATTTTCTACCTGAAAGACAAATTGGCTGGTAGCTTATGAAGTTAAACGCAAGGAACAAGTGAGCATCTGTGTCTCCTGAATGTGTCTCCTTGGTGTCTTACATATAAATGAATCAGAGTGTTCTAACTTAAATTAAGATCTTTGGCTAGATAAACAGTTAAAACTGGTTCCCATAGCTACATCTCACACATAACTGTGATTGCATTATAATCCCCTAGTAATCAGGTCTAAATGAAAGAAAGATGATAAGGGTTTTCAATGCTGATTTTTATTAGTTCCCAATCAGATCGGTGCTGAGATGTCTTTCATTATGTTGTGACATTGCCTGACAAATCATTAAAGTATTGTCTGATGTTTTTTTTTTCTTTTTACTTTTTTTAAGAAAGCCTGCTTGCTTGTGTTATATGTAGGAGTATCTACAATATGGGAAACTATTAAGCTATACCATGCATGCTTTAGAGGGCTTTACAAGAATGTTAAATGTAAGAAGCTTAATTTAAAATAAATAATGCAAAGCTTGTGCTGACTGAGTTTATTGTAAAATCCAGAACACATCATTAGGGGAATTTACTAAGACTGAAGCAGATGGAATCTGGAACAGCCGTGCATGGCAACCAATCAGCTTCTAGCTTTAATTTTCAAAGCTTAGAAGAGACGTATGGCCAAAGCGTTTTGCGCTATACTTCTCTTGCTCTCCTGTGACCCAGAGTCCGCTTTCAGTGGGCTATTTACCACTATCAACTGATTTCACAAAGCCAATACAGGCACTGGAAGGATTCCGAACATATTGTCGGGATTCACCAAGCTGTTTGATTGACAGCTGGTTCCGGCTCTCAGTGCGTGGCTAAGAGCTAAAGCCAGCTGAGCCTGCCCCCTCTCCTGCCCGGAACTCCAGTGACTATTGGAGGGGCAGAGCGGAGAACCGCAAATGACAGTCACTGCTCCAAGCAGACTGAGTACTGAGGGATCGTTGGTCCTGTGATTGCTCAGTTTTCGGTCTTAGAGCCAACATGGTACAGCTGCAGCATCACACCAATACAGCATACAGGTGAGTGTGAAGATTTATTTTTTATGTACCCCAAACCTCTCTTTTACCTGAACAACCTGAGGTTAGAAACTGGTTGGTTACTATGCACTATTGTTCCACATTCTGTCTATTTCAGTTTTAGGAAATTCCCACTATGTGCCTAAGTTATGGGTATGAATTAAACAACACCATAAACTATAAGCCAGTTAATAATGATAGAGGACTGTGTTGAAATGGGACACCCAGTGCACACCCTCCAAGCACTCCTTCTTCTGAAAGACAATATGCAGCTGAATGGGTTGTTAAACATACAGTATAGGCTACACTGAAGAGAGGGGACTGCTTCAGCCCACCAAACTTATTGTTATGGCTGAATGTTCCAATGCTCCAACACTTTCTGAAAGTACCAGAGCCCCATTTCCAATCTATTCTTATTGGCCCATCACTAAAATGGGCCACCTTACTGCCCAATTGGAAGGCTCAAGAGGCAGGAAGGGGCTTAGCAGCCCACTCTGACACAATCAGAAAATGATGCAGCTTCTCTTGCCTGGGATTTGGCATTCACAGGATAATTTGGTGCTGCAGGTATGTGTTTTTTGGTTCCTGTATTTCATACCTGTAGCATATTGTCCCCCTTCCCACAGAGTTTCTTTAATGTGACTCTGTCACCTTAAAAACATTTTTATGAAAATGTGCCCCTTTACAGAACAAAGCCACTAGAAGATAATTCACATCTGACAGACTTCTGTGTGTGTTGGATAATAGAGCCCCTCGCTGCTTGTGGTGGTTCCATCTGCCCACCTCTAAATCACTACTATGTCGTGTTTCCACAAAAAAGTTTGAGAATATTTACTTTTGAACCAATGCTGGGACAGTAGAGGACTTGAGTTCATGTTTAGGATCCATGCATTTTTCTAAATGTTAACAGATAATCCTTTGTTAGCAACAATGTTAAGTTTAGCAGTCCAGCACGTCTTCTCTTATCAAAGGATGTAAATGGTTATTATTTTATATTTTTTTAAATGGAGTTCACTATTTACAACTCCAATCCTTGGCCTTAGGCAAACGGACCATAGACAGATCTAACAGTACATAGTGCAAATGCATGAGCCACTATGCCAGGCCTTAGTTTGTTGTCACCAAGTGTTACTCCCTGTGTTGAAATACTCCTCCAGTGTTGTGCTGATGTCAGTTACCCAGTCCTGGGCACTTGAGGTCTTTGCAATTGCCAAAGTTTTGTATCCTACTATGTGTTATTCACAATCTGAATGGCAAGTTTTTAAGCAATATAACTGTCATTGCTAGTGGTATACTGCATGTAAGATTCATCCTCAGATCCATCCACTGCATCCATTAAAATATCTGTTAAAATCTAAAAACAGATTAGAGTTAATTACAGATAACACCATTTATAATAATGTTAGCAATTTTAATGAACATACATTATCTAAATGGCTATTTGTACATTTGCTTGGTGTCCTTTCCTAAAACCATTTCAATACAGTGTCTGACACTTTGTCACATTCCTACTTGGCCTGTAATAATGATGTTGCTATTAGGACTAACCTAATTGACTCTTCTGTGATGAACACTTGAAGAACAGAAGCTAATAGCTCAAATTATAGTGTCCTAATAATGTATGTCAGATTCAACCTCCCATATAGGTTTTTAAATTTGATTGTACCAACACTGACAATCTGCTCACATGCCAAGTTTACAAGATAAGCACTCTCAAGACTTGAGTGCAGTCAAGACGTGGATGGAAAATAGATTTTTCTTCTACTTTTTAATTTTTATGAGGTAAAGAATGTTTTCAAGCAGAGACGTATTTTCCCATTTTATTTTTAGAGTGTGCCTAGCTATTATTTCATTTTATCTATAGGTGAAAACATTTTTGTTGCTGCCCATATGGGAATTAAATATTTAAGATCCAAGCTACATCTTATACACACAAGTTCTTGAGCTTGCAGCTGTCCACGGCAGTAGTTGAACTGCGCTTTTCCCCACACAGGCATTGAGCACAGTTTTGCGTTAAAGGGAATGTTTAATGGTTTTGTTGATATTTTCTTTCTTTACTTTTGATAACCAACTAGAAAATACAAAGTTGATTATTTGTATGGTCATAGCTTTGTGTTCCTTTTAAGTTGTTCTCCAGGTTCTCTCTATCTACTTTGATAAAATAAAAAAGTCGACTGTTTACAGGGCTCAGTAGTTCAAGCTAAAACATACATACAGAAGCAAATTAGTTAGAGCAGTGTCTCATCCCCCCCACAACCCCTTCCTTACTACCTCTTCCTAAACATCTTTGCTAAGCCCTGTCCAACTTCAATCCCATTTCTTTTAGCTTTGGCTATAGTGTGGAAGGATTAACCCCTATCAAATTTTTATTGTTGTCTCAGTCCCCTTCTAGGAAGATTAAAGTAATACTAAAGTCTTGTTTTTTTTTTGCTTTAAAAATAACAAACATGTTATACTTACATGCTCTGTGCAGTGGTTTTGCACAGAGCAGCCCCGGATCCTCCTCTTGGGACCCTCTTCGGTGCTCCTGGCTCCTCCCTCCTGTTGAGCTCCCCCTACAGCAAGCAGCTTTTTACAATCACTTTAAATATGTTTGTTTTGGTGACCTTGATTTTACAGTTGTCTCAGTAACAGGAACAGATGGAGAAATCCTCCAATGGCGACACCTGTTCCAGTGACATCTTACTCCACTTTGTAAAGATTTCCTCTAATTTCCTGTTGAATCCTTAGGACTGGTAGTGAAGCGGAATGTCCCCAGAGGAACACAGGAAAAAAATAAGCTGAGGGATTTTGATCCCTACCTACCTATAAAAAGCTAAACAAAGTTTTGGCAATGCATAATCTTTCAATCAGATGGGTCCACAAAGGAAAAAAATTAAGGTTATAGTAGACACTTTGTAAGCAGGCCTTCTTTCTCACAGGAGGTGTGTTGTCTACAATGCACCTCCTGAAGTCAGAATGCAGTCAGAATTTTGAATTCAGTAATGACTCTGCAAGGCATTACTGGATCCTTGCACTAGCAAACTGCCTCTGATTTTAAATATTCGAAATCAGGTTTGTAAGGTCTTACTAAATCTCATTGACAGCTTTGTGTGTCTTTTCGTATTAGAAGTAGAAACAGACACAAAGTATAGGTTACTGTCTCAGCCAGATTATTTTTGCAGAAATGTCGATTTCTGTTGTTTCAGAAATTGTGTTAACCTGACATATATTAACTGCCTGGTAATAATACTGTAAGGAACCTCGGTAACAACAGTTGTATGTCTATTGAAAATAATGTATAGTAAATAGTGATGAGCCGAACACCCCCGGGTTCGGTTCGCACCAGAACCCGCGAACGGACCGAAAGTTCGCACGAACTTTAGAACCCTATTAAATACAATGGATGCAAACGTTCAAAATCTAAAGTGCTAATTATAACGACTATTATGAATGTTATTGTCCTAAAAAGGGTTCTGCACCAGGGGACATGTATCAATCCAAAAAAAAGTTTTAAAAACGGCCGTTTTTCAGGAGCAGTCATTTTAATGATGCATAAAATGAAAAAAAAAAAGTCAAATATTCCTTTAAATATCTTACCTGGGGGGTGTCTAAAGTATGCCTGTGAAGTGCCACGTGTTTCCCGTGTTTAGAACTGTCCCTGCACAAAATTACATTTCTAAAGGAAAAAAAGCCATTTAAAACTGCTTGCGGCTTTAATGTAATGTCTGGTCCCGGTAATATGGATGAAAATCTTTAAGAAAAATGGCATAGCTACCCCATCACAGCCCCCCCCCCCACCCCAGCCCATTACCAGCCCCTTTGGGTCTTGTATGGATATTAAGGGGAACCCCGCACACAAAATAAAAAAGGCCCTATATACTCTGAACAGCCGTATACAGGCGGTACATACAAGACAGGGACTGTAGGTTTGTTCTTATGTAGAATCTGTTTGTAATTTTGAACAGGTACATTGTTTAAGTGTAGCTCCAGCCAAAAAATCTATTTTTAAGCTTTTTGGAAAACATAGGGAAGGGTTATCACCCCTGTAACATTTGTTTTGCTGTCTGTGCAGTGTGCACCTGTTCAGAACAGTTCACCTCACTTTCCGTCCTAATGACAAATGTTTTTTGTAAATTTGGGGTTTTTATTGAAACAAGAATTGGTGATAAAGCATCAGTGGAGAGGAGACACTTTTTTCCCCATATTAACTCTTACAGGAGAGAATTTGCCTTCCTAGGGGTAGATTTCCTCTCACTTCCTGTTGTATCCTTCCGTTTGCAAGGAGGAGTCGTTTGTAAGTTGGATGTTTGAAAGTAGGGGCCTGCCGTATATACTCAGCTGAAATTTGCCAATTACATGTTGGTGTTGCCACAACACTGTGAGCCCTCACAGTTACTCTTGGTGGGCGCATGAATGGGCCCTGCTGTGAATTATTAGATCAAGAACTGTAATTGCATGCCCCTGTTGAACAGGGGCTGAAAAATTGGGCTTTTGGTGGTGGTGTTGACACAACACTGTAAGGCCACACAGTTACTCTTGGTGGGCGCAGGAATGGGCCCTGCTGTGAATTATTAGATCAAGAATTGTAATTACACGCCCCTGTTAAACAGGGGCTGAAAAATTGGGCCTTAGCCACTGGTGCTGGTGCCACGACACTGCAACCTCTCCCAGATACTCTAGTTGGAGTGCAGGAATGAGCCCTGCTGCAAAGCATTGCATAAAAAATTGTAATTACATGCCCCTGTTAAACAGGGGCTGAAAAATTGGGCCTTGGCCACTGGTGACTGCACCCAGAAACAAAAATGTTCTTCCAAGCTATCATCATCATCAATCGGATCATTGAGGAGGAGGAGGATAGTCAGTCAACATAACAGGACAGTCTCTCAGCATCAGCATCAGTCTTGAAGGGATGTGACATTTGAAAATAAATTAGTCTGTTATATCAGCTTCAGGTGTTTGGTAGCTGGTGGTGATCCAAGACTGGTTCATCTTTATGAAGGTCAGTCGATCAACAGAGTCGGTGGACAGGCGCACCCTGTGAACCATGACAAATCCTCCAGCAGCACTGAATGTGCGTTCTGAAAGAACGCTGGATGCAGGACAGGCCAGTAGCTCAATTGCATACCGTGCAAGCTCTGGCCAGTGATCCATCCTCAAGACCCAGTAAGCCAGAGGATTTTTGGTGGGGAAGGTGTCCAAGTGTCAGGGTCAGCGTCTAAGGTGACCAGACACGTAGCTACACCAAGGAACCGAGACCAAACAAAGGATATATACACAATTAAAGTGATATTTATTTACAGTGAACACACACAAATAAACATATACAGCAACCAGTGAAAGCATAAACCACTCCAGGAAACAAGATCAAGAATAACTAATAAACCTAACTGTTATCTATATACAATATCTACAACTAAGGGACAAAGGCAACAGGGATGCAAGGAAGGGGACACGACTGGGTACAAGGGCATAGAACAAGGCAGAGGGGTGCAGGACGGATCAGGACAAGGGAAGGTTCAGAAAGGTATCAGGCACAATCTGGTAGCAAGGAGACGATCAGACAAGATAGTGACGCACTGGGGGAAGGGAGGAGCAGCCTTAAGTATCCACCTGGCAGCTGGAGCCAGGTGTGGCTGATCAGAACCTGCTGGCTTTGGGGAGACACCTGCTGGTGGACACTGGAACTGCAGCCATTGGCAAAGTGAACCTCAGTGCCCCAGCAGGTGAACTCAACCCTGACAGATTCCCCTCCTTAAGGAGCGTTCTCCGGACGCTCCACAAGGCCCTACCACTGGGGTCTGCAAGTCGACCGAGTACCCCACTGCCAATGTCCAAAGGCTTGTTGAGAACCCCACCGCCGGGGTCCCACAACCGGCTGGGTTTTCTTCTGGTCAGACCCTCTGAGATGTACATTTGGTAGTCCCTCAAGACAGCAGGTACTCCAATGCTGGTATTCCACAGGTTTTCTGCAGCCTTAGCCCTGGGGTTATGTGACAGTGCCGGAACCCAGACACCGAAGTGTCTCATCGTAACTCTGTAGCTTGCCTGGTTTACAGGACTTGCTCTGCACCTCAAAAACCACCTAGGTCTCTCTGAGGCACTGGTTACCCGACCCGGGTCCCCTAGTACACCCAGAGCTGTGGCAATTATATCCAGATCATGGCAAGGCACAGATCGTACTCTGCCGTTCCCCGGAAGCTTACCACCACCAGGACATGAAGGCAGATGCAGCTACCAGTTACCAAGGGCATGTCCGAACCGCCAGGCTTTGGCACCATAGGAGCAACACACTGCCAGAGGGACTCAATTGAGACAACCGTCAAATGAATCTCAGGCCCAGCAGATGACCCATTAGCAGGTGGACACTCAGCCTTTGCATAACAATCCAAGTGAGCAGCTGGCATAGAGTCAATAGAACCCGGCGGGGTGGTAAGGAGAAGAGATCTAAGATCAATGGTAGACTTGTCATTGGACAGCAGACCCTCAGAGGCAGGCAGGTTGTTGGGCACAGGACATCCAGAGGCAGGCTGGGAAGCAGGCACTGGATCAGCAGGCTGAGCAACAGGCAGAGGCACATCAGACTGGGCAGTGGCACAGGTATTGGCATAGTCCAACTGGGAAGCAGCCCTGGATATAGCGCAGCCCGGCCGAGCGGCAGCCCCGGAATCAGCACAGTCCAGAGGGGCGGCAGCCCCGGAATCAGCACAGTCCAGAGGGGCGGCAGCCCCGGAATCAGCATGTTGGGCAGTGGGCACCAGATCAACAGGCTGGGCAGCAGCCCGGGAACCAGCATAGACCAGTGGGGCAGCGGCAGCCCGGAAACCTGCCACGGCAAGCTTGGCAACAGATGGCAGCAAGGAGAAGGAATGTACACCATCGGCAAGCAGCAGCATGGAAGAGGAATAGACCCCATCAGCACACGGCATCAGCATGGAGGAGGCAGGGACCCCATCAGCAGGCGGCATCAGCATGGAGGAGGCAGGGACCCCATCAGCAGGCGGCATCAGCATGGAGGAGGCAGGGACCCCATCAGCAGGCGGCATCAGCATGGAGGAGGCAGGGACCCCATCAGCAGGCAGCATCAGCATGGAGGAGGCAGGGACCCCATCAGCAGGCGGCATCAGCATGGAGGAGGCAGGGACCCCATCAGCAGGCGGCATCATGGAGGAGGCATGGACCCCATCAGCAGGCGGCATCAGCATGGAGGAGGCAGGGACCCCATCAGCAGGCGGCATCAGCATGGAGGAGGCATGGACCCCATCAGCAAGCGGCATCATGGAGGAGGCATTTACATCATCAGCAGGCAGCGGCAAACTGGAAAAGGAATGGACATCATCAGCAGGCAGCGGCAACATGGAGGAGGCATGGACATCATCAGCAGGCAGCGGCAACATGGAAGAGGACTGGATTGCACCGGCAGAAGTCAGCATGGAAGAGGACTGGATTGCACCGGCAGAAGTCAGCATGGAAGAGGACTGGATTGCACCGGCAGAAGTCAGCATGGAAGAGGACTGGATCGCACCGGCAGAAGTCAGCATGGAAGAGGACTGGATCGCACCGGCAGAAGTCAGCATGGAAGAGGACTGGATCGCATCAGCAGCAGTCGGCAACATGGAGGAGGACTGGATTGCATCAGCAGCAGTCGGCAACATGGAGGAGGACTGGATTGCATCAGCAGTTTGCATGGAGGACGACTGGATCGCAGCAGCAGCAGTCTGCATGGAGGACGACTGGATCGCAGCAGCAGCAGTCTGCATGGAGGACGACTGGATCGCAGCAGCAGCAGTCTGCAACATGGAGGAGGACTGGATCACATCAGCAGCAGTCGGCAACATGGAGGAGGACTGGATTGCATCAGCAGTCTGCATGGAGGACGACTGGATTGCAGCAGCAGTCTGCATGGAGGACGACTGGATCGCAGCAGCAGCAGTCTGCATGGAGGACGACTGGATCGCAGCAGCAGCAGTCTGCATGGAGGACGACTGGATCGCAGCAGCAGCAGTCTGCATGGAGGACGACTGGATCACATCAGCAGCAGTCGGCAACATGGATAGTGGCAGTCTGGCAGAGTTATAAGAGCAGGAGAAAACTTGTGTTTCCTCCTTTTTGGCTTAGATACTGGGGTCCTGTTGGTAGTTGCCTTGTGCTGACCAGAGTGTACTGCTGATGGAAAGGTAGTAACAGTACTGGGGGAAATAGAGGGAAAAGTAGCAAAAGTACTGGAACAGGCCTGAGACGTTGCTATGGGCAACGGTACTGCAGGGGGAGTTTCCAATGGATTACATACAGAGGAAGTCTGGTTACTGGTGGCAGGGTACTGATCTACAGTAGGTAAGGAATGCTCAGTAGCAGCAGAGATTGCTATGGGTAACAGAGGAACAGATTCTTGATCTTTAGCAGCAGATCTGATTGTATGTGACTTGCACTGGGGATATGATCTCTGACCAAGCTTGTAGCAGAGGTTGAACTAAAGTCAGTTTGTCTCTCCCTTGCTCACATTGCTCAATTAAACAGTGCACAGAAGCAATACAATCTAACACCACCTGTTGTGAATAGACTGAATACTGCTGGAAAAAAGAACCTGCACAATGTTTCAGCAACCATCCCAAAAATCCAGCCTGGTACATAGTAAATGGGGGAGTGAAAACATCACGGCCCTGAGAGGTAAACTGAAATAGCAGCTCTGAACAGACCTGAATCAAGGGTTGCACATTACTAAGAGTGAATCTCCCTTCGACAGTTAAGGCATGTGCAGTCAGAATGTTTCCCAACAGCTCCTCCTCAGTCAGATCCTGCCACAGGGAACGCCACAAATCTTTATCTCCTACTGCAAGCTGCACACTGCAAATAACCTTCACTCTAAGCATTCTGACAAAAGCAAAAAACTCAAGTAACTGGCTCTCCGTTCCCAAGTGTAGCAGATCTGGTCGTTAGTGGGCATCACTATTATGTCAGGGTCAGCGTCTAAGGTGACCAGACACGTAGCTACACCAAGGAACCGAGACCAAACAAAGGATATATACACAATTAAAGTGATATTTATTTACAGTGAACACACACAAATAAACATATACAGCAACCAGTGAAAGCATAAACCACTCCAGGAAACAAGATCAAGAATAACTAATAAACCTAACTGCTATCTATATACAATATCTACAACTAAGGGACAAAGGCAACAGGGATGCAAGGAAGGGGACACGACTGGGTACAAGGGCATAGAACAAGGCAGAGGGGTGCAGGACGGATCAGGACAAGGGAAGGTTCAGAAAGGTATCAGGCACAATCTGGTAGCAAGGAGACGATCAGACAGGATAGTGACGCACTGGGGGAAGGGAGGAGCAGCCTTAAGTATCCACCTGGCAGCTGGAGCCAGGTGTGGCTGATCAGAACCTGCTGGCTTTTGGGAGACACCTGCTGGTGGACACTGGAACTGCAGCCATTGGCAAAGTGAACCTCAGTGCCCCAGCAGGTGAACTCAACCCTGACACCAAGTCTGACCTTGCCCCTAGGTATTCCTGCACCATGTATATAAGACGCTGGCGATGGTTGCTGGAACCGATCATACCTTGGGGCTGCGGACTAAAGAATTGTCTGAACGCATCGGTCAGACGGCCACCTTCCCCACCGCTCCTTCTTTGACTGACCGAAGCCTCAGCAACTCGTTGTCCAGGACCAGGAGTTTGTAACCTCCCAGTCTCTGGGAACGCGTTGCACAGACCTTTCTGCAAGGCCTCCCGGAGTTGTCTCATCCTTTGCTCCCTCTGCGACGGTAAGATAAGGTCCGCAACCTTACCCTTGTACCGTGGATCAAGGAGAGTGACCAGCCAGTAATGGTCCCTCTCCTTGATCCGAAGAATACGAGGATCCTTCCCCAGACTTTGCAGGATCAGGGAAGCCATGCAGCGTAGGTTAGCTGAGGCATTCGGTCCGGAGTCCTCTGGGTCACTAAGGACGACATGATCCGCATCCACCTCCTCCCAGCCACGTACAAGTCCACTGGTTTCTTGGGACTGTAAATCATCCCTAAAAGACTGCTGCTGATGATGCTGAGTGCCAGGCTCCACCTCCATGCTGACACAATCCTCCTCCTCCTCTTCCTGTGCGATGGGTGGGACAGAAGGAACACTGTCTGGGTAAAGGGGGCCTTGAGAGGCAAGGAAGTCCTCCTCTTCCTGCCTCTGTTCTGCCTCAAGTGCCCTGTCCATTATTCCATGCAGCGTATGTTCCAACAGGTGGACAAGAGGTACAGTGTCACTGATGCATGCACTGTCACTGCTCACCATCCTCGTGGCCTCCTCAAATGGTGCCAGGACAGTGCATGCATCCCTGATCATGCCCCACTGGCGTGGTGAAAAAAACCAGAGCTCCCCTGACCCTGTCCTGGTGCCGTAGTCGCACAGGTACTCATTGATGGTCCTCTGCTGCGTGTACAGCCGCTGCAGCATGGCCAACGTTGAGTTCCACCTGGTGGGTATGTCACATATAAGGCGGTTCTTGGGCAGGTTCAACTTCTTTTGCCGCTCAGCCAGGCGAGCACTGGCATTAAAAGATCTGCGGAAATGCACACAGACTTTCCTGGCTTGCCTCAGGACATCCTGTAAGCCCGGGTACCTGCCCAAGAACCGCTGCACCACCAGGTTAAGGACGTGAGCCACACAGGGCACATGGGTCAGTTGTCCCTGTCGGAGAGGGGAGAGGAGGTTGGTGCCATTGTCGCAAACTACCATTCCTGGCTTAAGCTGGCATGGCGTCAACCACCTCTCGGCCTGCCCCTGCAGAGCAGACAGAACCTCTGCCCCAGTGTGGCTCCTGTCCCCCAAACACACCAGCGCAAGCACGGCATGGCATCTTTTTGCCTGCGTACTTGCGTAGCCCCTTGAACGCCTACGGAGCACCGCTGGTTCCGAGGACAAAGCACAGGAAGAGGCCATGGAGGAAGAAGAAGAGGAGGGGGTGGAGGAGAGAGGTGTGTCACAACCAGTAGTAGCATTTTGGAGGCGTGGCGGTGGAACAACCACCAACACTACTGCACCTTGTCCTGCATCCTTCCCAGCTGCCAAAAGAGTGACCCAATGGGCCGTGAAAGAAAGGTAACGTCCCTGTCCATGCCTGCTGGACCATGAGTCAGCGGTAATATGCACCTTACCGCTGACCGCCATGTCCAGCGAGGCCAAGACATTGCCTTCCACATGCCGGTAGAGAGCCGGAATCGCCTTCCGTGATAAAAAGTGGCGTTTGGGAACCTGCCACTGAGGAACCGCACATTGCACAAACTCACGGAAGGGGGCCGAGTCTACCAACTGAAAAGGCAGCAGTTGAAGCGCTAGCAATTTAGCCAAGCTAGCATTCAACCGCTGGGCATGTGGATGGCTGGGAGTGAACTTCTTTAGACGGTCCAGCAGCTGGGGCAGGGAAATTTGCCTGCTAGAATCAGACGTCGGTGTACTGCTAGCAGAGTGCCCGCAAGTACTTGGTTGTGACACACCTAATTCTACACCTTCATTCCTCTCAGTGCATGTTTCAGAGAGGACTGAAGGTATAGTGGGGTTGGAGATCCCAGCTGATGCGGTGCAAGGAGAGGTCCGCTTTGTTCTTTGGTGTGGGTCTTTAAGGTAGGCTTGCCAACGAGCTGCATGGCAGGTCAACATATGTCTGGTCAAGCATGTGGTGCCCAAGCGGGTGATGTTTTGGCCACGCGATATACGCTTGAGACATATGTTGCAAACAGCAGCTGTGCGATCTGATGCACTCGACTCAAAAAAGGCCCACACCAAAGAACTTTTTGAATAACGGGCAGAGGCAGCGCCCTGCACAGGCGGAGCTCTGCGGTGTGATTCCGTCGGTGTGCTGCCCTTACGCTGGCCCCCCGAGGGCATCCTGCCTCGTTGGAGATGTGCCTCCTCCTCATCCTCCTCCTCTCTTCTATTAGGCACCCACGTGGAGTCAGTGACCTCATCATCCCCTCCCTCCTCATCACTGGAGCCAATCTGGCAGTATGCTGCAGCTGCTGGAACATGACTGCCAGATTGGTGTCCTTCTTGAGCATCCCCTCTCTCTGCTTTCACGCTACTGCCTTCCTCTAGCTGGGTATCATCATCAGACCCTTCGAAACGCTGGGCATCCTCCTGGAGCATGTACCCAACACTGTGCTCAAACAGTTCGGGGGACTCCTCAGGAGGACATGGTTGGTCTAGGGAAGGAGTGACTGATGATGACATTGATACCAGGGAAGAGGACGCTTTGGCAGCTACTTTGCCAGTACCCTGAGCCTGGGTGAGAGAGGATGAGGAGGATGAGGAGGGCTTGGTCATCCACTCTACCAAGTCTTCGGCATGATGCGGCTCAACACGTCCAGCTGCCGAAAATAAGGAGAAGCGTATCCCATGGCCATGTGCTGATGGCGATGCACCGCGTCCACGACCAGCACTGTTGTCTCTAGACACAGAGCCTACTTGCCCTCTTTTATTGGCTCCTGACTGTCTGCCTCTCCTTGATTGCCTTCCAGACATTCTAATGGCCTGCAGGGAAATGGGAAAACCAGCAATAAGGCCTAGCTTCAGGAGTATATTTTGCAGGAATCACACTACGCCTGCTGTAGGTGCTGCAAATGCCTGTTGGTGTAACACACCAGGAAAAAGCAGCAATACAGGCTAACTTCAGGTGTAATATGATCAGGAGGCACACTCCGCCCGCTGTAAGTGCTGCAAATGCCTGTTGGTGTAACACACAAGGAAAAAGCAGCAATACAGGCTAACTTCAGGTGTAATATGATCAGGAGGCACACTCCGCCCGCTGTAAGTGCTGCAAATGCCTGTTGGTGTAACACACCAGGAAAACGCAGCAATACAGGCTAACTTCAGGTGTAATATGATCAGGAGGCACACTCCGCCCGCTGTAAGTGCTGCAAATGCCTGTTGGTGTAACACACAAGGAAAAAGCAGCAATACAGGCTAACTTCAGGTGTAATATGATCAGGAGGCACACTCCGCCCGCTGTAAGTGCTGCAAATGCCTGTTGGTGTAACACACCAGGAAAAAGCAGCAATACAGGCTAACTTCAGGTGTAATATGATCAGGAGGCACACTCCGCCCGCTGTAAGTGCTGCAAATGCCTGTTGGTGTAACACACCAGGAAAAAGCAGCAATACAGGCTAACTTCAGGTGTAATATGATCAGGAGGCACACTCCGCCCGCTGTAAGTGCTGCAAATGCCTGTTGGTGTAACACACCAGGAAAACGCAGCAATACAGGCTAACTTCAGGTGTAATATGATCAGGAGGCACACTCCGCCCGCTGTAAGTGCTGCAAATGCCTGTTGGTGTAACACACCAGGAAAACGCAGCAATACAGGCTAACTTCAGGTGTATAAGGTGCAGGAGGCTTAGTAACAATGACACTGACACTGTCCCCTGCCTATCCTTCTCTCTCCCTGCACACAAGGTTTATCAAAGTATATGACACTGACACTCTCCCTGCCTATCCTTCTCTCTCCCTGCACACAAGGTTTAGCAAAGAATATGACACTGACACTGTCCCCTGCCTATCCTTCTCTCTCCCTGCACACAAGGTTTATCAAAGTATATGACACTGACACTCTCCCTGCCTATCCTTCTCTCTCCCTGCACACAAGGTTTAGCAAAGAATATGACACTGACACTGTTCCCTGCCTATCCTTCTCTCTCCCTGCACAAGGTTTAGCAAAGAATATGACACTGACACTCTCCCTGCCTATCCTTCACTCTCCCTGCCTATGTAACTCTTTCCCTGCGCCGGAACACACTACACAAGGCCGCCGTGCTGGCGGCCTTTTATAGTGTGGGGCGTGTGCTAAACCCCCTGAGCTATAATTAGCCACAGGCAACCTGCCTGTGGCCAATTATGGCTCTCCTAGCTGCCGGCGCTGTGATTGGCCAAGCATGCGGGGTCACAGTGCATGCTTGAAGGCAATTCCATGTCAAAGATGCAAACAATTTTTGCTCTTACATTCTCTGTTCAACCTTGTAGTCTATTGAGCCATTCCCTTTAATCTGCTGCTTTCGCTCATTCCTTTTAACTTTAGTTTTTTTTTAATTAATTTTCTTTAAAAAAAATATAAAATTACACAGGAAGCCGTACAACTTTTCTCGGCCTATCATCTCATTTTCCATACATCACAGACTGCTAATAGAATGTAAAAACAAGGAAACCCTCGCGCTAGCTGAATAGTGAAAATACGTATAGGGTGGTACAAGGAAATGGGAAGGGAATGGAATACTGCAGCAATCACCGGGAGGTCTGGTCCAAGTCAACAGTGAAACAATAAATATCGTGATGGTGACTGCGCTGTGGTGACTAAATAATGTAAATAAAATAAAATTATCAAAGGAGTGGGAGTGTGATGGGGAAGGGAAGGGAAAAGAAGAGGGGATCGGTGAATCATAGGCTACAATGTAGCTAAATAGCAATGTTGTGCAATGTGCACAGTGACACGAATGAACTTACAAGTGTAATGTGTAAAAAACTAATAAATAGGGATGAGCTCGGTGTTCGAGTCGAACATACGTTCGACTCGAACATCGGCTGTTCGATCGTTCGCCGAACAACGAACGATTTGGGCCGTTCGCGCCTAATTCGCGGCCCACAATGCACTACGCCATCGCAGTGTCATCCAGGCGCTGTGATTGGCCAAGCATGCACTGTGACCCTGCATGCTTGGCCAATCACAGCGCCGGCAGCGAGGAGAGCAATGATTGGCCACAGGCAGGATGCCTGTGGCCAATTATTGCTGAGGGTGTTTAGTACACGCCCCACACTATAAAAGGCCGCCAGCACAGCGGCCTAGTGTAGTGTGTTCCGGAGCAGGGAAAGAGAAGCATAGGCAGGGACAGTGACATTTTTTTTTCTTGCTTAACCTGGATTCCTTTAGTTTAGGGAAAGAGAAGGATAGGTAGGGAGAGTGTCAGTCTGTTTTACTGTGCTAAACCTTGTTTGTAGGGACAGGGAAGGACAGTGAGGGAAATTCTCATTGTGCTATACTGTGCTAAAGCATTCCTCATCAACCATCTTTAAAAAAAAAAATTTATAGGGACAGAAAACTATAGGTAGGGAGAGTGTCAGTGTGTTTTACTGTGCTGAACCTTGTTTGTAGGGACAGGGAAGGACAGTAAGGGAAATTCTCATTGTGCTATACTGTGCTAAAGCATTCCTCATCAACCATCTTTAAAAAAAAAAAAATTATAGGGACAGAAAACTATAGGTAGGGAGAGTGTCAGTGTGTTTTACTGTGCTAAACCTTGTTTGTAGGGACAGGGAAGGACAGTGAGGGAAATTCTCATTGTGCTATACTGTGCTAAAGCATTCCTCATCAACCATCTTTAAAAAAAAAAAAAATTATAGGGACAGAAAACTATAGGTAGGGAGAGTGTCAGTGTGTTTTACTGTGCTAAACCTTGTTTGTAGGGACAGGGAAGGACAGTGAGGGAAATTCTCATTGTGCTATACTGTGCTAAAGCATTCCTCATCAACCATCTTTAAAAAAAAAAATTTATAGGGACAGAAAACTATAGGTAGGGAGAGTGTCAGTGTGTTTTACTGTGCTAAACCTTGTTTGTAGGGACAGGGAAGGACAGTGAGGGAAATTCTCATTGTGCTATACTGTGCTAAAGCATTCCTCATCAACCATCTTTAAAAAAAAAAATTTATAGGGACAGAAAACTATAGGTAGGGAGAGTGTCAGTGTGTTTTACTGTGCTAAACCTTGTTTGTAGGGACAGGGAAGGACAGTGAGGGAAATTCTCATTGTGCTATACTGTGCTAAAGCATTCCTCATCAACCATCTTTAAAAAAAAAAAATTATAGGGACAGAAAACTATAGGTAGGGAGAGTGTCAGTGTGTTTTACTGTGCTAAACCTTGTTTGTAGGGACAGGGAAGTACAGTGAGGGAAATTCTCATTGTGCTATACTGTGCTAAAGCATTCCTCATCAACCATCTTTAAAAAAAAAAATTTATAGGGACAGAAAACTATAGGTAGGGAGAGTGTCAGTGTGTTTTACTGTGCTAAACCTTGTTTGTAGGGACAGGGAAGGACAGTGAGGGAAATTCTCATTGTGCTATACTGTGCTAAAGCATTCCTCATCAACCATCTTTAAAAAAAAATTTTTATAGGGACAGAAAACTATAGGTAGGGAGAGTGTCAGTGTGTTTTACTGTGCTAAACCTTGTTTGTAGGGACAGGGAAGGACAGTGAGGGAAATTCTCATTGTGCTATACTGTGCTAAAGCATTCCTCATCAACCATCTTTAAAAAAAAATTTTTATAGGGACAGAAAACTATAGGTAGGGAGAGTGTCAGTGTGTTTTACTGTGCTAAACCTTGTTTGTAGGGACAGGGAAGGACAGTGAGGGAAATTCTCATTGTGCTATACTGTGCTAAAGCATTCCTCATCAACCATCTTTTAAAAAAAAAAATTTTTATAGGGACAGAAAACTATAGGTAGGGAGAGTGTCAGTGTGTTTTACTGTGCTAAACCTTGTTTGTAGGGACAGGGAAGGACAGTGAGGGAAATTCTCATTGTGCTATACTGTGCTAAAGCATTCCTCATCAACCATCTTTAAAAAAAAATTTTTATAGGGACAGAAAACTATAGGTAGGGAGAGTGTCAGTGTGTTTTACTGTGCTAAACCTTGTTTGTAGGGACAGGGAAGGACAGTGAGGGAAATTCTCATTGTGCTATACTGTGCTAAAGCATTCCTCATCAACCATCTTTAAAAAAAAAATTTATAGGGACAGAAAACTATAGGTAGGGAGAGTGTCAGTGTGTTTTACTGTGCTAAACCTTGTTTGTAGGGACAGGGAAGGACAGTGAGGGAAATTCTCATTGTGCTATACTGTGCTAAAGCATTCCTCATCAACCATCTTTAAAAAAAAAAAATTATAGGGACAGAAAACTATAGGTAGGGAGAGTGTCAGTGTGTTTTACTGTGCTAAACCTTGTTTGTAGGGACAGGGAAGGACAGTGAGGGAAATTCTCATTGTGCTATACTGTGCTAAAGCATTCCTCATCAACCATCTTTAAAAAAAAAAATTATAGGGACAGAAAACTATAGGTAGGGAGAGTGTCAGTGTGTTTTACTGTGCTAAACCTTGTTTGTAGGGACAGGGAAGGACAGTGAGGGAAATTCTCATTGTGCTATACTGTGCTAAAGCATTCCTCATCAACCATCTTTAAAAAAAATTTTTTATAGGGACAGAAAACTATAGGTAGGGAGAGTGTCAGTGTGTTTTACTGTGCTAAACCTTGTTTGTAGGGACAGGGAAGGACAGTGAGGGAAATTCTCATTGTGCTATACTGTGCTAAAGCATTCCTCATCAACCATCTTTAAAAAAAATTTTTATAGGGACAGAAAACTATAGGTAGGGAGAGTGTCAGTGTGTTTTACTGTGCTAAACTTTGTTTGTAGGGACAGGGAAGGACAGTGAGGGAAATTCTCATTGTGCTATACTGTGCTAAAGCATTCCTCATCAACCATCTTTAAAAAAAAAAAAAATTATAGGGACAGAAAACTATAGGTAGGGAGAGTGTCAGTGTGTTTTACTGTGCTAAACCTTGTTTGTAGGGACAGGGAAGGACAGTGAGGGAAATTCTCATTGTGCTATACTGTGCTAAAGCATTCCTCATCAACCATCTTTAAAAAAAAAAATTTTTATAGGGACAGAAAACTATAGGTAGGGAGAGTGTCAGTGTGTTTTACTGTGCTAAACCTTGTTTGTAGGGACAGGGAAGGACAGTGAGGGAAATTCTCATTGTGCTATACTGTGCTAAAGCATTCCTCATCAACCATCTTTAAAAAAATAATAATTATAGGGACAGAAAACTATAGGTAGGGAGAGTGTCAGTGTGTTTTACTGTGCTAAACCTTGTTTGTAGGGACAGGGAAGGACAGTGAGGGAAATTCTCATTGTGCTATACTGTGCTAAAGCATTCCTCATCAACCATCTTTGAAATCCTTGTTTTTTGGACAGTCAGGGAAATTGTCATTGTGCTATTCTGTGCGAAAGCAATCATCCTCAACCATATTTAGAAATCCTTAAGTAAAGGGACAGAGAAGGACACCTGAAGGTAGCCCTTATTGCTTTTTTTCCCATCTCCCTGCAGGCCATCCATTAGAATGTCTGGAAGGCAAACAAGGAGAGGCAGACAGTCAGGAGGCAATAAAAGAGGGCAAGCAGGCTCTGTGTCTGGGGGCAACAGTGCTGGTCGTGGACGCGGTGCATTGTCATCAGCACATGGCCATGGGACACGCTTGTCCTTCTTTTCGGCAGCTGGACATGTTGAGCCACATCATGCCGAAGACTTGGTAGAGTGGATGACCAAGCCCTCCTCCTCCTCCTCATCCTCTCTCACCCAGGCTCAGGGTACTGGCAAAGCAGCTGCCAAAGCGTCCTCTTCCCTGGTATCAATGTCAGACTCATCATCAGTCACTCCTTCCCTAGACCCACCATGTCCTCCTCCTGAGGAGTCCCCCGAACTGTTTGAGCACAGTGTTGGGTACATGCTCTAGGAGGATGCCCAGCGTTTCGAAGGGTCTGATGATGAAACCCAGCTAGAGGAAGGCAGTAGCGTGAGAGCAGAGAGAAGGGATGCTCAAGAAGGACACCAATCTGGCAGTCATGTTCCAGCAGCTGCAGCATACTGCCAGATTGGCTCCAGTGATGAGGAGAGAGGGGATGATGAGGTCACTGACTCCACGTGGGTGCCTAATAGGAGAGAGGAGGAGGAGGAGGATGAGGAGGAGGCACATCTCCAACGAGGCAGGATGCCCTTTGGTGGCCAGCGTAAGGGCAGTACACCGACGGAATCACACCGCAGAGCTCCGCCTGTGCAGGGCGCTGCCTCTGCCCGTCATTCAAAAAGTTCTTTGGTGTGGGCCTTTTTTGAGGCTAGTGCATCAGATCGCACAGCTGCTGTTTGCAACATATGTCTCAAGCGTATATCGCGTGGCCAAAACATCAGCCGCTTGGGTACCACATGCCTGACCAGACATATGTTGACCTGCCATGCAGCTCGTTGGCAAGCCTACCTCAAAGACCCACACCAAAGAACAAAGCGGACCTCTCCTTGCACCGCATCAGCTGGGATCTCCAACCCCACTATAACTTCAGTCCTCTCTGAAACATGCACTGAGAGGAATGAAGGTGTAGAATTAGGTGTGTCACAGCCAAGTACTTGCGGCCACTCTGCTAGCAGTACACCGACGTCCGATTCTAGCAGGCAAATTTCCCTGCCCCAGCTGCTGGACCGTCGAAAGAAGTTCACTCCCAGCCATCCACATGCCCAGCGGTTGAATGCTAGCTTGGCTAAATTGCTAGCGCTTCAACTGCTGCCTTTTCAGTTGGTAGACTCGGCCCCCTTCCGTGAGTTTGTGCAATGTGCGGTTCCTCAGTGGCAGGTTCCCAAACGCCACTTTTTCTCATGGAAGGCTATTCCGGCTCTCTACCGGCATGTGGAAGGCAATGTCTTGGCCTCGCTGGACAGGGCGGTCAGCGGTAAGGTGCATATTACCGCTGACTCATGGTCCAGCAGGCATGGACAGGGACGTTACCTTTCTTTCACGGCCCATTGGGTCACTCTTTTGGCAGCTGGGAAGGATGCAGGACAAGGTGCAGTAGTGTTGGTGGTTGTTCCACCGCCACGCCTCCAAAATGCTACTACTGGTTGTGACACACCTCTCTCCTCCACCCCCTCCTCTTCTTCTTCCTCCATGGCCTCTTCCTGTGCTTTGTCCTCTGAACCAGCGGTGCTCCGTAGGCGTTCAAGGGGCTACGCAAGTACGCAGGCAAAAAGATGCCATGCCGTGCTTGCGCTGGTGTGTTTGGGGGACAGAAGCCACACTGGGGCAGAGGTCCTGTCTGCTCTGCAGGGCCAGGCCGAGAGGTGGTTGACGCCACGCCAGCTTAAGCCAGGAATGGTGGTTTGCGACAATGGCACCAACCTCCTCTCCGCCCTCTGACATTGACAACTGACCCATGTGCCCTGTGTGGCTCACGTCCTTAACCTGGTGGTGCAGCGGTTCTTGGGCAGGTACCCGGGCTTACAGGATGTCCTGAGGCAGGCCAGGAAAGTCTGTGTGCATTTCCGCAGATCTTATAATGCCAGTGCTCGCCTGGCTGAGCTGCAAAAGGAGTTGAACCTGCCCAAGAACCGCCTTATATGTGACATGCCCACCAGGTGGAACTCAACGTTGGCCATGCTGCAGCGGCTGCACACGCAGCAGAGGGCCATCAATGAGTACCTGTGCGACTACGGCACCAGGACAGGGTCAGGGGAGCTTGGTTTTTTTTCTCCACACCAGTTGGGCATGATCAGGGATGCATGCACTGTCCTGGCACCATTTGAGGAGGCCACGAGGATGGTGAGCAGTGACAGTGCATGCATCAGTGACACTGTACCTCTTGTCCACCTGTTGGAGCACACGCTGCGTGGAATAATGGACAGGGCACTTGAGGCAGAACAGAGGCAGGAAGAGGAGGACTTCCTTGCCTCTCAAGGCCCCCTTTACCCAGACAGTGTTCCTTCTGTCCCACCCATCGCACAGGAAGAGGACGAGGAGGAGGAGGAGGAGGAGGAGGAGGAGGAGGATTGTGTCAGCATGGAGGTGGAGCCTGGCACTCAGCAGCATCAACAGCAGCAGTCTTTTAGGGATGATTTACAGTCCCAAGAAACCCGTGGACTTGTACGTGGCTGGGAGGAGGTGGCTGCGGATCATGTCGTCCTTAGTGACCCAGAGGACTCCGGACCGAATGCCTCAGCTAACCTACGCTGCATGGCCTCCCTGATCCTGCAAAGTCTGCGGAAGGATCCTCGTATTCTTCGGATCAAGGAGAGGGACCATTACTGGCTGGCCACTCTCCTTGATCCACGGTACAAGGGTAAGGTTGCGGACCTTATGTTACCGTCGCAGAGGGAGCAGAGGATGAGACAACTCCGGGAGGCCTTGCAGAAAGGTCTGTGCAACGCGTTCCCAGAGACTGGGAGGTTACAAACTCCTGGTCCTGGACAACGAGTTGCTGAGGCTTCGGCCAGTCAAAGAAGGAGCGGTGGGGAAGGTGGCCGTCTGACCGATGCGTTCAGACAATTCTTTAGTCCGCAGCCCCAAAGTATGATCGGTTCCAGCAACCATCGCCAGCGTCTGATAAACATGGTGCAGGAATATCTAGGGGCAAGGTCAGACTTGGACACCTTCCCCACCGAAAATCCTCTGGCTTACTGGGTCTTGAGGATGGATCACTGGCCAGAGCTTGCACAGTATGCAATTGAGCTACTGGCCTGTCCTGCATCCAGCGTTCTTTCGGAACGCACATTCAGTGCTGCTGGAGGATTTGTCACGGATCACAGGGTGCGCCTGTCCACCGACTCGGTTGATCGACTGACTTTCATCAAGATGAACCAGTCTTGGATCACCACCAGCTACCACACACCTGATGCTGATATAACAGACTAATTGATTTTAACATGTCACATCCCTTCAAGACTGATGCTGATGCTGAGTGCCTGTGCTGTTATGTTGACTGGCTATCCTCCTCCTCCGAGTCCTCAATGATACGATTGATGATGATAGCTTGGAAGATCATTTTTGTTTATGGGTGCCGCCACCAGTGCCTAACGCCCAATTTTTCAGCCCCTGTTTAACAGGGGCGTGTAATTACAATTTTTGAAGCAATACTTTGTAACAGGGCTCATTGCTGTGCTCCAAGTACAGTATCTGTGAGGGGTTGCAGTGTTGTGCCACCAGTGCCTAAGGCCCAATTTTTCAGCCCCTGTTTAACAGGGGCGTGTAATTACAATTTTTGAAGCAATACTTTGCAACAGGGCTCATTGCTGTGCTCCAAGTACAGTATCTGTGAGGGGTTGCAGTGTTGTGCCACCAGTGCCTAAGGCCCAATTTTTCAGCCCCTGTTCAACAGGGGCATGTAATTACAATTCTTGATCTAATAATTCACAGCAGGGCCCATTGCTGCACCCACCAAGAGTAACTCTGAGGGCTTACAGTGTTGTGGCAACGCCACCACCACCACCACCACGAAAGGCCCAATTTTTCAGCCCCTGTTCAAAAGGGGCATGTAATTACAATTCTTGATCTAATAATTCACAGCAGGGCCCATTGCTGCACCCACCAAGAGTAACTCTGAGGGCTTACAGTGTTGTGGCAACGCCACCACCACCACCACCACGAAAGGCCCAATTTTTCAGCCCCTGTTCAAAAGGGGCATGTAATTACAATTCTTGATCTAATAATTCACAGCAGGGCCCATTCCTGCACCCACCAAGAGTAACTCTGAGGGCTTACAGTGTTGTGGCAACACCACCACCACCACCACAAAAGGCCCAATTTTCCAGCCCCTGTTCAACAGGGGCATGCAATTACAATTCTTGATCTAATAATTCACAGCAGGGCCCATTGCTGCACCCACCAAGAGTAACTGTCAGGGCTTACAGTGTTGTGGCACCAGCACCACCATCAAAGGCCCAATTTTTACTACCACTGTTCAACAATTATATGTAATTACAATTCCTGATATAATAGTTGACAGCAGGGCGTTCCAGCACCCACCAAGAGTAACTGTGAGTGCTTACAGTGTTGTGCCAACACCAACAACTAAGGGGCCTATTTCTGCAGAGTATATACGGCAGGTCCCTACTTTCAAACATCCAACTTACAAACGACTCCTACTTGCAAACGCAAGAAGACAACAGGAAGTGAGAGGAAATCTACCTAGGAAGGAAAATTCTCTCCTGTAAGAATTAATATGGGAGAAAGGTGTCTCCTCTGTACTGATGCTTTATCACCAATCCTTGTTTCAAGAAAAACACCACATTTCAAAAACAGTTGTCATTGGGACGGAAAGTGAGGTGAAATGTTCTGAACAGTTGCACAGACAGCAAAACAAATGTTACAGGGGTGATAACCCTTACCTATGTTTTCCAAAAAGTTTAAAAATAGATTTTTGGGCTGGAGCTACACTTAAACAATGTACCTGTTCAAAATTACAAACAGATTCTACATAAGAACAAACCTACAGTCCCTGTCTTGTATGCACCGCCTGTATACGGCTGTTCAGAGTATATAGGGCCTTTTTTATTTTATGTGCGGGGTTCCCCTTAATATCCATACAAGACCCAAAGGGGCTGGTAATGGGCTGGGGTAGGGGGGTGGGGGTCATGGGGTAGCTATGCCATTTTTCTTAAAGATTTTCATCCATATTACCGGGACCAGACATTACATTAAAGCCGCAAGCAGTTTTAAATGGCTTTTTTTTCCTTTAGAAGTGTCATTTTGTGCAGGGACAGTTCCAAACACGGGAAACATGTGGCACTTCACAGGCATACTTTAGACACCCCCCAGGTACGATATTTAAAGGAATATTTGACTTTTTTTTTTTCACTTTATGCATCATTAAAATGACTGCTCCCGAAAAACTACCGTTTTTAAAACTTCTTTTTGCATTGATACATGTCCCCTGGTGCAGAACCCGGGTTCCCAAACCCTTTTTAGGACAATAACATGCATAATAGTCGTTATAATTAGCACTTTAGAATTCGAACGTTCGCATCCATTGTATTTAATAGGGTTCTAATGTTCGTACGAACTTTCGGTCCGTTCGCGGGTTCTGGTGCGAACCGAACCCGGGGGTGTTCGGCTCATCACTACTAATAAACAAATGAAGACATATAAACAGATTCTCAACACTCCAATATTGCAAACATGATGGAGATTCAGAAAAAAATTCTAAGGTATACTGATAATAAACAACCAATAACCATAAATCAAATAAAACACACAAAGTGCATCTGCGACCTTAAACCAATAAGAAACAAAAATGTCAAAAAAACCTCAAAAAAACTCCCGGATAGGTATGATAAATATACATGAAGTCATATATAAAAATAGAAAAAATATAGTCCCATCACCAAAGGTGTGCTTGGAAGTTTTCCTGTAATGTCCACCCAGTGATCAGTAAGTCACAAAACGCTTACCTCCCTCCTAGGAGGGGGAGCAGTATATGATGGATCTAAATGATGAAGGGTGATGGAGCGTCCTTGTAATGCAGTCTTTATTTCACAGTTTCTTTATAGCTCATTGGAATGCATATGAAAAGATATAAAGCAGAGAGACATCAATAGCGCAACTTTGTGCAATGCAGTGCGATCCTCAGGTGTCCGCAGCAGCAATCACAAAGTTGTGGTGATAAAAAAGAAGGGAAATATAGTGTGGGTCTGTAAACCCCTAGGGGTATTTATTCATACATAAGTAAAAAAACTCACATTTAAAAGTTGGATAACGGATCTGGTATCCTTACGAGCGGAGAGCTCGTCTCCTCTCGGTTCTGCTGGCGGTGTGTCTGTGCTACGTCCTGACGCGTGTCGTCATGTCACATGACTTCATCAGATTTTTACTTATGTATGAATAAATACCCCTAGGGGTTTACAGACCCACACTATATTTCCCTTCTTTTTTATCACCACAACTTTGTGATTGCTGCTGCGGACACCTGAGGATCGCACTGCATTGTTTGCATTAAGACGCCAATCCACTGTTCCATTGGTACGAGCGCGGTGCTCGTTTGGATTGAGGTCCACGCTCACTATCATTCAAGTGAGTGTGTGAATATATATTCTTCAGCGATTCACTTTGCCGCACCCACAAAGTTGCGCTATTGATGTCTCTCTGCTTTATATCTTTTCATATGCATTCCAATGAGCTATAAAGAAACTGTGAAATAAAGACTGCATTACAAGGACGCTCCATCACCCTTCATCATTTAGATCCATCATATACTGCTCCCCCTCCTAGGAGGGAGGTAAGCGTTTTGTGACTTACTGATCACTGGGTGGACATTACAGGAAAACTTCCAAGCACACCTTTGGTGATGGGACTATATTTTTTCTATTTTTATATATGACTTCATGTATATTTATTATACCTATCCGGGAGTTTTTTTGAGGTTTTTTTGACATTTTTTTTTCTTATTGGTTTAAGGTCGCAGATGCACTTTGTGTGTTTTATTTGATTTATGGTTATTGGTTGTTTATTATCAGTATACCTTAGGATTTTTTTCTGAATCTCCATCATGTTTGCAATATTGGAGTGTTGAGAATCTGTTTATATGTCTTCATTTGTTTATTAGTTTTTTACACATTACACTTGTAAGTTCATTCGTGTCACTGTGCACATTGCACAACATTGCTATTTAGCTACATTGTAGCCTATGATTCACCGATCCCCTCTTCTTTTCCCTTCCCTTCCCCATCACACTCCCACTCCTTTGATAATTTTATTTTATTTACATTATTTAGTCACCACAGCGCAGTCACCATCACGATATTTACAGACTGCTAATACATTGAATAATTTTATAGACTTCCTCCACCCACCCCCCCACCCCAAAATCCCTCCCCCCGCCTCTATGGTGCTTAATTGTATTACTTTCTCTTCCACCACTCTACTGTATCTCCTATTCTATTCCCTCCAATTTATATTCCTAGTAGTTCAGTAAATCTTATTGAATACTTGTATTTTATCCAGTCTCTCCACTTCTCTTCGATTCCCTCCATTCCTTCCTTGCCACTAAACCGTAGGAACTCTAAGTTATAGATTTAATTTACTCTATTGCACCAACTCATCATTGTGGGCCTCTCTGGGTCTTGCCACTGTCTCGGAATTAAGCTTTTAGCAGCATTTAGTAGCTGGGGAACTAAAGAATTCATATATATCTTAGTTGGTATTTTGGCCCCGTGAAACCGGCATCCCCAGGGGTCATCTGGGATTTCTAAGCTGGTTATATTCTTAATTGCTCGTCTTACCTCTCCCCAGTATTTTTGGATCTTGGGACAGGTCCACCATATATGGGTCATGGTTCCTATCTCCTTACAACCCCGCCAACATAACTGCAATATCTCGCTTTGACATTTATGTGCCTTATCTGGTGTTATATACCAGCGAGCCACACACTTATAATTTAGTTCTGTCATATTACAGTCAACTGACGAAGTATGTACCCTCTTCAATATGTGTCTCACCTCTAGGTCATTCACCCGTAATCCCAATTCTTTTTCCCACTTACTGATAAATTGCGGCATTTCCTTACCCTTCATAAACTTTAGGTTAACACTGAAGAATAAAATAAATAGTTTGAACTTCTGATATAACACTCCTATCAACAAGAACACAGATGACTATTTGAACCTTTTTTGGTTAATTTACATAAGGAAAATGTTCAGCTATTCAATTTGCAAGGGAATTTTCCATTAGCTTAGTGAATGAGGTGAAGCTTCGCTGACTTCCACATCCAAATATGTACAAGAAAAAAAACAGATTTTTTAAAAAATTTCCTTGTGCAAGATTGGGCGTTCTTTGCAAAGTGAAATTTTACTACAATTATTAAGCTAAGTGAAAATTCACTTGCAAAATGAAATGCATCTAAAGTAATTCTCTGTAATACTCACCTCTCCTGGGATCCAGCACTGGGCCGACTTCCCAGAGACACTCCAGGTTTTAGCTAAGACAGCTCTCCTCATTGGCACTAGCCTAAATGATGGAGTGACACATGAACATGAATTCAGTGTGCTCCAATGTGCACCTACCTGTCTCTTTGTGCATCCCAGTGTCTCCAAGTGTACTCCTGAGCCCCAAGCACACCTCTATGCTCCTCATAGTCTCCAAGAGCTACCATGTGCTCCCAGCATGCTTCACTGCACCTCAATGTCTCCTTGTGCACCCAGTGTCTCCAAGTGCACCCCTGTGACTCCAGCATCCCTCTGTCTTCAAGTGCACCCCTATGCCTTCTTGTCTCCAAATCTACCCTTATGCCAACAGCATGCCCCTATTTGTCTCTGTCTCCAAGAGCTATCCTTTTCCTCCAGTGTGCTTTTGTATGTCTCTGTATCTCCATGTGCAACCTTGTGCCTTCAGTGCCATTTGTGCACCTCTATGTCTTTATGTGCGACCCTGGTGATCCTCTGTGACCTCTGTGTCTTCGGTACACATTACAGTTGCCTGGTCTGCTACACTCATCCCAAAGTACCTTCTGCTACCTCTCCCCTCAGAAATGCTGTCCTGCTTGCAGATGATACTTACCTTGATTCCACCTTCTGCTCAGCAGTCTATCACATCTGTGACCTCAACACTGCACTTGACACCTCCTCCATTGTTCTGTAAAGATCTGAAATCTTGCTGTGGGTTTGTAAATCAGTGTGATATACAGTTCAAGTGCCATGATCAGGGGTCAGGCTCGGTGACCAGTAGCTATAGCAGTAGAGGGGCTCCTCCCAACCAGGAGGATAGGTATACAAGCAGGTCACCCTGACAGATGACACAAGCTCATCCGAGGTGTGGGGTCTAAGCACTAACTGGTATTCAATAGAGCTCCTGACAGCGGATATGGGTTTTTCTGCATGTTAGTACCAGGCCGCGGTCCTCAGGATTGCCTCACCAGGAGGTGAGTAACCCAGGGTCCAGTAGCAGATATAGAATTTAGGGATCAAGCAGAAGCGTAGTCAGTAAACAAGCCAAAGGTCAGAAACAAATGGTTGCAGGCTGGGAACAAGTGAAAGCGTAGTCGAGGAACAAGCCAAAGTTTGGTAACGAGTGGTAGCGGACATATGGACTGAAGCAGAAACAAAAGTGATATATTGGCTGGAGAGAGCACAATAATCTGGCAAACAGGAAGTGCAAAGGCATGGCTTAAATAGGAAGTTCATGGGAGGAGGAATGGGCTCAAGGTTCAAATGAAACAAGGCACAAGCAAGGTTGTCTAAAGAATCAGGCAGGGAACTGTCCAACATCTCAGGTGGCTCAGCAAAAAGAGCTAATGCCAGATACAGCAAAAGGTTGCAGGTCCTGCAGGTCTGGGTCCTGACATCGAACTTTAACCAAAGAACTTTCCCACTGCTAAAGTGGCCTAAGTAACTTCACTATTCCCAAGATAAACTTTGGCCTGGAAAACCACGTTCTGATAAAAAAGGCAACCCTGTGACTAACAACATTGCGGCTTTTCTCTTCCAAAGAGTCTTTGATGAGCTTCCCCTTTGGCAAGTGCTCTCCTAAACCCCTGCCAAAGTCCTGAGGATAGTATGTGTTTCAGTTCTGAACTTATGCAGCAGCACTATAACATAATGAAGCCCTCACTGCCACCTGACCGTGTATAATAAAGAAGAAGGTTTTTAAGCTTTAATACCATGTAGCGGGCCTTTTGTACAGATGAATGAGACAGCTTAAATGGCTGTGGTCCATGCACAGGTACAGCTCTCTCACATTTGCTCGATGGAAGGGTTGTAGCACCACACTTTTGTATACTATATATTAAGCCTCCAGTGCGTCTTTGTCTTTATGTACAATCCTGCACTTCCATCACTTCTATGCTCATCTGTGACTTCTGTGTCTGCATGCAGTTTGTGGTAAACTGTACAGTGCCCTAGCCTGCCTTCGATAGTACCTTCTGCTATACCTATCCCCAGGTGCATTTCTGCAATCACCAGGATTGTCCTTCTTACATTGGATACAGTCCCTGGTCTTTGAAATATCAAATATCAGCCAATACTTTATTTCAGTGTCATGCACTCTGCCTGTGTCTTTAATCAGATGATTTGCCAGGTATCTGTCAGCTAAATCTCCAGATTCTTGCTACATGTATTATGCTACATATTATGCAGTTAGCACCTGCACTCCAATAAATATGTGATGCTGCAAGTGTTACTTTTGGCCAAACAATTATTGCATTCTGGGTCTGACATTCATAGTTGCATGTTCACAAAAGCAACCCAGTATAGAAGCCTCTTGAAAGCTAAAATGCAAGGCTGCTTTCTCAATTCCATGAGCAGTTGATGCTGCTAGCTTAAATGCAGACACACTGGATATCTGAGTGGATCTTACAGTATATTTATGTTATTGATATGCCTAATAGCGAAGCCACATTCAAATTTATATGTTTTTATAATTTCCTTCTTAAAGATTTTCTTAAATAGTTTCTTACGAAAAATAGGTACTGGGCTATAATATAGAAGGGGGACACTGAACTGGAGGTCTCAATGATTGTCAGTAGGTTGGTAAGTTGGTAAGCAAAAAACTAGGACCCTCTGATTATAGCCATAGTGTAAATGTTAGAATCACAGAACCACTGATGACTTACTGAGAATACCCCCCCCCCCCAAAAAAAAAAAAAATGCAGAGGGTTTCTTTAAGCATTACCTTTATTTACCTCCAATTTAACTCTCCCTCTCTAGACCATGTACCAGCACTCATTAGGCTTTTATATCTGCCTGTGACACCATCACCAGGTTACTCGTAGCTTAGTTCCCATTGAGTTAGGTACAAACACCAGAATTACAACTCCCAAGAGCCCTTTCCCTATCAATAGTGTATGGGCAGGCTCTTGAAAAAAAAAAAGGAGTATTGTTTGCTAAAAAATAAATAAATGCATACATGCAGAATGTACAATAGGTGGTGTGACAGCAGGAAGGTAAAGTCACCTGGTTGCATCCAGGGGGGTAGATATATTTCTCCCAGATTCAGGCTTTATGCTGACTTATACAACTAGGGTGGAGAGTTGTATAAGCCCAGCTGAGGCTAGTGGGCTCATGGATGACTCATACCTCTAGGGAGAGTGTGGGGCGTCGTACAGACAGGGAGTTGATGAGGCCAGCTGAAGCTTGTCAGCTCATTTAGGCCTCTATAAGAACTCCCAGATTCATTAGGTGTTAGCTCATGCCTGGAACCAGACCTGTGTGGACTGTCTAGGGAGAGTGAACCCCTGTGCGGTGAGGCAAAGCCTGTGTGGCTATTTGTTTGGACTTTTACTAAACCAGGGACTTAGGGACTAGGACAGCACCAGGCTGATCCCAGTTGTTAGTTTAGGAAACCTGCATGTTTAGTCAGAGGTCAAACTGACCAGGATTTATTTTGTTTGTTTCTTTTTGGCTTTGCTGTGTTTTTGTCACTGTACATAGAGAAATAAACCGCACCTTTTGATTTTGAAAACCACAACCTCCGTCTGCTGGCCCTGTTTTTGTGTGGGGAGCCCAACCAGGGGGTCACACACACCCGCTACCGAGTTAACCCCCTCACAGTTGGTGGAGAACCAGTGGCAGTTTTTTTTAAGCCAGCATGGAGGAGATACTGAAACAGCTGGCTCTAGCAAATGCCAATCAACAGCAGACAAATGCAGGTTTGCAAAGGAGCCTTGCAGCCCAGCAGCAAGCTCATCAACAAGCCCAGCAGCAATCTGAGGCCCGCTTCATAGACCTGTTACAGAAGCAAGAGCAGAGACTACAACAAATGGAAGCAGTAATGCAGCAACGTCCGCAGACCAGTGAGGAAAGCCGTCCCACTAATACCGCGTCCTTTGGGGTGAGTCGTTTATTGACAAAAATGACTGGAGAGGATGATCCAGAGGTATTTTTGACCACATTTGAAAGGACTGCTGAAAGAGAAAAGTGGCCTGAGGAGCAGTGGGCTGGACTGGTGGCTCCTCTGTTAACTGGTGAATCGCAGAAGGCTTACTATGACCTAGAGCCTGACCAAGCAAAAGACTATGTGATGCTAAAAGCTGAAATATTGGCAAGGCTGGGTGTCACCCTGGCTGTCCGGGCTCAGCGTGTGCATAACTGGACTTTCCAGCTTGGAAAACCCCCCAGGTCTCAAATGTATGATCTCATTCACCTGAGCAGGAAGTGGCTACAGCCAGAGACTTTGTCCGCACCAGAGATTGTGGAACGTGTTGTAATGGATCGGTTTTTGAGAGCTCTTCCTACTGCCATCCAAAAGTGGGTAAGCCATGGAGACCCAGAGACGGCCGGTGGTCTTGTGGATCGTGTAGAGAAATACTTGGCTACAGAGAACCTGACGGCCTCTTCCAGAGACACTCGGACTTTCCACCCTAAGACCAGACCATCCCCAGGGGCGGATAAGAGGATTCCAAGGGGTGAGGGTGGAGAGAGTGAGAGGGTGGGAGCTCTACCCCAAGTTTGGCGAGAACAGCCTGGGAAATCAGCGGCTCAAGAGGCCGCAAGAAGGATCGTTTGCTACCGCTGCCGGCAAGCGGGACATATTGCAGCCAATTGCCCGGTTGTGGAGGAACCCATGCAGTGTGACTTTCTGACGGGCAGACGTCAGTCGCTGTGTGCGACAGTCGCATGCACTGCCATTCGAGGAACTGAGAAACATTTATGCAAAATGTGTATTAATGGTAGAAATGTTGTGGTATTACTGGATTCAGGTAGCCTTGTGACCCTGATAAAGGCTGAATTAGTTAAAACAGAGGTCTCTGGGAATAGCAAGGTAGCTGTTATTTGTGTGCATGGGGACACCCGAGAGTATCCAGTGACTACAGTGTGTTTCGAGACCCCCAAAGGTACCCTCTCTCATCCAGTGGGCTTAGTATCTCAGTTACCGCATGACGCCATTGTGGGAAGGGATTTTCCGAAGTTCTGGGAACTGTGGGATGATCCTGAGCCCCCCACTGGTGCCCCTATGTACCAGGAATGTGATAGCCAGAACTCCTCTGAGAGTGGTGAGGACTCTCCAGAATTTCCCTTGTCAGTATTTGCAGGGGAGACTCAAGAAACTGGAGAGGAGCCCACCTCCTCAGACGAAAACCTACCGTCTGTGGAGTTTTCTGATCTGGAGGTTCACAGGGAAAATTTTGCCACAGAACAGTTAAAAGACCCCGCCCTAATAAAGGCACAGGAAAACGTAGTGGAAATAGATGGCGAGTTAGTGAACCCAGATAATACCTGCACTTACCCATACTTCAGCGTAGAGAAGGACCTACTGTATCGGGTGGCAAAAAGGGCAGAAGAAACCGTTGAGCAGCTGGTGGTGCCCAAACCTTACAGGAAGTTGGTGTTGGAGTTGGCCCATGGGCACATTCTTGGAGGTCATCTGGGGACAGAGAAAACCCGAGAGAGGGTATTACAGAGATTCTATTGGCCTGGGGTGATGAAGGACATAGAAAATTATTGTTCCTCCTGCCCTGTGTGTCAGAGGTCGGCCCCGATGCCACATTTCCGTAGCCCGCTGGTCCCTCTACCCATCATTGAGGTCCCGTTTGAGAGAATCGCAATGGATTTGGTAGGTCCTATAATCAAGTCCGCTAGGGGGCACCAGTACATATTGGTTATAATGGACTATGCCACCCGTTATCCAGAAGCAATCCCTCTCAGAAATACCTCGGCCAAAACCATAGCCAAAGAGCTATCTCTTGTTTTTAGCCGGGTGGGTATTTGTAAAGAACTGCTTACGGACCAAGGTACACCCTTTATGTCCCGGGTTATGAAAGAGCTGTGTAAATTGCTCAAAGTGACGCAATTGCGTACATCTGTGTATCACCCCCAAACCGATGGGCTGGTTGAAAGATTCAACAAAACCCTAAAACAAATGTTGAAGAAAGTGGTGGATAGAGATGGAAAGGATTGGGACTGTCTACTTCCTTATTTGATGTTTGCTATTAGGGAGGTGCCCCAATCCTCTACGGGATTCTCCCCCTTTGAGTTACTGTATGGGAGACACCCAAGAGGGCTGTTGGATATTGCCAAGGAAACTTGGGAAAGTGAGAGTTCTCCCCACAGGAGTGTGATTGAGCATGTCGCCCTGATGCAAGATCGAATTGCACAGGTAATGCCCATCGTGAAGGAACATTTGGCCCAAGCGCAGTTGGCACAGCAGAGAGTGTACAACTGTGGAGCAAAGACCCGTACCTTTTCCCCGGGGGATAGGATATTGGTACTTGTCCCTACGGTTGAAAGTAAATTCCTTGCCAAATGGCAAGGCCCCTACGAGATAATGGAAAAAGTGAGCGAAGTGAATTACAAGGTCAGACAACCAGGAAGGCGAAAGCCCGAACAGATATATCACGTTAATCTGTTGAAAGCCTGGAGGGATAGAGAGTCCCTAGTCGCAGAAACTTGGTCACCAGCTCAAACTGGTTGCGTGATTCCGGAGGTTGGAATAGCAGCCACCTTGTCACAACCCCAACAACAGGAGGTTAAGGAGTTTGTGCTTCGCAACAAGGAGGTGTTCTCTGAGCTGCCGGGACAAACATCTGGGGTAGAGCATGATATTATTACCCCGCCCGGTGAAAGGGTGAAGTTAAAACCCTATCGGATCCCAGAGGCCCGACGGGAGGCAATACGGGAGGAAGTACAGAAAATGCTGAACTTAGGGGTGATAGAGGAGTCCCAAAGTGATTGGTCTAGTCCCATTGTGTTGGTGCCTAAACCGGATGGGAGCTGGCGATTTTGTAACGATTTTCGTCAGTTGAACAAAGTTACAAAATTTGACACCTACCCCATGCCACGTATAGATGAGTTGATCGACCGGCTGGGAACAGCCCGATACATGACGACTCTTGACCTCACAAAAGGGTATTGGCAAATTCCCCTGGCCAAGTCGGCCAAAGAGAAAACCGCATTTGTAACCCCAGACGGGGCGTTCCAATATAAGAGAATGCCGTTCGGGTTACAGAATGCGCCGGCCACATTCCAGCGGAAAATGGACCAGATACTGAGGCCCCATCGGAAGTATGCTGCGGCTTACCTGGATGACGTAATTGTCCATAGCACAGATTGGGCCTCACATCTGCCAAAAGTGCAAGCAGTCCTGGACTCTATCCGGGAAGCGGGGTTTACGGCTAACCCCAAGAAGTGTACCATTGGGCAGGAGGAGGCCAAATATCTTGGGTACACCATTGGCAGGGGAGTGATAAAACCCCAACTCAACAAAGTCGAGGCCATCCAGAGTTGGCCACGTCCCAACAGCAAGAAGCAGGTACGGGCCTTTCTGGGAATCGCGGGTTATTATCGGCGCTTCATTCCCCACTTTGCTTCTAAGGCTGTGCCCCTAACCAACCTGACGAAAGGGAAAGGGTCGGTCATGATTAAATGGACCCCCGAGGCTGAGGCAGCATTCCAATTCTTGAAACAAGCCTTATGTAGCCAGCCAGTGTTGTACTCACCCGACTTCTCTAAAGACTTTGTCGTACAAAGTGATGCGTCAGATGTGGGGTTAGGAGCAGTATTGTCCCAGGTCTGGAACGGGGAAGAGCACCCAGTCATTTACCTCAGCAGGAAGTTGAAGTCCCATGAGGTAAATTACGCCACGGTTGAAAAGGAGTGTTTAGCGGTGAAGTGGGCTCTAGATTCCCTTCGGTACTATCTGCTAGGTAGGCACTTTGACATGGTTACGGATCACGCTCCGTTAAAGTGGATGGCTCAAAACAAGGAGACAAATAGAAGAGTGAATAGGTGGTTCCTGGCCCTACAGGAATTCAACTTCACAGTAAAGCATCGCCCTGGCGTTCAAATGGGGAATGTGGATGCTTTGTCTCGAGTACATGAATGCCTGATTGCTGGTGTTCCAACCCCAAGGTTAAAACAAGAGGGGGGGGGGTATGTGACAGCAGGAAGGTAAAGTCACCTGGTTGCATCCAGGGGGGTAGATATATTTCTCCCAGATTCAGGCTTTATGCTGACTTATACAACTAGGGTGGAGAGTTGTATAAGCCCAGCTGAGGCTAGTGGGCTCATGGATGACTCATACCTCTAGGGAGAGTGTGGGGCGTCGTACAGACAGGGAGTTGATGAGGCCAGCTGAAGCTTGTCAGCTCATTTAGGCCTCTATAAGAACTCCCAGATTCATTAGGTGTTAGCTCATGCCTGGAACCAGACCTGTGTGGACTGTCTAGGGAGAGTGAACCCCTGTGCGGTGAGGCAAAGCCTGTGTGGCTATTTGTTTGGACTTTTACTAAACCAGGGACTTAGGGACTAGGACAGCACCAGGCTGATCCCAGTTGTTAGTTTAGGAAACCTGCATGTTTAGTCAGAGGTCAAACTGACCAGGATTTATTTTGTTTGTTTCTTTTTGGCTTTGCTGTGTTTTTGTCACTGTACATAGAGAAATAAACCGCACCTTTTGATTTTGAAAACCACAACCTCCGTCTGCTGGCCCTGTTTTTGTGTGGGGAGCCCAACCAGGGGGTCACACACACCCGCTACCGAGTTAACCCCCTCACAGTGGGTAGGAGGATAGGTAAAGTTCTGTAGTTAAGCAAGAAGGGCTGACAATGCTGGTTGGAATTTTAATGGTGAAAATGCACTGTGCTGTCAGCTTAAACAGGAAGTTAGTAGCATGCTGGATTTCTGAAAAATGGACAGATATATTTCTGTACTTGCAGTAACATAAGGAAAAAAACATGTAGCACAGAAATTTACTTAACCACTTCTCTACTGTGCACTAAAACCCGCTTCTTACCCAGACCAATTTTCAGCTTTTGGTGCTCTCACACTTTGAATGACAATTACTCAGTCATGCAACACTGTACCCAAATAAAATTTGCGTCCTTTTTTCACACAAATAGAGCTTTCTTTTGGTGGTATTTAATCACTAGTGGGTTTTTTATTTTTTGTGCTAGAAATAAAAAAAGACTGTAAATTTTGAGAAAATTTGCCTTTTTCTTTGTTTCTGTCATAAAAGCTAGCAAATTAGTAATTTTTCTTCATAAATTTTGGCCAAAATTTATACTGCTACATATCTTTGGTAAAAATAACCAAAATTAGTGTATATTATTTGGTCTTTGTGAAAGTTATAGAGTCTACTAACTATGGTGCCAATCCAATTGATCAATCTGATCACACCTGAAGTACTGACGGCCTATCTAATTTGTTGAGATACTAACAAGTCATAAAAGTACAAATACCCCCCTAATTACCCCTTTTTAGAAAGTAGACATTCCAAGGTATTAATTAAGTAGCATGGTGAGTGTTTTTAAGTTGTAATTTTTCCCCACAATTCTTTGCAAAATGCAAATGAAGATTATTTTTTTACAAAATTGTCATATTACCTGCTTATTTCTCTCACAGAGCATAGGCATACAACAAAATACACCCCAAAATACATTCTGCTACTCCTCCTGGGTATGAGGCATAATGAGTCTTTTGAATGGTTATTTTTTTTCCAGAAGTTTTTGGAAAATGTTGAAAAAAAATGAAAATGCATTTTATTTACACAAAGTTGTCCATTTATAAGATATTTCCAACACATAGCAAATACATAGCAAAAATGACATGCCAAAATACATTCTGCTACTCCTCTTGAGTATGGGGATACCACATGTGTGGGACTTTTACACAGCCTGGCCACATACAAAGGCCCAACATTGAAGTAGCACCATCAGGCGATCTACGAGCATAAATTGCACATCTCATTTCTCAACCACCTATTACACTTTTGAAGGCCCTGGAGCACCAGGACAATGGAATTGCCCACAAAACGACCCAATTTTGGAAAGCTAACACCCCAACGTATAATCTATGAGGCATAATGAGTCTTTTGAATGGTTATTTTTTTTCCAGAAGTTTTTGGAAAATGTTGAAAAAAAATGAAAACGCATTTTATTTACACAAAGTTGTCCATTTATAAGATATTTCCAACACATAGCAAATACATAGCAAAAATGACACCCCAAAATACATTCTGCTACTCCTCTTGAGTATGGGGATACCACATGTGTGGGACTTTTACACAGCCTGGCCACATACAAAGGCCCAACATTGAAGTAGCACCATCAGGCGATCTACGAGCATAAATTGCACATCTCATTTCTCAACCACCTATTACACTTTTGAAGGCCCTGGAGCACCAGGACAATGGAATTGCCCACAAAACGACCCGATTTTGGAAAGCTAACACCCCAACGTATAATCTATGAGGCATAATGAGTCTTTTGAACGGTTATTTTTTTTCCAGAAGTTTTTGGAAAATGTGGGAAAAAAATTAAAACGCATTTTATTTACACAAAGTTGTCCATTTATAAGATATTTCCAACACATAGCAAATACATAGCAAAAATGACACCCCAAAATACATTCTGCTACTCCTCCTGAGTATGGGGATACCACATGTGTGAGACTTTTACACAGCTTGGCCAGATACAGAGACCCAACATTCAAGTAGCACCATCAGGCGTTCTAGGAGCATACATTACATATATAATTTCCTGGCAACCTATCATTTTTGAAGGCCCTTCATATTTCTAACACATAGCATGTACATACCAAGAATTACAATCCAAAATAAATTCTATTGCGGAAAGGGTAAAAAAAAAGTATTACCTGTGCTTTTAGTAGTGTCCACAGAAGTGAGCACTGGTCCAGGCAGCAGTCGGGGATGTGCTTAGCGACAGCAATAGTAATTATCCAGGCAGCAGGCAGGAATATTGTCTATGGTCAGCACAAGGATATTGTCAGCACAGCCAAAGCATTTGTCCATAGAAATTGTCCAGGCAGAGACAGCCAGCACAGCCATATTATTGGTCCTGGTTCACCGTTACCTGCAGACACTCATTATTGTACCGCTCTCCAGCCCTTCATAAACATACTGCCTCTTGCTAAAGCTAATTATTTGCATAGTCCAGGTAGCAGGCAGTGGTGTGGTCCATTCATGCGGCAGGCAAAGGCATGATGGCAGTAAGTCAGCAGCAGGCTGAGGGCGGAAATCGGGTAAGACATGTGCACAGGGGCACAGGGGTAGAGGCTTCGACCCACCCAAATCTCTATGAAGCCTTTGGACTCCAGACCCTAATCCGGAAATTAAACCCGGAGAAAAAAAAAAAATTTCTCCATCCGGAAAAACTATTATGGAGCCACTAACATATGTGAGACCCCTGTGTACTACAGTAGCAGGGCAACAGATCAATCCAAGCGGTAAGCAAAAGCATAGTCCATAAAACAGGCCAGGGTCAGTTCACATGCAAGCAGTCCAATCGGTAGGCAGAAGCATAGTCACAAAACAGGCCAGGATCAGTTCACGTGGAAGCAGTCCAAACGGTAGGCAGAGGCATAATCACAAAACAGGCCATGGTCAGTTCACGTGGAAGCAGTCCAAATGGTAGGCAGAGGCATAATCACAAATCAGGCCAAGGTCAGTTCACGTGGAAGCAGTCCAAACGGTAGGCAGAGGCATAGGCACAAAACAGGCCAGGGTCAGTTTACGTGGAAGCAGTCCAAACAGTAGGCAGAGGCATAGTCAAAAAGCAGGCCAGGGTCAGTTCACGTGGAAGGCAGTGGCATGGTTATTTGGGGAAGCATGAAAAATGGTCAGCACAGATTATGAAAATGGGGGGGGGGGGGGAAATGGTTAAAAATATGGGCTAATATTTTAGGGATGTGTGATAAAATTCGAAGCATTAACCAATGCAAAGGCCAGGTTGGGAGGGACACTGGGGACAATGTTAGCTGGTATCTTTTCGAAGTCCTCCTTTGCTGCACACGCGACATCTTTTTTGCCGTCTTCGGCCTGCTTCGGATGGTGGGATGCTGTACGGAAAGTGACATCACATGAAGTCTGCTAACAGCATCAGAGCGAAGGTTTTCTGAGGGGGTTCTTTGTTGATAGATGAGGGATGTGACTAATTCTTCTGAGAATAGTAGGAAGGGGGCTGGGTTGTCTGTGGATTTGGTGTAGACTATGTAGGAATTATAAATGGCCAAATGGATCAGATAAATTGCTACCTTCTTGTACCAGAATCGGGACCTCCTAATGGAAAAATAGGGCTGAATCATTTGGTTGTTGAAATCCACCCCCCCCCCCATGTAGAGATTATAGTCCTGGACACAACTGCAGTGTCATCATGAATGGTAGACATCATGTGCACGTCCCTGTTATCCTTCCACCTCAAGGCTAGCACTTCGTCGCACCTCAGTGTTGCTCTTTCCCCCCTTTGCAGCTTTTTGTTTACAATTGATTTGTGGGAAGCCCTTCCTATTTTTCCTGGAGGTTCTGCAGGCCAGGGTTTTTTCGAGGTACAAGTGTCTGAAAAGGGGCAGGCTGGTATAAAAGTTGTCAAGGTATATATGATATCCTTTTTTCAGAAGTGGGTAAGCCAGGTCCCATACAATTTTTCCAGCTGTGCCCATGTAGGCCGGGCATTCAGGGGGCTAGAGCTGGGAATCTTTTCCTTCATATATGCGGAACGCATAAAGATATCCCGTGGCTCTCTCACATAATTTGTAAAATTTGACTCCATATTTGGCCTTTTTGCTAGGAATATATTGTTTTATTCCTAGCCGGCCTGAAAAGGGTACCAGGGACTCATCCACACATGTATGTTTGTCGGGGACATACAGTTCTGAAAATCGATCGGAAAGGAAATTTATCAGTGGGCGAAGTTTATACAGCTTATCGAAATCTGGATGATTGCGGGGAGGGCACTGGGTGTTGTCATTAAAATGAAAGAATCTCATTATCATCTCATATCGGGTCCTGGGCATTATGTAAGAATACATGGGCATGTGGTAGATGGGTTTGATGGACCAATAGGCATGTCCTTGATTTTTTTTTTGTAAGCCCCATGTTTATGGTGAGGCCCAAAAACTATTTTAACTCCTCCAAATTTAAATCTCTCCACTCAAATGGACGGGCATAAAATAATTGGCCCCAGATGATGACTATTTAGTCGAAACTAGTCGGGTGGACCTGTCCGTACACATCGCTCTTGTACCTGATATTATGCTTTTAAGACCATCTTAAATGTGAGTGTTACTTTGTTATGCTTTTTTATTAAATCCTTTCCAAACGGTATCATGCTATGTGAGCTCTTTTATCTTCACACGTATGCATCTTGGATACCGAGCCCTTACATGTATTGGTGATTGGCGTGTTGGATGTCCCGTTTAATTGAAGTGGATAAACTCCTTCGACTCCAGACTATCCTCCATTTCCAGACCATCTATATTGGATTTAACCTACCCTTAAGCCTTCTCTTATTTGGGTGGCGTATGCCTCTCCAAATCCGAGACTTCTGGTAAGCCTCCTTCAACTCACCCTTGGTGGCGGTTTTCACATCACTTCTCTACACAGAAAATTTGGAATGCAAGTTCACACTTTGACTGAACACGTTTTCCTGGATTGAACTTTATTACTTTGACATTTTAATATTCGTTTGATTATTTTTTTCTCTCCATGGACTTTGTATGATTAGAACATTAATTTCATGCTGTGTCAACCATCATGGGTTATACTATTACTGTTTAATCACCACAACACACGTATCACCTAGCACGCTACTTTTGGGTGTTGCACGTGTTCACTATTATAATTCAGCATTATAATTGTATTGTGTATTTATTCACTATTATACACCATTTACCTAGGTAGCGCTACACTTTTATTTACAATATACTGCTGGCCATATAAGTTTGTCTGGTCCACAATGAACTGCAGAATAGTTTCGGGAAAAAAAAGTTGAAAATAATCAATCTCTATGAAATTTTGGGTGTTGGCCTGCACACCTGGCTGTGCTGTGAAAGGGGGAATAATTGGTGATCCCGAGTTGGAAGGCAGCCATGTTGGGTTGGCAAGACCATCTGGCATGTATGTAGCCCTGGCTCTTGGGGGACGTGACACTCCAGTAGTTGGGGGAGTTAAATTTCCTGTGCTGGTACTCGAGTGTGATGTGGCAGCACCAGTACTGGCCCTGGGCATTTGTTTGCGGGGCCTTTCGCTGGCAGCAGCACTGTTACTGGGCCTTTGTTCCTGGGGCCTTTGGCTGGCGGCAGCACTGGTACTGGGCCTTTGTTCCTGGGGCCTATTGCTGGTGGCAGCGCTGGTACTGGGCCTTTGTTCCCGGGGCCTATTGCTGGTGGCAGCGCTGGTACTGGGCCTGGGAATATAATCCTGGTTGCTGGCGGCTGCCTGGTTTCCAGAGTGCCGTGCTCTTTTAGGAGGGACCCATTCTTCATCCGAATCGTTACTATATTCTATCGGTTCAAATTCCGAATTTGATTCGGAAACAGAATTAGAATCTGATGAGAACTCCCCGGTGCTCTCATCATTCATGGAGAGGATCTGGAACGCCTCCTCACTGGTATAGACTAGGGATGAGCTTCGTGTTCGAGTCGAACATACGTTCGACTCGAACATCGGCTGTTCGATCGTTCGACGAAGATCGAATGATTTGGGCCGTTCGCGCCAAATTCGAGTGACGCGAACGGCCCACAATGCACTACGCCATCGCAGTGTCATCCAGGCGCTGTGATTGGCCAAGCATGCACTGTGACCCCGCATGCTTGGCCAATCACAGCGCCGGCAGCGAGGAGAGCAATGATTGGCCACAGGCAGGATGCCTGTGGCCAATTATTGCTGAGGGTGTTTAGTACACGCCCCACACTATAAAAGGCCGCCAGCACGGCGGCCTAGTGTAGTGTGTTCCGGAGCAGGGAAAGAGAAGCATAGGCAGGGACAGTGACATTTATTTCTTTCTTGCTTAACCTGGATTCCTTTAGTTTAGGGAAAGAGAAGGATAGGTAGGGAGAGTGTCAGTGTGTTTTACTGTGCGAATCCTTGTTTCTAGGGACAAAGAAGGAAAGTGAGGGGAATTCTCCTTGTGCTATAGTGTGCTTTAAAAAAACATTTTTTCTAGGGACAGAAAACTCTAGGTAGGGAGAGTGTCAGTTTCTTTCACTGTGCGAATCCTTGTTTCTAGGGACAAAGAAGGAAAGTGAGGGGAATTCTCCTTGTGCTATAGTGTGCTTTAAAAAAACATTTTTTCTAGGGACAGAAAACTCTAGGTAGGGAGAGTGTCAGTTTCTTTCACTGTGCGATTCCTTGTTTCTAGGGACAGGGAAGGACAGTGAGTGAATTCTCCTTGTGCTATAGTGTGCTTTAAAAAAACATTTTTTCTAGGGACAGAAAACTCTAGGTAGGGAGAGTGTCAGTTTCTTTCACTGTGCGAATCCTTGTTTCTAGGGACAAAGAAGGAAAGTGAGGGGAATTCTCCTTGTGCTATAGTGTGCTTTAAAAAAACATTTTTTCTAGGGACAGAAAACTCTAGGTAGGGAGAGTGTCAGTTTCTTTCACTGTGCAAATCCTTGTTTCTAGGGACAGGGAAGGACAGTGAGTGAATTCTCCTTGTGCTATAGTGTGCTTTAAAAAAACATTTTTTCTAGGGACAGAAAACTCTAGGTAGGGAGAGTGTCAGTTTCTTTCACTGTGCGAATCCTTGTTTCTAGGGACAAAGAAGGAAAGTGAGGGGAATTCTCCTTGTGCTATAGTGTGCTTTAAAAAAACATTTTTTCTAGGGACAGAAAACTCTAGGTAGGGAGAGTGTCAGTTTCTTTCACTGTGCGAATCCTTGTTTCTAGGGACAGGGAAGGACAGTGAGTGAATTCTCCTTGTGCTATAGTGTGCTTTAAAAAAACATTTTTTCTAGGGACAGAAAACTCTAGGTAGGGAGAGTGTCAGTTTCTTTCACTGTGCGAATCCTTGTTTCTAGGGACAAAGAAGGAAAGTGAGGGGAATTCTCCTTGTGCTATAGTGTGCTTTAAAAAAACATTTTTTCTAGGGACAGAAAACTCTAGGTAGGGAGAGTGTCAGTTTCTTTCACTGTGCGAATCCTTGTTTCTAGGGACAAAGAAGGAAAGTGAGGGGAATTCTCCTTGTGCTATAGTGTGCTTTAAAAAAACATTTTTTCTAGGGACAGAAAACTCTAGGTAGGGAGAGTGTCAGTTTCTTTCACTGTGCGAATCCTTGTTTCTAGGGACAGGGAAGGACAGTGAGTGAATTCTCCTTGTGCTATAGTGTGCTTTAAAAAAACATTTTTTCTAGGGACAGAAAACTCTAGGTAGGGAGAGTGTCAGTTTCTTTCACTGTGCGAATCCTTGTTTCTAGGGACAAAGAAGGAAAGTGAGGGGAATTCTCCTTGTGCTATAGTGTGCTTTAAAAAAACATTTTTTCTAGGGACAGAAAACTCTAGGTAGGGAGAGTGTCAGTTTCTTTCACTGTGCGAATCCTTGTTTCTAGGGACAGGGAAGGACAGTGAGTGAATTCTCCTTGTGCTATAGTGTGCTTTAAAAAAACATTTTTTCTAGGGACAGAAAACTCTAGGTAGGGAGAGTGTCAGTTTCTTTCACTGTGCGAATCCTTGTTTCTAGGGACAAAGAAGGAAAGTGAGGGGAATTCTCCTTGTGCTATAGTGTGCTTTAAAAAAACATTTTTTCTAGGGACAGAAAACTCTAGGTACGGAGAGTGTCAGTTTCTTTCACTGTGCGAATCCTTGTTTCTAGGGACAGGGAAGGACAGTGAGTGAATTCTCCTTGTGCTATAGTGTGCTTTAAAAAAACATTTTTTCTAGGGACAGAAAACTCTAGGTAGCGAGAGTGTCAGTTTCTTTCACTGTGCGAATCCTTGTTTCTAGGGACAAAGAAGGAAAGTGAGGGGAATTCTCCTTGTGCTATAGTGTGCTTTAAAAAAACATTTTTTCTAGGGACAGAAAACTCTAGGTAGGGAGAGTGTCAGTTTCTTTCACTGTGCGAATCCTTGTTTCTAGGGACAAAGAAGGAAAGTGAGGGGAATTCTCCTTGTGCTATAGTGTGCTTTAAAAAAACATTTTTTCTAGGGACAGAAAACTCTAGGTAGGGAGAGTGTCAGTTTCTTTCACTGTGCGAATCCTTGTTTCTAGAGACAGGGAAGGACAGTGAGTGAATTCTCCTTGTGCTATAGTGTGCTTTAAAAAAACATTTTTTCTAGGGACAGAAAACTCTAGGTAGGGAGAGTGTCAGTTTCTTTCACTGTGCGAATCCTTGTTTCTAGGGACAAAGAAGGAAAGTGAGGGGAATTCTCCTTGTGCTATAGTGTGCTTTAAAAAAACATTTTTTCTAGGGACAGAAAACTCTAGGTAGGGAGAGTGTCAGTTTCTTTCACTGTGCGAATCCTTGTTTCTAGGGACAGGGAAGGACAGTGAGTGAATTCTCCTTGTGCTATAGTGTGCTTTAAAAAAACATTTTTTCTAGGGACAGAAAACTCTAGGTAGGGAGAGTGTCAGTTTCTTTCACTGTGCGAATCCTTGTTTCTAGGGACAGGGAAGGACAGTGAGTGAATTCTCCTTGTGCTATAGTGTGCTTTAAAAAAACATTTTTTCTAGGGACAGAAAACTCTAGGTAGGGAGAGTGTCAGTTTCTTTCACTGTGCGAATCCTTGTTTCTAGGGACAAAGAAGGAAAGTGAGGGGAATTCTCCTTGTGCTATAGTGTGCTTTAAAAAAACATTTTTTCTAGGGACAGAAAACTCTAGGTAGGGAGAGTGTCAGTTTCTTTCACTGTGCGAATCCTTGTTTCTAGGGACAGGGAAGGACAGTGAGTGAATTCTCCTTGTGCTATAGTGTGCTTTAAAATAACATTTTTTCTAGGGACAGAAAACTCTAGGTAGGGAGAGTGTCAGTTTCTTTCACTGTGCGAATCCTTGTTTCTAGGGACAAAGAAGGAAAGTGAGGGGAATTCTCCTTGTGCTATAGTGTGCTTTAAAAAAACATTTTTTCTAGGGACAGAAAACTCTAGGTAGGGAGAGTGTCAGTTTCTTTCACTGTGCGAATCCTTGTTTCTAGGGACAAAGAAGGAAAGTGAGGGGAATTCTCCTTGTGCTATAGTGTGCTTTAAAAAAACATTTTTTCTAGGGACAGAAAACTCTAGGTAGGGAGAGTGTCAGTTTCTTTCACTGTGCGAATCCTTGTTTCTAGGGACAGGGAAGGACAGTGAGTGAATTCTCCTTGTGCTATAGTGTGCTTTAAAAAAACATTTTTTCTAGGGACAGAAAACTCTAGGTAGGGAGAGTGTCAGTTTCTTTCACTGTGCGAATCCTTGTTTCTAGGGACAAAGAAGGAAAGTGAGGGGAATTCTCCTTGTGCTATAGTGTGCTTTAAAAAAACATTTTTTCTAGGGACAGAAAACTCTAGGTAGGGAGAGTGTCAGTTTCTTTCACTGTGCGAATCCTTGTTTCTAGGGACAGGGAAGGACAGTGAGTGAATTCTCCTTGTGCTATAGTGTGCTTTAAAAAAACATTTTTTCTAGGGACAGAAAACTCTAGGTAGGGAGAGTGTCAGTTGCTTTCACTGTGCGAATCCTTGTTTCTAGGGACAAAGAAGGAAAGTGAGGGGAATTCTCCTTGTGCTATAGTGTGCTTTAAAAAAACATTTTTTCTAGGGACAGAAAACTCTAGGTAGGGAGAGTGTCAGTTTCTTTCACTGTGCGAATCCTTGTTTCTAGGGACAGGGAAGGACAGTGAGTGAATTCTCCTTGTGCTATAGTGTGCTTTAAAAAAACATTTTTTCTAGGGACAGAAAACTCTAGGTAGGGAGAGTGTCAGTTTCTTTCACTGTGCGAATCCTTGTTTCTAGGGACAGGGAAGGACAGTGAGTGAATTCTCCTTGTGCTATAGTGTGCTTTAAAAAAACATTTTTTCTAGGGACAGAAAACTCTAGGTAGGGAGAGTGTCAGTTTCTTTCACTGTGCGAATCCTTGTTTCTAGAGACAAAGAAGGAAAGTGAGGGGAATTCTCCTTGTGCTATAGTGTGCTTTAAAAAAACATTTTTTCTAGGGACAGAAAACTCTAGGTAGGGAGAGTGTCAGTTTATTTCACTGTGCGAATCCTTGTTTCTAGGGACAGGGAAGGACAGTGAGTGAATTCTCCTTGTGCTATAGTGTGCTTTAAAAAAACATTTTTTCTAGGGACAGAAAACTCTAGGTAGGGAGAGTGTCAGTTTCTTTCACTGTGCGAATCCTTGTTTCTAGGGACAAAGAAGGAAAGTGAGGGGAATTCTCCTTGTGCTATAGTGTGCTTTAAAAAAACATTTTTTCTAGGGACAGAAAACTCTAGGTAGGGAGAGTGTCAGTTTCTTTCACTGTGCGAATCCTTGTTTCTAGGGACAGGGAAGGACAGTGAGTGAATTCTCCTTGTGCTATAGTGTGCTTTAAAAAAACATTTTTTCTAGGGACAGAAAACTCTAGGTAGGGAGAGTGTCAGTTTCTTTCACTGTGCGAATCCTTGTTTCTAGGGACAAAGAAGGAAAGTGAGGGGAATTCTCCTTGTGCTATAGTGTGCTTTAAAAAAACATTTTTTCTAGGGACAGAAAACTCTAGGTAGGGAGAGTGTCAGTTTCTTTCACTGTGCGAATCCTTGTTTCTAGGGACAGGGAAGGACAGTGAGTGAATTCTCCTTGTGCTATAGTGTGCTTTAAAAAATCATTTTTTCTAGGGACAGAAAACTCTAGGTAGGGAGAGTGTCAGTTTCTTTCACTGTGCGAATCCTTGTTTCTAGGGACAAAGAAGGAAAGTGAGGGGAATTCTCCTTGTGCTATAGTGTGCTTTAAAAAAACATTTTTTCTAGGGACAGAAAACTCTAGGTAGGGAGAGTGTCAGTTTCTTTCACTGTGCGATTCCTTGTTTCTAGGGACAGGGAAGGACAGTGAGTGAATTCTCCTTGTGCTATAGTGTGCTTTAAAAAAACATTTTTTCTAGGGACAGAAAACTCTAGGTAGGGAGAGTGTCAGTTTCTTTCACTGTGCGAATCCTTGTTTCTAGGGACAAAGAAGGAAAGTGAGGGGAATTCTCCTTGTGCTATAGTGTGCTTTAAAAAAACATTTTTTCTAGGGACAGAAAACTCTAGGTAGGGAGAGTGTCAGTTTCTTTCACTGTGCGATTCCTTGTTTCTAGGGACAGGGAAGGACAGTGAGTGAATTCTCCTTGTGCTATAGTGTGCTTTAAAAAAACATTTTTTCTAGGGACAGAAAACTCTAGGTAGGGAGAGTGTCAGTTTCTTTCACTGTGCGAATCCTTGTTTCTAGGGACAAAGAAGGAAAGTGAGGGGAATTCTCCTTGTGCTATAGTGTGCTTTAAAAAAACATTTTTTCTAGGGACAGAAAACTCTAGGTAGGGAGAGTGTCAGTTTCTTTCACTGTGCGAATCCTTGTTTCTAGGGACAGGGAAGGACAGTGAGGGAAATTCTCCTTGTGCTATAGTGTGCTAAAGCATTCCTCATCAACCATCTTTGAAATCCTTGTTTTTTTGACAGTCAGGGAAATTGTCGTTGTGCTATTCTGTGCAAAAGCAATCATCCTCAACCATATTTAGAAATCCTTAAGTAAAGGGACAGAGAAGGACACCTGAAGGTAGCCCTTATTGCTTTTTCCCATCTCCCTGCAGGCCATCTATTAGAATGTCTGGAAGGCAAACAAGGAGAGGCAGACAGTCAGGAGGCAATAAAAGAGGGCAAGCAGGCTCTGTGTCTGGGGGCAACAGTGCTGGTCGTGGACGCGGTGCATTGTCATCAGCACATGGCCATGGGACACGCTTGTCCTTCTTTTCGGCAGCTGGACATGTTGAGCCACATCATGCCGAAGACTTGGTAGAGTGGATGACCAAGCCCTCCTCCTCCTCCTCATCCTCTCTCACCCAGGCTCAGGGTACTGGCAAAGCAGCTGCCAAAGCGTCCTCTTCCCTGGTATCAATGTCAGACTCATCATCAGTCACTCCTTCCCTAGACCCACCATGTCCTCCTTAGGGATGAGCTTCGTGTTCGAGTCGAACATACGTTCGACTCGAACATCGGCTGTTTGATCGTTCGACGAAGATCGAACGATTTGGGCCGTTCGCGCCAAATTCGAGTGACGCGAACGGCCCACAATGCACTACGCCATCGCAGTGTCATCCAGGCGCTGTGATTGGCCAAGCATGCACTGTGACCCCGCATGCTTGGCCAATCACAGCGCCGGCAGCGAAGAGAACAATGATTGGCCACAGGCAGGATGCCTGTGGCCAATTATTGCTGAGGGTGTTTAGTACACGCCCCACACTATAAAAGGCCGCCAGCACGGCGGCCTAGTGTAGTGTGTTCCGGAGCAGGGAAAGACAAGCATAGGCAGGGACAGTGACATTTATTTCTTTCTTGCTTAACCTGGATTCCTTTAGTTTAGGGAAAGAGAAGGATAGGTAGGGAGAGTGTCAGTGTGTTTTACTGTGCGAGTCCTTGTTTCTAGGGACAAAGAAGGAAAGTGAGGGGAATTCTCCTTGTGCTATAGTGTGCTTTAAAAAAACATTTTTTCTAGGGACAGAAAACTCTAGGTAGGGAGAGTGTCAGTTTCTTTCACTGTGCGAGTCCTTGTTTCTAGGGACAAAGAAGGAAAGTGAGGGGAATTCTCCTTGTGCTATAGTGTGCTTTAAAAAAACATTTTTTCTAGGGACAGAAAACTCTAGGTAGGGAGAGTGTCAGTTTCTTTCACTGTGCGAGTCCTTGTTTCTAGGGACAAAGAAGGAAAGTGAGGGGAATTCTCCTTGTGCTATAGTGTGCTTTAAAAAAACATTTTTTCTAGGGACAGAAAACTCTAGGTAGGGAGAGTGTCAGTGTGTTTTACTGTGCGAGTCCTTGTTTCTAGGGACAAAGAAGGAAAGTGAGGGGAATTCTCCTTGTGCTATAGTGTGCTTTAAAAAAACATTTTTTCTAGGGACAGAAAACTCTAGGTAGGGAGAGTGTCAGTTTCTTTCACTGTGCGAGTCCTTGTTTCTAGGGACAAAGAAGGAAAGTGAGGGGAATTCTCCTTGTGCTATAGTGTGCTTTAAAAAAACATTTTTTCTAGGGACAGAAAACTCTAGGTAGGGAGAGTGTCAGTTTCTTTCACTGTGCGAGTCCTTGTTTCTAGGGACAAAGAAGGAAAGTGAGGGGAATTCTCCTTGTGCTATAGTGTGCTTTAAAAAAACATTTTTTCTAGGGACAGAAAACTCTAGGTAGGGAGAGTGTCAGTTTCTTTCACTGTGCGAGTCCTTGTTTCTAGGGACAAAGAAGGAAAGTGAGGGGAATTCTCCTTGTGCTATAGTGTGCTTTAAAAAAACATTTTTTCTAGGGACAGAAAACTCTAGGTAGGGAGAGTGTCAGTTTCTTTCACTGTGCGAGTCCTTGTTTCTAGGGACAAAGAAGGAAAGTGAGGGGAATTCTCCTTGTGCTATAGTGTGCTTTAAAAAAACATTTTTTCTAGGGACAGAAAACTCTAGGTAGGGAGAGTGTCAGTTTCTTTCACTGTGCGAGTCCTTGTTTCTAGGGACAAAGAAGGAAAGTGAGGGGAATTCTCCTTGTGCTATAGTGTGCTTTAAAAAAACATTTTTTCTAGGGACAGAAAACTCTAGGTAGGGAGAGTGTCAGTTTCTTTCACTGTGCGAGTCCTTGTTTCTAGGGACAAAGAAGGAAAGTGAGGGGAATTCTCCTTGTGCTATAGTGTGCTTTAAAAAAACATTTTTTCTAGGGACAGAAAACTCTAGGTAGGGAGAGTGTCAGTTTATTTCACTGTGCGAGTCCTTGTTTCTAGGGACAAAGAAGGAAAGTGAGGGGAATTCTCCTTGTGCTATAGTGTGCTTTAAAAAAACATTTTTTCTAGGGACAGAAAACTCTAGGTAGGGAGAGTGTCAGTTTCATTCACTGTGCGAGTCCTTGTTTCTAGGGACAAAGAAGGAAAGTGAGGGGAATTCTCCTTGTGCTATAGTGTGCTTTAAAAAAACTTTTTTTCTAGGGACAGAAAACTCTAGGTAGGGAGAGTGTCAGTTTCTTTCACTGTGCGAGTCCTTGTTTCTAGGGACAAAGAAGGAAAGTGAGGGGAATTCTCCTTGTGCTATAGTGTGCTTTAAAAAAACATTTTTTCTAGGGACAGAAAACTCTAGGTAGGGAGAGTGTCAGTTTCTTTCACTGTGCGAGTCCTTGTTTCTAGGGACAAAGAAGGAAAGTGAGGGGAATTCTCCTTGTGCTATAGTGTGCTTTAAAAAACATTTTTTCTAGGGACAGAAAACTCTAGGTAGGGAGAGTGTCAGTTTCTTTCACTGTGCGAGTCCTTGTTTCTAGGGACAAAGAAGGAAAGTGAGGGGAATTCTCCTTGTGCTATAGTGTGCTTTAAAAAACATTTTTTCTAGGGACAGAAAACTCTAGGTAGGGAGAGTGTCAGTTTCTTTCACTGTGCGAGTCCTTGTTTCTAGGGACAAAGAAGGAAAGTGAGGGGAATTCTCCTTGTGCTATAGTGTGCTTTAAAAAAACATTTTTTCTAGGGACAGAAAACTCTAGGTAGGGAGAGTGTCAGTTTCTTTCACTGTGCGAGTCCTTGTTTCTAGGGACAAAGAAGGAAAGTGAGGGGAATTCTCCTTGTGCTATAGTGTGCTAAAGCATTCCTCATCAACCATCTTTGAAATCCTTGTTTTTTGGACAGTCAGGGAAATTGTCGTTGTGCTATTCTGTGCAAAAGCAATCATCCTCAACCATATTTAGAAATCCTTAAGTAAAGGGACAGAGAAGGACACCTGAAGGTAGCCCTTATTGCTTTTTCCCATCTCCCTGCAGGCCATCTATTAGAATGTCTGGAAGGCAAACAAGGAGAGGCAGACAGTCAGGAGGCAATAAAAGAGGGCAAGCAGGCTCTGTGTCTGGGGGCAACAGTGCTGGTCGTGGACGCGGTGCATTGTCATCAGCACATGGCCATGGGACACGCTTGTCCTTCTTTTCGGCAGCTGGACATGTTGAGCCACATCATGCCGAAGACTTGGTAGAGTGGATGACCAAGCCCTCCTCCTCCTCCTCATCCTCTCTCACCCAGGCTCAGGGTACTGGCAAAGCAGCTGCCAAAGCGTCCTCTTCCCTGGTATCAATGTCAGACTCATCATCAGTCACTCCTTCCCTAGACCCACCATGTCCTCCTTAGGGATGAGCTTCGTGTTCGAGTCGAACATACGTTCGACTCGAACATCGGCTGTTTGATCGTTCGACGAAGATCGAACGATTTGGGCCGTTCGCGCCAAATTCGAGTGACGCGAACGGCCCACAATGCACTACGCCATCGCAGTGTCATCCAGGCGCTGTGATTGGCCAAGCATGCACTGTGACCCCGCATGCTTGGCCAATCACAGCGCCGGCAGCGAAGAGAACAATGATTGGCCACAGGCAGGATGCCTGTGGCCAATTATTGCTGAGGGTGTTTAGTACACGCCCCACACTATAAAAGGCCGCCAGCACGGCGGCCTAGTGTAGTGTGTTCCGGAGCAGGGAAAGACAAGCATAGGCAGGGACAGTGACATTTATTTCTTTCTTGCTTAACCTGGATTCCTTTAGTTTAGGGAAAGAGAAGGATAGGTAGGGAGAGTGTCAGTGTGTTTTACTGTGCGAGTCCTTGTTTCTAGGGACAAAGAAGGAAAGTGAGGGGAATTCTCCTTGTGCTATAGTGTGCTTTAAAAAAACATTTTTTCTAGGGACAGAAAACTCTAGGTAGGGAGAGTGTCAGTTTCTTTCACTGTGCGAGTCCTTGTTTCTAGGGACAAAGAAGGAAAGTGAGGGGAATTCTCCTTGTGCTATAGTGTGCTTTAAAAAAACATTTTTTCTAGGGACAGAAAACTCTAGGTAGGGAGAGTGTCAGTTTCTTTCACTGTGCGAGTCCTTGTTTCTAGGGACAAAGAAGGAAAGTGAGGGGAATTCTCCTTGTGCTATAGTGTGCTTTAAAAAAACATTTTTTCTAGGGACAGAAAACTCTAGGTAGGGAGAGTGTCAGTGTGTTTTACTGTGCGAGTCCTTGTTTCTAGGGACAAAGAAGGAAAGTGAGGGGAATTCTCCTTGTGCTATAGTGTGCTTTAAAAAAACATTTTTTCTAGGGACAGAAAACTCTAGGTAGGGAGAGTGTCAGTTTCTTTCACTGTGCGAGTCCTTGTTTCTAGGGACAAAGAAGGAAAGTGAGGGGAATTCTCCTTGTGCTATAGTGTGCTTTAAAAAAACATTTTTTCTAGGGACAGAAAACTCTAGGTAGGGAGAGTGTCAGTTTCTTTCACTGTGCGAGTCCTTGTTTCTAGGGACAAAGAAGGAAAGTGAGGGGAATTCTCCTTGTGCTATAGTGTGCTTTAAAAAAACATTTTTTCTAGGGACAGAAAACTCTAGGTAGGGAGAGTGTCAGTTTCTTTCACTGTGCGAGTCCTTGTTTCTAGGGACAAAGAAGGAAAGTGAGGGGAATTCTCCTTGTGCTATAGTGTGCTTTAAAAAAACATTTTTTCTAGGGACAGAAAACTCTAGGTAGGGAGAGTGTCAGTTTCTTTCACTGTGCGAGTCCTTGTTTCTAGGGACAAAGAAGGAAAGTGAGGGGAATTCTCCTTGTGCTATAGTGTGCTTTAAAAAAACATTTTTTCTAGGGACAGAAAACTCTAGGTAGGGAGAGTGTCAGTTTCTTTCACTGTGCGAGTCCTTGTTTCTAGGGACAAAGAAGGAAAGTGAGGGGAATTCTCCTTGTGCTATAGTGTGCTTTAAAAAAACATTTTTTCTAGGGACAGAAAACTCTAGGTAGGGAGAGTGTCAGTTTCTTTCACTGTGCGAGTCCTTGTTTCTAGGGACAAAGAAGGAAAGTGAGGGGAATTCTCCTTGTGCTATAGTGTGCTTTAAAAAAACATTTTTTCTAGGGACAGAAAACTCTAGGTAGGGAGAGTGTCAGTTTATTTCACTGTGCGAGTCCTTGTTTCTAGGGACAAAGAAGGAAAGTGAGGGGAATTCTCCTTGTGCTATAGTGTGCTTTAAAAAAACATTTTTTCTAGGGACAGAAAACTCTAGGTAGGGAGAGTGTCAGTTTCATTCACTGTGCGAGTCCTTGTTTCTAGGGACAAAGAAGGAAAGTGAGGGGAATTCTCCTTGTGCTATAGTGTGCTTTAAAAAAACATTTTTTCTAGGGACAGAAAACTCTAGGTAGGGAGAGTGTCAGTTTCTTTCACTGTGCGAGTCCTTGTTTCTAGGGACAAAGAAGGAAAGTGAGGGGAATTCTCCTTGTGCTATAGTGTGCTTTAAAAAAACATTTTTTCTAGGGACAGAAAACTCTAGGTAGGGAGAGTGTCAGTTTCTTTCACTGTGCGAGTCCTTGTTTCTAGGGACAAAGAAGGAAAGTGAGGGGAATTCTCCTTGTGCTATAGTGTGCTTTAAAAAACATTTTTTCTAGGGACAGAAAACTCTAGGTAGGGAGAGTGTCAGTTTCTTTCACTGTGCGAGTCCTTGTTTCTAGGGACAAAGAAGGAAAGTGAGGGGAATTCTCCTTGTGCTATAGTGTGCTTTAAAAAACATTTTTTCTAGGGACAGAAAACTCTAGGTAGGGAGAGTGTCAGTTTCTTTCACTGTGCGAGTCCTTGTTTCTAGGGACAAAGAAGGAAAGTGAGGGGAATTCTCCTTGTGCTATAGTGTGCTTTAAAAAAACATTTTTTCTAGGGACAGAAAACTCTAGGTAGGGAGAGTGTCAGTTTCTTTCACTGTGCGAGTCCTTGTTTCTAGGGACAAAGAAGGAAAGTGAGGGGAATTCTCCTTGTGCTATAGTGTGCTAAAGCATTCCTCATCAACCATCTTTGAAATCCTTGTTTTTTGGACAGTCAGGGAAATTGTCGTTGTGCTATTCTGTGCAAAAGCAATCATCCTCAACCATATTTAGAAATCCTTAAGTAAAGGGACAGAGAAGGACACCTGAAGGTAGCCCTTATTGCTTTTTTCCCATCTCCCTGCAGGCCATCTATTAGAATGTCTGGAAGGCAAACAAGGAGAGGCAGACAGTCAGGAGGCAATAAAAGAGGGCAAGCAGGCTCTGTGTCTGGGGGCAACAGTGCTGGTCGTGGACGCGGTGCATTGTCATCAGCACATGGCCATGGGACACGCTTGTCCTTCTTTTCGGCAGCTGGACATGTTGAGCCACATCATGCCGAAGACTTGGTAGAGTGGATGACCAAGCCCTCCTCCTCCTCCTCATCCTCTCTCACCCAGGCTCAGGGTACTGGCAAAGCAGCTGCCAAAGCGTCCTCTTCCCTGGTATCAATGTCAGACTCATCATCAGTCACTCCTTCCCTAGACCCACCATGTCCTCCTCCTGAGGAGTCCCCCGAACTGTTTGAGCACAGTGTTGGGTACATGCTCCAGGAGGATGCCCAGCGTTTCAAAGGGTCTGATGATGAAACCCAGCTACAGGAAGGCAGTAGCGTGAGAGCAGACAGAGGGGATGCTCAAGAAGGACACCAATCTGGCAGTCATGTTCCAGCAGCTGCAGCATACTGCCAGATTGGCTCCAGTGATGAGGAGGGAGGGGATGATGAGGTCACTGACTCCACGTGGGTGCCTAATAGGAGAGAGGAGGAGGAGGAGGATGAGGAGGAGGCACATCTCCAACGAGGCAGGATGCTCTTTGGTGGCCAGCGTAAGGGCAGTACACCGACGGAATCACACCGCAGAGCTCCGCCTGTGCAGGGCGCTGCCTCTGCCCGTCATTCAAAAAGTTCCTTGGTGTGGGCCTTTTTTGAGGCTAGTGCATCAGATCGCACAGCTGCTGTTTGCAACATATGTCTCAAGCGTATATCGCGTGGCCAAAACATCAGCCGCTTGGGTACCACATGCCTGACCAGACATATGTTGACCTGCCATGCAGCTCGTTGGCAAGCCTACCTCAAAGACCCACACCAAAGAACAAAGCGGATCTCTCCTTGCACCGCATCAGCTGGGATCTCCAACCCCACTATAACTTCAGTCCTCTCTGAAACATGCACTGAGAGGAATGAAGGTGTAGAATTAGGTGTGTCACAGCCAAGTACTTGCGGCCACTCTGCTAGCAGTACACCGACGTCCGATTCTAGCAGGCAAATTTCCCTGCCCCAGCTGCTGGACCGTCGAAAGAAGTTCACTCCCAGCCATCCACATGCCCAGCGGTTGAATGCTAGCTTGGCTAAATTGCTAGCGCTTCAACTGCTGCCTTTTCAGTTGGTAGACTCGGCCCCCTTCCGTGAGTTTGTGCAATGTGCGGTTCCTCAGTGGCAGGTTCCCAAACGCCACTTTTTCTCACGGAAGGCTATTCCGGCTCTCTACCGGCATGTGGAAGGCAATGTCTTGGCCTCGCTGGACAGGGCGGTCAGCGGTAAGGTGCATATTACCGCTGACTCATGGTCCAGCAGGCATGGACAGGGACGTTACCTTTCTTTCACGGCCCATTGGGTTACTCTTTTGGCAGCTGGGAAGGATGCAGGACAAGGTGCAGTAGTGTTGGAGGTTGTTCCACCGCCACGCCTCCAAAATGCTACTACTGGTTGTGACACACCTTTCTCCTCCACCCCCTCCTCTTCTTCTTCCTCCATGGCCTCTTCCTGTGGTTTGTCCTATGAACCAGCGGTGCTCCGTAGCCGTTCACGGGGCGACGCAAGTACGCAGGCAAAAAGATGCCATGCCGTGCTTGCGCTGGTGTGTTTGGGGGACAGAAGCCACACTGGGGCAGAGGTCCTGTCTGCTCTGCAGGGCCAGGCCGAGAGGTGGTTGACGCCACGCCAGCTTAAGCCAGGAATGGTGGTTTGCGACAATGGCACCAACCTCCTCTCCGCCCTCCGACAGGGACAACTGACCCATGTGCCCTGTGTGGCTCACGTCCTTAACCTGGTGGTGCAGCGGTTCTTGGGCAGGTACCCGGGCTTACAGGATGTCCTGAGGCAGGCCAGGAAAGTCTGTGTGCATTTCCGCAGATCTTATAATGCCAGTGCTCGCCTGGCTGAGCTGCAAAAGGAGTTGAACCTGCCCAAGAACCGCCTTATATGTGACATGCCCACCAGGTGGAACTCAACGTTGGCCATGCTGCAGCGGCTGCACACGCAGCAGAGGGCCATCAATGAGTACCTGTGCGACTACGGCACCAGGACAGGGTCAGGGGACCTTGTTTTTTTTTCTCCACGCCAGTGGGGCATGATCAGGGATGCATGCACTGTCCTGGCACCATTTGAGGAGGCCACGAGGATGGTGAGCAGTGACAGTGCATGCATCAGTGACACTGTACCTCTTGTCCACCTGTTGGAGCACACACTGCGTGGAATAATGGACAGGGCACTTGAGGCAGAACAGAGGCAGGAAGAGGAGGACTTCCTTGCCTCTCAAGGCCCCCTTTACCCAGACAGTGTTCCTTCTGTCCCACCCATCGCACAGGAAGAGGAGGAGGAGGAGGAGGAGGATTGTGTCAGCATGGAGGTGGAGGCTGGCACTCAGCATCATCAGCAGCAGTCTTTTAGGGATGATTTACAGTCCCAAGAAACCAGTGGACTTGTACGTGGCTGGGAGGAGGTGGCTGCGGATCATGTCGTCCTTAGTGACCCAGAGGACTCCGGAGCGAATGCCTCAGCAAACCTACGCTGCATGGCCTCCCTGATCCTGCAAAGTCTGCGGAAGGATCCTCGTATTCTTCGGATCAAGGAGAGGGACCATTACTGGCTGGCCACTCTCCTTGATCCACGGTACAAGGGTAAGGTTGCGGACCTTATGTTACCTTCGCAGAGGGAGCAGAGGATGAGACAACTCCGGGAGGCCTTGCAGAAAGGTCTGTGCAATGCGTTCCCAGAGACTGGGAGGTTACAAACTCCTGGTCCTGGACAACGAGTTGCTGAGGCTTCGGCCAGTCAAAGAAGGAGCGGTGGGGAAGGTGGCCGTCTGACCGTTGCGTTCAGACAATTCTTTAGTCAGCAGCCCCAAAGTATGATCGGTTCCAGCAACCATCGCCAGCGTCTGATAAACATGGTGCAGGAATATCTAGGGGCAAGGTCAGACTTGGACACCTTCCCCACCGAAAATCCTCTGGCTTACTGGGTCTTGAGGATGGATCACTGGCCAGAGCTTGCACAGTATGCAATTGAGCTACTGGCCTGTCCTGCATCCAGCGTTCTTTCGGAACGCACATTCAGTGCTGCTGGAGGATTTGTCACGGATCACAGGGTGCGCCTGTCCACCGACTCGGTTGATCGACTGACTTTCATCAAGATGAACCAGTCTTGGATCACCACCAGCTACCACACACCTGATGCTGATATAACAGACTAATTGATTTTAACATGTCACATCCCTTCAAGACTGATGCTGATGCTGAGTGCCTGTGCTGTTATGTTGACTGGCTATCCTCCTCCTCCGAGTCCTCAATGATACGATTGATGATGATAGCTTGGAAGATCATTTTTGTTTATGGGTGCCGCCACCAGTGGCTAAGGCCCAATTTTTCAGCCCCTGTTTTACAGGGGCATGTAATTACAATTTTTTTAGCAATAATTTGCCATAGGGCTCATTGCTGTGCTCCAAGTACAGTATCTGTGAGGGGTTGGAGTGTTGTGGCACCAGTGCCTAAGGCCCAATTTTTCAGCCCCTGTTTAAAAGGGGCGTGTCATTACAATTTTTGAAGCAATACTTTGCAACAGGGCTCATTGCTGTGCTCCAAGTACAGTATCTGTGAGGGGTTGTAGTGTTGTGCCACCAGTGCCTAAGGCCCAATTTTTCAGCCCCTGTTTAACAGGGGCGTGTCATTACAATTTTTGAAGCAATACTTTGCAACAGGGCTCATTGCTGTGCTCCAAGTACAGTATCTGTGAGGGGTTGTAGTGTTGTGCCACCAGTGCCTAAGGCCCAATTTTTCAGCCCCTGTTCAACAGGGGCATGCAATTACAATTCTTGATCTAATAATTCACAGCAGGGCCCATTGCTGCACCCACCAAGAGTAACTGTCAGGGCTTACAGTGTTGTGGCACCAGCACCACCATCAAAGGCCCAATTTTTACTACCACTGTTCAACAATTATATGTAATTAAAATTCCTGATATAATAGTTGACAGCAGGGCGTTCCAGCACCAACCAAGAGTAACTGTGAGTGCTTACAGTGTTGTGCCAACACCAACAACTAAGGGGCCTATTTCTGCAGAGTATATACGGCAGGTCCCTACTTTCAAACATCCAACTTACAAACGACTCCTACTTGCAAACGCAAGAAGACAACAGGAAGTGAGAGGAAATCTACCACTAGGAAGGAAAATTCTCTCCTGTAAGAATAAATATGGGAGAAAGGTGTCTCCTCTGTACTGATGCTTTATCAGCAATCCTTGTTTCAAGAAAAACACCACATTTCAAAAACAGTTGTCATTGGGACGGAAAGTGAGGTGAAATGTTCTGAACAGGGGCACAGACAGCAAAACAAATGTTACAGGGGTGATAACCCTTACCTATGTTTTCCAAAAAGTTTAAAAATAGATTTTTGGGCTGGAGCTACACTTCAACACTGTACCTGTTCAAAATTACAAACACATTCTACATAAGAACAAACCTACAGTCCCTGTCTTGTATGTACCGCCTGTATACGGCTGTTCAGAGTATATAGGGCCTTTTTTATTTTATGTACGGGGTTCCCCTTAATATCCATACAAGACCCAAAGGGGCTGGTAATGGGCTGGGGTAGGGGGGGGGGGTCATGGGGTAGCTATGCCATTTTTCTTAAAGATTTTCATCCATATTACCGGGACCAGACATTACATTAAAGCCGCAAGCAGTTTTAAATGGCTTTTTTTTCCTTTAGAAGTGTCATTTTGTGCAGGGACAGTTCTAAACACGGGAAACACGTGGCACTTCACAGGCATACTTTAGACACCCCCCAGGTACGATATTTAAAGGAATATTTGACTTTTTTTTTTTCACTTTATGCATCATTAAAATGACTGCTCCCGAAAAACGACCGTTTTTAAAACTTCTTTTTGCATTGATACCTGTCCCCTGGTGCAGAACCCGGGTTCCCAAACCCTTTTTAGGACAATAACATGCATAATAGTTGTTATAATTAGCACTTTAGAATTCAAACGTTCGCATCCATTGTATTTAATAGGGTTCTAATGTTCGTACGAACTTTCGGTCCGTTCACGGGTTCTGGTGCGAACCGAACCCGGGGGTGTTCGGCTCATCACTAGTCCTCCTCCTGAGGAGTCCCCCGAACTGTTTGAGCACAGTGTTGGGTACATGCTCCAGGAGGATGCCCAGCGTTTCGAAGGGTCTGATGATGAAACCCAGCTATAGGAAGGCAGTAGCGTGAGAGCAGACAGAGGGGATGCTCAAGAAGGACACCAATCTGGCAGTCATGTTCCAGCAGCTGCAGCATACTGCCAGATTGGCTCCAGTGATGAGGAGGGAGGGGATGATGAGGTCACTGACTCCACGTGGGTGCCTAATAGTAGAGAGGAGGAGGAGGAGGATGAGGAGGAGGCACATCTCCAACGAGGCAGGATGCCCTTTGGTGGCCAGCGTAAGGGCAGTACACCGACGGAATCACACCGCAGAGCTCCGCCTGTGCAGGGCGCTGCCTCTGCCCGTCATTCAAAAAGTTCCTTGGTGTGGGCCTTTTTTGAGGCTAGTGCATCAGATCGCACAGCTGCTGTTTGCAACATATGTCTCAAGCGTATATCGCGTGGCCAAAACATCAGCCGCTTGGGTACCACATGCCTGACCAGACATATGTTGACCTGCCATGCAGCTCGTTGGCAAGCCTACCTCAAAGACCCACACCAAAGAACAAAGCGGACCTCTCCTTGCACCGCATCAGCTGGGATCTCCAACCCCACTATAACTTCAGTCCTCTCTGAAACATGCACTGAGAGGAATGAAGGTGTAGAATTAGGTGTGTCACAGCCAAGTACTTGCGGCCACTCTGCTAGCAGTACACCGACGTCCGATTCTAGCAGGCAAATTTCCCTGCCCCAGCTGCTGGACCGTCGAAAGAAGTTCACTCCCAGCCATCCACATGCCCAGCGGTTGAATGCTAGCTTGGCTAAATTGCTAGCGCTTCAACTGCTGCCTTTTCAGTTGGTAGACTCGGCCCCCTTCCGTGAGTTTGTGCAATGTGCGGTTCCTCAGTGGCAGGTTCCCAAACGCCACTTTTTCTCACGGAAGGCTATTCCGGCTCTCTACCGGCATGTGGAAGGCAATGTCTTGGCCTCGCTGGACAGGGCGGTCAGCGGTAAGGTGCATATTACCGCTGACTCATGGTCCAGCAGGCATGGACAGGGACGTTACCTTTCTTTCACGGCCCATTGGGTCACTCTTTTGGCAGCTGGGAAGGATGCAGGACAAGGTGCAGTAGTGTTGGAGGTTGTTCCACCGCCACGCCTCCAAAATGCTACTACTGGTTGTGACACACCTCTCTCCTCCACCCCCTCCTCTTCTTCTTCCTCCATGGCCTCTTCCTGTGGTTTGTCCTATGAACCAACGGTGCTCCGTAGCCGTTCACGGGGCTACGCAAGTACGCAGGCAAAAAGATGCCATGCCGTGCTTGCGCTGGTGTGTTTGGGGGACAGAAGCCACACTGGGGCAGAGGTCCTGTCTGCTCTGCAGGGCCAGGCCGAGAGGTGGTTGACGCCATGCCAGCTTAAGCCAGGAATGGTGGTTTGCGACAATGGCACCAACCTCCTCTCCGCCCTCCGACAGGGACAACTGACCCATGTGCCCTGTGTGGCTCACGTCCTTAACCTGGTGGTGCAGCGGTTCTTGGGCAGGTACCCGGGCTTACAGGATGTCCTGAGGCAGGCCAGGAAAGTCTGTGTGCATTTCCGCAGATCTTATAATGCCAGTGCTCGCCTGGCTGAGCTGCAAAAGGAGTTGAACCTGCCCAAGAACCGCCTTATATGTGACATGCCCACCAGGTGGAACTCAACGTTGGCCATGCTGCAGCGGCTGCACACGCAGCAGAGGGCCATCAATGAGTACCTGTGCGACTACGGCACCAGGACAGGGTCAGGGGACCTTGGTTTTTTTTCTCCACGCCAGTGGGGCATGATCAGGGATGCATGCACTGTCCTGGCACCATTTGAGGAGGCCACGAGGATGGTGAGCAGTGACAGTGCATGCATCAGTGACACTGTACCTCTTGTCCACCTGTTGGAGCACACGCTGCGTGGAATAATGGACAGGGCACTTGAGGCAGAACAGAGGCAGGAAGAGGAGGACTTCCTTGCCTCTCAAGGCCCCCTTTACCCAGACAGTGTTCCTTCTGTCCCACCCATCGCACAGGAAGAGGAGGAGGAGGAGGAGGATTGTGTCAGCATGGAGGTGGAGGCTGGCACTCAGCATCATCAGCAGCAGTCTTTTAGGGATGATTTACAGTCCCAAGAAACCAGTGGACTTGTACGTGGCTGGGAGGAGGTGGCTGCGGATCATGTCGTCCTTAGTGACCCAGAGGACTCCGAAGCGAATGCCTCAGCAAACCTACGCTGCATGGCCTCCCTGATCCTGCAAAGTCTGCGGAAGGATCCTCGTATTCTTCGGATCAAGGAGAGGGACCATTACTGGCTGGCCACTCTCCTTGATCCACGGTACAAGGGTAAGGTTGCGGACCTTATGTTACCGTCGCAGAGGGAGCAGAGGATGAGACAACTCCGGGAGGCCTTGCAGAAAGGTCTGTGCAACGCGTTCCCAGAGACTGGGAGGTTACAAACTCCTGGTCCTGGACAACGAGTTGCTGAGGCTTCGGCCAGTCAAAGAAGGAGCGGTGGGGAAGGTGGCCGTCTGACCGATGCGTTCAGACAATTCTTTAGTCCGCAGCCCCAAAGTATGATCGGTTCCAGCAACCATCGCCAGCGTCTGATAAACATGGTGCAGGAATATCTAGGGGCAAGGTCAGACTTGGACACCTTCCCCACCGAAAATCCTCTGGCTTACTGGGTCTTGAGGATGGATCACTGGCCAGAGCTTGCACAGTATGCAATTGAGCTACTGGCCTGTCCTGCATCCAGCGTTCTTTCGGAACGCACATTCAGTGCTGCTGGAGGATTTGTCACGGATCACAGGGTGCGCCTGTCCACCGACTCGGTTGATCGACTGACTTTCATCAAGATGAACCAGTCTTGGATCACCACCAGCTACCACACACCTGATGCTGATATAACAGACTAATTGATTTTAACATGTCACATCCCTTCAAGACTGATGCTGATGCTGAGTGCCTGTGCTGTTATGTTGACTGGCTATCCTCCTCCTCCGAGTCCTCAATGATACGATTGATGATGATAGCTTGGAAGATCATTTTTGTTTATGGGTGCCGCCACCAGTGGCTAAGGCCCAATTTTTCAGCCCCTGTTTTACAGGGGCGTGTAATTACAATTTTTTTAGCAATAATTTGCCATAGGGCTCATTGCTGTGCTCCAAGTACAGTATCTGTGAGGGGTTGGAGTGTTGTGGCACCAGTGCCTAAGGCCCAATTTTTCAGCCCCTGTTTAACAGGGGCGTGTCATTACAATTTTTGAAGCAATACTTTGCAACAGGGCTCATTGCTGTGCTCCAAGTACAGTATCTGTGAGGGGTTGTAGTGTTGTGCCACCAGTGCCTAAGGCCCAATTTTTCAGCCCCTGTTCAACAGGGGCATGCAATTACAATTCTTGATCTAATAATTCACAGCAGGGCCCATTGCTGCACCCACCAAGAGTAACTCTGAGGGCTTACAGTGTTGTGGCAACGCCACCACCACCACCACCACGAAAGGCCCAATTTTTCAGCCCCTGTTCAAAAGGGGCATGTAATTACAATTCTTGATCTAATAATTCACAGCAGGGCCCATTCCTGCACCCACCAAGAGTAACTCTGAGGGCTTACAGTGTTGTGGCAACGCCACCACCACCACGAAAGGCCCAATTTTTCAGCCCCTGTTCAAAAGGGGCATGTAATTACAATTCTTGATCTAATAATTCACAGCAGGGCCCATTGCTGCACCCACCAAGAGTAACTCTGAGGGCTTACAGTGTTGTGGCAACGCCACCACCACCACCACCACGAAAGGCCCAATTTTTCAGCCCCTGTTCAAAAGGGGCATGTAATTACAATTCTTGATCTAATAATTCACAGCAGGGCCCATTGCTGCACCCACCAAGAGTAACTCTGAGGGCTTACAGTGTTGTGGCAACGCCACCACCACCACCACCACGAAAGGCCCAATTTTTCAGCCCCTGTTCAAAAGGGGCATGTAATTACAATTCTTGATCTAATAATTCACAGCAGGGCCCATTCCTGCACCCACCAAGAGTAACTCTGAGGGCTTACAGTGTTGTGGCAACACCACCACCACCACCACCACCACGAAAGGCCCAATTTTTCAGCCCCTGTTCAACAGGGGCATGCAATTACAATTCTTGATCTAATAATTCACAGCAGGGCCCATTGCTGCACCCACCAAGAGTAACTGTCAGGGCTTACAGTGTTGTGGCACCAGCACCACCATCAAAGGCCCAATTTTTACTACCACTGTTCAACAATTATATGTAATTAAAATTCCTGATATAATAGTTGACAGCAGGGCGTTCCAGCACCAACCAAGAGTAACTGTGAGTGCTTACAGTGTTGTGCCAACACCAACAACTAAGGGGCCTATTTCTGCAGAGTATATACGGCAGGTCCCTACTTTCAAACATCCAACTTACAAACGACTCCTACTTGCAAACGCAAGAAGACAACAGGAAGTGAGAGGAAATCTACCACTAGGAAGGAAAATTCTCTCCTGTAAGAATAAATATGGGAGAAAGGTGTCTCCTCTGTACTGATGCTTTATCAGCAATCCTTGTTTCAAGAAAAACACCACATTTCAAAAACAGTTGTCATTGGGACGGAAAGTGAGGTGAAATGTTCTGAACAGGGGCACAGACAGCAAAACAAATGTTACAGGGGTGATAACCCTTACCTATGTTTTCCAAAAAGTTTAAAAATAGATTTTTGGGCTGGAGCTACACTTCAACAATGTACCTGTTCAAAATTACAAACAGATTCTACATAAGAACAAACCTACAGTCCCTGTCTTGTATGCACCGCCTGTATACGGCTGTTCAGAGTATATAGGGCCTTTTTTATTTTATGTGCGGGGTTCCCCTTAATATCCATACAAGACCCAAAGGGGCTGGTAATGGGCTGGGGTGGGGGGGGGTCATGGGGTAGCTATGCCATTTTTCTTAAAGAATTTCATCCATATTACCGGGACCAGACATTACATTAAAGCCGCAAGCAGTTTTAAATGGCTTTTTTTTCCTTTAGAAGTGTCATTTTGTGCAGGGACAGTTCTAAACACGGGAAACACGTGGCACTTCACAGGCATACTTTAGACACCCCCCAGGTACGATATTTAAAGGAATATTTGACTTTTTTTTTCACTTTATGCATCATTAAAATGACTGCTCCCGAAAAACGACCGTTTTTAAAACTTCTTTTTGCATTGATACATGTCCCCTGGTGCACAACCCGGGTTCCCAAACCCTTTTTAGGACAATAACATGCATAATAGTTGTTATAATTAGCACTTTAGAATTCGAACATTCGCATCCATTGTATTTAATAGGGTTCTATTGTTCGTACGAACTTTCGGTCCGTTCGCGGGTTCTGGTGCGAACCGAACCCGGGGGTGTTCGGCTCATCACTAGTATAGACTCTTTTGGACATGGCTGTGTGGCAGGTAGCTGTGCGACAGGTGACAGATGGGTGGCAGGTGAAGATCACTGATGGGCTGTGCGATGGGTGGCAGGTGACGTTCACTGATAGGTGATGATGGTGTGACGGGAGATGGTCACTAATGGATGACAGGCGATGGTCACTGATGGGTGACAGGCCACGGACGGTGACGGGTGATGGTCACAGATGGGTGACGGGTGACAGGGCATGGTCACTGATGGGTGACGGGTGATGGGTGACAGGGCACGGTCACTGATGGGTGACGGTTGCACCGCATATGGTCACTGATGGCAGTCTCTTATGTGACAGGTGATGTGTGACAGGGTACGGTCACTGATGGGTAACGGGTGACAGGGTACGGTCACTGATGGGTGACGGGTGACAGGGTACGATCACTGATGGGTGACAGGTGACAGGGCACGGTCACTGATGGGTGACGGGTGACAGGGCACTGTCACTGATGGGTGACGGTTGCACCGCTGATGGTCACTGATGGAAGTCTCTTATGTGACAGGTGCACTTATGGGGTGACTGTTGGGTGACAGTTGACAATTGGGGGGGGGCGATGGGACAGGTGTGGTGTTGGTGCAGACACTACTAAACATAGATCTGTAACTCACTGCTCCTGGCTCTTCTCTCCTCACACTGGAAACGGTGTGTGAGGAGAGAAGAGCTGGCAACAGTTAGTTAAAAATCTTTTGTTCACATTTAGTGATCAGGCTGTGAATGGATCACAGCCGATCACATGGTACACAGCCCAGGCCAATGGCTGTGTACTATTGTCGGTGATGAGCAGTGTTCCTGGGAACACGCTGCCACCGGCGGACACGCGCAGCTCGCTCGCGCGCATGCGGCGTGTCAAATGGTCCATTACCATCCGTGATCAGCCGTGACTTTAACACGGCCGATCACGTGGTAAACCGCACTTGCCGGCGGCTGTTCAACCCTGTCGGTGACGAGCGGTGTCTTGTGACACGCCGCCACCGACAGTACAGGGATATGCGCACACGATCGCGCGTAATCCCTGTTTAAAGGGCCGACGTCATATGACGTCCTATCAGAACGATAGTGTCTTCCGCCCGCCTTCATTTGACGGTGGGCGGGGGACAACTGGTTAAAGTGATTGTAAACGATCACCTTGTAAAACAGCCCATTTAGTTTAAAATAGAAATGAAAGGCAAAACATTTTTGTATAGATATAAAAAAAAAACATTATAAATAACTTTTTTCCCCTTTTTTATAAGTGATCACACATTCCCTCTGTTCTCAGCTGCATAAGAGCTGGAGAGAGAAGCACACTGAGTTTCCCAGTGAATGGCTGTGCGGCGGGGGCGTGTCATGACATTTCTGATCATTGGAGGAGAGTACACAAAGTTCTAAGCACTGACCATGATGTGCTCTCCTGCTTAGTGTAGTCAGTTTTTAATAGGAATGCAGAGAGCCTACACAGTTTATTTTCTCATACAAGTACATGGTACAACAGGCACATATCAGAAATATGAGGTATTGGGGTAACAAACATTTTAATTTTTTATATATATTTTGGCCAGACCTGCACTTTAACCACCTCCCACACGGCCACTGGACATATACAGCCGGGTGGGTGCTTTCTCCTTCTGAGTGGACGTTCAGGAACGTCTCTCAGAAGAAGGGTGATCGCACACACGCGTGCCTACGCAGTGGCGCGATCCCGATGCGCTCGTGTCACCTAGACAAGGCGTATCTCTGATCGGCAGGGGGGCTCTGTGATTGGCCCTCTTGATCACATGACGGCTGTGTCCAATCACAGCCACCATGTGATGTAAATAGATAGCCGGTTGCTAGGCAATCGGCTCTCCTTTCCTCACACGCAAGTTGTCATTGAGGAGAGGAGAGCGGATCTCTGCAGCCGGCCGGTGATCAGTGAGTATAAGCGTTTTTTTTACAGCTTTTTACACAATGATCACCAGCCTAGTGTCCCCACACAATGTAAACACACAAAGTCCCCAAAATTGTGTCAACACACACATGTCCCCACACACATGTCCAGACACATGTCCCCACACAGTAAAAACACCTGTCCCCCACATATGTAACAGTAAAATCATATGTCCCAATGATCATCTGCACACATATGTCTGTGATCACCTGCGCACATCTGTACATGATCATCGGCGTACATCTGTCCGTGATCACACGAACCAATTATTATACACTTAACAGGATGTTTTTTACCAAAGACATGTAGCAGAATATATTTTGGCTTAAATTTATGCCAAAAATTGATTTTATTGGATTTATTTTAAAATAGAAAGAAGAAAATATTTTATTTTATTTTCAAATTTCCGCTATTTTTTTCACTTGTATCGCAAAACATTAAAAACCGAGTCGTGAATAAATACCACCAAAAGAAAGCTCTATTTGTGTGAACAAAATGATAAAAATTAAATTTGGGTACAGCGTTGCATTACCGCGCAATTGTCATTGAAAGTGCGAGAGCGCTGAAAGCTGAAAATTGGCCGGGGAAGGAAGGGGGTGAAAGTGCTCAGTATTGAAGTGGTTAATGATGTGTCCTTTTACAAAGTAAAAGCACCAGCGTGTTGTATTGATGTACTATGCTTCTGTGACCCCCCTGCTTACACTTAGTTAAAAGGGTAAAGTACAATGTACATAACTATGATATGTTTTTTGCTTTGTTTAATGAACCGCAAGAAAGTAGGGCGTCACTTTGAATTTTTAAATACATTTTTATACTTCCCATCCAGGCCTTTACTTCTCCTTACCCTACTAGTCTTCCAGTCAACAGTTTGTGGCTTTTAGAATCAGACACAGCTATCTAGGGTGACCAGGTGTCCCGGATTGCCTGGGACAGTCCCGCATTTTGCAGGTCTGTCCTGGGCACATTCATTCCAGGACAATACAGTGTCCTGGAATGAAACTGACACAGCCGCCCCCACGGGCCAATCTGATGCCCCCAAAAAAGGGCGTCACATCACCACTTTACTCACTGACAGTACTTGTACTGGCCGGGAATGCCTGGAGGAGCACAATCCCGCCCCCTGCTTGTGATTGGAGAAATCATAAATCCCGCCTCTTGTGTCCAATCACTGTGCTGTGATTCGTTACAGCACAAGCTGATTTTTGGGAAAGGAGGGTGTCCCTGAATGGTAGTTTGGAAATGTGGTCACCCTAGCCTATGTCTGAGCCTTCACTTTTAAGTTTTATGTATGTCTCAGCAGCTTCACTTTATATTTTTTTCTAAAATCCCAATGGGCCTAGTTAACTGCAGGTAATAGGAATTGGTTAATCTAATTATCACTTGCAACAGAATAAGTTATGAGGCAATATTTCACGAAATAACTTGTACTTTGCCCATTATCACCTGTAACATGCCTCTGTCTATAACCTTTGCCTTCCCTATATGATGAGTTTAGTCACGATGCCTCTTTATATTACCAACTCATGACATGAGTGAAGGTTTCAATTAGCATAATTAATTCTCTAATGCCTAGTTCCTGACAGGGTGACTGATGGCCAACATTACTATCATATCTTTTGAATTATACATTTTGTGATAATATGTTTAAAATATTAATGTACAACAATAATTAATGTAGGTAACCCCAGATTTTTTGCAAGATAACATTGAAGATATTAGATGATTCAGATAACTATTACATTATATTATGATTGTCAATTTCTGTCTTGCTTATAAAAGTAGTATTAAACCCTCAATGTCTTTTAGTTCAACACATTGAGCACAATAAAAAAAAAAAACATTCCTCAGTAAACAATTTGTTAAAATTCTTACCCCAGCTAAGTTTACAACTTTCAACACTGCTGGCTTCTGCTACCTAATGCCCTGTACACACGATCGGAGTATCCGATGGTCTAAAATCCGATGGAATTTTTCATCGGAATTCCGTTCAAGCTGTCTTGCATACACACTGTCAGACTAAATTCCGACCGTCCAAAACGCAGTGACGTAAAACACTGTGACGGGCCGAGAAAAATTAAGTTCAATTCTTCTGAGCATGCGTCAACTTGATTCTGAGCATGCGTGGGTTTTTTCTCCATCGGAGTTCCACACAGACGATCGTTTTTTTTTTCCATCTGGCAAATTTAAAACATGTTCTATTTCTAAACACCGATGGAAAAAAGTCAGATGGGGCCCACACACGATCGGAATTTCCGATGAAACAAGTCCATCAGACTTTTTTCATCTGAAATTTCAATCGTGTTTACAAGGCATTAGGCTTCATGTACACTCCTGCTGGTAAACGGATGATTATGAGCAGTTGGGCATTTTTTTCAGCTGCCCCTGAACTCTCCTCTGTTATCTTATCAGTACAGTACACAGGGTGGTTTATAGTCATTTCTAGGCAGTTGAGTTTAGAAGCATTTGTTCAGAGGCATTTGAAACGCCAAATGCCTGTAACTGCTTGTAAACGCGGTAATGCACGTTTAGCCACGTTTCGTTTATAGGTGTTTTTAATGGAGATACATTTTTGACAATTTGCAAAAGAAAAAAAGGCCTCAAAACGCAAATGCGGCTAAACGTGTCATGTAAACGCGGCAAAATGGACGTTTTTAAACATCGGTCACTATCTGTTAAAGTTAAGTTAAATCATTCAGGAGAGGTTTTAAAACGTCCCGTGTACATTAAGCCTTATGCCGCGTACACACGACAGTTTTTAATGACGAGAAAAATGCAATTTTTTAAAATGGTCATTAAAAATGATATTGTGTGGGCTTCAGAGCATTTTTCATGACGTGAAAAATGGCCATGAAAAAATTGGAACATGCTCTAATTTTTCTCGTTGTTTTTCTCGTCATGAAATACGGCCGTGTGTAGGCTTTAACGACGTGAAAAAGAATGCGCATGCTCAGAATCAAGTATGAGACGGAAGCGCTCGTTCTGGTAAAACTAGCGTTCGTAATGGAGATAGCACATTCGTCACGCTGTAACGGACTGAAAAGCACGAGGCTGAAAAGCATGAATCGTCTCTCAACAAACTTTACTAACACAAGGATCAGCAAAAGCAGTCCAAAGGGTGGCGCCATCCAAATGGAACTTCCCCTTTATAGTGCCGTCGTACGTGTTGTACGTCACCGCGCTTTACTCGAGCATTTTTTTCCACGATAGTGTGTAGGCAAGGCAGGCTTGAGAAGAATCACGTCGAGAAAAACGCTGTTTTTTTCAAGGACATTGAAAAGAATCGTGTGTACGCAGCCTTATGCCGCCTACACACGGTCTGAATTACCAATGAAAAAAGTCAGACAGAATTTTTTCATCGGATATTCCGACCGTGTGTATGTCCCATCGGACTTTTTCCCTCGGAAATTCTGACGGAGTTAGACAGAGAACATGTTCTCTTTTTCTCCGACAAAAAAAATTCCGATCGGAAATTCCATGCATGCTCAGAATCAAGTCGACGCATGCTCGGAAGCATTGAACTTAATTTTTCTTGGCTCATCGTAGTGTTGTACGCCACCGCATTCTTGACGGTCGGAATTTGGTGCGACAGTGTGTATGCAAGACAGCTTGAACGGAATTCCGTCGGGAAAAATCCGTCGGAGTTTATCCCGATGGAAAATCCGATCGTGTGTACAAAGCATAAGTGCTCCTTCTCTGATCTCCCGGTCTTCACAGGAAAGAATTAACAATGGACAGTGCAGTCTGGAGTCAGCCTGTTAATTTGGAGAAGAGCAGGGGAGAGTCTTGCCATCCTAGGCTACAGGAAGCCAGTCATCTGGAAGCCACCAATATAGGTTTACGTACCAACCATTTACTTGCTGGACAGTGGAGGAACTAGTGGGGTGCTTGGGTGTACTACAGCACCTGCCAAAGTTCCTCAAACACTCACAAAGCATTCCTATGAGCAGGGCCAGATTAAGAACATCATGGGTCTGGTGCTGAGGATTTTGGTGGGCCCTTTTATAAATTATAAATAAATAAATAAAAATGCTAAATTTTTGGGTTATAACAAATTAAATTAAAGAGAGAGAGGGAGGATGAAATAGAGAGAGAGAGAGAGACAGAGAGAGAGACAGAGAGAGAGAGAAAGGGGATGAGAGAGGGGTGAGGGGTTAGGGAGGGAGGATGAGAGAGAAAGGGGGGATGAGAGAAAGAGAGGATGCGCACGAGCATGCGTGGGAATGACATCAACGCAGCCCGGCCAAGGCAAGTGACCGAAGACACAGAACCCAGAAGGAAGACCAGGTGAAGATGGAAGCGCCCGGGCCCCGCCGGATTGATCACAGCGCAGCACTGGAGGGCTCAGTCTGACAATTTAAGTGTACCCTAATGTGCTAATATGCTGTGCATACTTGTACATTGTGGCATAACCTACCTCAGGGCCTCTAAAAAGTAGTAATGTTAGCAAAGTTTACTACCGCTTTAATATCACAGGATCCCAGGAGCCTCTCATGGGGCCCCCTACTGACCCGGGGGCCCTTGGACAGTGCCTAAGTGCATAGTTGCCAACATTTCAAACATATTTTCAGGGACGCTTTTTTTACCAGTGGTATATTTAGAGTAGCTGAGATCCCCCTATGTTCCTCTATACATCACAGTAGTAATCACAAAATTAAATGAGTACTAATAATGGGGCAGAACAAATATGAGGACTGAGAAGATTTCCTTTAGTTGAACTAACAAAAGTGTGCCCATTCCAGAGCTGGTAACATTGAGGATATTCAGTATAATTTTAAAGAACAGTTTTTGTGGGTAAGAGGCGAAGGGTATGGCAGAAGGCACTATGTACAGGAGAGGAGTGTGAAGGGTATGACAGTGGGCAGTATGCACAGCAGAGGAGTGTGGAGGGTATGCCAGTGGGCAGTATGTACAGGAGAGGAGTGTGGGGGGTATGACAGTGGGCAGTATGTACAGCAGAGGACTGTGGAGGGTATGGTGGGGGCAGTATGTACAGGAGAGGAATGTGGAGAGAAAGATAGTTGGCAGGATGTACAGGAGAGGAGTTGAGGGTAAGGTTGGGTTACAGTATGTACAGGAGAGGAGTGTGGAGGGTATGACAGTGGACAGTATGTACAGGAGAGGAGTTTGGAGGGTATAACAGTGGGCGGTATGTAAAGGAGAGGAGTGTGGACAGTATGATAGTGGGCAGTATGCACAGGAGAGGAGTGTGGAGGGTATGACAGCCGGCACTATGTACAATAGAGGAGTTTATGAATGTGGGCAGTATATACAGGAGAGGAGTGTTGTGGGTATGCCAGTGGGCAATATGTACAGGAGAGGAGTGCGGACTGTATGATACTGAGCAGTATGTACATGAGATGTGTGTGGAGGGTAAGACAATGAGCAGTATGTACAGGAGAAGAGTGTGGAGGATATGACAGTGGGCAGTATGTACAGGAGAGGAGTGTGGAGGGTATGACAGTGGGCAGTATGTACAGGAGAAGAGTGTGGAGGATATGACAGTGGGCAGTATGTACAGGAGAGGAGTGTGGAGGGTATAACAGTGGGCACTATGTACAATAGAGGAGTTTATGTAAGTGGGCAGTATGTACAGGAGAGGAGTGTGGACGGTATGATACTGAGCAGTATGTACATGAGATGAGTGTGGAGGCAAGACAGTGAGCAGTATGTACAGAAGAAGAGTGGGGAGGATATGACAGTGGGCAGTATGTACAGGAGAGGAGTGTGGAGGGTATGACAGTGGGCACTATGTACAGGAGAGGAGTGTGGAGGGTATGCCAGTGGGCACTATGTATAGGAGAGAAGTGTGGAGGGTATGACAGAGGGCACTATGTATAGGAGAGTAGTATGGAGGGTATGACAGTGGACAGTATGTACATGAGAGGAGTTTGGAGGGTATAACAGTGGGCGGAATGTACAGGAGAGGAGTGTGGACAGTATGATAGTGGGCAGTATGCACAGGAGAGGAGTGTGGAGGGTATGACAGCCGGCACTATGTACAATAGAGGAGTTTATGAATGTGGGCAGTATATACAGGAGAGGAGTGTTGTGGGTATGCCAGTGGGCAATATGTACAGGAGAGGAGTGTGGACAGTATGATACTGAGCAGTATGTACATGAGATGTGTGTGGAGGGTAAGACAATGAGCAGTATGTACAGGAGAAGAGTGTGGAGGATATGACAGTGGGCAGTATGTACAGGAGAGGAGTGTGGAGGGTATGACAGTGGGCAGTATGTACAGGAGAAGAGTGTGGAGGATATGACAGTGGGCAGTATGTACAGGAGAGGAGTGTGGAGGGTATGACAGTGGGCACTATGTACAATAGAGGAGTTTATGTAAGTGGGCAGTATGTACAGGAGAGGAGTGTGGACGGTATGATACTGAGCAGTATGTACATGAGATGAGTGTGGAGGGCAAGACAGTGAGCAGTATGTACAGAAGAAGAGTGGGGAGGATATGACAGTGGGCAGTATGTACAGGAGAGGAGTGTGGAGGGTATGACAGTGGGCACTATGTACAGGAGAGGAGTGTGGAGGGTATGACAGTGGGCACTATGTATAGGAGAGAAGTGTGGAGGGTATGACAGAGGGCACTATGTATAGGAGAGTAGTATGGAGGGTATGACAGTGAGCAGTATGTACAGGAGAGGAGTTTGGAGGGTATGACAATGGGCACTATATATAGGAGAGAAGTGTGGAGGGTATGACAGTGGGCACTATGTATAGGAGAGGAGTGTTCTAGCACTAGACCTCCTCTGTAACTCTAAACATGTAACCTGTAAAAAAAATTAAAGCATCGCTTAGTATACAAAAAAAATCGTACTAACTTTAGTGTTTTCTTTTATGAATGAAACAATTTCTTTCGAATAAGAAAAACAGATTTGAAAAATTGCGCAAATACTGTGTAACATAAAAAGTTGCAAAGACCACCATTTTATTCCATAGGGTGTCTGCTAAAACAATATATATACAGTATATATAATGTTTGAGGGTTCTGAGTAATTTTCTAGCAAAAAAAAAATATGATTTTTACACGTAGGAGAGAAGTGTCAGAATTGGCCTGGGTGGCAAGGGGTTAATTATCACAAGTAATATACAAGTAATATACAAATAATTATTATAAGCACTGTGAGCTCATCCTCTCAGTCTGCTGCAGAGTGTATCAGCTTGTATTTAGCTTCTGACAGGCTGCGCAAGCAAACCCGTATCTCCGGAACCATAAATGATAGCAGCCCCATATTTTAACCAGTGGTGGGTTTTTTAGCTACCTACCCCCCAAATGCGGGGTCTCTGTGACCCCTGGTCGCCGAGCTACAACACTCAAAGTCGATCTTTTTTTTTTTGTGATTTTTTTTTTCTTTTTGGGCAATTGGGCCTATCTTGAGAAAGGGGCCTGGAGCTGCAGCTCCAATAGCCCCTATGTCAATCCGGACCTGCCTATGAGAAGCAAGTGTCAGAAACAATATTGCCATTATTGCAGATTCTGATTTTCACCTCGTGAAGAGTGCTCAGAAAGGGAACTTCACTTATCCAGGATCTGCAGAGTAATTTTGCAGCTGAGCAGCTCCCATCACTAAGGCTGGGTTCACACTGGGGCGACAAACGCTCCGACATTGGGAGCTCATGTCGCATGACGTGTGAAAATCAATGTTTCCCTATGGGAGCCGTCTTAACTGGTCCGACACAAGTCGGTCCGACTTTGAAAATGCTCCCTGTACTACTTTGGTCCGACTTTGATCCGACTTCAGCCCATTGAATATCATTGAAGTCGGATCAAAGTAGGATACTTGTCCTAACCATCCGACATTTGACATCCGACATGGTGATTACAGCAGCAGTAAAAGGAATTTATCTCACCCTGGGATTGGTCAAAGGACAAGTCAGACTATCACAAAGTCGGATCAAAGTAGTTTCCTGTTCATGAATGTCGGATGGATGTCGGACCAATGTAGGATCAATGTAGGACTGATGTCGCAGAGCAAAGTAGGATGAAAGTTGTATGACTGTCGTGTCGTACCAGTGTGAACCCAGCCTTACGCTTCATGTACACTGGGGCTTTTATAAACACTTTTCTCCTGGCAGGACAAAGGCAGCTTCTAAAACATGCCTAAGCAGCATTTTTGCAAATGCATTTAGGGGCATTTAGACACATCAAGCACTTGGGCATTTATTTACCATATTTATCAGCGTATAACACGCACAGGCGTATAACACGCAACTTCATTTTAAGAGGGAAGTTTCAGGAAAAAACAAACATTTTAAATAAAGAACATTGAAGCAAAATAAGGGTCACAGTCCATCAATGCAGCCTGATCAGTGCCCATCTGTAGCCTCACCAGTGCCCATCAATGCAGCCTCACCAGTGCCCATCAATGCAGCCTCATCAGTGCCCATCTGCAGCCTCGCCATTGCCCATCTGCAGCCTTACCATTGTCAATTAATGCAGCCTGCACAGTGCCCATCAGCAACCTCTCCATTGCCCATTAATGCAACCTTACCATTGCAAATGAATGCAGCCTGCACATTGCCCAATAATGCAGCCTCACCATTGCAAAATAATCAGCCTGCACATTGTCCAATAATGCAGCCTCACCAATGCAAATGAATGCAGCCTGCACAGTGCCCACCAGTAGCCTCTCCATTGCCCATCTGCAGCCTCACCATTGCAAATGAATGCAGCCGGCACATTGCCCATCTGCAGCCTCGCCAGTGCCGGAATACACAGCGCTGCAATCTCCTGTGTACCAGGCGATCAGTCCCGCCTACTGAGCACCGGGTACACAGGAGATCGCGGCTGTGTATAATCCGATGGCGCTCGGCACTCCTCTTCCCTCAGAGACAGCAGGAATCAGCGTATAACACACACAATTTCCCCCCGATAAATACGGTATTTCATTGGCCAGAATATTAATTAATTCAATGAAAACACTTAGGTGGGATTAGATGCATTTAAGCGCGTTTACATTTGTTTAGGCACATCAGATATTTTTTTATGCTGAAAAACTCTTTTCTTGAATGCGACTTGGATAAGGGTTTTTCTGCCTCTAAATGTCCTTGCCTCTAAACTCCTGTAAACGCCTATAGTATGCATGAACACATACAGAAGGCTATCTTTACGCAGTGTCCCTGATCACTGCCACACTACTCATATTTTTCCTAATCACTGCCACCCACTCACAGTGTTGCTAATCACTGCCAAATAGGAAAAAAGTTGCGCTACTAGGTGAGTATAGTGAAAAAATGGCTGCCAGCATCAGCAATCCAACATATTGCAAAAGAATGAAAATAAAAGTAAAAAATGCAGCGCCTAGAGCAAAAAGTGACGAAGGCCCGGAAACATATATGAATCAGGGCATATAATATGTGAAAACATATGGCCCAATATGGCCAATGTGGCTTAAAAAATTATGTGATAACCAGGTATGGATACACTGATAATAACTTTAAACAGTGAAACATAACATGTGCATAACAACCCACATATGTGTAACACAATATACATAAAACAAAAAAACAAAAAAATCCAGTGAAGGTGCCCGGTATGTGAACTGGGAACAAGGAGAGAAAATGAATATAGATAAATTTCAGTGTATTGTCCCCGATTTAAGATTCCAGAAAGCTTATAGTTCATATATAGCATTTGCGAAAAAACAGAATTAATAATCAAAGGAAAGTCCCAAAGATCATGGATAAAACTGAAGCAGCGCTAGCAATCAAATTATTCATATGAAAGTCCTCTATCTCAGTGCCTAGATAGGAAATGCAGCTTGAAACAGATGCTGATGGTGATAAATGATGGACCAAACTGTGGGATAGTGCTCCTTTCACCCGAATTGTGTTCACCTCGTGGGGGGATCTTAAACCCCTTAAGGGGATGCACTCACCAGATAGTGGATAACATTGGGCCTTAAATAAATCACCACAGCTGTTGTTAGATCTGTTCTCTCCACTGATGTCATCAAGTCTCCAATGGCATGTTAAGAAAGTAAAAGGCCACATAGAGTAGTACTGCTTATGAAAGATTTATTGAAACCCCCTTTACAAATGCATGAGTACCCCCTTATGCAGATATGCGTACCGAAAATACAATAAAAACAAGCATTGGATGTGTGCGCGTGTACTACAGGGTGCAGTACTGCGGTTTACCAGTGTCCTGGTGGCTTCCTGGTCCTGCGTCCCGTGGAGCGCACGCGTCACTTCCGGTTAGTGTCTGGGGAGTCATGATCTGACGCGTTTTGTCACCACGAAAGACGCCGCTGCGTGCATTCCAGCATCTAGCCAGCGGCTCCCCATTGGAGCTAAGTGGTACGTAACACGGAAGTGTAAGAAGAGCACTATGCAACAATCTAACAGCGCAAGTAAACACCTACCCCTCACACTGATTGGATAGTGGGGGGTGCAGTGAACCTTCAGCGCTGGGTATAACCTTGACAGCCATATATCATTTAAATATACATCACGAATTTATGTGACACATAAGAATATGATTGCCGGTCAGGAGGAAAATATATGTGTATAAGAGAAAACCGAGGGAGATGGATGGAGCTGCTTACTGCAAGCCAATCAATGCCTCAGCTGAGGCATTGATTGGCTTGCAGTAAGCAGCTCCATCCATCTCCCTCGGTTTTCTCTCTGGCTAGATGCTGGAACGCACGCAGCGGCGTCTGACGTGGTGAAGTGGGCGGAAGAGAAGAGTACTTATGGCCGTTGTTGCTATGGTGAGTCACGCCCTCAGACGAAGTCCGGAAGTGATGAAACGCATCAGGTCGTGACTCCCCAGCAACTAACCGGAAGTGACGCGTGCGCTCCACGGGACGCATATCTGCATAAGGGGGTACTCATGCATTTGTAAAGGGGGTTTCAATAAATCTTTCATAAGCAGTACTACTCTATGTGGCCTTTTACTTTCTTAACATGCCATTGGAGACTTGATGACATCAGTGGAGAGAACAGATCTAACAACAGCTGTGGTGATTTTTTTAAGGCCCAATGTTATCCACTATCTGGTGAGTGCATCCCCTTAAGGGGTTTAAGATCCCCCCACGAGGTGAACACAATTCGGGTGAAAGGAGCACTATCCCACAGTTTGGTCCATCATTTATCACCATCAGCATCTGTTTCAAGCTGCATTTCCTATCTAGGCACTGAGATAGAGGACTTTCATATGAATAATTTGATTACTAGCGCTGCTTCAGTTTTATCCATGATCTTTGGGACTTTCCTTTGATTATTAATTCTGTTTTTTTGCATGTTCTTTTATTTTAAGCAGCGGCTTTATTTATTTATTTATTGTGTTATTAGATGCCAATCCTGTACTTTTACTTTATCTTAGTGGTTTTATCCTAAGCGCAGAGCGGTGCTTTTATTTAGGGCGGTGTATTTTAAGTAACTTTTACGCATATATAGCATTTGTTCGGATAGCTGCAACACCCAGGGATGTGACTCCAACACCAGGGAAGGGGGAAGAAATGGATACTCTTACCCCTATGTGTGGACTCACACACCAGCGGTGGTGAGTCAGACAGGCAACAGGTGTGGATGTAAACTCTGGATACGTCCTCACGGAACAGCAGCAGAAGGGATGAGCACAAGAAATCCAATCTCTCCAAGGCAGTAACACAGAGCTCCAGAACGCCAGGACATCCAGGACAGCAATGTCAACCATATGTAGGGATAGAAAAAAGGAGGCTCCGCATAGTGCAGGATCAAATGGTAAAGGGCAAAGGTTCCCGTTTATTCATAAAAAAAGGATATATAAAAAACAGCAAACCACACACGGTTTAAAAATAAAAGTCATACAGGCATCCATGCAGAAACCTGCATAATGGTGATCACAAAGTGGTATAAGAACGGCGTAGCTGAAAAGCAGGTTCATGTACCCGACATGTTTCGCATAAAAAATGCATCAACTGGGGCATGAGTTTTATTTTTAAACCGTGTGTGGTTTGCTGTTTTTTATATATCCTTTTTTTATGAATAAACGGGAACCTTTGCCCTTTACCATTTGATCCTGCACTATGCAGAGCCTCCTTTTTTCTATCCCTACATATGGTTGACATTGCTGTCCTGGATGTCCTGACGTTCTGGAGCTCTGTGTTACTGCCTTGGAGAGATTGGATTTCTTGTGCTCATCCCTTCTGCTGCTGTTCCGTGAGGAAGTATCCAGAGTTTGCATCCACACCTGTTGCCTGTCTGACTCACCACCGCTGGTGTGTGAGTCCACACATAGGGGTAAGAGTATCCATTTCTTCCCCCTTCCCTGGTGTTGGAGTCACATCCCTGGGTGTTGCAGCTATCCGAACAAATGCTATATATGAACTATAAGCTTTCTGGAATCTGAAATCGGGGACAATACACTGAAATTTATCTATATTCATTTTCTCTCCTTGTTCCCAGTTCACATACCGGGCACCTTCACTGGATTTTTTTGTTTTTTTGTTTTATGTATATTGTGTTACACATATGTGGGTTGTTATGCACATGTTATGTTTCACTGTTTAAAGTTATTATCAGTGTATCCATACCTGGTTATCACATAATTTTTTAAGCCACATTGGCCATATTGGGCCATCCATATGTTTTCACATATTATATGCCCTGATTCATATATGTTTCCGGGCCTTCGTCGCTTTTTGCTCTAGGCGCTGCATTTTTTATTTTTATAATCACTGCCACACCACTCAAAATGTCCGTGATCACTGCTACACCAGTTGTATTATTCTTGATCTTGATCATCGCACACCAGTCTTATTGTACCTGATTACCGACACACCAGTCATATTGTTCCTGATCACCGCTGCACCAGTTACAGTGTTCCCGATCACCGCCACACCATTCATATTGTCCCTGATCACCGCCACACCAGTTAAAGTGTCCCTGATCAGCACCACACCAGTCATATAGTCTCTAACCAATGCCAGTGATCACGGACATTCATATTGTCTGTGATCATCGCCACACCAGTTACAGTGTCTGTGAACACTGCCACATCAGTTCCAGTGTCCCTGGTCACCACCTACCACTTGCGGTGTTCATGCTCACCACCACACCAGTGCAGTGTTGCCCATGGTATCAATCCTGGCCTGTTTATTGACCACATTTCTGACTGCTGCCTAGACAAAATCTTTTGCCTGTTTGCTGACCATGTCTCTGCCTGCGCCTGAACTGACCCATCTGTACATCCCGCTGACTATGTTCCTGTGAGATACCAGTCCCAGCCATCCCCTGCAGACAACTGCACTCCTGGAACCACAGGAACTCTTTTGTTCTTTCTTTCTTCAGCCTCCTGTACTTCGTGGCCAGTCAACATAGCAATCCTGGGGGCAGCCATGTACCAGTAGACTAGGTTTGCTTGGCTTATGGAAACTATACTTGGTATAGGTGATGCTACACTGTTATAATCACTCGTACAGAGGATGCCATTACAGTACATTGAGTTTGACACAATTGGTTGATTTGTGTGATACACAAGATACAATGTCTGGTACATTATCAGTCCAGACACTGAGAAAGCCTCACACATGTGGTACAATCATACTCAGGAAGGGTAGTAGAATGTGTTTTGGGGTGTAATTCTAATGCCACGTACACACGGTGCAAATTTCCACCAGCAAAAGTCTGATGTGAGCTTTTCGTCAGAAATTCCGACCGTGTATGCTCCATCGGACTTTTGCTTTTGGAATTTCCGGCAGCAAAAGATTGAGAGCAGGTTTTCAATTTTTCCGACGGAAAAAAAACTGATCGGAAATTCCGATCGTCTGTAGCAATTCCGACAAGCAAAATTCCAACGCATGCTCGGAAACAATTCGACGCATTCTCGGAAGCATTTAACTTCATTTTCTCAGCTCGTCATAGTGTTGTACGTCACCGCGTTCTTGGTGGTTGAAAGTTCAGAGAACTTTTGTGTGACCGTGTGTATGCAAGCCAAGCTTGAGCGGAATTCCATCGGAAAAACCATCCAAGGTTTTTCTGATGGAAAATCCGTTTGTGTGTACGCGGCATAAGTATGCTTATGCTGTATGTGAGACATATCTTATTAAATCACCATCTTTGTGAAATAATATTTTCATTTTTTTTCCACATTTCCTAAAAACTTTTGTTTAAAAAAAAGAAGGCTTCAAAAGACTCACTATACCTCCTAAAAAAATACCTTGGGGTATTTACCCTCTAAAATATGGTTATTTTATGGGTGTTTTAACTGTCCTGGTGATCCAAGGCCTCCAAAAATATGATAGGTAGTCAGTGAATTAGATGTGTAATTTATGCCCCAGAAAGCCTAAAGTTGCGCCTTGGATTTTGTGCCCCTCTGTGTGACCAGGCTGTGAAAAAGTCTCATGCATGGGGTATTGCCACTATCATGAGGAGTGTATGCCTATGATGTATGTTAGAAATATCTTTATAATTTACAACTTTGTGTAAAAAAAATATATATATATTGTGAGGGTGTTAGCTCGGCAGCGGGTGTGTGTTACCCCCGGGATGGGCTCCCCACACAAAACAGGCCCAGCAAACGGAGGTTGTGGTTTTCAAAATCAAAAAGGTGTGGTTTATTTTCTATTTACAGTGACAAAACACAGCAAAGCAAAAGAAACATAACCAAAATAAATCCTGGTCAAGTTGACCTCTGACTAAACATACAGGTTTCCTAACTAACAACTGGGATCAGCCTAGTGCTGTCCTAGTCCCTAAGTCCCTGGTTTTAAATGTCCAAGCAAATAGCCACACAGGCTTTGTCTCACCGCACAGGGGTTCACTCTCCCTAGACAGTCCACACAGGTCTGGTTCCAGGCATGAGCTAACATCTAATGAAGCTGGGAGTTCTTATAGAGGCCTAAATGAGCTGACAAGCTTCAGCTGGTCTCATCAACTCCCTGTCTGCACGACGCCCAGCCCTCTCCCTAGAGGTATGAGTCATCCATGAGCCCACTAGCCTTATACAACTCTCCACCTAGTTGTATAAGTCGGCGTAAAGCCTGAATCTGGGCGAAATATATCTACCCCCCTGGATGCAACCAGGTGACTTTACCTTCCTGCTGTCACATACCCCCCCTCTTGTTTTAACCTCGGGGTTGGAACACCAGCAATCAGGCATTCATGTACTCGAGACAAAGCATCCACATTCCCCATTTGAACGCCAGGGCGATGCTTTACTGTGAAGTTGAATTCCTGGAGGGCCAGGAACCACCTATTCACTCTTCTATTTGTTTCCTTGTTTTGAGCCATCCACTTTAACGGAGCGTGATCCGTAACCATGTCAAAGTGCCTACCTAGCAGGTAGTACCGAAGGGAATCTAGAGCCCACTTCACCGCTAAACACTCCTTTTCAACGGTGGCGTAATTTACCTCATGGGACTTCAACTTCCTGCTGAGGTAAATGACTGGGTGCTCTTCCCCGTTCCAGACCTGGGACAATACTGCTCCTAACCCCACATCTGACGCATCACTTTGTACGACAAAGTCTTTAGAGAAGTCGGGTGAGTACAACACTGGCTGGCTACATAAGGCTTGTTTCAAGAATTGGAATGCTGCCTCAGCCTCGGGGGTCCATTTAATCATGACCGACCCTTTCCCCTTCGTCAGGTTGGTTAGGGGCACAGCCTTAGAAGCAAAGTGGGGAATGAATCGCCGATAATACCCAGCGATTCCCAGAAAGGCTCGTACCTGCTTCTTGCTGTTGGGACGTGGCCAACTCTGGATGGCCTCGACTTTGTTGAGTTGGGGTTTTATTACTCCCCTCCCAATGGTGTACCCAAGATATTTGGCCTCCTCCTGCCCAATGGTACACTTCTTGGGGTTAGCCGTAAACCCCGCTTCCCGAACAGAGTCCAGGACTGCTTGCACTTTTGGCAGATGTGAGGCCCAATCTGTGCTATGGACAATTACGTCATCCAGGTAAGCCGCAGCATACTTCCGATGGGGCCTCAGCATCTGGTCCATTTTCCGCTGGAATGTGGCCGGCGCATTCTGTAACCCGAACGGCATTCTTTTATATTGGAACGCCCCGTCTGGGGTTACAAATGCGGTTTTCTCTTTGGCCGACTTGGCCAGGGGGATTTGCCAATACCCTTTTGTGAGGTCAAGAGTCGTCATGTATCGGGCTGTTCCCAGCCGGTCGATCAACTCATCTATACGTGGCATGGGGTAGGTGTCAAATTTTGTAACTTTGTTCAACTGACGAAAATCGTTACAAAATCGCCAGCTCCCATCCGGTTTAGGCACCAACACGATGGGACTAGACCAATCACTTTGGGACTCCTCTATCACCCCTAAGTTCAGCATTTTCTGTACTTCCTCCCGTATTGCCTCCCGTCGAGCCTCTGGGATCCGATAGGGTTTTAACTTCACCCTTTCACCGGGCGGGGTAATGATGTCATGCTCTACCCCAGATGTTTGTCCCGGCAGCTCAGAGAATACCTCCTTGTTGCGAAGCACAAACTCCTTAACCTCCTGTTGTTGGGGTTGTGACAAGGTGGCTGCTATTCCAACCTCAGGAATCACGCAACCAGTTTGAGCTGGTGACCAAGTGTCTGCGACTAGGGACTCTCTATCCCTCCAGGCTTTCAACAGATTAACGTGATAGATCTGTTCGGGCTTTCGCCTTCCTGGTTGTCTGACCTTGTAATTCACTTCGCTCACTTTTTCCATTATCTCGTAGGGGCCTTGCCATTTGGCAAGGAATTTACTTTCAACCGTAGGGACAAGTACCAATATCCTATCCCCCGGGGAAAAGGTACGGGTCTTGGCTCCACGGCTGTACACTCTCTGCTGTGCCAACTGCGCTTGGGCCAAATGTTCCTTCACGATGGGCATTACCTGTGCAATTCGATCTTGCATCAGGGCGACATGCTCAATCACACTCCTGTGGGGAGAACTCTCACTTTCCCAAGTTTCCTTGGCAATATCCAACAGCCCTCTTGGGTGTCTCCCATACAGTAACTCAAAGGGGGAGAATCCCGTAGAGGATTGGGGCACCTCCCTAATAGCAAACATCAAATAAGGAAGTAAACAGTCCCAATCCTTTCCATCTCTATCCACCACTTTCTTCAACATTTGTTTTAGGGTTTTGTTGAATCTTTCAACCAGCCCATCGGTTTGGGGGTGATACACAGACGTACGCAATTGCGTCACTTTGAACATTTTACACAGCTCTTTCATAACCCGGGACATAAAGGGTGTACCTTGGTCCGTAAGCAGTTCTTTACAAATACCCACCCGGCTAAAAACAAGAGATAGCTCTTTGGCTATGGTTTTGGCCGAGGTATTTCGGAGAGGGATCGCTTCTGGATAACGGGTGGCATAGTCCATTATAACTAATATGTACTGGTGCCCCCTAGCGGACTTGATTATAGGACCTACCAAATCCATGGCGATCCTCTCAAACGGGACCTCAATGATGGGTAGAGGGACCAGCGGGCTACGGAAATGTGGCATCGGGGCCAACCTCTGACACACAGGGCAGGAGGAACAATAATTTTCTACGTCCTTCATCACCCCCGGCCAATAGAATCTCTGTAATACCCTCTCTCGGGTTTTCTCTGTCCCCAGATGACCTCCAAGAATGTGCCCATGGGCCAACTCCAACACCAACTTCCTGTAAGGTTTGGGCACCACAAGCTGCTCAACGGTTTCTTCTGCCCTTTTTGCCACCCGATACAGTAGGTCCTTCTCTACGCTGAAGTATGGGTAAGTGCAGGTATTATCTGGGTTCACTAACTCGCCATCTATTTTCACTACGTTTTCCCGTGCCTTTATTAGGGCGGGGTCTTTCAACTGTTCTGTGGCAAAGTTTTCCCTGTGAACCTCAAGATCAGAAAACTCCACAGACGGTAGGTTTTCGTCTGAGGAGGTGGGCTCCTCTCCAGTTTCTTGAGTCTCCCCTGCCAATACTGATAAGGGAAATTCCGGAGAGTCCTCACCACTCTCAGGGGAGTTCTGGCTATCACATTCCTGGTACATAGGGGCACCAGTGAGGGGCTCAGGATCATCCCACAGTTCCCAGAACTTCGGAAAATCCCTTCCCACAATGGCGTCATGCGGTAACTGAGATACTAAGCCCACTGGATGAGAGAGGGTACCTTTGGGGGTCTCGAAACACACTGTAGTCACTGGATACTCTCGGGTGTCCCCATGCACACAAATAACAGCTACCTTGCTATTCCCAGAGACCTCTGTTTTAACTAACTCAGCCTTTATCAGGGTCACAAGGCTACCTGAATCCAGCAATACCACAACATTTCTACCATTAACACACATTTTGCATAAATGTTTCTCAGTTCCTCGAATGGCAGTGCATGCGACTGTCGCACACAGCGACTGACGTCTGCCCGTCAGAAAGTCACACTGCATGGGTTCCTCCACAACCGGGCAATTGGCTGCAATATGTCCCGCTTGCCGGCAGCGGTAGCAAACGATCCTTCTTGCCGCCTCTTGAGCCGCTGATTTCCCAGGCTGTTCTCGCCAAACTTGGGGTAGAGCTCCCACCCTCTCACTCTCTCCACCCTCACCCCTTGGAATCCTCTTATCCGCCCCTGGGGATGGTCTGGTCTTAGGGTGGAAAGTCCGAGTGTCTCTGGAAGAGGCCGTCAGGTTCTCTGTAGCCAAGTATTTCTCCACACGATCCACAAGACCATCGGCCGTCTCTGGGTCTCCATGGCTTACCCACTTTTGGATGGCAGTAGGAAGAGCTCTCAAAAACCGATCCATTACAACACGTTCCACAATCTTTGGTGCGGACAAAGTCTCTGGCTGTAGCCACTTTCTGCTCAGGTGAATGAGATCATACATTTGAGACCTGGGGGGTTTTCCAAGCTGGAAAGTCCAGTTATGCACACGCTGAGCCCGGACAGCCTGGGTGACACCCAGCCTTGCCAATATTTCAGCTTTTAGCATCACATAGTCTTTTGCTTGGTTAGGCTCTAGGTCATAGTAAGCTTTCTGCGATTCACCAGTTAACAGAGGAGCCACCAGTCCAGCCCACTGCTCCTCAGGCCACTTTTCTCTTTCAGCGGTCCTTTCAAATGTGGTCAAAAATACCTCTGGATCATCCTCTCCAGTCATTTTTATCAATAAACGACTCACCCCAAAGGACGCGGTATTAGTGGGACGGCTTTCCTCACTGGTCTGCGGACGTTGCTGCATTACTGCTTCCATCTGTTGTTGTAGTCTCTGCTCTTGCTTCTGCAACAGGTCTATGAAGCGGGCCTCAGATTGCTGCTGGGCTCGTTGCTGAGCCTCCAGACTCTGTTGCAAAGTTGCGTTTGTCTGCTGCTGGGCTGCAAGGCTCTGTTGATGAGCTTGCTGCTGGGCTGCGAAGTTCTGTTGTTGAGCTGCAAGGCTCTTTTGCAAACCTGCATTTGTCTGCTGTTGATTGGCATTTGCTAGAGCCAGCTGCTTCAGTATCTCCTCCATGCTGGCTTAAAAAAAAACTGCCACTGGTTCTCCACCAACTGTGAGGGTGTTAGCTCGGCAGCGGGTGTGTGTTACCCCCGGGATGGGCTCCCCACACAAAACAGGCCCAGCAAACGGAGGTTGTGGTTTTCAAAATCAAAAAGGTGCGGTTTATTTTCTATTTACAGTGACAAAACACAGCAAAGCAAAAGAAACATAACCAAAATAAATCCTGGTCAAGTTGACCTCTGACTAAACATACAGGTTTCCTAACTAACAACTGGGATCAGCCTAGTGCTGTCCTAGTCCCTAAGTCCCTGGTTTTAAATGTCCAAGCAAATAGCCACACAGGCTTTGTCTCACCGCACAGGGGTTCACTCTCCCTAGACAGTCCACACAGGTCTGGTTCCAGGCATGAGCTAACATCTAATGAAGCTGGGAGTTCTTATAGAGGCCTAAATGAGCTGACAAGCTTCAGCTGGTCTCATCAACTCCCTGTCTGCACGACGCCCAGCCCTCTCCCTAGAGGTATGAATCATCCATGAGCCCACTAGCCTTATACAACTCTCCACCTAGTTGTATAAGTCGGCGTAAAGCCTGAATCTGGGCGAAATATATCTACCCCCCTGGATGCAACCAGGTGACTTTACCTTCCTGCTGTCACAATATATATTTATATTTTCTTTCCTGAATTTTTCAAAAATGGGTGGCAAATAATGACATTTTCAAAAGACTCACTATCCCTTTTTAGAAAATACCTTGGATTATTGTCTTTTAAAAATGGGCTCATTTTGTGGATGTTTCCGCTGTCCTGGGGCTTCAAGGCTCCAAAAGTGTGATAGGTAGTGAGGAAATAGATAGGTAAATTATATACTTTAAAGATCCAAAGGTATGCCTTGGATTTTGGGCCCCTTCATGCATTTAGGCTGTGCCAAAGTCTCACGCATGTGGTATTCCCATACTGTTTTTGGGTGTAAATCTAAGTATGCCTATGCTGTGTGTGAGAAATAAATTGTTAAAATGGCAACTTTGTGGAAAAAAACACATTTTATTTAATTTCTTAATTTTCCAAAAGATCATGACAAAAAATTACAACTTCAGAATACTCACCATGCCTCCTACTAAAGACCTTGGACTGTTTATTTTCCAAAAAGAGGTCATATGTGGGGTATTTGTACTGTCCAGGCATTTTAGGGCCTCAAGAAATGAGATAGGTAGTCAATACCTCAGAACTGACCAATTTTCATATATATATATATATATATATATATATATATATGTATATATATATATATATATATATACACACACACCATAGTTTCACACAGACTAAATAACACTAAAACAATGTAGCGGAATATATTTTGACCTACATTTATGAAGAAAGAGTATTTGCAAAATTTTGTGCTAAAAATAGCGCCTGCAAACCGAGCCTAAACAGCGGCTGCTGTTTCTCCAATGTGAAAGCCCCGAGGGCTTTCACACTGCAGCGGTGCGCTAGCAGGATGTGAAAAAAAGTCCTGCTAGCCGCATCTTTGGAGCGGTGAAGGAGCGGTGTGTATACCGCTCCTTCCCATTGAAATGCATGGGACACCGCGGTAATACTGCCCGCAAACCGCGGCTGTAGCCGCGGTTTGCGGGTGGTATTAACCCTTTTCCGCTAGCAGGGGTTAAAACCGCACCGCGAGCAGCCGAATACCTCAGCAATCCCGACGGCATAGCGCCGCTAAAAATAGCGGCGCTATACTGCCACCGCACACACCGCCCCAGTGTGAAACCGGCCTAAGAAAAACTATTTTGTTTCCTCCCAAGCTTTCAGTATTTTTTCATTTATATAGCAAAAAGTATAAAATACAGTGGTGAATAAATAACAACCAAAAGAAAGCTCTATCTTTCTCAAAAAATTATAAAAATTTAATTTGGGTACAGTGTTGCATGACTGAATAAATGTAATTCAAAGTATGACAGTGCTGAAAGCTTAAAAATGGCCAAGACTGGAAGAGGGTGAAAGTGTTGACTTGAGATTAATAAATTATAACTCTATTACACCATCGCAGCGCTCTTTGTTTTTATTATAATATATGTAAAATTAGGGGTATATACTGCGCTAATGTGAAAAAGAAAAATATGAAAAATAATTGTGCTAATCACACCAAGGCTGCGACAAATAAAATATGTGAAACCATATACAAACAATATAAAATTAGAAAATATCGCGCCCAAAATACATGAAATAAATAATGAAAATTAATTGATTGAAAATACACAGGTGACACAACTCAAGTGAAAAAACCCTTTGTGAAGGGGTTACTACCACCAAAATAAATGAATATGGTAGCAAAATGTGTAAAAAAATCCTAAATCAATATTAATAAACGATAATAGCAAAAGATGAATGGTCAATCCGAGTGAGTAATTATTGTCAATAAATGAAACACCAGTGTCCAATATATTAAATTAAATTCAAATAAGATGCTTGAAAATCTTTAGAGCAAAGCTCCAAGCTAGAAAAAATTTCATGGAAAAGGAAGTCCAGCGTGTATATAGGGGAGAAGAAGTTCAGCACAGGTATGGAAGTGTCGCCTTCATACTGGATGACGGGAGAAGAAAAACTCTGGAAGGTAATTCAAGGTGAGAGATGATAGTGCAGGAGAATTAACCCAGGAAATCCACGGTTATCAGAGAAGATCAAATCCACCACGGTGAATACGTATATTAAGAAATGGGTACGTTACCAGAAGTGGTGGACCTCCGCTATGGCAAGGTCTATCAGGCCTGCAGATATCACCCTCTGCGGGGTACAGGAGTTCATCCACCTGATTTTAGGAAGCTGTTATCCCAATGCAGTTTGATAGTTTCCACTAGTACTGCTTCCTTCACTATGGCTGCTGCGATGAATCACTCCAAATGGTATAGAAACGAAATCTCCGAGTTTGTATAGGAAACAAAAAGAGGAGAGGGACTCCAGTAGTGCATTACCTCAATGAAAGAATTTATTCCCAATTACAGAGGTATACAGCCAAAAAACAATAAACAAGGTAAAAATTGGTATTTAAAATAGCCGGCATAAAAAGTAGCGTTCGCCCGTGCTGGCGGGGTCACGTGGTAGTGACGTCAGTGCGTTGCACCACCCTGACTAGTTTCGTTTACTTCAAACGTTCTCAAAGGGCACGCAAAAAGTATAAAATACAGTGGTGAATAAATAACAACCAAAAGAAAGCTCTATCTTTCTCAAAAAATTATAAAAATGTAATTTGGGTACAGTGTTGCATGACTGAATAAATGTAATTCAAAGTATGACAGTGCTGAAAGCTTAAAAATGGCCAAGACTGGAAGAGGGTGAAAGTGTTGACTTGAGATTAATAAATTATAACTCTATTACACCATCGCAGCGCTCTTTGTTTTTATTATAATAGGAGAGTATCTGCAACATTTGCCATTTGGGAGTGGTAGAAATTTAGAGAACACAGGAGCTGCATATCTTCTGTATGTGTGACGGCCTACTATCTGTGAGTTTTCACTTTGAGTATTTGGTGTTGGGTGTTTTCTTCATACACATCGGTCTTCCTGTACACCACGTTCCCTGCACACTGATCATTTGAACAACAAAAATCTATGGTTGGACATTGTTGATGTAGATGTGTACACTGGGTGTGGAGCAAACAATTTGTATTTGTACAGTCTCACTTTAACCGCTTCAGCCCTGGAATATTTGGCTGCCCAATGACCGGGCCATTTTTTTGCGATACGGCACTGCGTCGGATTTAACTGACAATTGCGAGGACGTGCGATGTTGTACCCCAACAAAATTGATGTCCTTTATTTTCCCACAAATAGAGCTTTCTTTTGGTGGTATTTGATCACCTCTGGGATTTTTATTTTTTGCGCTATAAGCAAAAAAATAGCGAGAGATTAAAAAAAAACAAAAAAAAAAACAATAGCTTTTACTTTTTGCTATAGTAAATATCCCAATTAAAAAATAAAATAAAAAAAATTCCTCAGTTTAGGCCGATACGTATTCTTCTACATATTTTTGGTTAAAAAAAATTGCAATGGGGGGGGCGTGGCCTAGCGAGCGAGCCGGATGGCCGTGCATTAGAGGAGCTCCGGCGAACTCAGGGACAATAGCGGCACTAACCGACCATCCATAGCGGATTCATCGACACAACCGGCTGGTACGGCACCGAGTATCACCGAACATGTCCGGGAAGAGACGGAAGGATAAAAAGCTGCAGCGCCTGACGGATTTTTATCCCACGAGCGGCAAGGCCGAGGGGCAAGATGGCGCTGAGGCCTACTTTTCACCGGAGACCTTGAGGCAGCAAAGATCCTCACAACAAGGTAATCGCTCCCAAATAAGAGACTCCCTGGACGATGGGGGACACTGTCCTTCTACCCCATCCACCTGCAGCCCAGCAAAGACCAGACCCAGGCTAGATGCCGAGGGATTGGATAGAGCAGGGAGCCCGGCCTCAGCCTCGGGGGATGACACCAGAGAACTCCCAGACTCCATCGAATCTTTCCCTACACAAAATATGCCGGTCATGGACACTGTCCTAAAAGACATGCTTTTGTCACTGAGAAGTACCTTGCAATCAGACATGGTAGGATACCTGCATCGTACCAACAGAGATATCCAAGAGGTGGGGAACAGGGTAGATCACATAGAAACTAAAATGGGGGAATATGCTTCTGTCATCAATGAGCTAGTAGATGCCCAGGAAGATACCGAAGCAGAATCAGACTGGATCAAGGCTAAAATAGCAGATTTGGAGGATAGATCCAGAAAGAACAATCTAAAGATAAGAGGGATTCCTGAATCTGTTCTGCAAGCAGATCTAGCCACTCATACTGCCGCCATATTCAAATCCCTTGTACCATCACTTACAGATTTAGACATAACCATCGACAGAATCCATAGACTACCTAAACCCTCCCACCTGTCTGACCAAATACCTAGGGATGTAATCCTCAGATTACACTTCTTCCATGTTAAAGAGCAACTTATGTATGTAATGAGAAAGCAGGACCAGATACCTGCTCAGTGCCAAAACCTGCAATTTTTCGCGGATCTGTCGCAATACACATTGCAGAAACGCAAAAGCCTGAACCCGGTGACGAAAGCGCTGCGTAACCATAAAATCGTGTACAGGTGGGGTTACCCCACGAAACTAACTGTCACCAGGAACAACCGCACATATACTGTAAATTCCCTGGAGAGGGGCATTGCTCTCCTGAGAGAATGGGATATCTTACCAGAACTACCAGAGGATTCTGCACCAGCCAGCAACCCGCGCCGACTCTCCCAAGAGTGGAAAGCTGTCACTAATAAAAATGCCTCTTCCCACTCCTAAACACCATAGGATGGCATTGCACTCATATTCTGTCCCTGACCATAGGAGTCGCTAGAACCGAACTTATTCCCCAATAATGACCAACAGCGATAAGCTGTCATTGGGTACCAATACCCCCAAGTTGAGTTACATTAAGATCAATGTAACAAAGTTGACTGTTAACCTCTCTCTGTTCTCTTCCCACTGTTTGTTCTCTATTTTTTTTTCTTTTCTTTTTTTTTTTTTTTTTTCTTTCTTTTTTTTTTTTTCTCCTCTCCTCTCTTTTCCCAACTCTTTATGTGGTGCACGTTGGACATGGTCGATACAGTTCTAAACTCATCGTCGTATCCACGCAACAAGAAATCTCCAGGTCGACATCAGCGGAAGCAGTAATCGCCAACCGAGATATCAACCACCTGCAATCCTACATGGCGCTGTCAACACCTCCAAATATCAGACCTAGTAAGTCCTATCACCAACACTACATCTTCAGCATAACGACTATATATAGACCAAGTGTTGAGATAGAGGCTTCATCTCAGTTTCAAGACTTACTCTATAATTAGATTATGGCTGTTAACATAGTGTCAATAAACGCTAAGGGGCTTAATCACCCCATGAAACGCAAATCCATGTGGCAAGAAGCAATATTACACAAGGGAGACATTATATGTGTTCAAGAGACACATTTCTGCAAGACAGCGCCACCAAAATGTACACACAAGAACTTCCCGTTTGTATACACAGCTAATGCGGACACCAAAAGTAGAGGAGTATTAATAGCTGTTCGTGACTCAGTAGCGTTCACGTTGCATCAAGAGATCCAGGACCCCTTGGGCAGATATCTGATTCTACTGTGTACAATTGACTCTGCGCCATATACCCTAGTGACTGCTTACTCACCAAACAAACGCCAGGTGCATTTTTTTAACACATTGTTGAGAAGGGTCAGGAAATGCCAGAAGGGCTCGCTTATTTTGTGTGGAGACTTTAATCTTACCCCAGATCCATCAAATGACTCAACGTCCAAACCCTTGCGCAGCCCGCCTTCATTAAATTCTTCTTTCAGGAAATATGGTGTTTACGATGCCTGGAGATGTATGCATGGTAATAAAAGAGACTTTACTTTTTTCTCTGCACCCCACAAGATATATACTAGGATTGATCTTGCCATAGTTGACCAACAAATCCTACTAAATACCAAAGATGTCCGCATCAATTCTATAACATGGTCAGATCATGCCTCAATTGTATTGACACTAGGCAACACCACCTACCTCAGACCTAGCCCAGTATGGAGGCTGAACACTTTTGTATTACAACAGACTGCCACTAGAGAGCAAATAACGAAGCATTTAAACAATTTTTTCAGAGATAATGCTAATTCTGTGCAATGCCCTTTTGTACTGTGGAACGCCCATAAGGCATTTATAAGAGGTATGTTTATTCAAATAGGAGCGGGGGTGACGGATTTTTATCCCACGAGCGGCAAGGCCGAGGGGCAAGATGGCGCTGAGGCCTACTTTTCACCGGAGACCTCGAGGCAGCAAAGATCCTCACAACAAGGTAATCGCTCCCAAATAAGAGACTCCCTGGACGATGGGGGACACTGTCCTTCTACCCCATCCACCTGCAGCCCAGCAAAGACCAGACCCAGGCTAGATGCCGAGGGATTGGATAGAGCAGGGAGCCCGGCCTCAGCCTCGGGGGATGACACCAGAGAACTCCCAGACTCCATCGAATCTTTCCCTACACAAAATATGCCGGTCATGGACACTGTCCTAAAAGACATGCTTTTGTCACTGAGAAGTACCTTGCAATCAGACATGGTAGGATACCTGCATCGTACCAACAGAGATATCCAAGAGGTGGGGAACAGGGTAGATCACATAGAAACTAAAATGGGGGAATATGCTTCTGTCATCAATGAGCTAGTAGATGCCCAGGAAGATACCGAAGCAGAATCAGACTGGATCAAGGCTAAAATAGCAGATTTGGAGGATAGATCCAGAAAGAACAATCTAAAGATAAGAGGGATTCCTGAATCTGTTCTGCAAGCAGATCTAGCCACTCATACTGCCGCCATATTCAAATCCCTTGTACCATCACTTACAGATTTAGACATAACCATCGACAGAATCCATAGACTACCTAAACCCTCCCACCTGTCTGACCAAATACCTAGGGATGTAATCCTCAGATTACACTTCTTCCATGTTAAAGAGAAACTTATGTATGTAATGAGAAAGCAGGACCAGATACCTGCTCAGTGCCAAAACCTGCAATTTTTCGCGGATCTGTCGCAATACACATTGCAGAAACGCAAAAGCCTGAACACGGTGACGAAAGCGCTGCGTAACCATAAAATCGTGTACAGGTGGGGTTACCCCACGAAACTAACTGTCACCAGGAACAACCGCACATATACTGTGAATTCCCTGGAGAGGGGCATTGCTCTCCTGAGAGAATGGGATATCTTACCAGAACTACCAGAGGATTCTGCACCAGCCAGCAACCCGCGCCGACTCTCCCAAGAGTGGAAAGCTGTCACTAATAAAAATGCCTCTTCCCACTCCTAAACACCATAGGATGGCATTGCACTCATATTCTGTCCCTGACCATAGGAGTCGCTAGAACCGAACTTATTCCCCAATAATGACCAACAGCGATAAGCTGTCATTGGGTACCAATACCCCCAAGTTGAGTTACATTAAGATCAATGTAACAAAGTTGACTCTTAACCTCTCTTTGTTCTCTTCCCACTGTTTGTTCTCTATTTTTTTTTCTTTTCTTTTTTTTTTTTTTCTTTCTCTTTTTTTTTTTTCTCCTCTCCTCTCTTTTCCCAACTCTTTATGTGGTGCACGTTGGACATGGTCGATACAGTTCTAAACTCATCGTCGTATCCACGCAACAAGAAATCTCCAGGTCGACATCAGCGGAAGCAGTAATCGCCAACCGAGATATCAACCACCTGCAATCCTACATGGCGCTGTCAACACCTCCAAATATCAGACCTAGTAAGTCCTATCACCAACACTACATCTTCAGCATAACGACTATATATAGACCAAGTGTTGAGATAGAGGCTTCATCTCAGTTTCAAGACTTACTCTATAATTAGATTATGGCTGTTAACATAGTGTCAATAAACGCTAAGGGGCTTAATCACCCCATGAAACGCAAATCCATGTGGCAAGAAGCAATATTACACAAGGGAGACATTATATGTGTTCAAGAGACACATTTCTGCAAGACAGCGCCACCAAAATGTACACACAAGAACTTCCCGTTTGTATACACAGCTAATGCGGACACCAAAAGTAGAGGAGTATTAATAGCTGTTCGTGACTCAGTAGCGTTCACGTTGCATCAAGAGATCCAGGACCCCTTGGGCAGATATCTGATTCTACTGTGTACAATTGACTCTGCGCCATATACCCTAGTGACTGCTTACTCACCAAACAAACGCCAGGTGCATTTTTTTAACACATTGTTGAGAAGGGTCAGGAAATGCCAGAAGGGCCCGCTTATTTTGTGTGGAGAATTTAATCTTACCCCAGATCCATCAAATGACTCAACGTCCAAACCCTTGCGCAGCCCGCCTTCATTAAATTCTTCTTTCAGGAAATATGGTGTTTACGATGCCTGGAGATGTATGCATGGTAATAAAAGAGACTTTACTTTTTTCTCTGCACCCCACAAGATATATACTAGGATTGATCTTGCCATAGTTGACCAACAAATCCTACTAAATACCAAAGATGTCCGCATCAATTCTATAACATGGTCAGATCATGCCTCAATTGTATTGACACTAGGCAACACCACCTACCTCAGACCTAGCCCAGTATGGAGGCTGAACACTTTTGTATTACAACAGACTGCCACTAGAGAGCAAATAACAAAGCATTTAAACAATTTTTTCAGAGATAATGCTAATTCTGTGCAATGCCCTTTTGTACTGTGGAACGCCCATAAGGCATTTATAAGAGGTATGTTTATTCAAATAGGAGCGGGGGTGACGGATTTTTATCCCACGAGCGGCAAGGCCGAGGGGCAAGATGGCGCTGAGGCCTACTTTTCACCGGAGACCTCGAGGCAGCAAAGATCCTCACAACAAGGTAATCGCTCCCAAATAAGAGACTCCCTGGACGATGGGGGACACTGTCCTTCTACCCCATCCACCTGCAGCCCAGCAAAGACCAGACCCAGGCTAGATGCCGAGGGATTGGATAGAGCAGGGAGCCCAGCCTCAGCCTCGGGGGATGACACCAGAGAACTCCCAGACTCCATCGAATCTTTCCCTACACAAAATATGCCGGTCATGGACACTGTCCTAAAAGACATGCTTTTGTCACTGAGAAGTACCTTGCAATCAGACATGGTAGGATACCTGCATCGTACCAACAGAGATATCCAAGAGGTGGGGAACAGGGTAGATCACATAGAAACTAAAATGGGGGAATATGCTTCTGTCATCAATGAGCTAGTAGATGCCCAGGAAGATACCGAAGCAGAATCAGACTGGATCAAGGCTAAAATAGCAGATTTGGAGGATAGATCCAGAAAGAACAATCTAAAGATAAGAGGGATTCCTGAATCTGTTCTGCAAGCAGATCTAGCCACTCATACTGCCGCCATATTCAAATCCCTTGTACCATCACTTACAGATTTAGACATAACCATCGACAGAATCCATAGACTACCTAAACCCTCCCACCTGTCTGACCAAATACCTAGGGATGTAATCCTCAGATTACACTTCTTCCATGTTAAAGAGCAACTTATGTATGTAATGAGAAAGCAGGACCAGATACCTGCTCAGTGCCAAAACCTGCAATTTTTCGCGGATCTGTCGCAATACACATTGCAGAAACGCAAAAGCCTGAACACGGTGACGAAAGCGCTGCGTAACCATAAAATCGTGTACAGGTGGGGTTACCCCACGAAACTAACTGTCACCAGGAACAACCGCACATATACTGTGAATTCCCTGGAGAGGGGCATTGCTCTCCTGAGAGAATGGGATATCTTACCAGAACTACCAGAGGATTCTGCACCAGCCAGCAACCCGCGCCGACTCTCCCAAGAGTGGAAAGCTGTCACTAATAAAAATGCCTCTTCCCACTCCTAAACACCATAGGATGGCATTGCACTCATATTCTGTCCCTGACCATAGGAGTCGCTAGAACCGAACTTATTCCCCAATAATGACCAACAGCGATAAGCTGTCATTGGGTACCAATACCCCCAAGTTGAGTTACATTAAGATCAATGTAACAAAGTTGACTCTTAACCTCTCTTTGTTCTCTTCCCACTGTTTGTTCTCTATTTTTTTTTCTTTTCTTTTTTTTTTTTTCTTTCTCTTTTTTTTTTTCTCCTCTCCTCTCTTTTCCCAACTCTTTATGTGGTGCACGTTGGACATGGTCGATACAGTTCTAAACTCATCGTCGTATCCACGCAACAAGAAATCTCCAGGTCGACATCAGCGGAAGCAGTAATCGCCAACCGAGATATCAACCACCTGCAATCCTACATGGCGCTGTCAACACCTCCAAATATCAGACCTAGTAAGTCCTATCACCAACACTACATCTTCAGCATAACGACTATATATAGACCAAGTGTTGAGATAGAGGCTTCATCTCAGTTTCAAGACTTACTCTATAATTAGATTATGGCTGTTAACATAGTGTCAATAAACGCTAAGGGGCTTAATCACCCCATGAAACGCAAATCCATGTGGCAAGAAGCAATATTACACAAGGGAGACATTATATGTGTTCAAGAGACACATTTCTGCAAGACAGCGCCACCAAAATGTACACACAAGAACTTCCCGTTTGTATACACAGCTAATGCGGACACCAAAAGTAGAGGAGTATTAATAGCTGTTCGTGACTCAGTAGCGTTCACGTTGCATCAAGAGATCCAGGACCCCTTGGGCAGATATCTGATTCTACTGTGTACAATTGACTCTGCGCCATATACCCTAGTGACTGCTTACTCACCAAACAAACGCCAGGTGCATTTTTTTAACACATTGTTGAGAAGGGTCAGGAAATGCCAGAAGGGCCCGCTTATTTTGTGTGGAGAATTTAATCTTACCCCAGATCCATCAAATGACTCAACGTCCAAACCCTTGCGCAGCCCGCCTTCATTAAATTCTTCTTTCAGGAAATATGGTGTTTACGATGCCTGGAGATGTATGCATGGTAATGAAAGAGACTTTACTTTTTTCTCTGCACCCCACAAGATATATACTAGGATTGATCTTGCCATAGTTGACCAACAAATCTGTTTATTCAAATAGGAGCGGGGGTGAGGAGGCAGCAGCGAACAGTAGAATTAACAAAACAGATCTCAGAATTGGAAATCCAAAACAAAGTATCAATTGACCAAAATACCACGCAAAAATTGACACAACTTAGATATGAACTTAGGTTACATCTTTTAGATAGTTTTGAAAAAGCCACCAAAAGACTTAAAATGAATTACTACGCCAATGGTATTAAGGCAGGTAAACTCCTAGCGCAGAATCTCCAGGGCCATAGATACAAGTCTAGAATTCCGTATATTTTACACCCGGCTACCAACCAGAAGGAATTCCATCCCCAAAAAATTGCGGACGCTTTCAGCCACTATTACGGATCCCTATATAATTTGAAAGATGACACTGCCACTATACAACCGACCCCTGAGATCATTAATGATTTCTTGGGGAAACTAGCGATACCAAAATTGTCACCTCAACAGTTAAAATCTCTTAATCACTCATTCTCTGAAGATGAAATTCAGAAAACTATAGACTCCCTACCCATAAATAAATCACCGGGGCCGGATGGGTTTAGCAGTGAATACTACAAGGAATTTAAAAATATATTGACCCCCTTCTTGGCACCGGTATTCACATCAGCAGCTGCCTCGGCCTCTTTCCCTACTGAGATGTTGGAAGCCTTAGTGGTGGCCCTGCCGAAGCCTGGAAAGGAGCCCACCACTCCATCTAACTTTAGACCAATCTCATTATTAAATATTGACCTGAAACTGTATGCTAAACTTTTGGCTTCTCGCCTATTGGATATTTTACCCACTCTAATTCATCCTGACCAGTCTGGCTTTACTAAACATAGACAAGCCTCTGATGCGACTAGACGCATGCTTAATATAATACATCTAGCGAAAACACAGAGAAGGCCTTCTCTGCTCCTGGCGTTGGATGCAGAGAAGGCCTTTGATCGCATACATTGGTTGTATCTGGCCAAGGTATTGGAATCATTTGGGTTTAGGGGACATATATTTTCAGCCATTATGGCTTTATATTCTAAGCCTTCTGCCAAGGTTTTTATGTCTGGCACTATATCCGCACCATTTGCTATTACAAATGGGACTAGGCAAGGCTGTCCTTTATCTCCCTTAATTTTTAACCTATTAATGGAACCTTTGGCAATTTACATTAGAAGTCACTCAAAAATAATAGGATTCCCCATAGGCCAAGATAGTCACTCTATAAGTCTTTTTGCTGATGACATCATCATGATATTGACTAAGGTGGGCTCCTCTCTGGCGGCGGCACACGAAGCTTTAAGCTTATTCAATAAAGTCTCTTATTATAAGGTTAACGACAACAAATCTTATATACTTGGTCTAGGAATAGATCAACTCACATGTGATAGCCTCCAAAAGCAGTTCCCATACAGATGGGCCACAGAAGGTATAAAATATCTAGGGCTGACACTAACCGCAGACATACACAAGACCATGGAAGCCAATTACACTAACTACCTATTAACCCTACCTCAAAAACTGCAATCTTTATCTAAGACGGAATCAACCTGGTCGGGGCGTCTAGCGGCATTTAAGAAGATGCTACTCCCCCAACTTCTATATATCTTCAGAGCCCTCCCAATACCAGTGCCAAACAATTTCTTCGCCCGGGCGCAGTCCATGATTAATGGATTCCTCTGGCAGGGGAAAAGAGCTAAATGTGCATTCCACAAACTGATTAAAACAAGAGGGGCAGGAGGAGTGGGGCATGTGTTACTAAAAGATTACTACTATGCAGCAATTCTAGCACAACTGAAATCCTGGTTCCCTGGCAACCATATAACGAGATGGCAAAGACTGGAAATGTTCCAGGCTCCAACTCATAGACTGCATGACTTGCTACTGACCTATGAGCACATGCCTCGTTGCTCCTTAAAATTCTCACCTACTATGGCAGCCTCCCTGTCTGCTTGGACGGTGCTCCTAGACTTACCCGAAACAGATATCCCTATGAAATCTATACCTGTACCTATCACGAGTTTAGCGCTACTAATACCGGACCTGAATATTAACCACTGGGTACACAAGGGGATCAACTCTATCGACGATCTTTACATAGGACCTGCGTTAAAGTCTTTTAGAGCACTACAGATAGACAATGACTTAGAATCTAGAGACCAGTTCGCATATTTAAGAATCTCCCACCTATTGAAATCCAAAACGCCTATTAATGCGAAAGTCCCCTGGAAAATCTTTTTATACTTGACTAATCCCAAGTCTACTATTAAGGGTATTTCCATGTTCTATGATCTTCTACATCTTAAGTCGATCTGTGTCAAATCTCCTACTATGAGAACCTGGGAAATTGATCTTAATGTGTCATATTCCAATGAACAGTGGCAACGGGCCATTTCGTCCATATACAAAGCCACTAAATGTGTAAATCTATGGGAACTCTACCAAAAGATATACTTAAGATGGTACCTGACCCCCACACGGTTAGCAGGGTTTAACCCTGACGCTTCTCCACTATGTTGGAGAAACTGCGGGCTTAGAGGTTCTATTTCTCATATCCTATGGGCGTGCCCCAAAATACGACATTATTGGCTCAACGTATTTTACGTTATTCACAAGGTCACTAAGTATCGGTGCCCTAGTGGTCCTAGTATGGCTATGCTAACTCTGGGAATCAAGACGATACCATACCCTATGAGAAATGTAACTATTCAGATCCTTACGAGCGCCCGACTGGAACTCACGAGACGATGGCTAAAAGTAGAGATTCCCACCATCAAAGATGTGATAATTACCACGAACCTACATATTTCTTACGAACTTATGTTCGCGGCCTCTCAAGGCACTTATTTATCCAAGTGTCAGACTTGGAATCCATGGGTTGAGTGGTACCATAATGAATACAACCCAACAATTATTAACTAGATCACTTCCTCCTTGTTAGAGGAGGAAGACCATACGCCCCTTGTGCGCCACATACCTTCTTCCCCCCTCTATTTCTTCCTAAACTTCTTTTATTCACTTATTATCTTATTTTATCTTTTATTTCCCTACATCCTACTGATTCACTATAGGCGAAAAAAACTGCTTTATATCACCATTCATATGGATACAATCCGACATTCCTTAGATGGTCCGTTCTACACCAAAGGTAGCGGCACATATGACACACTAGGACCACAACTGATATAGTGAATCATAAAATTAAGAACGTAGAATAAGAGATCTGCACAATACAAATTAATAACTACGGGTGTGGGGCCACTCCCTTGGAGCAGTGTGTGCCTAGATGGGGCTCTGGGGGGGTGGACAACATATCCGGGAGCATATATATGAGCAGACTTTGTTCTACAATGTCAAAATTAGACATACCCTTACTTTAGCAACTGGCTTAGAGAATTAATAGGATAAGCAGTATTGATAGCTGTTGAACTACAATGGATGTATACCCCTATTCTCTGTTATTGTTGATTATCGGCTACTTCTTTTGTTATAGTCGATGATCTTGTTAATGTTTTGCAAGCATTACCAATAAAAACCTATTGAAGTAAAAAAAAAAAATCGCAATAAGCGTATATTGATTGGTTTGCGCAAAAGTTATAGCGTCTACAAACTATGAGAAAGATTTATGGCATTTTTATTTTTTTACTAGTAATGACGGTGATCTGTGTTTTTTTTGCGGTATTGCGACGTTGCGGTGGACAGGTCGGACACTTTTGACACATTTTTGGGACCATTGAGATTTACAGAGTGATCAGTGCTATAAATATGCACTGATTACTATGTAAATGTCACTGGCAGGGAAGGGGTAAACACTAGGGGGCGATCAAGGGGTTAACTGTGTTCCCTATTTTGTGTTCTAACTGTGGGAGGAATGGAGACTGACTATAAGAGATGACAGATCGTGTTTTCTACTTTGTAGAAAGACACAATCTGTCTTGTCTCCTCAGACAGCACTGGGATTTGTGTTTACACACACAAACCCCTGTGCTCCCGCTCGTGCACGCGATCGCGCTTGGCCAGCGGCGATTGCGCCAGCCGACCACACACATCGGGTTCCCTGCCGTGCAGGGGGCGCGCACGCGCACCTCCGGCGGCGCGCACGCCCTCTTGTGGCTCTCCTGGGCAAAGCCATATATATATGGGATTTTGCCCAGGAGAGCCATTCTGCCGCAGTCGGTCGGGAATCGGTTAAGCTGCAATTAATGTTTGGCATTTTAATAAGGACTTCATATATCATTATTTTTGTCAGCTGCTTCTTTATTAGCGTGGATTGTATTTGATATTTACTTTGTTAGGGTTTACATGCACTTTAAACACAACTTTTGAGGCTTTTTATTTTCTACTCCTTCCCAGTCACATACGGAAAGCAAGAAGAAAAAACAAACAATACGATTAGATAGGAAAGGAAGTCATTATCAGATACATTAGAGAACATTATATAACTAGGCAGATCTGGTCCAACTCTGGGGTGTGATTGTGTTGATATCCTTAAGTGTTGCAGGACGTTTTGCAGATTGTGCAGGTGTGCCCCACAATTGCAATTAAGTGAAAGTTTAATAGTCGTGTTGACTCTGCTCCCCCAAAATCCACATTCTATCTGGAATATGTTACCATGTATTGTGTTCTCCAGAAAGTATAAAAACAAGAGAAATGGATTTGTGTTTTTAGCACTTTGGACGTGAACACTTAGCTCCTAGTACTTGGTCTCAAGTTAAGAAAGTTCATCCAAACAAACACATTTTCGATAGTCTTTGGTTTCCATTACAGACCTCGGTTTAAATTACCATCTGGTGTTAAGATTAACATTTGACTTTCACACTGGTAAAAAAGCAAGCTCTGTTATCTCATACAGCCTCTTACAATTTCATGTGTTTTTGCTAAACATGATTAATGCGGATGTGAATAATAACATGATTTTTTTTTCCGTTAAAAGCCTCAGGAAAATACTTTCTTCTTTACTTTAAAAGTACTTTGAGGTTATATATCTTGCCCTTCGCTTGTATGAGTAGAAACTGAAGTTGTGGCTGCTTCTGCATTTAGACTGCACTAAGGTTCTACTCTGCAGGGAAATAAATATTCTTGAGTGAATTTTTGGCTTAGGGATTTCTTATTAAAATAAAATTTGGAAGCCAAAATGTGTTGGTTGGAGGCCTGAATACTCTTAAGGTTAAATCAGGGGTTTGCAGTGTACAGCTGTCCAGCTGCTATGAAAATTAATATTTTAATATTATTTTTAGCATGATTTGTGACAGAATACTGTTACTAAACCAATAGGAATGTTTTCACTAAAATGACCATCAGTCCATACAGATTTGTGCCCCTTTATAAAAACCCCTATTTTCATATATCATTCCTTACTTGAGCGTGAGATTAACCTAAAAAGGATCCTCCTTGAAATGCCAACTTTCACACTAATCTTCCATAATGTCAACGTAAAGTAGAACTCCAGCAAAAACAAGATAAAAATTAATAGACCAATTAATAAAATAAAATAAAATTATATATATATACACACACACACACACACACACAGAGTATATTGACAGTGCGAGGCCCTGCCATGGTGAAAACCTAGGAGAAAACAACACAAGATCCTTAAAGCTGCAGTTGGAGAAGCACCAGGATGTTTGTGAACAGAGAAAGCTGTGTTTTAAGTTTTCTTGGGGTTTTGTAATCCCAGATTGGGGCCTGGAGCTTAAAGGTTCCAACGTGTCACTGTAAGCCAAACCTGAGGATAGCTCAGGGCTCCTGTTTTGAGGACAGGACTCCATCCGGGGCTCAGGTCCTCAAAAAGGGGTATTTCTCCAAAATATGTAGTCTAGACAATATTGGCTTTTGTCTTCTTTTTAATCCTTTCAGCTGTGCTGACAGTTTAGCTGGCTTCCCCACAGTGGAGCTTTCTACACCATACTTCCACTAGTAGTACATAATTTCTTGCTGGAGGAACTGAGTCACTTCCGGTTCCTGTCCCCTCGCACTGTGGCATTTCAGCAGCCACATGAACCCCCTTGGAGACACATCCTGTGGTAGGGACACCGCTTTAAAGCGCTCTTCCTTCAAGGGGACAGGGCTGGATGAGTTTAGCAGCAGGAGTATTTGCCATTTACCTTCCTCAGTAAGTCCTCTATTATGGTCTTTACACAATTCACCTTGACAGTTAATGAATGTGCAAACTATTCAGCCATATTGTTTTGCTTCTCAGGACTTTTATCGTTGTTGTGCTTTAGTTGGCACTATGCTTCAGGGACAATAAACTTATGATATGTAGTGATTTTACCATGCCTGATTATCTCCTGGTTTATGGATTTATCCCAAAAGTTTATTGGAACTTTGTCCTTTAGATATGGGGGTGGAGCAGGTTGTGGGACGACAACAAGTTTGGAGGCATTTGCGGCCCATGCATTGTGGGCGCACGGTCGCTGCCCCCTCAACACCTCTGCCGCCCTCCTAATCCATGTGTCTGGCCCCTTTCAGAATGCCGGGAGCATGAATTACTATGACGGGGATAGGCAGGGGGTGTGTATTTTGAAGCACGTGATTAGAGCCAGAGGTTCAAATAGGCTTCAAAATAGGGTGGGCTTGAGGCACAGAGCACTGTGTCCTGATCCCACCCTGTTGTGTGATGGTAGTGAATTCATTCATTTTTGCTATTTTCACACTAATGCTCTTCTCCGCCAATCAGAAGGCAGGTCAGTGAGACATGTCTTCCAATTAGCCAAAGCGTCAGGCGATCCTATTGAATGCCTAACGATTTGGCTGAAGAGGAGACACGGCGGAGGAAGCCTGAGGAGCCAAGCATACACCGGAGCCGCCGCTTCCCGCCACTTCAGAAGAGGAGGAGGAGAGTCCCGTCACTCCAGGAGAGGAGCAGAGCCCGCCACATAAGCAATAAGTGCCATGGACTGGCCACAGGGGGGGTTGTTTCTGTCAGTGTCTTATGTGAAGTGACAGCCGGGGGACACCTGCAGATGTTGGGGCTGCGCCTGCCTTCTGTCCTCACTTATGGGGTACCAGGCTCTCCCACTGTCACCTCTGGGGCACCGGGCCCTCCCACTGTCACCTCTGGGGGTCCAGGCTCTCCCACTGTCACCTCTGGGGCATCAGGCTCTCCCACTGTCACCTCTGGGGCAGCAGGTTCACTCTGTTCTTCTGGTGCATCAGGCTCACTCTCAGTCACCTCTGGGGCATCAGGCTCTCCCGCATTCACCTCTGAGGCATCAGGATCTCCCACTGTCACCTCTGGGGCATCAGGCTCTCCCACTGTCACCTATAGGGCAGCAGGTTCACTCTGTTCTTCTGGTGCACCAGGCTCACTCTCAGTCCTAACCTTTGAGGCCCCAGGCTCACCCCTATCCTCACCTCTTAGGTGCCTGGCTCACCCTCAGTCCTAACCCATAGGGTGACAATCTCACCCTCAGTCCTAACCCATAGGGTGACAGTCTCACCCTCTTTCCTCACCTCTGAGGCACCATGCTCACCCTCTGCCCTCACTTTTAAGGTGACAGGCTCACCCTCTATCTTTACCTGTGGGGTGCAAGGGTCACCCTCTGTCTTCTGTATCACAAGATTGGCTAAATATGAGTGCATTTACTGTGAAATGTGTCACACACAACTATCACAGGAACTACAGTCCTATATAGCCAATCTTGATATACAGCCACCTTTGGCAGTCGGTACTATCTGACCTTTGAACTTTACTGCAGAAACAAATTCTGGTCAAGATTTCCCTGATCTGTAATGCTGAACTGTATACCCTGATCTGTGAGCCTGAGCTGTATACCCTGATCTGTGAGTCTGAGCTGTATACCCTGATCTGTAATGCTGAGCTGTATACCCTGATCCATGAGGCTGAGCTATATACCCTGATCTGTGAGTCTGAGCTGTATACCCTGATCTGTGAGTCTGAGCTGTATACCCTGATCTGTAATGCTGAGCTGTATACCCTGATCCATGAGGCTGAGCTATATACCCTGATCTGTGAGTCTGGGCTATATATACTGATCTGTAATGCTAAGCTGTATAAACTAATCTGTGAGGCTGAGCTATATACTCTGTCCTGTGATGCTGGGGATGTATAATCTGTCCTGTGATGCTGGGGCTGTATACTCTGTCCTGTGATGCTGGGGCTGTATAATCTGTTCTGTGAGGCTGAGCTGTATAATCCTGACACTATGGAAGTAAGGGGACAGAGTGGGTGGATTCTATAAGGGGTGTGGCTTATAAGAAGTTAGAGGGGCCAACGAGGAAGGGCGGGGTCTGGAACCCCCCAGCCTAAAACTTCACCAGCTGCCACTGTTTGTAGGGGCATAGCTAATATTGATTCCACAAACTTCGGGACCTTCTTATTCAGTTGCTGTTGATTTTGTCGATATGATAAGTTTATTCTTTACTTCCGCTAATGTTTTAGGAGATTTGTGCTACAACCTATAATGTATAGTAACCTCTGATATTTCCTCCCAATTTGTTTTAAACAGCATAATTTGGAAAATGACTCCTTTTGGAACTCTTAAAGTGTTTGCAAAGGCAGAAGCACTTTCTACCTTACTGCATTCTATGCAGCCCCCACTAAATACGTACCTGAGCCTGATATCAATCTAGTGATGTGCACATAAGCAGGGGCAGCTGCTGTCAATCAGAGCCAGTGAGGAGGGAGCAGAGGGCCCCAGCTGTCTTATGGATACACAGAGCAGGGCTCGAGAGCAAGCACACACTAGTGCCCCCAGAGCAAGCAGCTTGCTATGGGGGCAATCGGCAGGGGGGTGGAGCCCAGAGCGCTGGCGGGAGACCCTAGAAGAGGAGGATCAGGGCTGCTCTGTACAAATTCATTGCACAGAGCTGGTAAGTATAACATATAGACACTGCACACTGAAATATTTTGTTTCGGAATTTTGTTTTCATCCAAAAAATAAAATTATTTAGTTACTTCCAAAATTCGTTTTTTATTAATTTTTTTTCGTTAAAAATTGCATTAGTTCGAAAATCCGAATTAATTAAGGTCGAATCTGTCATTGAAGGCTTATGGTGTCTGTTGAATGTTCTAAGAAGATTCGACAAAGCAGCTAAACTGTACGACGCCGCAATCATACATTTCCGGTCGAATGCTTTGCCCACAAGCTATAGTAGAATTCTAATGTTGTATGACTAGTAATAATTATATTTATTAATTATTATTACTAGTCAGCCAACATTAGAATTCTTCTATAGCCTATGGGCGGAGCATTTGACCATAAATGTCCTCTTGTGGCGATCGTATGTTTTTAGCTGCTTCGTCGAATCTTCATGTCTCTATAATATCGAATCTTTTCTCTCTATGTCAAATCTTTTCTCTCTATGTCGAATCTTCATGTCTCTATAATGTCGAATCTTTTCTCTCTATGCCGACTAATCTCGGACTAATAGAGTTAGGTTAGGCACATTCAACAGCAGATTCGATAGACACAGAACGCTATTGTCACCGTCATGTCGAATCTTCTATCTATATCAAACTGTTGTCGCAACGAAACGAAAATAAAGCATTTTTTATGTCGGTTTTTTCGGATTTCGGACTCTGCACATTCGTTATCGTTTGTTAAAACGAACGTGAAAATCCCCGAAATTCGGACGAAAATGCATTCGGACGAAAACAAATGCACATGTCTAATAACATATACAAGTGTGTGCAGAGTTTAAAAAGACATAATAACAATAATGTCTACATAAGTCCATACGGAATGGTTAGTTGGAGTGAACCACAATACCAGCTTCAGTGTGGAAAAAAATGCACACAGCACCTTTATAAGGCCAATCAGCTTACCAGATGGTGTAGACCAGTGATGGCGAACCTCGGCACCCCAGATGTTTTGGAATTACATTTCCCATGATGCTCAACTACACCGCAGAGTGCATGAGCATCATGGGAAATGTACTTCCAAAACATCTGGGGTGCCAAGGTTTGCCATCACTGGCGTAGACCCTCAAATTAGAGTGGTCTAAAGGCGCCTTTTAGTTGTTATGCTGTTATTCTTCGGTTATCCTATACTCTCTAGCAATGATATAAACCAGGTACCCTCTTGGATCCTCGTTTTGTTATTTTCATTTAAAAAAAACAATCACTTTAAATACTAGTGATGGTGAGTGCTGATTTGCTATTTTGGACAAACTATTTGATTTGCTCGCTGAGTGGGAGTGCACAGCACCTTTACCCCCTCCCCCATCTTTTCATTACTAAGCCCAAATGTCTGTACCTAAATATGTATAATGTGCCACACCCATATTTTAACTTTTATTTTAACTTGTGCTTGCCTATTGACCCAATCACTTTGTGTTTTCATAGGCTCAGATGCAGGGACATTCAGAAAATATCAATATACGCAGGAGCAAAATTTATCAAATGGGGCAGCCAGCTGCATTAGGTTAATACTCAGAGATTTCTGAAAGTCACTAGCATCTGTGTCCGGTGCCAAACTGATGCTCTGATACATTATGATCACCCACTTCGTACGGGCACTATTTAGAGAATGCTTTGGATTTTTTTAATTAATGCGAAGCCTCCGCTGATTGGATGAGGTGGCGAGCATGACATCATTGCCCAACTTCCCCATCTCGCCTAATCAGAGAGCATCTTCATTCATTTAGAACACCTTCTGTGCTCACAATGCAACAGGTCAGCCACTCGGCAGGGGACTTGGATGCTAGTGAATATCACTGGAGTAGCGGAGTCTACTACAGTGATTTCCAGCTTTTAGAGAGATTACACAGGTAGGTGTGGCAATATATCCACCTAAGGACTAAGCCTTTTCTGGTACTTTAAGTTCACAAGAAAAAAATCTGTATTTTTTTGCTAGAAAATTACTAAGAATCCCCAAACATTATATATATATATATATATATATATATATATATATATATATATCAGCAGAGACCCTAGAGAACAAAATGGCGATTGTTGCAATGTTTTATGTCACATGCTGTTTTTTTGGAAAAAGTACACTTTAATGAATTTTAATGCAAGAAAACACAATATATAACCCAATTTGATAAAGTATAAAACATAGGCATGCGCACAGGGTGTGCCAGGTGTGCCCAGGCACACCCTAATCACCCTGTGCAGCACAGATTCCCCCTACTGCCCTGGTTCTCCCCTCCTTCCCACCGCAGCGCTTCCGACTTCCCTACTCTCCTCTCCCTCCAGCTGGTGCTGCAGGGATGTTTAAGGATGAGTGAGGGAAGGGGCCGGTAAATATGTATCTTACCGGCCCCTTCCCTTTTATTGTGAGTGATCGGTACTATGTGCTTGATCTTTGGGGTGCACACCCTAATGCAATAGGCTGCGCACACCTATGGTATAAAAGATGATGTTACACAGTAAATAGATACCTAACATGTCACACTTTAAAACTGCTGGTGGAATGGCGGTAAACTATGATAATTAAAAATCTCTATAGGTGAGGTTTTAAACATTTTTACAGGTTACCTGTTTAGAGTTACAGAGGAGTTCTAGCACTAGAATTATCGTTGTTGCTCTAATACTGGCAGCAATATCTCACATGTGTAATGTGAACACCATTAATATATGCGTATGCAACTTACTTATGAGTTTGCTTCTGCGTGTGAGCACGGAGGGATAGGGGTGCTTTAAATTTTAATTTTTTTTCTTATTTATTTATTTATAATTTTTTTTAAATCACCTTTATTCGTATTACACGGAATGTACACACTTCTATAACCCTATATTCACACCTATGTGTTTTTTAGTGCATTTTACAATTTGCATAAATGCTCAACAGTCCATTTAACATGGTTTCCTATGGTACAAGTTCATATCTATGCGTTTTGCGGCCTGGACTATTGGAAAGGTTGTGACTTTTTTCCTGCGATTTGCGGGTAATAGACTTCAATGAAATTGCACCAGAGATGCAAGTGTTGTGTTTGTGGTGGAATTTTTGATGTGTATTGAGTTTTTTATTTTTCTGTTTAAAACACTGTATATAGCTGGTTGCTAAGGAGGGGCCCGAAAGCCGGCTATCGTGTCCTTAACAACCAATGAGTCATCAACTGTCAGTGGGCTTCCCTGCTAAAAGCTGAATGTAAATGTAGCGATACCTTCAACTAAGAGGGCCGCAGATTTAGTTTGGGCCCTGAAGACAGCTCCGCCAACCCCCGGCAATTTACTCGACCCCCTACTGGCACAGTTAGTCTAGGGTAATATGTGTATTTCTTATGCTCTATGATTAAATTCAAACACCAAGACAGTGATTAGGGATGAGCTTCGTGTTCGAGTCGAACATACGTTCGACTCGAACATCGGCTGTTCGATCGTTCGATGAAGATCGAACGATTTGGGCCGTTCGCGCCAAATTTGAGTGACGCGAACGGCCCACAATGCACTACGCCATCGCAGTGTCATTCAGGCGCTGTGATTTGCCAAGCATGCACTGTGACCCCGCATGCTTGGCCAATCACAGCGCCGGCAGCGAGGAGAGCAATGATTGGCCACAGGCAGGATGCCTGTGGCCAATTATTGCTGAGGGTGTTTAGTACACGCCCCACACTATAAAAGGCCGCCAGCACGGCGGCCTAGTGTAGTGTGTTCCGGAGCAGGGAAAGACAAGCATAGGCAGGGACAGTGACATTTATTTCTTTCTTGCTTAACCTGGATTCCTTTAGTTTAGGGAAAGAGAAGGATAGGTAGGGAGAGTGTCAGTGTGTTTTACTGTGCGAGTCCTTGTTTCTAGGGACAAAGAAGGAAAGTGAGGGGATTTCTCCTTGTGCTATAGTGTGCTTTAAAAAAACATTTTTTCTAGGGACAGAAAACTGTAGGTAGGGAGAGTGTCAGTTTCTTTCACTGTGCCAGTCCTTGTTTCTAGGGACAAAGAAGGAAAGTGAGGGGAATTCTCCTTGTGCTATAGTGTGCTTTAAAAAAACATTTTTTCTAGGGACAGAAAACTGTAGGTAGGGAGAGTGTCAGTTTCTTTCACTGTGCCAGTCCTTGTTTCTAGGGACAAAGAAGGAAAGTGAGGGGATTTCTCCTTGTGCTATAGTGTGCTTTAAAAAAACATTTTTTCTAGGGACAGAAAACTGTAGGTAGGGAGAGTGTCAGTTTCTTTCACTGTGCCAGTCCTTGTTTCTAGGGACAAAGAAGGAAAGTGAGGGGAATTCTCCTTGTGCTATAGTGTGCTTTAAAAAAACATTTTTTCTAGGGACAGAAAACTGTAGGTAGGGAGAGTGTCAGTTTCTTTCACTGTGCCAGTCCTTGTTTCTAGGGACAAAGAAGGAAAGTGAGGGGAATTCTCCTTGTGCTATAGTGTGCTTTAAAAAAACATTTTTTCTAGGGACAGAAAACTGTAGGTAGGGAGAGTGTCAGTTTCTTTCACTGTGCCAGTCCTTGTTTCTAGGGACAAAGAAGGAAAGTGAGGGGAATTCTCCTTGTGCTATAGTGTGCTTTAAAAAAACATTTTTTCTAGGGACAGAAAACTGTAGGTAGGGAGAGTGTCAGTTTCTTTCACTGTGCCAGTCCTTGTTTCTAGGGACAAAGAAGGAAAGTGAGGGGATTTCTCCTTGTGCTATAGTGTGCTTTAAAAAAACATTTTTTCTAGGGACAGAAAACTGTAGGTAGGGAGAGTGTCAGTTTCTTTCACTGTGCCAGTCCTTGTTTCTAGGGACAAAGAAGGAAAGTGAGGGGAATTCTCCTTGTGCTATAGTGTGCTTTAAAAAAACATTTTTTCTAGGGACAGAAAACTGTAGGTAGGGAGAGTGTCAGTTTCTTTCACTGTGCCAGTCCTTGTTTCTAGGGACAAAGAAGGAAAGTGAGGGGAATTCTCCTTGTGCTATAGTGTGCTTTAAAAAAACATTTTTTCTAGGGACAGAAAACTGTAGGTAGGGAGAGTGTCAGTTTCTTTCACTGTGCCAGTCCTTGTTTCTAGGGACAAAGAAGGAAAGTGAGGGGATTTCTCCTTGTGCTATAGTGTGCTTTAAAAAAACATTTTTTCTAGGGACAGAAAACTGTAGGTAGGGAGAGTGTCAGTTTCTTTCACTGTGCCAGTCCTTGTTTCTAGGGACAAAGAAGGAAAGTGAGGGGAATTCTCCTTGTGCTATAGTGTGCTTTAAAAAAACATTTTTTCTAGGGACAGAAAACTGTAGGTAGGGAGAGTGTCAGTTTCTTTCACTGTGCCAGTCCTTGTTTCTAGGGACAAAGAAGGAAAGTGAGGGGAATTCTCCTTGTGCTATAGTGTGCTTTAAAAAAACATTTTTTCTAGGGACAGAAAACTGTAGGTAGGGAGAGTGTCAGTTTCTTTCACTGTGCCAGTCCTTGTTTCTAGGGACAAAGAAGGAAAGTGAGGGGAATTCTCCTTGTGCTATAGTGTGCTTTAAAAAAACATTTTTTCTAGGGACAGAAAACTGTAGGTAGGGAGAGTGTCAGTTTCTTTCACTGTGCCAGTCCTTGTTTCTAGGGACAAAGAAGGAAAGTGAGGGGATTTCTCCTTGTGCTATAGTGTGCTTTAAAAAAACATTTTTTCTAGGGACAGAAAACTGTAGGTAGGGAGAGTGTCAGTTTCTTTCACTGTGCCAGTCCTTGTTTCTAGGGACAAAGAAGGAAAGTGAGGGGAATTCTCCTTGTGCTATAGTGTGCTTTAAAAAAACATTTTTTCTAGGGACAGAAAACTGTAGGTAGGGAGAGTGTCAGTTTCTTTCACTGTGCCAGTCCTTGTTTCTAGGGACAAAGAAGGAAAGTGAGGGGAATTCTCCTTGTGCTATAGTGTGCTTTAAAAAAACATTTTTTCTAGGGACAGAAAACTGTAGGTAGGGAGAGTGTCAGTTTCTTTCACTGTGCCAGTCCTTGTTTCTAGGGACAAAGAAGGAAAGTGAGGGGAATTCTCCTTGTGCTATAGTGTGCTTTAAAAAAACATTTTTTCTAGGGACAGAAAACTGTAGGTAGGGAGAGTGTCAGTTTCTTTCACTGTGCCAGTCCTTGTTTCTAGGGACAAAGAAGGAAAGTGAGGGGATTTCTCCTTGTGCTATAGTGTGCTTTAAAAAAACATTTTTTCTAGGGACAGAAAACTGTAGGTAGGGAGAGTGTCAGTTTCTTTCACTGTGCCAGTCCTTGTTTCTAGGGACAAAGAAGGAAAGTGAGGGGATTTCTCCTTGTGCTATAGTGTGCTTTAAAAAAACATTTTTTCTAGGGACAGAAAACTGTAGGTAGGGAGAGTGTCAGTTTCTTTCACTGTGCCAGTCCTTGTTTCTAGGGACAAAGAAGGAAAGTGAGGGGAATTCTCCTTGTGCTATAGTGTGCTTTAAAAAAACATTTTTTCTAGGGACAGAAAACTGTAGGTAGGGAGAGTGTCAGTTTCTTTCACTGTGCCAGTCCTTGTTTCTAGGGACAAAGAAGGAAAGTGAGGGGAATTCTCCTTGTGCTATAGTGTGCTTTAAAAAAACATTTTTTCTAGGGACAGAAAACTGTAGGTAGGGAGAGTGTCAGTTTCTTTCACTGTGCCAGTCCTTGTTTCTAGGGACAAAGAAGGAAAGTGAGGGGAATTCTCCTTGTGCTATAGTGTGCTTTAAAAAAACATTTTTTCTAGGGACAGAAAACTGTAGGTAGGGAGAGTGTCAGTTTCTTTCACTGTGCCAGTCCTTGTTTCTAGGGACAAAGAAGGAAAGTGAGGGGATTTCTCCTTGTGCTATAGTGTGCTTTAAAAAAACATTTTTTCTAGGGACAGAAAACTGTAGGTAGGGAGAGTGTCAGTTTCTTTCACTGTGCCAGTCCTTGTTTCTAGGGACAAAGAAGGAAAGTGAGGGGAATTCTCCTTGTGCTATAGTGTGCTTTAAAAAAACATTTTTTCTAGGGACAGAAAACTGTAGGTAGGGAGAGTGTCAGTTTCTTTCACTGTGCCAGTCCTTGTTTCTAGGGACAAAGAAGGAAAGTGAGGGGAATTCTCCTTGTGCTATAGTGTGCTTTAAAAAAACATTTTTTCTAGGGACAGAAAACTGTAGGTAGGGAGAGTGTCAGTTTCTTTCACTGTGCCAGTCCTTGTTTCTAGGGACAAAGAAGGAAAGTGAGGGGATTTCTCCTTGTGCTATAGTGTGCTTTAAAAAATCATTTTTTCTAGGGACAGAAAACTGTAGGTAGGGAGAGTGTCAGTTTCTTTCACTGTGCCAGTCCTTGTTTCTAGGGACAAAGAAGGAAAGTGAGGGGATTTCTCCTTGTGCTATAGTGTGCTTTAAAAAAACATTTTTTCTAGGGACAGAAAACTGTAGGTAGGGAGAGTGTCAGTTTCTTTCACTGTGCCAGTCCTTGTTTCTAGGGACAAAGAAGGAAAGTGAGGGGAATTCTCCTTGTGCTATAGTGTGCTTTAAAAAAACATTTTTTCTAGGGACAGAAAACTGTAGGTAGGGAGAGTGTCAGTTTCTTTCACTGTGCCAGTCCTTGTTTCTAGGGACAAAGAAGGAAAGTGAGGGGATTTCTCCTTGTGCTATAGTGTGCTTTAAAAAAACATTTTTTCTAGGGACAGAAAACTGTAGGTAGGGAGAGTGTCAGTTTCTTTCACTATGCCAGTCCTTGTTTCTAGGGACAAAGAAGGAAAGTGAGGGGAATTCTCCTTGTGCTATAGTGTGCTTTAAAAAAAACATTTTTTCTAGGGACAGAAAACTGTAGGTAGGGAGAGTGTCAGTTTCTTTCACTGTGCCAGTCCTTGTTTCTAGGGACAAAGAAGGAAAGTGAGGGGAATTCTCCTTGTGCTATAGTGTGCTTTAAAAAAACATTTTTTCTAGGGACAGAAAACTGTAGGTAGGGAGAGTGTCAGTTTCTTTCACTGTGCCAGTCCTTGTTTCTAGGGACAAAGAAGGAAAGTGAGGGGATTTCTCCTTGTGCTATAGTGTGCTTTAAAAAAACATTTTTTCTAGGGACAGAAAACTGTAGGTAGGGAGAGTGTCAGTTTCTTTCACTGTGCCAGTCCTTGTTTCTAGGGACAAAGAAGGAAAGTGAGGGGAATTCTCCTTGTGCTATAGTGTGCTTTAAAAAAACATTTTTTCTAGGGACAGAAAACTGTAGGTAGGGAGAGTGTCAGTTTCTTTCACTGTGCCAGTCCTTGTTTCTAGGGACAAAGAAGGAAAGTGAGGGGAATTCTCCTTGTGCTATAGTGTGCTTTAAAAAAACATTTTTTCTAGGGACAGAAAACTGTAGGTAGGGAGAGTGTCAGTTTCTTTCACTGTGCCAGTCCTTGTTTCTAGGGACAAAGAAGGAAAGTGAGGGGATTTCTCCTTGTGCTATAGTGTGCTTTAAAAAAACATTTTTTCTAGGGACAGAAAACTGTAGGTAGGGAGAGTGTCAGTTTCTTTCACTGTGCCAGTCCTTGTTTCTAGGGACAAAGAAGGAAAGTGAGGGGAATTCTCCTTGTGCTATAGTGTGCTTAAAAAAAACATTTTTTCTAGGGACAGAAAACTGTAGGTAGGGAGAGTGTCAGTTTCTTTCACTGTGCCAGTCCTTGTTTCTAGGGACAAAGAAGGAAAGTGAGGGGATTTCTCCTTGTGCTATAGTGTGCTTTAAAAAAACATTTTTTCTAGGGACAGAAAACTGTAGGTAGGGAGAGTGTCAGTTTCTTTCACTGTGCCAGTCCTTGTTTCTAGGGACAAAGAAGGAAAGTGAGGGGAATTCTCCTTGTGCTATAGTGTGCTTTAAAAAAAACATTTTTTCTAGGGACAGAAAACTGTAGGTAGGGAGAGTGTCAGTTTCTTTCACTGTGCCAGTCCTTGTTTCTAGGGACAAAGAAGGAAAGTGAGGGGAATTCTCCTTGTGCTATAGTGTGCTTTAAAAAAACATTTTTTCTAGGGACAGAAAACTGTAGGTAGGGAGAGTGTCAGTTTCTTTCACTGTGCCAGTCCTTGTTTCTAGGGACAAAGAAGGAAAGTGAGGGGATTTCTCCTTGTGCTATAGTGTGCTTTAAAAAAACATTTTTTCTAGGGACAGAAAACTGTAGGTAGGGAGAGTGTCAGTTTCTTTCACTGTGCCAGTCCTTGTTTCTAGGGACAAAGAAGGAAAGTGAGGGGAATTCTCCTTGTGCTATAGTGTGCTTTAAAAAAACATTTTTTCTAGGGACAGAAAACTGTAGGTAGGGAGAGTGTCAGTTTCTTTCACTGTGCCAGTCCTTGTTTCTAGGGACAAAGAAGGAAAGTGAGGGGAATTCTCCTTGTGCTATAGTGTGCTTTAAAAAAACATTTTTTCTAGGGACAGAAAACTGTAGGTAGGGAGAGTGTCAGTTTCTTTCACTGTGCCAGTCCTTGTTTCTAGGGACAAAGAAGGAAAGTGAGGGGATTTCTCCTTGTGCTATAGTGTGCTTTAAAAAAACATTTTTTCTAGGGACAGAAAACTGTAGGTAGGGAGAGTGTCAGTTTCTTTCACTGTGCCAGTCCTTGTTTCTAGGGACAAAGAAGGAAAGTGAGGGGATTTCTCCTTGTGCTATAGTGTGCTTTAAAAAAACATTTTTTCTAGGGACAGAAAACTGTAGGTAGGGAGAGTGTCAGTTTCTTTCACTGTGCCAGTCCTTGTTTCTAGGGACAAAGAAGGAAAGTGAGGGGAATTCTCCTTGTGCTATAGTGTGCTTTAAAAAAACATTTTTTCTAGGGACAGAAAACTGTAGGTAGGGAGAGTGTCAGTTTCTTTCACTGTGCCAGTCCTTGTTTCTAGGGACAAAGAAGGAAAGTGAGGGGATTTCTCCTTGTGCTATAGTGTGCTTTAAAAAAACATTTTTTCTAGGGACAGAAAACTGTAGGTAGGGAGAGTGTCAGTTTCTTTCACTGTGCCAGTCCTTGTTTCTAGGGACAAAGAAGGAAAGTGAGGGGATTTCTCCTTGTGCTATAGTGTGCTTAAAAAAAACATTTTTTCTAGGGACAGAAAACTGTAGGTAGGGAGAGTGTCAGTTTCTTTCACTGTGCCAGTCCTTGTTTCTAGGGACAAAGAAGGAAAGTGAGGGGAATTCTCCTTGTGCTATAGTGTGCTTTAAAAAAACATTTTTTCTAGGGACAGAAAACTGTAGGTAGGGAGAGTGTCAGTTTCTTTCACTGTGCCAGTCCTTGTTTCTAGGGACAAAGAAGGAAAGTGAGGGGAATTCTCCTTGTGCTATAGTGTGCCAAAGCATTCCTCATCAACCATCTTTGAAATCCTTGTTTTTTGGACAGTCAGGGAAATTGCCGTTGTGCTATTCTGTGCAAAAGCAATAATCCTCAACCATATTTAGAAATCCTTAAGTAAAGGGACAGAGAAGGACACCTGAAGGTAGCCCTTATTGCTTTTTTCCCATCTCCCTGCAGGCCATCTATTAGAATGTCTGGAAGGCAAACAAGGAGAGGCAGACAGTCAGGAGGCAATAAAAGAGGGCAAGCAGGCTGTGTCTGGGGGCAACAGTGCTGGTCGTGGACGCGGTGCATTGTCATCAGCACATGGCCATGGGACACGCTTGTCCTTCTTTTCGGCAGCTGGACATGTTGAGCCACATCATGCCGAAGACTTGGTAGAGTGGATGACCAAGCCCTCCTCCTCCTCCTCATCCTCTCTCACCCAGGCTCAGGGTACTGGCAAAGCAGCTGCCAAAGCGTCCTCTTCCCTGGTATCAATGTCAGACTCATCATCAGTCGCTCCTTCCCTAGACCCACCATGTCCTCCTCCTGAGGAGTCCCCCGAACTGTTTGAGCACAGTGTTGGGTACATGCTCCAGGAGGATGCCCAGCGTTTCGAAGGGTCTGATGATGAAACCCAGCTACAGGAAGGCAGTAGCGTGAGAGCAGACAGAGGGGATGCTCAAGAAGGACACCAATCTGGCAGTCATGTTCCAGCAGCTGCAGCATACTGCCAGATTGGCTCCAGTGATGAGGAGGGAGGGGATGATGAGGTCACTGACTCCACGTGGGTGCCTAATAGGAGAGAGGAGGAGGAGGAGGATGAGGAGGAGGCACATCTCCAACGAGGCAGGATGCCCTTTGGTGGCCAGCGTAAGGGCAGTACACCGACGGAATCACACCGCAGAGCTCCGCCTGTGCAGGGCGCTGCCTCTGCCCGTCATTCAAAAAGTTCCTTGGTGTGGGCCTTTTTTGAGGCTAGTGCATCAGATCGCACAGCTGCTGTTTGCAACATATGTCTCAAGCGTATAACGCGTGGCCAAAACATCAGCCGCTTGGGTACCACATGCCTGACCAGACATATGTTGACCTGCCATGCAGCTCGTTGGCAAGCCTACCTCAAAGACCCACACCAAAGAACAAAGCGGACCTCTCCTTGCACCGCATCAGCTGGGATCTCCAACCCCACTATAACTTCAGTCCTCTCTGAAACATGCACTGAGAGGAATGAAGGTGTAGAATTAGGTGTGTCACAGCCAAGTACTTGCGGCCACTCTGCTAGCAGTACACCGACGTCCGATTCTAGCAGGCAAATTTCCCTGCCCCAGCTGCTGGACCGTCGAAAGAAGTTCACTCCCAGCCATCCACATGCCCAGCGGTTGAATGCTAGCTTGGCTAAATTGCTAGCGCTTCAACTGCTGCCTTTTCAGTTGGTAGACTCGGCCCCCTTCCGTGAGTTTGTGCAATGTGCGGTTCCTCAGTGGCAGGTTCCCAAACGCCACTTTTTCTCACGGAAGGCTATTCCGGCTCTCTACCGGCATGTGGAAGGCAATGTCTTGGCCTCGCTGGACAGGGCGGTCAGTGGTAAGGTGCATATTACCGCTGACTCATGGTCCAGCAGGCATGGACAGGGACGTTACCTTTCTTTCACGGCCCATTGGGTCACTCTTTTGGCAGCTGGGAAGGATGCAGGACAAGGTGCAGTAGTGTTGGAGGTTGTTCCACCGCCACGCCTCCAAAATGCTACTACTGGTTGTGACACACCTCTCTCCTCCACCCCCTCCTCTTCTTCTTCCTCCATGGCCTCTTCCTGTGGTTTGTCCTATGAACCAGTGGTGCTCCGTAGCCGTTCACGGGGCTACGCAAGTACGCAGGCAAAAAGATGCCATGCCGTGCTTGCGCTGGTGTGTTTGGGGGACAGAAGCCACACTGGGGCAGAGGTCCTGTCTGCTCTGCAGGGCCAGGCCGAGAGGTGGTTGACGCCACGCCAGCTTAAGCCAGGAATGGTGGTTTGCGACAATGGCACCAACCTCCTCTCCGCCCTCCGACAGGGACAACTGACCCATGTGCCCTGTGTGGCTCACGTCCTTAACCTGGTGGTGCAGCGGTTCTTGGGCAGGTACCCGGGCTTACAGGATGTCCTGAGGCAGGCCAGGAAAGTCTGTGTGCATTTCCGCAGATCTTATAATGCCAGTGCTCGCCTGGCTGAGCTGCAAAAGGAGTTGAACCTGCCCAAGAACCGCCTTATATGTGACATGCCCACCAGGTGGAACTCAACGTTGGCCATGCTGCAGCGGCTGCACACGCAGCAGAGGGCCATCAATGAGTACCTGTGCGACTACGGCACCAGGACAGGGTCAGGGGAGCTTGGTTTTTTTCTCCACGCCAGTGGGGCATGATCAGGGATGCATGCACTGTCCTGGCACCATTTGAGGAGGCCACGAGGATGGTGAGCAGTGACAGTGCATGCATCAGTGACACTGTACCTCTTGTCCACCTGTTGGAGCACACGCTGCGTGGAATAATGGACAGGGCACTTGAGGCAGAACAGAGGCAGGAAGAGGAGGACTTCCTTGCCTCTCAAGGCCCCCTTTACCCAGACAGTGTTCCTTCTGTCCCACCCATCGCACAGGAAGAGGAAGAGGAGGAGGAGGAGGAGGAGGATTGTGTCAGCATGGAGGTGGAGGCTGGCACTCAGCATCATCAGCAGCAGTCTTTTAGGGATGATTTACAGTCCCAAGAAACCAGTGGACTTGTACGTGGCTGGGAGGAGGTGGCTGCGGATCATGTCGTCCTTAGTGACCCAGAGGACTCCGGAGCGAATGCCTCAGCAAACCTACGCTGCATGGCCTCCCTGATCCTGCAAAGTCTGCGGAAGGATCCTCGTATTCTTCGGATCAAGGAGAGGGACCATTACTGGCTGGCCACTCTCCTTGATCCACGGTACAAGGGTAAGGTTGCGGACCTTATGTTACCTTCGCAGAGGGAGCAGAGGATGAGACAACTCCGGGAGGCCTTGCAGAAAGGTCTGTGCAACGCGTTCCCAGAGACTGGGAGGTTACAAACTCCTGGTCCTGGACAACGAGTTGCTGAGGCTTCGGCCAGTCAAAGAAGGAGCGGTGGGGAAGGTGGCCGTCTGACCGATGCGTTCAGATAATTCTTTAGTCCGCAGCCCCAAAGTATGATCGGTTCCAGCAACCATCGCCAGCGTCTGATAAACATGGTGCAGGAATATCTAGGGGCAAGGTCAGACTTGGACACCTTCCCCACCGAAAATCCTCTGGCTTACTGGGTCTTGAGGATGGATCACTGGCCAGAGCTTGCACAGTATGCAATTGAGCTACTGGCCTGTCCTGCATCCAGCGTTCTTTCGGAACGCACATTCAGTGCTGCTGGAGGATTTGTCACGGATCACAGGGTGCGCCTGTCCACCGACTCGGTTGATCGACTGACTTTCATCAAGATGAACCAGTCTTGGATCACCACCAGCTACCACACACCTGATGCTGATATAACAGACTAATTGATTTTAACATGTCACATCCCTTCAAGACTGATGCTGATGCTGAGTGCCTGTGCTGTTATGTTGACTGGCTATCCTCCTCCTCCGAGTCCTCAATGATACGATTGATGATGATAGCTTGGAAGATCATTTTTGTTTATGGGTGCCGCCACCAGTGGCTAAGGCCCAATTTTTCAGCCCCTGTTTTACAGGGGCGTGTAATTACAATTTTTTTAGCAATAATTTGCCATAGGGCTCATTGCTGTGCTCCAAGTACAGTATCTGTGAGGGGTTGGAGTGTTGTGGCACCAGTGCCTAAGGCCCAATTTTTCAGCCCCTGTTTAACAGGGGCGTGTCATTACAATTTTTGAAGCAATACTTTGCAACAGGGCTCATTGCTGTGCTCCAAGTAATGTATCTGTGAGGGGTTGTAGTGTTGTGCCACCAGTGCCTAAGGCCCAATTTTTCAGCCCCTGTTCAACAGGGGCATGCAATTACAATTCTTGATCTAATAATTCACAGCAGGGCCCATTGCTGCACCCACCAAGAGTAACTCTGAGGGCTTACAGTGTTGTGGCAACGCCACCACCACCACCACCACCACGAAAGGCCCAATTTTTCAGCCCCTGTTCAAAAGGGGCATGTAATTACAATTCTTGATCTAATAATTCACAGCAGGGCCCATTCCTGCACCCACCAAGAGTAACTCTGAGGGCTTACAGTGTTGTGGCAACACCACCACCACCACCACCACCACCACGAAAGGCCCAATTTTTCAGCCCCTGTTCAACAGGGGCATGCAATTACAATTCTTGATCTAATAATTCACAGCAGGGCCCATTGCTGCACCCACCAAGAGTAACTGTCAGGGCTTACAGTGTTGTGGCACCAGCACCACCATCAAAGGCCCAATTTTTACTACCACTGTTCAACAATTATATGTAATTAAAATTCCTGATATAATAGTTGACAGCAGGGCGTTCCAGCACCAACCAAGAGTAACTGTGAGTGCTTACAGTGTTGTGCCAACACCAACAACTAAGGGGCCTATTTCTGCAGAGTATATACGGCAGGTCCCTACTTTCAAACATCCAACTTACAAACGACTCCTACTTGCAAACGCAAGAAGACAACAGGAAGTGAGAGGAAATCTACCACTAGGAAGGAAAATTCTCTCCTGTAAGAATAAATATGGGAGAAAGGTGTCTCCTCTGTACTGATGCTTTATCAGCAATCCTTGTTTCAAGAAAAACACCACATTTCAAAAACAGTTGTCATTGGGACGGAAAGTGAGGTGAAATGTTCTGAACAGGGGCACAGACAGCAAAACAAATGTTACAGGGGTGATAACCCTTACCTATGTTTTCCAAAAAGTTTAAAAATAGATTTTTGGGCTGGAGCTACACTTCAACAATGTACCTGTTCAAAATTACAAACAGATTCTACATAAGAACAAACCTACAGTCCCTGTCTTGTATGCACCGCCTGTATACGGCTGTTCAGAGTATATAGGGCCTTTTTTATTTTATGTGCGGGGTTCCCCTTAATATCCATACAAGACCCAAAGGGGCTGGTAATGGGCTGGGGTAGGGGGGGGGTCATGGGGTAGCTATGCCATTTTTCTTAAAGATTTTCATCCATATTACCGGGACCAGACATTACATTAAAGCCGCAAGCAGTTTTAAATGGCTTTTTTTTCCTTTAGAAGTGTCATTTTGTGCAGGGACAGTTCTAAACACGGGAAACATGTGGCACTTCACAGGCATACTTTAGACACCCCCCAGGTACGATATTTAAAGGAATATTTGACTTTTTTTTTTTCACTTTATGCATCATTAAAATGACTGCTCCCGAAAAACGACCGTTTTTAAAACTTCTTTTTGCATTGATACATGTCCCCTGGTGCAGAACCCGGGTTCCCAAACCCTTTTTAGGACAATAACATGCATAATAGTTGTTATAATTAGCACTTTAGAATTCGAACGTTCGCATCCATTGTATTTAATAGGGTTCTAATGTTCGTACGAACTTTCGGTCCGTTCGCGGGTTCTGGTGCGAACCGAACCCGGGGGTGTTCGGCTCATCACTAACAGTGATAGAAGAATAGTGAATTTACTTTCTATGGCAATGAAAATCAACAGTGATAACGGGTCATAAGAATCTATCTGCAGAGCCCTGCAGCAATAGTCACACTATAACTATAGAGATATGGCGCATACGCGCCACGTGTAACAGTACTTCACTATGCGCCCTATGGCGCAGCAACTAAATAAACTATCTAGATGGTCAGGCCTGACCATATAACTCAGTCTCTAGGAAGGGCAAAATTCTTCGCATGCAAGTCTTTAAACGGTGGTGCACATTTCAGGAACACATTTGTAATCCAGGGGGGGGGGGTAAAAATGCCAACACAGCACACTCCACTAAAGATCCGTTCAACTCAGTTCTGCTTTGGATCTCAAATGGGGAAAAGAACTCAAATAGGAACTGGTGGGCCACGGCAGTCTGTAGGCCTAACAATGATATAAAGTATTTGTGGATTTAGCAAGTGCTCGCTCACCCCTCCGGACGCGATCCCAGTCCGGGAACTTCCACCTGCTGTGTCTCCTCACACAGCTCTGCAGCAGTCTGGTCTCTGGCTCAGCAGCGGTTGAAGAAAACCGAGTCAGATGCCACCCAGGCTCGCGATGGGGTGGAAGGCTCTTTGGGTAGCAGCGCAAGGCCCCAGGCTTCAGGCCTTGCACTACAGCGGATCCGCACAGGAAGGTCTCTCTCCCTTGAAGTCTCGTGTCCCAAAGAGGCCGAGCCCAGCCTCGCCTCCTCCTTTTATAACCCCTCCCATGAGTCTCTGGGGTGGAAACATTGCCGAAAGGGGTTCTGGGTAAGGTAGTCCTGGGAGTCTTAAAGGGGACCCCGCTACACACTCCCCCCACTTAAATTCTTTGGTCCCCAAAGACAATTCTAGCATACACTGCGTACAACCCTAGACAACATTTCGTATGATGTTGGCATAGGGAATTCCCACCAAAACAAAGGGGTTGAATTTCCTTGCCCACAGGTCACACTATCATGAGTGGCCTGCCTAACTGTGCCAGAGAGTGAGTGGGGGTTGCCCTCCACCCAATGAACAGTGGAGGGATCCGGATTCTCTACACTCCTCCTGGCAGTGACCACAGAATCTTCTGAGCTCTTCCCCATTTGTGGGTAGGTCAACTTTTTGGGAGGCCTTATGACTCTGCGAGCCCTTTGTTCTCTTGGGGTTTCTGGCTCTGGCGCCACAGGCTCTTCTTCTGTAGCAGGCTCGGGCGACATGGCAGGCTCTGTAACATCTGCTTCAGGAGCCGAGGGATACATAGAGTCTCTAGGGTCCTTTTTAGAGTAAGTATCACAAGCATCTTCCCAGTAATCTGATGAAGGACTAGATGGGATGAACTCAGCGGCTTCTGCATTCAGTTGTCCATCTATAGTGTCTTCAGTAGTTGGAAGATCTATAGCAGAAGTTCCTGGAGTTGGGGAAGGCCACAGCCAGTCAAATTCTCTTCCTTCATCTCCACTGAGTTCAGAGGCCTCTCCATCTTCAGCCCGAGAGGTCTGGGACCGAGTGTTTGGCCTGGGGGTATCTAGAATAGAGATTGGTTCAGGGGAGTCCCTCACTGGAGGTATCCTGACCGCTTCAGCAAGTGGGAGCAGGTGGTTTCGATGCCACGTCTTCAGTGGTCCTACCTTTCCTTCTGGCTTCAACTTGTAGACAGGTAGGCCCGGCAGCTTCCTACAGATGACATAGGGTTCAGATCTCCATCTGTCTGCAAGTTTGTGTTTTCTAGGGACCCCCAGATTGCGTAGCAGTACTCGGTCCCCAGGCTGCAGGTCTTGCACCCGGACTTTCAAGTCCAATTTTCTTTTGTTTCGAGCTCCCCTTTGATCTGAGGCCACTTGAGCTTGTTCATAGGCTACTTTCAGGCTGTGTCTGAGCCTGTCCACATATTCTTTGTGGGATGTGGCTGAGGAATGGTCTAAAGAGGTGCCAAAGGCCAGGTCCACAGGTAACCTTGCTTCTCTCCCAAACATGAGTCGATATGGGGAGTAGCCTGTAGCATCACTGGTGGTGCAGTTGTAAGCGTGTACTATAGCTGCTATGTGTTTGCTCCAATGTTGTTTCTTCTCACTATCCAGAGTTTCTGAGTTTTCTGGCTGAGCATCTCCCTGTGGGTGATAAGGTATGGTTCGAGTTTTCTTGATTCCTAACAAATCCAGGAGTTTCCGGATCAGCCGACTCTCAAAGTCTCTTCCTTGATCTGAATGAAGTCGCTGGGGCAGCCCATAATGGACAAAATACTTCTCCATAAGTACCTTGGCTACTGTGGAAGCCTTCTGGTCTTTGGTTGGGAAAGCTTGGGCATACCGGGTGAAATGATTGGTTATCACCAGAACATTTCCTAGTCCACTCAGGTCGGGTTCGAGGCAGAGGAAATCAATGCATACCAGATCCATCGGGCCTTGACTTTGTAGATGGCCCATTGGGGCAGCTTGATGGGGTAAAGTCTTCCTCTGGATGCAGCGTGCACATGAATGGCAGTACTCTTCCACTTCTGCCCTCATGCAGGGCCAATAGAACCGACTTCTGACAAGTTGAAAGGTCCTTTCCGCTCCTAAGTGGCCGTGATTGTCATGTAGGGCAATCAGAACAGTCTCTCGATGTTTTTCCGGAAGAAACAATTGCCACTTATCTTCCAGGTCAGCAGAGGGGCCCCTTCGGTAGACCACTCCCTGATGCACCTGTAACCTGTCCCACTCTTTCCTCAACAGGCGAGCTTCCTTTGAGGAGTGACACAGGAGTCTGTTTGGATCCTGATTCTCCAAGGCTTCCAGAACCAATTTCCCCATGGGGTCTTCTAATTGGTCGCATCTTAATTCCTTCTTGGACAACTTTGGCAGATGGTCTACGCAGATCTCTGACTGACTCTCCCGGCTTCCTGGGCCCTGAGTCGTCCTCTTCCCCCTCGGTCTTGAGTAGTTCATTCAATGGTCTAGCAATTCGGGCGAATCCTTCCACAAACCTCCTGTAATAGGAGCAGAACCCTAAGAAGGATCTGAGTTCTGTTACTGTGGTGGGTCGTGGCCAGGAGGTAACTGCCTCCAATTTCTCAGGGTCTGTGGCCACCCCTTCTTCAGACAATATGTGCCCCAGATAGTTCACAGAAGACTGGTAGAACCGACACTTCTCAGGCGAAAGCTTGAGTCCCTCCTCACTGAGTCTTCTCAACACTTTTTCCAGCCTCTCCTCGTGTTCCTCCAAGGTTCTCCCAAAGACAATGACATCGTCCAGGTATACAAGGACTTCAATAAGGTTCATGTCTCCTACAGACTTCTCCATCAGACTTTGGAAGGTAGCAGGAGCTCCAGACAGTGCCTGGGGCATTCGATCAAACTCAAAGAACCCCACTGGGGTTATGAAGGCTGTCTTCTCCTTGTCTTCTGGATGCATAGGGATCTGATAGTATCCACTCTTGAGATCCATAACGCTGAACCACTTGGCTCCAGACAAACTCTGTAAAGCGTCCTCTATCCTCGGAGTGGTGTACTGGTCGGGTATGGTTCTCCTGTTGAGAGTCCTGTAGTCTATACTGAGCCTCAATGACCCATTCTTCTTCCTGACCACCACTATCGGGGAGGCATAGGGGCTTCTAGACTCCCGGATCACACCAGTCCTCTTGAGTTCTGCGAGTTGTTCCCTTAGATCCTCCAGATCTGCTAGCGGGACCCGCCTGACCCTCTCTCTGAAGGGCTTGTCTTCTTGGAGACAGATCCGATGGGTGGCACTCCTCGCACACCCCACATCGAACTCATCTTTGGAGAAGATCTTCTCCCATCTGGTCAACTGGGCCTTGGCTCTCTCTTTCCAAGTCCTGGGCAGATTCGGGTTTTCCATGGACAGCTTCTCCCAAACATCTCCTCCTTCACCCGTCCCCTTGACTTCTGACAGGGTAACAGGGGCAGCAGGGCTCACCTGGCCCAGCAGCATCCTGGCTGGGATTTCCATGGGGCCACCTGTAGTGTTCCTAACACTCACCGGAACTCTACAATGGGCCTTCTTCAGGGCCTTCGGTGGAATCACTTTTGGTATCACTTCCAGACCGGGGGACTCTTCCCTTGGGTCGGACTCCAACATGACAAAGGGTCCAGGCTGCTCCCAAGTAAGCTTCACAGTGGCTCTGAGACAGGTTACTTCGCCGGGCTGCAACACTACCCCTTCTCTTCCAAGTCTCCACACCTTCCCTATCCCCTCTCCAGGGGTCTTCTGCTCTAGGACCAGCCGTTGGTAGGCCGTCTTCAGCATGGGGTGGATCTTGGTGGCCGCTTGCCCCTTCTCTTCTGCCCCATACACACGATAATTTTTCATGCCGTTAAAAATGCCATTAAAAAAAATGGCCATTAAAAATGATCATGTGTATGCTCCAGAGCATTTTTAACGACGTGAAAAACGGGCATTAAAAATTTCGAACATGCTCTCTTTTTTCACGTCGTTTTTCATGTCGTTTTTTTTAACGACGTGAAAAACGATAGTGTGTATGCTTTAACGACGTGAAAAAAAATGCGCATGCTCAGAATCAAGTATGAGACGGGAGCGCTCGTTCTGGTAAAACTAGCGTTCGTAATGGAGATAGCACATTCGTCATGCTGTAACGGACTGAAAAGCACTAGACTGAAAAGAGCGAATCGTCTCTCAACAAACTTTACTAACATGAAGGGTGGCGCCATTCGAACGTAACTTCCCCTTTATAGTGCCGTCGTACGTGGTGTACGTCACTGCGCTTTTCTAGAACATTTTTTAAAATGATGGTGTGTACGCAAGACAGGCTTGAGAGGAAACAAGAAAAAAAATGACGAGAAAAACGTCAGTTTTAAAAATGACATTAAAAATGATCGTGTGTATGGGGCATTCCACTAGAGGGGTCAGGAGTCTTCGGACCAGGTCCGTGTTTGTCCCTATTATAAGGGAACTCTTGTTGGCTCCTGGCGGTCGAGGGCACACAACTGCTAGGGTGTCCAACACTTCGGCCTTCCCAGCCACAGATGGGTCAAAAGTCATCTTGACGGGCAGATAGCCATCGTAGGGGAAACTCTGGGTTCCAATCCCACATATTTCCAGTTCCTCTATCTTCTGGATGGGCAGGTGACTCAAGTGCTTATCGTAGAAATCCCGGTATAATAGGGTCACTTGTGCCCCAGTATCCAAGATGGCTCTGGTGTAGACTCCCTCCACTTGAATGGGCACTATAGGAGATGGGCCTACCAGCTTCTCCAGATATGGCCTGGCAGGGGTCGCCTTCTTCTGGCCCTTTCCCTTCGGACTCTCTCTCGTCCAACTCCCTTTGGACTTTAATCTTTCTTGAGCCTGGTATGCATTGATTTCCCTCCTTTCAATGGGTGTACAGACCCGCTGAGGGATACTATTATTTTTCTTAGGTGTGCACCCCCTCTGGGGAGTGCTGTGCCTCTTCTGAGGGGTCTTGCCCCCTTTCTCTGGGGTGTATCTCTGTTGAGGAATGTTGTGTTTCCTTTGAGGTGTTTTATCTCCTCTTTTCTTCTGCTTCACATTCAGCTTGGAGCTCACTGAAGGTGATGGGCACCCGGTTGACTCCTTCACCGGGGCCCTCTGAAGTTTCCTGCCGGCTTGCGGTTGTCCGTTTTCTTCTTCTTGGGACTGGAACATGTAGCTGCAATATGGCCAATTCTTCCACAGTTAAAGCAGACTATATCTCCCCATTCTTGTAAAGATGCGGGTGCTGAGGCAATTGGGAATAGTTCCTTCCTTGGTACTTCTCTTCTGGGACCCTCTGGGTCTTTTGCTATCAGAGAGGTCAACATCTCTAACACCTTGGACATTTGTGATTTTAAAGTGTCTACCTCTGAGTCTCTTTCAGGGGTCACTACTGGGTTGACTAACACCTGTGCGGGGACAACATTTGTCTTAATCATTTGCTGGTCCTGTTGTAGTGCCTCCTAATCTCTGATGATTTTTATCAAATCAGCATAAGTCAGTAATGTTCCTCCTCCCAAGGTTTTCAGGTGCAGCCAGACTGGATCCGAGCGCAACGCTCCCTTTAAGACTTGCTTCATTCTTGCCGCATCTGTATCTTGGGGCTTCATTCCCTTCTTCAACACAATCTTGCACAGCAACCTGTTCAGTCTCCTAACATACTCTGAAAGTTTCTCCTTCGGCCGTTGGAAAGTATGTTCAAATTGGTAGACCATCTCTGTCACCTTTTCCAATTGACCAAACTCTTCCTGTAGCATGGCTAGACAGTCTTGAGCCGTGCAATCTGTGTTCCCAAACCGAAAACTTTTCACTGCTTCTGCTGCTGCGCCTTTTAGGCTTTCTATCACTCGTTGCCTCTTCTGCGCTTCAAGCACCTCCCATGCCTCTACTGCTTGTAATGCCTGCTCCACCCAGGTATCAAAATCCTCTTCCCCTGCAGGGACAGGGAGCTTCCCTGAGAATGTCTTCAGTCTCCGGTAGCTAATCTCTACATGCACCGTGCTTGTCTTCTGAAATTTGATTAGGAGATCCCCTATTGCCTTTATCAAATCTGGTGATATAGCAGTGGCAGGTGCGGGTGCCACCGGGGGCGTCACCCCGTCTCCTCTTTCTGGTGAGGTACGGGCCGCAGCCTGCGGTGATCCCATCGGTGATGGTTCCTTCTTTATAGTTACTGCGTGCGCCAACCTATAGGTTCTGTTGTCTGGCGTCCGCACACACTTGCGCTTGCAAGCCTCTGGCATCCCGTCCCCGTACTCCACTAGTGCATACTGATATGAAGTGTCTGGGTCTGACTTTATATCCATCACCCACTGTGTGTGATCTGGGGACACTAACTTCATTAACTCCTCTACCATCTCAGTCGACCATTCCTCCCCAGGGAGGCTGATGACTATCGAGTTGTTTGGCTCTGCCCTAGAGGCTTTGCACCACTCTTCTACTGCTTGTGGGTCCATGCCGGCACTTCTGGCGTTCACCTGCTGTATCAGGATCCCAGACGAGAACCCCCACGTGTAGCGATACCTTCAACTAAGAGGGCCGCAGATTTAGTTTGGGCCCTGAAGACAGCTCCGCCAACCCCCGGCAATTTACTCGACCCCCTACTGGCACAGTTAGTCTAGGGTAATATGTGTATTTCTTATGCTCTATGATTAAATTCAAACACCAAGACAGTGATAGAAGAATAGTGAATTTACTTTCTATGGCAATGAAAATCAACAGTGATAACAGGTCATAAGAATCTATCTGCAGAGCCCTGCAGCAATAGTCACACTATAACTATAGAGATATGGCGCATACGCGCCACGTGTAACAGTACTTCACTATGCTCCCTATGGCGCAGCAACTAAATAAACTATCTAGATGGTCAGGCCTGACCATATAACTCAGTTCTGCTTTGGATCTCAAATGGGGAAAAGAATCAAATAGGAACTGGTGGGCCACGGCAGTCTGTAGGCCTAACAATGATATAAAGTATTTGTGGATTGAGCAAGTGCTCGCTCACCCCTCCGGACACGATCCCAGTCCGAGAACTTCCACCTGCTGTGTCTCCTCACACAGCTCTGCAGCAGTCTGGTCTCCGGCTCAGCAGCGGTTGAAGAAAACCGAGTCAGATGCCACCCAGGCTCGCGATGGGGTGGAAGGCTCTTTGGGTAGCAGCGCAAGGCCCCAGGCTTCAGGCCTTGCACTACAGCGGATCCGCACAGGAAGGTCTCTCTCCCTTGATGTCTCGTGTCCCAAAGAGGCCGAGCCCAGCCTCGCCTCCTCCTTTTATAACCCCTCCCATGAGTCTCTGGGGTGGAAACATTGCCGAAAGGGGTTCTGGGTAAGGTAGTCCTGGGAGTCTTAAAGGGGACCCCGCTACATAAAAAAAAAAAAAAATGCTGGCAAAAAAAAAACAGCGTGGGATTTCCCCCCAGGTCCATACCAGGCCCTTCGGGGGGAGAACCCCACGCCACTGCTGTCTTCTTCCTCGCTTCAGGTTACCCGTTCAAGAACAAAAATAGCCAGTCTTATCCTGAAGCTGTCTTCTTCTTATGATGTCCCCGCTATCCGGCACCTCTTATATAGCCATGGGGCATGGCCATCCAATGACGTTGCCTAAAGAGCCCACCCCTTGTGACCTTTTGTGAATCCATACTAGACCCGAAGGGCCAGGTATGGACCTTGGGGGTTGGAGGGACGCCTAGGGTTTTTTTGCAAATTTTTTTCCTGACAATTTTTTTACCTCCAATTTAGCTTTGAGCAGGGAAACCTGCTGACAGTTGATGACTCATCAGTTGTTAAAGACGCAGCGGCCAGCTTCCCATCCCCCTCCTTAGCAACCAGCTATATACAGTGAATTTACAGCGCGGTTAAAGAGAAACGGAAAAAATGCATAAACACTGCATGCAAAAACGCATCAAAAATGCAGGTTTAAAATTGCACTGCAAAACGTGCCTGAAAAACGCATCAAGTGCAGCCGCATAGATGTGAACATAGACTAAGGCCTGGTTCACACCTATGCAGGTTGCAGTTTGCATATTCCAGGTGCGTTTTTAAATACATGTTTTTGATCCATTGAAGTCTATGGAACCAAAAACCAGAAAAAAGTCCCTGGCCCCTTCCATAAAATGCATAGATGTGAATGTGACCCATAGGAAACCATGTTAAATGGACTGTAGTGTGTTTCTGCAAAACTGAAAATGCACTACAAAATGCATAGGGGTGAACCAGACCTAAGACCCCAAAATCTCTCCTCTACCTGACAAAGCAAAAGATCAAAAACAAATTAAATTGTTTACTTCCGCCCTAGATCGACAAAACGTCCTGGCGTCACTCTGGTCCTCCTAGATCCGTGGTCTCCATACAATCGCCCTTTGCTTGCTTTTGTGGCCCTTGGGGCACTACTTCTCCCACTTATATAAAAACTATTCCTCCTCCTGACACCAACAATTGGCCATAATTACAGCCACTGACATCAATGATAAAAGGAATTGTTGCTCCCACTGACATCAATAATGGGGCCTAGAGCCCTGTACACACGATTGGTTTTACTGATGAAAACAGTCCGATGGACTTTTTTCATCTGACAAACCGATCGTGTATGGGCCCCATCGGTCTTTTTTCCATCGGTGAGGTGTTTTAAATTTATCCGATGGGGAAAAAAACTATAGCAAATTCCGATCGTCTGTGTGGAACTCCATCGGAAAAAAAAACCCACGCATGCTCAGAATCAAGTCGACGCATGCTCAGAAGCATTGAACTTAATTTTTCTCGGCTCGTCGGAGTGTTTTACATCACGGCGTTTGGGACGGTCTGATTTTTGACTGATGGTGTGTAGGCAAGACTGATGGAAGTCAGCTTCATCAGATTTCCAATGCAAAAATCCATTGGATTAGAATCCATAGGAAATCCGATCGTGTGTACAGGGCTTAAGTCTTGCCACTGACACTAATGATGGGGCACTATTCCTCCCACTGACACAAATGATGAGGTATTGTTTTCTCACACACTAGGACATTTTCTACTCACACTGACCACAGTCCGGCCCCCCTAAAGCCAGAAGGACAGTAAACTGGCTCTTTGTTTAGAAAGTTTTGAGACCCCTGTCCTAGATCATAGAGGTGGGGAGAGACAATCTGGTCTCTCCTCACCTCTGTGAACAGCCGCGTAAACTGCTGGATCGTTTTTAATGTTTTCCGGTAAGAACAGGGATCATGGGGGTGGGGGCGACCCCTCCCGCTGCTTCTAAAAGCAATACAGCGGCCAATCAGCCACTTGGATCCCTTTTATGAGAAACAGAATCGCTGGTTGAAAAAAAACCCTGGGGTTATGGCTAATAGCTCCAGCCATAATCCTGGTATACCACTTCAAAGCCACAATGTATATTTATGTATTGCAGATGGCAAGTGGCTAAACTTACCTTGGTCCAATAAAAATGGAGAAAGGTTTGGGACTTTATATGAGCCTCATATGTACACACATACACATGTGCCTCCATCCCTAGTGGTATTAAATGGAAAGAGATTGGGACTTTAAATGAGGCGTAATATTGGATAATAAATGATTGTTAAACATATATTTATTTATTCCTTCTACAATGGTGGTTTTCCAAGTAAATGACAGTAGGTACATGCATAAATACAAATTTTGTAATAAACATGATTGTAACATAAATGGCATAACACATAACATAACATGATGTGGAAGAATAACCTCCATGGTAAAATTCCCTGTAAGATTATATTACATGTTGGGTCTAAAATATATCGCATTAAAAATATAATAAACCGTCTGTAGGACATGGTGCATCTGTGTCAGCCCGACGCGTTTCGTGGCACAGTGCCGACTCTTCAGGGGCTGATGCAGCATCATTCTATAAAAATATAAATGTATATAAGTAGCCAAGTCTAATATGTATACCCAGAGGTTGGAAAAGTAGTAAGTATGGGGACCAAACTGACAACGCTGGAAGTACTCACGTCAACTGTGCATGGAGACCAAAGGACAAGGACTGTATAAAAAGTCCACCGCGGGAGCTGAGGGTGGAGCACGCTGAGGGAGCTGAGAGCACTTGTATATTCCTCCTGAGGGGAGGTTTCTGAAAATATGAGTAAGTGAATAAATGGATAAATATTTTATAATAGGTGTAAAGAAATAAAATGTAGTGAGATTGAATGTTCTACTGGTGAGGGATTCAACTTGGACCAAAAACTGTGATTGGCAGAAAAAATTGTAAACAGGTGATCCCCCCAAAATTGCACAAGAAAAGGTCCAAGATCGCAGTGCATGGAAGTGTGTAGTGTGCTTGTGAAAGTACTGACTTGCCTCTTGTAAGTGTTTTTATGCTCTCAGCCTCATCAGCACACCCCACCCAACGCCACGCTGGCGTGACAGAGGGGGAGGGGTATCCTCATCGGAACGCCAAGGAAGCCGCCCATTGAGGACCAATAGAGCTCCCGTTCGTCAGACAAGATGACCAAAAGTACTCGCACCTGCCGCGCTCCACCCTTAAGGTGCCCCACAGCGTTCACGGGGGGTGGGGGCGACCCCTCCCGCTGCTTCTAAAAGCAATTCAGTGGCTAATCAGCCACTTGGATCCTTTTTATGAGAAACAGACTCGCTGGCTGAAAAATAAAACCATGGGGTTATGGCTAATAGCTTCAGCCATAACCCTGGTATACCACTTCAAAGCCACAATGTATATTTCTGTATTGCAGTTGGCAAGTGGCTAAACTTACCTTGGTCCAAGCTGGATCAGTGTAACAATGTAAAAAATTTCATAACTTGAATTCTTCTTTAGCTATCAGTTGAAATCCACTTCCCCATTTGTGGCTTGTCGATTGAATGGGCTGCCAACTATAAACTTGTTATTCATATTGAAAGAGATCAATCATTTATCGAAGTGTGTATGGCCACCATAACACTGGGTGTGATGGAAGAGGGAGCACATTGGTAATCTTTGGGGTGGTACTGATCCTTTACTGATCAGTGAGAAGGCTACAGAGAGGTCAGCGATCAAGCTGTATTGCTTAGTGCTGGGGAAAAAAAATAGGTTAGGGATCTCTTGCACAGCCTGACTAGGGTATCTAGATTACAAAAGTGGCTACTCTAAATAACAAATCCTTTGACAAATAAAACAGTCTCTCTATAAATATTCCATCTGTGTATTTAAAGAGGAAGTAAACCCAGGAAAAAAAACAAAAAACAAAAAAACACCACCTGCAAGGCAAAGGCATAATGAGCTAGTATGCATGGCATACTAGCTCATTATGTAACACTCACCTTCATTGAAGCCCCCGCAGCCGTCCTCTTCCAACGCCCGGGCAGCCGACATCTTGCCCGGGGGTTACTTCCGTGCATCACGGCTCCAGCGCTCTGATTGGCCGGAGCCACGATGACGTCACTCCCGCGCATGCGCACGGGAGCCGTCAGTGATGGCCTGGCCTCAATGAGGACCGGCACACTACAGTGCGCCTGTGCCGCTGTCTATGGCACATGCACCGTAGATAGCGGCGCCCGTGATTTTAGTAAATTTAAAGCACCTACAGTTAAGCCTTAATCTAGGCTTACCTGTAGGTTAAAGTGGTTGTAAAGGGTTTACTTTTTTTTTTTTAAGCTTTTTTCAGGAATATTTCCAAATACAGTACAAAATACATATCTTACAAACATCCTATATTTATTTATCCTTTCCCTCCCCCCTAGATCTGATATTTTCACCATCTTAACTTATTTTGGGCCCATCCGTTTCTATCATAGCAGCTGCGTACTTCTCTGTTCGCTTAAACTCACACCATTTCTCCCAGGAGCATCTATGTCTTTCCGCCCTTCCCTGCCCCCTGCTGCAGAGGAACTCCATCTCACGTACATGGTCTACTCTCTGTATCCATTCTTTTATGGATGGCTTCTCCACTAGAAGCCATTTTTTTGGGATCAGGGCCTTTGCAGCATTGAGCAGGGGTGGGACCAAAGTTTCTTTATATTGTTTTATGGTTTTGTTTGTCCCATGGAACAACACGTTCCAGGCGTTTTGAGGGATCCTTTCCCTGGTTATCTCTTCGATGTACTCTAAGATATTATGCCAATAATCTTTTATTTTTGGACACTCCCACCAAATGTGTAATGTTGTTTTCCTTTGATTACACTCTCTCCAACACTTAGCTGAAATTTGTTTATTCTATCCGGGGTCAAATTCCATCTTACCAAACACTTAAGCCTCGTACACACGACCGAGTTTCTCGGCAAGAACCAGCAAGAAACTTGCTGGCAGAGCTTTCTTGCCAAGTAAATCGGTCGTGTGTACGCGGCTTTCAGTTTTCTCGTCAAGAAAACTGGCAAGAATCTCGACGAGAAAAATAGAGAACCTGCTCTCTATTTTCTCGTCGAGATTCACGTCAGCATGTTTCTCGACGAGAAAAGTGTGTGTGTGTACACTTACCTGTCGCCGTGGAAACCCGCGAATGCTCGAAATGACTTTGACGCATGCGCAGTAGCTTCCTAGGCATAGGTAGGGTGTAGCAAGATGGCGGCGACGGCATCGAATGTGACGAGCGCACGCTCGTCGTAGTCAATGATGCCACCGTGTTCGCTCCCAACCGCGGGTTCTTTGAATCGAGCGTGTGTACACTTGGCCGGGACAAGTTTCTTGTCCAAGGATCTCGTCAAGAAAAACTACAAGTTTTTTCTTGACCAGATTCTCGGCCGTGTGTACGAGGCCTTATAGTTAGCTTCTATCGTAGTGATATCTGTTGCATAGTTATATACTGCTTCTATCATTTGTCTTTCCTCTAACTTTATTGCTAGATCTTGTTTACAACCACTTTAACAGCTTGCCTGAAATCTAGCTATAAAAAGATGAAAAAATTTGAACTCATTAATGGTATTCAAATGAATTAAAAGTCAAATGTTTTAAATGACCTGTTGCTAAAGAACTGGCCCACTTGAGCATTCTCTTTATTTTTCAGCCAAATTGATTTTAAATTTTCCATTACGTTTAAACCTTTGCATTATACGGTCTATAAATTAACCTAAGCACAAATTAATAATGTAAACATTCATGGCTGTAAAACATCTCAACTGAAACAATGTAAAATACTTTCAATATGATGCAATTGCATGTTACTAGGAAACCCAGCAAATTGTAGACTCTGATTATATCAACAGATAACAGTGTGAGCTGTGTATAAATAAATGCTCACTACCAATCCCGCTGATTGGATTAGCAATATAATCATGTCTCAGGTAGTAAGCTTGTGCTGACAAATGAACACTTTTCATTTGGCTCAAGGTCCTCATCAGCTATGAAACCAATTTTACATTCTCTCACATTAAGTGAATAAGATGTGGATGCTTTTTGATGTGTAAATTCTGAGGCTGAGTGGAGAGCCAAGAAAAGCTATTTTGTAACAAGCCTATGAAATCATCTAGAAAGACGAACAGCGTAGCTTATGCAATACATAAGGGCAGCCTGAAAATTAAAGTCTTTTCTATGTTTGATGTCTAAAAGCCAGTGAAGAACCAACAAAATGAACACAACTAATGTGCGGGAAAAGTGGCTTCATGTAATAGGCCAGTAATCTTACTGCTCAAATTCCATTATCTTGAAGAGTTATGGCTGATTGCATAATCTTTACAAATATGTTTACAAAAATTCCTACTTATTATCTAAACTGAAAGAGAATTTAATTAAAAGATTAGGTTATCTGACGTAGGCAGAAACCATCAAGCACCTGTTTCTGTCTCAACCCCATTCCATGGAGCTAGTTTTGGGAAGTAGCCTGGAGCTATTACGTGACTTTTTTGAAAAAGTTATTTGGAAGCCGTTTGACTGTATTTTATTGTAAGCTCTCATAAGTAGGGCCCTCCTAACCCTCTAATATTGAATTGTATTGTAACTGTACTTTCATTCTTTATTTTGTAAAGCACTGTGCAAACTGTTGGCAGTATGTAAATCCAACATTTTATCAATAAGACTGAAAATAGGATGAAGCCTGCTTTGAGTTATCTCCGGAAGGTCTGGAGTGACCAACCCAGGCGATTGCATTCTATTTTCTCATGTTACAGATTTTATGGATATGATTACAATTATGTGTACTTTGTAATATGATTATGTAATTTTTCTAAATAAATATAATTTTTGTACAAAATATTTTCGTTGCCTCAAAAATCCCCAACAATAGAGGTTTTTTCACCTACATTTTAGCAATAATGCTGAATTATTGGAATGCTCAGTAGCTAAGGAATTTTGGTTGATTATTATATTTTAACAGCGTGCAATGACTTTACAGTTAAAGGGTAACTCCACTTTAGTGGGGGAAAAATAGCAAATACATAAAAAATAATATAGCGTATACAATTGCAACACAAGACATACAGTATCTCCCAAAAGTGAGTACACCCCTCACATTTTTGTAAATATTTTATTATATCTTTTCATGTGACAACACTGAAGAAATGACACTTTGCTACAAAGTAAAGTAGTGAGTGTACAGCTTTTATAACAGTGTACATTTGCTGCCCCTTCAAAATAACTCAACACACAGCCATTATTGTCTAAACCCCTGGCAACTAAAGTGAGTACACTCCTAAGTGAAAATGTCCAATTGGGCCCAATTAGCCATTTTCCCTCCCCGGTGTCATATGACTCGTTAGTGTTACAAGGTCTCAGGTGTAAATGGGGAGCATTTGGTGTTATTGCTCTCATTCTCTCATATAGGTCACTAGAAGTTAAACATGGCACCTCATGGCGAAGAACTCTCTGAGCATCTGAAAAAAAGAATTGTTGCTCTACATAAAGATGGCCTAGGCTATAAGAAGATTGCCAAGACCCTGAAAGTGAGCTGCAGCTAAGTGGCCAAGACCATACAATGGTTTAACAGGACAGGTTCCACTCAGAACAGGCCTTGCCATGGTTGACCAAAGTTGAGTGCACATGCTCAGCGTCATATCCAGAGGTTGTCTTTAGGAAATAGACGTATGAGTGCTGCCAGCATTGCTACAGAGTTTGAAGGGGTGGGGGGTCAGCCTGTCAGTGCTCAGACCATACGCCGCACACTGCATCAAATTGGTCTGCATGGCTGTCATCTCAGAAGGAAGCCTCTTCTAAAGATGATGCACAAGAAAACCTGAAAACTGTTTGCTGAAGACAAGCAGACTAAGGACATGGATTACTGAAACCATGTCCTGTGGTCTGATGAGACCAAGATAAACTTATTTGGTTCAGATGGTGTCAAGCGTTTGTGGCATCAGCCAGGTAAGTAATACAAAGACAAGCGTGTCTTTCCTACAGTCAAGAATGGTGGTGGGAGTGTCATGGTCTGGGGCTGCATGAGTGCTGTCGACACTGGGGAGCTACAGTTCATTGAGGGAACCATGAATGCCAACATGTACTGTGAGATACTGAAGCAGAGCATGATCCCCCTCCCTTCGGAGACTGGGCCGCAGTACAGTATTCCAACATGATAACAACCCCAAACACACCTTCAAGGTGACCACTGCCTTGCTAAAGAAGCTGAGGGTAAAGGTGGTGGACTAGCCAAGCATGTCTCCAGACCAAAACCCTTTTGAGCATCTGAGGGGCATCCTCAAATGGAAGGTGGAGGAGCACAAGGTCTCTAACATTCACCAGCTCAGTGATGTCGTCATGGAGGAGTGGAAGAGGACTCTAGTGGCAACCTGTGAAGCTCTGGTGAACGCCATGTCCAAGAGGGTTAAGGCAGTGCTGGAAAATAATGGTGGCCACACAAAATATTGCCACTTTGGGCCCAATTTGGACATTTTAACTTAGTAGTGTACTAACTTTTGTTGCCAGCGATTTAGATATTAATGGCTGTGTGTTATTTTGAGGGGACAGAAAATTTACACTGTTATACAAGCTGTACACTCACTACTTTACATTGTAGCAAAGTGTAATTTCTTCAGTGTTGTCACATGAAAATATATAATAAAATATTTACAAAAATGTGAGGGGTGTACTCACTTTTGTGAGATACTGTATTGTAATTGAATGTTATTAAAAATGGCATTTCCTTTTCAATCTGCAGCTCTGTAATTTTCTGTAAAATGCAATGCAATATGGCCACCTTGAGGTGTTCTGTACACAAACGCCACCCAGTAACATAATTTCCTGCTTGTGTGATTGGCTCACTGATTTTCCCAGTCTACACTAGGATACAAGTCAGATTTCAGACATCCCCTGCAACAAAAATTTAATTTTTGGTGAGATACTCCAAATAGGAAATCACTTCCAAAGAGATGCAGGCCCAGCAGCTTTCCTCATTAGTGCCCTGCAGATGCTGCAGCTGGTTGACAATTATGAAACCACTCCCATTAGACTCACTTTCCCACATGAACACAGACAAACACACAGGGATCTCTTAAGAATAACAAAGGTAGGAGTTTGCAACAAAGTTTGTTTAAATGCTTGCAATTCACATAGATCACCCGGGGGGATGTTTCTTGCTCAACAAAAGTGGAGTTACATTTTAAGCCTGCTATACATGGATTAAAATTTGACCAGTTCAGCAGGGACTGGCTGAATTTAGATGGGCAGATCGGCTTCTGTGCAATCGCCCAGTCAGATTTTTGCCACTCAAATAGCTCTGCGGGTTATAGTCTGCTGCGCTGATCAGTGTATTCTGACAGTGGGGAAGTCTCAGTGTATTCTGACAGTGGGGAAGTTTTCCTAATTTCCTTTTCCTTTGTATGGGTGTCTGTAATCCTTCCTCCTCTCAAGACACACATTGAGGCTAGGAAAGTCAATACTCATTTTGATCACCTAAAACACTTCTATATCAAATACACTGTGTTTTCTGCATTTTATTAGATTGCCACAGAGTTTTGCATGCAATAACGACATTTGAGGATTTGATGAAGTGTTTGGTGAGTTCAGCTATCCAATGAAGACAGTCCATGGTGAGTGTCTCAACTATATTCAGACCAGGCATAGAGGTCTCAGAAGGGGATAGTCACTATCACATAGGGATGAGCTTCGTGTTCGAGTCGAACATACGTTCGACTCGAACATCGGCTGTTCGATCGTTCGACGAAGATCGAACGATTTGGGCCGTTCGCGCCAAATTCGAGTGACGCGAACGGCCCACAATGCACTACGCCATCGCAGTGTCATCCAGGCGCTGTGATTGGCCAAGCATGCACTGTGACCCCGCATGCTTGGCCAATCACAGCGCCGGCAGCGAGGAGAGCAATGATTGGCCACAGGCAGGATGCCTGTGGCCAATTATTGCTGAGGGTGTTTAGTACACGCCCCACACTATAAAAGGCCGCCAGCACGGCGGCCTAGTGTAGTGTGTTCCGGAGCAGGGATAGAGCAGCATAGGCAGGGACAGTGACTGTTATTTCTTTCTTGCTTAACCTGGATTCCTTTAGTTTAGGGAAAGAGAAGGATAGGTAGGGAGAGTGTCAGTGTGTTTTGTGCTTGTGCTATAGTGTGCTTAAAAAAAACATTTATTCTAGGGACAGAAAACTGTAGGTAGGGACAGTGTCAGTTTCTTTCACTCTGCAAGTCCTTGTTTCCAGGGACCTGGAAGGACAGTGAGTGAATTGTCCTTGTGCTATATTGTGCTTAAAAAAACATTTATTCTAGGGACAGAAAACTGTAGGTAGGGAGAGTGTCAGTTTCTTTCACTCTGCAAGTCCTTGTTTCCAGGGACCTGTAAGGACAGTGAGTGAATTGTCCTTGTGCTATATTTTGCTTAAAAAAAACATTTATTCTAGGGACAGAAAACTGTAGGTAGGGAGAGTGTCAGTTTATTTCACTCTGCAAGTCCTTGTTTCCAGGGACCTGGAAGGACAGTGAGTGAATTCTCCTTGTGCTATATTGTGCTTAAAAAAAACATTTATTCTAGGGACAGAAAACTGTAGGTAGGGACAGTGTCAGTTTCTTTCACTCTGCAAGTCCTTGTTTCCAGGGACCTGTAAGGACAGTGAGTGAATTGTCCTTGTGCTATATTGTGATTAAAAAAAACATTTTTTCTAGGGACAGAAAACTGTAGGTAGGGAGAGTGTTTTTTTTCTTTCACTCTGCAAGTCCTTGTTTCCAGGGACCTGTAAGGACAGTGAGTGAATTGTCCTTGTGCTATATTGTGCTTAAAAAAAACATTTATTCTAGGGACAGAAAACTGTAGGTAGGGAGAGTGTCAGTTTATTTCACTCTGCAAGTCCTTGTTTCCAGGGACCTGGAAGGACAGTGAGTGAATTGTCCTTGTGTTATATTGTGATTAAAAAAGGAGAGTGTTTTTTTTCTTTCACTCTGCAAGTCCTTGTTTCCAGGGACCTGGAAGGACAGTGAGTGAATTCTCCTTGTGCTATATTGTGCTTAAAAAAAACATTTATTCTAGGGACAGAAAACTGTAGGTAGGGAGAGTGTCAGTTTATTTCACTCTGCAAGTCCTTGTTTCCAGGGACCTGTAAGGACAGTGAGTGAATTGTCCTTGTGCTATATTGTGATTAAAAAAAACATTTTTTCTAGGGACAGAAAACTGTAGGTAGGGAGAGTGTTTTTTTTCTTTCACTCTGCAAGTCCTTGTTTCCAGGGACCTGTAAGGACAGTGAGTGAATTGTCCTTGTGCTATATTGTGATTAAAAAAAACATTTTTTCTAGGGACAGAAAACTGTAGGTAGGGAGAGTGTTTTTTTTTCTTTCACTCTGCAAGTCCTTGTTTCCAGGGACCTGTAAGGACAGTGAGTGAATTGTCCTTGTGCTATATTGTGCTTAAAAAAAACATTTATTCTAGGGACAGAAAACTGTAGGTAGGGAGAGTGTCAGTTTATTTCACTCTGCAAGTCCTTGTTTCCAGGGACCTGGAAGGACAGTGAGTGAATTGTCCTTGTGCTATATTGTGATTAAAAAAAACATTTTTTCTAGGGACAGAAAACTGTAGGTAGGGAGAGTGTTTTTTTTCTTTCACTCTGCAAGTCCTTGTTTCCAGGGACCTGTAAGGACAGTGAGTGAATTGTCCTTGTGCTATATTGTGCTTAAAAAAAACATTTATTCTAGGGACAGAAAACTGTAGGTAGGGAGAGTGTCAGTTTATTTCACTCTGCAAGTCCTTGTTTCCAGGGACCTGGAAGGACAGTGAGTGAATTGTCCTTGTGTTATATTGTGATTAAAAAAAAACATTTTTTCTAGGGACAGAAAACTGTAGGTAGGGAGAGTGTTTTTTTTCTTTCACTCTGCAAGTCCTTGTTTCCAGGGACCTGGAAGGACAGTGAGTGAATTCTCCTTGTGCTATATTGTGCTTAAAAAAAACATTTATTCTAGGGACAGAAAACTGTAGGTAGGGAGAGTGTTTTTTTTCTTTCACTCTGCAAGTCCTTGTTTCCAGGGACCTGGAAGGACAGTGAGTGAATTGTCCTTGTGCTATATTGTGATTAAAAAAAACATTTTTTCTAGGGACAGAAAACTGTAGGTAGGGAGAGTGTTTTTTTTCTTTCACTCTGCAAGTCCTTGTTTCCAGGGACCTGTAAGGACAGTGAGTGAATTGTCCTTGTGCTATATTGTGATTAAAAAAAACATTTTTTCTAGGGACAGAAAACTGTAGGTAGGGAGAGTGTTTTTTTTCTTTCACTCTGCAAGTCCTTGTTTCCAGGGACCTGTAAGGACAGTGAGTGAATTGTCCTTGTGCTATATTGTGCTTAAAAAAAACATTTATTCTAGGGACAGAAAACTGTAGGTAGGGAGAGTGTCAGTTTATTTCACTCTGCAAGTCCTTGTTTCCAGGGACCTGGAAGGACAGTGAGTGAATTGTCCTTGTGTTATATTGTGATTAAAAAAAACATTTTTTCTAGGGACAGAAAACTGTAGGTAGGGAGAGTGTTTTTTTTCTTTCACTCTGCAAGTCCTTGTTTCCAGGGACCTGGAAGGACAGTGAGTGAATTCTCCTTGTGCTATATTGTGCTTAAAAAAAACATTTATTCTAGGGACAGAAAACTGTAGGTAGGGAGAGTGTCAGTTTATTTCACTCTGCAAGTCCTTGTTTCCAGGGACCTGTAAGGACAGTGAGTGAATTGTCCTTGTGCTATATTGTGATTAAAAAAAACATTTTTTCTAGGGACAGAAAACTGTAGGTAGGGAGAGTGTTTTTTTTCTTTCACTCTGCAAGTCCTTGTTTCCAGGGACCTGTAAGGACAGTGAGTGAATTGTCCTTGTGCTATATTGTGATTAAAAAAAACATTTTTTCTAGGGACAGAAAACTGTAGGTAGGGAGAGTGTTTTTTTTTCTTTCACTCTGCAAGTCCTTGTTTCCAGGGACCTGTAAGGACAGTGAGTGAATTGTCCTTGTGCTATATTGTGCTTAAAAAAAACATTTATTCTAGGGACAGAAAACTGTAGGTAGGGAGAGTGTCAGTTTATTTCACTCTGCAAGTCCTTGTTTCCAGGGACCTGGAAGGACAGTGAGTGAATTGTCCTTGTGCTATATTGTGATTAAAAAAAACATTTTTTCTAGGGACAGAAAACTGTAGGTAGGGAGAGTGTTTTTTTTCTTTCACTCTGCAAGTCCTTGTTTCCAGGGACCTGTAAGGACAGTGAGTGAATTGTCCTTGTGCTATATTGTGCTTAAAAAAAACATTTATTCTAGGGACAGAAAACTGTAGGTAGGGAGAGTGTCAGTTTATTTCACTCTGCAAGTCCTTGTTTCCAGGGACCTGGAAGGACAGTGAGTGAATTGTCCTTGTGTTATATTGTGATTAAAAAAAAACATTTTTTCTAGGGACAGAAAACTGTAGGTAGGGAGAGTGTTTTTTTTCTTTCACTCTGCAAGTCCTTGTTTCCAGGGACCTGGAAGGACAGTGAGTGAATTCTCCTTGTGCTATATTGTGCTTAAAAAAAACATTTTTTCTAGGGACAGAAAACTGTAGGTAGGGAGAGTGTTTTTTTTCTTTCACTCTGCAAGTCCTTGTTTCCAGGGACCTGGAAGGACAGTGAGTGAATTGTCCTTGTGCTATATTGTGATTAAAAAAAACATTTTTTCTAGGGACAGAAAACTGTAGGTAGGGAGAGTGTTTTTTTTCTTTCACTCTGCAAGTCCTTGTTTCCAGGGACCTGTAAGGACAGTGAGTGAATTGTCCTTGTGCTATATTGTGATTAAAAAAAAACATTTTTTCTAGGGACAGAAAACTGTAGGTAGGGAGAGTGTTTTTTTTCTTTCACTCTGCAAGTCCTTGTTTCCAGGGACCTGTAAGGACAGTGAGTGAATTGTCCTTGTGCTATATTGTGCTTAAAAAAAACATTTATTCTAGGGACAGAAAACTGTAGGTAGGGAGAGTGTCAGTTTATTTCACTCTGCAAGTCCTTGTTTCCAGGGACCTGGAAGGACAGTGAGTGAATTGTCCTTGTGCTATATTGTGATTAAAAAAAACATTTTTTCTAGGGACAGAAAACTGTAGGTAGGGAGAGTGTTTTTTTTCTTTCACTCTGCAAGTCCTTGTTTCCAGGGACCTGTAAGGACAGTGAGTGAATTGTCCTTGTGCTATATTGTGCTTAAAAAAAACATTTATTCTAGGGACAGAAAACTGTAGGTAGGGAGAGTGTCAGTTTATTTCACTCTGCAAGTCCTTGTTTCCAGGGACCTGGAAGGACAGTGAGTGAATTGTCCTTGTGTTATATTGTGATTAAAAAAAAACATTTTTTCTAGGGACAGAAAACTGTAGGTAGGGAGAGTGTTTTTTTTCTTTCACTCTGCAAGTCCTTGTTTCCAGGGACCTGGAAGGACAGTGAGTGAATTCTCCTTGTGCTATATTGTGCTTAAAAAAAACATTTATTCTAGGGACAGAAAACTGTAGGTAGGGAGAGTGTCAGTTTATTTCACTCTGCAAGTCCTTGTTTCCAGGGACCTGTAAGGACAGTGAGTGAATTGTCCTTGTGCTATATTGTGATTAAAAAAAACATTTTTTCTAGGGACAGAAAACTGTAGGTAGGGAGAGTGTTTTTTTTCTTTCACTCTGCAAGTCCTTGTTTCCAGGGACCTGTAAGGACAGTGAGTGAATTGTCCTTGTGCTATATTGTGATTAAAAAAAACATTTTTTCTAGGGACAGAAAACTGTAGGTAGGGAGAGTGTTTTTTTTCTTTCACTCTGCAAGTCCTTGTTTCCAGGGACCTGTAAGGACAGTGAGTGAATTGTCCATGTGCTATATTGTGCTTAAAAAAAACATTTATTCTAGGGACAGAAAACTGTAGGTAGGGAGAGTGTCAGTTTATTTCACTCTGCAAGTCCTCGTTTCCAGGGACCTGGAAGGACAGTGAGTGAATTGTCCTTGTGCTATATTGTGATTAAAAAAAACATTTTTTCTAGGGACAGAAAACTGTAGGTAGGGAGAGTGTTTTTTTTCTTTCACTCTGCAAGTCCTTGTTTCCAGGGACCTGTAAGGACAGTGAGTGAATTGTCCTTGTGCTATATTGTGCTTAAAAAAAACATTTATTCTAGGGACAGAAAACTGTAGGTAGGGAGAGTGTCAGTTTATTTCACTCTGCAAGTCCTTGTTTCCAGGGACCTGGAAGGACAGTGAGTGAATTGTCCTTGTGTTATATTGTGATTAAAAAAAACATTTTTTCTAGGGACAGAAAACTGTAGGTAGGGAGAGTGTTTTTTTTCTTTCACTCTGCAAGTCCTTGTTTCCAGGGACCTGGAAGGACAGTGAGTGAATTCTCCTTGTGCTATATTGTGCTTAAAAAAAACATTTATTCTAGGGACAGAAAACTGTAGGTAGGGAGAGTGTCAGTTTATTTCACTCTGCAAGTCCTTGTTTCCAGGGACCTGGAAGGACAGTGAGTGAATTGTCCTTGTGCTATATTGTGATTAAAAAAAACATTTTTTCTAGGGACAGAAAACTGTAGGTAGGGAGAGTGTTTTTTTTCTTTCACTCTGCAAGTCCTTGTTTCCAGGGACCTGGAAGGACAGTGAGTGAATTCTCCTTGTGCTATATTGTGATTAAAAAAAACATTTTTTCTAGGGACAGAAAACTGTAGGTAGGGAGAGTGTTTTTTTTCTTTCACTCTGCAAGTCCTTGTTTCCAGGGACCTGTAAGGACAGTGAGTGAATTGTCCTTGTGCTATATTGTGATTAAAAAAAACATTTTTTCTAGGGACAGAAAACTGTAGGTAGGGAGAGTGTCAGTTTCTTTCACTGTGAAAGTCCTTGTTTCAAGGGACAGAGAAGGACACCTGAGGGTAGCCCTTATTGCTTTTTTCCCATCTCCCTGCAGGCCATCTGTTAGAATGTCTGGAAGGCAAACAAGGAGAGGCAGACAGTCAGGAGGCAATAAAAGAGGGCAAGCAGGCTCTGTGTCTGGGGGCAACAGTGCTGGTCGTGGACGCGGTGCATTGTCATCAGCACATGGCCATGGGACACGCTTGTCCTTCTTTTCGGCAGCTGGACATGTTGAGCCACATCATGCCGAAGACTTGGTAGAGTGGATGACCAAGCCCTCCTCCTCCTCCTCATCCTCTCTCACCCAGGCTCAGGGTACTGGAAAAGCAGCTGCCAAAGCGTCGTCTTCCCTGGTATCAATGTCAGACAAATCATCAGTCACTCCTTCCCTAGACCCACCATGTCCTCCTCCTGAGGAGTCCCCCGAACTGTTTCAGCACAGTGTTGGGTACATGCTCCAGGAGGATGCCCAGCGTTTCGAAGGGTCTGATGATGAAACCCAGCTAGAGGAAGGCAGTAGCGTGAGAGCAGACAGAGGGGATGCTCAAGAAGGACACCAATCTGGCAGTCATGTTCCAGCAGCTGCAGCATACTGCCAGATTGGCTCCAGTGAAGAGGAGGGAGGGGATGATGAGGTCACTGACTCCACGTGGGTGCCTAATAGGAGAGAGGAGGAGGAGGAGGATGAGGAGGAGGCACATCTCCAACGAGGCAGGATGCCCTTTGGTGGCCAGCGTAAGGGCAGTACACCGACGGAATCACACCGCAGAGCTCCGCCTGTGCAGGGCGCTGCCTCTGCCCGTCATTCAAAAAGTTCTTTGGTGTGGGCCTTTTTTGAGGCTAGTGCATCAGATCGCACAGCTGCTGTTTGCAACATATGTCTCAAGCGTATATCGCGTGGCCAAAACATCAGCCGCTTGGGTACCACATGCCTGACCAGACATATGTTGACCTGCCATGCAGCTCGTTGGCAAGCCTACCTCAAAGACCCACACCAAAGAACAAAGCGGACCTCTCCTTGCACCGCATCAGCTGGGATCTCCAACCCCACTATAACTTCAGTCCTCTCTGAAACATGCACTGAGAGGAATGAAGGTGTAGAATTAGGTGTGTCACAGCCAAGTACTTGCGCCCACTCTGCTAGCAGTACACCGACGTCCGATTCTAGCAGGCAAATTTCCCTGCCCCAGCTGCTGGACCGTCGAAAGAAGTTCACTCCCAGCCATCCACATGCCCAGCGGTTGAATGCTAGCTTGGCTAAATTGCTAGCGCTTCAACTGCTGCCTTTTCAGTTGGTAGACTCGGCCCCCTTCCGTGAGTTTGTGCAATGTGCAGTTCCTCAGTGGCAGGTTCCCAAACGCCACTTTTTCTCACGGAAGGCTATTCCGGCTCTCTACCGGCATGTGGAAGGCAATGTCTTGGCCTCGCTGGACAGGGCGGTCAGCGGTAAGGTGCATATTACCGCTGACTCATGGTCCAGCAGGCATGGACAGGGACGTTACCTTTCTTTCACGGCCCATTGGGTCACTCTTTTGGCAGCTGGGAAGGATTCAGGACAAGGTGCAGTAGTGTTGGAGGTTGTCCCACCGCCACGCCTCCAAAATGCTACTACTGGTTGTGACACACCTCTCTCCTCCACCCCCTCCTCTTCTTCTTCCTCCATGGCCTCTTCCTGTGGTTTGTCCTATGAACCAGCGGTGCTCCGTAGCCGTTCACGGGGCTACGCAAGTACGCAGGCAAAAAGATGCCATGCCGTGCTTGCGCTGGTGTGTTTGGGGGACAGAAGCCACACTGGGGCAGAGGTCCTGTCTGCTCTGCAGGGCCAGGCCGAGAGGTGGTTGACGCCACGCCAGCTTAAGCCAGGAATGGTGGTTTGCGACAATGGCACCAACCTCCTCTCCGCCCTCCGACAGGGACAACTGACCCATGTGCCCTGTGTGGCTCACGTCCTTAACCTGGTGGTGCAGCGCTTCTTGGGCAGGTACCCGGGCTTACAGGATGTCCTGAGGCAGGCCAGGAAAGTCTGTGTGCATTTCCGCAGATCTTATAATGCCAGTGCTCGCCTGGCTGAGCTGCAAAAGGAGTTGAACCTGCCCAAGAACCGCCTTATATGTGACATGCCCACCAGGTGGAACTCAACGTTGGCCATGCTGCAGCGGCTGCACACGCAGCAGAGGGCCATCAATGAGTACCTGTGCGACTACGGCACCAGGACAGGGTCAGGGGAGCTTGGTTTTTTTTCTCCACGCCAGTGGGGCATGATCAGGGATGCATGCACTGTCCTGGCACCATTTGAGGAGGCCACGAGGATGGTGAGCAGTGACAGTGCATGCATCAGTGACACTGTACCTCTTGTCCACCTGTTGGAGCACACGCTGCGTGGAATAATGGACAGGGCACTTGAGGCAGAACAGAGGCAGGAAGAGGAGGACTTCCTTGCCTCTCAAGGCCCCCTTTACCCAGACAGTGTTCCTTCTGTCCCACCCATCGCACAGGAAGAGGAGGAGGAGGAGGAGGAGGAGGAGGAGGAGGAGGAGGATTGTGTCAGCATGGAGGTGGAGGCTGGCACTCAGCATCATCAGCAGCAGTCTTTTAGGGATGATTTACAGTCCCAAGAAACCAGTGGACTTGTACGTGGCTGGGAGGAGGTGGCTGCGGATCATGTCGTCCTTAGTGACCCAGAGGACTCCGGAGCGAATGCCTCAGCAAACCTACGCTGCATGGCCTCCCTGATCCTGCAAAGTCTGCGGAAGGATCCTCGTATTCTTCGGATCAAGGAGAGGGACCATTACTGGCTGGCCACTCTCCTTGATCCACGGTACAAGGGTAAGGTTGCGGACCTTATGTTACCGTCGCAGAGGGAGCAGAGGATGAGACAACTCCGGGAGGCCTTGCAGAAAGGTCTGTGCAACGCGTTCCCAGAGACTGGGAGGTTGCAAACTCCTGGTCCTGGACAACGAGTTGCTGAGGCTTCGGCCAGTCAAAGAAGGAGCGGTGGGGAAGGTGGCCGTCTGACCGATGCGTTCAGACAATTCTTTAGTCCGCAGCCCCAAAGTATGATCGGTTCCAGCAACCATCGCCAGCGTCTGATAAACATGGTGCAGGAATATCTAGGGGCAAGGTCAGACTTGGACACCTTCCCCACCGAAAATCCTCTGGCTTACTGGGTCTTGAGGATGGATCACTGGCCAGAGCTTGCACAGTATGCAATTGAGCTACTGGCCTGTCCTGCATCCAGCGTTCTTTCGGAACGCACATTCAGTGCTGCTGGAGGATTTGTCACGGATCACAGGGTGCGCCTGTCCACCGACTCGGTTGATCGACTGACTTTCATCAAGATGAACCAGTCTTGGATCACCACCAGCTACCACACACCTGATGCTGATATAACAGACTAATTGATTTTAACATGTCACATCCCTTCAAGACTGATGCTGATGCTGAGTGCCTGTGCTGTTATGTTGACTGGCTATCCTCCTCCTCCGAGTCCTCAATGATACGATTGATGATGATAGCTTGTAAGATCATTTTTGTTTATGGGTGCCGCCACCAGTGCCTAACGCCCAATTTTTCAGCCCCTGTTTAACAGGGGCGTGTAATTACAATTTTTGAAGCAATACTTTGCAACAGGGCTCATTGCTGTGCTCCAAGTACAGTATCTGTGAGGAGTTGCAGTGTTGTGCCACCAGTGCCTAAGGCCCAATTTTTCAGCCCCTGTTTAACAGGGGCATGTCATTACAATTTTTGAAGCAATACTTTGCAACAGGGCTCATTGCTGTGCTCCAAGTACAGTATCTGTGAGGGGTTGCAGTGTTGTGCCACCAGTGCTTAAGGCCCGATTTTTCATCCCCTGTTCAACAGGGGCATGTAATTACAATTCTTGATCTAATAATTCACAGCAGGGCCCATTGCTGCACCCACCAAGAGTAACTGTCAGGGCTTACAGTGTTGTGGCACCAGCACCACCATCAAAGGCCCAATTTTTACTACCACTGTTCAACAATTATATGTAATTAAAATTCCTGATATAATAGTTGACAGCAGGGCGTTCCAGCACCAACCAAGAGTAACTGTGAGTGCTTACAGTGTTGTGCCAACACCAACAACTAAGGGGCCTATTTCTGCAGAGTATATACGGCAGGTCCCTACTTTCAAACATCCAACTTACAAACGACTCCTACTTGCAAACGCAAGAAGACAACAGGAAGTGAGAGGAAATCTACCACTAGGAAGGAAAATTCTCTCCTGTAAGAATAAATATGGGAGAAAGGTGTCTCCTCTGTACTGATGCTTTATCAGCAATCCTTGTTTCAAGAAAAACACCACATTTCAAAAACAGTTGTCATTGGGACGGAAAGTGAGGTGAAATGTTCTGAACAGGGGCACAGACAGCAAAACAAATGTTACAGGGGTGATAACCCTTACCTATGTTTTCCAAAAAGTTTAAAAATAGATTTTTGGTCTGGAGCTACACTTCAACAATGTACCTGTTCAAAATTACAAACAGACTCTACATAAGAACAAACCTACAGTCCCTGTCTTGTATGCACCGCCTGTATAGGGCTGTTCAGAGTATATAGGGCCTTTTTTATTTTATGTGCGGGGTTCCCCTTAATATCCATACAAGACCCAAAGGGGCTGGTAATGGGCTGGGGTAGGGGGGGGGTCATGGGGTAGCTATGCCATTTTTCTTAAAGAATTTCATCCATATTACCGGGACCAGACATTACATTAAAGCCGCAAGCAGTTTTAAATGGCTTTTTTTTCCTTTAGAAGTGTCATTTTGTGCAGGGACAGTTCTAAACACGGGAAACACGTGGCACTTCACAGGCATACTTTAGACACCCCCCAGGTACGATATTTAAAGGAATATTTGACTTTTTTTTTTCACTTTATGCATCATTAAAATGACTGCTCCCGAAAAACGACCGTTTTTAAAACTTCTTTTTGCATTGATACATGTCCCCTGGTGCAGAACCCGGGTTCCCAAACCCTTTTTAGGACAATAACATGCATAATAGTTGTTATAATTAGCACTTTAGAATTCGAACGTTCGCATCCATTGTATTTAATAGGGTTCTAATGTTCGTTCGAACTTTCGGTCCGTTCGCGGGTTCTGGTGCGAACCGAACCCGGGGGTGTTCGGCTCATCACTACTATCACACCAATTGGAGTCATAATAACATGAAAAGCCACACAAAGCAGATAGAGAGGGGGTAGAGGGAGAGTCCATCTCATTCTGCTATGCGTATAATTTAATCTTTAGCTATTTAGCTCTGTAAACTACAGGTATTTTTAGCAAAACAGATAAGTTTAGCCAGGTAAACATGGGAAAATGGGCCTACAGCGCTTCCTGGTGACTGTAAATAGTAAGCACTTCCAGACCAGGCCATTTCTGTCACTTTTTGTTTACATGTAACAATCAGGCTTAGGCCCCTTTCACACGGAGGTCCGTTCAGGTCCGCCTGTCAGTTTTTTAGGCGGACCTGAAACGGATCCTCCATGCACCCCTATGGAGGCACGGATGTCAGCGGAGACATGTCCGCTGACATCCGCTCCGCTCCGCCAAAGTGTGACGGAGGAAAACCCTATTTTTCCTTCCGTCGGCGGAGCGGATCGGATGACAACGGACTCTACGGTCCGTCGTCATCCGATCCCCCATAGGGGAGAGCGGCGCTCTGACAGGGCGGTCCCTGCACAGTGTGCGGGGACCGCCCAGTCATCCGTCGGCTCAGCGGGGATCAACGGAGCGATCCCCGCTGAGCAAGCGGAGCTTCACGGGGCGGATCTGCACGGATCCGCCCCGTGTGAAAGAGCCCTTAGTGTACATGGGACATTTTTACAACCTCTCCTGAACGATTTAACTTGACAGATAGTAACCCACGTTTAAAACATCCGTTTTGCCACGTTTACATATATATATATTATTTTTTTAAATAGCCAAAAATGAAAAATGCCTGTAAACTAAACAAAGGCGTTTTGTTTGGCACTTGAAATGCCTCTAAACTCAGCATCTGAACTCATTTTTTTGCTTTCCAAAAAAAGCCTCTAAACTCAACTGCCTAGAAAAGACTATAAACGACCCTGTGTACATGTACTGATAAGATAACATAGAGGAGAGTTCAGGAGCAGTTGAAAAAAATGCCCAGCTGCTCCTAAACATCCGTTTAGCAACAGCAGTGTACATGAGGCCTTAGTATTGTTTGCTAGAAATTTACTTAGAACCCCCAAACATTATATATTTTTTTAAAGCAGAGGCCCTAGAATAAATTGGTGGATTTTGCTTTAAAAAGCCTTTACAGGTTATCACTCTAGGTTTACAGAGACGGTCTAGTGCTAGAATTGATCTGATGCTCGTGGTAATACCTCACATGTGTGGGACGATCTTTGTTCGCCTTTGTGAATATGCACGGGGGTTATGGGTGCATGTTAATTTTTTTTATTTTAATTTCTTATTCAATTTATTTTTTATTTTTACACTGTTGCTTAATTTTTAATTATTATTTTGTTATCACTTTTATTGCTATCACAAGGAATGAAAACACAGACGAACCCTATTGACACCAACCTCTGCCCTACTGACACCATGCACTGCTCTACTGACACAATCCATTGTCCTGCTGACACCAACTTCTGCCCTACTGACACGTCCACTGCCCTGCTGAGGCCATGTTTTAATACATTTTAAAATGATTGTTTAAGTTTTTTTATAAGGGCCTGTTCAAACTGGAATGCAGTACAGGAGAGACACATTCCTGAGCAGTTTCCTGCACTGCATTCCAATTGCACTGCCCTTGCGATTTGCTGCGGGGGTAATTAACGCAGTGCATTTGCCTGCTCTGGCTCACATTGGATCACATGGTACAAAAAATTGTAATGCGGTTTCGGTGCGTTTCAAAAAGTAGTGCATGCACTTCTTTTAGTGCGGTGCAGTTTCAGCCTATTCAAAATGAATGGGGCTGAAATCGCACTGTACAGAACTGCATGTGAATCACACATGAACCACACAGCATTCTTGTACAATTCACATGCAGTTCCTAGTGTGAATGGGCTCTTAGAGTGTGTGTGCATGAGCCCTGAAGTGCACACCCTAATGCAATAGGCAGTGCACACCTACAGTATGTATATATTATTATGAAATATCCATGTAAACAACGAGGCAAGATTAGCATGACATCACTGACCAAATTTGGTCACATGTCAGGTTGGCAGGATGTTTTTGTTTTTGCTGGCATTGTTCTAGATAGATGTGGTTCTGATTCACTGGACAACATGATTGATGATGGAATTACACTGTGGGTATTTTTTTTTTAAATACTGTGTGTTTATTTACTGTTCACGTTTTTTTTGTGAATGAATAGAGCTACTATTAATCATTCACATGGGGGGAGAGGGTATCTGGGAGGCCCCTTATTGTTAAAGGGGGCCTACAGATTCTAATAAGCCTCCTGCCTGCAGACCCCCAAAACTACCTGGCTGGGGAAAGAGGCCTTTGTTCTCATCAACATAGAGACAAAGTGCGCCCCTCCACATTAAAGCCATAGGGAAAGCAGAGTGGCTAAGTGGTTTGTGATTCCACCTAGCAGCACTAGGGTTGCCAGTTTGAATCCCAGCCATGACATGACACTCCTGCCTGGAGTTTCCATGTTCTCCCTGTGCCTGCGTGGGTTTCCTCTGGGTCCTCTGGTTTCGTCCCACACTCCAACGACATCATGATTGGTTAATTGGGTCCTGTTAAAATTGGTCCTATTATTTGTATGTTTGTTAGTTAAAGTGGTTGTAAACCCCATTTATAGAATTTTTGACCTAAGGACATACAGTGGGTACGGAAAGTATTCAGACCCCCTTACATTGTTCACTCTTTGTTATATTGCAGCCATTTGCTAAAATCATTTAGGTTAATTTTTTTTCCTCATTAATGTACACACAGCACCCCATATTGACAGAAATTTTTTTGCAGATTTATAAAAGAAAAAAAAACTGAAATATCACATGGTCCTAAGTATTCAGACCCTTTGCTGTGACACTCATATATTTAACTCAGGTGCTGACAATTTCTTCTGATTATCCTTGAGATGGTTCTACACATTCATTTGAGTCCAGCTGTGTTTGATTATACTGATTGGACTTGATTAGGAAAGCCACACACCTGTCTATATAAGACCTTACAGCTCACAGTGCATGTCAGAGCAAATGAGAATCATGAGGTCAAAAGGAACTGCCTGAAGAGCTCAGAGACAGAATTGTGGCAAGGCACAGATCTGGCCAAGGTTACAAAAAAAAGTCTGCTGCACTTAAAGTGGTTGTAAACCCACTTTTTAAACAAAGACCTACAGGTAAGCCTAGATTAAGGTTTACCTGTAGGTGCATGAAATATCTCCTTAACCTACACGGTTAAGGAGATATTTGTATGTAAATGCGGCGACGCTGACGTCACCCCATTCACAAATTCGGCTAGGTCGCAACATTCAACGACGTAGCCAAATTCGACAGCTCACGCGCGCATGCGCGGAGTCACGTCTTCGCCGCTCCGGCCAATCACAGCGCCGGAGCGGCGCTGTGATTGGCTGCAGCGGCGATACCCGGAAGTAACATTCCGGCTATCGCCGCAGCGATGGATGCGGCTAGAGGAGGGACACGGATGACTTCGGGGGCCCCGATCGAAGTTAAGTGGTACATAATGAGCTAGTATGCTAGTCATACTAGCTCATTATAGCTTTGTCTTGCAGGTAAGTAAAAAAAAAAAAAAAATTGTCTACGTGGTTTACAACCACTTTAACCACTTCCCTACCCAGCCATAGTCAAATGACGTCCACAGATGGGATCTCCCATCTTGGGTGGACATCATATGACGTCCTCGGCTTTGTAGGGGGATATCTGAATGATGCCTGCAGCTAGAGGCATCATTTAGATATCCTTTTGAAGTGCCGCGATTCTGTGCACCATAAGAATGATCAAAGCACTTGATTGTTCTTATAGGCGGCGGGAGGGGACATGGGAGGGGGCATCCCCCCCTCCCGCCGCCATTCGGTGCTTCTCCGGGCTCTCCCGTGCGATCGGGGACCCGGAGCGAATCTTCCGGCACCGTTGGTGGGTCACGTGACGAGCATAGAGATGACTGGTGACCAGATGGTCACCAGTCATCTCTATGATCGTCGGAGGCACGGGCGCGATGAGATGACGTCACGCCCGGGTCCTCAAATGTAAACAAAGCCGCCATTGCGGCTAGTAAGTATGAGATCAGTGAAAAAAAATTCACTGATCTCATGCTTTCCAGCCTGGAGGAGAGATGTGGGGTCTTATTGACCCCGCATCTCTCAATAAAGAGGACCTGTCACACACATTCCTATTACAAGGGATGTTTACATTCCTTGTAATAGGAATAAAAGTGATCAAAAAAAAAGTAAAATAATTGTAAAAAAAAAAATAAATAAGTAAAAAAATAAAATAAATAATAATAAAAAAAAATTCAAAACGGCCCTGTCCCCGGTAGCTCGCGATCAGAAGCGAATGCACACGTAAGTCGCCCACATATGTAAACGCCGTTCAAACCACATATGTGAGGTATCGCCACATGCGTTAGAGCGCGTGCAACAATTCTAGCACTAGACCTCCTCTGTAATTCTAACCTGGTAACCTGTAAAAAAAATGTAAGCGTTGCCTATGGAGATTTTTAAGTACCAAAGTTTGGCGCCATTCCATAAGTGTGCGCAATTTTAAAGCGTGACATGTTAGGTATCTATTTACTCGGCGTAACATCATCTTTCATATTTTCCCAAAAAATTGGGCTAACTTTACTGTTTTGTTATTTTTTAATTCATGAAACCATTTTTTTTTTTAAAAAGGCGTTTGAAAAATTATTGCGCAAATATCGTGCAAGAAAAAAAGTTGCAATGACCGTCATTTTATTCCCTAGGGTGTCTGCTAAAAAAACATATATAATGTTTGGGGGTTCTGAGTAATTTTCTATCAAAAGAATGATGATTTGTACATGTAGGAGAGAAGTGCTAGAATAGGCCCGGTATTGAAGTGGTACAAAAAGCCCTGTATTGAAGTGGTTAAGGTTCCTAAGAGCACAGTGGCCTCCATAATCCTTAAATGGAAGATGTTTGGGATGACCAGAACCCTTCCTAGAGCTGGCCGTCCGGCCAAACTGAGCTATCGGGGGAGAAGAGCCTTGGTGAGAAAGGTAAAGAAGAACCCAAAGATCACTGTGGCTGAGCTCCAGAGATGCAGTCGGGAGATGGAAGAAAGTTGTAGAAAGTCAACCATCACTGCAGCCCTCCACCGGTCGGGGCTTTATGGCAGAGTGGCCCGACGGAAGCCTCTCCTCAGTGCAAGACACATGAAAGCCCGCATGGAGTTTGCTAAAAAAACAGCTGAAGGACTCCAGGATGGTGAGAAATAAGATTCTCTGGTCTGATGAGACCAAGATAGAACTTTTTGGCCTCAATTCTAAGCGGTATGTGTGGAGAAAACCAGGCACTGCTCATCACCTGTCCAATACAGTCCCAACAGTGAAGCATGGTGGTGGCAGCATCATGCTTTGGGGGTGTTTTTCAGCTGCAGGGACAGGACGAATGGTTGCAATCGAGGGAAAGATGAATGCGGCCAAGTACAGGGATATTGTCATGTACCTGGTAGCGGAGCCCAACGTGCCGGGAGCGGCCTTTCGTAAGCCTCTGGCTCAAGAACCCCTGGTAGAGTAGACAGGAGCTCAAGAGAACAAAGGGGCACGAGTGCCTGGCAGGTAAGCTGGTGTAGAGGGCTGATGCAGCAGCAGGGAGGTGCACTGTAGTCCACAGCAGGTTGCAGCAGCAGCGAGGTGCACTGTAGTCCAGAGCGGGTTGCAGCAGCAGGGAGGTGCACTGTAGTCCCCAGCAGGTTGCAGCAGCAGGGATGTGCACTTGTAATCCAGAGCGGGTTGCAGCAGCAGGGCGGTGCACTGTTGTCCAGAGCAGGTTGCAGGAACAGGGTACAAAGAATAGTCAAGTCCAGGCCGGGTCAGTTTATCAGGCTGGCAGCAATCAAGTTTAGAGGGTAATCAGGAACATAGTCAAGACAAGCCGGAATCAGGACGGGCAGCAATCAGGGGTAGTCAAAGGTGAGCTGGGTCAGATAACAAGTTTCAAAGATCAGGAGTTCAGCTAGCAGGGGTCTCAGGAACGCTGTAGACTGGACAGCAAGGCAGCAGAGTGTCTGACTTGTTTAAATAGCCTATTCTGGCGCCAAACGCTGTCACAGCGTGCGCGTGCACCGAACGGTTCTTCTGTGCACAGGCATTCCCCTGACACTGCTGTTGCTAGGCAGATTACAAAAACGTCTTTCTTGACAGATATCCTGGACGAAAACCTTCTCCAGAGTGCTCAGGACCTCAGACTGGGTGGAAGGTTTACCTTCCTACAAGACAATGACCCTAAGCACACAGCTAAAATAACGAAGGAGTGGCTTCACAACAACTCCGTAACTGTTCTTGAATGGCCCAGCCTTAAACCCAATTGAGTATCTCTGGAGTAGTGATGAGCCGAACACCCCCGGGTTCGGTTCGCACCAGAACCCGCGAACGGACCAAAAGTTCGCACGAACATTAGAACCCTATTAAATACAATGGATGCGAACGTTCGAAATCTAAAGTGCTAATTATAACGACTAATATGCATGTTATTGTCCTAAAAAGGGTTTGGGAACCCGGGTTCTGCACCAGGGGACATGTATCAATGCAAAAAGAAGTTTTAAAAACGGCAGTTTTTCGGGAGCAGTCATTTTAATGATGCATAAAGTGAAAAAAAAAAGTAAAATATTCCTTTAAATATCGTACCTGGGGGGTGTCTAAAGTATGCCTTTGAAGTGTCACGTGTTTCCCGTGTTTAGAACTGTCCCTGTACAAAATTAAATTTCTAAAGGAAAAAAATCCATTTAAAACTGCTTGCGGCTTTAATGTAATGTCTGGTCCCGGTAATATGGATGAAAATCTTTAAGAAAAATGGCATAGCTACCCCATCACACCCCCCCCCCCCCCACCCCAGCCCATTACCAGCCCCTTTGGGTATGGATATTAAGGGGAACCCCGCACACAAAATAAAAAAGGCCTTATATACTCTGAACAGCCGTATACAGGCGGTGCATACAAGACAGGAACTGTAGGTTTGTTCTTATGTAGAATCTGTTTGTAATTTTGAATAGGTATGTTGTTTAAGTGTAGCTCCAGCCAAAAAAAATCTATTTTTAAGCTTTTTGGAAAACATAGGGAAAGGTTATCACCCCTGTTACATTTGTTTTGCTGTCTGTGCAGTGTGCACCTGTTCAGAACAGTTCACCTCACTTTCCGTCCTAATGACAAATGTTTTTTGAAAATTTGGGGTTTTTATTGAAACAAGAATTGGTGATAAAGCATTAGTGGAGAGGAGACACTTTTTTTCCCATATTAACTCTTACAGGAGAGAATTTGCCTTCCTAGGGGTAGATTTCCTCTCACTTCCTGTTGTATCCTTCCGTTTGCAAGGAGGAGTCATTTGTAAGTTGGATGTTTGAAAGTAGGGGCCTGCCGTATATACTCTGCTGAAATTTGCCCCTTACATGTTGGTGTTGCCACAACACTGTGAGCCCTCACAGTTACTCTTGGTGGGCGTATGAATGGGCCCTGCTGTGAATTATTAGATCAAGAATTGTAATTGCATGCCCCTGTTAAACAGGAGCAGAAAAATTGGGCCTTAGGCACTGGTGCCACAACACTGCAACCCCTCACAGATACTGTACTTGGAGCACAGCAATGAGCCCTGTTGCAAAGTATTGATTCAAAAATTGTAATTACACGCCCCTGTTAAACAGGGGCTGAAAAATTGGGCCTTAGCCACTGGTGCTGGTGCCACGACACTGCAACCTCTCCCAGATACTCTAGTTGGAGTGCAGGAATGAGCCCTGCTGCAAAGCATTGCATTAAAAAATTGTAATTACATGCCCCTGTTAAACAGGGGCTGAAAAATTGGGCCTTAGCCACTGGTGGCGGCACCCAGAAACAAAAATGTTCTTCCAAGCTATCATCATCAATCGGATCATTGAGGAGGAGGATAGTCAGTCAACATAACAGGACAGTCTCTCAGCATCAGCATCAGTCTTTAAGGGATGTGACATTTGAAAATAAATTAGTCTGTTATATCAGCTTCAGGTGTTTGGTAGCTGGTGGTGATCCAAGACTGGTTCATCTTTATGAAGGTCAGTCGATCAACCGAGTCGGTGGACAGGCGCACCCTGTGATCCGTGACAAATCCTCCAGCAGCACTGAATGTGCGTTCTGAAAGAACGCTGGATGCAGGACAGGCCAGTAGCTCAATTGCATACTGTGCAAGCTCTGGCCAGTGATCCATCCTCAAGACCCAGTAAGCCAGAGGATTTTCGGTGGGGAAGGTGTCCAAGTCTGACCTTGCCCCTAGGTATTCCTGCACCATGTATATCAGACGCTGGCGATGGTTGCTGGAACCGATCACACCTTGGGGCTGCGGACTAAAGAATTGTCTGAACGCATCGGTCAGATGGCCACCTTCCCCACCGCTCCTTCTTTGACTGACCGAAGCCTCAGCAACTCGTTGTCCAGGACCAGGAGTTTGTAATCTCCCAGTCTCTGGGAATGCGTTGCACAGACCTTTCTGCAAGGCCTCCCGGAGTTGTCTCATCCTCTGCTCCCTCTGCGACGGTAAGATAAGGTCAGCAACCTTACCCTTGTACCGTGGATCAAGGAAAGTGGCCAGCCAGTAATGGTCCCTCTCCTTGATTCAAAGAATACGAGGATCCTTCCCCAGACTTTGCAGGATTAGGGAGGCCATGCAGCGTAGGTTAGCTGAGGCATTCGGTCCGGAGTCCTCTGGGTCACTAAGGACGACATGATCCGCAGCCACCTCCTCCCAGCCACGTACAAGTCCACGGGTTTCTTGGGACTGTAAATCATCCCTAAAAGACTGCTGATGATGATGCTGAGTGCCAGGCTCCACCTCCATGCTGACACAATCCTCCTCCTCCTCCTCTTCCTGTGCGATGGGTGGGACAGAAGGAACACTGTCTGGGTAAAGGGGGCCTTGAGAGGCAAGGAAGTCCTCCTCTTCCTGCCTCTGTTCTGCCTCAAGTGCCCTGTCCATTATTCCACGCAGCGTATGTTCCAACAGGTGTACAAGAGGTACAGTGTCACTGATGCATGCACTGTCACTGCTCACCATCCTCGTGGCCTCCTAAAATGGTGCCAGGACAGTGCATGCATCCCTGATCATGCCTCACTGGCGCAGTGAAAAAAACCCGAGCTCCCCTGACCCTGTCCTGGTGCTGTAGTCGCACAGGTACTCATTGATGGCCCTCTGCTGTGTGTGCAGCCGCTGCAGCATGGCCAATGTTGAGTTCCACCTGGTGGGCATGTCACATATAAGGCGGTTCTTGGGCAGGTTCAACTCCTTTTGCAGCTCAGCCAGGCGAGCACTGGCATTATAAGATCTGCGGAAATGCACACAGACTTTCCTGGCCTGCCTCAGGACATCCTGTAAGCCCGGGTACCTGCCCAAGAACCGCTGCACCACCAGGTTAAGGACGTGAGCCACACAGGGCACATGGGTCAGTTGTCCCTGTTGGAGGGCGGAGAGGAGGTTGTTGCCATTGTCACAAACTACCATTCCTGGCTTAAGCTGGCATGGCGTCAACCACCTCTCGGCCTGCCCCTGCAGAGCAGACAGAACCTCTGCCTCAGTGTGGCTCCTGTCCCCCAAACACACCAGCGCAAGCACGGCATGGCATCTTTTTGCCTGCGTACTTGCGTAGCCCCTTGAACGCCTACGGAGCACCGCTGGTTCCGAGGACAAAGCACAGGAAGAGGCCATGGAGGAAGAAGAAGAGGAGGGGGTGGAGGAGAGAGGTGTGTCACAACCAGTAGTAGCATTTTGGAGGCGTGGCGGCGGAACAACCTCCAACACTACTGCACCTTGTCCTGCATCCTTCCCAGCTGCCAAAAGAGTGACCCAATGGGCCGTGAAAGAAAGGTAACGTCCCTGTCCATGCCTGCTGGACCATGAGTCAGCGGTAATATGCACCTTACCGCTGACCACCCTGTCCAGCGAGGCCAAGACATTGCCTTCCACATGCCGGTAGAGAGCCGGAATCGCCTTCCGTGAGAAAAAGTGGCGTTTGGGAACCTGCCACTGAGGAACCGCACATTGCACAAACTCACGGAAGGGGGCCGAGTCTACCAACTGAAAAGGCAGCAGTTGAAGCGCTAGCAATTTAGCCAAGCTAGCATTCAACCGCTGGGCATGTGGATGGCTGGGAGTGAACTTCTTTCGACCTTCCAGCAGCTGGGGCAGGGAAATTTGCCTGATAGAATCGGACGTCGGTGTACTGCTAGCAGAGTGCCCGCAAGTACTTGGCTGTGACACACCTAATTCTACACCTTCATTCCTCTCAGTGCAGGTTTCAGAGAGGACTGAAGGTATAGTGGGGTTGGAGATCCCAGCTAATGCGGTGCAAGGAGAGGTCCGCTTTGTTCTTTGGTGTGGGTCTTTAAGGTAGGCTTGCCAACGAGCTGCATGGCAGGTCAACATATGTCTGGTCAAGCATGTGGTGCCCAATTGGCTGATGTTTTGGCCATGCGATATACGCTTTAGACATATGTTGCAAACAGCAGCTGTGCGATCTGATGCACTTGACTCAAAAAAGGCCCACACCAAAGAACTTTTTGAATAACGGGCAGAGGCAGCGCCCTGCACAGGTGGAGCTCTGCGGTGTGATTCTGTCGGTGTGCTGCCCTTACGCTGGCCCCCCAAGGGCATCCTGCCTCGTTGGAGATGTGCCTCCTCCTCATTCTCCTCCTCCTCCTCCTCTCTCCTATTAGGCACCCACGTGGAGTCAGTGACCTCATCATCCCCTCCCTCCTCATCACTGGAGCCAATCTGGCAGTATGCTGCAGCTGCTGGAACATGACTGCCAGATTGGTGTCCTTCTTGAGCATCCCCTCTCTCTGCTCTCACGCTACTGCCTTCCTCTAGCTGGGTATCATCATCAGACCCTTCGAAACGCTGGGCATCCTACTGGAGCATGTACCCAACACTGTGGTCAAACAGTTCGGGGGACTCCTCAGGAGGATATGGTTGGTCTAGGGAAGGAGTGACTGATGATGACATTGATACCAGGGAAGAGGACGCTTTGGCAGCTGCTTTGCCAGTACCCTGAGCCTGGGTGAGAGAGGATGAGGAGGATGAGGAGGGCTTGGTCATCCACTCTACCAAGTCTTAGGCATGATGCGGCTCAACACGTCCAGCTGCCGAAAAGAAGGACAAGCGTGTCCCATGGCCACGTGCTGATGGCGATGCACCGCGTCCACGACCAGCACTGTTGTCTCTAGACACAGAGCCTGCTTGCCCTCTTTTATTGGCTCCTGACTGTCTGCCTCTCCTTGTTTGCCTTCCAGACATTCTAATGGCCTGCAGGGAGATGGGAAAACCAGCAATAAGGCCTAGCTTCAGGAGTATATTTTGCAGGAATCACACTACGCCTGCTGTAAGTGCTGCAAATGCCTGTTGGTGTAACACACTAGGAAAACACAGCAATAAGTCCTAGCTTCAGGAGTATATTTTGCAGGAATCACACTACACCTGCTGTAAGTGCTGCAAATGCCTGTTGGTGTAACACACCAGGAAAACACAGCAATACGGGCTAACTTCAGGTGTATAATGTGCAGGAGGCACACTCCGCCCGCTGTAAGTGCTGCAAATGCCTGTTGGTGTAACACACCAGGAAAACACAGCAATACGGGCTAACTTCAGGTGTATAATGTGCAGGAGGCACACTCCGCCCGCTGTAAGTGCTGCAAATGCCTGTTGGTGTAACACACCAGGAAAACATAGCAATACGGGCTAACTTCAGGTGTATAATGTGCAGGAGGCACACTCCGCCCGCTGTAAGTGCTGCAAATGCCTGTTGGTGTAACACACTAGGAAAACACAGCAATAAGGCCTAGCTTCAGGAGTATATTTTGCAGGAATCACACTCCGCCCGCTGTAAGTGCTGCAAATGCCTGTTGGTGTAACACACCAGGAAAACACAGCAATACGGGCTAACTTCAGGTGTATAATGTTCAGGAGGCACACTCCGCCCGCTGTAAGTGCTGCAAATGCCTGTTGGTGTAACACACTAGGAAAACACAGCAATAAGGCCTAACTTCAGGTGTATAATGTGCAGGAGGCACACTCCGCCCGCTGTAAGTGCTGCAAATGCCTGTTGGTGTAACACACTAGGAAAACACAGCAATAAGGCCTAGCTTCAGGAGTATATTTTGCAGGAGGCACACTCCGCCCGCTGTAAGTGCTGCAAATGCCTGTTGGTGTAACACACCAGGAAAACACAGCAATACGGGCTAACATCAGGTGTATAATGTGCAGGAGGCACACTCCGCCCGCTGTAAGTGCTGCAAATGCCTGTTGGTGTAACACACCAGGAAAACACAGCAATACGGGCTAACTTCAGGTGTATAATGTGCAGGAGGCACACTCCGCCCGCTGTAAGTGCTGCAAATGCCTGTTAGTGTAACACACCAGGAAAACACAGCAATAAGGGCTAGCTTCAGGTGTATACTGTGCAGGAGGCTTAGCAACAATGACACTGACACTGTCCCCTGCCTATCCTTCTCTCTCCCTGCACCCAAGGTTTATCAAAGAATATGACACTGACACTCTCCCTGCCTATCCTTCTCTCTCCCTGCACACAAGGTTTAGTAAAGAATATGACACTGACACTGTCCCCTGCCTATCCTTCTCTCTCCCTGCACACAAGGTTTATCAAAGAATAAGACACTGACACTCTCCCTGCCTATCCTTCTCTCTCCCTGCACACAAGGTTTAGCAAAGAATATGACACTGACACTCTCCCTGCCTATCCTTCTCTCTCCCTGCACACAAGAATAGCACAAAGAATATCAACACTGTCCCTGCCTATCCTTCTCTTTCCCTGCGCCGGAACACACTACACAAGGCCGCCGCACTGGCGGCCTTTTATAGTGTGGGGCGTGTGCTAAACCCCCTGAGCTATGTGGCCAATTATGGCTCTCCTAGCTGCCGGCGCTGTGATTGGCCAAGCATGCGGGGTCACAGTGCATTCTTGGCCAATCACAGCGCCGGGATTGCACTGCGATGACGCAGTGTATTGTGGGCCGTTCGCGTCACTCGAATTTGGCGCGAACGGCCCAAATCGTTCGATGTTCGCCGAACGGTCGAACAGCCGATGTTCGAGTCGAACGTATGTTCGACTCAAACACCGAGCTCATCCCTACTCTGGAGAGACCTAAAAATGGCTGTCCACCAACGTTTACCATCCAACCTGACAGAACTGGAGAGGATCTGCAAGGAGGAATGGCAGAGGATCCCCAAATCCAGGTGTGAAAAACTTGTTGCATCTTTCCCAAAAAGACTCATGGCTGCTGTATTAGATCAAAAGGGTGCTTCTACTAAATACTGAGCAAAGGTTCTGAATACTTAGGACCATGTGATATTTCAGTTTTTTTTTCTTTTATAAATCTGCAAAAATGTCAACAATTCTGTGTTTTTCTGTCAATATGGGGTGCTGTGTGTACATTAATGAGGGAAAAAAATGAACTTAAATTATTTTAGAAAATGGCTGCAATATAACAAAGAGTGAAAAATGTAAGGGGGTCTGAATACTTTCCGTACCCACTGTATATCCCTAGTGTTTTCTTATCTCTCTCCAAAGCTGCCATGTTTTTAAGCTGCTTAAATTTGTCAGTTTTGCTGTAGTAGGTTGTAGTTTATACATCATATAGATGCACTGCTTCACAGGCAGGTTAAAGAAGAACTGCTTCGTAGCCATTCTGAAGCTTCTCTCCATCCACTTTGCATATTATTTTATATATACTGTGATTCTGTACTTACCAAATATGCTGCAGAAATCTCTCTCCACTAAGTCTGGCTGCAACCATTTTAACTGAAGCTGCTGCCTGTTTACTACCAGAATTTACACAGACACACAGAAGCACACCTCTAGCCCTGCAGCTTTCATTGGCCCTCATAAGCCACTTTTTACCAGACAAGAAACACAAAGTGGGCTGCATAAGGTATTTACTGGCAGAAAAAAATGTTTTACTATCCAAAGTTAAAACAACAAGGGCAGAATATTTAATAGATGGAAAGTTGAAAAACTTACTGAAGTTCTGCTTTAAGGAACTCCAAGGCTTACTTTGTTTTAATGTAGTCCTTAAAGCCTTATTAAAAATAGATGCTCCCTGTCAGGTAGAATTTTTAACTTTATTTTTTATTTTTCCCAGGGCAGTGCTATTTTTGGTCTGGCATTCCATTCCATTCCATTTCTATAATGTGAGCATTTCAAACCTGATAGCGATTCTAACCCTATCACACTCTATCCTAAACTTAAAAAAGTTTTGCCTGAACCCTGAGCTTTGAAAACTCGCGAAATCTATCTGCAAGTAGATACAAATTGCTGGAAACTTTTCAAATTTGTAGAAATATGATGAAAAGGAGTAAAGAATGGGCTCAGGTCAGCTTTATAAATAAGCAAACCTATCAGAACTTTCAAACTATTAGCTTTTTCCTTTTAGGACTTGTGCCTTTAGTTTATGGTTAAATTCTATTTAAAATTATTCTGTTTTCGGATAGACAGAAGGTCATTTTCCAACCAGTGAACACAAAACATTGACTATAACAACATTCATCATTTGGAATGATGCCAGATTAAACCCTGAGGCTGTTGTGTGGGCTCCTCAGGAGTACAACTCAATCTGCATCACACCAGATGCCTTCCACTTGTTTACAAAGACTGGGAAGAAGCTATTGGAAATCGTGTCTAAGCAGCAAACTACAATTTATTTAACTACAGTCTTTTCAAACTATACTTCGATATTCTGAAATAGAAAGAAGACTAAGCACCCCCTTAAAGTGGCTCTGAAGTAAAAAATGGAAGCGCTTATTTTAAATAGCCATGCAAACGCAAATTTCATACGGTATTATAAGTGCTGACTGCAATCACTTTTTTTTTCATCTGACCTCGGTATCCAAAAAAGATTGCTGGCCATATAAAGAAATACAGAATTTGTAAGTATTCATCATTTCTTCCTTCAGATTTAATGTTTTATTTATTGTAAAAGAAAAGTTTAAAAAAATCCCCATTTCTTGTCTTAATGCCACATGATTAAATATTTTATATGCAAATCTTATAATTTAAGAGTTATATTTTTTACCTCACTTATGTTTATATAACTTTTATAAAAAAATACAATTATATTTTTTGTCCTTTTCAAAGCTGTCGGATCTTTAATTTTATTTGTAAATTTCACAGATTGCACAAAGGCAACTATTAATTCAGATGGTGGCATCTAATGTACTTTATATGCAGCCTCCCCAGGTTTGTGAAAGCCAACAAAGACATCCAAGCAATAAAAAAATGGACATCCAAGCAATAAAAAAATGGATCTAATGGTCATTCAGATTGTCCTGTGATGTTTGTTTGGAATCACGACCCACCTTTCACTCAGGACTAGGGATGAGCTTCGTGTTCGAGTCGAACATACGTTCGACTCGAACATTGGCTGTTCGATCGTTCGACGAAGATCGAACGATTTGGGCCGTTCGCGCCAAATTCGAGTGACGCGAACGGCCCACAATGCACTACGCCATCGCAGTGTCATCCAGGCGCTGTGATTGGCCAAGCATGCACTGTGACCCCGCATGCTTGGCCAATCACAGCGCCGGCAGCGAGGAGAGCAATGATTGGCCACAGGCAGGATGCCTGTGGCCAATTATTGCTGAGGGTGTTTAGTACACGCCCCACACTATAAAAGGCCGCCAGCACGGCGGCCTAGTGTAGTGTGTTCCGGAGCAGGGATAGAGTAGCATAGGCAGGGACAGTGACTGTTATTTCTTTCTTGCTTAACCTGGATTCCTTTAGTTTAGGGAAAGAGAAGGATAGGTAGGGAGAGTGTCAGTGTGTTTTGTGCTTCTGCTATAGTGTGCTTAAAAAAAAACATTTATTCTAGGGACAGAAAACTCTAGGTAGGGACAGTGTCAGTTTCTTTCACTCTGCAAGTCCTTGTTTCCAGGGACCTGGAAGGACAGTGAGTGAATTGTCCTTTTGCTATATTGTGATTAAAAAAAACATTTATTCTAGGGACAGAAAACTCTAGGTAGGGACAGTGTCAGTTTCTTTCACTCTGCAAGTCCTTGTTTCCAGGGACCTGGAAGGACAGTGAGTGAATTGTCCTTTTGCTATATTGTGATTAAAAAAAACATTTATTCTAGGGACAGAAAACTCTAGGTAGGGACAGTGTCAGTTTCTTTCACTCTGCAAGTCCTTGTTTCCAGGGACCTGGAAGGACAGTGAGTGAATTGTCCTTTTGCTATATTGTGATTAAAAAAAACATTTATTCTAGGGACAGAAAACTCTAGGTAGGGACAGTGTCAGTTTCTTTCACTCTGCAAGTCCTTGTTTCCAGGGACCTGGAAGGACAGTGAGTGAATTGTCCTTTTGCTATATTGTGATTAAAAAAAACATTTTTTTCTAGGGACAGAAAACTGTAGGTAGGGAGAGTATTTTTTTTCTTTCACTCTGCAAGTCCTTGTTTCCAGGGACCTGTAAGGACAGTGAGTTAATTGTCCTTGTGCTATATTGTGCTGAAAAAAACATTTATTCCAGGGACAGAAAACTCTAGGTAGGGACAGTGTCAGTTTCTTTCACTCTGCAAGTCCTTGTTTCCAGGGACCTGGAAGGACAGTGAGTGAATTGTCCTTTTGCTATATTGTGATTAAAAAAAACATTTTTTTCTAGGGACAGAAAACTGTAGGTAGGGAGAGTGTTTTTTTTCTTTCACTCTGCAAGTCCTTGTTTCCAGGGACCTGTAAGGACAGTGAGTTAATTTTCCTTGTGCTATATTGTGATTAAAAAAAACATTTATTCTAGGGACAGAAAACTCTAGGTAGGGACAGTGTCAGTTTCTTTCACTCTGCAAGTCCTTTTTTCCAGGGACCTGGAAGGACAGTGAGTGAATTGTCCTTTTGCTATATTGTGATTAAAAAAAACATTTATTCTAGGGACAGAAAACTCTAGGTAGGGACAGTGTCAGTTTCTTTCACTCTGCAAGTCCTTGTTTCCAGGGACCTGGAAGGACAGTGAGTGAATTGTCCTTTTGCTATATTGTGATTAAAAAAAACATTTATTCTAGGGACAGAAAACTCTAGGTAGGGACAGTGTCAGTTTCTTTCACTCTGCAAGTCCTTGTTTCCAGGGACCTGGAAGGACAGTGAGTGAATTGTCCTTTTGCTATATTGTGATTAAAAAAAACATTTATTCTAGGGACAGAAAACTCTAGGTAGGGACAGTGTCAGTTTCTTTCACTCTGCAAGTCCTTGTTTCCAGGGACCTGGAAGGACAGTGAGTGAATTGTCCTTTTGCTATATTGTGATTAAAAAAAACATTTATTCTAGGGACAGAAAACTCTAGGTAGGGACAGTGTCAGTTTCTTTCACTCTGCAAGTCCTTGTTTCCAGGGACCTGGAAGGACAGTGAGTGAATTGTCCTTTTGCTATATTGTGATTAAAAAAAACATTTATTCTAGGGACAGAAAACTCTAGGTAGGGACAGTGTCAGTTTCTTTCACTCTGCAAGTCCTTGTTTCCAGGGACCTGGAAGGACAGTGAGTGAATTGTCCTTTTGCTATATTGTGATTAAAAAAAACATTTTTTTCTAGGGACAGAAAACTGTAGGTAGGGAGAGTATTTTTTTTCTTTCACTCTGCAAGTCCTTGTTTCCAGGGACCTGTAAGGACAGTGAGTTAATTGTCCTTGTGCTATATTGTGCTGAAAAAAACATTTATTCCAGGGACAGAAAACTCTAGGTAGGGACAGTGTCAGTTTCTTTCACTCTGCAAGTCCTTGTTTCCAGGGACCTGGAAGGACAGTGAGTGAATTGTCCTTTTGCTATATTGTGATTAAAAAAAACATTTTTTTCTAGGGACAGAAAACTGTAGGTAGGGAGAGTGTTTTTTTTCTTTCACTCTGCAAGTCCTTGTTTCCAGGGACCTGTAAGGACAGTGAGTTAATTTTCCTTGTGCTATATTGTGATTAAAAAAAACATTTATTCTAGGGACAGAAAACTCTAGGTAGGGACAGTGTCAGTTTCTTTCACTCTGCAAGTCCTTGTTTCCAGGGACCTGGAAGGACAGTGAGTGAATTGTCCTTTTGCTATATTGTGATTAAAAAAAACATTTATTCTAGGGACAGAAAACTCTAGGTAGGGACAGTGTCAGTTTCTTTCACTCTGCAAGTCCTTGTTTCCAGGGACCTGGAAGGACAGTGAGTGAATTGTCCTTTTGCTATATTGTGATTAAAAAAAACATTTTTTTCTAGGGACAGAAAACTGTAGGTAGGGAGAGTATTTTTTTTCTTTCACTCTGCAAGTCCTTGTTTCCAGGGACCTGTAAGGACAGTGAGTTAATTGTCCTTGTGCTATATTGTGCTGAAAAAAACATTTATTCCAGGGACAGAAAACTCTAGGTAGGGACAGTGTCAGTTTCTTTCACTCTGCAAGTCCTTGTTTCCAGGGACCTGGAAGGACAGTGAGTGAATTGTCCTTTTGCTATATTGTGATTAAAAAAAACATTTTTTTCTAGGGACAGAAAACTGTAGGTAGGGAGAGTGTTTTTTTTCTTTCACTCTGCAAGTCCTTGTTTCCAGGGACCTGTAAGGACAGTGAGTTAATTTTCCTTGTGCTATATTGTGATTAAAAAAAACATTTATTCTAGGGACAGAAAACTCTAGGTAGGGACAGTGTCAGTTTCTTTCACTCTGCAAGTCCTTGTTTCCAGGGACCTGGAAGGACAGTGAGTGAATTGTCCTTTTGCTATATTGTGATTAAAAAAAACATTTATTCTAGGGACAGAAAACTCTAGGTAGGGACAGTGTCAGTTTCTTTCACTCTGCAAGTCCTTGTTTCCAGGGACCTGGAAGGACAGTGAGTGAATTGTCCTTTTGCTATATTGTGATTAAAAAAAACATTTATTCTAGGGACAGAAAACTCTAGGTAGGGACAGTGTCAGTTTCTTTCACTCTGCAAGTCCTTGTTTCCAGGGACCTGGAAGGACAGTGAGTGAATTGTCCTTTTGCTATATTGTGATTAAAAAAAACATTTATTCTAGGGACAGAAAACTCTAGGTAGGGACAGTGTCAGTTTCTTTCACTCTGCAAGTCCTTGTTTCCAGGGACCTGGAAGGACAGTGAGTGAATTGTCCTTTTGCTATATTGTGATTAAAAAAAACATTTTTTTCTAGGGACAGAAAACTGTAGGTAGGGAGAGTGTTTTTTTTCTTTCACTCTGCAAGTCCTTGTTTCCAGGGACCTGTAAGGACAGTGAGTTAATTGTCCTTGTGCTATATTGTGCTGAAAAAAACATTTATTCCAGGGACAGAAAACTCTAGGTAGGGACAGTGTCAGTTTCTTTCACTCTGCAAGTCCTTGTTTCCAGGGACCTGGAAGGACAGTGAGTGAATTGTCCTTTTGCTATATTGTGATTAAAAAAAACATTTTTTTCTAGGGACAGAAAACTGTAGGTAGGGAGAGTGTTTTTTTTCTTTCACTCTGCAAGTCCTTGTTTCCAGGGACCTGTAAGGACAGTGAGTTAATTTTCCTTGTGCTATATTGTGATTAAAAAAAACATTTATTCTAGGGACAGAAAACTCTAGGTAGGGACAGTGTCAGTTTCTTTCACTCTGCAAGTCCTTGTTTCCAGGGACCTGGAAGGACAGTGAGTGAATTGTCCTTTTGCTATATTGTGATTAAAAAAAACATTTTTTTCTAGGGACAGAAAACTGTAGGTAGGGAGAGTATTTTTTTTCTTTCACTCTGCAAGTCCTTGTTTCCAGGGACCTGTAAGGACAGTGAGTTAATTGTCCTTGTGCTATATTGTGCTGAAAAAAACATTTATTCCAGGGACAGAAAACTCTAGGTAGGGACAGTGTCAGTTTCTTTCACTCTGCAAGTCCTTGTTTCCAGGGACCTGGAAGGACAGTGAGTGAATTGTCCTTTTGCTATATTGTGATTAAAAAAAACATTTTTTTCTAGGGACAGAAAACTGTAGGTAGGGAGAGTGTTTTTTTTCTTTCACTCTGCAAGTCCTTGTTTCCAGGGACCTGTAAGGACAGTGAGTTAATTTTCCTTGTGCTATATTGTGATTAAAAAAAACATTTTTTCTAGGGACAGAAAACTGTAGGTAGGGAGAGTGTTTTTTTTCTTTCACTCTGCAAGTCCTTGTTTCCAGGGACAGAGAAGGACACCTGAAGGTAGCCCTTATTGCTTTTTTCCCATCTCCCTGCAGGCCATCTATTAGAATGTCTGGAAGGCAAACAAGGAGAGGCAGACAGTCAGGAGGCAATAAAAGAGGGCAAGCAGGCTCTGTGTCTGGGGGCAACAGTGCTGGTCGTGGACGCGGTGCATTGTCATCAGCACATGGCCATGGGACACGCTTGTCCTTCTTTTCGGCAGCTGGACATGTTGAGCCACATCATGCCGAAGACTTGGTAGAGTGGATGACCAAGCCCTCCTCCTCCTCCTCATCCTCTCTCACCCAGGCTCAGGGTACTGGAAAAGCAGCTGCCAAAGCGTCGTCTTCCCTGGTATCAATGTCAGACAAATCATCAGTCACTCCTTCCCTAGACCCACCATGTCCTCCTCCTGAGGAGTCCCCCGAACTGTTTCAGCACAGTGTTGGGTACATGCTCCAGGAGGATGCCCAGCGTTTCGAAGGGTCTGATGATGAAACCCAGCTAGAGGAAGGCAGTAGCGTGAGAGCAGACAGAGGGGATGCTCAAGAAGGACACCAATCTGGCAGTCATGTTCCAGCAGCTGCAGCATACTGCCAGATTGGCTCCAGTGATGAGGAGGGAGGGGATGATGAGGTCAATGACTCCACGTGGGTGCCTAATAGGAGAGAGGAGGAGGAGGAGGATGAGGAGGAGGCACATCTCCAACGAGGCAGGATGCCCTTTGGTGGCCAGCGTAAGGGCAGTACACCGACGGAATCACACCGCAGAGCTCCGCCTGTGCAGGGCGCTGCCTCTGCCCGTCATTCAAAAAGTTCTTTGGTGTGGGCCTTTTTTGAGGCTAGTGCATCAGATCGCACAGCTGCTGTTTGCAACATATGTCTCAAGCGTATATCGCGTGGCCAAAACATCAGCCGCTTGGGTACCACATGCCTGACCAGACATATGTTGACCTGCCATGCAGCTCGTTGGCAAGCCTACCTCAAAGACCCACACCAAAGAACAAAGCGGACCTCTCCTTGCACCGCATCAGCTGGGATCTCCAACCCCACTATAACTTCAGTCCTCTCTGAAACATGCACTGAGAGGAATGAAGGTGTAGAATTAGGTGTGTCACAGCCAAGTACTTGCGCCCACTCTGCTAGCAGTACACCGACGTCCGATTCTAGCAGGCAAATTTCCCTGCCCCAGCTGCTGGACCGTCGAAAGAAGTTCACTCCCAGCCATCCACATGCCCAGCGGTTGAATGCTAGCTTGGCTAAATTGCTAGCGCTTCAACTGCTGCCTTTTCAGTTGGTAGACTCGGCCCCCTTCCGTGAGTTTGTGCAATGTGCGGTTCCTCAGTGGCAGGTTCCCAAACGCCACTTTTTCTCACGGAAGGCTATTCCGGCTCTCTACCGGCATGTGGAAGGCAATGTCTTGGCCTCGCTGGACAGGGCGGTCAGCGGTAAGGTGCATATTACCGCTGACTCATGGTCCAGCAGGCATGGACAGGGACGTTACCTTTCTTTCACGGCCCATTGGGTCACTCTTTTGGCAGCTGGGAAGGATTCAGGACAAGGTGCAGTAGTGTTGGAGGTTGTCCCACCGCCACGCCTCCAAAATGCTACTACTGGTTGTGACACACCTCTCTCCTCCACCCCCTCCTCTTCTTCTTCCTCCATGGCCTCTTCCTGTGGTTTGTCCTATGAACCAGCGGTGCTCCGTAGCCGTTCACGGGGCTACGCAAGTACGCAGGCAAAAAGATGCCATGCCGTGCTTGCGCTGGTGTGTTTGGGGGACAGAAGCCACACTGGGGCAGAGGTCCTGTCTGCTCTGCAGGGCCAGGCCGAGAGGTGGTTGACGCCACGCCAGCTTAAGCCAGGAATGGTGGTTTGCGACAATGGCACCAACCTCCTCTCCGCCCTCCGACAGGGACAACTGACCCATGTGCCCTGTGTGGCTCACGTCCTTAACCTGGTGGTGCAGCGGTTCTTGGGCAGGTACCCGGGCTTACAGGATGTCCTGAGGCAGGCCAGGAAAGTCTGTGTGCATTTCCGCAGATCTTATAATGCCAGTGCTCGCCTGGCTGAGCTGCAAAAGGAGTTGAACCTGCCCAAGAACCGCCTTATATGTGACATGCCCACCAGGTGGAACTCAACGTTGGCCATGCTGCAGCGGCTGCACACGCAGCAGAGGGCCATCAATGAGTACCTGTGCGACTACGGCACCAGGACAGGGTCAGGGGAGCTTGGTTTTTTTTCTCCACGCCAGTGGGGCATGATCAGGGATGCATGCACTGTCCTGGCACCATTTGAGGAGGCCACGAGGATGGTGAGCAGTGACAGTGCATGCATCAGTGACACTGTACCTCTTGTCCACCTGTTGGAGCACACGCTGCGTGGAATAATGGACAGGGCACTTGAGGCAGAACAGAGGCAGGAAGAGGAGGACTTCCTTGCCTCTCAAGGCCCCCTTTACCCAGACAGTGTTCCTTCTGTCCCACCCATCGCACAGGAAGAGGAGGAGGAGGAGGAGGAGGAGGAGGATTGTGTCAGCATGGAGGTGGAGGCTGGCACTCAGCATCATCAGCAGCAGTCTTTTAGGGATGATTTACAGTCCCAAGAAACCAGTGGACTTGTACGTGGCTGGGAGGAGGTGGCTGCGGATCATGTCGTCCTTAGTGACCCAGAGGACTCCGGAGCGAATGCCTCAGCAAACCTACGCTGCATGGCCTCCCTGATCCTGCAAAGTCTGCGGAAGGATCCTCGTATTCTTCGGATCAAGGAGAGGGACCATTACTGGCTGGCCACTCTCCTTGATCCACGGTACAAGGGTAAGGTTGCGGACCTTATGTTACCGTCGCAGAGGGAGCAGAGGATGAGACAACTCCGGGAGGCCTTGCAGAAAGGTCTGTGCAACGCGTTCCCAGAGACTGGGAGGTTGCAAACTCCTGGTCCTGGACAACGAGTTGCTGAGGCTTCGGCCAGTCAAAGAAGGAGCGGTGGGGAAGGTGGCCGTCTGACCGATGCGTTCAGACAATTCTTTAGTCCGCAGCCCCAAAGTATGATTGGTTCCAGCAACCATCGCCAGCGTCTGATAAACATGGTGCAGGAATATCTAGGGGCAAGGTCAGACTTGGACACCTTCCCCACCGAAAATCCTCTGGCTTACTGGGTCTTGAGGATGGATCACTGGCCAGAGCTTGCACAGTATGCAATTGAGCTACTGGCCTGTCCTGCATCCAGCGTTCTTTCGGAACGCACATTCAGTGCTGCTGGAGGATTTGTCACGGATCACAGGGTGCGCCTGTCCACCGACTCGGTTGATCGACTGACTTTCATCAAGATGAACCAGTCTTGGATCACCACCAGCTACCACACACCTGATGCTGATATAACAGACTAATTGATTTTAAAATGTCACATCCCTTCAAGACTGATGCTGATGCTGAGTGCCTGTGCTGTTATGTTGACTGGCTATCCTCCTCCTCCGAGTCCTCAATGATACGATTGATGATGATAGCTTGGAAGATCATTTTTGTTTATGGGTGCCGCCACCAGTGCCTAACGCCCAATTTTTCAGCCCCTGTTTAACAGGGGCGTGTAATTACAATTTTTGAAGCAATACTTTGCAACAGGGCTCATTGCTGTGCTCCAAGTACAGTATCTGTGAGGAGTTGCAGTGTTGTGCCACCAGTGCCTAAGGCCCAATTTTTCAGCCCCTGTTTAACAGGGGCGTGTCATTACAATTTTTGAAGCAATACTTTGCAACAGGGCTCATTGCTGTGCTCCAAGTACAGTATCTGTGAGGGGTTGCAGTGTTGTGCCACCAGTGCCTAAGGCCCAATTTTTCAGCCCCTGTTCAACAGGGGCATGTAATTACAATTCTTGATCTAATAATTCACAGCAGGGCCCATTGCTGCACCCACCAAGAGTAACTGTCAGGGCTTACAGTGTTGTGGCACCAGCACCACCATCAAAGGCCCAATTTTTACTACCACTGTTCAACAATTATATGTAATTAAAATTCCTGATATAATAGTTGACAGCAGGGCGTTCCAGCACCAACCAAGAGTAACTGTGAGTGCTTACAGTGTTGTGCCAACACCAACAACTAAGGGGCCTATTTCTGCAGAGTATATACGGCAGGTCCCTACTTTCAAACATCCAACTTACAAACGACTCCTACTTGCAAACGCAAGAAGACAACAGGAAGTGAGAGGAAATCTACCACTAGGAAGGAAAATTCTCTCCTGTAAGAATAAATATGGGAGAAAGGTGTCTCCTCTGTACTGATGCTTTATCAGCAATCCTTGTTTCAAGAAAAACACCACATTTCAAAAACAGTTGTCATTGGGACGGAAAGTGAGGTGAAATGTTCTGAACAGGGGCACAGACAGCAAAACAAATGTTACAGGGGTGATAACCCTTACCTATGTTTTCCAAAAAGTTTAAAAATAGATTTTTGGGCTGGAGCTACACTTCAACAATGTACCTGTTCAAAATTACAAACAGATTCTACATAAGAACAAACCTACAGTCCCTGTCTTGTATGCACCGCCTGTATACGGCTGTTCAGAGTATATAGGGCCTTTTTTATTTTATGTGCGGGGTTCCCCTTAATATCCATACAAGACCCAAAGGGGCTGGTAATGGGCTGGGGTAGGGGGGGGGGTCATGGGGTAGCTATGCCATTTTTCTTAAAGAATTTCATCCATATTACCGGGACCAGACATTACATTAAAGCCGCAAGCAGTTTTAAATGGCTTTTTTTTCCTTTAGAAGTGTCATTTTGTGCAGGGACAGTTCTAAACACGGGAAACACGTGGCACTTCACAGGCATACTTTAGACACCCCCCAGGTACGATATTTAAAGGAATATTTGACTTTTTTTTTTTCACTTTATGCATCATTAAAATGACTGCTCCCGAAAAACGACCGTTTTTAAAACTTCTTTTTGCATTGATACATGTCCCCTGGTGCAGAACCCGGGTTCCCAAACCCTTTTTAGGACAATAACATGCATAATAGTTGTTATAATTAGCACTTTAGAATTCGAACGTTCGCATCCATTGTATTTAATAGGGTTCTAATGTTCGTTCGAACTTCCGGTCCGTTCGCGGGTTCTGGTGCGAACCGAACCCGGGGGTGTTCGGCTCATCACTACTCAGGACCACTCAATGACACATTTTATCCTAACCAAGTGGATCTACTGTGTGTTCCCAGTAAAAAGGTGGATTCTGTTTTTCAAATAAACAGGTGGATTTTGGTTTCCTAAAAATAGGTGGATCCTAGTTCCATATAAACAGGTAGATCCTGGTTTGTTATTATTATTTTCCTTCCAATCCTGATTCCCTATTTAGAGATGGATCCTTGTTCCAGTAATTTTTATTTTTACTGCTTTTAAACCCAATTGATGAACTGAAATGGTATGTTTTGTATTCAGATTCCCACATCCTGATGTTAGTTTTTAAATAGTCAATACTATTGGCTGTGGTGGGGATATTGTATTTATATTGTATAGATATAGAAATGTCCTTTATGTTCATTCTAGCCCTGATGAAGGGGAGGTTTTTGGATCCCAAAATGTACTGACTATTCTTTGGATTTTCCCTCAGATTTTTTGGGGAGAATAAAGTCATATCTGGACCTCTTATCAGTAGTGTGGGACTTTAGTTTCCATTTTTGTTACATTACACAGTGATTGTGACCAGCATGTGCAGGAAAGGGGTCCATTTGTTACTCTTTATTCCCTACCCCAACAAGACTGAAGAGCAAGTTTGATTTAATACCAGAATTCAGCAATACCACCCGGTATCTGTGTTAATTCATTTCATGGAATAGGATACCCTATAACCCTAAACACAGTTCAGTGAGAGCTGACTGGAAACAAAACATCTTGAAACCAAGTACAGGATAACTAGCAACTCTAGCCTGCAGAACACATTATATTTACTAGACATGTGCAATTCCTTTTGGTCCGAATACAATTTCTGAAAATTTTTGGTTAATCGAAGACTTGGATGTATCTGAATCTCTGAATGAAATAGTAAAATATAGTAATGAATTTCGTTTATTTGTTTTCTACTAAATTCCAACTTTTCAGAACAATTAGAATTCAGATCAGTCAAAAAACGATCGACTGATTCAAATTCTGTGTGAAGAAATAGCTGGTTGTTAAGCAGTGGGCTGGGAAGCCGCCCGCCCGCGTCCTTGACAACCATGAGTCATCATTTGTTAACTGGCTGCCCCACTGACAGATTAATGTAAAGAAAAAATGCCAGCAATTGCCCGGCAATGGAAAAAAGTAAAAACAAATGGCATGGGCCCCCCCCCCCAAAAAAAATCAATACCAGACCCTTATCCGGGCATGCAGCCTGACAGGTCAGGAAAGGGGGGGACAAGTGAGTGTTTTTTGTTTTCGGGTCGGTGAGCGGCGTGATTGAGGATGGATTTACATTGAGGGACAATTTTTTATTTTTACAATTTTTTAATAAAGAATTGTCATAAACTGTTGTGTTTATTACCTTTTGCCACTTTTTTTGGTGAATGGGTAAGGGTATCAACATGGGGACAAGGTACTTTGGGGTGGGGGGGCGCAGTGCCCCGCCCCAAAGCACCCACCCCACCATGTTGAGGGCATGTGGCATGGTATGGTTCAGGAGTGGGGGGCGCTCCGTCATCCCCCCTTTCCTGTCCTGCCAGGCTGAATGCTCAAATAAGGATTTAGTATGGACTTTGGGGGCACCCATGCCGTTTCTTTTTACATTTTGGCGTGGAGTTCCCCTTAAAATCCATAACAGACCCAAAGCGCCTGATATGGATGGGGGGACCCCACGCAGCTCATTTTACAATTTTCTATTACCGGGCAATTGCCAGCATTGTTTTCTTTACATTCATCTGTCAGTGGAGTAGCCCACTGACAGATGATGACTCAAGGTTGTTAAAGATTTGGGCGGCCGGCTTTCCGGGCCGCTGCTTAACAACCAGCTATTTCTTCAATCAGAATTTGAATCATTCTGAAAATTTGGAATTCATTAGAAAATTTATAAAAGAAACAAGTTTTAATGAAAACAAAATACATTTGAACAAAAAGCAAACAAATTCCGAAACCAAACTAAATGAATTCCATAACGAAACAAAATTAGTAACATAACGAATCTATCCGAAACGAAACAAATTTTTCTGTTCTGCACATGTATGATATTTACTGGGGCCTGAAGGCTGAGGGTTGAGCATTAAAGAATATGTAAACCCAACATTTTATATTCCTGATATTTGTCTGCTGTACCATATGCTTAAATGAAAAAATATCCTGTTCCCTTTGTATTGTTTTCTTTTTCTTTTTAAATCCCTGGTGTTCCTGCCAGTCCTTTTTCTTTCCTATCAAAAACTGACCACACTAAGCATGAGAGAACAGCGTGGTCAGCTTTTTGGCTGTGCTGAGAACAGAGGGTATGTGATCACTTATAAAAAAAGGGGGGAAAAAATGTATACAGTATATCTGCACACAATATTTTGTCTTTTATTTATATTTTAAACTGAATGGATTGTTTTACAAGGTGAGGGTTTACATATAATTTAATATAGTACTCTCTGCCAGTACACATACACATTGAGGCTGGGGTCACACTATTGCAGCTTGGATGCGGGTTTCCCCACATCTAATTCGCATAGCAGGAGATTTTGACCGGCTCTCCATGGAGCCGGTTCACACAGCTCTGGAGTAAATTGCACAGGAGTACTGTGCGTCTTTTGGTCTGTTTCAGTTCCGAATTCAGCCAAAAATTTGTGCTGAAATAAGACCTGAACCGGTAAATGGAAATTCACCGGACCTCCCGCTGTGAGCCAGTTCGTGCTCTAGAGTGAACCCAGCCTAATAGATAGGCTGTTGACGTCAGACGTTACTGACGAAACGCGTCGGAACGTAAGGCACGTTATACATCATTTCCGCTAGTTGGAACGCAGGTAGAATGCAAACTGAATACCCTGCATGCTTTTTGATTTGGGCAAAGTTTTTTATCATGTTTTAATCGATGCTTCTTATGGAATAAAGGATTTTTTTTATACTACGCAACGAGGAGCCCTTCTTCTTGTTATCTTTTTAAAATATGACCAATCGGTGGAGTATATCGGGCTGTGGATCAGTCTCCCTATAGAAGGCATATCTTTCATCGGCATCTACGTTTGATCTGATCACCTGTTATGGGTGCCAATTTTGTTTGAACGATTATTGGAGTGTTTTGGGCTGTGGACCAGTCTTTCTTCAGAAGCCACATCTTTTTCCATCGGTATCTGCGCCTGGTTTGACTACCTGTAATGGGTGTCAACTTCCTCTGGTGAGTAGATTGTTTGCCTGGTGTTGGTGGAAGACGTTTTCTCACCCAGATCACAGGGATTTTCATCACTCATCTTCATAGAAGATCCATGGTGGTTCACAGACGTTTAAATTGATACAATTTTCCCTCAGAAATCAAATGGACACTTCTTTTTCTTCTTTGGTTTCTTAGTATATATGTCATTTACGAATTTCATTTATCATTTTTTGTATTTTGTTTTTTTTTGTATTTGTCTGTATGCACATGTGGATTTATAAAGCGTGGTATGAAATGTATTTGTTTTTTTTAACATAAAAGCTAAGTTCACCTTTTAGAGCATATTGCATGTTACACCCATAATTCAGGTGTAACATGTAACGTGTAACATACTCCAAACCTGCACCCCGATCCCCCCCTCCCTATGACAACCAGCGGGGGATCTTCTCCCTGCACCTTCTGTCACATTTTGAAAATAGCGCAGCCATGCAGGGCTCCACCCAGACAGCTGCGTCATTCACAACGATCTGTGAGTGAGAGAACTGCAAGTACTGTCGAGGGCTTTTCATGTTAGAACTGTTGGGAGATTTGGTTTCTTGTGTGCTCATAATGATTAGTTGTTATATTTTGCTGTTTTTTTTAAGTTGTATATAACAAAATAATTGTAAAATTAATGTTGTGTGATGGGATGTTTCACACCTAATTAAAGCTGACCTAGCAGTAAATCTATGGGGATGCTGTACTAAAGTCAAATGGAATACAATTTTGCAAGGAAAAGTGTAAAAGTAAAGTGAAAATTCATCACATTTACTAAGCTTTGGGAAAGTTTTGTTGCAAAGTGCAACTTCCCCAGCAAAGTGAAGAGCCTAGTTGCCTTTAATATATATATATATATATATATATATATATATATATATATATACCACTATATTTCAGTTCAGGAAGTAGATGCTGACTCTGGACAGTACATGAACAAAGACATCACTGGCCTTCCGGAGATAAAAGCATAGGAAGTTATGCTCAGGTTAAATTCTTGGAGCTCTGCGAGAGGCAAGCTTTGTAAAACATATATTATTGTGCTGGCAAAAATTTCTGATTTATGTAAAAGTATTTCTCTGAATCTCAGGGCTATAAACTCTCCTCATGTGACAACACTGGTGCCTGATGATTGGCCCATGGCGTGAATTGCTTACTCCTGCATACTTGGAAGTACTGGGTATTTTCTTTGCAGCTGAACAGAGCAGCAGGGGAGCAAAGGAAAGGTGAGTCTGTGCTACTTTTTTTTGCATGTGTAAATAATAGGTTTTCTTTAAAGTTGTTATGAAGGCAAGCCATTTTTACTCTAATGCATTCCCTTCTGTAAGATAAAAAATGTCCCAGTATTTGTATCACTCTTCCAACTCCCTATATACTTACCTGAGTCTTAACTCGATCCAGCGCTGTGCTCATTTGCAGCTGTGCATTTCTCTGTTCCCTGCAGAACACAGAGGCAGAAGTGAACGCCATTGGCTCTTGCTGCTGTCAAACACATCTTGGGGGGAGAGAAGTGGGGGTGGCGCTAAGCTGTGCTGTGTGTGTGTGTGTGTATATGGATGCACACAACCCACCTCAGGTGTGCCCCCATAGCACATGGCCTGCTATGGGGCAAACACAGAAGAGGATTCACCAGGAGCATCAGTGGGGGACCCCAGCGGAAGCTTGGTGGCACTCTATGCAATACCATTCCACAGGTAAGTAAAATATGTTTGTTATTTTGGGAAAAAATTGGCCTTAACAACCACTTTAAGAGTTCATGTACATGAGCATCAGACTCTGAAGCAGATCAAATGCAATGTGCTTTTGTGCTGCATTGCATTGCTTCTGAGTTGCTTTGAGTTGAGAAAAGCAGTTTAGAAGCAAATACCCATGTAAAAATGAAAACCCCAGGTTAAGTTGGAGCCAAAGTTAGAATGCAGTCCTTTTGGTTAACATTTATCCTATTATCCTCAAAAATTATGAACATGACTTTAAAATATAATACATTTCAGGAAGCAATGCCCCAAAAAACTGTTTGGGTATTTTTTGCCTAATTGTGAATCATAGACTTCCCGATGGACTCATATTTAAGCACTAAACTTAGTTCAAACAAATAGCCAGGCTGATTTCAATGGAGGCGGGAAGCAGATTTCCCTATAAATGTGTATATCCAGTTAATAAAAATGAGAAAACTCAGTTCCAGCTCAGACTCCCATCCAACAAAACCACACACATCTATTTCCAAGTTCAGAGTTAATTTCAACCATCCATCATTCCCAAAACTAATATTAAATTAAACTGAACTTCTATAGAGTTCAACATCATGTATTGAGGTCTGCAACATGCCAGTTCATAAAATACAGCTCTAGGTGATTAGTAGAAACTTTTCTTTATTGATTTTTTTCCTTAATAGTGCACCTTAAGACTCAAGTTTTAGCCTCACTCTATAGTGCTGTGTTGAAATATAAAATTGTATTATACACTGAATGAATGCTAAGCTCTAGCTATTTGGAAATGATTTCTCTTTTACTAAATGTATTTCACTGAACTAAAATAACAGTAAAAAAGTATTTCTTAACGCAACTTATTGCTAGAATTTAAAGCTACCATTTGTCTATGGTACATCCATGTACTTTTGCTTACTGTTAAGGGGTGAATCTGGGTAGGCTGTATATAAATCCTAACTTGGAGGACAAGTTGAGCTTTTGGGCACACTGGGTACATCCCACAATACTAGTATTGCAAGAATAGTAAGTGCTGGATCCAAAAGTTGTTTTGACTTCGTGAATGTTGAATATAATTTGTGAAGTAGAGCCTTGTGGCTCTGGTTAGGCTGCTTTATTACATGAGGAAGTCTATAGGGGGTGTTTTGGATAAGACCAAAAAGGTAGAGTAGAAAGAGAGTGATACAATGATACTGAAGAGTCTAAGTAAATTTATTGTAACTAACCAATAGGTAAACATGTTGTAGAGATTTAAAGGACTCTCTCCATCAGAACTTGGAAATCAGAAAAAAGTTAGAGGTCACTAGTTTTAAATAAGTTAAATTGTTGTAAACCTAGATATAATTGTTGGAAGACTTCAAAACAACAGACTTCACAAGCTACACCCCACAATACTAGTATTGCAAGAATAGTAAGTGCTGGATCCAAAAGTTGGTTTGACTTCATGAATGTTGAATGTAATTTGTGATGTAGAGCCTTGTTGTTCTGGGTAGGCTGCTTTATTACATGAGGAGGTCTATAGAGGGCATTTTGGATAAGACCAAAAGGGTTGAGTAGAACGAGAGTGCTACACTGATACTAAAGATGCTAAGTACATTTATCATAACTATCCAACTGGCCAACATGTTGTGGAGATTTGAAAAACTCTTTTCATCAGAGCTTGGAAATCAGAAGAAAGTTGGAGATCACTGAATTCAAATAAGGTAAATTGTTGGAAACCTAGATATAATGTTGGGGAAATTCAAAACAGGCTTCACCAGCTGCTGAATCCGTTTGATTCAACATTTCCCCACATATCCTCTAATTTCTATGCTGTGATTAAGGGGTATCTTAGAAACCCCAAAACCCACTGGCCTGTTGAATTGTTAAAGGCTAGCTATAGACACAGCCTATGCATATGGTCATATGATTAGTGGGATGTTTCAAGTATGTCTTGACATAAATTCATTGTCAGAATGTGTATAAATTGTGTGTCAGTGTTTGGGGCCCCTGGAGTCTGCAAGAGAAGCCTTTACAAAAAAAAAAGTAACGTGATGTATCTGCATCTTCCTTTGTAACAGTGACAGTGTGTCTTTTAATCTAGAATGTAACAATTGTCCTTACATTTGTAGCATTTATTAAAAAATAATGTGTGGCCAGCCTTAGGATGACAGCTCATTTTAAAGGTCAGGACCACATATCGAATTCTCCATTGGCTGTGATATCTAAATTGCTGTTTTTAGAATTGTAGATAAAATGTAATAGTTGAAAAATGTGGGCAAATGATTTTTTCCCCCATAAAATAGCTGAAAAAATCAAGACCTAATGAGGCCTAGTGCCTCTGCTGATTATATCCACACAATGCGTATCTCCTCTAACATTTATCAAACAAGTTAAAACTAATAATCTGTTTATGTTTTCTAAGCTAGGCTTCCCGCCAAGATTTACAAAGTATCAAGAGAAATAGTTGTAATCATGTTTCAACTGCACAAATAAGAATTTGGACAAATATAGGTATTTATCAAACTTAATTAGAAACAAATATGAAGCAGTTAGAAATGCACTGAGCCACCAAACATATATCAAAGTAGTTTAAATTATTTTCAAGTTCAGTTAGCTTTACAACACACAGGACAGCTAGGAGACACAGAGTTTGCAGATCATTAGTATGTACCGAATGATGTATAATTCAAGGTTTCCAATTTCTAGCAAATGAAGGGGGTTATATATCACGATTGTCTGTTATTACTACTACTACTATCGCTCCTGTTTCACATATTAGCTTGTAGTATGACATTTTAATTTTTATTTTTTTTATATATTGAATCTTGACCAATTTTCTTTGCTTACACCTCTACTTGTGCTGTCAACAATAGTAAAAAGTGAATCTACTTTGCTCTGCAGAAAACTCGGTAAGTCCTAGCCTGTGATCTGTTTTACGGATCAGATTATCTTAGCATTAAAGCCCAACAGAACCTTCTCTAAAGCTAAATTCATTCCAGGTGCATTGAAACAAAATATTTAAATGATTAAAGTTTGTTTTCTTGAAGAATCAGCCACAACATTATTAGAAAGTAGGGATGAGCCTGATGTTCGAGTTGCACGTTCGCCGAATAGCGAAGAATTTGGGGTGTTCGCGGCAAATTAGAAAGCCGTGGAACACCCTTTAAAAGTCTATGGGAGAAATCAGTGCTAAAGGCATATATGCATGGTATTGTCATTAAAAGTGTTTGGGGACCTGGGTCCTGCCCCAGGGGACATGTATCAATGCAAAAAAAAGTTTAAAAAAAAAAGTTTTAAAAAACGTCAGTTTTTTCAGGAGCATTGATTATAATAATGCTTAAAGTGAAGCAATAAAAGTGAAATATTACTTTAAATTTCGTTCGTACCTGGGGGGTGTCTATAGTATCCCTGTAAAGTGGCGCATTCTTCCCGTGTTTAGAACAGTCCCTGCACAAAATGACATTTCTAAAGGAAATAAAGTCATTTAAAACTACTCACGGCTATAATGAATTGTCGGTTTCTGGCAATACAGATTAAAGTCATTGAAAAAAACGGCATGGGTCCCCCCCAGTCCATTACCAGGCCCTTCGGGTCTGGTATGCATATTAAGGGGAACCCCGAACCAATTTTTTTTTTTTAAATGGCAAAAAATGGCAAATGGGTGGCCCCGCCCTCAGCTATTTAAGAGCAGGTGTAGTGTCATTCGACAGGAACCACCCATGGAGGCAGATTATGTCAGCGGTTTTTTTTTTCCTCCGTATCCTCTGCTCAAGAATGGATGTACATTTCTGGAAATATTTTTTCTTTTTTAATAAAGGACTTGTCCCAAGCTGTATCCTGTGTTTTTTTACCATTTTTGATACTTTTTTTGTGAAATGGTATAGGTACACTGTACCCTGTTACCAATTCACATAGGGGGCGGGATCTGGGGGTCCCCTTTGTTAAAGGGGGCTTCCAGATTCCGATAAGCCCGCATACCCCCACAACCACCGGGGAAGGGTTGTGGGGATGAGGCACAACATGGGGACATCCTCCCCATGTTGAGGGCATCTGGCCTGGTACGGTTCAGGAGGGGGGGCGCTCTCTCGCCCCCCTCTTTTCCTGTGGCCTGCCAGGTTGTGTGCTCTGATAAGGGTCTGGTATGGATTTTTGGGGGGACCCCGTGCCATTTTTTTTTTTTTTTGGTTCGGTGTTTCCCTTAATATTCATACCAAAGGGCCTGGTAATGGACTGGGGGGGGGACCCATGACATTTTTTTCAATGACTTTTATCTGTATTGCCAGAAACCGACAATTCATTATAGCCGCGAGTAGTTTTAAATTACTTTTTTTCCTTTAGAAATGTCATTTTGTGCAGGGACTGTTCTAAACATGGGAAACACATGCCACTTCACAGGCATACTTTAGACACCCCCCAGGTACGATATTTAAAGGAATATTTCACTTTTGTTTTTTCACTTTAAGCATTATTAAAATCACTGCTCCCGAAAAAACTGACAATTTTAAAACTTTTTTCTTGCATTAATACATGTCCCCTGGGGCAGGACCCGGGTCCCCAAACACTTTTTATGACAATAACTTGCATATTAACCTTTAAAATTAGCACTTTTGATTTTTCATGTTCGTGTCCCATAGACTTTAACGGTGTTCGAACAAATTTTTTGCTTGTTCGCATGTTCTGCTGCGAAACAAACTGGGGAGTCTTCGGCTCATCCCTATTAGAAAGGCCTTTCACCTGTCAATATTCTGCAGAGTGGGACACTTGTTCTCTGTTGGGAAGCAATGATCTCTTTGAGGCCTGATTAGCACCCCTCCCCCCAGCTGAGCCACAGTCAGAGCCATAGCTAGAACCTAAGCCAGAGCTCTCCAATAAGTAGGGATTGTGAGCTTTTTTATGATTGCATGCAAAACCTCCGTGGAGAGGCCCACTCTGCAGCTGTTGGCAGGTCGAAGGCTTTTCAGCTGTTAGGCCTGGTTCACACCTATAAGTTTTTAGTACTTTTTGCAGAAACGCACTACAGTTAATGCTTTTTTCAGTCACTGCTTTTTAGAAAGGGTCAAGGATTTTTTTTAAACGCAAAAAAGGTGCTTTTTTGGCTTATTTGCTTCAATAGAATTCAAAAGAGAACCTGCAAAAAAGCATGTAGTGCATTTTTACACGATTTTTACACGATTTTGGCTTTGCATTTTTTAATTTGCCCATCAACAAATTAGCCAAAAAAAGCATAAAAAACACAAAACACAAATTGCGGCAAAATCGCGTGCGCAAACATGCAAAACGCACAGCATAAAGCACTGCAGAAACGGATCAAAAGCAAACTGAATAGGTGTGAACCAAGCCTTTGTGCTTTAGAAAGTAAACAAGCTATACGACTATAAGCCCAGGTTCACACTGGGCTGCGGGAGTGAAGCTGTGTGAGTTCAGCTGAACTCGCACGATTTCACTCCCGCTGGCAGTCCCGATTTCAGCCGTGATTACAAAGACATCTGACACAGATGTCAATGTAAATCGCGGCCGAAATCGCAAAAAGTAGTACAGAAACTACTTTTTGAAATCGGTGCAGCGCATCAGATGCGGCGTCGCACCGATTAGGACGGTGCCATCGCCGGCAATTTGCGGCAAATACCGGTGTTTTGACATGCGATTTGACATGCCAAATCGCATGTCAAAACGCACCAGTGTGAACCAGGGCTAAGATGGCTTTTGTTTTGATGCACCTGTAATGTATTTAGCCAATTTAAGCAGAGAGCTTAAAGGTTTTTTTTTTATATAAAAATAACAAACATGCCTATACTTACCTGCTCTGTGCAATTGTTTTTGTTCAGAAACAGCAGGAAGTCCACCCTTTCCCTGGATAAGGGTGCTTCCAGTGCTGGTCTATCACACCATGCATTGCTTTCTCCGGTATGAACATTAGAGGGATTGTGTCACTGATTTCTGCCTAAGGCCGCTTTCACATTGAAGCGCTGGATGCGATGGCGGTATAGCGCCGCTATTTTTAGCGCCGATATACCGTTGTTTTTGCGGCGCTATTCGGCTGCTAGCGGTGCGGTGCGGGCGGTATAGCCGCGTTGTCCCATTGATTTCAATGGGCAGCAGCGGTAAAGGAGCGGTATACACACCGCTTCTTCACCGCCTCAAAGATGCTTCTTGCAGGACTTTTTTTCTCATCCTGCCAGCGCATCGCCTCAGTGTGAAAGCACTCTGGCTTTCACATTGAGACTGCAGGGGCAGGAGTTTTTCAGGCGTTTTTTAGGCGCTATTTTTAGCACAAAATGACTGAAAAACTCCTCAGTGTGAAAGGGGCCTAATGGCAGCTCACGATTCTGGTTGCTTCTTAAAAATGGAGATACAGTTGCTGCGTGGTTAGCACTTCCGCTAGCGGACTAGGGTCATCGGTTTGAATACCAACCACGGCACTACCGTCTGCGTGAGTTTCCTCCGGGTACTCCGCTTTGCTCTCTAACTCAAAAGACATGCTGGTAGGGTAATTGGCTCCTTTCTAAATTGGCTCTAGTATGTACTGTATATGTATGAATGTGAGTTAGGGACCTTAGATTTTGAGCTCTTAAGGGCAGATGTGAATGTATAATATATATGTATAAGCACCGTGTAAATTGATGGTGCTATATACCTGTAATTAAAGGAGTTGTAAAGGCAGAAGTTTTTTTTTATCTTAATGCATTCTTCTGTGTGTAGTAGCCTCCCTAGCACCCCCTAATTACTTATCCTTCTCTCTCCAGCGATGTCCACAAATTTCTAAGCCGTCCAGGACACTCCTGATTGGCTGAGACACATCAGCGGCTCCATTTGCTCATGCGGCTGTCAATCAAAGTCAGTCAGCCAATCAGGGGAGAGAGGGGGCGGGGCTCCGTGTCTGAATGGATACACGGAGCTCTGTCTCGGCTCGAGTGCCCCCATAGAGAGCTGATGGCTGTAGGGGCACTCGATAGGGGGGAGGGGCCAGGAGCAGCAAAGAGGGACCAGAGAAGAAGAGGATCCAGGCTGCTCTGTGCAAAACCAACTGCACAAGGCTGGTGAGTATAACATTTTTTTTTTTCTTAAACGAGACTTTACAATCACTTTAAAAAAACTAAAAGATAAGCTTCCTGAATGATGACACACTGACATGTTGAAAAAAACAATACCAAATACCCTAGAGCCCACTATGTATCTATGGGGTGCTTAGATGCCATAGATAAATGTGGCTAGAAAAAAAACCCAGTGGAGCCTGGTGTTGTACAAAATAAAAAGCAAAGAAATGTGCAAATAGACCAATGTCAATAAACATAAAGGTCCATATGTACAGTAAGTAATAGAAATAAAAGTATATCGATATAATGCACAAACTTGTGTATACAATAGCAGTCTCTGTAATCCTGAAGTCAGGTGAGGTCAGGCATCTGACAGAAGTTAATTCACACTTGCTTGATCAGACCAGAATACAATTTCTGTATGTCAGGCAAGGTAAAGTGCTCAAATTAGCAATAAACCAAACACTTTATTGAGAACAACTAACATCCACTTACATGTAAGAACAGCTCTATGTGCCTGGAGAAGTCATCCAAGTGTTAATGGTATGGGATCCAGCCTCCCCACACATGGCCAATCAAGAGGGAGAGAAGAGAAGGACAAGTCCGCAAACTCATCTGGAGGAGAGCCAAGGTTGCGCTGCAGATTTCAGCTCACAAGCTGCGCAGGCACACTGGAAACAAGACCACTATACAATGTCCAGCCCACAGAACAGTACCTTTGCACGTCTGGGTCACAAAGGGCATCCAGGCATCTCCATGATGGTGCGTTTCGAGGCTTCACCTCTTTGTCAAGCTCTCAATAAAATTTTCAGTTTACTGCTAATTTGAGCTTCTTTGCTTTCATAACTGACATACAGAGGTTGTATTTCGATCGGATCAAGCAAGTGTAAATTGGCTTCTGTCAACTGCCTGACCTCACTTGACTTTATGATTACAGAGATTGCTATTGCCTACATGGACTTGTGCATTATGTCCATATGCATATCCATATATTTCTTTTACTTTTACTGTACATAGGGCCCTGTTGGTCTTTCTAACTATTCACATTGACACTAGTGTATTTTCACTTTCCTTTGCTTTTTATTTTTACATGTTGAAAAAAAAAACTCAGATCCCCAGAGCCTGTCCTTGTTTATTACTCAAACAAATACTCTATGATCCCTCATAGATGCGAGTGCAGCAGCTGCAGCATGGCCCAATTTACCCAGTGAGCTGCAATGTACGAGCCATGTCTATGTTTGTTGGACCACATGTCTGTAGTCTCTTGGACCCTGTCACTGACTGCATGCTCCAGCTACATGGAGACATTCGTTTCTATATGCTAGAAGTGGACAGGGCGGTCTTCTGTGCATAAACATGACTACTGGGTACCTGCTAGTTTGGAATGGGAGCAGCTGTAAAGTTAGCAATTTTGCCAAGGTGACATTGAGATGCTAGGCATGGAGGTGACTGGAAAAAAGGTAAAATGGCGCAAAATAGTTCTGGCATAATAGGAGTTAAAATGTCACTGGAAAATACACTATAAATTATTCCAATGTCCATCAGATGATGTATGCACCAGCGGCAGCTACCATAGGCAGAAGCAAGCTCTGGAAGATAAATGAGGAAAGGAAGGTGCGCCAAACTAAGTGCAGTATTAACGTTTTAATAACCATTAATAAAAACAGCCAAATGGCTACTCACAAAAAGGAAGAAGTAATCAGGCATGTAGTATGTAAATAGTATACAGGGTCCGGTGTCATCAACAGTCCGAGGGAAGGATGTAGGTCCAAGATGGAGGATAAGGCTGAAGGCTGAAGGCAGATGTAGTGTCAGAAACGGAAGTCCTGGGTGTAGAGATGCTGTACGAGTGTATGATGTTGTTGTTCTTCCTGTAGTAGAGGAAGATCCAGGACGATGCGCATCAGCGTGCGCTTCAGCTGCCTTCAGCCTTATCCTTCATCTGGGACCTACATCCTTCCCTCGGACTGTTGATGACACCGGACCCTGTATACTATTTACATACTACATGCCTGATTACTTCTTCCTATTTGTGAGTAGCCATTTGGCTGTTTTTATTAATGGTTATTAAAACGTTAATACTGCACTTAGTTTGGCGCACCTTCCTTTCCTCTGAAGGTGACTGGGAACACCCTTCAGCACATTCCAGCAGCTGAGGAAGAGACACCAGTCTGGTAAAGGATGCAGCCGAAGACAGCAGGATGGGGTTAGGTACATTACAGCAAGGTTGAAGTCTATGCTAGGCCCTACTCTGCATGTTCCCATACTGATCCCTTTCCATGCTTGAGGTGAAGTAAGCTTCTCAAAACCCTTGTGAAACTTCCATCCCTATCACTTGAGGCTGCAGATGGTGCAGCGGATGCAGATGGACATCCTTGTGTTGTGAAGGGAGGAGTGTAAGTGAGAAGCAAGAAGGCTGTCTGACATCCAATCATCAAGGTGCTTTGATATATGCATTACTCAACAATAGAGGAAAGAATATTGGGACTTAGATACAAACTAACATGAACTTCTTTAAAAATTAATAATTTATTGAACATTTTTTTAAAATACATATCCATATAAAACCATATACAGTCTTGACATATATCTTCTTGTCCTTAATTCCATAGCGGTATTGGAATGACAATTCCCAACATGTTTTACCCTTTGGGCTTCTTCAAGAGATATGTTATTCTCTAGTGGACATAACACCCATAGTTAATCAGTTATAGCTTAAATATTCAATGTTAACGCTTCAATAAAAAATTTGCAGAGATGTCAACTGAACGGGCTGTGTGTGACCACAGGAGGTATTAAGGAATGAGAAATGTCTGATACAAAAGAAATCCACACAGGGGTGCTTGGTCCTCACAGGTGAACTAAAGCCAGATCACACAGGGCTGTGCAATCTGTTTGTTACACGTGACTCTGGCAAAAAGCTTTTTGTGGATAACATGTCTCCTGAAGAAGCCAAGAGGGTGAAACATGTTGGGAAACCTCATTCCAAAACCGCTATGGAATTAAGGACAACAAGATATATGTCAAGAATGGATATGGTTTTATATGGATATGTATTTTATAAAATTTTCAAAAAATATTGAAATTTTTAAAGAAGTTCATGTTAATTTGTATGTAGCACCTTAAAAGTCCCAATATTCTTTCCTCTATTGTTTCGTAGTATGGGATGCGGTGCTGTATTTTGATGGCGATTCACCCACACTAATAATTCACATTTGCATTACTCCTTCCAACAGCCAGCCCACTGCTTGCATCAGGGCAAAGGGCTCTTAAGGGCAGTACTAAGTCAGAGTGCTGTGATGTATTAGGAAGCTATATACAGAACCCTGTTGGCCCCTCCCACCAGTCATAAGCTGCCTGCTTTTCCTAGAGAAGCACAGAGACCTAGCGATGACATCACGGGGTGTAAAATTAGGTATGTAATGAATACAGAAAGGTTTTATTTAAAATTTTCATTAGCATGTTGATAAAGGGGGAAGATGAACAAAAGAAGGTAAGTACTGTATTTATTGCAGACATGGGAGTAAGTCACACATGTGCAAGTCACAAGCAAGTCTCAAGTCTTAACCTTCAAGTCTCAAGCAAGTCCCAAGTTACTGTGACGAAAAGCAAGCAAGTCAAGTCGAGTCCCTGCTAGAAGTCAAGCAAGTCAAGTCAAGTCATTTATTTTGGTCAAGTCACAAATCAAGTCAAAATACTGATCTACCCCATACTGTATAAAAATAATAGGAGGGATAACAATAAATAATATTGGTTATGTGCCCATGCCTCACTGTGCCTATGCCTCACTGTGCCCATGCCTCACTGTGCCCGTGCCTCACTGTGCCCGTGCCTCACTGTGCCCATGTCTCACTGTGCCCATGTCTCACTGTGCCCGTGCCTCACTGTGCCTGTGTCTCACTGTGCCTGTGTCTCACTGTGCCCGTGACTCACTGTGCCCATGCTTCACTGTGCCTGTCAGCCATGTACCTGATCGGCGGTATCCCGGCGGCCATTGCACTATTCAAAAGCTGCGCCTCTTCCTCGTCTGTGATAGGCGGAACACTGAATTTCCCAGCATTCTTCAGTGTTCCGCCTATCACGGACATCCGCTCATCCTCATAACACAGACGAGGATAAGAGGATGTCCGTGATAGGCTGAACACTGCCTGCTGTGAAATTGAGTGTTCCGCCTATCACAGACGAGGAGGCGCGGCTTTTGAACACTGGAATGGCCGCCGTCTGTCTGCATGACACGCTGATCAGGTAGGCAGACGGCGGCTTGCGGTTAGTGTTAGTGGTGACAAGTTATTGCAAGTCATATAGCCCAAGTCAAAGTCAAGTCGCAAGTCATTAGTGACAAGTCAAAGTCAAGTTGAGTCATTTATTGAATTCTGTCAAGCAAGTCACAAGTCCTCAAACAGGTGACTCAAGTCTGACTTAAGTCAAGTCATGTGACTCAAGTCCCCCACCTCTGATTTATTGGCGTATAACACTCACTTTTTTACCCTGAAAATAGAGAGTAAACTGTGCCTGCGTGTTATACGCAGGGGGCCGTGGAAAGTTTTTTTCCTGAAACTTCCCACAGCCCCCTTAGGGTGCGTGTTATACGCCGATAAATACGGTATATACAGATTAAACTTTAGCTTTACCTACTTTTGATTTTTATCAACACAGGTACTTGCAAAACAATGATAACAACAATAAAATGAAAGAATTTATTAACCTTTTATAGTAACTCAAGTATAACATCTCTTTCAGGTCTCTCGCTGCAAACCCCTTTGCAGAAGTTGACATCTTTTCTATTTAAGCCAAAGATTATTAACAAGCCTGGTAACCATAATAGTACCTTGCTTTGGATATATTGTTGATCCCTTGCCTTGTGAATGCATTAGCAGTGTTTGTAATTCTAGGTAGATCAGAGCCAGGGTCGTTAATTAAATTTTCCAAAACAATGCTGCTGGATCTGTACAAAGAACAATTTGCAGAAGAATTCCTCCTAATTTGTGAGTTCAAACTTCAAAGAAGAAGTGTACCACAAATCCACACACAGAATATGTCAGTGCTGTGAAATATTTGCTGCAAATCAGCAATTTAGTTTGAAAAAGACGATTGAAAAAGTCATTGAGTCAGTTAATTACAGTTTCTTTTTGTCACGTCAGGAACTTCACAAAAGGAAATATTCATGAGCATTTTACACTTCTTTAGTTTAATGGGGCAAGTTGAATATTTAGAAAAGCTAATGCAAAGATTTAGTTAATGTATTGTGTTCTGGAAAGCTGCATTGCAGGAATCACCAGGAAAGAGCAGGCAAGAGCTTTGGTTAAGGAAAAAAATCAAGCTTTCTGAATCAAGCTGATTTTTAAAAATGGCTTACTTAACAATAAGGCCAAATGTTCTGTAAGTCATAGCCAATGAGTAGATAATCAGGCACATTGTTTAATTTGTTTGAACTGCGATTAATTTCTGATTGGTGGCTACAGATTGCAGCACAAATGCACCTGGAACTGTGATGCACAAATCTGGTGTAAAACATATTTGAAACAATAAGGCATCAATGAAGGGTGAAAAGAGACAAATGGAAATTAGGATCAAATTTAAATATTTTTTTCAAATAAAGCATGGCATGTAAACATAGCAAAATAGTGCATTTTAAATTTGGAATAACAAGTATACAAATCATATTAATAAGTTGTGGATTTCACCCTGAGGGTGCCAGCTCAAGAGAAAATGTTTGTTTTTAAACCAGGAATATACACTATATTACCAAAAGTATTGGGACACCTGCCTTTACCCAGTCTTAAGCCCCGTACACACGGTCGGACTTTTGGCCAACAAACTTCATTTTGAGCAAGTTGGACCAACAATCCGACCGTGTGTACGCTCCATCGGACAAACGTTTTTTTCTTTTTTCTTGTTTTCATCGGACAAAAGTTGGGTCTGCAAACGGACAAACTTTTGCTCAACAAAAGTCAGATGAAGCAAAGTCCGACCGTGTGTACAGAAAACCATAGGACTTTTGTCCGATGGACAAAACAACTAATGTTAAAATCAACCAACAATAGCAGAAGTTGACCAAAGGGTGGCGGTAAAGAGCAGAAAAGAGCTGAAAAACCACGTGATGTTGCAAATTGTTTTGGGAAAGTTCGCAGAAAAGTCCGAGCGTGTGTATGCTATGGGTGTGCCCGACCAACTCTGTTCGGACAAAAAAACACGGAAAAGTCAGATGGAAGTCCGACCGTGTGTATGGGGCTTTAGTCCCTGGGTTCAATATTGAGTTGGCCCACCCTTTGTAGCTATAACCCCTTCAAATTTTCTGGGAAGGCTGTCCACAAGGTTTAGGAGTGTAGCCTAGTACACACGGCCGAGAATCTCGTCGCAAAAAAAACGTTGTTTTTCTCGACGGGTTTCTTGTCAAGCTTGAAGAGATTCTTGTCAAGCTTTCCTTGCATACACACTGTCAATCCAAAATCTCATCGGTCTAAAGCGCGGTGACGTACAACACATACAACGGCAGTATAAAGGGGAAGTTCGATTCCAATGGCGCCACCCCTTGGGCTGCTTTTGCTGATCTCGTGTTACCGCGTGTTAGTAAAAGTTTGGTGAGAGACAATTCGTGCTTTTCAGTCTTCTTGCTTTCATTTCGTTACAGCGTGACGAATGTGCTATCTCCATTACAAACGCTAGTTTTACCAGAAGGAGCGCTCCCGTCTCATACTTGATTCTGGCCATGTGCGGTTTTTGAAGACTCGGAAAAGCATACACACAAACGTTTTTCTCGTCCAAAAACAGTCTGACGAGAATCACGACGAGAAAACTGAGACTACCGACGAGAAAAAAGAAAGCAGGTTTTCTTTTTTACTCTTCGACATTCACAACAGTTTTCTCGATGAGAAACCATACACACGAACGGTTTTCTCTGCAAGAAAGCTCTCCCAACAGTTTTCTTGTCTTTTCTTGCAGAGAAAACTGGTCGTGTGTACAAGGCCTGAGTCTATGGGAATGTTTGACCATTCTTCCAAAAGCACATTTGTGAGGTCAGGCACTGATGTGGAAGAGAAGGCTTGGCTCGCAGTCTCTGCTCTAATTCATCTCAAAGGTGTTCTATCGGGTTGAGGTAAGGACTTTGTGCAGGCCAGTCACATTCCTCTACCCCAAACTCGCTCATCAATGTCTTTATGGACCTTGTTCTGTGCACTAGTCCAAATCATGTGGTGGAGGGGGATAATGGTGTGGGGTTGTTTTTCAGGGATTGGGCTTGGCACCTTAGATCCAGGGAAGGGAACTCTTAAATCATCAGCATTCCAATAAATTTTGGACAATTTCATGCTTCCAACTCTGTGGGAACAGTTTGGGTTCATGTTCCAACATGACTGCATACCAGTGCACAAACAAGGTTCATAAAGACATGGATGAGTGATGGTATACAGTGAGCGGATGTGACCTGACACACACTATATAAAACACATGGCGGCCTCCATCCCTAATTTGGTTAGTAGGAAGACAGAATTTGTCTGAATTTGTGCGCCATGTCAGGTAAAAATAATAATAGCATACGAATGAAGTTACAGTACATGATTTATTTATTACAATCTAGAATTCATATCAGATATTTTGTATCAAATAGATAGGTAGTCACAAGACTTATGCTGCGTACACATGACCGTTATTCATGTCATGCAAAAAAACAAAGTTTTTCTCGTCGTGATTCCTCTCAAGTCTGCCTTGCATACACACGTTCATGAAATAAAACGCTTGAGCAAAGCGCAGTGACGTACAACACGAACGACGGCACTATAAAGGGGAAGTTCAATTCGAATGGCGCCACCCTTTGGAATGCATTTGCTGATCCTCGTGTTAGTAAAGTTTGGTGAGAGACGATTCGCGCTTTTCAGCCTCATGCTCTTCAGTCCGTTACAGCGTGACGAATGTGCTATCTCCATTCTGAACGCTAGTTTTACCAGAACGAGCGCTCCCATCTCATACTTGATTCTGAGCATGCACGTTTTTTTTTTCCCCTCGTAAAAGCGTACACACGACCGTTTTTTTACGACGTGAAAAAGAACGACGTGAAAAACTCAGAGAAAAAATAGAGCAGGTTCTAATTTTTTTCGGGCAGTTTTCTCGTCGCAAAAAATGCTATGGAGCATACACACGACCGTTTTTCACGACCAATCTAAAAAATTTAATTTTTCTCGTCATGAAAAACGATCGTGTGTACGCGGCATTACACTAAATATGCTGCTCATAGCATGTAATACAAATAGGAAATAGACATGGTATATGTACATAATAAAATTAATTGATTAAAGAACATATATAATAGAAACAAGTAACTGTTGGTATCTAGTGGCATTCAACGCGTTTCTTGGCATTACAGCCATTCATCAGGAGTGTTATGAAGTAATAAATGCACAGCCTCAAAGTCAAGTCCAGTATCCGCCAAGAAGAACGGGGGTGACGGGCATGATGTCCCCCCCAGGGTTGAAGATGGGGGAACCCTTCAGGGACGGAGAACAACACGGTGGTCATAGCATGATCCAATATACTATGTGTACACAAAAAGTGCATAGTGTTCCAATAATAGTGGCTGAGCTCCCAGCGAAGAGGGTGACCTTTGTGTGGGATTAGTGTGTGCTTCCTTATGGCTAAGCAATAGGCACTGCGTCGCTTTAACTGACAATTGCGCGGTCGTGCGACGTGGTACCCAAACAAAATTTACGTCCTTTTTTTTCCCACAAATAGAGCTTTCTTTTAGTGGTATTTTATAACCTCTGCGGTTTAAATTTTTTGCACTATAAACAAAAAAAGAGCGACAATTTTGAAAAAAAAAAGCAATATTTTTTACTTTTTGCTATAATAAATATCCCCAAAATATATATGAAAAAAATATATTTATTTCTCAGTTTAGGTCGATATGTATTCTTCTACATATTTTTGGTAAAAAATCGCAATAAGCGTATATTAATTGGTTTGCGCAAAAGTTATAGCGTCTACAAAATAGGGGATAGTTTTATAGCATTTTTATTAATATTTTTTTTTTTTTAGTAATAGTGGCGATCTGCTATTTTTATCGTGACTGTGACATTATGGCGGACACATCGGACACTTTTGACGCTATTTTGGGACCATTGTCATTTATACAGCGATCAGTGCTAGAAAAATGCACTGATTACTGTGTGTCGGGTCACCTGAAATCAGGTGACAGATGCACACCGTTGCGGTCAGGAGTGCACCGCTAAGGTAGTGAACCCTATGGCTGACTGCTGCGGATGAAACACTGGGTGATTAAGGAAGGCAGGTCCACTGGAGCACTAACAGGGATCCCACAGGGAGATTCCCTGGGGCGCGGAGTCTAAGATCCAGCAGGTGTTCACCAGAGCGTTTAGTGGTCTGGATGGACTGGGCTGCAACTGGATCCAGGTCGCGGCCCCCAGACTCCCCCAGCTCATGCTCACAGTGGGCAATAGAGGATACAGGGGAAGAAGCAGCTCAGGATACAAGAGATAGTGAGGGGATAAGCCAAAGGTTGGGGCGTCTAGCAGACAAGGATAAACAAAGGACACACCAAAGGTCAAGGTCACAAGCAGACAGGGATAGTCGAGAACAAGCCAAGATCGGTAAAACAGAGACAGACGTAGCACACGGCAAGCAGGAATCCAAACACACAATAGCTTAACAAACAACGTTGATCAGCACGGCTGGCTTGCAGTGCACAGGTTAATATAGTGTTCCCTGATAGGGCCTGGGGTGGAGCCATGCTTGGAGGAGAGATTATTTAAGCAGCCAGGTGAGAGTGGCTGGCCTCTAAGGTGAACACATGGAGAAGGGGTAAGCTAGACAAACATTACTGCATAACATGACACTGTGTAAATGACACTGGCAGGGAAGGGGTTAACCACTAGGGGGCAAGGAAGGGGTTCAGTGTGTCCTAGGAAGTGATTCTAACTGTGGGGGGGCTGGACTACTAGTGACACGACAGTGATCACTGCTCCCGATCACAGGGAGCAGTAGATCACTGTCCTGTCATAAGGCAGAACAGGGAAATGCCTTGTTTACACAGGAATTCCCCTGTTCTGCAGCTCCGTGCAGGGTCCCACGGGCATGGTCATGGAGCTCACGGCAGCTTTTCAAAGCAGCGTACAGGTACTTTGCCCAGCCAAGCCATTCTACCGACGTATATATGCGTGAAGCGGTCGGCAAGTGGTTAATCCAGCAAAATATTAATGATCTCTTGTAATCAAGAGACAGCAATCTTAAATCCATGGCTGGATGATTCTTTTAGATGTGATTTTTATAAGAGGGGTGTGTGCCACATCACAGAGTGGAGTTTTTGAGCACTTCAGCACTTTAAAGAAGATTGGAGCACAAGAGCACTTTGATTGGGACTTTTTTTGTGATTTCATTAGCAGCATCTCACAATTTTGCATTATTTTATAATTTGTTTAATTTGTTTAATTTCTTGCAAGCATGTAACTATATTTTACAATGAATATTTTTGTGTGTGTCATTAATTAATATAGTTGCTGTTTACCTGCTGCACCACATCCCCTTTCTCCCCCTTGCAATCTTTTTTTTTATTGTAGCTGTTTTATTGTTGTTGTTTTTTTCTTATTTTCTTTAAATTTACATTTATCATTTTTTTTTCTTTTAGGTTAAAATACATTGGTTTCGGGTTTAGTATTTCAGGGTTTATTTTTTGGGGTCTGCATCATATACCTGTTTAAAAATACTAAGCTGCCCTTTGTTTACAGCACAACACAACACTGTATAATGTGTGATAAAGTATTGTGCACTAAGCATTACATATTTGTCCCCCCTATTTACTATAGCTTCCATTAAATTTAGGCAATTCTTCATAGGAGGCTAGCAGGTTCTTTAGGACAAAGCTGTGGTCTGGTCGCGCCATCTGGAGGCAGGGCACATCTTCCTTTTCTATCTCAGTATGGATGCACTATGCAGCCACAGCATGTGCCAGAGCATGACTACTAAAACTCTGCAGCTGATGCTACAGACTAAACGTTAAATTTTCATTTGCCGGCCCCCTCCCCTAAAAATTATATCTGCCATTATTGCCAGCTCTCGCTAGCTCTCCTGGCCAATTCTGTAGCTGCGCCACTTTAAGGTGATGTTTCAGCAGCTGGAACTCAGTTGCCAAATTTATATTGTTTGTTGCAGGGTAAATCCTGCTTTGTGTCTCAATGTCTGTGGTCTATATCAGTGTCTAGGTACTGTAAAGTTGACACACATCCCTCTCTCCAACAGTTTCCTTCCAGGGAGCATATATAGCACTACATATATTAAGGGCACGTGTGCCTGTTGGCAGCCCATTCCTACTTAAAGGTGCAGAGACACATTAGAAGCCCAGCAAGAGCACAATGGCCCCTGAAGGCATCCAATGTGTCCCCACCCCAATTCAAGCAAGCAAGCTATACAAAATGGCAACCACACCAATTTATAACTAGCCTTTGAAGTGGGGTGCACATGGAAGGGCTTTGGAAAATGCCCATGGAAAGTTTTCCAAGCACACTTACCAGAGGGCCTGCAAAAAACCAAAATGTCACTGTCTAACAATTTTTGGTAAAAACAGAGATTTTAATTGCACCCATTTGCAAGTATATGTGGAAGCTGCACTTCCTTGCCAAGACTCCTCTGTAAAGTGTGGTCCTAACTCTTATGTTTGAGAGTCTTCATAATGGAGCATTTTTAAGGCAAGATAAAACCTACATTGTCTCTCTCTCTCTCTCTCTAATATTTTGGCCTAACCAAGCTGCTTACATATTATTCAATCACTGAACAATATTTGTGGCTACTGTCTCTTTGATATTCAAATCAAACATGTATTGCCAAATAAAACATGCCCTGTCTCTCCCTCTTAGATTGTGGCTTAACAAGGTTGCTTACATACTGTCAAGCCCTTAAAGTGGTTGTAAACCCTGTAATACATATATTTTTTTTAAACCCACCTGCAAGACAAAGGCATAAGGAGCTAGTATGACTAGCATACTAGCTCATTATGCATCACTTATCTTAGATCGGGGCCCCCGAAGCTGTCCTCGTCTCGCTCTCCAGCCGCAGCCATTGCTGTGGTGATAGCCGGAAGTTTACTTCCGGGTATCGCCGCTCCAGCCAATCACAGCACCGCTCCGGCGCTGTGATTGGCCGGAGCGGCGAAGACGTCACTCCGTGCATGCGCGCGGGAGACATCAAGTCCGGCTAAGCCGGATTTGTGAATGGGATTAACCCTGTAAATGCGTCATTGTCTACGGCACGCATGCGCCGTAGACACTAGGCTTGTGCAATTCATTTCGTAACGAATCTAAATTCGTCCGAATTTAGCAACTTTCGGACATTCGTAAGCATTTGAATTTCCGAACAAAGCAGTTTACGAATAAAACCGAATCCGAAATAAATTATACCGCAAATACCGAATGCCCGAATGTCTTCGGCATAATTCGTTATGAAAAAAGTTACGAATGTACGAATCCATACGAAGCACAATAACACTCACTCTGCTCTGCTCTCTGCTTCTCCCTCACCGTGCTGAACTCCCTCTCAAAATGGTGTACAGGGGCGGAGGCTATAGCCGCATGTAAAAAATGAAAGTAAAATACGAGATTTCTAATCCATACGAAGCACAATAACACTCACTCTGCTCTGCTCTCTGCTTCTCCTTCACCGTGCTGAACCCTCTCAAAATGGTGTACAGGGGCGGAGGCTATAGCCGCATGTAAAAAACGAAAGTAAAATACGAGATTTCGAATCGTTACAAATAACCGCTATGTATTTAGAAAAGTACAAATCCATTCGAAGCACATTAGGCATAATAGGCAGCGTCGTTGTGAGAGAGACACGGAAAATTACGAATCAACGAACCCAAAAAAAGTTACGAAAGTAGGAGTTGTGTCCAGAATCAACAAAAAACAATGTACCCTACCGAAAGTACGAATTATAAATCAACTAAAAATTCAACTAAAAATGTCGCTTGCGAAAATACGAATTAGTCCGAATCCCGTCTAGCAAAATTACGAATGATTACGAATCAACAGGATCGAAAAGAAACGAACCGAAACTAAACAAATTTTTCCGTTGTGCACAAGAAACGAACCGAAACTAAACAAATTTTTCCGTTGTGCACAAGTCTAGTAGACACCGATGCATGTCATTTTTGGCAAATATCTCCTAAACCGTGTAAGTTTAGAAGATATTTCTTGCACCTACAGGTAAGCCTTAATCTAGGCTTACCTGTAGGTGCAAGTTGCATAAGTGGATTTACAACCACTTTAAAACTTTGTGAGTTAATTGTGAGTACAGGGTTGGAAGGGAGTTTTGGGAATGTGGAGATGTTGTTTTGAAGTGTTTTTGTACGCTCTGTTTTGACATTTTATTAAACTTGCAGTGTGACAATGCAGTTTGTGTCATAGAAGCTGTATTTTAGCTACAATCAATGAAAAGCACTCTATGAATGGAAGACAGGCCTGCCTTTTCCATTCATAAGGATCTTTTTATTGATAGAAGCTAAAGTACAGCTCCTATGAATGGAGAAAGGGAGGCATAGTTGGCAATCTTGATGAGTGCCTATGATGGGTAAAGTGGCTGTATTAACCCCTGCAGAACTGAAAGATTACCACTGCTGGAGTGTGTGTGTGTGTGTGTGTGTGTGTGTGTGTGAGTATGTGTGGGGGGGGGGGGTCAGTGAACAGAAGAATTTGGCTAGGACAGCTGCAACCAACTGGCAATAGCTGGCTTTAACTGTAAATATTTTAATGTTAAGAAAAACAGCATGATTTTCACCATCCAGTACTAAGAAGGCTTCATGTACGCGGGACATTTTTACAACCTCTCCCGAATGATTTAACTTGACAGATACTAACCCACGTTTAAAACATCTGTTTTGCCACGGTTAAATGCTGCATTTAGTCACGTTTTGCCACGTTTGCATTTAGAAGCGTTTTAAAAAATATATATATAAATATTTTCTTTTCAAAATAGCCAAAAATTAAAAACGGCTGTAAATGAAATGCTGCTAAATGCGAGTTACCGCATTTAGCCGTGTTTAGAAGCGTTTGGCGCTTGAAATGCCTGTAGACTCTGCTTCTCAATGCATTTTTTTGCATTTGAAAAAGTGCCTCTAAACTCAACTACCTAGAAATTACTATAAAAGACCCTGTGTACATGGACAGATAAGATAACATAGAGGAGAGTTCAGGGGCAGTTGAAAAACTCCCAACTGCTCTTAAACGTCCGTTTACCAGCAACAGTGTACATGAGGACTTACCCTGCCACACCAAACATGTGGGCTGGTATCCCTACAGCAAGGGAGGCATAAAGCATGCAGCTCTCTGCAATGCTGATACCAGCATGCATACCATTCAAGATTAAGGGGGTGTTTTGAAAGGGGCCTCCCCAAAAAAAGGCCCCCCTCCCAATACACCAGCGTCCTGATGCTAAGAGGCAGCAGGGTTTTCAGCAACCTTCAGGTGGGGGTATGAGCAAGGGAGAGACTTATATGCCATCTACCTTGTCCCCAATCATGGGGAAGACAGATAATTGCCACTTTCCATGTGAACTGGTAGCACACTTTCTTTCCCAAAGTGAAGCCCATAAAGATTACCAAGAGCTATTACTGATGAAATGTCAACTTTTAACCAAAAATCTGCTTTTAACCAAAAACCCTACATCTCACACTCTAAACATTCCAAACTAATGGTAAAAAAGGTAGACCGTGGCTGTGTAATATGTGTCAGCATTGTAAGCATATGACAATGAAATTGTAGGAGCTCAACTGGCAGACAGATGTCACCCGTATAACAGGAAATCCCCAGACAAGTACTTTCATGGCAGGATCTCAACGTATTATTTTATTGAACACTTTATATTTCAGAAGATTGAAAACAATGTTTCAAATTACATGCACATTTTAAAGCTTTTATGAGATTTTAGTGATTGGGTTTAGATACTCTTTATTATACAAACTGTTGGAAAGTGTTCTGCCCATAACAATCATTTAGAATTTTTCTTTTCTCTTCCCCAGTCCTGAACAAATAAAAAAACAGCAGCTGGACTCAGCCTGGTTGATATTCTTTTTAAAATACTTTTTACATATGGGGCCCAATAATCTTAAAACAGAAATACACACAGCTGCACATGTCAAACAAACATTGACTTTTTGCTGCTTTCTGTATTACTTTCTTAAGATTTACCAGATTTGCGGTGGCTTTAAATATAAGCAATCAGATACAGACATGACATGGTCGACATTGAATAAAAGGAAAAGAAAACCTTTTTATTTTTTAGGATGCAAAGAGCATGGTGTTTTGGACCCATTTGTCCAAGCCCAAAATTAAATTACTATCTCCTTGGTAATACCATTAGAGTTTAAAAAGGAATGTTAGAGCTGCCTACTTATTTTGTTCCACACTATATCAGTGCATTAATCGTTCTTGGCTATGGCCCAGCAGACTTTTACATGTTTTATGAAAATAAAACACCATTATGCTACTCAATTCAGATCATACTCTGAATGTTTTTCTTTTAGACAAAGAATTCAATATAAGCCAGTTCCTGATAGCTCTGGTAAGATCTATTTATTGTGGCTTTCTTGGTTTTCACAGCAGACAGATAATGCACAAGCATTTTGATTACCCCCTTCTTATTCCTATCATTCACAAACCATCTTTCCTAATTATATTATTAGGACATTTCCATAACTGGTGGGAAGGGGCTTTCGACTGATTTCTATTCTCCCTGGCACTTGTGTGAAAGGATATTACATTCACGTGCATTTGCAGATTGCTTATAAAAGATCAAGACAATAATAGCTGATCAGACGATAAAGGATCTCTTTTCTCCTCCCAGACAGGCTGTCTCTGACAGAAGAATACAGTTCATCAAATGTGTCTGCAGGTTGTCAAACACTGTGAGATCCGGGGACACTCAAAAGGCACGCTATAGCCAACAAGAACATATTCAGCAGGGGATTTCTGTGTTTTTTTTTCTCAATCATTTACCCTCAGGAAATAATCACTCACTACACTCTCTCAATTCTCCCATTTGGGAAGAAAAGAGTCATTTCATGATAAAAACAATATATCCCTTTTGCTTGGTCCACACCGATTCCATTATCCAACAAGAATAAATCATATTTATGCTCCCAGAAGATTACCACTTACGTTACATAGTTTGGGAAGAAAGCTAAAAAAGATGAAAAGTATGGGGAAGGAAATGCATCTTCTTTGCTAGAGTTTGAAAATGGAAGACTGACTCATGATTAGAAGCTGCTGAAGAGACAGGATAGACTAAATCTTGCATGGGAACTCAGTAGCTTGAATAATGTAGCATTAGCAGGAAAATGGCACTCTTCAGCCAGCAAGAAAACAACAAAAAAATTAGGTCAGTTACAAATTGCTGCAATACAACATGATTATTCTATTAGAAGATATATAAATTCCTAGTTCTATTATATATTCCTGAATCCTGAACTTTGAAGGGAGCACGTGTTTCCAATTTGTATGTTGTACTAGACTAACCATTCACATCTTCATGATTAAGGAGTCTTTGGAGCTTCTAATCAAACTAATATAATGTTACCTAATACAATGCTTGATCGGGCCATGCTCTCAGTATGTTTCCACTTAATGTTAGCCAGGGAACAGACAAATAAGCCGTGATGTGATTAAGCCTTTTGATGTTAAGAGAATCTGCTGCATTGTTGGCATTTTTCTTGATGGGTTTATTGGGGTCATTTATGGCAGAAGAAATGTATAATGATAAATACATATGATCACATTTATATAAATATATACATACAGAACACGTGTCACTTTGCAGACACCTTATATTAGATATAGATATATAGATTCATAATTATTTATTGAACTTAACTGCATGTTAGAGGATAGATCCATTTGTGTACCTATATGTATTTTTTATGTATTTATATGTATTTTGAGATTGTTTTTCAGTTTTATGAACTATTTGACGTAATTGTAGCCGTATTAGTGCAATTGTGACAGAGAAAATTAAGTACTGTCCGTGATACTTTTTTTATTTGCACTAACATAGAATTTTTCAGGACAAGCTTTCGGGGTATGTCCCCTTCTTCAAGGTCCAAGCAGTACTGATTCACAATTTTTTTAGCAGAATGTTGAAACAAAACAAGAAAAAAAAAAAAATCTCAGAGGGAAAGGAAAAAAAACACATACAAATCAATGGTAATAAAGATAGCAGCAGAGTTAGTGAGATAAGACAGAGTTAGTGAGATAAGACAGAGGGAGAGCTATAGACTTGAGGGGGGAGATGCTAGTCACAGAGGGGGTCATAAAACCTTAGTATAATGGGTAAGGAAACCAATATCTAAATTTGGCCTAAATTTAGATATTGGTTTCCTTACCCATTATACTAAGGTTTTATGACCCCCTCTGTGACTAGCATCTCCCCCCTCAAGTCTATAGCTCTCCCTCTGTCTTATCTCACTAACTCTGTCTTATCTCACTAACTCTGCTGCTATCTTTATTACCATTGATTTGTATGTGTTTTTTTTTCCTTTCCCTCTGAGATTTTTTTTTTTTTCTTGTTTTGTTTCAACATTCTGCTAAAAAAATTGTGAATCAGTACTGCTTGGACCTTGAAGAAGGGGACATACCCCGAAAGCTTGTCCTGAAAAATTCTATGTTAGTGCAAATAAAAAAAGTATCACGGATGAACTATTTGCAAATTGTTTTGCAAAGTATGTAAGCTTTCTCTTTTATCTGTAAAAACGTAATAAAAATAATTTAATCACATAAACACCTGTAGCGGCCTCACCCACTCTTTCTGGTCTAGGGGTATATTGTACGTGAGAGTGAGATGCGCTACGGCCCATGTCCTCCCCATTGCAGCGGGTGAGGTGAAGGCCAGTACCTGTTATTCTCCTCGGGCCTGTGTGTCTCTTTAAGAACCAAGTCCTGCCGTGCTGACACTCCCCTCGCTCCCATTAACCAGAGTTCCACACACCGATAAAGGGTCCAACTCTTGTTTATTATAGCACACAAATAAACAGTCCTTTGCCAACTGACTGGTTGGGACCCATAAAACAGTTCACTACGGTGGGGTGAGCAGGTCGAGGCACAGTCCTAACAATCAATCTAAACCACTGTGGTTTCACCAGCGGTTGCTACAGCCATCGGCTAGAGAGACAACTTGAATCTTTGGAGTCTCTACCAGCGACTCTAGAGAACATGAACTGGAGTACCTTCGCTGCGTTGTGGCCCCTGTCAGGGGGAAGATGTCCCTCCAAGGGAGTTACCAGAGGCCCCTCCATCACCGGGTTGATGCTGCTCCGGGCTCTTCAGAAGGGTAACCTCTCTGGCCTCCTCACCTCAGACACGGGCCCCATCCACCTCAGGGTCCCTCAGACTCATCCACCCTTGCGGAGCCCAGTCGAAGTCACTGGGCCCCAGGCCTCCGATGTAGTACCTCACCCCAGGCCTAAGGTGCCTGAGATGGACGCCAACACTGCTCCGACCAAGCCATGGGCGCCTGGGCTGGAACTCCGGACCGCCAGCACCCAGGCCTAGGGTGCCTGGGCGCGGGATGCAGAAGAAGATCTCGTGGCGAGGGTGTCTCTCCCCTTTATATCTTCCTGTGACGTCACAGCAGGTTTTCCGCCCCGCTGTACCACCGCCTGAATGGGACAAAAAGGGGACAGCACTGTGGCAGTGATTATACCTCGACCCGTGGGAACACCGCCACCCATAGGTCAAGGAGAATAGCACACCACCAAAGTCCTCCACGATTTAAATGGTCTAAATCCTCTCATGATTAGCACATCCTGGATCATACTACCACCCAGATGTATCCCCTAAATTTAGACCCCCGCTACACTCTCCCCCTAGTGATTTGACTCTGGTCCCCAGCGTCTGGTGCAAACCCATGTCTCCCAAGGAGTGGTAACATAGGCCTGACCCCAGAGGCCATGCCTCAAATTCAAATCCCAATTTGTGCCAAGACCTGCTCAAGGGAAGGGGAACATAAAATAATAAACTTTTCAATAGAACCATCTGAACATGTACACATATACAATCCCTCACATCACTGTCTAAGAACCACCCCACACTCAGCAGCCTTGCCAGATGGATCTCCTGCAGAAGGAGAACAAAAAAACACAACATCCTAACACATTTGTGTTAACTTGGAATGAATGGGTCTATCAGCCGAGAGGCCCACTCGCTCCAATGAGTAAGGTGGTGCAAGTGAAAAAAAAAAAAACAACCGTTGCGCAACACTGCCACCTGGTGACAGTGCCGCGGTAATGACACTCGGTGGAATCTTCCAAACAACCTTCCTTCTTCTGGCTGTGTCCCTACTCTGATTCTACCCCAAGTCTTTGCCTCTGATGCATGAAGAAAAGAGAGAACAAAACAAACAGCTCCCATTTCTCAAAAAAACTGAAAAACCCAAATAAAAAACTAGGGCACAGTTCTTGTATTCTGGCAAAGGCACTTCCAGAAATTTCAGCAGCAAAAAGAAAAAACCCACAGGAGTCCCCTTTTTTTTTCTTACAAATAAAACTTTGGATGCTGCAAGAACAGGAGCTTCAGATGCTTATCAAAGGTTTCAACAGTATAGTCAATGGCCTCTCCATCCTTCCGGTAGATAAGCACCTTGTCTGCATGGATATGACGGCCCAACATCCATTCCGCTCTGCAGTTCCTGAATTGTTTAGACACTGATGGTGAACATGACAAGTACCGGCGGGCATGAGGCACTTTAAGTTTCTCCCAGACGAACTCGTCATACCATCGCTGCCGCAGGACTTCAACCTCAAAAAGCAAGTCCCGAGGCAAGTAAGGATACTCCCATCCATACTCACATGCAACCATCTGACTGAAGAGCCGCTGCAATCGGGCCAAAGGAGGCATCGTGGCCCGCTCACCTTCTCCAGGTGGAACAATAGCCTCTGGATGCCGAGGTACTTTAACTACCTCTGATGGTTTGAATCTCGGTGCCCGCAGTGATGCACGCTGTGTTCCCGCTACCAGAACGGGTGATGCTGCGGGTGGTGGAAGGACAAGCGGAGGACTAGGCTTCCTCGTGAGCTCCGGGGCTTCCGCCTGGGGCATACTGTCTCCTGTGGACATAGGCAGATCCCGTGGTGCACGTAGCACGGGCAATGGCTTTTTGTCCCAGCCCTTGCGGTGAAAGAGTTCGTCAATTTCACCATCATCTCCACAGTCCGACAGCGATTCCAGGTCGGAGGTGTCATACATCTCTGCGGGTAGATAGTCCCCAGTAGACACGGAACTACCCTCCCTGGCGGGCTCCACCGACGGTGGACTCCTGACACCTCCAAGCAACACCACAGTCCCATCCCCTGGCTCACCTGGACCTTTTGAAGAACAGGGATGTCCAGGACTCTTCCAACCAGATCCATCCAGGCCCGGCAAGCGACGGGGTGAAGCTCTTCCATGACCATAGGACACCTGTACCAGGTCGACTTTCCTCTTCGGAGGTGGGAGCAGGGAATCTGTGGCGACCAAAGCAGCATCCTCGGATTTTCCTTTCTCAGTCTCTGGTTGGGCAGTCACGTCGCCCTGGTCAGTGCGCACGGGGACCTCCGCAAAGGCCTGGATCTCCCCTTCTGGAGTAGCGGTACCTGTGAGGCAGTTGAGGCGAAGGGCCCGGGGCCTTACTGTGGATGGCTCCACCTCGAACAAGAACTCTTTGCATGCCTCGCAACGCCCAAATGGCTTCAGGTGGACCACCAGTCCCGAGCATCTGAGACAGATCATGCCGAGGGCCTCCGTGTCTCTGCAGGAATACAGAGCCAACTGCCCTCGGGGTCTAAGTCTTATCCTCGTGTCTGTAAGGGGAGCAGCAAAAGCAGTCATCTTCATGGGGTAGGGAACCGGGATCCACGGGGAACTTGAGGTCATCCCGACTATCTGCTGCTCCATCACGCACTGACCTCACGCCGGAGTCTCCACGTGTATCTCCTCACATGGCCAGACTCCTCCCACAACTTGCACGTTTTCGTGGGCTTCCACCAGTCTCCGCCCACGAACTGCGCAGTCATGGGGTGCCTCGTGGCACAGTGCAATAGAAGCCCCCACATGTAGTACGTCACACGGCTGAACTTCTCCCTATTCTCGCTCTTCCGCATGGGCCTTTCCCGTCTTAGGGTCATGTCCACGACTTCGAGCAGGGATGCACTTTGGCCAATAACATGGCCGACCCACTCGGAACTCCTCCGGGCAGCAAAGTTCAAACACAGCCGTTCTCAGTTCCATAGTCAAAACACACATCATCCCGGACTTACGAGCCCCCACGTGTAGCGGCCTCACCCCCTCTTTCTCGTCTAGGGGTATATTGTACGTGAGAGTGAGATGTGCTACAGCCCATGTCCTCCCCATTGCAGCGGGTGAGGTGAAGGCCAGTACCTGTTATTCTCCTCGGGCCTGTGTGTCTCTTTAAGAACCAAGTCCTGCCGTGCTGACACTCCCCTCGCTCCCATTAACCAGAGTTCCACACACCGATAAAGGGTCCAACTCTTGTTTATTATAGCACACAAATAAACAGTCCTTTGCCAACTGACTGGTTGGGACCCATAAAACAGTTCACTACGGTGGGGTGAGCAGGTCGAGGCACAGTCCTAACAATCAATCTAAACCACTGTGGTTTCACCAGCGGTTGCTACAGCCATCGGCTAGAGAGATAACTTGAATCTTTGGAGTCTCTACCAGCGACTCTAGAGAACATGAACTGGAGTACCTTCGCTGCGTTGTGGCCCATGTCAGGGGGAAGATGTCCCTCCAAGGGAGTTACCAGAGGCCCCTCCGTCACCGGGTTGATGCTGCTCCGGGCTCTTCAGAAGGGTAACCTCTCCGGCCTCCTCACCTCAGACACGGGCCCCATCCACCTCAGGGTCCCTCGGACTCATCCGCCCTTGCGGAGCCCAGTTGAAGTCACTGGGCCCCAGGCCTCTGATGTAGTACCTCACCCCAGGCTTAAGGTGCCTGAGATGGACGCCAACACTGCTCCGACCAGGCCATGGGCGCCTGGGCTGGAACTCCGGACCGCCAGCACCCAGACCTAGGGTGCCTGGGCGCGGGATGCAGAAGAAGACCTCGTGGCGAGGGCGTCTCTCCCCTTTATATCCTCCCGTGATGTCACAGCAAGTTTTCTGCCCTGCTGTACCACCGCCTGAACGGGACAAAAAGGGGACAGCTCTGTGGCAGTGTTTCTACCTCGACCCGTGGGAACACCGCCACCCATAGGTCAAGGAGAATAGCACACCACCAAAGTCCTCCACGATTTAAATGGTCTAAATCCTCTCATGATTAGCAAATCCTGGATCATACTACCACCCAGATGTACCCCCTAATTTTAGACCCCCGCTACACACCTTATATTAGATATACTGTATAACCTTATATTAGATATACTGTATACTCTTATATTAGATATACTGTATAACCTTATAATATATATACTGTAGGTGTTTTTTTCTGTGTAAGTCAAAATGATTTAACAAATAATACCACTCAAGTTTTTGCAACGTATTAGAGAAGAAGTTTATTCTTTGAGAAAGTGATGACAGTTATATGAAATGTGAAAGAGTTTCCTTGTTTCTGTGTTATAGGCTACTTTTCTAATAAAGAAGACCTTAAGCAAGAACTAGGGTGTGATTTTATTTTAAGTCATAGATAAATATTGGCTGTTCATGAATGAACCAGGTCAGTAGTTGGGTGATGTATTGAGACACAAGTGTAGGCCAACCTGAAGCAGTTGTTTTTCTATCTCAGAATTGTATAACTTAGGTCTGATAAGGTAAACTCTCTGCTCTCATTTTCTCAGCATATGATGACCATGCTGACAGGATGAAAGAGCAGAGAGGTGATTCATCACAAAGCTGTTGCTTAAAGTGGAACTATACTCACCTCTAACAGTGATGCACTGTCCTCAAGCTCCCTCACTGACCACCGGCATCTTCGGCTGATCTTCTTCAGGGTCCCGATCATCAACCATTTTGAATGGTCAGGCTGAGATTATGTCCCTGCTATGCATTTGCAGGTGTCCATTTATTTTGGCACATGCTAAATTTATACACAGAGCTGCGCATGCATGTAGTACTTTGTCCCATGTATCTAGGTGCTTCCTAAGTGTAGTTATATAGTTCCACCTGCCCCCCTCCTGTGGGTAAAACCAACAACGGCTAGAAAGGACACAGATCAATCCTAACTACAGTTTTTCTCAGCTCTGACACTTTCCTGAGACAAGAGGAATACAAAGGGAGAGGAAGCCGGCAACACCGCCCCATCCCTCCTCTTCCTCTGCATTCCTCTGGTCTCAGGAAAGAGTCAGAGCCAAGACAAGCTGCATTAGGATTGATCTGTCTCCTTTCCAGCCATTGTTTGGTTTGCCATGCAGGAAGGGCAGGGGGTTGCAGGTCAGACCTTATAGCTACACTTAAGAACCACCTACATGGGACAAAATACTACATGTAATATAAAATAAGCTGCGCTGCATAAATACCAAATGTACAAAAATTTATGTGCAAAATCATAAACCAATAAGTGTCAAAAAATACCCTGGACACAGGTCCAGGACAATGAATAAAGGACAATAAACCTGGATGAATGGAAATGAATGAATGGAAATATATCACAAACAACAAGGATAAGTCCCTTATAAAAGTTCTCAAATCAGCTGTGAATATCAATCCCAAACATAGTTCCAAAGCACATACATCTTCCTTGAAAGATTCCACAGTGACTTCAAATCAGTAAACACCCAAAGAAAAGTGTTGGTTTGAGAATTGAATAGATTCCTCCACCTATAACATCCAAGCCGCTTACCAGATATAGAGATCTCTTTTTTAGGGAGATCAAAATGCTTGTGGCTAATCACCCCAGCCATGGGTCTCTGTTTTAGGCAGTAAACCTCTCCTAGATCTTCTGCTCCAGGAACCCTCGGGATGTTCCGTGATTAGTTCCCCATGCGGGTAAAATAAGCTCTCATAGTGTAATGCTGCATTTAACAGGTTTATTAAAAGCCAAAGATGTACACTTACATATAAACTACATGTACTTTGTCCCATAAGGGGTAGTGCAGTGTAAAAAATTTGTAATGACAAATCCCACTTTAACTACAGTAAAGTGAGGCCACCAGTGTTGCTGTGCTTCCTCACAGGGCTGCATAAATCTCAAGACTAAATGGACAAAATTGCAAATCCTTTGACTGGCGAAACAGCTCTCAAATAAGTATTTCAGTTGTTTATTTAGCTTTTGCTCTTGAATTAACCCTAAGACTAACAAAAAATAAGTTTGTAGTAATACTCAAGTTGCATACAAGGATTACAAACCTATAAGTCATGCATTGCTTATCAGATGGAGCCATGTACCCTGTGCCAAGAAAAGTGGCATTCCCTTCTTTGTGCTCCCAAGCTTTGTGGGCAGCACTTATTGACTCATTGACCATAATATACAAACAGTTGACCACATCAAGTAAGAAACTGCACAGAAATGCAATTAGACCTCTGCTTTGTCTGTTACCTTATTGGACATTGTGAAATCTCACTTTACAGGTTGTTGCTTTATATGCTAGAACAGGCATTGTGTAAAAAGACGTGTACGGTTCTGAAACTTCACAGGGTTTCCTTTTTAATGTCATATCTTATAGACATACATCCATTAGACCTAGATATGAATCCCTAATGGAATTAATACAGTGAGAAGGCATGTCTACCCAGTGTTTCTTTAAATCCTAAGGGCAGCCAAACAAAACTAAAAAAATCAGCACAGGGGACATGACTTGCTATTAATTTGCTGTGTCCCTTGTGTTGCTGGCTCCTGGTTTCCTTGAACTCCTCCTACAATAATAAACCCACTACCCCCAACCCCAGTGCAGGGGGGTTAATAAAACTGAGGGAGCTGTCATTTGTATGCGTTAGAAGTGCCCAACTATGCCCACCCTTTCCATTCAGCTCCTCCATTTATAGAAGCCTGTAAAACTGTTTCTATGAAGCACAATCTATGAATTGAAGAAGGATGATTAAAAGAAGCCCCTTCAATTCATAGATCATGTTTCATTGATAGGAGCTGTAGTACCAGTTTCTATGAAAGGAGGAACTGCACAGAAAGGGCGGGCATAGTCGGACACTCTTGATGAGAAGCAGAAGCCACACACAGCTGGATATGTTAGAGTAGCAAAGGGTAACATATGGGAAGATACACAGGCAGAGGTAATCTAAGTTGACCTTTTGACATATTCATAGTTACAATGTTGTCTGCAATTGTTCTTAAGGTAATGTATTTTTTTCTTTCTTCTTTTTTTTTTTTTTTAAATGTATGCAAAAGATGATGTAAATAACCTAAGCAATATGTGTTAATGATTCTAAACCTAGTTTATAGAATACTTACTGTACTGTATCTATGGAGGACCCATGCAAGTGGAGAACTTTCCAGAAACCACCAACCATTGTAAAAGGTCATGTCTAATGAAAGGAGACAGCACTTTTATTTATTTTTTATTTCAAGAATAATACTAAAAATGTTGTTGAATATAGTAGGATACGATAAAGAATTGAGAACGTAATTTATGACGAAACGCGTCTGGAGGACACGCAGTGACGTCACCACGCAGCTCTAGCACGGAAGGGCAATTGTACATGCCTGCCGGCACGTTTTTTATGCTTATGGAAGCTTTGTTTTTGTAAGTACAATAAATTTTTGATAAAGTCGTTATTAAGAGGGTATCACCCTATGGTCTCCCCCCTTTCTTTTTGGCATTCCACATGGAGCGATAAGCAGCACCAGTCTCATATTGAAGACCTTCCTGGGATTTTGTGGGTTGATTAAAGATCGTGGTAAGATACAGCTATAGGCCACTCTCTACTTATGTCTGGTAAGGAGCCATTTTTTACATAGGTGGTGGTCACTCTCTTTAACTGCGCACGGTGGTGGTGTCTACCTGTGAATACGTTATTACCCTATGGCAGGGATATGCAATTAGCGGACCTCCAGCTGTTGCCAAACTACAAGTCCCATGAGGCATAGCGAGACTCTGACAGCAGCAAACATGACACCCAGAGGCAGAGGCATAATGGGACTTGTAGTTTTGCAACAGCTGGAGGTCCGCTAATTGCATATCCATGCCCTATGGTATTTTTTCTGTTGTTTATTTGCAACCGAGCCGTCAAGAGGGCTTTTTTGCTAGCATTGGTGGATTGTCGGGGGACCTGGCTTAGATCTCTTCCCTAGGATAAAGGCCTTGGCTGGGCTAAAGCCACCTGCATGTTATCATCTGTTTTGTGGTAAGGAGCCATTTCGTATGGTGATGACTACATTTAGTGTTTGTCTAATGAACTTTCATTACACTGCAAGTTTGGATTCCATGTGAGATTGGACTTCTCCCCTCTAGCTTGGACTACAACATTGAACCACTCCCTGGATGCTCTTTAAGAGCTTTCTACTAACTACTATTGGCGCAGTCTTTTCGGCCTAAATTTGTATATGTTTATCACATCATTGCTGCTGCCTTTTTATGCAATTGATTCTTATTAGTCCTAGCGCAGTTTTTACTTTTATTTATGAGGAGTATGTAGCAAGGTCACTTATTGCAGAAGGACTGTCACCTAAGCATCTTTCAACAGAAATGTTGCACTTTACAGAGGTAAGAGGTATACTCAAAAAAAGGGCAAGACCCAAATTAGCGCACAAATTTAGGCAGTAGGTGCTGGCAAGGGTCATAAGTGGTCAGCGGTAATCAAATCACTGAAGGTGGGCAATGGAACCATATGATCCATAATGCACTTGAAGCAGTAGTAGCAGCATGAGGATATGTTCTTCTAAGGCAAAGGGTGGAAAAGTAGTAGGAAGTGTGCAGGAGAAACCCTGTCCAGAGCTGATAATATCAGCACTAAGTTTTCCTAGGCTGAACAGTTATCACAGTAAAATGGACAGGCAGTTTCAAGGGAAAAATAGCACCCAATGTTAAAATTGTGATTCAGTTTCCTTGCTACAGCCAACTAGCCTTTACTAATAAATGGAATAAGAGCCACTTGGTCACATAAACAGGTCTAAATTGGAAAATACCTAAGATTTTAATACAGTGCACAAGTACCCTCTCTATCTCCCCTGCTTACCGTTATCACTGAAAATAAAACTAAAAGAAAATTCTAACTTTTGGGTTAACACCAGAACAGTAATAGAGGGCAAATATTCCAATGGGCACACTAGTTCTAGTGACCTTGGTGACACCCTAGCATTCCCTCACTTTGGTGGTTTTTCATCTCACTTCCTGTTCTGGTTATGGGACAGGAAGTGAAGGGAAATCTCCCCCATGGACACAGACAGCAAACAAAAACTGGAACAAAAGAACAAGCCGCTGCTCCAGGTGAGTAAACTGATCCTCAAGGCTGGAAGGACTGGGTGCTAGCCCCGGCTTGCATCCGTGAGCGTGAATACAACCTTCTGCTATGAAGTTTCAGGTCATTGAAAAAATATGTGTCCCCAAGAGGGGTGGTGACGTCTTCCATATAATATGCTGAAGGGAAGTGTTCTGGATCTTTCAGCTCCAGACTCGCATTCTTTCTGGATTAAATTTTGAGTGGGACATGAGCCATTATTATAATTAGATAGTGGATGGTGTATTTACATTTGATGGGGTTTTGGTTACATTTCCCCACTTAGGTCAGCTTTAGGATATGTAGCCAATAGGTGAGCCTCAAGTTTCCTTATTATCCACATGAACTGATTCCACTTGCTTTGGGTTTCGAGACTGGCCAGGAAAAAGTTTATTATTTAATGTTTTTTTTAGTACAGTTTTATATATATTTTTTATTACACTACATTCTGGCCATGCTTGATTTTCCAGGTATGTTGGTCGTATCTTTTTTCTCATTGTCTTATTATTTTATTACAAATGATTCATTGTTGTTACTTTGAATCATTTGAGCTTGATACACATTATTGTTTTATTTTTAGATTTTGTCCTTTTCTTGTGTTGCTACAATATATGTTTTCATTCACTCTTACAGGTGGAATTTATCTGTGTATGGAATGTTTTTATCTGTTAGTCAAGATTTTCCGGAAGTTAATCACAACATCAGACACTTGTGCTAGGTGGGAGTGTTTCCTATTTAAGGCTTGGTGATTTAGTCTTTCCGAGGGGTTTTAAAGAAGCAAAATGTCAGTGTGAAACGCGTCACCTCAATCTTGTCTGTGTCTTGGTCCTGGTGCCAGTCCTTAAATGTACAATAAATCTGTTGGATCGGCGAAGGTGTGCAGCCATTTCTTCTTTCTAGCAAAAAAAAAAAAAACTGACAGAGGCTGTAACCCTTCCTACTCTACCCTACTACTCATGGAAAGGGGCATGTTTGTGATGCGTCACCACTTGATTGTATAGCTTAAAATCAGTGATGAGTGATATAGCACAAATACATAAGAGGAACTGGATTGTGTGCAAGTAATTTGCTCCATAGGTGGTCCTGTTGGCAACACTCAGAATGACAAAAGTAAAAAATGTTGGTCAAAAGAATCCAATGGAAAATTGTCTGCTGAACAATGCCTTGCATCCAATCAGATGCAGTTGCTGTTCAGGTATTCTGACAGCTGGTGGTGCAGGCTGTAAGAATACAGTAGCCTGCAACAGGAGATTCATCTATCCTGTTAAGCTGGCCATAGACGGTTAGTTTTTTTCTTTCATTTAGGCAGTGAGCCGAAAAAACAAAACAAAACCAAAACAGATTCCTACATTCACACAATCAAGGTGGATGGAGAATCCTCCACACTGGGATATTGTTTTCTGACATTGACACCCACTGCTGGCAGAATACACTGATTAGTGACTGCAGCCACTGATCGTTGAAAATTTTACGCCATGCCCATTCAACAGAAGTCAATCTAATAATCAAATTATTTTGAACAGGGAGGGTCACAATCAAATCCAGTCCCTGCTGAACCAGCCAAATTTTGATTCATATATGCCTAGGGTGACCACATTTCCAAACTACAATTCAGGGACACCCCCCTCCACTTCCAAAAAATAGGCTTGTTCTGTAACGAATCACAGCACAGTGATTAGACACAAGAGGCAAGATTTAAGATTTCTCCAATCACAAGCAGGGGTGGGGCTTGTACTCCTCCAGACATTCCCAGCAAGGACAAGTACTGTCAGTAAGTAAAGCGGTGATGTGGCAACCTGTTTTGTGGCCATCAGATCGGCCCCCGAGAATGGCTGTGTCAGTTTTATTCCGGGACACTGTATTGTCCTGGCATAAAGGTACTCGGGACAGACCTGCAAAATGCGGGACTGTCCCGGGAAATCCGGGACATGTGGTCACCCTATCTATGCCCAGCTTAAAAGTGGGTGGAGGAACCTTAGATTCCTTTTAAAGTGGTTGTAAACATATATATATTTTTTTAAAGAATATTCTCCAAGAGAAAGGCATAATGAGCTAGTATGACTAGCATAGTAGCTCATTATGCATTATTTACCTTAGATCGAAGCCCCCAAAGCCATCCTCGTCTCCCCCTCCAGCCGCAGACATTGCTCCGGAAGGTTACTTCCCGGTATCGCCGCTCTGGCGCTCTGATTGGCCGGGTTTAGCCAAGTATGGTATATGCATATGTAGCACTATCCCTGGAGGAGCCACTGAAATGTTATGTGATTTCCCCTGAAGATGATATACCCCATTCACCCAGCACCTACCAACACACTTTAAGATATTTTCAAATTTATTAAGCCAAGAATAGCCTGAAAGAAGGAAGAATGAGTAAGCGCACTTATAAAAGCAATCAATAAGACAATAATGTTATTCTGAGAAATATAATTAAACACCTGCAGTATTCTGACTTACAGTAAGAATTGCATTTACCTAGCAAGAGTATATACATACAGTCTTAACTTGCTATAACAGTCCCCATTTTATCCCACTGGCCAATGATTGATGAACAAAAACAATTGTCCGGAAAAGTTATCAGCAAGCAAACAAATTAATTTGTACAATGTTAGTCTCCTACCAAACCCAGGGAGCCCTCTACCGGGTCTCTGGACACATGCTCTGATTCAGTTCAAGGCCTCAGACAGGAAAAGAGTTGCTTTGATTTCTCTCTTTCAATCCTGCTGAAACAGTCCCTCTTTTCCTTCCTCATAAGTGATGGGAATTCTCTCTAGTACAGTCTGAACAATCCAGGCAGCCAAATCACACATCACACCCTTTGGTTGACTGGAAGGTTCTTGGTCCCTGAGGCAAGGTTCTGCTTAATGAGCAGTAATTTTGCTTCTCTGGGTTCTCACCCAGTTGTAGTCAGCTATGGCAGGGTTCTGTTTAGTCAGCAGCCTAGTCTGTTCCCCCAAACCCCTGCTTGCTTCTTTCTCTTTCATCAAACTCATTCTTGGCTCAGCTAATCACAAGAGCAGAACAGATGTCTGCCCCCCGCACTGGAGACACTCTACAGACAAGAATTTCAAAGTGGTCTCCTTAAAGATGGCTGCTGCACTTCTGCATTAATGAATATTCAGTTTAACTCTGTGCACACTGGGGAAAGATAACCTAAGATCAGCTTACACTAGATAGACTGGTTCAAGCTAGACCAATGTAACTATGTATAAAATATCCATACCTGGAATTCTTATTTAACTTATTCCTTTTATATCTGTTCCGCTTTAAATATTTTGTATACAGTGCCTTGAAAACGTATTCATACCGCTTAATATTTTCCAAATTTTGTCATGTTACAATCAAAAACGTAAATGTATTTTATTGGGATTTTATGTGACAGACCAACACAAAGTGGCACAAAGTGGCACAATTGAGAAGTGGAAGGATAATGATAAATGTTTTTCATTTTTATTTACAAATAAATATCTGAAAAAGTGTAGAGTGCATCTGTGTGTAATTTAATCTCAGTATAAATACAGCTGTTCTGTGAAGCCCTCAGATGTTTGTTAGAGAACCTTAGTGAATAAAGAGCATCATGAAGGCCAAGGAACACACCAGACAGGCTAGGGATAAAGTTGTGGAGAAGTTAGGTTATGAAAAAATAACCCAAGCTTTGAACATCTCACAGAGCACTGTTCAATCCACTATCTGAAAATGGAAAGAGTATGGTACATCTGCTAATCTACCGAGACATGTCCACCTAAACTGACAGGCTAGTAAAGGAGAGAATTAATCAGAGAAGCATTCAAGAGGCCCATGGTAACTTTGGAGGAGCTGCAGAGATCTACAGCTCACATGGGAGAATCTGTCCACAGGACAACTATTAGTCGTGCACTCCACAAACCTGGACTTTATGGAAGAGCGGCGAAAAGAAAGCCATTGTTGAAAGAAATCCATAAGAAGTCCCGTTAGCAGTTTGCGAGAAGCCATGTGGGGGACACAGAAAACATGTGCAAGAAGATGCTCTGGTCAGATGAGACCAAAATTGAAGTTTTTGGCCTAAAAGCAGAACTAACACTGTCACCCTGAACACACCATCCCCACCGTAAAACATGGTGATGGCAGCATCCTGTTGTGTGGATTCTTTTCTTCAGCAGGGTGAGGAAAGCTGGTCAGAGTTGATGGGAAGTTGGATGGAGCCAAATACAGGGCAATTTTAGAAGAAAACCTGTTAGAGTCTACAAAAGACTTGAGACTGGGGTGGAGGTTCACCTTCCAGCAGGACAATGACCCTAAACATACAGCAAGAGCTACAATGGAATGGTTTCGATCAAAGCATATTCATGTGTTAGAATGGCCCAGTCAAAGTCCAGACCTAAATCCAATTGAGAATCTGGAGAAAGACTTGCTGTTCACAGACACTCTCCATCCAATCTGACAGAGCTTGAGCTATTTTGCAGAGAAAAATGGGCGAAAATTTCACTCTAGAAGTGCAAAGCTGGTAGAAACATCCCCAAAAAGACTTGCAGCTGTAATTGCAGCGAAAGTTGGTTCTACAAACGTATTGACTCAGGGGGGGCTGAATACAAATACACGCCACACTTTTCACATATTTATTTTTAAAAAATTTGGAAAACCATTTATCATTTTCCTTCCACTTCACAATTATGTGCCACTTTGTGTTGGTCTATCACATAAAATCCCAATAAAATACATTTACGTTTTTGGTTGTAACGTGACAAAATGTGGAACATTTCAAGGGGTATGAATACTTTTTCAAGGAACTGTATGTATGAGCATTTACATTGCAACGATGCTCAAGAATCTATTATCTGTTTTAAATGATAACAATTGTTTTATTAACAATTAGCTTTTTACCTTTCTGCTTTATACAGTAAATGTGAAAATATTGAGAATTATACTTGAATGGACACAATTTTTATTTATAATATGGCCATTGTTATTTTTTATTGTATGGCTTTGCTGACCTTTTGGTAATAGTTTTCTTCTTGGGTTCCAATATTGTAACAATATTCTTTATTGGGTCCCCACTTTAAAATCTTTAGAACCCCTGCTCTATATATAAAACAACAAAAATATACTCCAGGTCCTGTTGAAGATGTATTTATTTTGGTAGGTAATAACAATTAAAACCACATGACTACACTGGATATACAAATAACGGTATCCAAGAAGCAATACAATAATGTACTTAGGCAGTCTAAAAAAGCTATAGCTCTACTTTTATTACTACATTTCAAAGAAAATATATGAAAATTACAGGTAATTGGTACATTTCATTGGCAAGTTAGCATGCTTCATTGGCCTACCTGTGATATTTTGGCAAGGAAATACAACACAATAGGAAGATGCTTATTGCTAATTTTCATTTTTCATTTGTCTGATTACTTTGAATTCACATACACACATATACAAAATCATGTTCTCTTTTGCTCTGTTCTCCCAGAATGCACTGCAGAGCATCCAGGCCTAAAGGGGTTATCTGGACGTCAATAAAAATAATGGCCCAATCATGTTTGCAGCATTATGGATGAGAGTCAGCAGGACCTTAATGGAAGGTTAGCATCTCCTCTGTCACATCGTATTAGCAGTTCACCTTGAGAATTACATTTTCATGACAAAGAAACAAACCTTCAACATGATTTCTTATTACTGAAGTAGGGAGAAAGAAGGAATACATTGTCTGTGTTGTTTCCAGAATTCACGTGAACTATAGTACTGAGAGAACGGGTATTTGAAATACCGCTTTAAAAAGTAATACTACCTGATGCTAGACATTGGTAGAAACGCAGAAGGCACTAATAAATGGGAAGAGTTATTTAAAACCCTGGACGGCCATATAGGCCTAACAGAACCATGTACTGTGAAATGCTATTGCAGTTGTTTATTAGTCTGTCTATATAGAAACAGGACTTGATCTTTCTGTCATGTGAATGGCTAAATCATTTAGGCCTAAATGGATGTCAAAGAGTCCCAGAGTCATAGGCCTGAGGTCGAAAGACATATAAATGGAATCCTGTTTGGCCCCTTCACATAGGCAACATCTAGTCCAATCAGCACTGAATCAACGAACATATTTCTTGCTGAATCAAAGCAGCACCAGGCATGGGTCACTTTTGCGACTTCTGTGTCCATTCAATTCTTTGCTGCATTTAAAAACTGGAGCTTTCAGGACCACGTTGGACCTATGTGTGCTGGATGAAAAGGCACTTGCAACTCTTTACATCAGACTACCTATAGTATGTAGGTCTAGAAAAATGCAAAAGGACTCAGTCCTTTTGCATTTTTATTTCTGGATCTGGATGGACTAGGAGGTAAGAGGAAGTAAACTGATGTAGTTCTGTGTCCATCCACCTGCCAATAGACTAAAGCCCTGTACACACGATCGGATTTCCTAAGGATTTTTCCATCGGAAATCCGATGAAGCTGACTTCCATCAGTCTTGCCTACACACCATCAGTCAAAAAAACGATCGTCCCAAACGCCGTGACGTAAAACACTCCGACGAGCCAAGAAAAATTAAGTTCTATGCTTCTGAGCATGCGTCGACTTAATTCTGAGCATGTGTGGGTTTTTTATCCGACTGGGTTCCCCACAGACGATAGTAATTTGCTATCGTTTTTTTTTTCCATCGGATAAATTTAAAACAGACTGTTTTCATCTGTAAAACCGATCGTGTGTACAGGGCTTAACTTTGAGCTGAAAAACTGATAGGTGGACCTAATTGCAAGGTCTGTATGTAATGGAATATATGGTTTATTTTTATTCTTTTTTTTGTTCAGTGTAGTTTAAAGTAGTTCGAAAGTCATCATATTTTTACCACTTGACTTCCAGAAGATTTAACCCCCTTCCTGACAAGGCCATTTTTTGCGATACGGCATTGCGTTATTTTAACTGACAATTGTGCGATCTTGAGACTCTGTACCCAAACAAAATTTATGTTGTTTTTTTCCCATAAATAGAGCTGTCTTTTGGTGGCATTTGATCACCACTGCGTTTTTTTATTTTTTGCGCTTTAAACCAAAAAGAAGACTGACACTTTCTGCTATAAAACATATCTAATATAAAAATGTATGAAAAAATCTAATTTCTTTATCAATTTAGGTCAATATGTATTCTGGTACAAATTTTTGGTAAAAAAATAAATAAAAATCCCAATAAGCGTATATTGATTGGTTTACACAAAAGTTATAGCATCTACAAACTCTTATGCCGCGTACACACGACCGTTATTTATGTCATGTAAAAAAACAAAGTTTTTCTCGTTGTGATTCCTCTCAAGCCTGCCTTGCATACACACGTTCATGAAACAAAAAACGCTCGAGCAAAGCACGGTGATGTACAACACGTACGTCGGCACTATAAAGGGGAAGTTCAATTTGAATGGCACTACCCTTTGGGCTGCATTTGTTGATCCTCGTGTTAGTAAGGTTTGGTGAGAGATGATTCGCACTTTTCAGCCTCGTGCTCTTCAGTCCATTACAGCGTGACGAATGTGCTATCTCCATTCTGAACGCTAGTTTTACCAGAACGAGCGCTCCCGTCTCATACTTGATTCTGAGCATGCATGTTTTTTTCCCCTCGTAAAAGCATATACACGGCCGGTTTTCACAACGTGAAAAAGAACGACGTGAAAAACGACGAGAAAAAATAGAGCAGGTTCTAAAAAAAATTCGGGCAGTTTTCTCGTCACGAAAAATGCTATGGAGCATACACATGACCATTTTTCACGACCAATCGAAAAAATTGCATTTTTCTCGTCATGAAAAACGGTCTTGTGTACGCGGCATTAGGTAATTTTTTTTTTTTTTTTTACTAATAATGGAGGCGAACAGCAACTTATAGCGGGACTGCAATACTGCAGCAGACATTCTGACACTAATTGACACTCTTGACACTTTTTGGGGACCAGTGACACTAATACAGTGATCAGTGCTATAAATATGCACTGTCACTGTACTAATGACACTGGCAATGACATCAGGGGCGATCAAAAGGTTAACTGTGTGCCTAGCTAGTTTTTCTGTGTACTTTGGGAGGTACCTTTACTAGTGAAGGCATTGATCCATGTCCCTGCTTTACAGAAACACAGGATCCATGCCTTCCCTACTGACAGAACGTCAATCTGACTTGTTCACATAGACGTGCAGGTGGACATCGAGTCCAGGGTACCCGCTGATCGGCTCCTGCTGTGTTTAATCATGCGTGCCCCCTACCTGGATCACGATGTATACCTGATATGGCACACAGAAAGTGGTTAATGTCCCAAAATGGTTGGTTATTTGTTCGAAAAACTGCAAAAAAATCGCATGACTGCTAGCCCAACAGTGTATTTTTTCTCTGCAGACCAGCAAGCAGAACTTTCCCATCAGAAGCTGTGTCTTACTGCCCATAGACATGTGCATTGGATAAAGCCTATGACATGTCAGAGGCTTTTAAATAGTATTGAGGATGCACTACTTCCAGGTTCCCACAATGCTCTGAGAATCAGCCATTTCAATAGCGGCTGATCCCTGTTGTTGGCCCAGTGCAGGATGTAAGGAGTTACTGATATAAACAAGGTATAAAGCCTATATCCCCCTGAAGAACTGGAATTTTTCTGACACTTTTGTGTACATGTAAAAATCTATATTTTTTGCTAAAAAATTTGAACCCCCGAATATTATATATATTTTTTAAAGTAGAGGCCTTAGAGAATAAAATGGTGGGTTTTTTATGTCACAAGGTATTTGCACAGCAGTTTTTCAAATGCACAGTTTTTTGGAAATAATACACTGTTTCAAATTTTAATGCAAAAAAACAAACAAGACATAACCCAATTTTTGGGTAAAATATAAGAGATGATGTTACGCTGAATAAATAGATACCAAACTTATCTCGTTTAAATTGCGCACACCTGTGCAACGGCAAAAAACGGCATACATTTTCTTATCCATAGGCGATGCTTTAAAAGCCATTACCATGTTAAAGTTACACAGGAGGTCTGGTGCTAGAATTACTGCTCATGATCTGACGTTCGCGGTGATATCTCACATGTGTGGGACAATCGTTATTTGTGTGTGTGCGGGACCGACGCATGTTTTCACCTTTGGATGGGATACTTTAAAACAAAAAAATGTGATCACTTTTATTGCTGTCACAAGAAATGTAAACATCCCTTGTGATGACAATAGCCATGTGGCAGGTACTCTTTATGGAGAGATCTGGGGTCTCTAAGACCCCAAATCTCTTCTCTGCCCTTAAACACATTTGATCACACCAAGATCTGTGTTTTCAAATGCTTTTGATTTTTGGAAAATAGCACCGTTGACATCTGGGTAAATCGGAAGTGACATCAGGTCATCGCTTTCGGGTTACAATAGCTGAGAGCCGATCAAAGCTGATCCAGGCTTTGTTCAGTTCTCGGATCAGCCCACAAGAGCTGATGGGATGGAAAAGCCTGAGAAAGCCACGGATGGCGTTGGGAAGGGGGGGGGGTGTCCTCTACCACTGCTTGTAAATGCATTCCAGCGGCTAGTGAGCTGCTAGGATTGCTTTTACAAGAAACCCGGCCCTAAAAATATGGTACAATTATGATGCCTGCAGTTGGAGGCATCATCCCGGTATAACCACTTGAAGTCCAGCGACGTATGGGGACATCGCTTGTCAGCAAGTAGATATAATGTAAGAATTGAAAATTTAAACTTCTGTCAATGATCATATGTTATCAGAAACTTTCAAAAGGACCGTCTTTCATTTTATTTCATTTCATTTTATGCTGGAGAGACACTTGAAATTTAGGCAGAATGGCCCCTTTGCTATTTGATTCAAAACACTGAAGAGTGAATTGTAAATACACTGGCTATTCTGCATTCACCTGTTCTCTTTGGGGCTTTGCAGCTTTTTTTCCTTTGGAGTTTCAGGAAATACTAATCATGGGATGCATATCGTATATACTCGAGTATAGGCCGAGTTTTTCAGCCCTTTTTTTAGGGCTGAAAATACTCCCCTCGGCTTATACTCAAGTCAGTGTACCTGAATTCTTGACAGGCGTCCATGTTTTTAAAAGTCGTGGCTTCCTCCTGACGTTCCATTCCGTGATAGGCATTTGACACTGTGTTCCGCATATCATGGAGGTCCTCTCATCCTCGGACAATTTCCCAGCAGACACTGTGTTCAGTGTTCCGCCAATCACGGACGTCCTCTTGTCCGAGGATGAAAGAATGTCCGTGATTGGCGGAACACTGAACACAGTGTCTGCTGGAAAACTGAGTCCGAGGATGAGAGGACCTCCGTGATAGGCAGAACACAGTGTCAAATGACTATCACGGAACGGAACGCCAGGAGGAAGCCGCGTCTTTTAAAAAATGAACGCCTGTCAAGAATTCAGGTACTCGGGCACAGTGAGACTGCAATGGGCACAGTAAGGTATGGCACAGTGAGGTTGCAATGGGCACAGTGAGGTATGGCACAGTGAGGTTGCAATGGGCACAGTGAGGTTGCAATGGGCACAGTGAGGTTGCAAATGGGCACAGTGAGGTGTGCAAATGGGAATTGTTGACCCTCTTTTCTGCTTACAGTAGCTGCTGCATTCTTACCCTCGGCTTATACTCGAGTCAATAAGTTTTCCCAGTTTTTTGTGGTAAAAAAATATACGGTATATATTATAGCAATGTTTTTTTTCTGCTTTTTGTCCACTTCAGATAGCTGAAGGGTGATGCCGTGAAGATCATTGGGACAGGGGCAAAAGTATCAGACCAGGTGGGCTGCACTCAAGGATGGGTTGGCTCACCTTTCAGTTCAATTTGTACTAAAACTACAGTTATTCTTTAAACCTAAACTCCTTGTAATCACATACTGTATATCAGTCTGTCTTACTTGTTAATAGATTAAATGATTAAAAGATAAGTTTACCTTTGAGAGCATGTTACACCCATACTTAGGGTGTAACGTATAACATGCTCCAGCAGTCTCGCCCCCAGATTCTCCCCCTGTGACAGCGGGCAGGGTTTCTACTCCCCGAATCTGGTGTCCAAATGTAAAAACTGTGCGGCCGTGCGGGGCTCCACCCGTGCAGCCACCTCATTTATTCACAGAGTTCTGTGAATGAATAGACTACAACTTCCATTGCAGCAGATGGCTTATGAGCGCTCTCATAGTTCATGGATCTTCTTGCTCTTCAGTAACTGTATGACCATACAGGAGGATTGCACAGACAGCTATCATGAGAGTCTGCAGGAGCCTGGCATGCATCCATGATCTACTGATCACGGGGGCAATGCTTTTTAAGCTCCTGTGTGAAAAGAAAAAAATATACACATTTTCTGGCATTTTCCTGTGCATTTATTATTTTTTCCCAAAAGGTGAACTTATCCTTTAAATGATTTGTCTTGTAATGGTGCTTCAGGGAACATTTTATGTTTGGAGCACTTTTTTCCCCTCATTCATAAAAATGTCCGGGAAGCAAGCAACACTCTAAGCACATTTATAAGGTGCAGTAATGTATTTTATAAATGTGCCCCCCAATTGTTACAAATGTTTAGGATTGTTTAGACATGTTTAAGACAAATATTAAAATGTAGCTTATTCTATAGGCTCCTTTGACCCAACATGAAAGCTAGTCAGATCTTTGTTTCTATAGCTTAAGGCGATTTATTGTTCTTATTACTTTTCATTCTTTCCAATTTTGGAAAATCAATAAAATTCCTTCTTTTGCATTATATTTCCCTGTTTATCTTGGACTTTCTCAAAAACTCCTCTCCTCTCTCAAAGAGTCTACTATGTATTGCTGGCTAGTACATTTAAATTTGAGATTTTTCTCACCAGCCATTGTAGCCAAGCCAAGTCTGCAAAGTTGCCAACATGTCTGTGGTCTCGTAGCCTAGACCTAGGGAAAAGACTGTGGATCTGAGCAGTATGAGTGCACTCTTGACCCACCCAGCCTGTCCCTGAAAATGTAAAGCATAAAGTAAGCTGTATTTGATGTGAACTCATTTTATAAAATATCTCTTCCCTGCCCAGACATAGCAAAGCTCATGCTATAGAATAGATTGGATGCAGATTCAAATAACCCAAGACCATAAACATATTTTTGCCTGCAATTTGTGTACAGAAACAAATATTAGAATTGTAGACTTCAGGTGCCATTTGGTGTGAGCATGCATCCTCATTGGGACAGAATTAGTCACAGTAATAAATTCCTTATGTTAGCATTCTTATTATACAGACATAGGTACATACTGTAGGTAGGTTCTCGTATACTGTATTATACTGTGATAGAAATCCTGTCACTAAGTGGTAGTATCAGGTTTAATGTATTGTTTAGCCATGTGTCCAGCACCATCTGACTGGTAATATCTGCAGCAGCTGGCGAACAGGTTATGGACCCAGATTTAACCAAAGCACTATGTTGTAGATACAGGTACAGATCAGAGTTACAGCAACAGTCTCTGAAGGAAAAAAAAACATTCATAAAACAATTATGATGTCTGCTAACAGTGCTTCATTTTTAGTTGGTAATCTGAAAACCAGAACTACCAGTTAATATTAAGATGCTGCTAATAAGAGATGGTGCATGGAAGTGTATACAGGAACCTAGATCAAGCCCACCTACAGATCAGTGGACAAAATAGTTCAGTGGAGTGGAAACTGCATTTATTTTTTTACATACTCCTTTGCTACATTTATACACATATCCCAGCATTTAACTAATGCCTGGAAAGCTTCGACATAAAAAAATTTGTCAGTGCGCCTGAACCATCCTAGGACAGCCTCCTTCACTCTGTCATCAGAAAGATTCAGAAAGATTTGTCTCTTGCGCAATTTCACGACAGGTTGTGTGTTGATTATCCAGGGTCAGGTGCTCCATGCGCTGAATGTTCACAGGAATGACTGCTGTGAGCTGGGAACCACCACGGCCGGGATCCTCACTGATGGGCATATGGCCATCTTTGAAAAGCCAGCTGAGCGTCTTATCACCGTACTGTGCTTGAAGTCTTCTGTAGATATCCGCGGGTTTTACGCCTTCGTTCACAAGAAACTTCATCATCACATGCTGTTCCACGCACGCACTAACACTGTTGTCTGCCATCTTGATTAAGATTAAGTCTCTGGCCTGGCCCGCAACATGTGCGCCACCAATCAGCAATAGGACACACTTGCCACTTACTACTGCGTGCAATACTGCCACGCTTGCATCCCAAAAAGTCCAGATTTGATTTGAACACCCTCATATATCCCTGAGCATAAATAATTATGTAAATTGTACACAAAGGGAGCATATCTTAGTAATAAATTATACTTAATTGGATAGCTATACCAGACAAAGCTAATAAAAGGCCATTGAATTTGACTATTACGACTATTTATGATGTACTTTAGAAATGGTAGAACATCTATGAGCTATAGGAGAATAAATAAAAGACTTTCACTTAACAACACTGATTTTCAGTGATCTCCCTGACAACACTGGCTGCAGCACTTGATGCTCACCCAGTTGATGAGCTTACCTTGGAAAATATTAAAGGCAAGCTTGTGAATGAATATAAGCAAACAGTGAAAATGTTCCTATGGCAGAATCTACATTAAAAATACAACTACTGTAATGATGGTTACATTCAGTGAAAATCACATGAATGTTTTATGTGCAAAAAGACAGGTCACTTAAAGGGAAACTTCAGAATTTAGAAAGTTAGCATGAATCAGCAAAATAGTCAAGTTAAACAACAATAAGCCAAAAGTGTTAAAGAAGATGCTTCAGATATGGAGTGTGCCTTTTTTTTCAAATATTTTATTTAGACCACGAAAGATGAATCCCGGACATAACATATACAGTATAGGGCAGCATTAATACATATAGTACAGCAACAAAATTCGGAAACATTAAGATAACAAAAATCTAACAATGATGGTGTACATGTCTTTTTAGGCTAGACTACAGGTTGTCACCCCTAAAAAGCTGGAGTACTGGAGTCAAGTCCCGGAATCACCTAAACTATTTTCCGTTTTCATATTTGCAGGAAAAAGAGGAGAAAAAAAAGGGAGGACAGAATAAGTAAACAGGGGGTGAAGAAGCAAGGGAGAGGGGGAAGGGCGGGGGAGGGGGGGAGGATCCTGGGTTGGATATGGCACGGCTATTCTTCCTGGAGTGGCTGTTGCATGGTCACTGGCCAAGTAAGGTGAGGCCTTCATCAGAGAGGATAAACAGATTCCATAATCTCCACAGCTTGGAGTATTTTTCTTGTTTATGCTGTGCTGAGAGTGTAAGATCTTCAAATTTATTGATCTCTTCCACCTTACGTAGCCAGCAGCTAATAGTCGGAGGTGATGAATCTTTCCATTTGAGGGGGATACATGATTTAGAGGCATTTAATAGATGGCATAAAATTGACTTGTTATATTTCTTGGTCGGAATAGTGGTAACATGTAACAAGAAAAACGCCAGATCATCTGGAATGATGTAATCCGTGAACATTTGAACAATGTTCCGTACTTCCCTCCAGAAAGGTCCCAGCTTAGGGAAGGACCAAAATATGTGTAGCATTGTGCCTCCCTCCTCCTGGCATCTCCAACAGTGGTCAGCAACGCTGGGGTAAAATTTGTGCAAAATCCACGGGTTATGGTACCACCGTGTTAGTATTTTGTAATTGGTCTCTTGGATTTTTATGCAAATGGAGGACTTCAAAGGGAACCTAATAATGTTGTGTCTTTGGCCGAGTGAGAACATGTGGTTCAATTCCTTTTTACATTTAGCCAGCCAAGATGGATGCGGCAGTTCCCTAGGGGTATTCAATAGGCTGTACATTTTCGAGAGTACTTGTGACAGTACACCCTCATCTGAGCAGTTTTCCTCAAAGGTAGACAGTTGGCCGCCATAGTTTGCAGGGTTCTGGAGAGAAAATAGAAAGTGATGGCGTTGTAAGGCATTCCAGAATGGTAGCTGGAAGGGACTGAGCGTGTCCGTCAAAGAAGATATAGAGGGCCAGTTTCCCGACATCAGGAAGTGTGATGCCTGAACACAGTTGTTACATCTTAGAATGTGAAAATAATGACTTTCAAGGCCGGGGTCGAACCTGGGGTTTCTGAGGATAGGAAGTAGGGGTGAGTCTGTTGTTGAGATAGGGGTCTGTGTGAGTATTTTGGAGCATATAGTGACAGTGGGGCCAATTAAGGGGTGTGTTTTCAGTGTCAGCGGCAGGTCAGTTATGCACCAAGGTGCTCCCTTTTAGAAGAATATTTGTTTGGGATTGTTCAATTTGAACCCATAGTTAGCCCGGAGAATGTCGGTTCCAGTCTATGAGCCTGCCTAGGTGGATTGCTTGAAAATATTTCAGTATATCTGGGAGAGCGATGCCTCCATATTGTTTTTTATAAAGAGGGAGTGCACTTGTCGAAAATAATTAGTGGGTATCTTGATCGGAAAGGCTTGGAAGAGGGGAGTGTGCCTTTTAATTTAAAGAGGGCTTCTCATCATTTATCACCTGGTGCATTGACTCTGGAGCTACGTCATAGCCAAGTCACATGGCCAATGATAAAAATGCGTTCACTCAACATGATCTAAGCAAAGAAAGAATTTCTGAAGTTATTGGACAGTATATGGCCTCAGAAAATGTACTATAGGTGCATCTCAAAAAATTTAAATATCAAAAAGTTAATTTATTTCAGTAATTCAATTAAAAAAATGAAACTCATATTTTATATAGATGAATTACACACAGTGTGATATATTTCAAGTATTTCTTTCTTTTAATTTTAATAATTATGGCTTATAGCTAGTGAAAACCCAACATTCAGTATCGCAGAAAATTAGAATATTACATAAGACCAATAAAAAAAGGATTTTTAATACAGAAATGTTGGCTTACTGAAAAATATGTCCATGTACGGTATAGTATGCACTATACCAATACTTGGTCAGGGCTTCTTTTGCATGAATTACTGCATCAATATGGCGTGGCATTGATGCAATCTGCCTGTGGCATTGCTGAGGTGTTATGGAAGCCCAGGTTGCTTTGATAGCGACCTTCAGCTTGTCTGCAATATTTTGTCTGGTGTCTCTCATCTTCCCCTTGACAATTCCCCACCGATTCTCTATGGGGTTTAGGTCAGGCGGGTTTGCTGGTCAAACAAGCACAGTGATATCATGTTTATTAAACCAGGTATTGGTACTTTTGGCAGCGTGGGCAGGTGCAAAGTCCTGCTGGAAATTGAAATCAGCATCTCCATAAAGCTGGTCAGCAGAGGGAAACTTGACGTGCTTTAGAATTTCCTGGTAGAGGGCTGCGCTGACTTTGGACTTGATAAAACACAGTGGACCAACACCAGCAGATGACATGGCTCCCCGAATCATCACTGATGAAACTTCACACTGGACCTCATGCAACTTGGATTTTGTGCCTCTCCTCTCTTCCTCCAGATTCTGGGACCTTGATTTACAAATGAAATGCAACATTTTCCACAGCCTGTGATGATTTGGGGAGCCATGTCATCTGCTGGTGTTGGTCCACTGTGTTTTATCAAGTCCAAAGTCAGCGCAGCCTGTCCTGAGTTCCAATGTCACATTCCTTTAATAAACCAAGTAGTGTTCTATTTCAGTGAACTAAAAACATGATACAGAATTTGTTATCAAGTTTAAAATTTAATTCAAGGTATTTTTTTCATATGCAACAACCCTTACCCCCTAATAAATGGGCCTTACTTTGCAACCAGAATTTATTCATACATCAGGCACTAAATTTGGGTGCTGACCTGGGGACTTGCAAAACTACCATGGCAGTGGAACCCTCCATTGACACTAGCACCTTCCTACCTCTCTCCCGTCTTTTGAGGATGATTGACAGGATATCACCTCCCAGTGGACACGCAAATGTCCTCCCATTGTCATATGACTCCTCACATGTTACCAACTTGAGACTTTACAGCTATCCTTCCTCCCAGGCTGCATCTTTTTAAATAGGAATATATACTTGATCTGACTTTTTAAAACAGCTTATGGTGCTTTCGCTATTTATTTTTTATTACTGAAAGGCTTTTAATGCATGCACCAAGGCTTTATTCATTGAACTCTGTCTTTATTCTGGTGTCTTGACTTCCACTTTAACAGATAATTACATTATTTCATTTTAAGGATCACTTTTTAAATTATAGCTATTTACTCTCATTCCTTCATTTGCAAGCTATGTGAACAACACAATACAGCTTTCAAATGTTATTGTGCCAACACTCAGTTAATTATGAGTGCTTATTTTGTACTTCAATGCATTTGATTGGTAAGTGCTCCTATTACAGTCCTGTTTCTTGTTGTATGATTGCATATTGCTATGCCAGGTGGAGAACCCTATTACACATGCAGTTCTTTAGCCATAAGATTTTTACCAATGATAATGCCAGCATACAGTGGAAAAAAATAGGGTTTGTTATATTTTAGTTTTCTGTTACCCAAAGAAAATAAAGTAGAAAAAGAACCAGAAAACCTATAACAGCCAAGGTTTCTATTTAGTACTATAAATCTGCCTTTTCCAGTGCCCCTCTCTCTCTCTCTCTCTATCTTTGACCTGCCACTAAGATGGGGTAAGTGCCGAGCAGACAGCGGGCGAGAGAGAGACAGATAAAATACAAGCCTCACCTGTCACAGGTAAAATCTGTGGTCACATGTCTCTTTGTAGAGTGTAAATTAATATTTGTTTGTCAACTTAATACCCGTACTGATGTTATACTGTAGTTATCCTATTATGTTATTCAGGCTAAAGCAATCCTATTCAACGTTTTTTTTTTATAGTAATAAGACAACTGGTTTTGATCAATTGTAAGTTACCTGGGGTGCACCTGTTCTTTACCCATGCAGGAAAAAACAGCAGGTTTACTTGGCTGCTGCCCTCCCCAGGTGCACATACTCACCTTCACAGCCCTGCTACTCGGTTTGGCTACTGGGAGTAAAGAGAAATACCCAGTACTGCTAGGTACGAAGAGCACTTGACTCACTTTCCTTCCTCCCATGGGGATTTGATGGTAATGCCAAACCTGTCAGGTATGCATGCTTCAGGTAGGTGCCAGCTCTTCCTATTTATAACTGGAATCAAAACAGGGATTCAAAAACATAAGCACACCTACTGCATGAAGCCCTCAAATGATAGCAGCCTCAATCCCATATAAATTATATCTGAGAGTATAACTATTTAGCAGCCTAAACACTTCTTAATTGTTTGATAATAAATTATAAAAAGTTTTTTTTTTTTGTCGATAATCTGCCCATGGATGAGCACCTTAAGTGTTGCATATAGATTACAGTGGACCTTGTACAAGGTCCACTTATCTTACAGTTCTCCAACTCCTCCCTGATGCTAGTGAAAGAAATAAGAAAACAATATTTTAGAATAAAAACCCCTTGCTGTACACACTACTGACATCCTTAAGGCAGGCCATACTTGTAGCCAATTTCTTTCCTGCCACCACGGGTTGACAGTGTTGGCAGGGGAATCCCTCTCAGCGATCCATTGTATACTCCTGGCAGGGGGACGGGGGAAGCCGTCCCCGCCAGGAGAACACCACTAGCGGCTATACTAATCTCATGTAAAAACTGGCAGGCTGGTTTTATCCAAGTCAAATGATCGAGATTCAAACTGTCTATGGCCGGCCTAAGGGTATTTCCACTTCGGATGTCAAATTTGAGAAAATTCCACAATATATTTGTTATGTGTTCCCATTCCCACAACATATCTACATTTTCCAAAAAAAAAATGCTACCTTTTTAGATGTTTCTAATGCTGCGTACATACGACCGTTTTTCATGATGAGAAAAATGCAATTTTTTTATTTGGTCATTAAAAACGATCGTGTGTAGGCTCCAGAGCATTTTTCGCGACGTGAAAAATGGGCATTAAAAATTTAGAACCTACTCTATTTTTTCTCGTAGTTTTTCAAGTCGTCATTTTTCTCATCGTGAAAAATGGCCGTGTGTAGGCTTTAACAACGTGAAAAAAACGTGCATGCTCAGAAGCAATTTATGAGACGGGAGGGCTCGTTCTGGTAAAGCTAGCGTTCATAATGGAGATAGCACATTCATCACGCTGTAACGGACTGAAGAGCACGAGGCTGAAAAGCGCGAATCGTCTCTCACCAAACTTTACTAACACGAGGATCAGCAAAAGCAGCCCAAAGGGTGGCGCCATCCGAATGGAACTTCCCCTTTATAGTGCCGTCGTACGTGTTGTACGTCACCGCACTTTGCTCGAGCATTTTTTTTCACGATAGTGTGTAGGCAAGGCAGGCTTGAGAAGAATCACGTCGATAAAAACATATTTTTTTTCAATGACATTAAAAATGGTCGTGTGTAAAAAATAAATAAAAATGGTTGTGTGTACGCGGCATAAGGGAAAGATGTCATAGCTGATTCTAAGAATTTGTGGACACAGACTAAAGCAGGCCATGTTAAACAGGAAAAATCAGAGGCTGCACTCCCACATTAAAATATAGATTCAATCTCTTTATTGAAAAAAAACATAAAAGTACTGGATGGATACAAGTAGGGGATGAGAAAAGGTTGACACGATTTACGTGCTTTGTCAAAACCACTAGACTGTGGGATTTTTTCAATGCGATCACTGCTGGTGACTATAGCTGCTAGCAGTGATCATTGTGTTTTGCTTGCAGGGAAGGCTCCCCACTGGCAGAACACAATAGCGCTGCGAGAGGGATTCCCCCATCAACACTTAATGTTGATAATCTAGCAACCCGTGGTTGCAGGAAAGAAAATTGCATCATCTATAGCTAGCTTTAGCTATACCTCATTAGCATACAATGCAGGAGGATGGTTTCCAAATGTTTAACCCTTTCTTAGGACAGACAGTGTTCAGTTCTAGTTTTTTTATGCAAGATTCACTTAAAGGAGAAGTCCAGCCTGAGCTTTTTAGGCTGGGCTTCTCCTCTGGGTCACAGGAGTGCAATTCGTTTTGCACTCCTGTGACCTGTTTTCAGCGGAGAGCGGTCTGAAGTCCGCTCTCCGCTGACGTCACTGCCATCAGTCGGGGAAGCGTGTCATCATGACTCCCAAGTCTGGATCCACCAGCTGCCCTGATTGATGGCAGTCTCAGTGTATTAGCGAGCCGCTGAGACAGCCTCTCCCCGCCCCTCCACTGCTCAGCGCTCCAATGAGCGTGGAGAATCAGAGAGGAAAGAGGCTGACTGACAGTCAGCCTCTTTCCTCTCTTGGATCTGTGAGAACCGAGCTAGCGGCGATGTTCGGTGGCTCGGTTCTCAGTGCACAGACGGCGGGGGACAGCTGGAGCATCGGTCTGATGCTCCATCCACCGAAGTAAGTATAAATATGGGAAAAACTCGAAACCCATACTTCTCCTTTAATAAAAAAACTGTCCTGGCTCCTCCCCCTTTCTGATTGCCCCCAAAGCAAGCCACTTGCCACGGGAGTATTTGAGCAGGCTCGCTCCTGCGCTGCACTTCTGTGACTGGACATTGCATAGAACGCATTAAGGTAAAAAACCTTCTGCCTTTAGAAACACTTTAACACCTACGTGTGTTATGTACATACAGCAGCATTTAGAAGGGTATTTATTATTGTCTGATTTAAGTTAGCATGTGTAGCATTAGATGGGTATTTCATTAAGTTTTACATTGAAATAGGTATTATATATTTTATTAAGCGTGACAGTGAAATTAGTATTTAATTTCTTTAGGTCTGATGTAGAGGTTGGTATTTTAGTTTAATTTATTTTATTGAGTGTTGTATTATGATAGACATCTCTTCTTACCAGCTGTGGCATTGGTATTAATGTAGCAGTTTGAAGGGTTTTTAAGTGTAAAACACAAGATAGCAATTTCACAAGTGTGGAATTAAAACTGGCATTTTATTTTTTTTCTGTGGTAATACAATGGCTATGTTATTTTATGAAGTGTGACACTAAGACAACTATTTTCATTTATTAAAAGTGTCACTTAGATATCTGTTTTTTGTGTTACACTGAATAGTATTTATAAGGGTCAAACTAACCTTAAAGTAGTACCTTTTAAGTAGGGTAGCAAATACTGGAATAAAATATATAATATTTTCAAAGCACAGCAGAACTGATAAGAGCAACTTTTAAGCTATATTCAAAACAGCACCTTAGCAAGCATTTTAAGTGATTTGTGTCTAGCTGAAATGATTTACTGAGATTTTTTTTGTTACTATAACTATGACATTAAAGTGGTTGTAAAGCTTCGGGTTTTTTTTATACATAAAAATAACAAACATGCCTATACTTACCTTGTCTGTGCAATGGTTTTGCACAGAGCAGTTCCAGATCCCTCCTCTTCATCGGGTGACCCCAGGGAATATTGCTTTCCTTGGGGGCACCCGTGCGGGCTTGCTACCAAGTCTCGCTGTTGCATCCATTGATGAAGACAGCAGGACTTGACCCCTTCCCCCGCTCCCGTGTCTCCGGATTTGATTGACAGCAGCGGGGTAACAATCACTTGCTATGGGGGCACCCGAGCGGAGCCAAGCCACAGCTCCCTGTGCCCATTCAAAAACAGAGCCACGGCTCGGCCCCAGCCCCCCTTTCTCTCCTCATTGGCTGACTGACTTTAATTGACAGCAGCGGGAGCCACTGGCACCACACTGCTGTCTCAGCCAATGGGGAGGGGAGTCCCAGGCAGCCAAAACACTCCTGCAACATCGCTGGATCTAGATAGGGCTCAGGTAAGTAAGTACTAGGGGGGCTGAGGGGGGCTGCTACACACAGAAGGTTTTTCATCTTAGAGTAATTGTAAACCTTCTCCTACCTAGTGAAGTGAACAGCCTCAGATGATACACAGAGATGAAACAAATCTCCCTATATAAGTTTTACTTGTATATGTGCTGTCTTTAACTTTCTAGACTGTTTAGAAAGTTCACATCGTATTAGAAATCTTTCTTCCTATTCCACCACTGGGTGTGGATTCTTGGCATACACTGTGTGACAACTGATTGGAGGAAAGGCACACACCCCCTCTCCACATAGGCAGAAGAAGGAAGAAATGTGCAGAGCTGTGCTGTGAATAGACCAGCTGTCTGCTAATCGATTTCTATGCACCATCCTGGAAACAAATTTCAGACTGGTTTTATCACGGTTGTCGGAGAGCTTGCCAGAAGTTATCATGCTGATAACAGAAGAACTGAGCAGCAGAAAGACACAAGACTTAGAGCTTTGAAGAGAGATAAGTACACACTACAGATAGATTTGCCCAGGTCAAATTTCATGAATCGGGTTTACATCCACTTTATTGCATAAAATGCATTAAGATAAAAAAAGCCGTCTGCCTTTACAACCACTTTAAGGCTTTAGAACCACTTTAAAATGAATAATTAATTTTGTCAATTTGCAGTTGTATTGTTATTTCTAAATATCATACTAAAAAGTTATTTTGTATGAATGTTTTAAAATTTGTATAAATTTCTATTACTTTCACATACTGTATATTTTAATTTACTGTGACACAGTAATGACTGGTTGTATCGATCAGCCTTGAGCCTTCTGCTAGTCATTACATAACACTGTAGCTCAAATGTCTGTACCCTAATCAAGAACAGTTAAATTTAATGCTGGAAATTGTCTAATTAACAGGTTTGTCTGTTTGTCTGTGTAGAGGTCTCTTCCTTTATTTGTACCCAACTTGGCTTTGCTTATCCTGATCATCTGTCTATATCCTCTGATATTGTCTGCCAATGCTTTGTTTACCTGCCTAAAACCAGGACTATGTCCTAATCTGGCCATTGGTTTGCAGACTTTGCTATCCTCTGTTTCTTGCTCTGGTCATCCTCAGGATGGACTGTTTCATGCTGCCTGTTATTGGAAGTTGTCCCTAGTAACACAGATGTCTACCAAGTTCCATGACAGTGATTTTATTATAATAAAAGCTCCCTTGACACAGGTTTAAATGCGTAGAAGAGTACTTTATTAACTGTGGCATCAATACTGGAAGATATTAATTTTTACCTAGTCTTAACCAGAGTATACACGTGGAGTTTTATCATTCAACCAGAAGGCTGAACGAAAATAAAACCTCACAGATCCCGCAAACGATGTGGCTGCAGGGATCTCCCCCACCATGCTATTGTATTCTGACAGTAGGGACTCCCCCCGGTCAGAATACACAGATCAGTACTGCAGCCATTGCCTGCATGCACTGATCAAACCCTGTTTTTTCAACAGGACTGGTCATTAGACCAGCTTCTGTTGAACAGACAGGGGTACACATAGAGTGAAACTCGGCCAGTTCCTACTAAACCAGCCAATTTTCTGACCTTATTTTCTTAAAGCATTTTTGGCTACACCCCTTTTACACAAACTTTATATTCTCTATCCATTCGCTTTGCACATTACATTACACAAGAGGTTTTTTTTATTATAAATACTGTATTATAGGTATCAGTATTTAGTTTATTTAGCACTTAAGTTATTTTTTTACTTTACTTTTTGGTTAATATTAGGGATGAGCTTCGAGTTCGAGTCGAACTCATGTTCGACTCGAACATTGCCTGTTCGCCCGTTTGCCGAACAGCGAACAAATTGGGGTGTTCGCAGCAAATTCGAAAAATCTATGGGAGAAATCTAAAGTGCTAATTATAAAGGCTTATATGCAAGTTATTGTCCTAAAAAGTGTTTGGGGACCCGGGTCCTGCCCCAGGGGACATGTATCAATGCAAAAAGAAGTTTTAAAAATGGCCGTTTTTTCGGGAGCAGTGATTTTAATAATGCTTAAAATGAAAAAATAAAAGTGAAATATTTACAAAAATGTTTAAAAAAACACACAAACACCTTGAAAAAGTCCTTTATTTAAAAAAAAACAAAAAAAACATTCCAGCTTGAAATCCAGTGTCCCGCGGCGATCCCGATGTCCAGCGCTGTCCTTCATTGGTTGTGCCTGAGCGCACCTGATGGGGAACTCCCTCTCAGTATTTTAAATGTATAGACCCGCCCCTTCTAAAGTTCCCCATCAGGTCCTCTCAGCGGACCAGATGCGGAACATGAGAAGGGGCGGGTCTATACATGTATTACCAAAGTGAGAGCAGTTCCCCATCAGGTCCGCCCCCTCGGTATGTCGGACCCGCCTACGTCATTGGTCTGAGTGGGGAAACTTCCTTCACTGTGTAAATTTAAATTACACAGTGAAGGAAGTTCCCCGCTCAAGCCAATGACGTAGGCGGGTCCGACATACCGAGGGGGCGGACCTGATGGGGAACTGCTCTCACTTTGGTAATACATGTATAGACCCGCCCCTTCTCATGTTCCGCATCTGGTCCGCTGAGCGGACCTGATGGGGAACTTTAGAAGGGGCGGGTCTATACATTTAAAACACTGAGAGAGAGTTCCCCATCAGGTCCGCTCAGGCACAACCAATGAAGGACAGTGCTGGACATCGGGATCGCCGCGGGACACTGGATTTCACCGCTGGAATGTTTATTTTATTTTATTTATTTTTTTTAAATAAAGGACTTTTTCAAGGTGTTTGTGTGTTTTTTTAAACATTTTTTTACGCTTTCTTCGTGAAATGGTAGGGGTACAATGTACCCCTTACCAATTCACATAGGGGGGGGCCGGGATCTGGGGGTCCCCTTTGTTAAAGGGGTCTTCCAGATTCCGATAAGCCCCCCGCCCGCAGACCCCCACAACCACCGAGCAAGGGTTGTGGGGATGAGGCCCTTGTCCCCATCAACATGGCGACATCCTCCCCATGTTGAGGGCATGTGGCCTGGTACGGTTCAGGAGGGAGGGGGGCCGCTCTCTCGTCCCCCCCTTTTCCCCTGCGGCCGGCCAGGTTGCGTGCTCGGATAAGGGGTCTGGTATGGATTTTTAGGGGGACTCCACGCCATTTTTTTTTAAATTTGGGGTGGAGTTCCCCTTAAAATCCATGCCAGATCTGAAGGGCCTGGAATGGATATTTGGGGGAACCCCACGTCAATTTTTTTTTAAATTTGCGGCGGGGTTCCCCTTAATATCCATTCCAGACCTGAAGGGCCTGGTAATTGAATTCTGGGGAACCCCCACGCTTTTTTTTTTTTTTTATCAATGACTTTTGAATGTATTGCCGGGAGCCGACAATTCATTAATAGCCGCGAGTGAGTTTTAAATGACTTTTTTTCTTTCAAAAATGACATTTTTTGCAGGGACAGTTCTAAGCACGGGAAACATGCGCCACTTCACATGCATATCATACACACCCCCCAGGTACGAAATTTAAAGGAATATTTCACTTTTATTTTTTCATTTTAAGCATTATTAAAATCACTGCTCCCGAAAAAATGTCCATTTTTAAAACTTCTTTTTGCATTGATACATGTCCCCTGGGGCAGGACCCGGGTCCCCAAACACTTTTTAGGACAATAACTTGCATATAAGCCTTTATAATTAACACTTTAGATTTCGAACGTTCGAGTCCATTGTATTTAATAGGGTTCTAAAGTTCACACGAACATTTTGTCTGTTCGCAGGTTCTGGTGCGAACCGAACAGGGGGGTGTTCGGCTCATCCCTGGTTAATATGATTTTATTGCTCCTGTATGCTCTGTGCCCTGAACAGCTGAGTGCATATAGTTACGGTACATATTTGTTAAGATGGAAAAACGGAAAATTGAATACTCACCTTTCCGTAATTTTCCTTTCCTGGTGCCGACCCATGGCAGCATACTAATGGTTGATGGCTCCGCCCCCGGTCAACCCCCAGGACCACGTAACTCTATAAAAGAAAGAGTTACTCCCCCCTTCAGACATTCTTTGTAACTAGACTTCAGAACTTTAAGGATTATAGCAGGGAGGGTGCATGCTGCCATGGGTCGGCACCAGGAAAGGAAAATTACGGAAAGGTGAGTATTCAATTTTCCGTTTTCCTGGTGCCTTCCATGGCAGCATACTAATGGTAAATAACTCGCTTATAGGGAGGGAACTGCGATAATAAATTTTTTTAATGGCTTTTTGAAAGTGATAGTTCCAGAGTCCTTTTCCCAAAGTCTCGGGAGGTAAGGACCGCAGGATCCAAGCTATAATGCGACATAAAGGTATTGAACGATGACCAGCTAGCCGCTCTACAAATTGTCTCCGGGGAGACCCTAGCCATAGCCGCCCAGGATGATGCGATTCCTCTTGTTGAATGTGCATTCACCGCGTTTGGAACTGGAAGACCACTAGCCCGGTATGCCCTTTGAATTATCTTCACGATCCAACTGGCTAATGTTGTTTTAGAAGCTGCCAAGCCTCTTTTGGTGCCTTTGGGGATAACAAAGAGTCGTTGATCCCTTCTGAACTGCTGTGTCAGCTCCAAATAACGCTTTAGAGATCTGGCCACGTCCAGTTCATGTAGTTTTGAGGAGGATGGATCCTCTCCGAAAGCTGGGAGTACCCACTCCTGGTTGGAATGGTAGACTGAAGGCACTTTGGGGACAAATTGATGGATAGGCTGTAGGACTACCCTGTCCGGAAAAAAAGTGACGTAGGGCTCCTCTGCCCCTAGGGCTTGTATCTCTGATACTCTTCGACCCGAGGTGACAGCGATCAGGAAAACCGTTTTGCCGGTGATATCTTCCAAGGAGCACTCCTCTGTGGGTGTAAAGGGAGAGCTTGCTAAGACGTTAAGAACAACCGTTAGGTCCCATTTGGGATACAGCGTTTTCCTGGGAGGACGTAATCTTAACACCGCCTTCAAGAAACGTTCCACCAAGGGGTTTAGTGCCCAGCGTGTGTCTGTAAAGGCTGACAGGGCTGAAATATGCACTTTTAGCGTGCTGAGACCTAAGCCTAGGTCCAGGCCATTTTGCAGGAAAAGTAGGATATCTTGGACCCCAGGATTCAGAGGGTTGAAATGATTCGTTTCGGCCAGTGTAGAGAATTTTTTCCATATTCTGCAGTAGGTGGCATTAGTGGATGCCTTTCTTGCCTGTAATAACGTTTGTACCACGTCCCGAGAGCAACCTAGGTCGCCCAACCTCCTCCTTTCAACTTCCAGGCCCTCAAGTCTAGGATCTCTGGGTGCGGGTGTAGAAAAGCGCCTTGAGATAGCAGCTTGCTCGTGGGTGGGAGGGGTAATGGGTTGCCCAGGGCCATCTCTACTAAGAGCGGAAACCACGGTCTTCTCGGCCAGTAAGGAACAACCGCCAGGATGGTGACCCTCTCTAGAGTCAGTCGCTGGAGAAACCTGAGGATTAAGGGTGTCGGAGGGAAGGCGTAGCCTATCTGGAATTCCCATGGTTGGACTAGAGCATCCGCCCCTGTCGACATCGGAGATGGTGACCTCGTGAAGAAGAGAGGTGCTTTCGCGTTGTGCGGAGACGCAAAGAGATCTATCTGGGGATGCCCCAACTGTTGGCATATCCAGCTGAAAACCTGTGGGTCCAACGACCATTCGTTGTTGGATGTGAAGGATCTCGAGAGATGATCTGCCAGCTGATTCTCGGGGGCTGGAATGTATGTAGCCTGGAGATCTAATAAATTCTTCTCGGCCCATGCAATAATTGGGGCTGCTTCGCTGGCTAGTGTATTGCTGTGTGTTCCCCCTTGATTTTGGATATAGGCTACTGCCGCTCTGTTGTCCATTTGTAATAGCACGGATTTTCCCTTGAGGAGAGGAGCCAAATGCAGGATTGCCATCCATGCTGCCCTTAGTTCCAGGATGTTGGATACCATCCCTTCCGCATTGAACCTCCATCTGCCCTGAACCAGCTGATCTTGGAGGTGTGCCCCCCAACCCAGCTGGCTTGCGTCTGATGTGATAATGGTCCATGAGATTGGGCCGAGAGGACAAGCAGCTAGTAGATTCGGAGACCTCGTCCACCACCAGAGGCTGGACTTCATCGAGGGAGTGATGGCTATCCTCTGACCGAGACGCTTTCTCCTCCACTGCTTCAGAAAACCTTGTTGAAAACCCCGTAAGTGGCTTCTGGCCCATTTTACCATCGGTATGCAGGCCGAGAGGGACCCTAGAAGGCTCAGGCAATCTGACGCTGGCATAGCGTGACTCCCCAATGCATGCTTCACCTTCTGCACCAACACCGGAATTTTGGCTGGTGGAAAGGACACTGACTTCCTCGGTGTGTTGAATAAGGCACCTAGGTATATCATTTTTTGTGTAGGTACAAACTGACTCTTCGAGTGGTTGATTAGCCATCCGAATTGTGTCAAGGTGTTCAAGACCATCTGCAGGTGCGACTGTAGAACTTCTCTGTGCTGAGACAGAATTAATATGTCGTCCAGATAGTGTAGGACTCGTATGCCCTTCTCCCGAAGGGGGGCTAAGATGGCTACCAGAACTTTGGTGAAGGTTCTGGGTGCTGATGAAATCCCGAAGGGGAGACACTGGAACTGAAAATGTAGGTTGCCTATTTGAAACCGTAGAAAATGTTGAAAGTTGTAGTGGATGGGGATGTGCAGATATGCGTCCTGGAGGTCTACAGACACCATCCAGTCCCCTGGCTGTACTGAAAGGATTACCGTGTTCAGAGACTCCATCTTGAAGTGTTCTACATAAAGGTACCTGTTTAGCCTTTTCAGGTCTAAAACCGGTCTCCAGCCCCCCGTTTTTTTGGGGACCAAGAAGACTGGGGAATAGAACCCTAAGTGCTTTTCCGATTCCGGAACCGGTAGGATTGCCCGTTGAGATAGAAGTATTTGCACGTATTGGACAAGTGTTTCCCTCTTTTGTTTTCCGGCTGGTATCTTGGTTGATTGGTAGGAGAAGGATGGAGGGCGGCATCTGAATTTCCAGAAATGTCCCTGAAGGACTGTGGATACCGCCCACTGGTCTGTACAATTTTCCACCCAAACCCGGGCAAAGGATCTGAGTCTTGCTCCCACTGGCCCGGCTTGGGTGGAGGGCGTGTCAAAAGGACTTCTGGTTTTCTATCGCCAGTGTAGGGGCCTTTGACTTTAGTTTGAGGAAAGAGGCCTGTGAGCCTTTCCAGTCCCTTCTGTATTGTTTACCCGGGCGATAAGCCCTGGAGTCTCTTGATCTCTGTTGGAAATTTGCCTGCGGAGTAAACTTCCTCCTTCTGCTCCTATCCTGGGGAATAAGACCGCTTTTCCCGCCTGTGACTCTGGATATTGCCATATCCATTTTATCTCCAAATAAGGACTTCCCGTCATACGGGATGCGACACCATGACTGTTTTGACGACGGGTCTGCTGACCATGGCTTAAGCCATAACGCTCTCCTGGCTGTGATAGAGTAAAGCATTGCTCTGGAGGAGCATCTTAGAACGTCTATGGCTGCTTCCGCCATGAAATCAGAGGTCAGCTTCAATTCATCTAGAGCTTTAATGATTTCTTCAGTATCTAGGCCACGTCTGAGGGCCAATTCAATATTATCTGTCCACACCCTGGTGGCTTTGGAGATTGAGGATAGGGCCACCGCCGGTTTGCAGGCTCCCCCCGATGCTTGGTATACTTTTTTCAGATCGGCGTCTATTCTGCGGTCTAGGACGTCTCTAAAGGAGACTGCGTCTTCTAAAGGTAGTGTTGTATTCCTAGCCAGTCGCATGACAGATGCATCTACTGACGGGACGGCATCAAAAATCTGAGCATCTCCTTCCGTTAGTGGGTAGAGTTTGGAAAAGCGGTTGAAGGCAAAGGGTCGTTTATCTACCTTCTTCCACTCCTCCAATACCACCCCCTTAATCTCCTCTATTAGGGGAAAGGCTGATTTCTTCCTGGCCAAATGTGGGAAGTATTTTCCTGCTTTATGTGGAGGTTCAGGATCTTCCTCCCACTGAATTGCATCCTTAACTGCACCAATAAAGGGTTCAATTAACCCAAAGTCGAAGGTCGATGTGCCCTCTTCTGGTATATTTCCGTCATCTTCCGAATTGAGCTCAGAATCAGGCTGGAGACTAGCTGTCTCCGCTACCCTTTGTTCAACAAGTGGGGTGGATTGATCCTGGGATGAGGCCAATTCCCTGATGGTGTCCTTGACTAATTCTTTGATTGAGCCTATGGACCCTTGTCTGTCGACCGTAGCCTCCAAAAAACACTGGCCACAGGCTAGCTTGTCTGGTAAGGCTTGCTTGCCGCATACCCAGCAATCCTTCCTCCCTGGTTGCAAAGACTTGCGCTGGGAGTCGTGTCTACTTGAGGAGTGGCGGGGTGACCTTCGGTCACTACGGGAAGCATGGGTTGAGGGTGAGCGACCCGAGCTTCTATGTCCCCCCGAACGTCCGTCACGAGAACTTCGATGAGAAGAAGTGTGGGCTGCTTCACGGCGTGGGCTATAAAGAAACAAAACAACTGGTGTTTCTATATATCCTCTAAAGTAGTAGTGCTCTTTGAATGGAAACAACTTACCTAACGTTGCAGCCCTTACCTAGTGGTATGTTGAGGATCTTTTTGATGCGGCAATACTGGGGCAGCTGTGTAAAATTTTTTAGCTAGTCAATACAGCACCGTGCAATGTCAGCGAATGTACATTTATATGTTTACCATCATTACGCTGCAAAATAACATTTTAGCATTAACACACAGGTAATTACCTTGGCTGGGTTCCATCTGGCATGTAGAATAGTTAATACTCACAGCAAGGTGTATTTTCTGACAATCTGCCATTTGATTGTGGTCCCAGGCTGTTTAAATAGGATTTTTTGCTTGGGTGTACCAAGATGGCCGCCGCGCGACTTCCTCCGGCTATTGCGCATGCGCGATTGCGTCATGCCGTGACTCCGCCCCCCGGACGAGTAAAGCTAGGTTGTGTGGGGCGCGCGAAGCGTCCACACTAGCCATAGGCATTTGCAGAAAGCAGACATTTAAATGCAGCAGTGCTAAGCTGCTTAAAGAGATCATTACCCGGGTAAAGCAATGTGTGACCCGAGGATTGTAACTGCCGCTGAGGAGAAAGTATGCTCCTGTGTGCCCTTCATGCCCAAAAAAAGATCCACAGAAAAAGGGGCTCCCACACTTATATGGCGCATTTAGCAGCCCAAGATGCGGGACTCCGTACTGCAGGAGAGCATGAACCTGCAACGGTAGCACCATGAGACGGTGAGGTAAGGCTGAATAGTGATCCTGTAGGGATTGAGGACAGGAAAAAGAATGTCTGAAGGGGGGAGTAACTCTTTCTTTTATAGAGTTACGTGGTCCTGGGGGTTGACCGGGGGCGGAGCCATCAACCATTAGTATGCTGCCATGGAAGGCACCAGGAAATGAAAATAAGTGCAGTATAATTAACACCAAATTTTTTATTTTTTTTATGGTTCGATTATCATAAAAGTTTTATATTTCTAACTGTGGCATTGAGTTTTTTATTGTGGAACTGAGGTATATTGTATTTTTATGAAGTCTAACATTGAGCTTTTTTTATTTAACATAATACACTGATGACATTTTATCCATTTAAATATGGAATTGAGATGTAGTAATTTATTTTCTACAACATTAAGATGAGTGTTTTGTTTTATCAAGTGCAGCATTTACATACGTATTTATTTTTAGTGTGTAATTAAGATTTTACTTAATTTAGTGTAGCATTAATATGGGTACCATTATGCTGAATATTGTGTTTTATTAAGTGTATAAATCAGATGGATATTTTATTTAACTATTTTTTTTTCTAAAAACTTTATTAGATGTAAAATTTAGATGGATATTTTAGTATGTGTTGCATTGATATGGCTATAATATTTTATCACCTGTGACACTTATTTTAGAATTCCAAATGTGCCATTAAAATATATATTTTTTTGTAATTACCTGTGTCTTATTTATTTATTTAATAATAAAGAAGAGTTTTTTTTTTTTTTGTCTTGTTTTGTTTTTTCAGACTGGGTTTAATTTGGTTAGACATTAAAATGGTGCATGTTCAGTATTCTACACTATCTTTCTATGACACTGAAATAAGTATTTATTTGCAAGCTTTACATGACAATTGTATTAACTTTCATATACAGATCGTTATTTTATCATTTATATTACAATATTTTATTGGCTAAACATACTGCAATGCAAAGTTATGAAAAGCATTCTGTTATTTATCATTTCATTACATGGAGTTTGTTACTGTGAGTGAGTGAGTGAATAACTTATATAGCGCTGCAAATGCAAACTAAATCACCTCAAGGCGCTTTGCATCCAGTGACGTCCTGATCCTGATATGTTACTGTATTAGGGGAAAAAAACAGGCTAGATGTCTAATTGTTATTCTGTGGAATCCAAATGCTGTGAGAAAACGGAAAATTTATTACCAATACTTACCGTAATTTTCCTTTCCTGATAGACTCCATGGCAGACTACGTGTGGGTTAACCCCGCCTCCTCTCCACAGCTATAGGACCCCTTACCCATAAATTTGAGCTCACCTCCACAGACAGGTGTTCCGTAACTAGCCGACTCAAATTTTGACTCTCATATTTTTATTCATGGGTGGGAACTCCGTCTGCCATGGAGTCTATCAGGAAAGGAAAATTACGGTAAGTATTGGTAATAAATTTTCCGTTTTCCTGACAGACTCCATGGCAGACTACGTGTGGGAAATAACTAGCCAATCCACACGGGAGGGTATGCTTGAACAAAAATATTTAATCTTTCCCATCAACTGATAGGATTTTTTAGACCAAAATTTACAGAGGAAAGGGAAGCAGGCTCAATACAATAATGAGTCATAAAAGTATTAACAGAAGACCACGAAGCTGCCTTGCATATCACTTCAGGAGCCACGTGTCAAGCTGCTGCCCATGAGGCTGCCATGCCTCTGGTGGAATGAGCCGTCACCGCCTCTGGAGGAGCCAAGCCCTTTGCCCTGTAGGCCTGATGAATAGACTGAACGATCCAGGCTGCTATCGTTCTGGAGGAAGCCCTCTTTCCTTTGTTGCTGCCAGTATGTGACAAGAACAGGTAGTTCGAGATCCTATATGATGAAGTGACTCGCAGATATTCTTTCAGAGTCTCGCCCACATACAAGGGATGAGCATCTGCTGATTCTGGAGAATTTAAGGTAGGAAGGATTATTTCCTGATTTTCGTGAAAAACTGACGTGACTTTGGGTTTAGACCCAAGCATGGGAATAAGGACCACACGGTACGGGAAGAAAGTCAGAAAGGGTTCCTGATAACCCAGGAAGCTTATTTATGAAACCCTTTTGGCTGAGGTAATGGCCACTAGAAAGGCCAGTTTGATTGATAAGTCCTTAATAGAAAGATCCTTGTTGTTGAGTGATGAAAGAGCAACAAGGACGAGCGGAAGATCCCATTTGGGGAATCTGGGTTTCCTCTGAGGCCTGATTCTCAAAGCCCCCGAAAGAACTGTTGAACCAAGGGATGAATTGCCCATGATGTTCCTGAGAATGCCGATAAGGCTGAAACTTGTACCCTGAGGGAACTGATTGACAAAGGAAGATCCAAGCCTGTTTGGAGAAAACTCAAAACGTCTTGAACTCCAGGATTTCTAAAAGATTTTCCAGCAGAAGTCATGAAGCTGACAAACCTGGTCCAGATTCTGTTGTAGGTTTTGTTTGTGTTAGGCTTTCTGGAGCTCATAAGGGTAGAGATTACCCCTAAAGCACACCCAAGAGACTCTAGCGGGTCCCTGAAGCTCATCAGATTCAGGAGAGGAAACCATGGCCTGTTCGGCCAGTATGGTGCTATTGTTATCACTTCGCCTTTCTCCAACTGGAGCCGCTGCAGGAATTTTAGCATGATCGGAGGTGGAGGGAAGGCATATGCCTTGTTGAATTTCCATTGGCTTGTTAATGCATCTACTCCGAAAGCTTGACTGCACCGACCTCGGGTGTAGTATCTGTCTACTTTGTGATTGCAGGGGGATGCAAACAGATCCACTTCTGGATCGATTCCCAATGATAGGATCCACTTGAATGTTTGTGGATGCAGTGACCATTCGTTGTTGTCTAGGTTGCTGCGTGACAGAAAGTCCGCTTGAATGTTCTGCTCCCCTGGAATAAAGACTGCTGTTAAGTTGAGCAGATTCCTCTGAGCCCAGGTCATGATAGGTTCGACCTCTTGGAGAAGGGTGGAGCTCCGAGTGCCCCCTTGTCTCTTCACATATGCCACAGCAGTGGTGTTGTCCATTCTGAGAAGGACCGACTTCCCTTTCAGAAGGTGGGAGAAGGCTTGAAGGGCGCACCATGCCGCGCGCAGTTCCAGAATGTTTGACCCTGGAATGTGGAGACGGGCATCCCATTTGCCCGGAGCCAATTCTGCCCCACAATGTGCCCCCCAGCCCGCATTGCTGGCATCGGATGTAACAGTCATCCATTGGATGGGAGAGAGTGGCATGTTAACAAGTTTTTGTGTTGAAGCCACCAGGGGAGACTGTTCCTCATTGACTGAGTAATACTGATCGGCTGATTGGGATCGTCTGCCTTCCACTGCTGGAGAAATCCTGATTGGAAAGGACGAAGCCTCCACATTGCCCATTTGACCATGGGGAATGTGGCCACCATCGTGCCGATTATCTTCAGGCACTGTGACGTCCTTAGGTGAGAGTAGTCTAGGGCTAAGGATATTCTTTCCCGAATGACCGGGATTTTTTCTTCCGGAAGAGAGATGGTATTCTCTACAGTGTCGAATTGAGCTCCTAGGTAGGTTAGGCGTTGGGTCGGTTCTGGCTGACTTTTCTCTCGGTTTAAGAGCCATCCGAACTCTATCAATGTAGAGATCACTTGATCTTTGTGGATCAGCAGCTGCTGCTTGTCTTGGGACAGTAGTAGCAGATCGTCCAGGTAATGATACAGACGCACACCCTGTATTCTGATAAGAGACACAATTACCAACAGTACCTTGGAAAAGACCCTTGGAGAGGTCGTTAGTCCGAATGGAAGACAAATAAATTGTAAGTGCTCTCGTTCGACCTGAAATCGAAGGTATTTGTGGAATTCTTCTGCCACGGGAACATGAAAATACGCGTCCTTTAGATCTATTGAGATCAACCAGTCGCCTGGTTGAACGACTTTTTGGATCGTTGAGAGTGATTCCATTTTGAATTTCTCGTGTCTTATGTACCTGTTCAGGAAAGTGAGATCTATAACTGGACGCCAGGAGCCGTTCTTCTTCTGTACTAGGAAGAGGGGGGAGTATACCCCCTGGAATTCCTCGTCCTTTGGGACGGGCACCACTGCTCCTTGATCTTTCAGGGCATTCACATAAGAAAGAAGAACTTGTTGTTTTTCTTTTGATTGAGGCATAGAGGTTTGCATTGGTTTGCATGGAGGGACCTTGATGAAGGACCATGTGTGACCTGTTGAGACCGTTTTGATGGTCCAATGGTCTGAGATCGAGGCCACCCAGACGTGCCGGAAGAGACGTAGGCGAGCCCCTACCCGACCCGCTTGAGCGGGCCCAATCTCAAAAGGACTTGGTTGGCTCGCGCCCACCGGGCGTCTGTTTCTTGCCGTTTTTTTGGAAAGATGTCTGCCTGTTCCAATTCCAGCTTCTCCTAAAATCCCGTCCGGGCCTATAGGAGCATGCCTCTCTTGAACGCTCTGTACTGCGTCCCTGTTGAGGTTTCCTTTGGTTAAACGGACGTCTGTCCTGAGGGAGGAACCCAGATTTTCTGCCTGTAGCCTTTGAAATGGCGTTGTCTAGCTTGTTTCCAAACAAGGAAGTTCCTTCGAAAGGAATTTACACCATGCCTGCTTTGAGGCTGGATCAGCAAGCCAGGGGCGCAACCATAGTGCTCGTTTGGCTGTGACCGAAGAAAGCATGGATTTAGCCATCAAGCGGATGAGATCATTTGATGCTTCTCCCAAAAAGGCAACAGCTAGTTTAAGTTCTTGTACTGCTGAACTTGTGCTAGTTCCTCGAGACACCTTTTAGAACGGAGTCAACATTTTCCACCCAGGCCTCCATTGCTTTGGAGGTGACTGCAAGGGCTAGGGCTGGTTTGCAAGCCATACCGTTCAAGTTATATATCCTCTTAAGATCTTGGTCAATCTTTCGATCCAGACCATCTTTAAAAGCCACGGTGTCATCTAGTGGGAGGGTGACATGCTTCGCTAGGCGCAATACTGCTGCATCCACGAGGGGAGCATTTTCCAAATGCTTAACTTCCTCGGATTTAAAGGGATACAGTCTAGAGGTTTTGCTTAGCATAGAAACCTTCTTATCTCCCTTGCTCCATTCTTCCTCAAACACGCCTTTCAGCTCAGAGGGAAATGGGAAATTGGAGCGTTCTTTCCCCAGTTGCTTAAACAGTTTCTTTGTTTTTCCTGGGGGGGGGGGGCAGTGGTATTTTCCAACTTTAAGGTTTCCATCACTGCCTTGACCAGTGGAGAGACTAAAGCGTAGTCGAATCCCACTACATAATCATCTCCCTCCATCTCGTCTTGCGAGGAATCATGGGAGGAATCACAGAATCATCTCCCTCCATCTCGTCTTGCGAGGAATCATGGGAGGAATCATGGGGCTGGAATTGGCCGGGATCCTCCTGGGCCTCGTCAGCCAAGGAGCCAGACAAGGTGGTGGACTGACTCCTTGTGTGGGTGGCATCTATTTCCATTATAGACTGCTGTACCACACGTTTGACAAGAGACTCCAGATTTTGTTTTTCAGTCTCTTTCTCACCGACCGCTCGGGCATAGCATGGTTCACACAGCGATTTGCCCTCTGGGACTCTAGTTTTACATCCCCAACAGGCTCTGTGAACAGAGCGATCATCGCGGTGGTGGTAGCGGTGACTTGAGGAGGAATGGTGACATCTCCTATACTTAGAGGAGGAATGGGAATATCTCCTATATTTAGAGGGGGAATGTGAACGTCCCCTATGATAGTGGGTCCCAGACGAAGTGTCACGTCTGGACCTGGAGGATGATTGGTGATGGCGATGGTGATGGTGCGGCCTGGCAAGGTCCCTATCCTGTGACCGATGAACTGATGTAGCCGGGCTGTAAGAGATAATACAGACAGAGGGAGGGGGAGGAGGGTGGGCAGGTTGAAACCGTTAGCAACCACCAGCATTAATGACACCAAAGACACCAACCCCCTACCCACTCCGCACATACCTTGTGCGGGAGGGCTGGCCACACGGCGGTGAAGATGAGTCCATGACAAAGAAGACACACAATGATCCGTGACTACACTACTTAGACTAAGGATAAGCAAATCAATGCAAGAACAGCACACAAAAATAAAAGTTTTTTTTTTTTTTTAAACTGTCCCTTTAAGAGACACTACAGCATTACAAGCATTACATTGCAAAAGAAGTGCTTACCCCGTCCTGGTAGTATTGAGACTCCGGGAGGCTGCCGCTATATGCCCACAGGATACCCCACCTGTATAGGGCTCCTCAGCGGTTAAATCACCTGCCGGAATGACGACAGGGCCGGTCCCGCTGAGCGCATGCGCCGAAGGGACCGAACCTACTGCGCCTGCGCGGCCCCTGACCCCTCCGCCATACTGCGCACGCGCGAAAACCAAGCCTCGGTTTCACCGCGGCTTCGCGCGTGCGCAGACGTACGGCGGACCGGGAACCAGGAAGTGGAGTGGCGTCCTGGAACGCGGAAGCGTTCCCCACACGGCGCGATACACAAAATGCACAAGAGGGAATACAGACAAACAACACACATAAACTGTCTGCCATGGAAATATATAAAAAAAGTCTTCAGACCTTGCCAGCCGAGATCCACCGTCCGTCATGGTATGCTGGGGCCACATCCCTTCCACCATAGGGGTATCCATCAGCCCAAAAAACACTTGCCCGCTCATAGCTGGGCCCTGGGTGCACCGCACAACTCGTACCTGATCCGACAGACATCCTGGACTGCACCTGAATTGCATAATGAAGGGTCCATGCGAGGAGGACAAAAAAGGAACACCTGTCTGTGGAGGTGAGCTCAAATTTATGGGTAAGGGGTCCTATAGCTGTGGAGAGGAGGCGGGGTTAACCCACACGTAGTCTGCCATGGAGTCTGTCAGGAAAGAGTGAATACATGTGAAACAGTTGGGAGTTACTTGGACCTGTGAAGGCTTTTATGTAATTTTATCTTTGCTACAAACTATAAGTATATCTTTAGGCCCATACACACACTCTGACTTTTTGACAACATTTGTCCGACAGACCTGTTTTAGCGGAGAATCCGACCGTGTGTACGCTCCATCGGACAAACTTTTTGCTTTTTCATCAGACAAATGTTCGCTGTGAGAACAGACAAACTTTCGGGCAACAAATATCCTACGTCGGCTAATCCAATCATGTGTACACAAGTCCATCGGACTAAAGTCCAATGTACAAACACGCATGCTCAGAACCAATGCTAAAGATCAGACAACAATAGCAGAAGTTGCCCAAAGGATGGTGCTAAAGAGCTAAAAAAACACGTGATTTGGTGAAAGTTGGCTGAAAAAGTCCTGCCGTGTGTATGCAAAACAAGTTCACGGCCAACGCCCTTCAAACAAAAATACACGGAAAAGTCAGATGGAAGTCCGATCGTGTGTATGAGGCTTAAGATAGAAAACTTGTTTGTGGACTTTGTTGTATCTCTTTTATTGAAGTGTGGAGCATCATGTTAGACTGGAGAAATGTTCACATTGTGGGAACAAGTAGCAGTGGTAAACCTTCCATGTGAAAACCTTTTTTAATATTAAACATTGCCACAGTTGTGACACTTCTTTTACAAACTACATTTTTTTTTTATATCTAACTTTTTTTCTTTAAAGCATAACTCGTTTGTAAAATGCTGCTCTTGGAGAGTAATCCTAGCTTTTCGTTGGGTAAACATTTGTCAGCAGAATGCAAAAGTTTAGCCTCAATTTTCCGACAGGAATTGTGTGACGACAGGCTTTTGTCTGAAAATGTGACTGTTTGTATGCACCATCGGACAATTGTGTGCTCTCGGATTATCCGATCGCGTGTACAGAAGTCCTTCGGAAAAAAATCTAAAGTACAAACACGCATGCTCAGAGGCAATGTTAACCATAACACAACATTAGCAAAAGTTGCCCAAACGGTGGCGCTAAAGAGCTGAAAAAACACGTACTTTCGTGTTTGTTGGCCGACAATTCTTTGCCGTTTGTACGTGTAGCACTACCACCCGTAGGAGCTGCTGGTTATATTTTTGGGTCTTGCCGTTACCTGTCTGTTCCACCGTATTCTTCATAGGGGTTCCATTGAAGAGTTTTCACAGATGTCAGCACCAACACATAGTCTCTTTTCCAATGGATTTATTTAAAGAAATGTAATTTAGAGGGATGGAGGGTTAGGAGAGATTCAGGTACCTTATTTGCGGATCACGGGTACTTCTTAATCCAGAGGACAAATAGTCTCCGCACTGGATATAGCAACCTAGGCCTCTCTCACTGACCTCCCAAAGAGGTGCACCACCTATCTGTTTATGTCCATGTAATGTATGTATTTAATGTGTATGTGCATCCAATGCTCAAGGGGGGGACTGAAGTACCCAACATTTGAGCACAAGATATCCATAAAAATTGCACAGAGGTATCTATCATTTCTGTGCATAATTATATGCACAAATATTTAATTTAAATGAATTAATTAAATAATTAAAAATGCCGATAACTGTTATACAAATAAATAAAAGAATAAGAGTTGATGTATAAGTGGTAAAACTGGTGTGCTAAGTGCGTGGTACATAATGTTAAAAAAGGCAAAATATAATGTTGTGTGCATGTATCATGTGAAAGGTTGTGTGGTGTAAGGAATGTGATGAGCTGAGATGTATGTGTGAAATGTTTCTAATCAATGTGTGGAAGCTTCCCCCCCACCGTTTTTCTCCCCATGCGCTTGCGTATGAACACCCATACCCCCCCTTACTTTACCCCCCCTCAACTCGGGCATACCTGCCCCCCCCCCTTACAAAAACACCCAGCACACAATGAAAGGAAAAAATTGGAAAAGAAAAAAGTTATGTGTGAAAAGGGGATGACAATAGTGCCAGTGCTAATGGTGATGAAGTATGAACATGTTACCTTGGCAGTATAAGGTATACAGCGTATCCAGGTGAAAACAATTTCTATACTGAGGATCACCTTCAGATAGAAGGTCTGATCAAGGTGTATGTTCTAAAGTAAAAAACAGTCGCAAGATGTTCATTAGAGAAGTCAACTGGATAAAAAATACCAATAGCTTGAATCTTAGATTATGGTTGTGTGCTTACCCCAAGGGATCGTCTGTCTGCTCACACTGAGATGCAGGGGATCATCTGAAAGATCACCCTGCACTGAGTGAAATATATATTGGATCCTTAATTGCTTTAATTGCCAGCTTTGCCGCTCAGGGCCCTCCCTCACCTGTTGTGCCTTACCAATTACATGGGGTCATCCAAGCCGCTGCTGCGGCATAACAGTGGTGAATTCCTCTGCTTCAGTGAAGGATGGATGTCCACCGCCACTGCCGCTACTTCCGGCGTAATCATGTGGTGTAGTGACGTCATGCGCACGCACGGCATTGGTGCGCATGCGCGGACGGCACAAGACGCCCGGGAGAAATCACTGACGCTGCCCAGCAAGGAAATAATAGCTCACATATGTGGACAGACCTGCTACCACCTAATGGAGCATTTAAGGAAGCGCAGGGTCGAAACGCGTTAGAAATTGCTACATGCTTTCATATACCATGTGTTAAGCTGTATGACAATTTTTAGTGTTTGCAACTGTGTAGAATTTTAATTGCATGGTACCAGAGCTCATATCTTAACTTGTATCACCGCTTTGAATTTTATTCAATAAAACCTTTTAAACATACATTGTCACCAATCCTTGAATTCAGCTGCCCAAAAACCCCACTGGGGGAACATCCCATTCTTCAAGTACAGTCACACATTACCAGTTTCTTTCAGCCAATCCGGCGATACTGTGAGGTAGATATGTAGGGATACGTCCTCCAATTAAGTCTCCAGGCTCTTCCCGAGGCACCAAGTTTTTTGCTCGGTCCTCTCCTGGGAAAAGTCCTCCCCTGGTTTCCTCAATTGCTCGGCTTCTTCCCGCAGGCAAGACAGCAAAGGACCACCCCAGATCAGTAGGCCCCAGAAACTCCTGGGCCCACTTTCAGTAACGAGGCCTTGGGCCAGCCGGCCCCGAGGCAGGGAAGACTGCTACGGCACACCTTAGGCCAGAAGGGCCATCAGGTCAGAGAGACCCGTAACACAGTGTCTGTCCCTTAAGTACCCTCTCCCAGAATGCACAACGGGGGGACCAATCCCACTGAGCGGTTTCTGGGCAAGAGGCACTCAATACATCCAGCCTGCTGCAATTCCAACCTTGACCTGTGGTGACAGCGACACCCACAGTCAAGTGGAAAAAAATGCACAGCACAGCTGAACTGAAACAGAGACCAGCAATTTACACAATTATTCTGAGCTAAACTACAGCTCAGACAACTAAATTTACAAATAGCGCCTACCCAAGAGGAGCAGGGCGCTACATATGCAAGACAAGTTCATGGCAACACCCTTCGGACAAAAGTCTTACGCTTTGTCTGCGGAAAATCCGATCGTGTGTACAAGGCTTTAGAGTAAATCTCACTAATGAAGCAATAGATAAAAAACTGACTGGGGTTCTATTCCATCCCCTTTATTTGCATTAGCTGAACATACACAAAACATTTTTATTGATGCAGTAATTGGGTACCTAAATAGAACATTCTCTTTTTCTTTTTCGGGTACCGATGAGATATTCGGACTATGGAGAGTAATACTATATTGACCGTCACTTTATGTACATGAATCCATTCTGTGTTATTGTTTTGTCTTTTTATGAGATCATCACATGTGTGTGTGTGATATTTTTTAATATGTACTAATAAATATGTGATTTTATATACTTTGGTGGTGTTGTTGCCTTAAAAATCCCAGACAGGGGGTCTTTCCATTTTTTCTCTTTTTCACTTTCAATACTTTTTATTAGTTTTGACAAAAGAAAACATGTTACAGTATATATAAAACACTGTTGAGAAACGCATAAGTATACAGACGGGAAGTACATATGACAGCAGGATAATTGAAGCCTGGTTGTGTAAATCACAGCAGGTTATTAGGCACTTAACAGAGCATTCTCAAGAATCAAAACATCCTGGTGCACCAACAGAAACTAAAGCTTAAACCAATGGAACCAAAGGGAGGCCAACAAAAAATAAGAAAGACAAAAAAAAGAGAAAAAGAAAAATCCCCCCAGGAGGGATAAAAAAATAGTCCAGGTTGCAGACAACAGTCTCTTGGACGACGGCCTAGGGTAACCGAAACTTTATAACGAGTGGGTCAAAGGTACTACCAGGAGCATCACCCACCCACTCCCTATTATATGTGAAGGGGAGGGTGAACAGGGGCACCCCCCGCCGCCCCGTGAGGGATCTGGCTGCGGCAGGGGATACCCTCCCACCCCCCCCCCCCAGACATCAGCCCTGTATTTTTATAAGACAGTTACCATTTGAGTACACCAGGTTCAGTGGTCGAAAAACTTGCAAAACCATAAAGCAAAAATGACGTATAACCTTCAGTGTAGATTTAACGGTGGAAGAGACACAGACCTCTGGGGCCTAGAAAGTACGGGGGTCCTTGGCTCCATCAGCGCATAAAAGCGGTGACAATGAAAACGCTCATATTGTGCAGAAGCTTGCTCCATATTGTAGCCCTAAAGGCCAACATACAAAAGGAACGAAACAAGGAGAGATCCAGGATCAGTCAATTTTTGCATAAGAATGCAGCGTCCAGGAGGAAATAGAGGTGAGAAAGAAGATAGGAGCGAGGAGGAAAGAAGGAAAGAGAAGGGAGAGGAACAGAGAAGAGGAAAGGGGAGAAGAGTGAGGTCATCCGGCGGGGATCCTGTAAAGTGGGCTTATAGTCCCGGGAAAAGGGGTATGTTCTGGAATGTGGCCCAGGGTTCCCAAATATTTTCAAATGTGCGCGATTTATCCTGGATGATACCAACAATTTTCTCTTGTGCCATTATCCAAGAGATTTTGCGTTTTACCGCAGCGAAGGGGACCGAGGCCTTTTTCCAATGAGCCGCTATGGTGATTTTGGTGCCCAGTAAGATAAAAAAAAATTAGGGCCTGGGAAAATTTATCCACCTTGTCCACTTTAAGATTAAGTAGAGCTACCTCTGGAGATTGGGGTACCTGAACAGATAGTAACTTGCGAATCAGAGCAAAAACCTTGTTCCAGAGGCCCCTTATGCGTGGGCAAGACCACCATATGTGGAGTAAAGAGCCTACGTGACCACAGCCACGAAAACACAGCGGAGACGCGTCAGGATAAATCTTGGCCAGGACAGCTGGAACCCTGTACCAGCGGATTATTATTTTAAGGCTCGCTTCAATCAGAGAAATATTAAGAATGCCTTTAAAGGAGCGTTGAAAGCAGGAGAACCATTTATCCCGGTCCCAAGATATGCCCAGGTCGTTTTCCCAGGAGAGGGCATAGGGAGGTTTACATTGTGTCGTGGCCAGGGAGGAGTATATGACCGATATCCCGCCCCTCTGATCCGTGACGTCAGCACACCAAGACTCATACAGTGAGACTACCGGGGGGTCGGGTTTATTGGGCCAAATGGAATGGAGGAAATGTAATAGTTGGGAATATCTGAACCTTTCCGATTGGGGCATCTCCAATTTGCTAGTGCAATAAGCAATAGAGATGGGGCCTGAGGAGTTGAAAAAATTTCCAATTCTGAATAGTCCTTTATTAAGCCACCAGCTAAACGCTAGGATATTCATACCTGGAGGGAAGTTTGGATTGTGAAAAACATGTGTTAATGGGCGGAGAGCCGAGACCAGTGAGGGTTTTTTGTGTAATTGATCACAAAGGGCCAGCGAGTGAGAAAGGGTGGGAGCCATAATAGGGGGTCTAGATTTAGGGGGAGACCATATCAGGAAGTCGATGGTGTGAAGAGGAATTGCCTGTCTCTCCATGTAGACCCAATCAGGTTTGGGTCCCCGGGAATATACTATGGAAATCTGAGCTAATTGTGCTGCCTGATAGTACCACCATATATTCGGGAGTGCTAAGCCCCCCTGATTTTTCAGTCTATACAGGAGGTGTTTTGAGCCTCTACACCCTTTCGGGCCCCAGATAAATTTCAGGATTTTAGACTGAAGGGTTTTGACCTGCATTTTCCTAACAGGGATAGGGAGAGATCTGAAGAGGTAGAGGAGGCGAGGGAGAAAGGTCATCTTGATCGCATATATGCGACCTAACCAGGATAAACCAAGTTTAGACCAGATCACTAGGTCCGCCGCCATTTTATTAAACGTGGTCGGATAGTTAGTAGGGTAGAGCGAATCAATACTAGAAGTAAGGTTAATCCCCAGGTATGGTATTGTTGAGGGACACCAAGTAAATGGGAAGTGACTTTGTAAGGAGCCTAAGATGTTGGGGGGAACTGTGATATTTAATGCTAAGGATTTTGAAGTATTCACCTTTAGGCCAGAAACTGTGCCAAATTTATCAAGTAGGGAGAATATGTTGGACGTCGAAATCAATGGGGAAGTGACAAATAGAAGCAAATCGTCAGCGAACAAGGCGCATCTATGTTCCTGCTGTCCGCAGAGGACTCCTTTGATATCGGGGTGAGCTCTGATGGCTATGGCCAGGATCTCAATCGCGATAGCGAAGAGAAGGGGAGAGAGTGGGCAACCCTGTCTAGTGCCTCTTTCTATTGTAAAGATGTCAGAGTAGCATCCCTGTAATCGGACCTGCGCGCTGGGATTAGAGTATAAAGCACATAGCGTCCCTAGAAAGCGAGGGCCAAAGCCCCATCTCTCTAGGACATTAAATAGATAGGGCCATGAAATCGTGTCAAAGGCCTTTTGGAGATCAATTGACAAAAGATAACCTTCCTGGGAAGGTCCACCATCCCAACAGGATTTAAGGAGGGAGATGACATCAACCGCCCTCCTTATCTGATCAGGACCCTGTCTCCCCGGGATAAATCCCACTTGATCCTTGTGGACATAAATAGCAATAAATGAGGAGAGTCTATTGGCTAAAACCTTTGTTAGAATTTTGAGGTCGTTATTAATGAGCGATATCGGACGATAGTTAGAAACTAGGGACCCATCCTTCCCAGGTTTAGAAATGACCGAGATAAAAGCTAAGTTTAGGGCTTTGTCGAGGGGAGAACCAGAGCGGATAGAGTTAAAGAAGGAGACCATGTGTGGGGCAAGGGTAGTCGCAAATTTCTTATAATATCCCACCGAAAAGCCATCTGGACCAGGGGCAGAATTAGGCTTAAGCCGTTTGATAACCTCCAGTACCTCCGAAACCGAGATCGGCTCGTCCAGGAGGTCAGCATGGTCTGCAGACAATATCGGGAGTGGGGTGGCATTTAGGAAATCGTCTATGAAAGTCTGAGGGGCTGCCTGATCATGTTTATAAAGGGAAGCGTAGAATTTGTGGAATGTTTTCATAATGGGCAGGGGATTTTGTGTCAGATCACCCGCAGAGTCTCTGATCTTGGGAAATGCGAAGGACCGAGGCTTAGGAGAGAGCTTAGCCGCGAGCTTGGCTCCGATTTTGTCCTTTTGAGAGTAAAAGCGCGCTCCTAACCATCGTAAATGCTTCTCGGCCTCGGTGGTAAGAGCCAGGTTCAGAGACGTTCTAGCTAATTCAAGGGAGTTCAAAGAATCCAAGGTTGGATTGCGCTTGTGTTTTTTGCTCAAAAATTGGAATTCCGTGGAGAGCTTATCTATGTCTGCCTTACGTTCTTTCTTAAGCTGGGAGGAAATCTGAATAATCCTCCCCCTGATAACCGCCTTGTGCGCAGCCCATAGAGATTCTGGGGAAATTGTGTCAGTTTTGTTCAGTACAAAATATTCTTGAATGTCCCTTGAGAGAATTGTACATTGGACTGGGTCACTTAGGAGACCTTCGTTAAGACGCCACGTAAATTGCCTGCAGGGATTGTGGGATCGTCGCATATATAAAAGGACCATAGAATGGTCCGAAATCGCAGTGTCCCTAATAAGTGCCTTTGAAACTGAGGGTATGGAGTTGGATTGGACGAAGATGTGGTCAATTCTAGTATAGACTTGGTGGCGGGCCGAGAAATGAGTGTAATCTTTAGATTTAGGGTTCATTTCCCTCCAGATGTCCACCAGGCCCAGCGAGTGGAGCGTCATTGCTATTTTAGTACTATGTTTCGGAGGCTTCCTTGAGCGTGGGGTGCCCTTCCCCGACTTGTCCAGGGAATGATCAAAAGGGAGATTAGTATCCCCTCCCAGTATAACCTTACCTTCAAATAATGGACCCAGAGTGGACATCATGGAGGCAAAGAACGAAGCTTGGCCTTTGTTAGGGGCATAGTAAGAAAGAAAGGAGTACTGTGTCCCGTCTATAGAACCCTTTACTAGAAGGAATCTACCCTCCTCATCTCTAACAATGGCAGACGGTGAGAATTTCAGGGACTTGGAGAGACAAATGGCTACCCCTTTCGTTTTATTGGGGGCGTTGGAGAGGAAAAACTGGGGGAATTGCCCATGGAGAAAGGAAGGGTTGTAAGAGGATGGAAAATGTGTTTCCTGTAATAATAAGACATCTATTTTCTGTGACTGGTAACATTTGAAGAGTTTCCTCCTTTTAACCAGGGAGTTTAGGCCCTGAACATTGTGCGTAGCAACACAGAGGTCAGGGGGCGCATTGGTGTCAGACATCACGGACCAGACGAGGGGAAAAACGCATCGAAAGTAAATATCTTACCATAACCTCCCGGGAGTACTGCAGATTTCCTGCCATAGTCGACTGCAGAGATTGAAACAGTATCTGAGGTGATAAAACGATCCCCGGGGTGACCCAGAAAAAAGGGAAGAGGAGAGAGAGAAGAAGAGGAGGAGAAAACTGATCCTGGAAGAGAAAGGTACAAAAGTTAGACTTGAGCACATATCTTGGAGCAACAGACCAAAAATAAGGAGAAAAAAATAAAGGCAGCCAATATAGGAATAAAGAATCCCTACAGGGGAAGGAAGCCGCCATCGTTCCCCAGCAGGTTTTCCCTGGTAAAAATAGAAAACGACAAAATAAAAAAGTCCCCAACCAGAGGGGGTATTTAGGAGTCTCCGAGTGGAGGGAAAGCGCCACTCCGAGACAGGTGGAGGTGCAGTGCACACCACTCCAACCTGACCGCACACCATGTATAAGGATAAAACAAATAAGCAAACAAATTTAGCCAAACAGAGGATGGATTCAAATTTAACTAAGTTCAGATGTACAAAAAAAAAAAAAAAAAAAAGGGTACATCTGTCGCAAGATGGATGCCGATGACAAGCACGGAGCTCCCGAGATCAGGATCTAGTCATTGCAAAAGCCCCACTATAAGTAGGGGGAGGAAGAGCAAACAAAAGGGAAGTGTAGTTCCTCTTATGGTGGATGACCGTCCTTGGGTCTCTTCGCTTGTTTCCTTTGCCATAACGGTTTGGTGGGGCTTGCGGGGGGGGGCCTCTTCGTGGAGACAGGTGTCTTGGGGTCCAGGGAGGGTCCCGGAGAATGGGAGATTAACCCCAGTTGTAGCAGGAGGCGTTCTCCGTCAGCGAAATTTGCGAAGCTGTATGACTTGTTGGAAAATGTGAAGGCCAGGCGAAACGGGAAGGCCCAGCGATATGTGATTGAATTCTGAGTAAGGACTAGCAGGAGAGGCTTTAAGGATCTTCTCATCTGGATCGTGTACGGGGAGAGGTCAGAGAAAATTTGAATTGGATGTCCCTGGAAGGAGAGGTTTTCCGCCTCCCGGGCCCTGCGCATGACCTCCTCTTTCACTTTGAAAAAATGGGGTTTGACCACGATATCCCTGGGAAGACCATCCTGACGTGGAGGCTGGAGAGCTCTGTGGGCGCGGTCCAACTCTAGACGGTGATCCGGGAGATCAGGGATTAAGGAGGAGATAAAAGCACGCACAACATTATCTGTGTCCTTAAAGGATTCAGGGAGGCCTCTGAGTCTAAAGTTATATCTCCTATTCCTGTTTTCAAGGTCATCCAGCTTATAGTAAGCAATATCCAGTTGTTCATGGAGCTCAGAAATCCTGTCAGTATTCTGTAAAGCCATAGCTACCGTCTGGTCAGTTTTGGCCTCAATAGCCTCTATTCTGGCCCCCAGGTGCTGCAAGTCAGCTTGTATAGTGGAAGTGATGTGAGAGGCATTCTGGGCTAGGCCTTTAGATAGCATTGTGGAGAAAGTGTCCATGAGGGAGGCAAAGTCTATGGGAGCGGAGGGAAGAGAACCCAAGGGAGGTCTATGATGGACAGGAGAATTAATGAAATCCTCCATAGGGGTGAGGGGAGAACCCCCATGCATTGGCCCCAGCAGCGACTCCGTGGATGTGGGGGATAAAAGGGGGATCTGGGGGTTACTCACTGCGGGAGGAATCTGCTCATCGCTGTGAGGGCGAGATGGAGACTGATCCGCGATGGATTCAGCTGGTTCTTGCTGTAGGCCGTGCGGTGAATGAGCAGCCGCCATCATGGCGGAGGCCTCGGCCGAGAGATCCGGAGCGAGCTGTCGGCTCAGATTGCGTCTCGCCGTGATCCCGAACCAGCGGGCGGGTTGCCCGAGACCCCAGCTGCAGGTAGAGTGGCTAGGCTGAGAAATCCTCCTCTGTAAGGCGGTATGATGGGCAGATCAGGCCGGAGTGGAGCGGAGCTCTCAGGACTTGCGACCGTCCATGGGGCTGCCGCGCATGCGCCTTTTCTCTTTTTCTTTAGTCAACCAACCCATGGAGTCAAAATTATTTCTGCAAAAAATGTGGAAAATTCTCAATAAGTGGACTTGAGAATTTAGTAATTTTTGGCCATATCTGCTGCAATGACCCAAAATCTGAGCTCTGTATTATTGTATAGTGGTTTCCATTTTTGTTTATTTATTTGATAAGCCCTGAAGATTGTGGCAGCTGTGGATATGGTAAGCTGGGATGTGCTCTCAGCTACTGTGTGCTCCTATGAGCAAATAAGGGAAGCAGAATGGGACTGGACCATTGTGCTTTTTTAAATGCAACCAATGCTGCCTGCGGAAAGCTGGGAATAGGATTGTTTTGCTCATACATGAACCAGTCACTACAACAGGAAATAGATTGGGAGAAGTTGTTTTCAGGACTGAAATGAGGATTTAAAATGTTTACCATGCAGACAAGAGACCTCACATTGAAAGATTTTACTACAGAAAAAGCTTCTATAAATAGCACCTTAACCACTTAAGGCCCACCTTATAGCAGTTTTACTGCTACAGGGCGGCATCTCATTGCCGGATGACATATAAATACGTGATCCAACATTTCCAGGCAGGGGGCGCGCGTGTGCGACTCCAGCAGCTCGCACCCGCTGTGATTACACACAGTGGGAGCTTATAAGCGGGTACCGCAGGCTCAATGTCTGCCAGCACCCACTGATCATCCTGCAGAGAGACAGAATGGCGGTCTGCCAATGTAAACAAGGCAGATCACCGTTCTGACAGGAGGGAAGGCATGGATCCTGTGTCTTTGCAAAGCAGGGATATGAATCCATGTCTTCCCCTAGTAAAAGCACCTCCTACAGTGTAGTAAAACACTGGTTAGGCACACAGTTAACCCTTTGATCTCCCCTGATGTTAACCCCTTCCCAGCTAGTGTAATTAATAGAGTGACAGTGCATATTTTTTTAGCAATGATCACTGCCTTAGTGTAAGGTGACCAGATTTTTTTAATGAAATCCAGGGACATTTTTTTTTTTTTTACCAGTAATGGCGGCAATCAGCGACTCTCTGCCCATCGCCGTCTGCCTCACAGCCTGTCAAGTCTTACTCTCCGGGACCCCGGCTACTACTGGATGGGGAGCGGAGGAAGATCACTCCGCCAGGGAAGGCAAGGAGATAAGCAGGCAGGCGGCTGGCCGGGACTCGAGCCAAGGCAGAAGAACATGCGAGCGGAGCTGAATGGGCATGCGCCCGAATCATCAGAAAGGGGCACAGATAATGAAATAAAATACACCCCCCTAAGCTAGTAGGAGTGGCGGAGCGGGGGGGGGGGTGTAATTCAGATTTATTTATTTTAATTCTGCACTGACTGTCTTTGAAATTGCCCCAGCCCCTGTTCAAATCCAATCCGGGGACAAAACCAGGGACAGGCTTTGTCCGGGAGCAGTGTCCTCAATCCAGGGATTGCCCCCGGAAACCGGGGATGTCCGGTCACCCTATCTTAGTGTCACTGGTCCCCAAAAAGTGTCACAGATGTCAGTTAGTGTGCAAATGTCTGCAGCAATATCACAGTCCCGTTGTAGGTTGCTAATCGTTGCCATTACTAGTAAAAATATAATATGTAGCAGAATACATATTGACCTAAATTTATGAAGAAATTCGATTTTTTACATTTTTTTTTATTGCATATGTTTTATAGTAGAAAGGTTCAAATATTGTTTGCTTTTTTTTCAAAATTGTCGCTCTTTTTTTGTTTATAGCGCAAAAAATAAAAACGCAGAGGTGATCAAATACCACCAAAAGAAACTCTTCTTGTGGGAAAAGAACATAAATGTTATTTGGGTACAATGTCACACGACTGCACAATAGTCAGTTAAAGTAACGCAGTGCTGTAGCACAAAAAATGGCCTGGTCATGAAGGGGGGGTAAACCTTCCGGAGGTCAAGTGGTTAAAGTGACACTATACTCAATTTATTTACATCAGTCATCCTAAAATATCAAGTAATCAACTACCTTTTTTTTTTTTTCCTGAAATTTCTAAGCTTTTTTTGTCCTAAGCACGCCTCCTATATTCCAATAATGAACCTCACTGTTGTGAGCAGTGCTGTTGTTTATGGTCATGTGCCCCAGTTTATGCTTAGTGCTTACTACAATTCCCATAGAGCTGAATGTATCTGCATGTAGATGTAGAGGTGTGGTCCATCTTGGGGGCAAGCTGGAAAGAGTGGCTACATTGACATTGACCAGGGGTGGGCAACCTCGGCCCTCCAGCTGTGGTGAAACTACAAGTCCCATGAACCATTGCAAGACCCTGACAATCACAGGCAAGACTCCTAGAGGCAGAGGCATGATGGGATTTGTAGTTTCACCACAGCTGGAGGGCCGAGGTTGCCTACCCCTGACATAGACGAAGGGAGGCATGGAGAATGTAGCCACCCTAGAACAGGAACTCTGAGAATAGCAGAAAAAAAGATTGCATTTGGGAGATGAAACAAAGGAAGAGAGTTTTTTTTTATGTATATTTAAAAATATTATTATTTTATTTTATTAAAAATGTGAGTTTAGTGTTATTTTAAATTTTTTCACCTGGAGTTCATATTTAAACAGCTTGATGTGTCATATTGATGGGAATTTAATAAATATGAATACTTTAATGTCCTTGTAAAGGAATGCATTTGTGCTTGATGTCAGTATGTACTCAATGGATTTATGTAGTAAGCCCATATACAGGATAAAAGTGTATTTTCCTATGAAATGTGAGATAATTGCCCACTGTCCAAGCCTCCCTCAACATGAGAAAATGGTTCATCATTTAATAAACCTAGTTAACATACCTCCATCTTCACATCTAGTGAATGAAATTATCTGTCAACAGGACAGCTTGTGCCTTGGAAAATCCCCTTCATAAAGAAACAGTGACACATTTACTATATTTATCACCGCCATCGTATTTCCCCCGTACTTTGAAGCTAGACAATTGCCTGGATATTGAGGTGCATCCTCATTATCTGCTAACAAAGAAGTGCATTACTTTATCTCTCCAAACTGACATTTGATGGTACTATGATCCATTCATCCTAGATATTATTTATTGCCAAGTAATCTTAAATCAGTTTCCATATAGGTATGACTTCTTATATCCAATAATAGTTTTTGAGTATATTAGATGGTATGAGCATATTCACACGTATATCATCTCACACTCTTAAAGAAGAAAGTAGAACCCACAGAAATTGGCAATTACTAGAAGTGTAAATGATCAAAGGAAATACCAGGAAGGCAGCCTTAGCCAGAGATCTGACAGTCTAATCAGATACTCTTACAGCTTCACACTTCTGGGTTATCTGTGAGGCGGTGTGCTTTATTTTAGCAAGCAATGTTTAGCAATAGTTATAGCTTATTTCCATCTCTGCATTACCGGTACTGGAGCTGGGTAAAGTGTATAGAGAAGGAAATAAAGCCAAAAATATGACATTCACATTGTAACATTATAGTTTAGAGACCAATTTTACTTCGAATTTATATTTCTGTTTGGGTGGATATAGGTGCATGGAATCTAAGGCCTTCCTTACTGACACTGTCACTGGTGACAACTAATTAGTTACAGCATTGCTAGCAAAGAAACCACTCATTTGTGTCTAATGCTTTGATATCTCCCTCACTAGTTGGACCAGCAAAGTGTTAAAGTGATTCTAAAGAAATCCTACTTGATAAGTGCCCCCAATAGCAAGCCTCTTGCTATGGGGGCAGTTAAGCAGGCTCGCGCTCCCGAGGCCACACTCTGTGTGTCCATTCACCCACACAGCGCGGCAATGGCCCTGCTCCCACTCTCTACTCATTGGATCACTGGCTGTGGCTGATAGCAGCATTAGCTAATGGCTCCCACTGCTGTGTGAGCCAATGAGGAGAGAGGGACCAGGGAGAGCCGCTGCTCTCATGCACATTGCTGGATAGAGATGGGGCTCAGGTAAGTATAAGAAGGCTGGAGGGGAGCTGCACCCAGAAGATTTTTTGCCTCAATATATAGAATGCATTAAAGTGGTTGTGTACCCTCACATATACCCAGTGAAGTGAACAGTCCCAGATGATACACAGAGATTAGACAAATCCTCCTACATCTTCTCCTCCCTACACCCCTTCAAAAGGGCAGATCATATTAAAAATCTTTCTTCATCTGTCAGCAGCACAGAGGAGGGGGCAGAGAGACTGCAGTTACAGTATTTAAAAGCTGATTGGAGGAAAGGCACCCCCCCTCCACACAACAGAAGAACTGTATTCTGAATAGACAAGCACTGTTCTGAGCTGGTCCCCCTCCCCATCCTGACACAAATTTATCTCATGTAAAGCGGTAAAATGAAAAAATAAAAGTGAAATATTCCTTTAAATTTCGTACCTGGGGGGTGTGTATGATATGCATGTGAAGTGGCGCATGTTTCCCATGCTTAGAACTGTCCCTGCAAAAAATGTCATTTTTGAAAGAAAAAAAGTCTTTTAAAACTGACTCGCGGCTATTAATGAATTGTCGGCTCCCGGCAATACATACAAAAGTCATTGATAAAAAAAAAAAAAAAGCGTGGGGGTTCCCCAGAATTCAATTACCAGGCCCTTCAGGTCTGGAATGGATATTAAGGGGAACCCCGCCGCAAATTTAAAAAAAAATTTGATGTGGGGTTCCCCCAAATATCCATTCCAGGCCCTTCAGATCTGGCATGGATTTTAAGGGGAACTCCACCCCAAATTTTAAAAAAATGGCGTGGAGTCCCCCTAAAAATCCATACCAGACCCCTTATCCGAGCACGCAACCTGGCCGGCCGCAGGGGAAAAGGGGGGGACGAGAGAGCGGCCCCCCCTCCCTCCTGAACCGTACCAGGCCACATGCCCTCAACATGGGGAGGATGTCCCCATGTTGATGGGGACAAGGGCCTCATCCCCACAACCCTTGCCCGGTGGTTGTGGGGGTCTGCGGGCGGGGGGCTTATCGGAATCTGGAAGACCCCTTTAACAAAGGGGACCCCCAGATCCCGGCCCCCCCCCTATGTGAATTGGTAAGGGGTACATTGTACCCCTACCATTTCACGAAGAAAGCATAAAAAAATGTTTAAAAAAAAACACACAAACACCTTGAAAAAGTCCTTTATTTAAAAAAAAATAAAAAAACATTCCAGCGGTGAAATCCAGTGTCCCGCGGCGATCCCGATGTCCAGCGCTGTCCTTTATTGGTTGTGCCTGAGCGGACCTGATGGGGAACTCCCTCTCAGTATTTTAAATGTATAGACCCGCCCCTTCTAAAGTTCCCCATCAGGTCCGCTCAGCGGACCAGATGCGGAACATGGGAAGGGGCGAGTCTATACATGTATTGCCAAAGTGAGAGCAGTTCCCCATCAGGTCCGCCCCCTCGGTATGTCGGACCCGCCTACGTCATTGGCTTGAGCGGGGAACTTCCTTCACTATGTAAATTTAAATTACACAGCGAAGGAAGTTCCCCGCTCAAGCCAATGACGTAGGCGGGTCCGACATACCGAGGGAGCGGACCTGATGGGGAATGTTAAAAGGGGCGGGTCTATACATTTAAAATACTGAGAGGGAGTTCCCCATCAGGTCCGCTCAGGCACAACCAATGAAGGACAGCGCTGGACATCAGGATCGCCGCGGGACACTGGATTTCAGCGCTGGAATGTTTTGTTTTTTTTATTATTTTAAATAAAGGACTTTTTCAAGGTGTTTGTGTGTTTTTTTTAAACTTTTTTTACGCTTTCTTCGTGAAATGGTAGGGGTACAATGTACCCCTTACCAATTCACATAGGGGGGGGGGCGGGATCTGGGGGTCCCCTTTGTTAAAGGGGTCTTCCAGATTCCGATAAGCCCCCCGCCCGCAGACCCCCACAACCACCGGGCAAGGGTTCTGGGGATGAGGCCCTTGCCCCCATCAACATGGGGACATCCTCCCCATGTTGAGGGCATGTGGCCTGGTACAGTTCAGGAGGGAGGGGGGCCGCTCTCTCGTCCCCCCCTTTTCCCCTGCGGCCGGCCAGGTTGCGTGCTCGGATAAGGGGTCTGGTATGGATTTTTAGGGGGACTCTACGCCATTTTTTTTAAATTTGGGGTGGAGTTCCCCTTAAAATCCATGCCAGATCTGAAGGGCCTGGAATGGATATTTGGGGGAACCCCACGTCAATTTTTTTTTAAATTTGCGGCGGGGTTCCCCTTAATATCCATTCCAGACCTGAAGGGCCTGGTAATTGAATTCTGGGGAACCCCCAGGCTTTTTTTTTTTTTTTTTTTATCAATGACTTTTGTATGTATTGCCGGGAGCCGACAATTCATTAATAGCCGCGAGTCAGTTTTAAAAGACTTTTTTTCTTTCAAAAATGACATTTTTTGCAGGGACAGTTCTAAGCACGGGAAACATGCGCCACTTTACATGCATATCATACACACCCCCCAGGTACGAAATTTAAAGGAATATTTCACTTTTATTTTTTCATTTTAAGCATTATTAAAATCACTGCTCCCAAAAAAACGTCCGTTTTTAAACTTCTTTTTGCATTAATACATGTCCCCTGGGGCAGGACCCCGGTCCCCAAACACTTTTTAGGACAATAACTTGCATATAAGCCTTTATAATTAGCACTTTAGATTTCTCCCATAGATTTTTCGAATTTGCCGCGAACACCCCAATTTGTTCGCTGTTCGGCGAACGGGCGAACAGGCAAAGTTCGAGTCGAACATGAGTTCGACTCGAACTCGAAGCTCATCCCTAATCCTAAATAGATATAACAGCCATAACAGGATTAGAGGTGTAGGTAACACCAAATAATTCCTTAGCGGCTGGATCGTGTCCAGTCCGTATATCAATTAACCTTTGATAAAGGTAAATGAATTTAAGCTAAATCAACCCTACTCTGAGGGAGTGATTAATCTATTGTTGGTATACATATAGTTTACGACAACACCACATTTGGACTGGATAATAGAATCAATTAGATAACAAAATCAAATAAATACATAACGATCATAGGGCCTGCCTAGTCAATACCGAGAGTGTCCATAGTCCAAACAGTCGAAAGGGCAATGTAAATTCTATAACATCCAGTAATCAGTAAGGTAATAAAATAAATATGAGGGGTTAAACGTTAGAGGCACTCAGAAGAGAGAAACGGGTGTGTTATCCACCCTATAATAATTGAGAACAAAATGGGAGTATAGCCTCAAATACAAGGAAATAATAAAAAAAATATAGCAACGTACCATCATCCAATTAATAAAGAAACAAAAGGGGAGGGGGTGGGGGCAAGAGGATAGTTGCTGAAGCTAAACCTTGAGCAGCCCACCCAAATAATTTGTGGACTATCTCGGTACTAATACACATGGGAAACAATGTTGAATTAAAAGGTTTTATTGCAGATAAAATTGTACAATAATGAACGATGATGCACATCAAGGATTGGTCGGAGTCTCTACTAGTTTCGCGGGAATACCGCTTCTTCAGGAGAGCCAATCTATACATTGAATAATATAACAAAAGATATAAGAAACAATTCAGCAATAGTATAAATAATACATGAAAAGGAGTAGAAGCTTACCCAATGAGTACTAGAACAGGCGCGGAAGTGGGCCGCCCATGTGGTACCCCCGCGGCGGACAAGGGGGATAGTGCGTCGATCTCTAGGTGTAAGGCATATAATTAGTTTAGGGACCCAATAAGTAACCCATACTAGGGTGGGGAGGGGGAAGGGGGTAAGGGGAGGGAGGATAGAGGCAGAAAAAGGGAAGAGGAGGGTGGTGGAAAGAAAAGGACAGGAAGGGGGATGGGGTAGTGGGGAAGGGGGGAGGAAAAGGGGGACAGAAAAGGGAGGGAAATGTATAAGAAAGGAGAGGAAATGGGGAGGGTAAGGAGAGGAAAGGAGGGTGGGGAAGGGTGATGGGAAAGAAAAAGAGGGGGGGGGGGAATAGAGGGGGGAAGGGGGAAGAAAGGGAGAGAGGGGAAAGGGGGGAAAAACAGGAAGGGGAAAGCGTAGAGAGGGGGGGGTAGAGGGGGAGGGAGCTGGAAGAAACAAGGAAAAGAGAGGGGGAGGAAAAGAAGGGGGAAGGAAAGGCAGAAGGAAAAAGGAAAAAGGAGGGGGGAAGGGAGGGGGGGGAAAGGGAGGGAGAAAAGGGGCGGACAGGAAGGAACCCTGGGGGTGTTCATAGGGAATAGAACTTACCACAGTAGTTACGTCTGTGGATACATAGGAGGCCAGCGCCATGTAGAGAGGGAGTTCCCAAGGGTTTGCAGGCAGATGGACAGGTAGAGAACAATTGGTGCAGGCACACAGGGGGCCACAAAAGGTGCAAAGTCCAGTGGTACTGGTGAAAAACCAGTGTGAGGTCATCCATGGATGTATCAAAAGCTGTGACCAGGAATGCAGGGTAATGCATGGACAGAAAAAGAGGCACCTGTGGCGATCCCCAAGGTACAGCATCAGGCGTCCAATTGATCACTGCCCCACCACGGGGGAGATCCTAGGTATACATGGCAGAGGCGAGTTCCACGCTGCTCATCCAAGGGCGAAGCCCATTAAATGAGTTCCCCAACCAGGACACGTCCAGACGCCGTCAGAGCGGCCACGTCCAGCGTCACCGGGTCTGCTTCCCCGCACTACGCAGGTGCGCGATGTGCGACACTGCGCATGTGCGCTGAACCCAAGCCAAGGGGCGGGAGGCCCCGAGCCAGGGAGAAGCAAGAGGGGATGGATCAGAAGGGCATCCCCGCCAGGGGAAGCACAAGTCCACCGCAATCGGGAGGGACAGGCAGCCGAGCGCCGCGCCACATACTCAAGGGGTACTAAATACATGGGAACAAAAAAAAATCATACAATGAAACATAGTAAAAGCAGTCATAGAAATAATGGGAGTGTAATCCCAAAAGTGATTACTGTTGTTAAGGTGGCATAGGAACGATACCCTAAAAACGGCAGAAGGACAATAAGAGGACCTACGGGAGAGGACAGATGAGCGGGGCACCAATGGAGCATGGGCTGATGATGATTTAGAGCATCAGCAGTATGAAGTGAAAGTGAGAATAAGGAGTGACAAAAAATATTAAAATTTAAAAAATTAACAATTAATAATTATGAAAGAAAAATATATAAAAAATAATAAATAAATGAATGATGAAGGTAAATAAATAAAAAATAAAATAAAAATAAAAATAAGCATAGAAAGTGAAAGGTAAAAATAGCAAAGGGTTGGAAGAATTGTGTATGATAAAATGTAATTAACATTAACAATGACAGGGCATCGAGGAGCCAGCCTATTGCGGCATCCCATATATCCCTGAAACAGTGCTGAAATAAAACCATAGTGATTAAGATACTGCAATTATTTAAAATTGCAGTGAGTAAGGCGAATGAAAAATTGTGAATGTGTGGTGTCGGTACTACCCGTCCCCATACTTGGGGTGGAGGGGTGCAAAATATAAATAATGCAAGGTGCCCCAGAGTATTAAAAATTGAGATTAATATCTGGGTGAGGCTAGGTGACCAGGTTGTAAACATAAATTGTGTAGGAAGGGGTCCCTGAATATGTATAATCCTAAATAGATATAACAGCCATAACGGGATTAGAGGTGTAGGTAACACCAAATAATTCCTTGGCGGCTGGATCGTGTCCAGTCCGTATATCAATTAACCTTTGATAAAGGTAAATGAATTTAAGCTAAATCAACCCTACTCTGAGGGAGTGATTAATCTATTGTTGGTATACATATAGTTTACGACAACACCACATTTGGACTGGATAATAGAATCAATTAGATAACAAAATCAAATAAATACGTAACTATCATAGGGCCTGCCTAGTCAATACCGAGAGTGTCCATAGTCCAAACAGTCGAAAGGGCAATGTAAATTCTATAACACCCAGTAATCAGTAAGGTAATAAAATAAATATGAGGGGTTAAACGTTAGAGGCACTCAGAAGAGAAAAACGGGTGTGTTATCCACCCTATAATAATTGAGAACAAAATGGGAGTATAGCCTCAAATACAAGGAAATAATAAAAATAATATAGCAACGTACCATCATCCAATTAATAGTGAAACAAAAGGGGAGGGGGTGGGGGCAAGAGGATAATTGCTGAAGCTAAACCTTGAGCAGCCCACCCAAATAATTTGTGGACTATCTCGGTACTGATACACATGGGAAACAATGTTGAATTAAAAGGTTTTATTGCAGATAAAATTGTACAATAATGAACGATGATGCACATCAAGGATTGGTCGGAGTCTCTACTAGTTTCGCGGGAATACCGCTTCTTCAGGAGAGCCAATCTATACATTGAATAATATAACAAAAGATATAAGAAACAATTCAGCAATAGTATAAATAATACATGAAAAGGAGTAGAAGCTTACCCAATGAGTACTAGAACAGGCGCGGAAGTGGGCCGCCCATGTGGTACCCCCCGCGGCGGACAAGGGGGATAGTGCATCGATCTCTAGGTGTAAGGCATATAATTAGTTTAAGGACCCAATAAGTAACCCATACTAGGGTGGGGAGGGGGAAGGGGGTAAGGGGAGGGAGGATAGAGGCAGAAAAAGGGAAGAGGAGGGTGGTGGAAAGAAAAGGACAGGAAGGGGGATGGGGTAGTGGGGAAGGGGGGGAGGAAAAGGGGGACAGAAAAGGGAGGGAAATGTATAAGAAAGGAGAGGAAATGGGGAGGGTAAGGAGAGGAAAGGAGGGTGGGGAAGGGTGATGGGAAAGAAAAAGGGGGGGGGGAAAGAGAGGGGGGAGAAGGGAGGGGGAAGGGGGAAGAAAGGGAGAGAGGGGAAAGGGGGGGAAAAAACAGGAAGGGGAAAGGGTAGAGAGGGGGGTAGGGGGGGAGGGAGCTGGAAGAAACAAGGAAAAGAGAGGGGGAGGAAAAAGAATGCATTAAAGTGGTTTTATACTCTCACATTTACCCAGTGAAGTGAACAGGCTCAGATGATACGCAGGGATGAAACACTACAGAAATACAATACAGAATGAGAGAGTCCAAAATAATAAAAAAAAATCCAACATATTAGGGGGCAACACCCCCCCCCCCCCTTCATCCGGGCTACAGGAGCAAACATAAAACAGTTTTAAAGTGGATGTAAACTTTCACATATACCCAGTGAAGTGAACAGCCTCAGATGATACACAGAGATGAAACACATCTCCCTACATGAGTTTTACATGTATAACTGCTGTCTTCAGCTTGCTATATTCTTTAGAATTCTAACATCGTGTAAGAACTTTTACTTCCGCATTTAGCTGTAGGAGTGGATTTTTGGCATACATAGCTGCCTGTAATTAGACCAGCACTCTGCTAATCAGGCTGGTGTTATCTCGGTTGACGGAGAACTTGTCAGAAGTTTTCGTGCTGATAACAGAGGAACGAGACAGAAGAAAGAATCGGGACTTAGTGCTTTGGAGAGAGATAATTAAACACTACAGATATATGTGCCTAGATCAAATTTCATGAACCAGGTTTACACTTTAATGATGATAAATTATGTCTAGAAATGCATATGAGTATACTGTATACTGTATGGAACATCACATATTAACAACAAACTCATCACAAACTTCAGTTGTCTGAACTGAATTGAAAAATGTTAACAGATGTTAAAGTGATATACATAGTAAAAAATCGAAGAAAATAGTAGATATATATTGTTAACATATATAAAAATAGTTGTAAATGCTGAAAGTTTTTTAACCTTTATGCATTCTATGCATCACAATCAACCACAATCAGTGAGCCAATGAGGAGAGAGCAGGGGGGGGGGGGCAAGCCACATGAATGATGCAAAAGCCACAAAAGTCATGTGTGAATGGACACACAGAGCAGTGGCTCGGGAACTGGCCTGCTCAGGTTATAAACCGCTCCAGATGGCAATCCAACTGCTTCACCTACCCTGTACATAGAGAGGGTGCTGGCTTTGCATGTAATGACTATGCAAAATGAAGAGTTCTGGACAGCCGCACTATAATGCAATCACCTTTATCTACAGATTCTCCCACCTGAGCTGTGGATCTCTGGTGCTCCTCCAGAGTTACCATGGGCCTCTTGGCTGTTTCTCTGATTAATGCTCTCCTTGCCCAGGCCTGTCAGTTTAGGTGGACAGTCATGTCTTGGTTGGTTTGCAGCTGTGCCATACTCTTTCCATTTTCGGATAATGGATTGAACAGCGCTCCATGAGATGTTCAAAGCTTGGGATTTTTTTTATAACCTAACCCCGCTTTAAAACTTCTCCACAACTTTATCCCTGACCTGTCTGGTGTGTTCCTTGGCCTTTATGATGCTAATTGTTCACTAAGGTTCTGTAACAAACCTCTGAGGGATTCACAGAACAGCTGTATTTATACTGAGATTCAATTACACACAGGTGGACTCTATTTACTAATAATGTGACTTAGAGGTCGACCAATATATCGGCCGATTTTTGGCACTTTTTAATTAATCGGCATCGGCCGATTATTCTGAAAACAAAAGCTGATAAAAAAAAAAAAAACTTCAGTGCGGCTTGCAAATAACGTTTTTCATAGAAGTCAATACAAGTTGCCTAAAGTTTCCCTGGAGTGTCTCTGGGCAGCCTGCCAAGTGAGAGAAAAGAGATACAATGTTTCTTCTGATCAATGAACTGAACTCCATGAGTAGAAGTTCTCAGTTTAACCATTTAAAGACTAAATCTTTTCTGACACTTGTAGCTTACAAGTAAAAACCCTGTATTTTCTGCTAGAAAATCACTTGGAACCCCCAAACATTATATATTTTTTCTTAGCAGAGACCCTAGGGAATAAAATGGCGGTTGTTGCAATATTTTATGTCACACGGTATTTGCGCAGCGGTCTTTCAAACGCAATTTTTGGGGAAAAAATACACTTTAATTAATGTTAAATAAAACAAAACTTTTTTTTTTCCGTCAAAGTTTTGATTACCTGTTTTTGTGCCTGCTTCCTGATTCCCTTACCGAAGATGGCGGCGGCAGCACCCGAGAGCCGAGAGAGAGATCGGCTTCGGGTGCCGACATCGCGGGCGCCAAGGACAAGTGTCCATATATTAAAAGTCAGCAGCTGCAGTATTTGTAGCTGCTGACTTTTAATATTTTATTTTTTTTGGCTGAACTCCGCTGCTTTCACACTGGAGCGGGCAGGCGTTGGCAGTAAAACTCAGCTAGTTTTAGCTGCGCTTTACCATAATTTTAGCGGCGATATTCGGCTGCTAGCGGGGCGCTTATAACCCAGCTAGCGGCCGATGAAGAGGTTAAATGCGCCCGTGTAGCACCGCTGCAGAAGCGCTTTGCAGGCGCTTCGGCAGCAGTGCCCATTCATTTCAATGGGCAGTAGTGGTGGAGGAGCGGTATACACTGCTCCAAAGATGCTGCTTGCAGGACTTTTTTTAACGTCCTGCCAGCGCACCGCCTCAGTGTGAAAGCACTCAGGCTTTCACACTGAGACTGCAGGGGAGCTGTTTTGCAGCCATTTTTACAGGTGCTATTTTTAGCCCAAAAGTGCCTGAAAAACGCCCCAGTGTGAAAGGGGTCCAACTGTTAGGTTTTTTTTCCCCTTCATCTCATAAAATCTAAAAAAATTGGCCTAACATATCGGCCCAAAAAAATCGGCATCATATATCGCCCATTGGCCGCAGCGATTTCTAAATATCGGCATCGGCATCGGCCAGAGAAAAACCCATATCGGTCTACCTCTAATGTGACTTCTGAAGGCAATTGGTTCCACTAGATTTCAGTTAGGAGTATCAGAGTAAAAGGATCTGAATACAAATGCACGCCACACTTTTTCACAAATGTATTTGTAAAAAAAAATGTAAAACCATTTATCATTTTCTATTAACTTCTCAATTATGTGTCACCTTGTGTTGGTCTATCACATAAAATCCCATAAAAACACATTTTACGTTTTTGGTTTTAACATGACAAAATGTGGAACATTTCAAGGGGTATGAATACTTTTTCAAGGCACTGTAAATTAAGACAGAGTCAGGCAATTTATACTAGTTAAACACTAGTTAAATAAAAAATACAATAAATGGCTTTTAACAAATACATAATTGCATTAATTGGTGTTTCTTTTTATATCTACTTTGAGTTAAAATTTTAAATTACATTAGTATTATATTAAGTACACATATATATAAAATGTACAGTATATATTAACGAAAAAACAGTTCCTCATTTTCTTTAAGCATAGGCAACCTAATATCACATAATCTATGTCTACCAACTACTGTGAACATCTCAAAATTTGGGATTTTCTTTTACTTTCTTTACGATAATGGTAAACATGATAAATAGAGAGGGTGGAACTCCCTAATGGGGGTTCAGACAGCAATAAAATACCTGACAGATGTTCTAATCCCTTTTCACGAAAAAAAAAAAAAAGAAAATGCTGCCTTTAGTTATACTTTAAGCTTTATCCCCTCCCGCTTCCCCATACTGTACATAGCATTATAGTTTAGTAAGGCCACCTATCAAATTTACTGTTTAATAGTTTGTCATGGAAGGTGGAAGGGGGTGGTCATTCTTTACTAAATGTGTTTGCATCATCAGTGCCCCAGGTTTTGGAGCTTCTATGCATTTTTAAAGGTTTATAAATCTGTATGGATTCATCCATTATATTTTTCAAGTAAACAAACATATTAAGTTAATATTTAAAAAAATTATATATATATATAGTACATGCCCCAGGTTGCCATTACAGAGGATGGCATCAGATATGTAAAGATAAAGCAAACATTTGAAACATATCAGGAAGCAGAAGTTTAATTTCCTATGTATGCTTTCTAATTAGTTATCATGGGCTAGAGAAAGCCTTTGCACTTTACCATGTTATTAATAAAGCCCCTTAGGTATGAATAATACTTATATTACTGCAACCCATGAGAAAAATATTTATCATGGCCAATCCTTTCTGATATGCAGGTTTCTTCACAAGCCCTAACAGCTAAAGTTGGTAATAGTAGATATACTCATTTTTGTTGGCAGAAACCACATGCAGATAGTTATCATTGTGGGGCTTTCAGTGTCCAATACAAGTGAAAAACAGTTTAATCCAATGGTCCATAACCCTGATCTTACCTCAACTGAACCCTACAACATAGCTCAAAGGGTAACTACACTTTTTGAAAAAGAAAATAGAGAGAATAAAAAAAAAATATACAGTAAAACCTTGGTTTGAGAGTAACTTGGTTTGAGAGCGTTTTGCAAGACAAGCAAAATGTTTTAATACATTTTTCCTTGATATACAAGCGATGTTTGATATAAGAGTAGCGTCATGTCACAACTGAGTATAAAAAAGAAGAGAGGAGCCTCTAAGTGTAGCAATATGGTTACATTTAATGAAGGTACAACTTATTGCTACACTTAGGAGGTGCCTCTCTTCTCTTTTATACCCTGTAAAAAAAATGCTTTGATATACAAGTACTTTGGATTACAAGCATGTTTCTGGAACGAATTATGCTCGCAAACAAAGGTTTTACTGTATATAGAATATACAGTTGCTACAAAAGCCACATTGTAATTTAATGTTATTAAAAATTACCTTTCCTAGGGGATCTCCCTGTTTTATAACACCTCACAAAACATTTTTTTTTTACTAAAACACCCCCTATCCTTCTCTGACACCCAATGGATGAAGGCCATTTGTTGTAATTACTCAATGTCCCACTGTATAGCACATTGGGAGCAAAAGCAAAAACTCCTTTCCCACTGGTACCTGACACCTTACCAACCTTCTACGTTTTCTAAGACCCAATCTCCCCTCTGTTGGAGAGGATGGGGACGAATAGGCAACCTCCTCCATACATTTTGGACTTTCTGAAATTTTCGGAAATTCCGACCGTGTGTAGGCTTCATCGGACATTTACTGTCGGAATTTCTGACAACAAAAATTTGAGAGCTGGTTCTCAAATTTTCCGACAACAAAACTTGTTGTCGGAAATTCCGAGCATGTGTACACAATTCCGACGCACAAAATTCTACTCATGCCCGGAATCAAGCAGAAGAGCCGCACTGGCTATTGAACCTCATTTTTCTCAGCTCGTCGTACGTGTTGTACGTCACCGCGTTCTTGACGTTCGCAATTTCCGACAACATTTGTGTGACTGTGTGTATGCAAGACAAGTTTGAGCCAACATCCGTCGGAAAAAACTCCACGGTTTTGTTGTCGGAATGTCCGATCGTCTGTACGCGGCATAAGAGTCTCATGAGTTACTGGAGAAAAATCTTCTCCATCATCTCAGAAGTCACAGGGGTCCTGACGCAGCCTGATCCTGCCCTAGCTATTCTCAATCTAGGTATAGAGAGATTCCCTCGCAACCTTGGAACGGTCGTCTTCCACTTGTTAGTGGCTGCTAAAACAGTGATAGCCAGGCATCGGATGAAAATGAAATGAATCAATATGCAATTCTTTTATTAAAGAATGTGCTCACATAAGAATTCCTCATGTGCATTATTTGATAATTTGTGGAAACCATGGATGGATAGCAAATACTATACCAATGTATTTTGAATATTTACAGTATTTGTATGCTCTTTGTTTTGCGTTCTGGATCACTTATGTATAGTGCATCTTATTGTATTAGCCATCATGCCCCTATTTTTTTCTAAAGCCTCGTACACACGGCCGGTTTTCCCGATGGGAAAACTGCGAGGAGAGCTTTTGGCCGGGAATCCAGCTCTCTTTTTTCCCGCCGGGATACCCGGCGGACTTTTTCCCAGCGTTTTTTGGCAGTTTTCCTATGGGAAAAACTGCGATGGAGCATACACACGTTTGGGATTCACGACCAAAGCTCTCATCTGAGTTTTCCCGAAGGGAAAACCGGCCGTGTGTAGGGGGAAAAGTTACCGAGCAGGTTCTCGGCTATCCCCTCGTGATTTCCGACGGGAACTTTTCCCGTCGGAAATCCTGCACGTGTGTACGGGGCAAAACTCTATGTTATAACTTGTAAAAATCAATAAAAATTATTGAACTAAAAATTACCTTTCCTTTTAATACTGAAGCCACAGCAATTTTCTAAAAAGTTAATGCATTATAGCTCCTGGAGGTCTTCTGCATACAGTTGGTGTACAGAACGCTTCCAGAAATGTAATTTCCTGCTTGAGTGAACAACTCTGCACTGCGATACAAGTCAGGTTTTAGGCATCCTCTGCAACATGAATGTCCTTTTTGGTGAGATACTCCCTAAGGGTTAATCACATCTAAATGGATGTAGACACTGCAGCTTTTCTCATCAGAGCACAGAAAGTGCACCAGCTAATTAAAATTATTTAGTCACTTCCATTCACAAACAGTACCCAAAGACATAGTGGTGACAAACATCTTTTTCTTTAGAACAACAGGTATAAATCTGTAAGAAAGTTGGTAAAATCATTGCAATGTACCAATTGATTACCCAAAGGGGATTGTTTCTTTCTCAACAAAAGTGGAGTTACTCTTTAACTGTTAAAATAACTGTGATAACTAACCTCCCACAAACATTTAAACATAACTTTAAAGCTAACTCTGAAAATTAACTCTGAACAAAACCTAACACCTAACCCTTTTTTTCACCTTTGACTTTGACACTAAAATTAACACTTAAAGTGGAAGTTCAATTAAAAACTATATAATTTTAAATCTACTGGCAGCCACATTCTAAGACTAATCTATCTAACCCTGTAAAGTAAAAATAGCTATACCTACCTTTTTCTGAACTGATCCGGTCTTCAGCAGCGGATGCTGTGTGTAGGAGACAACCGATGATGGCTGGGAAATGCCTGGGAAGTGACGTCACCCATAGACTTACTATGGGGCTTTTCCATTGTTGGCTGACTCTCCTGCACACACCTACACAGAGAAGCTGCCGCTGCCAGCTCAGCATGGGATAGGATCAGAGCAGCTTCAGAAAAGGTATGAATAGTGATTTTTGAACGAGGAGAGAAGCCGCTCAGGTGTGGTTGTCTTCAGACATGATAGTACTCACAGAAACCCCGGGTGCAGGCAATGCATATGCAAGGCAAAAGAAAAGAAATTTCTTCTGGACAGCCACACTCCGAATAAAATTGCCTTTATTGTAAATCCACCACAGCACTACAAGTCAGAGCACACTTGGTTAACCTAACGCGTTTCACACTAAACTAGTGTTTAATCATAGCTATGAGTCCAAAGTCCAAACAGGCCGGGTCATCCACTGGCTGGCAGATCAGGTGCAGTCCAAAAGGCAGAGGCAGAGTCGTTATGCAGTCCGGGTCGGTAACAGGCAGGCAGCAGGTGGCAGAAGGAGCAGGCAGTAGCAAGGTCAACAAGCCGGGAGTCAGAGGGCAGGCAGAAGGCTGGAAGCGTCAGGAACAAGCCGGGTCACAGGAACAGATCAGCAGGGTATCTATCAGATAGCAGATGGGTCTCGGAAACGCTGTAGACCAGACAGCAAGGAGCCCAGGCATCAGCCCCTTCAAATAGCCCCAGATTGGCGCCAAGAAGTGTCACTGCGCGCTCCCGCGCGCACCCGCGCACACCCGCTTGCTATGACGGTACCGGAGACAAGCCGATGCTCCATGTGTACATTCAGCTTGGCCCCGCCCCTCTCTCTCTTCATTGGCTCACTGACTTTGATTGGCAGCAGCGGGAGCCAATGCTGACGTCACAGAGTCCGTCCAGGCTTCACGTCATCACAACCATAGAGTCGGGATCTGCCCACATGCCTGGACCGACACCCTTCTCAGCCTCAAGAAACAGACAAATAAACCTGGACGACAGCACTCCGATGCAACACTTTTATTGTAGTAAAATCCAGCACATAACAGTCAGTCCATACTGTACAGAAGGGGGAATGCAAGCAGATAAGGCATTTCACACCTAAAGCTGATGCTTAACCCTAGCTAATTTAACATAATATGGTCGTGAATATATAGGGGAAAGTGGCCAGTGGAAGACGAGTACCGCTGAAGCCACTCCGCTGTACACAATTAGGTCAAGGGATAGAGAACACCTGAGACGGCAGAGTCTGAGCTGCCCACTTCCGCCCCCTCCACAGCTCAGCGCTCCAGTGAGCGCAGGGGGGCAGAGCAGAGAGTGGTGACTGGCAGTCCGCAACTCTCTGCTTTGGGAGCTGTGATAACCGAGGGATCGGCGGTGTTCGATCGCTTGGTTCTCAGTGTAGAGGCGCCGGGGGACAGAAGCTGCATCGGACCGATGCTACATCCACCTAGGTAAGTATAAATAAAAAAAACAAAAACCCATACTTCTCTTTTAAGGTATTTCAGAAAGCTACACTGCATTTTGGCCATTAGATGGAGGTGATGATACAAGCATTAAAGTGGAACTTTACCCAAAATAATTTGATAAAAAATAATGTTCTTTTGCAAGGAACGTATCCACGGTAATAATTATGCTACCAAAATTAGTGTGTGCTGTAAATTGCCTCCAGCAAAGCTCCTGTTTCTTCATGCTGGAGGCTGCCATTTTGCTGAAACCCAGAGCCCCTAAACAGCAGTAAATCTTCATGCTGTCAGCAGATCATCCTCTACAAACTGGGCAGTGCCTAAAAATAGAGGGCAACTGAGCATGTGTATAGCAGGGTGAGGCAGTGTATTACTGGATGTTAAACAATAAAGGCACATATTTTTAATGTTTTACATAGCTATACCTGCAAAAGGGGCCAACCTGAAGCCATCTAGCAGGACCTAATTTTCTGACTAAAGTTAAACTTTAATCATGGTACCATTTAGTTCCAATTTCACAAATGCTTCTGACATTTGTGCAATGAATGTTTTATAAATAGACCCCTAAGTGTCTCCTAACTAAAAAAATAGTACGTGTTTCCCATATCAATGAATCAGAAATTTATTTTCCCATTTACTAACCAACTCTAGAAAGATTAAACATGTAATCAGTTTGATTTACTGTAAGCATAACAAACATACCTTTGGCCTAATGTAGCAGTTCACAACATTCTTGTGCATTTATGTTTTCCAACTCCCACAGATTGGCTGGTAATAGGTCATAAAAGAAGTTCTGAGACTCCAATATTATGTGTTTTTGCTTAAAAATTCCCTTTCAGATTTACCATTTTCATGTCTAGTAAATATTTAAAAGCAAACATAAAGAGCAAATTGCAGTAACCTTTGCAACCAATCAGAATCGATGTTGCGTAGGTCCAATTTAAGACCCAATTGTTGTCTCACAGCTATCTATGACTTTCCAAACTTGGAGCACATGCAGTATGTAAATAAAGACGTTTCTCTCAGCCAGCATATAAAAAATATCTAAATCCAAAAGTTTTGTTTAGTGTTGGATAAAGTACGAAATGTGTTAAAATAAAAAGGAACTGAACTCTGGACGCTGTGCACAAAAAAGGCAGTCAGAGGACAAAGGACCAGTTACATGTATTGTATCGCGTGGACAATCCGCGCTACCTCCAAAGTGCAAAGTGCAATTGTGCAAACTAAATTACAAAAAATAAAATAAAGATGTTTTTATCTAAAAATGAATAAAATAAGTGATGGTGCCGCAACTACTTGAATAATCAGCTAGTAATAATGTGTTAAGAATAAAGATAGATGCTCAACCAAATAGTTATGCAAACAAGGTGCAAATGTATGTGTGCTATTTATGTAAACACAAACCTGTAATAAGGTTAATATAGAAACACAAATCAAAAACGAAAGCAGTGTCCATATCAAATCAGCTGCAAAAGCTTCGCTGAGATCAAAGAGACAGATGTGAACCTCTTCATCATATGCTTCCACAGGGCAGACGAGAAATGGTAAGTATAAAGGAGCCTCCTTTACTAGTCGATGCCTCATACGGAGAAACGCAGCGTCGGGTGGAGCGATAGAACTTGACGTCACCACGCCCCAGCTGGCTGGCTCGAGCCGCGGCTGGTTGTTTGTAGTTTTGTTTGAAAACTTTTCTGCCAAAAGCTTTATGATGTCAGTTACCCAGCACTTGGAATAAAGGGAACTTGTTTTAAAGAACCTACTGCACCATTAAGCATTTTTCTTTTATCTTTTAAACACGCTACTACATCACGCTCTGTGAGCGATCCTACCCATACAAAGACCCTGAAGGAGATCTTTTGCAGTCCTCAGACTGCCAGTGGAGGAGAGGATCAGATTCAGGACAAATGCGTGATCGGCTGTTGTTACCTGAGTGATCCCTCCTGTGTTGAGCTCATATGATCTCTGTGATAGAGATCCAACAGATCCGGTAAGCGGCCCCTTTGTATACTTACCATTTCTCGTCTGCCCTGTGGAAGCATATGATGAAGAGCCACCAGGATTCTAGAGGTATTGCTCCATATCATTTTAGAAATGTATGTTTTATTAAATCTATGAAAAACCATCATCTTGTTTGAAATTGAAATTTATATGTCAAATATATATTCATGAAATGTTTATATTATTCCCTAGATTAAAACAAAGTCTCCACACGTCCCTGAAGAAGCCTAAGCCAGGCGAAACATGTAGGACTGTTATGTTGGTGACTTGTAAGGAATGAATGCACTGCGTTGTATTCTTCTTTATTTTCCTTTTAAATGTCATGTAATTTATGAATAAACTTGCTATATTTTTTTTTACCATTTTCTCTATCTTTCATTTTCAATAATTCAAAAAATTTGTACAAGCACCGTTATAGTCCCATGCACCCCCCCCACCCCCCAATTTTTTTTGGGGGTTCCTATACAAAACAATTTTCTATAGGGATGTAGGTGCTGCCATATACAAAAACGTATTCTATGTGCTAGCTCTATAATCTTTTTTTCCATATGATGAAGACATCCGTCTCTTTGATCTCAGCGAAGCTTTTGCAACTGATTTGATATGGACACTGTTTTCGTTTGATTTGTGTTTCTATATTAACCTTATTACAGGTTTTTGTTTACATAAATAGCACACATACATTTGCACCTTGTTTGCATAACTATTTGGTTGCACATCTATCTTTATTCTTAACACATAGTTACATGTATTACCTGTGGTCTCCCTGCAGCTGATCTTCCCAATTACAGATTTACCATGTCTTGTTCTACACTGTGTCTTTGAGTGGAAACAGCAATCTAGGTGTAGGCAGGGCTTTGCTTCCTCGTGTCAAAGCCTCCAGCAAAGAGAACAGTGAGCAACTCAATACTGACATCAAAATTTCATTCCAAATCTTCTGAAACTAGTGGTCAGAGGCAGCAGAGCCATAAATCACTACAGAAATGCATCTACGTGACTGTGGGTGCATTCATTTGCCAGGAAGTGCAGTGATATTTTTCTGAAACGGGTTCCAGACATGGGCATGGACACAAATAATATTTTACTCTTTGAGTTCAGGACTACTTTAAGAAAATGTTGTCACCTGTGTCCAATTAGGGAGATGTTCCTTCTCGTTCTGTCCTGTAGATACAGCAGGAAGCTAGAGGAAATCTCTCCTTATGAGAGAAATCCTCTTTTAGACAGTGGTCACAGAAACAAGTGACCCAAGTGGAACACTTCCCCTCTATTACTGTGCTGGTTTCAACGTAAAATTTTGGATTTTCCCTCACTGTCTGTCCTGGTGACAGCGTCACTGGGACATATAGAGCGCACAAATCTTCTGAGAGAGGAGACAATTAAAAATTGAGTCGGATTAAACTCTTTGGAGGCCCCTAGGCAGTCAAATCCTTGGGCCCCCTCGCAGGTTTCTGGAGGTTTCTCATGCTCGCGCTCTAGTGGGATAACACTGACCTAAGTAGTGTGCATGTCGGCCGCTAGATGGAGATGACTATCACTACTGTACATTACACGTAGGTGCGGTGCACCAAAATATTTTTTTCAAAACAATTTAGGTAAGTTTAACAGAGTTTGGGGTTTAGGAGTTTATTTATTTCATTGGCCAGAGTTTTAATTTATTCACTGAAGTGCTAAATGTGCCTAGAGTTCATGAGAGTTCAGTGTTTTTTGAGGACAGAAGAGCGAGCTAAACTTTAATGTGAACCTAATGTGTATAGTTTATGTACTTTAAGTTGTTATTGGGTACGTTACATTAATACAGTAATTTCTCTGTAGAGTCTTTGATGCAGTTTTCGTTTTTTAAATTGATTAATTATTCAAAATTTTTTAGAAACAATTTAAGAAAGGTTTATTGTAATTTTCTTTCAAGATCCAATCAATATTATATGCATTGCTGAAGGGCCCTTAAACTGCATGGGGCCCATAGGCCAGTGCCTGTTCTGCCTATTTGGTAATCCAGGACTGCCCCCAGGTTACCATGAACAAAAAATGTGTTGGCTTTTGTACAGTATATACAAACCCCAACATGCAAAGTACATTATGGATGTTTTTCAATAGGATAGTAAGTAATAAGTAAAAACACCCTTAAAGGATAAGTTCACCTTTCGTAACATGTTACATGTTACACCCATATTCTTGGTGTAAAGTGTAACACGTTACTGTTGTAACCCCTCCCCCTCCCAAACTCAGTGACGGTGGGTGTGTGTGGGGGGGGGGGGGATGATCTCCCCACACTTGCTTTCACAATCTAAAAAAATGTTCTGTGAATGTGAGAAATACAAGTACCGACAGTCTTTTCGGCTGTCATCTTGTAGTTCTCAATGAACTACTGGGGCACTGTTATGCGCTCTAGGCAGTTCATGTGTGCTTCTTGTCATTGTGTAACTGTCTGCCCTTAGGAGATATGAGCAGAAAGCTTACACTGACAGTCTGCAGAAGCCCTGCATTGCACCCACAATCTGATGATTACGGGTGCAATGCTTTGCAGGCTCCTAGTCAAAAAAAAAATAATAAATGCACATTCTTTTTACCTGCAAAGGATGTGCATTTATTATCTTTTTTTTTCTCACAAAGGTCAACTTATTCTTTAAAACGAAACCCCTGGCACGAAAATTTCTTAAAATGGTTGTAAAGTCAAAACAAACAATAACTGTCATACCCTCTGTTTCATAAAGTACCGTGTGTCAATTTATTTCAAATTCTAATCCTAAGCACTTTCTCTCACGGCGCCTCTGTACTGTCACATGTCCTCCTCCGTTCTCCTTTCCCGATTTAAGGAGAGCGGTAAGAGAGTCTGAGATTCCCCTCTGATGTCAGACGACCAGCAGAGAGAGATCATGTAACCGCACAGCGGTGCTGTGCAAAAAGGTATTTAGGATTAGAATTGAAAAAAAAAAAAAAATGGACACACAGTACTTTATAACTTGATAAAACAGAGGGGATGGCATTTATTTATGAATTTAAAGGCACAGGGAAAAGCAGCAGGAGGGGAGGGGCAGGGAGGAGATTCGCTCTTACCCACAGGCTTCGGAACTGACAGGCAGGGAGGGAGGGGGAGAGGGGAGAGGGAGAGACTCAGCGTAGAGAGAAGAGAGCGAGATGACGGAGGCACATAAACTGACTACGGTATCATGGATCAGCAGCCATGATTACCGTGGTGAGTACACACAGGGGGACACAGGAATAGGCAGGATCAACCAGGTATTTTACGTCATAGAAAGAGATAAATTACACGGCATAAGCAATATGCTATAGATCATGCCCTGAAAGTATTTTTATTTTCCTTTTAGGGTTACAACCACTTTAAAGTGATACTAAAGTTTCGCATTTTATTTTTTTTAAATAACAAACATGTCATACTTACCTCCACTGTGCAGCTCGTTTTGCACATAGTGGCCCCGAACTGCGTTTTCTGAGGCCCCTCGGTGGCTCTCTCGGCTCCTCCCCGCCTCAGATAACCCTCTCTGGGAAGCACTCTGCCAAGGGGGTTACCTTGTGGGCGCGTCCCGAGTCCAGCATTTGGCGTCCATGCCGAGTGCAGGACTCGGCCTCGCCCCCCCGGCGCCCGCATCATTGGATTTGATTGACAGCAGCGCGAGCCAATGGCTGCGCTGCTATCAATCTATCCAATGAAGAGCCAAGAAGCCCAAGCAAAGGAAGAGCGCATTCTCGACGCAGGACTTTCAAGAGCTCAGGTAACTAAAACAGGGGGCTGGGAGGGCAGGTAATCATCAGATGTTTTTTCACCTTAATGCATAGGATGCATTAACCACTTCAGCCCTGGACCATTTGGCTGCCCAATGACCACAGCACTTTTTGCGATTTGGCACTGCGTCGATTTAACTGACAACTGCGCGGTTGTGCGATGTGGCTCCCAAACAAAATTTACGTCCTTTTTTCCCCACAAATGGAGCTTTCTTTTGCTGGTATTTGATCACCTCTGCGGTTTTTATTTTTTGCGCTATAAACAAAAAAAGAGCGACAATTTAAAAAAATAATTTTTTTTACTTTTTGTTATAATAAATATCCCCAAAAATGTATAAAAAAATATATTTTTCCTCAGTTTAGGCCAATACGTATTCTTCTACATATTTTTGATAAAAAAAATCACAATAAGCGTTTATTGATTGGCTTGGGCAAAAGTTATAGCGTCTACAAAATAGGGGATCGTTTTATGGCATTTTTATTAATATTTTTTTTTTAACTAGTATTGGCGGCAATCAGCGATTTTTATCGTGACTGCGACATTATGGCGGACACATCGGACACTTTTGGCGCTATTTTGGGACCATTCACATTTATACAGCGATCAGTGCTATAAAAATGCACTGATTACTGTGAAAATGTGACTGGCAGTGAAGGGGTTAACCAGTAGGGGGCGCTGAAGGGGTTAAGTGTGTCCTAGGGATGTGTTCTAACTGTGTGGGGGCTGGGCTATGTGTGACCCGACACTGATCACCGCTCCTGATCACAGGGAGAAGTAGATCACTGCCATGTCACTAGGCAGAATGGGGGAATGCTTGTTTGTGTAGCGGGGTGTTCCCCTTTAATGCAGAGAGACTACATTACCCAGAACCCCGTTCGGCAATGTTTCCACCGCAGAGACTCATGGGAGGGGTTATAAAAGGAGGAGGAGAGGCTGGGCTCGGCCTCTTTGGGACACGAGACTTCAGAGACTGATCCTCCTGTGCGGATGTGTCGGAGTGCAAGGCCTGAAGCCTGAGGTCTTGCGCAGCACCAAAGAGCCTTCCACCCCTCTGCGAGCCGGGGTGGCATCTGACTTCGCTTAACTACATCATCCGTTGGATCGGGGGCCCGATTGTTGGAGACACTGTGTGTGTGTGTGACACGGTTGGTGGAAGTTCCCGGACTGGGACCGCAGTCCGGGCGGGTGAGAGGGCGTATGCCCAAACCATATACTGTTACTGCTAATAGGCCTATAGACTGCCGTGGCCCACAAGTTGTTCCTGATACTTTCACTGAAGAACCTTATCAGAGCTGAACTCAGTTCGCATAGCAAAGTGTTTACCCCATCTTTACTTTTCCCATTGGATTACAAATTATACTCTGTTAATGTGCACCACCGTTAAAGACCTGCCAGTGAAGAAAAGAACATCATCCCCTATAGACTAAGTTGTAGATATCAGAACCAGGCCTGGTCAGTTTCTAATTTGTTTGGTTACTGCGCCACAGGACGCCTAGCTAACGGTCGCCCACGTGGCGCACAGGTTGCTGTTAACTCCATATTCATAGTGTGTTAGTGTTGCAGGGCTCTGCAATATATATTTTGTGAACTGTGATAAATGTTAACCCCCCTTTCTTATCAAAAGCTTAAGTAAATCTTATTCCCATTTTATACTATTATTGTCTTGATGTTTAATTACTCATACAGTATAAGACATACATATTGCTGTCAGAACTAGCTGTGCCAGTAGGGGGTCGAGTATATTGCCGGGGGTTGGCGGAGCTGACTTCAGGGCCCAAACTAAATCTGCGGCCTTCTTAAGTGAAGGTATCACTACATGTGGGGGCTCGTCCGGGATCCTGATGCAGCAGGTGAACGCCAGAAGTGCCGGCATGGACCCACAAACAGTAGAAGCATGGTGCAAAGCCTCTAACGCAGAGCCAAACCAGTCGATAGTCATCAGCCTCCCTGGGGAGGAATGGTCGACTGAGACGGTAGAGGAGTTAATGAAGTCAGTGTCCCCAGATCACACACCGTGGGTGACGGAGATAAAGTCAGACCCAGACATCTCATATCAGTATGCATTAGTGGAGTACTGGGACGGGATGCCAGAGGCCTGTAAGCGCAAGTGTGTGCGGACGCCAGACAACAGAACCTATAGGTTGGCGCACGCAGTAACTGAAAAAAAGGAACTATCACCAACGGGATCACCGCAGGCTGCGGCCCGTACCCCACCGGAAAAAGGAGATAGGGCGACGCCTCCGGTGGCGCCTGCACCTGTCACTGCTATATCACCAGAACTGATAGGTGCGATAGGGGATCTGCTAACCAAGTGTCAGAAGGCAAGCACGGTGCATGTAGAGACTAGCTACCGGAGACTAAAGACATTCTCAGGGAAGCTCCCTGTCCCCGCAGGGGAAGAAGATTTTGACACCTGGGTGGAGCAGGCATTGCAGGCAGTAGAGGCATGGGAGGTGCCTGAAGCACAGAAGAGGCAACGAGTGATGGAAAGCCTTAAAGGCGCAGCAGCAGAAGCAGTGAAAAGTTTTCGGTTTGGGAATGCAGATTGCACGGCTCAAGACTGTCTAGCCATGCTGCAAGAAGAGTTTGGTCAATTGGAAAAGGTGACAGAGATGGTCTACCAATTTGAACATACTTTCCAACAACCAGAGGAGAAACTTTCCGAGTATGTTAGAAGACTGAACAGGTTGCTGTGCAAGATTGTGTTGAAAAAGGGGATGAAGCCCCAAGATACAGATGCGGCAAGAATGAAGCAAGTCTTAAAGGGAGCGCTACGCTCGGATCCAGTCTGGCTGCACCTGAAAACCTTAGGAGGAGGAACGTTGCTGACTTATGCTGACTTATGCTGACTTGATAAAAATCATCAGAGATGAGGAGGCGCTGCAACAGGACCAGCGGATGATTAAGACAAATGTTGTACCCGCACAGGTGCTAGTCAATCCAGTGATGACCCCTGAAAGAGATTCGGAGATAGACACCCTAAAAGCTCAAATGTCCAAGGTGTTAGAGATGTTGACCTCTCTGATGGAAAAAGAGAGAGAGGGTCCCAAGAGAGAAGTACCAAGGAAGGAATTATTCCCAACTGCCTCAGCACCCGCATCTTTACAAGAATGGGGAGACATAGTCTGCTTTAACTGTAGAGGAATTGGACATATCGCGGCTACATGCTCCAGTCCCAAGAAGAAGAAAATAGACAACCGCAAGCCGGTGGGAAACTTCAGAGGGCCCCGGTGAAGGAGTCAACCGGGTGCCCATCACCTTCAGTGAGCTCCAAGCTGAAAGCAAAGCAGAAAATAACAGGAGGTAAAACGCCTTGGGGGAAACACAACATTCCTCAACAGAGATACACCCCAGAAAAAGGGGGCAAGACCCCTCAGAAGAGGCACAGCACTCCCCAGAGGGGGTGCACACCTAAGAAAAATAATAGTATCCCTCAGCGGGTCCCTACACCCAGTAAAAGGAGGGAAGTCAATGCATACCAGACTCAAGAAAGACTGAAGTCCAAAGGGGATTGGACGAGAGAAGGTTCAAAGAGAAAAAGTCTGAAGAAGGCGACCCCTGCCGGGCCGGGCTGGTAGGCCCATCTCCTATAGTATCCATTCAAGTGGAGGGAGTTTACACCAGAGCAATCTTGGATACTGGGGCGCAAGTGACCCTGCTATACAGAGATTTCTACGATAAGCACTTGAGTCACCTACCCATCCGGAAGATAGAGGGATTAGAGATATGTGGGATTGGAACCCAGAACTTCCCCTACGATGGCTATCTGCCTGTCAGGATGATCTTTGACCCATCTGTGGCTGGAAAAGCCGAAGTGTTTGACACCCTGGCGGTTGTGTGCCCTCGGCCGCAGGGAGCCAACACGAGTTCCCTTATAATAGGGACGAACACGGATCTGGTCCGAAGACTTCTGACCCCTATAGTGAAAGAAGAAGGGGAAGCGGCCACCAAGATCCACCCCATGCTGAAGACGGCTTACCAACGGCTGGTCTTAGAGCAGAAGACCCCAGGAGAGGGGATAGGGAAGGTGTGGAGACTTGGAAGAGGAGGGATAGTGTTGCAGCCCGGTGAAGTAACCTGTCTCAGAGCCACTGTGAAGCTTACTTGGGAGCAGCCCGGACCCTTTGTCATGTTGGAATCTGACCCAAGGGAAGGGTCCCACGGTCTGGAAGTGATACCAGAAGTGATTCCGCTGAAGGCCCTAAAGAAGGCCCATTGTAGAGTCCCAGTGAGTGTTAGGAACAATACAGATGGCCCCATGGAAATCCCAGCCAGGATGCTGCTGGGCCAGGTGAGCCCTGCTGCCCCTGTCAACCTGTCAGAGGTGGGCGAAGGAGGAGATGCTTGGGAGAAGATATCCATGGAAAACCCGAATCTACCCAGGGCTTGGAAAAAGAGAGCCAAGGCCCAGTTGAACAGATGGGAGAAGATCTTCTCTAAAGATGAGTTCGATGTGGGGTGTGCAAGGAGTGCCACCCATCGGATCCGCCTCCAGGAAGATAAGCCCTTCAGAGAGAGGGTCAGGCGGGTCCCACTAGCAGATCTGGAGGATCTAAGGGAACAACTTTCAGAACTCAAGAGGACTGGTGTGATACGGGAATCTAGAAGCCCCTATGCCTCCCCGATAGTGGTGGTCAGGAAGAAGAATGGGTCATTGAGGCTCTGTATTGACTACAGGACTCTCAACAGGAGAACCATACCCGGCCAGTATACCACTCCAAGGATAGAGGATGCCCTACAGAGCTTGTCTGGAGCCAAGTGGTTCAGCGTTATGGATCTCAAGAGCGGGTACTATCAGATCCCTATGCACCCAGAAGACAAGGAGAAGACAGCTTTCATAACCCCAGTGGGGTTCTTTGAATTCGACCGGATGCCCCAAGGTCTGTCTGGAGCCCCAGCTACCTTCCAACGTCTCATGGAGAAGACTGTAGGAGACATGAACTTTATTGAAGTCCTTGTATACCTGGACGATGTCATTGTCTTTGGAAGAACCCTGGAGGAGCACGAGGAGAGGCTGGAAAACGTCTTGAGGAGACTCAGTGAGGAGGGACTCAAACTTTCGCCTGAGAAGTGTCAGTTCTACCAGTCTTCTGTGAACTACCTGGGGCACATAATGTCTGAAGAAGGGGTGGCCACAGACCCCGAGAAATTGGAGGCAGTTACCTCCTGGCCACGACCCACCACAGTAACAGAACTCAGATCCTTCTTGGGGTTCTGCTCCTATTACAGGAGGTTTGTGGAGGGATTCGCCCGAATTGCTAGACCATTGAATGAACTGCTCAAGACTGAGGGAGAAGAGGATGACTCAGGGCCCAGGAAGCCGGGAGAGTCCATCAGAGATCAGTGGAATCAGAAGTGTGAAGAGGCCTTCCAGGCATTGAAGAAGAGCCTGACCACTGCTCCAGTCTTGGCCTACGCAGACCCAACCAAACCCTATGAACTACACGTAGATGCTAGTCATGACGGTCTGGGAGGAGTACTTTATCAAGAACATGAAGGACAACTGCGGCCTGTTGCCTACGTGAGTAGGAGCCTGACCCCCTCTGAGAAGAACTACCTCACCCACAAGCTGGAGTTCCTGGCCCTCAAGTGGGCGGTAGTAGACAAGCTCAAAGACTACCTGTATGGGGCAGAGTTCACTGTGAAGACTGACAACAACCCCCTTACCTACCTTTTCACCATGGCCAAACTGGATGCCACTGGACACAGGTGGCTGGCCGCACTGTCTGGGTTCAACTTCAGCCTAAAGTACAGGCCAGGGGCTGGGAATCGAGACGCAGACGCTCTGTCCAGGAGGTCTCATGCCCCCACCAGTGACGTAGAAGATTGGACCCAAGTGGCACCGGACGGGGTGCGGGCCCTTTGTCAAGGAGCTGAATTCCAAGCCAGAGGAGGCTCCAGAGCAGAGGAAATAGGAGTTACCATGGTGGGAGTCCCCAAACACTACTGTGGAGTGACTCAACTGGGAGAAGACAACCTGCCGAGACTGTCCAAGAAGGAGTTGAGGTGTGACCAATTGGAAGACCCCATGGGGAGATTGGTCCTGGAGGCCCTGGAGAATCAGGATCCAAACAGACTCCTGCGTCATCCCTCAAAGGAAGCTCGCCTGTTGAGGAAAGAATGGGACAGGTTGCAGGTACATCAGGGAGTGGTCTACCGAAGGGGCCCCTCTGATGACTCAGAAGATAAGTGGCAACTGTTCCTTCCAGAGAAGCATCGAGAGACTGTTCTGGTTGCCCTGCATGACAATCATGGCCACCTAGGGGCTGAAAGGACCTTTCAACTTGTCAGAAGTCGGTTCTATTGGCCCTGCATGAGGGCAGAGGTAGAAGAGTACTGCCACTCATGTGCACGATGCATTCAGAGGAAGACTTTACCCCATCAAGCTGCCCCAATGGGCCATCTACAAAGTCAAGGCCCAATGGATCTGGTATGCATTGATTTTCTCTGCCTCGAACCCGACCTGAGTGGACTAGGAAATGTTCTGGTGATAACCGACCATTTCACCCGGTATGCCCAAGCTTTCCCAACCAAAGATCAGAAGGCCTCCACCGTAGCCAAGGCACTTATGGAGAAGTACTTTGTCCATTATGGGCTGCCCCAGCGACTTCATTCAGATCAAGGAAGGGACTTTGAGAGTAAACTGATACGGAAACTCCTGGATTCGTTGGGAATCAAGAAGACTCGAACTACACCTTACCACCCACAGGGAGATGCTCAGCCGGAAAGGTTTAACCGAACCTTGCTTAACATGTTGGGGACTCTGGAAAGTGAGAAAAAGCAACATTGGAGCAAACACATAGCAGCCCTAGTACATGCTTACAACTGCACCATTAGTGATGCGACAGGCTACTCCCCATATCGACTCATGTTTGGGAGAGAGGCGAGACTACCTGTAGACTTGGCTTTTGGCACCTCTCTGGACCATTCCTCAGCCACATCTCACAAAGGATATGTGGACAGGCTCAGACACAGCCTGAAAGTAGCCTATGAACAAGCTCAAGCGGCCTCAGACCAAAGGGGAGCTCGAAACAAAAGAAACTTTGACTTGAAGGTCCGGGTGCAGGACTTACAGCCCGGGGACCGAGTACTGCTACGCAATCTGGGGGTCCCTGGAAAACACAAACTTGCAGACAGATGGAGATCTGAACCCTATGTCATCTGCAGGAAGCTGCCGGGCCTACCTGTCTACAAGTTGAAGCCAGAAGGAAAGGTAGGACCACTGAAGACGTGGCATCGAAACCACCTGCTTCCACTTGCTGAGGCAGTCAGGATACCTCCCGTGAGAGACTCCCCTAAACCGGTCTCTATCCTGGATACTCCTAGGCCGAACACTCGGTCGCAGACCTCCCGAACCGAAGATGGAGAGGCCTCTCAACTTAGTGAAAGTGAAGAAAGAGAACTTGATTGGCTGTGGCCTTCCCCAACTCCGGGAACTTCTACTATAGATCTTCCAACCACTGAAGACACTCCAGATGGAACACTGAACCCAGAAGCCACAGAGTTCATCCCATCTAGTCCTTCAGCAGATTACTGGGAAGATGCCCATGATAGTTGCTCAGAGGAAGAGGAGCCTGTGGCACCAGAGCCAGAAATCCCAAGAGAGCAAAGGGCTCGAAGAGTCATCCGGCCTCCTAGGAAGCTGACATACCCACAAATGGGGAATAGCTCAGAGGACTCTGTAGTTACCGCTAGGAGGAATGCTGAAAATCCAGATCCCTCCACTGTCCATTTAGTGGAGGGCAACCCCAACTCACTCTCTGGCACAGCTAGGCAGGCCACCCATGATAATGTGACCTGTGGGAAATGGGAATTCTACCCCTCAATTTTGGTGGGAATTCCCTATGCCAACATTGTTTGCAGAATTAACTAGAGTTGTACATAGTCTTTGTTAAGGTTTATCTTTGGGGACCAAAGAGTTTAAGTGGGGGGAGTGTGTAGCGGGGTGTAGCCCTTTAATGCAGAGAGACTACATTACCCAGAACCCCGTTCGGCAATGTTTCCACCGCAGAGACTCATGGGAGGGGTTATAAAAGGAGGAGGCGAGGCTGGGCTCGGCCTCTTTGGGACACGAGACTTCAGAGACTGATCCTCCTGTGCGGATGTGTCGGAGTGCAAGGCCTGAAGCCTGAGGTCTTGCGCAGCACCAAAGAGCCTTCCACCCCTCTGCGAGCCGGGGTGGCATCTGACTTCGCTTAACTACAGCATCCGTTGAATTGGGGGCCCGATCGCTGGAGACACTGTGTGTGTGTGTGACACGGTTGGTGGAAGTTCCCGGACTGGGACCGCAGTCCGGGCGGGTGAGAGGGCGTATGCCCAAACCATATACTGTTACTGCTAATAGGCCTATAGACTGCCATGGCCCACAAGTTGTTCCTGATACTTTCGCTGAAGAACCTTATCAGAGCTGAACTCAGTTCGCATAGCAAAGTGTTTACCCCATCTTTACTTTTCCCATTGGATTACAAATTATACTCTGTTAATGTGCACCACCGTTAAAGACCTGCCGGTGAAGAAAAGAACATCATCCCCTATAGACTAAGTTGTAGATATACCAGGCCTGGTCAGTTTCTAATTTATTTGGTTACTGCGCCACAGGACCCCTAGCTAACGGTCGCCCACGTGGCGCACTGGTTGCTGTTAACTCCATATTCATAGTGTGTTAGTGTTGCAGGGCTCTGCATTATATATTTTGTGAACTGTGATAAATGTTAACCCCCCTTTCTTATCAAAAGCTTAAGTAAATCTTATTCCCATTTTATACTATTATTGTCTTGATGTTTAATTACTCATACAGTATAAGACATACATATTGCTGTCAGAACTAGCTGTGCCAGTAGGGGGTCGAGTATATTGCCGGGGGTTGGCGGAGCTGTCTTCAGGGCCCAAACTAAATCTGCGGCCTTCTTAAGTGAAGGTATCGCTACATTTACATCAGCATTTCCCTGTTCTTCCTCTCCGTGAGACGATCGCGGACTCATGGCGGACATCAAATTTGCGGGACCCGCGGTCACACTCACGGAGCTCGCGGCAGGCACGTGCGCGCCCACAATGCCACGTCTTAAAGGGGACGTATATATATCCATATGCCCAGACGTGCCATTCTGCCGACGTATATAGTCATGCAGCTGTCGGCAAGTGGTTAAGGTGAAAAAACATGAACCATTACAAACGCCTTTAATAGCCGCAAAGGATATAAATCCACTTTCTGTGTACCAAATGCAAAATCTAGTTTTTACCTTGTAAAAGTAGCAGTGACATCATCACTGTGCTGGGAGGGACCCAACAGGTCCACCCACTGCTGCCTGTAGAAAACTACCGAAGGGGCGCACAGAAGACAAGCTCCTTCACAGAGGCAAGTTACTGCACCAATTTGGAAGAAATATGCAAAGGTTCAAGTAAAATACACTTGACTCTTGTATTTAAACAATTTATTTGTGAATTCTGAAGCTCTGCTTTAATTTCCTGTTTGTAGAAACACCTTATGATGCCAGTGATTTCAAGATAATGCTGAAAATGGGTTTGCCTAATGACAGGTTAACTTGAAACTTTAACAATTATTTCACTTTCTTTCTAGCTGAGCTGGCAGAAACAGTAAATTAAAAAAGGAATGTTTGGATGGATAAACTATGGTCCTGACAGGTGGAGAATGCCAAAGATCATGTATCATTTGATGTTTTAAATCAGATAGAAATAATGCCAGGGTGCCTTTTACCTCCTATTAAATAATGGTTTTGTGTTTCTATGGAAATATAATCATATTAAATCATGTACACATAGATCAAACTCATTCACCTTTGGGAAATGTCACTGATGGTGATATGCCATTGGCTTGAAATTAATTTCCGCCTTGACCTCAGAAATGACAGACATTTGTATTCAGTCTCAATGTCTAGTTTTCTGTACCAGTTGAAATGACCCATATCTTGCTCACTGGTAGCGTTGGATCAATTATTTTAATATCAAGTACATCATTGTCTGGACCTACAATAGAGATAGTCCTACAACAATCCATCATATAATAATATGCATAATAGTTAGAGCCTAAAGCATTCATTTTACTAAAGGCCAAAAAGAGGAGCGTAAGGTAGGCTACATTGATTGGAGCTTAATTTGCCATGTAGTTACCATTTGTTCACCCTAGTGGCAAGTGGCACTGCCATAGACACACAAAAATGTATGGGGAGAAGGGAAAGTGGCACAGGTAAATGCTTTTGGTTTTGCTTAGGTTTTGCACAATTGCAATCAGGAGAGGTTTTCTAACCTTTCCAGTGCCTTTTTTCCTAAAAAGCAGTCAGCCAACGGGCATCTGTCAGCCCCATAGACTTGAGATTACTCCAAAATTGTTGGATTGGGGTTCATCATCTCATACTTATAAACGTATTAAAGTGATGTTAAACTCAAATTTTGAAGCACTTTCAGCAGCTGATTTAAAGAGAATATAAATATATTTTATACAGTTCTGTCCCTATAGGGCAATGTACTACTTTGTCCCATGTTTCTAAGTGCTTTCTAACCCTAGTTATGAGGTCCAACCTGACCCCTTCTGCTCCTACCGAGGCTAATTCAACAGCTATGAATGGGAAGGCTGATTTATAGTTGCAGCTTGACTTGTCTGTCAACACTTTACCACAACACGTAATGGCAAGAGGAATGCAAAAGGAGAGAGGATGTATCAGCCTCTGCATTCCTCTTGCCAATGCTTGTCTTGGTAAAGTGCTTAGAGCTAAAACAAGCTGTAGCTAAGAATCAGCTGTCTCCTTAATAGCTGTTGTTGGATCAGCCGCAGCAGGAGGGGGGTCGGACTCATAGGGGTAGAAAGCACTTAGAAACATAGAACAAATTACTACATGTAGTTTGTTCCATAGGGGACAAAACTATAAAATAAATTGTAATCATAGATATTTTTTCATCACTTACTAAGTATGCAGCTTCTTTAACTTTTATTCGTTGCCTATGTTCCATTTTAAGCTGGTGCTATAACTGGTGCCTCAAGTTTGCTGTTCCAGGGTGGCTGTCACAGGCCGGGCAGGCGACTATAGAGGAGGCAGGAGGTGGATCCACTGTACCAGAGAGGGGATGGTACGAATCGCACCGAGGGACCGATTCTAAGCGGCTACCGGTTTTCACCAGAGCCCGCCGCAAGGCAGGATGGACTTGCTGCGGCAGTAGCAACCAGGTCGTGTCCCCCAGTAGCGACTCCACCTCTCTGGCGGCTGAGGCCGGTGCGGTACAAAAGGACTAGGCAGAGGCAAGGTCAGACGTAGCAAAAGGTCAGGGCAGGCGGCAATGGTTCGTGGTCAGAGACAAAGGCAGAAGGTCAGGTACACAGGCAAGGTAACTCAAAATACTTCCACAAGGTACTAGGACAACAAGATCCGGCAAGGACAGGAAGGGGAAGTGGGTTTAAATAGGTTTTGGGTAGAGGAACCGTAATTGGACCGGGCACCAATCAATGGTGCACTGGCCCTTTAAATTTTAGAAGGCCGGCGCGCGCGCCCTAGAACACAGCGGGGCTGCGCGCGCCGGGAGGCAGCAGGAAGAGGAAGGTAAGTGGGGAGGAGAGCGGAGCAGCGCTCACAGCCAGGGGGGCTGGCCGGAGTGCCGCAGAGGGGACGACGCCGTGAGTGCTCCGGGCTGGATGGGACACCCGGAGCACTCGGCGTTACAGTACCCCCCCTTAGGTCTCCCCCTTTTCTTGGAACCCAAGAATCTACGGATGAGCTCTTTGTCTAAAATGTTGGTCTCAGGCTCCCAGGATCTCTCTTCAGGACCACAGTTCTCTTAATCAATTAAAAATAATTTTTTACCTCGGACGACCTTGGAGGCGAGGATATCTTTCACCGAAAAGACATCGGAGGAACCAGAGACAGGAGCAGGAGCGGTGACCTTGGGGGAAAATCGGTTAAGAATGAGGGGTTTAAGAAGAGACACGTGAAAAGAGTTGGGGATGCGAAGAGAAGGAGGAAGATGGAGTTTGTAAGAGACAGAATTGATTTGGTTTTTGATTTTATAAGGTCCGAGGTAACGAGGGCCCAGCTTGTAGCTAGGTACCCGAAACCGAACATATTTGGAGGAGAGCCACACTTTGTCACCAGGGACATAGACAGGGGGAATTCTTCTCTTTTTATCTGCATGTCCCTTCATGCGGGCAGAGGCCAGTGATAGCGAGTTTTGAGTCTCTTTCCAGATAGAGGTAAAGTCCCGGGTTAATTCATCCATGGCAGGAACTCCAGAAGAAGTGGGAATGGGGAGGGGGGGCAAAGGGTGGCGGCCGTAGACCACAAAGAAAGGAGATTTGGAGGACGATTCAGAGTTCTTGAAATTGTATGAGAATTCCGCCCAGGGCAATAGGTCGACCCAATCGTCTTGACGGGCGGAGACAAAATGTCGTAAGTAGTCACCAAGGACCTGGTTAACTCTTTCCACCTGTCCATTGGATTGCGGGTGATAAGCGGAAGAAAAATTAAATTTAATCTTTAGTTGAGTACAGAGAGCTCTCCAAAATTCTGAGATAAATTGGACGCCTCTATCCGAGATGATATGTGAGGGAAGGCCATGGAGACGGAAAATTTGAAGAAAAAAGTGCTTCGCCAACTGAGGTGCAGTAGGCAGACCAGGAAGAGGGACAAAATGAGCCATTTTCGAAAAGCGGTCAACGACCACCCAAATGACAGTGTTACCATGAGACAACGGAAGGTCCGTGATGAAATCCATGGCAATGTGGGACCATGGTAGTTCAGGCACCGGTAGAGGAAGGAGAAGACCTGCAGGCTTCTGGCATGGAGTTTTGTCACGTGCACAGATAGTGCTGGCCCGTACAAAGTCAGTCATATCTCTTTCCTGGGTAGGCCACCAATAGTGTCTGGCCAACAATTGTAAGGATTTTTTGATCCCAGCATGGCCGGCTAGATGGGAGGAATGGCCCCACCTAAGTATCTGGAGACGAAGGCCTGGAGGAACGAAAGTTTTTCCTGGAGGGACTGGCATCAGAGCAGCGGGAGCAGAGGAAATCAGGCACTCAGGGGGTATGATGTGTTGTGGGGGGTTCCCGGTTTCAGAGGCATCAGAGGAACGGGACAAGGCATCCGCCCTGACATTCTTGTCTGCGGAACGAAAATGGATCTGAAAATTGAACCGGGCAAAGGACAATGACCACCTGGCCTGGCGAGGATTCAAGCGCTGAGCGGACTGAAGGTAAGACAAATTTTTATGGTCAGTGTAGATGGAGATGGGGTGAAGAGAACCTTCCAGGAGATGTCTCCACTCTTCTAATGCCAACTTGATGGCCAACAGTTCATGGTCACCTATGGAATAGTTCTTTTCAGGAGGGGAGAAGGTTTTAGAGAAAAAAACACACGTGACGTTTCCTCCTTTAGCATTTCTTTGAAGAAGAACGGCTCCGGCTCCTACCGAGGAGGCGTCAACTTCAAGGAAGAACGGCTTAGTGGGGTCTGGTCGAGATAGAACAGGTGCCGAAGAGAAGGCGGTTTTTAGGTGAGTAAAGGCTTCTTCCGCCTGAGGTGGCCAGGACCTTGGATTCGCGTTTTTCTTAGTCAGCGCCACTATCGGTGCAACGATGGTGGAGAAGTGGGGTATGAACTGGCGATAGTAGTTGGCGAAACCAAGGAAGCGATGGATAGCACGGAGTCCAGAGGGACGTGGCCAATCTAAGACTGCGGAAAGCTTATCAGGATCCATTTGAAGACCTTGTCCTGAAACCAGATAACCTACGAAAGGAAGGCTGCTACACTCAAAAAGGCATTTTTCAAATTTAGCGTAAAGATGATTTACACGGAGGCGCTGGAGTACTTGACGGACATGGAGCCGATGTTCCTCAAGGTTGGTAGAGAAAATTAGGATGTCGTCAAGATAGACAACCACACAGGTATACAGTATGTCCCGAAAGATTTCATTGACAAAATCCTGAAAGACTGCAGGGGCGTTGCAAAGTCCAAAAGGCATGACGAGATATTCGAAGTGGCCGTCTCTGGTGTTAAATGCGGTTTTCCATTCATCTCCTTTACGGATTCTGATGAGGTTATAAGCGCCCCTGAGGTCTAATTTTAAAAAAACCTTTGCTCCGCGCAGACGGTCAAAGAGCTCCGAGATGAGAGGCAGAGGGTAGCGATTTTTAACAGTGATCTTATTAAGACCACGATAGTCTATGCAAGGGCGTAGTGAACCGTCCTTCTTGGTAACAAAGAAGAACCCCGCTCCGGCTGGAGAGGATGATTTCCTAATAAACCCTCTCTTGAGGTTCTCCTGTATGTAATCGGACATGGCCTTGGTTTCGGGAGAGGAGAGAGGGTAAATTCTGCCACGGGGTGGTGTAGTACCTGGGAGCAAGACAATGGGGCAGTCGTAGGGTCTATGTGGAGGTAAGACCTCCGCCTGTTTTTTGCAAAAAACATCGGAAAAGTCCTGATAGGCCTTGGGAAGGCGAGGCAAAGGAGTAGAAATGGGAATTCGACTGGTGGGTATAGACTTAAGACAATGCTTGTGGCAGGAATAGCCCCAGGATTTGATGTCCCCCGTGGTCCAGTCGAGGGTAGGAGAATGACGCTGGAGCCAGGGTAGGCCAAGAAGGATGTCAGAAGTACAGTTCGGGAAAACAAAGAATTCAATCTTTTCTTGGTGAAGGACCCCAACGGACATGAGCAGGGGTTCAGTGCTGTAACGCACGGTACAATCCAGATTCTCGCCATTTACGGAGGAAATGAAGAAGGGTCTGATGAGACGGATAACAGGAATGTTGAACCTGTTGATGAAGGAGGCTTCAATAAAGTTTCCTGCAGAACCGGAGTCCAGGAAGGCCACCGCAGAGAAGGGGGAGCCGGCAGAAGGAGAGATCCGCACGGGAATAGTCAGACGTGGAGAGGAAGAATTCACACCTAGTAACGCCTCTCCCACGCTCACTAGGTGCGGGCGTTTCCCAGACGTGGAGGACGAATAGGGCAGTCCTTTAGGAAATGTTCAGAGCTCGCACAATAGAGGCATAAGTTCTCATTCCTACGGCGAGATCTTTCTTGCAGGGTCAGACGAGATCGGTCGACTTGCATGGCCTCCTCGACAGGAGGCATGGTATCAGGATGCGTAGGATTCAGGAAGAGAGGAGCCAGGCGCGGATAACGCCTGGTACGAACAAGATCTTTCTCCAGGCGAAGCTCTTGGCGTCTTTCCACGTAGCGGATGTCAATGCGGGTAGCTAAGTGGATAAGCTCTGTCAGGGTGGAGGGTATGTCGCGTGCGGCCAGAGAGTCCTTGATGTGGCTGGATAAGCCTTTCTTGAAGGTTGCGCAGAGAGCCTCATTATTCCAGGCTAGCTCTGAGGCCAGTGTGCGGAACTGTATGGCATATTCGCCCACAGAGGAGTTTCCTTGGACCAGGTTAAGCAGGGCGGTTTCCGCGGATGATGCTCTTGCTGGTTCCTCAAAAACGCTACGAACCTCAGCAAAGAAGGACTGAACGGTGGCCGTAGCAGGGTCATTGCGGTCCCAGAGTGGCGTGGCCCAGGCCAAGGCCTTCCCAGACAACAGACAGACCACAAATGCCACCTTAGAGCGTTCTGTGGAAAACTGGTCCGACATCATTTCAAGATGCAGGGCACATTGAGACAAGAATCCCTGGCACATCTTAGAATCCCCGTCAAATTTCTCCGGAAGAGACAAGCGGATCTTTGAACTAGACGCGGCTGCTCGGAGAGGAGGAGATGCTGGAGCTTGTCGCGGCAGACGCTGCTGGACCATGGCGGTCAACTGCGCCAGCTGCTGTCCTTGTTGGGCAATCAATTGCGACTGCTGGGCAACCACGGTAGTGAGATCAGCGAGATTGGGCAGCGGCACCTCAGCGGCATCCATGGCCGGATCTACTGTCACGGGCCGGGCAGGCGACTATAGAGGAGGCAGGAGGTGGATCCACTGTACCAGAGAGGGGATGGTACGAATCACACCGAGGGACCGGTTCTAAGCGGCTACCGGTTTTCACCAGAGCCCGCCGCAAGGCAGGATGGACTTGCTGCGGCGGTAGCAACCAGGTCATGTCCCCCAGTAGCGACTCCACCTCTCTGGTGGCTGAGACCGGTGCGGTACAAAAGGACTAGGCAGAGGCAAGGTCAGACGTAGCAAAAGGTCAGGGCAGGCGGCAATGGTTTGTGGTCAAAGACAAAGGCAGAAGGTCAGGTACACAGGCAAGGTAACTCAAAATACTTCCACAAGGTACTAGGACAACAAGATCCGGCAAGGACAGGAAGGGGAAGTGGGTTTAAATAGGTTTTGGGTAGAGGAACCGTAATTGGACTGGGCACCAATCAATGGTGCACTGGCCCTTTAAATTTTAGAAGGCCGGCGCGCGCGCCCTAGAACACAGCGGGGCCGCGCGCGCCGGGAGGCAGCAGGAAGAGGAAGGTAAGTGGGGAGGAGAGCGGAGCAGCGCTCACGGCCAGGGGGGCTGGCCGGAGCGCCGCAGAGGGGACGACGCCGTGAGTGCTCCGGGCTGGATGGGACACCCGGAGCACTCGGCGTTACAGTGGCTCCCTTCTCTTGCAGAATTTTGGAGCCACCTTTGCATACAGACACTAGAGTTTTGTCTCCCTACACTGTATGCATCAAGAAAAAAAACACAGCCCCATAGCCTAGGATGTTAAAGCACTCCCCTGCTCCCCCTTTTTCTCCCCTTTCTTTCTCCAAGCTAATAGGCTGGCTCCAGACTGCACTGTCCACTGCTAAATCTTTCCTGTGAAACTGAGAAGTTCAGGGAAGCAGCACCTATAGAGCAGGAGCCAATAGCATTGAAAATTGTAAATTGTAAATGCTGGGGTAAGAATTTAAACAAATAGTATACTTGCGAATATTTTCTTGTGCTTTATGTAGCTAAAAAAAATGCTGAAGTTTTAAAACCACTTTAAAATAAAGGTTTATGTGGCTTATGTAGCGGGTATTTGAATTTGTAAGGACTTGGGTGGTGTGAAGTTCCCTGGGGTCTCTGGGTGGCGCTGTTGCCTTGGGCCCGAGCTGAACATGCACCGCGAACCGTGCCTTTTTGTCCTCCCCTGGAGCTGGTACAGCGGGGCGGGGAACCCGCTGTGATGCAAAGGGAGAGGTCATAAAAGGGGCGGAGGCCCTGTTTTTGGGGGGGAGAGTCGGAGGACGTGGCCGCGCCCAGGCACCTTCAGCTTGGGTGCTGGCGTTCCGGTGTTCCAGGCCTAGGCGCCCTTGGCCTAGCTGGAGCAGAGATGGAGTCCATCTCAGGCACCTTTAGCCTGGGGTGAGGTACTATGGCGGATGCCTGGGGCTCAGTACCTTTGACTGAGTTCCGCGAGGGTGGAGGAATTCGAGGGGGCCCTAATGCCTTGGGTGCCCGTGTCTGAGTTCGTGAGGACTGGTGCGCAGTAACTTCTCCGGAGAGTCCAGCGCAGCATAGTTGGTGAAGGAGAGGCCTCCATTTCTCCCTTGGACGGATTTCTTCTCCTGACAGGGGCAAAGCGAGCGAAGGTAAATTCCCGTTCTATTACCTAGTCAGTGGCAGTGACTATTCACCACTGGTGACAGCACAGTGGGCAGCAGCAAGAAGGGAAAGGATTGTGCCTGGATCTGTTTCCCCATTTTCCGAAGGAGAAAGATTGTTTTTTTGCTTGGCAAGAAGAATAAAACTGAGTTGTACCTATTCACTGTGTGGAACTTGGGTTACTAAGCAAAGGAGTCGGGGACGAAGGACTGGACTTGACTCTAGGACACCTACACAAAGGCCCAATCTTCTGGCCTTCACCTCCTAGTAAGAGGAGGACACGGGCCGTGGTGTGTATCATCTCTCTCTCCCAGGTACCCCTAGACAACAGCCACATAACCGATAAAGCAAGAGAGAGAGGTGAGGGCGCTACACTTACATAAAGATATTTTTCAAAAGGTAATGAGTAGAGATGTGTGTATAATCCACAACCCACCCACCTAGCACACAGTGCCCTCTCCCACAGACTCCTTCCAATCCCCACACAACACACGAAATGACAGCCAAGATTTTGGGAATGAGGGTATTATGTACTTCAGTGCTGATAATCTGCTGCTGCAGGTGTTGGCCAAGATGTGTTCGGGTCTGAGAGGATGCTCAGGATTATGGGGATACCCCCAAAATAAGAAAACTAGCTGGATTCACTGCAAGTTGTAATTCACACTCATCTATTCAGTCGTCCCTAGACAGTATATGGAATGCGCATAACAATACTTTGCAAGTTTGCTGCAGAAAAGTCTATTGTGTGACATCTCTCTATCAACCTTTGCAAACTAAGTACAGTTTCATAACAAATACTTAAATTACCACCCTTCAGCTCTTTCAGCAAAAATACCTACTTCAAATGCCAAATTCAGTGCTACTTATATCCTGGAGTTCAGTCATATGAAACAATGGCTATCCCAGGGACTAATCTGAGGTCTGATGGGGGCTTGAGCAGGGTTGCCAACTTTCAGTAAATTTACAAACAGTTTGTAAAATCCATAATTGTTGCATCTGTCCATGAATGTCAGTTACGGACATGCAGCCTACATGTCTGTAATGGACATTCAAGGACAGATGCAAAAAGTACAGATTTTACAAACTGTTCATAAATGTAATGAAAGTTGGCAACCCTGGGCTTGAGACCGAAAGAGGTAAGGGGGTGAAGGCGGATCTGAGCTTTGAGGGGATGGAGACTGACCCCTGACATCTATTTGGCATGTCGTATTTTACATAGTCCTGAACGCTGTACTCTTTAAGCCGTGCTGTACATTACATACTCCTGACCTAAGTGTTTATTGTCTAAACAGTTGCTGGTTGTAAATTAACCCTCAAGTATTTTAGTGAAGTTCTTCTTTAAGGTAGGCTCAGACAGAAAACATATGAAATAGAATGAAATTAAGTTTGTAAAAATGGTACTTTGTCCTGAGGTCTATGTGTGTCTCCAAGGCTCTCACTTTTGGCACAGTAATTACAGAATATTTTGTGGATACAAGAACAGCGGCAAACGTGTGCAGTATATACTGTTCAGACTATATTTATTCATTTAAACACACCTCTTTAAGCTAAGGCGAATATTCAGCCCAATGTAGGCAGCACAGTGGCTAAGTGGTTAATACTTTCGCCCAACAGCACTAGAGTCCTTGGTTCGAATCCCAACTGCGGCACTACCTGCCTGGAGTTTTCATGTTCCCCCTGTGCCTGTGTAGTCGTCCTTTCACACTTCAAAGACATATGTTGGTACTTGTGTAAACATACATATAGATGTACACCCCTGGAGACAGACAGTCTGTGTATATGCATGTGTAGAGCTACCCTCGAAGGAGCCACTGGAATTCTGCTAAGGTCTTTCCTATTTTTGCTCTGTAGCCACTCGTTGTCTTGAATACCCAGTCTAGAGGTTTTGTATTTGTCGTTTGCTTTTTGGAGAAATTGGATAGGGAAGGGAATTTAGTGGGCTACTCCAAGAAATAGAAGTATTTACTATTGAGGACATTTCTGGGTTAAGCTTTGGTGAAGTCCTTGCTGATATCAGATAGTAGACTTTTCCTTCAAAGTAGCGCAAATTTTCAGTAGTTTCAGGAGTGAGAATGACCCTCGGTAGTAGTAGCAGGGCAAATCTCTTCAGAAACAAGCCAGTTACCGCAGACTGCTTGGCAATCCAAAGTAATAGAACTGAGAAAAGTCCTATGCAGTAGCAAACAGTTGGACAAGCTCTTCAGAACATTAGCCAGTGTTCCCTTGTTCAGACTCTTAGTGGACTATATAGCACACCAGAAGGGGTTAAAGGTACAAGTCTATAGATCCTTGAGGTTGTCTGTACTCACAAAATGTCCAGAGACATCTGGTAGCCTCCTTCCAACTTCCAAGCGACACTCTATACCAGTGATACCAGACAGATCTTGAATAGACAGCCCCTTCAGCTATCTCTCTGCAGAACCAGGGCTACTCTCACTAACTTCAGGCCCTCAGGACTCCCACCTTAGGCCACATGGCCGCACAATCTCTCGATTCAGGCCCTTAGGTTGACCACCCGACGCCACATGGCACAGGGGCGGATCCAGAGTCTTTTCTCGGGAGGGGCACTGCCAAAAAATATGTTTTTTTTGTGGGAAATTTATCGGGGAAATGGCTGGTGTCAGCGATTCAATCATCCCGGCACCATGGTTGTTATGGTGTCAGGATGATTGAAGCGCATTATTTCTATTATTACATTGTAATATAAAATTAAATAGTTCATTGCAGAATCAGTGGGAGCCCCGAGTGTGTCACTTGCCACCGTCGCCTGCAATTAGTGGGAGCCCTGAACGTGTCACTTGCCACACGTTGCGGATTGTCACTTGCCACGTTACCTGCCATATCTTGTGGATTGTCACTTGCCACACCTTGTGGATTGTCACTTGCCACGTCACCTGCCACACTTTGCTGATTGTCACTTGCCTGCCACCAGATGCAGATTGTCATTTGCCACGTCACCTGACACAATTTGCGGATTGTCACTTGCCACGTCGCCTGCCACACCTTGCGAATTGTCACTAACTTGCCTGCTAAGGTGTCGTTTTGGTTGTCTCTTGCTGTGTCCCAGACTCCCAGAGTCAGGCAGCAGAGAGATAATGTAATCTCTCTGCTGCCTGCACAGTGAGGGCGGAAGTCACTGCAGGAATGCAGGGCAGGCACGGGCGGTGAGAGATGATCTCATCTCTCTGCTCCCCCGCTCCCGGCTAGCTGATTGGCCAGCTGCCACACTGAGCCTGCTCTCTCACTCTCACCTGCGCTGCCAACACACTGAGCAGCACGGTCTGCCCACGAACCGCGCCGCCCGCCCACAAACCGCGCCGCAAGCGGAGCCGCCCGCTTTCTTACCCGTCTGTGGAGCTGCACGCTATCGCAGCTGCCCGCAGAGCGGCCCGACGTGACTCACTGACGTCACTCGTTGCTAGACGCCAAGCAGCCCAGGCATTAGCAACGAGTGCAGGGAAGAGGCTCCACCCACCTCCTTCGCCGCTCCTGGTATCGTGTCAGTGCGCCGCGTAACTACATTAGACGAGTCTCTCTCTCGGCGCCGCTGATCGGCTGATGTGAGAAACTGAGAGAGAGACTCAGAGAGGTAGCAGCAGCCGCAGAACAAGTACTGTATATACTCGAGTATAAGCCGTCCCGAATATAAGCAGAGGCACCTAATTTTACCCCAAAAAACTGGGAAAACTTATTGACTCGAGTATAAGCCTAGGGTGTCCATCTGCATGCCTCACTGTGCCTCACTTTGCCTCACTGTGCCCATGCTTCACTGTGCCCATGACTAGACTGATGTTTAACATGGGAGTCTATGGAAGGAGTGCCCGGCTTTGAAAAATCGGTTTTCCCCGGCCGTAGGTCTCCCAGACACCAATCTTTGCACACTTGTAGAGGAGAAATGGGGCTATATGTGTGTCAAGGTTGGGGTCCAGAGGACCTACGACCGGCCGGTACCGGGTCCGCAAAATCACCGGAGAAATTACCGTTTAACATTGGAGTCTATGGAAGGGGTGCCCAGATTTACAAAATTAGTACTCCCCGGCCGTAGTTCCTCCAGACACCAAACTTTGCACACTTGTAGAGGAGACATGGGGCTACATGTGTGCCACGTTTGGGGTCCAGGGGACCTATGATTCCCAAATTTCGGGAGATCAGGCACAAAAAAAAAAAAAACAGAGCAAGCAAGTGAGTGTGACAGATGGTCTCGGGGGGGGGCAATTTCCCTGTTGCCCCCCCCTGGATCCACCCCTGACATGGCAGCAAGTTCCGGGAGAGGCCAGCAGCCTCTCCTCCAGCTTGTGCAATCCTCTTTTAGGAAAGCCCTAAAATCTAGAACATAAATACAGGCACCTAGCATGTCTAAGGGCACCTCCCCTTGGCCAGGGCTATATGAATATTCATGCTCCCATCTGCATGGTTTCTGCCTACTATACAGAACTTTTCCTTGATGCTTGCAATGAGCAGCACAAGAGCACACTGAGCAGGCTACACTAGTCGATCACAGCTATCTATTTAGCAGACAGCAAATACATTTACCTAGCTGTCCCTCTGTTAAGCAGGGGAACCAAAAATTACGCTAATCCTAGCACCTACCTGGGAGGGTGCTACACATGCATTTATTTATGTAAGTACTGGTTTATACCTGCCTACAGCTACTAATTTCTGTGGGCAGCTGAACACAGCACTTATGGCACCTGGCTGGGGAAATACACCCTAGTTTCAGGTTCTATGGCGCCAGACACCTGTATACATTAGGCCTCAAACCAATCCGTGCATTATATTTTAATTAGCTTATAAATGTAACAAAGAAAAAAACTGAATATTAAAACTTATATAAATGTTTATATTTGCCTCCGCATACAGTACATCGGATATAAATATGGGTACAATGCCAAAAGTACACAGTGACTTCAATGCGCTGATATAAAAATGTACCTTTTGTTGCAGTTCTTATGTTCACAAGCATTAAATGGCTTAAACATCTTTTAAATGTGTCTAAATTACCCAGTAAATTGTGTGCTTTTAAATTCCCTTTTATTCTTTGTTTCCTTTATATGACATATTTATGTGACTGATTAGCAAACAAGCTTATACTCAATATTCCCACCAGGTGGAGTATAATATCATCTTTTATCTGTCCGGTAATATCTGGTGTTTTAACTCCGAATTGTTGTTTTCATATTCTTAAAATACACAAAGGAATCAATAGATGCTTATGACATTCTCTTCTGGGTTGAAAATCTCCTAAATCTTTAGTCCCTCACAGAGAAACATACATTACTTTCCTTATTACTAAAATATCTCCTCTGATGTTACAAATAAAAGGACTGAAGGGAGATAAGAGGGCAACTTATTTAGTTGTAATGACTGCCTATTATCACTTTCACTGCTCCGGTGACCCACAATGCTTCACTTTATCAAGAAATATACGCAGCCTTTCTCTAGCTGGAGATACAATGTAATGCATTTTAAATTTGGATGCAAAAACATAATGTCTTTTGCTTCAGTGGCACTGTAAAACATGTCCTTGTAACGATGTCCCATTTCCATGACTGATATGATTAAGGCTTTCTGTAATCATCCACAAGGGTTTGACTTCAGACTTCCTTTTTTATCCAAATATCATTTGGAAACTGAGAGCCTGATAGCTTATTACTGTAAATAAAAGAGATAAAACAAATTCTCCAGTAGCTCCAGAGATGTGATATATGTTCGTGATTAAGACTATTGGTGTAAGTGGCTAATAATATACATGTGACTGGTAGACGCTTGCCTCTAATGAATCTCAGCTAATTTGCTCTGACTGATGAATCTTGGTGTTGGCGCTGAGTCCAGAATAATTGTGAGATTTATCACACAGCACATAGACTCATTATAGGTTTACTCAGGTTGATCTAGTGGATATTAGCTTAAAGAATATCAACTATCTCCACCGTCTGAACATGGAAGTTTTCACTGGCAGTAGATGGTCTGCTGTGTTTGTCAGTTTAATGTCTTTGCAGGATGATGGAGTTTTCTGGACTGGAGCCTGTGAACAGTCATCTATGGTGCATCAGGTGTATGCAGGCCTGGAAATTTGTGACTCATGGGGCTTGGCCTTCTGATTTTACAGCTTACTATTATTATAATATTATATATTATATTAGTATTATACAGGATTTATATAGCGCTAACGGTTTGTGCAGCTTTTTACAAAGAGTCCAGGAAGGTTTACATGGCCCTGCTTGTGAGAGCTCACAATCCAATCGTTACAAAAAATAAAAACCGCAGAGGTGATCAAATACCACCAAAAGAAAGTTCTATTTGTGGGAAAAAAAGGACGTCAATTTTGTTTGGGTGCAACGTCGCACGACCGCGCAATTGTCAGTTAAAGCGACGCAGTGCTGAATTGCAAAAAATGGCCCGGTCATTGGGCAGCCAATTCTTCCGGGGCTGAAGTGGTTAACTCTGACTGACTACTTAAGCCAGCCTCAGTTTTTTATCAACACCTTCAACTCCTCTGTCTGCATCATGAATCTGACTACCCTTAGACAAAAATAGCTGGTGGATATATCTGACTTGGATGATGAAGACTGGATGGAGATATGGGACTTGCCCTTTAACCACTTTAAGACTGCCCACCGGTGGCAGAATGGCACTGCTGGGCGAAATGCCGTAGCTGTACGGCACTCATGCCTGCGGCTAGGGGGCGCGTGGGCCCCCACAGTGCCTGCGGCGATCGGATTTGTTACAGAACCGATCGGTCTTCAGGTCCAGGCCTGGACCTGCTGACCATTTCTGGCGAAGTGATGTCATCTCCCCTCGTGGAACTCTTTTCCGTTCCAGAGAGAGGAGAGAGGACGTCTAACAATGAGTTGCACAACACTACACTAACACCAGTACACATAGGCACATTTGTCACCCCTGATCACCACCCGATCACCCCCCAGTTAACCCCTTCACTCCCTGTTACAGTGTCACCAAGTGTAGTTTTCTGATTTTTCACTGATCACTGTACTGGTGTCATTTGTGACTCTAATCGGTGTTAGGGCAGTTAGTAGTTAGTAGTAGGCCCAGGTAACCCCCTAACCCCCCTAATAAAGATTTAACCCCTTGATTGCCCCCAGTTAACCCTTTCATGCCCTGTCACTAGTGTCACTAATATAGTGTACACATCTCTTTTCTGATTGCTGTATTTAGTGTCATGGGTGACGCTAATTAGCCAGTTAGCTAGTTACTTTCACTGTCAGGTTTTTATAGCTTCAGGGTACCCGCCATATATTGCTGAATAAAGGTTTAACCCTCCGATCCCCCCCCCAGTACAGGTTTTAGCGTCAGTGTCAGCGCCAGCCCTAGGGAGAGTCAGATTAGTGCCAGTAGCGCTAACACCCACGCACGCACCATACAACTCCCTTACTAGTATAGTGTCTGAACGGATCAATATCTTTGATCTGATCAGATTTATACTAGCATGGAGGCATAATCAGAATGTTTTTGTTCTGTCCTCCCTTCACGCAGATACGACTGTCCAAATTCCAACGGCGCCTTGTTTTGTTAAGAGACCCCTCTGTGTCCATGAATACAATCTAAGTATGGGAGGGGTGGACCTCAACGACCAGTTGTTGGCGCTGTACCTATTTGCCCGTAAGGCCAGACGCTGGTACAAAAAAGTGTCTGTATACCTATATCAATTGGCTCTGCTGAACGCTTATGTGCTATACAAGGCATCAGGACGAACTGGATCCTTCCTTAAATTCCAGGAAGAGATCGTCACAGCCCTTCTGTTTCCAGATGGTGCTGTGGCCCAACTTCCCAATGCAAATGCAACGAGCCAGCTGCATGAGAGGCACTTCCCAGAAGTCCTCCGTGGTACCCCAGGCCAAAGAACACCCCCAAAAAATACAGACGGGACACCCGCTTTTATTGTCCCTCCTGTCCTAACCAACCTGGTCTCTGCATCAGTGAATTTTTCCAAAACTACCACACACTAGTTAGGGTACAGCACTGCACAGTCATAGGACACACTTTCACATGGTCTCCAAAGATGCCATCGCATTTTTAGAGTCCTCTTAGCAAATACCTTGGGGTGTCTACTTTCCAAAATGGGGTCATTTGGGGGGGTTGTGCTATCTTGACATTTCAGGGCCTCCGAAACTGTGATAGGTAGTGAGGAGTGAAATCACCATTTTACGCTCTTAGAAAGCCTGAAGGCAGTGATTGTATTTTGGGGTCCTGTACGCTGGTTAGGCTCCCAAAAAGTCCCACACATGTGGTATCCCTGTACTCAGGAGAAGCAGCAGAATGTATTTTGGGGTGTAAGATCACATATGCCCATAGAATGTTTGAGCAATATATCATTTAGTGACAACATTGTGAAAAAAATAAATATATATATATATATATATATATATATATATATATATATATATATATATATATATATATTGTAATTTCCCCAAAACTTGTGGCAAAATATAAAATATTCCATGGACTCAACATGCCTCTCAGCAAATAGCTTGGGGTGTCTACTTTGCAAAATGGGGTCATTTGGGGGAGTTTTGTGCTATCTGGGCATTTCATGGCCTCCGAAACTGTGATAGGTAGTGCGGAGTGAAATAAAAAATGTACGCCCTTAGAAAACCTGAAGGCGGTGCTTGGTTTTCAGGGTCCTGTACATGGCTAGACTGCCAAAAAGTTTCACACATGTGGTATCCCCGTACTCAGGAGAAGCAGCAGAATGTATTTTGGGGTGTAATTTCACAAATGCCCATGGCATGTTTGAGCAATATATCATTTCAATGACAACTTTTTAATTTTTTTGTCATTTTTCAATCACTTGTGACAAAAAAATAAAATATTCAATGTGCTCAACAAGCCTCTCAGCAAATTCCTTGAGGTGTCTACTTTCCAAAATGGGGTCATTTGGGGGGGTTTGTACTGCCCTGCTGTTTTAGCACCTCAAGAAATGAGATAGGCAGTCACAAACTAAAAGCTGCGTAAATTCAAGAAAATGTACCCTAGTTTGTAAACGATATAACTTTTGCGCAAACCAATAAATATACTCTTATTGAATTTTTTTTTTACCCAAGACATATAGCTGAATGCTTTTTGGCTTAAATGTATGACTACATTTTTTTTTTTTTTTATATAACAAAAAGTAGAAAATATGTTTGTTTTTTTTCTCCTTTATATCGCAAAAAATAAAAACCGCAGAGGTGATCAAATACCACCAAAAGAAAGCTCTATTTGTGGGAAACCACAGTGGTTAAAAAATTAGTGCCTGTCAGGGACAGGGTTATTCAAATTAAAATACTCCATTAAACTTACTACACCCTGCACAGGCTTCACAGGCACAGTTCTGCATTCCCCTCAGCCTGCTAGTGATGTGACCATCCAAATGGGGATTTTATCCCACATTTTCCAGACATGTCCTGCAATTTGTCACTACTGGAATGTCAGCAGCTGTAATGTGGTCACCCAGACCTCCTTTGCCTCCTCGCCAAAAAATTTCTCATTAGGGCTTGTTGAAGACGTAGTTCATACTAAAGCTGAAAGAACACTCCTCTGCCTATTGCTGTTTAATGCCATAAAAACCCTAACTATAGTTTGGAAAGATAATCTCCTCCCTTTATTCAATTTTGGAAGCAACAAGTGACTTTAAATCTACCTCTGTATTAAGACACCTACTTCAATAGGGGCTGTCCCAAGAAGTTCACTAAAGTCTAGGCATGTTGGCTTGATGATGCCTCTACAGCAATGATGGCTAATTAAACTGATGCTCAGCAGTAGGGATGAGCCGAACACCCCCCTGGTTCGGCTTGCACCAGAACATGCGAATAGGCCAAAAATTTGTTCGAACACCGTTAAAGTCTATGGGACACGAACATGAAAAATCAAAAGTGCTAATTTTAAAGGTTAATATGCAAGTTATTGTCATAAAAAGTGTTTGGGGACCCGGGTCCTGCCCCAGGGGACATGTATCAATGCAAAAAAAAGTTTTAAAAACGGCCGTTTTTTCGTGAGCAGTAATTTTAATAATGCTTAAAGTGAAACAATAAAAGTGAAATATTCCTTTAAATTTTGTACCTGGGGGTGTGTATAGTATGCCTGTAAAGTAGCGCATGTTTCCCGTGCTTAGAACTGTCCCTGCACAAAATGTCATTTCTAAAGGAAAAAAAGTCATTTAAAAATACTCGCGGCTATTCATGAATTGTCGGGTCCCGGCAATACAGATCAAGTCATTGAAAAAAATGGAACCAAAGGAACAAAAAAAAATAAAAAAATCGTGGGGTCCCCTCCAAATTCCATATCAGGCCCTTCAGGTCTGGTATGGATATTAAGGGGAACCCTGCGTCATTTAAAAAAAAAATGGCATAGGCCCCCCCCCCAAAATCCATACCAGACCCTTATCCGAGCACGCAGCCTGGTAGGCTGCAGGAAAAGAGGGGGGACAAGAGGAGAGCGCCCCCCCCCTCCTGAACCGTACCAGGCCACATGCCCTGAACATGGGGAGGATGTCCCCATGTTGATGGGGACAAGGGCCTCATCCCCACAACCCTTGCCTGGTGGTTGTGGGGGTCTGCGGGCGAGGGGCTTATCGGAATCTGGAAGCCCCCTTTAACAAATTGGTAATGGGGTACATTGTACCCCTACCATTTCACAAAAGAAAGTGTCAAAAAATTAAAAAACCACACAGACACAGTTGGGATAAGTCCTTTAATAAAAAATTAAAAAAAACATTCCAGCGATGTTATCCAGTCTGTCCAGCGTTGCAATCCATTCTCGATGTCCCGCGGTGATCCATTCTTCAGCGATGTTCCAGTCTCCACTCCACACGAAACCCCCATGATGCGTAAGAGGGGTCGGGGTCACCTGTCCCCGTCATTGGGTAACCCCCGGCTTGCCCAATGATGGAGATGGGTGACCCCGCCCGTGATGTCACGGGGCGGGGTCACCTGTCCACTACAGGAGAAAGCCGGGGGTTACCGAATCATGTGGACGGGTAACCCCGCCCCATGACATCACGAGGCGCGTCACCCGTCCACTATAGGAGAAAGCTGGGGGTTACCGAATGATGTGGACTGGTGACCCCGCCCTGTGACGTCACGAGGCGCGTCACCCGTCCACTATAGGAAAAAGCCGGGGGTTACCGAATGTGGACAGGTGACCCCGCCCGTGACGTCACGGGGCGGGGTCACCCGTCCACTACAGGAGAAAGCCAGGGGTTACCGAATGATGTGGATGGGTGACCCCGCCCCGTGACGTCACGGGGCGGGGTCACCCGTCCCTATCATTGGCCAAGCTGGGAGTTACCCAATGACGGGGACGGGTGACCCTGCCCCCTCTTACACGTCATGGGGGTTTTGTGTGGAGTGGAGACTGGAGCATCACTGGAGACTGGATCACCGCGGGACATCGAGAATGGATTACAACGCTGGACAGACTGGATTACATCGCTGGAATGTTTTTTTTATTTTTAATAAAGGACTTATCCCAACTGTGTCTGTGTGGTTTTTAACATTTTGACACTTTCTTTTGTGAAATGGTAGGGGTACAATGTACCCCGTTACCAATTCACATAGGGGGGCCCGGAATCTGGGGGTCCCCTTTGTTAAAGGGGGATTCCAGATTCCGATAAGCCCCTCGCCCGCAGACCCCCACAACCACCGGGCAAGAGTTGTGGGGATGAGGCCCATGTCCCCATCATCCTTCCCTCTTTTCCTGCAGCCTGCCAGGTTGCGTGCTCGTGTAAGGGTCTGGTATGGATTTTTGGTGGTGACCCCCACGCCATTTTTATTTTTCATTTTGGTGCGGGGTTCCCCTTAAACTCCATACCAGACCTGAAGGCCTTGATATGGAATTTGGGGGGAACCCCACGCTTTTTTTTTTTTTTTTGGTTCCGGGTTCCCCTTAATATTCATACCAGACCCAAAGGGCCTGGTAATGGACTGGGGGGGAACCCCTGCCGAGTTTTTTTCAATGACTTTGATCTGTATTGCCAGGACCGACAATTCATTAATAGCCGCGAGTAGTTTTAAATTACTTTTTTTCCTTTAGAAATTACATTTTGTGCAGGGACAGTTCTAAACACGGGAAACATGTGCTACTTTACAGGCCCCTGGTACGAAATTTAAAGGAATATTTCACTTTTATTGTTTCACTTTAAGCATTATTAAAATCACTGCTCCCAATAAAACTTCAGTTTTTAAAACTTTTTTTTGCATTGATACATGTCCCCTGGGGCAGGACCCAGGTCCCCAAACACTTTTTATGACAATAACTTGCATATTAACCTTTAAAATTAACACTTTTGATTTCTCCCATAGACTTTTAAAGGGTATTCTGCGGCTTTTCGAATTTGCCGCGAACACCCCAAATTGTTCGCTGTTTGCCGAACGGGCGAACTGCCAATGTTCGAGTCGAACTCATGTTCGACTTGAACATAAAGCTCATCCCTACTCAGCAGCTAGAATAATAAAAGGGATATATGCCTTTTCCTCCTTCTTCTTCTTCTTGTTCTTATTGGGGATTTGGGCAATCTTTCTTACTCCTGAAACTGTCCTTTTAATTATTATTATTATTATTATACAGGGTTTATATAGCGCCAACAGTTTGCGCAGCGCTTTACAAAATAAAGGCAGACATTACAGTTACATTACAATTTGGTACAAGAGGAATCAGAGGGCCCTGCTCATTAGAGCTTACAATCTAAAAAGGGAGGGTCAATTGATACAAAAGGTAATAGCTGTGGGGGGATGAGCTGATGCAAGAAGTACAAGTTAGTTAGAAGCAGTATAGGCTTCTTTAAGGAGTAGTGTTTTCAGGGATCGTCTAAATATGGATAGATTAGGGGACAGTCGGACAGATTGGGGTAGGGAGTTCCAAAGGATGGGAGAAGCTCTGGAGAAATCCTGGAGGCGAGCATGGGAGGAGGTGACAAGGGAGCTAGAGAGCAGAAGGTCTTGGGAGGACCGAAGAGAGCGGCTTGGTTGGTATTTTGGGACTAGGTTAGTGATGTAGCTGGGGGCCAAGTTGTGGGTGGCTTTGTAAATTATTGTTAGTACTTTGAATTTTATTCGTTGGGTGAGTGGGAGCCAGTGGAGGGATTGGCAGAGAGGGGTGGAGGACACTGAATGGGTGGTAAGGTGGATGAGTCTTGCAGCAGCATTCATGATGGACTGAAGGGGGGATAGTCTATGTAAAGGTAATCCAATGAGGAGGGAGTTGCAGTAGCCGAGGCGAGAGATGACCAGGGAGTGAATTAGAAGCTTAGTGGTGTCATTAGTTAAAAAGGGGCGTATTCTGGAAATGTTGCGGAGGCCAAGGCGGCATGATTTGGACAGGGATTGAATGTGGGCCTGAAAGGATAGTTCAGAGTCTAAGGTTACCCCTAGCACCCTGGCATGTGGGGACGGACTGATAGATGTGCCATTGATCTTGATAGAGAAGTCAGGGGAAGGGGAACGTGGGGGAGGAAATATTAAGAGCTCAGTTTTAGATAGATTCAGTTTGAGGAAGTGGTTTGACATCCAGGCTGATATGTCTGTTAGTAAATCCGTGATGCGTGAGGAGATTGATGGGGTGAGCTGAGGGGCAGAGAGATAGATTTGGGTGTCGTCAGCATATAAATGGTAGTGGAAGCCATGGGAGGCCATCAGCTGACCCAGGGAGGATGTGTAGATTGAGAATAGCAGAGGTCCAAGGACAGAACCATGGGGGACCCCAACGGTAAGAGGGGTTGGAGAGGAGGAAGTGGAGTTGTAAGTGACACTGAAGGTGCGATGAGATAGGTAAGATTCGAACCAATGGAGAGTGCAGCCATGGAGACCAAGCAAATTGAGTTTTTTGAGGAGGAGGGGGTGGTCAACTGTTTTAAAGCCAGCGGAAAGGTCCAAGAGTAAGCGTATGGAATAATGACCTTGGTTTTCGCTGTTAGCAAGTCGTTTGTGAGTTTTAGGAGGGCAGTTTCTGTGGAGTGCTGTGGGCGAAATCCAGACTGAAGGGGATCAAGAAGGTTATTCTCAAGGAGGTGGTTGCTCAGTCGGTTGTAGACTAAACGTTCAAGGAGTTTGGAGGCAAAAGGAAGTAAAGAGATGGGTCTTAGGTTGTTAAGATTGGTGGGGTCTAGTGAGGCCTTTTTTGGTATAGGAGTGACTAGCGCATGTTTTAGAGGGTTGGGGAAGATGTCAGTAGCGAGTGAGAGGTTGAAGATATGAGTTAAAGAGTGTAGGATAGAGTCAGATGGTGATCATAGTATTTGAGAAGGAACAGGGTCCAGGGGGCAGGAGGTTAGGTGGGCGTTAGAAAAAAGTTTAAAGACTTCCGCTATAGTAGCTGGGTTAAAAGAGGGAAGTATTGATAGTGCAGGAGGACAAGGAGTGAAGAGTGAGGGAGATATCTGTAGAGCGGAGATCTCAAGACGAATTGTCTCAATCTTATTTTTGAAGTAATTAGCAATCTCCTGGGCAGTGAGTAAGTTAGTGGGTGGAGGTAATGGAGGACGAAGTAGAGTGGTAAAGGTAGAAAAGAGTTCACGAGGACTGCATGAGAGGGTGTTAATGAGAGTGATAAAGTAGGTCTGTTTGGCAGTGTGGAGGCAGGAATGGTAATTTTGGAGGGCAGATTTATATTGGCGGAAATCTTGCTGTGACTTAGTCTTATGCCACAGACGCTCAAGTGTGCGGCTACGTTTTTTGAGGCTTCTGGTATTGTCTGTCTGCCAGGGTTGTAGCCGTCGGGGCATGATTCTGTGTGTAGTAAGGGGGACAAAGGTATCTAGGGTGGATGACAGTGAACTGTTGTAGATAGAAGTGGCCAAGTTGGGGCAGGACAAGGATGAGATTTTGTCGTAGAGACAATCTGTAGCAGAAAAAAGAAGAGAAGGGTTAAGATGGCGAAGGTTTCTACGGGTAATAGTTTTATAGTTGGAAGGCAAGGAGGAGGCAGACAGGGAGAGAGTGAAACTAATAAGGTGGTGATCAGAAAGAGGACAAGGAATATTGGAGAGGTTGTGCGGAGTGCATAGGTAGGAGAATATGAGGTCAAGGCAGTTGCCAACAGAGTGAGTAGAAGAGTTTGTCCATTGTTTTAGGCCAAAAGAGGAGGTTAGGCTCAGCAGTTTAGAGGCAGTGGGAGTGTTACGATTAACAGGGATGTTGAAGTCACCAAGAATGATTATTGGAATTTCAGAAGAGAGAAAGTAGGGTAGCCAGGCAGAGAAGTCATCAAGGAAGCTTGATACTGGTCCAGGAGGCCGATAGATCACAGCAATTCTCAATGAAACTGGAGAAAATAAACGAATACAGTGAGCTTCAAATGAGGAGAGGGACAGAGAGGGGGGTGGATGAAGAACCTGAAAAGTGCTTTTAGAGGATAGGAGGATTCCAACACCACCTCCCTTTCGTCCACTAAGCCTGGGAGAGTGAGTCCACAGGAGGCCACCATAGGAGAGAGCAGCAGGAGAAGGAAGGTCAGATTCTTAAATCCAGCTCTCAGTAATTGCAAGTAGGTTCAGGGAGTTTGTGATAAATAGGTCATGAACGGTGGTGAGTTTGTTACAAACAGAGCAGGAATTCCAAAGGGCACATGAGAAGGGGAGGCTGGTTCTAGGCTGAAGAGGAATAGAAATGAGATTGTGTGGATACGGCTGCTATCAGAAGATGGAGGGTGCTGGGTATGTTGTCTGAAGGTAATTGATGGTAGTCCAGGATTTGGGGAAATATCTCCACAAGTTAGGAGAAGCAGAAGGGTGAGAGAGGTGATATGGGAGTGTGACTTATGTGGGGGGACATGCCCTAGTGTCCTGCAGGTTTTATTGGTATATGGGTTCAGAATTAGCTGGAGCTGATACCTGCAGTAATAAGGTGAGGACAGGAGTGAGGGGGATATATACAAGTTGTGAGGTTGAGAAGATGGGTGAAGGAGAGAGAATTTAAGGAGAGAGGGTGCAACTGCGAGTAGGAAAAGTAGGGAGTGCATGATATAGAGTGGTGAGATTGAAAGGAAGTCTGGATGAGAGATCAAAGTTTGATGGAGAATCAAGTCACCTGTAGTCTGTTTGGTGTTCTGCAGAAGTCTGTTGTGGATATTCACTTTGTGCATTCGCTGAAGTGCTGAGCCGAAGTGCAATACTTAATCCAATATGAATACTTTATCCAAGATGAGTTGCCAATGCAATCCCAGCCTGTGCAAACCCCTGCCTGGGCATCCCCTAGAGCAGGCCTAAATTTATACTGAGTTGGGTGGGGGTATTATTGCCAATTGATCAGTCAGGATTGCATAGGAGGGACACATGGCTGACAGAACGAACTTCTAACACTAAAAACAGACTACAAGATAGAGCAAGAGATCATCATGCCTATAAAGATAAACCAGCTCATAATTTAGGTGTGGACAATAAGAAAACAAAAACAAACATCACAGTGATATGGACAGAGGCAAAGAATTTGAAGGCAGCATAGATTACCATGTAAGCATGTTTAAAACAATGGTGTGGTGCAGTAAAGGTGGAATTTGAAGGCAGCATAGATTACCTGTGGAGTAATAGAGAAGAGTTTAATTACACAAGCCACACACACTTTGTAGAATATTATTTTTAGTTATTTATTCTGTATCTTGTCAAATAAGTAGGTGACATGCCCCCCTTTGGCTAAGCCACTTGGTCCTTGTACACCTTCCTGATAAATTCTAATAAAATAGATTTATTAAAAATATATATATATTTTTATATATGTGTAGCACCCTGTAGTTGTGCTAGGTGTGTACAGATAGATTTTTGTTAGAGTCAGTAAATTTAAGTAGGCTTGGCTGGTAACCAAGCCTGTGTGTTTTATTTGGGGTTGTCAGGAAGCCAAGAAGAGCTGGGTGACTCATAGGCAGCATCACTGAGACCTCCCCTCTCCTTCCAGAATATGCTAGAATTTACTGGAAAGGAAAGAGGAGAGGAGAGGTGGCATTGCCTGGCTTATTCTGGGGGCCCTGTTCAATCCCCAACTAGGATTGGCAGGGGGCAGGCCTCCTCAAATACTCAGGGTCAGCCCAGCTGGGGAGGAATGGTGATTGGGTGGAAGATGGAGATGGAGTGTTAGGCTGTTAATGGCTTTTGAGGGAGTTCCCCAGTCTGGGGGGGGGGGTGACCCTGGGCCTGGGCTCGGGTGCAGACGGGATCCTCTTACAACCCACAGAGATGTTCTGACCAGGAGGCACAGGAGGAGCAAGAAAGGACAGCAAGAGAACACTGCCAGGAAAGTCTCCAGGAGTTCCACAGATGCAGCCAAGAGGGCTGGTGAGTGTTCACATAGTCAGGAGGACGGGGGGGCATGCCTAAGAGGACTGGGAGAGTTTAGTCTGGGATGGGGGCAGAGCCAGTGGAGTGGACTGTGGTGGCATAGGCAGTGGAAAGAGACAGCTGCAGGCAGAAGGGCTGGCAGGGCCTGAAGATGTGGTGCTGGGATCAGTAGCCACGTGGACACATAGCACTATGACTACCACCATTTTTGCTACACCAAAGGGGCCCGCGGTCCCAGGCCTAGCTGAGCCAGTGTTAGGCCTAAACTACAGTGCTAGCTGGTCCAGAATAAGCAGTGATCAAGTGATGTGCTGGAGATGAAAGTGAGAAGGTGTATATACAGAGAGTGTATATAGTTCATCCCAAAGTCTTTAACTTTTCTTCTATCAAATGGGCATCCCATACTTGCCTTTACACCATTCAAGTTGAATTCCCCCAATAAAACCAAAAACCAAAGTGCAAGGACTGGTTTTCTGCCTAAGACCCCTTTCACACTGGGGCGGTTTGCGGGCGCTATTGCGCTAAAAATAGCGCCTGCAAACCGACCCTAAACAGCGGCTGCTGTTTCTCCAGTGTGAAAGCCCGAGGGCTTTCACACTGGAGTGGTGCGCTAGCAGGACCGCTCCAAAAGTCCTGCTAGCCGCATCTTTGGAGCGGTGAAGGAGCGGTGTGTTTACCGCTCCTCCACTGCTCCTGCCTATTAAAAGCAATGGGACACCGCAGCTATACCGCCGGCAATGCCGGTGGGGTTTTTTAGCAGCAAATATGTGCAAAGGTATAATAAAACGTATTTATTGCATCTGTACATGGAATTACAAACATTTGAAGCTCTGATGGAGTTTACACACACAGAATGTTAAAATACAACATAAATGTTACACAACAATGCTATACAGCTATACGTGTCAATATGCATCTGTATGCGTTCCTGACGCATTTCGATCACAAAGGATCTTCTTCAGAGGGTATGTTGTTTGCTGCAAAGAATTATAAGATGAGTATCACTTCATTACCTGGGTATGTACCCAAAGGTAAGGGACACAAAATATATAATTACCAATATGCTGTATGTTAGAACCTAGCTTCCAATCAGAGCTCCGCCAAAAGGCAGGCACCTCCAGGGATCCAACAGCCCCCCAGCCACCCGACACCCCGGGGGCCGGCGCCACCAGGAAACAAATGCGACCTACAGGGAGCCATACCGGAGGGGGGATGCTCCACGTGGGGCGCGCACGGACAGGCGACCAGCACCTGTAAAGGACATCAAAGGCATCAATGTACAATTCAACCCTCCCCCCCAAACTAAGTAATGTCTTAGAAATGTAAATTGCAAAACAATAATATATTCCCTATCATATTACACACTTGATTTGTCATATGCCTAATAGATAGCATTGAATTTTTAATCATCATTCTCCAGCTCCAGGTTTAGACCAATATATTAATTTATATACCCATTTATTGTTATTAAGGCGTATGTACATTTATTAATTCTTTAATTACACTGCAGTATTTGTGCCTATTTTTTTGCACAATGTGACCATACATTGCTTCCTAATGGGCTCCTCCTTTTGGTTGGTTCTTTTCTGGGGTATCTGTGGCCTCCCTGCTGCCCATCGTCTCGGCATGTTGGCGCCGCCCACGGGTGCGGCCTCCTGGCAAAGGGGAGGAGCACAGGGCCTTGTGCTCCGATTATGCCCAATGGATGGCAGAGATTTTCTCCGCCTCCATTTCATGGGCGTTTCCTCTTGCCGGCGGCGTCCCCGATCCCCTCCGGGCGTCTCTATGCCGCTCGTGTGTGCGCGATCTTCGTGCACCCGCGTGGCGTCGGGACGCCGCGTGGTTTACGGCGGAGGTGACGTCAGTGGTCGGGGACGGCTGTCCTTCCGGGACGCCGAGGCAGCCATCCAGGGAGGGTCGCCATTGCGGCATGGTTGCCCCAGTGAGGCGACGCATGGGGGAGGATCATCCTAGGACATCTTCCTCAATTGAGGACTATATATAAACACATATAGGAAACTGGGTAGATCTCATGTTGATCCCCAGCTTCCCCAACATGGCAGATCAGAGAGTCCAGATAATCGTAAGCACTAAACAGCCTACACAGGCTGTTTGTCACTCTTGCCTTCACTCTTACACTTCGGGTAATACTACTTCTTCCCATTGAGCTCTACGAGCACTGGTTGTTTCCCCTGGCAAGGTTCAATTGGGAATCTTCCAGCATCAATGGATTTAGCTCTTCAATATTCAGCTGTGACTTGGATAGGTTGTAGCATTTCACACTCATCACACTTAACACACAAGGTTTTTTCACCCACACACATTTTATTTCCAACACTCATTCCACCACTTTCGTAACATCACATTACATTTCACTGCACATTCCACATCTACACCCATCCTTTCACACTCCTGATTACACACAATTCTTCCAATTTTATTTTATTTTTATTTTTTACCAACAATTTTTTCACTTTTTTCACCTTCTCTAGTCCTCCCCATTACACCTTCCTACCATCACTTACCCACACATACAACTCACTCAGTCACCGCTGTACCTATCATACCAATAGATTTTAATAATAAACACATTAACATCCTAATACATAACAATGGAAGGGCAACCCATATGGACCTCCCACCTGCCTACATAATAAGATGTCATATAATATACTAATTGTATGGAAGCAATACCAATGCATCCTACATTGATGCCTTCAATGTCCTTTACAGGTGCTGGTCGCCTGTCCGTGCGCGCCCCGCGTGGAGCATCCCCCCTCCGGTATGGCTCCCTGTAGGTCGCATTTGTTTCCTGGTGGCACCGGCCCCCGGAGTGTCGGGTGGCTGGGGGGCTGTTGGATCCCTGGAGGTGCCTGCCTTTTGGCGGAGCTCTGATTGGAAGCTAGGTTCTAACATACAGCATATTGGTAATTATATATTTTGTGTTCCTTACCTTTGGGTACATACCCAGGTAATGAAGTGATACTCATCTTATAATTCTTTGCAGCAAACAACATACCCTCTGAAGAAGATCCTTTGTGATTGAAACGCGTCAGGAACGCATACAGATGCATATTGACATGTATAGCTGTATAGCATTGTTGTGTAACATTTATGTTGTATTTTAACATTCTGTGTGTGTAAACTCCATCAGAGCTTCAAATGTTTGTAATTCCATGTACAGATGCAATAAATACGTTTTATTATACCTTTGCACATATTTGCTGCTAAAAAAAAAACCCACCGGGGGGCATTCCCATTCCTCATTATTCGGGGTGTGCAGCATCATTCGCTCTCTTTATATATGTCTCTTTCCCATTTCTACCGCCGGCAATGCGCCTCTGCAGAGGCGCATTGCCGGCGGTAATAACCCTTTTTCGGCCGCTAGCGGGGGTTAAAACCGCACAGCTAGAGGTCGAATACCGCTGCAATTCCCCCGGTAAAGTGCCGCTAAAAATAGCGGCGCTTTACCGACACTGCACCTCCTGCCCCAGTGTGAAAGGGGCCTAAGAGTGACTGAGAACTGTGTGCCTGATTGTGCAGGGTGAGAGACGAACCACATCGACCAGCAGCCCCTACGGGGGTACCGCTACATATGTATTTGTATACATGTCTGTACTAAGAGTAGTCTTTGATCATGCACTCACATCAGGCAGTAAAACAAGAATTTGCACTCTCCATTTTTGTTAAATACCTTGTGGTGTCAGTAGTTTAGGAAGCAGCGTATTGCAACCTTGGTAAACTAAAACTGATAGGTAATGCTAGCTGATGCAAAGTAGCTCACATAAAAACACATTACAGCTGTGGCCAAAAGTTGAGAATTACACAAATATTAAGTGTCAAAGGCTTTTATTGACAATTACATTAAGTTTATGCAAATAGTCGATATTTGTAGTGTTGACCCTTCTTTTTCAAGACCTCTGCAATTTCCCCCTGGCATGCTGTCAATCAAGTTCTGGGCCACATCTTGACTGATGGCAGCCCATTCTTGCATAATCGATGCTTGGAGTTTGTCAGAATTTGTGTTTTTTTTTTGTTCATCTGTCTTTTGTGGATTGACCACAAGTTCTCAATGGGATTAGGGTCTGGGGAGTTTCCTGGCCATGGACCCAACATTTTGATGATTTGTTCCCCAAGCAACTTAAGCCGTGTACACATTATAGGTTTTACCAATTAAAACAGTCCGATGGACTGTTGTCATCGGACAAACCGATCGTGTATGGGCCCCATCGGTCTTTTTTCCATCGGTGTTTAAAAATAGAACATGTTTTAAATTTATCCAATGGTTAAAAAACCGATAGCAAATTACTATCCTCTGTGGGGAACTCCATCGGATAAAAAAACGACGCATGCTCAGAATCAAGTCGACGCATGCTCAGAAGCATTGAACTTAATTTTTCTCGGCTCATCGGAGTGTTTTACGTCACCGTGTTTGAAACGGACGGTTTTTTGATTGATGGTGTGTGGGCAAGACTGATGGAAGACAGTTTCATCGGATTTCTGATGGAAAAAAACATTGGATTAGAATCCATAGGATATCCGATTGTGTGTACAGGGCTTAAGTTATCACTTTTGCTTCATGGCAAGGTGCTCTATCATGCTGGGAAAGGCATTGTTCGTTACCAAACTGTTCTTGTATGGTTGGGAGAAGTTGCTCTCGGACAATGTTTTTGTACCATTCTTGTTTCATGGCTGTGTACTTAGGCAAAATTGTGAGTGAGCCCACTCCCTTGGCTAAGCAGCAACCCCACACATGAATGGCCTCAGGATGCTTTACTGTTGGCATGACACAGAACTGATGATGGCGCTCACTTTTTCTTTTCCGGGCAAGATTTTTTCTGGATGTTCCAACCAATCGGAAAGGGGATTTATCAGAGAAAATTACTTTACTCCAGTCCTCAGCAGTCCAATCCCTGTACCTTTTGCAGACAATCAGTCTGTCCCTGATATTTTTCCTAGAGAGAAGTGTCTTCTTTGCTGCTCTTCTTGACACCAGGCCACCCTCCAAAAGTCTTTGCCTCACTGTGCGTGCAGATGTACTCACACCTGCCTGCTGCCATTCCTGAGCAAGCTCTGCACTGGTGGTGCCCCGATCCCACAGCTAAATCAACTGTAGGAGATGGCCCTGGCGATTGTTGGACTTTCTTGGGCGCCCTGAAGCCTTCTTCACAAATGCAGTGGAAGTGTTTTTTATGGGATTAAAGTGGAGCTCCACCCTAAATTTACACTTCTGCGGATCGGAACCCTCCCCCTCTCCGGTGTCACAATTGACACCTTTCAGGGGGGAGGGGGGTGAAGATACCTGTCTAAGATAGGTATTTTCACCCACATCCGGGAGTCCTCTCTCCGGGAATCTGCGGGAGGGACGTCACTTCCCCCAGACTTCCCGTAGTGTTCTGGGAGACACTCGGCTCCCAGAACACATAAGAACGAATCAGAACGGCGCAGCGCGACTCGCGCATGCGCCATAGGGAACCGGGCATGAAGCCGCAGGGCTTCACTTCCTGGTTCCCTCAGCGAGGATGGCGGAGGGAGCAGCAGAGTGACGAGCGAACGCTCGTCCTCTGCTGCGGACGTCGCTGGACTCCAGGACAGGTAAGTGTCCAAATATTAAAAGCCAGCAGCTGCTGTAGCTGTAGCTGCTGGCTTTTAATATTTTTTTTTCGGCGGAGCTCCGCTTTAAGTTCATTTTCATGGCAAAGAGGGACTTTGCAATTAATTATAATTCATCTGATCACTCTTCATAACATTCTGAGTATATGCAAATTGCCATCATAAAATTGAGGCAGCAGACTTTGTGAAAATGAATATTTGTGTCATTCTCAAAACTTTTCACCATGGCTGTACACAGTAGTCTGTCCAGAAAAATGTATTATTCACAGCAAAAGTGATGAAAAAACAGAACAAGTTGCATATGTGAAGCTTCAACTGTAGATGAAATCATAATATTAGCAATTTTCAATGGATTCAAACTGCCCTGGAGGCTGTTCTTCGCTCATAAATACGTTTTCAAACTCATCATGGATATGGACACCGCTTGTGCTCCAATGTCTCCATTGTGCTCATTGCATATTGCGCTTTTAAGCATCCTCAAAACACAGTCCATCCCGCTCCCGAACAAAATGATGTAAGACGCAGGCTGACTTAACTGCACTTATGATGTTCTGCATGTTGAGGATGATGGCGCTGTGTAGAAAAAAGCCATTTATTTGAAAGGAGGCCAAAACACCCACTCCTTAACTCTTCGTGCTCTTGTAAGCCGGTAATTGAATACCCTCTTCTTGACGTTGAGGTTTCCACTGCATTTGGCCCTTAGAAGGTGTTCTCCTAAGGCCTCTTTCACACTACCGTGACTTCAAAGTTGCATGATCTTGCCACAATTTTGCGGTCGCTTTTTTTGATGAGATTTCAGGGAATGCCTGTGTAAACTTGAGGTCTATGGACCGAATTGTGGTGCAAGTGTCCAGTATCATGTAGCTTGCTGTAAATTTGTTTTGTTTTTCAGTTGTACTCATCAAAAACAAGTGGAATAGTTTGAACGATGCCAACACTCGCTATCACAGACAGCTACGTAAATACACACATACATGCCAAGGAGCTAGACTTTTTAAAGGCCTATATTAGAAATTAGCAGGTAAGTCATGCTCCTTTGAAAGTATGATATTATTTAAAGAATATAGAACTTCTAAAGCATGTTTCTTATTTTAGTACCCAACGTTTCTGGAAAGCTGCAGCTGCAGAAGAGTACTCAGTGGATGACAATGAGGTAGTGGAAGAACACAGCCAGGAAGTGACACCTGAAATGTCACTTGATAACAGCTCATCCTCAAGCATAGTACCTGTGGTTGAAAACATAACCCCTCCTGCAATTCCTGTGTGGCAATCAGTATCAAGGCCCGCGAGAGACAGGGGGATACAACAGGTTTGTTGATCTAATGGCTGAATGAAGAAAAAAAAAAATAAGATAACAGTATAGTTTTATTTCTCAACAGCCTTGAAAGTTTTGTCAATAAACTGCCTGACAATCGGCAGTTAGAAATGCGAAAACACCAATGATGAACTGAATTTCCTCTTTTTTTTTTTTTCCAACGCCTGCAGACTCCCCAGTCCCACCATTTCCATCATCAACTACCTTCTCTCCTTATCCTACATTTAATCCACTTTCTCACCCCCCCCCCGCTCCATCCGCATACACACTTGCACCCTCACCAGCTTCCTAAACCCATTTTCAGAATTAACCACCCACCTCTTTTCCCCCGTAAACAATACAAAAAAATACACTCCACTCAACTGCTATTCATTCCTCCCAACTGTCAACTTCCATGCACAATTTCCCACATTTTTCTGGTCCAGGTGAGGAGGAGGGCAGGATGAAGGAGCCCCCCCCCCCCAGCTCTGTGCTGCAGTTTCTACCAGAAATGTTCTGCCTGCCTGGGACACATCTACCCCTCCTGGCACCAGATACTTTACACTGACACCATCTGGGGGAGCAGGACAGGTGAAATCTGGAAGGACTGGTGCTTCCAAAGGTGAGCATGAGTGACACTGCCCCCCTTCTGTTCTGCTGCCCCCCTCCTGTGACACTGCTCCCCTCCTGTTCTGCTGCCACCCCCGTGATGCTGCCCCCTCTTGTAACACTGGCTCCCTCCTGTCCCGCTCCCCCTCCTGTGATCTTGACCCCCTCCTGTGATGCTGCCCCCTCCTATCACCCTGCCCCCTCTTGTCCCCCTGCCCCCCACCTGTCACACTGCTACCCACCTGTCACACTGCCCCCTACCTGGGAGGATTGGTCATTCCCAAGGTGTCTGATCAGAGTGTCACTGCCCCCACCTTTCACACTGCCCCCCACCTGTCCCACTGCCCCCTCTGGTCCCTCTGCCCAGATAGCCCTCTCCTGTCAAAATTCCCTCCTGTCACAATGGCGGGTGTGGTGGCAGAATAGTGTGGGGAAGGGGTGCCGGATGGGGGGTAGGCAAAATGCACTTCCGCCGGTCGGAAGTAAAGCCTTGCTGACTCAGGTTCTTAAAGGAGCACAACCTTTAGACCACATACTGTAGTGCTGAAGCATGGGACAAGAGGCCAAAGTGGTGCATTTACTTATTCTAAACTGATCAAGATGATCCAAGAAGAGGAGGCCTTCATGGCAGTCAAGGCCCAGACATTCAATGATCAGAAGGGTCATGGGTAAGACTAGTAAGACATTGATGGTGCTAATGTGTATTCAGCACAGTCCTTAAAAAAAATTATGCTTTGCTTGTCCCCTAAACCTGTCTGTGAAACTGTATATTTCTGCTATGTAAACAATGTAGTACAGCGAAAGTGACATTTAAAAAAATGTTTAAAATGCTGTTGATTCACATCTCCCAGCAACTTTCATTGATTTTGTAAATAATGCAATGGTGTCAATGGTGATCATGATACCGCTTCTGATGACGGCTAAACGTCGAAACATGTACAAAAAGAAAGAAAATTTGGGACTTTAAATGAGGCATGTATAATTGGATAGAAAATGACTCCCACTTCCCCAAAGCTCTATGGGCAATAGCAGATACTACTGACTAATTTGACCCAACAAGACTATGGATGCTTTCACACCCTATTTGAAAAGGGAATTTACCTTCACGTTTGCAAGTTATTTAGTCTTACCTATTATACATGTGGAACCATTGAAGTGACACTTGGCTATGTAGAATTGGATAACGGTTATAGGCTGGTGATGATTAATCTCAAGGTTCTTGTTACTGTATGTTTGTAATTGGTGCTTACTAAGCTGTTTTTTTTTTGTTTGTTTTTTCATCACAAGCAATTGCATCTGCAATTACTATGTTGCACAACTGAACTTCTTTTTCTTTAATAAACTTTGGATGATAAAAAAAAAAGAAAATGAGTCAATGTTAAAAGACGTGTTTATTGTCTTAAACAATTGGTGGCATAACATAATAAAATCGTACATACTTGTTATATAGACATGTCAACAACAGGTTACAGACCATATTTTTATAATAAAAAACACCATAGCAACAGAGCACATTGCATTGTGTCGTGTAGGACAATTGTCCTCCATGTCATACAATCACTTAGAAAGTGAGATAGTTAGATAAAATCTAGATGAATAAGGATATATTGAACCATCCACAGGAACATATTGCATACAAATAAGCCTGCGTTTTGTGAATTCTCTCTACTTCCTGAGGAGCAGATGCATCAGTATCTTCAGGGAAACAAATAAATAAACTAAAAGGGTCTATTGTTAAACCCAAACATAGGGTCAAATATGACTATGGAGGGGGAGGAAAACATCCATCCCTTCAAGTAACTCACGTATCTATTAGGTCTGGAACATGTAAACTGGAAGGTGAGGGCTGTTTAAGATGTATGTACCAGAATCTGTGGTAACAGGGAACCGCAAAACAACTGGGCGCACATACTGGTGCCCAAATACTTTGAAACATGTAAGGCAGATCTTCTGAAATGACGTCAATTTGTATCAGCCTGTAGAGGCGCGCTGTCTTTGGATGCACCTGGAGCCGGCGGTGCTCACTGTACTTTACCCATGCGGTTTCCTTCTTGTGTCGAGCATGACACACAATGTAAGTGTATCCAAATCATTTTAATAAACAATTGAAGTTTGGTTTTACATTATGTTGCACTCTTCTTGTGTTTCCTATATATAGATCTGAATCATCTAAAATGGGAAAGACTATGGTACAATTTTATCTATGCTAATTGAAGAAAGGGGGTATGCACTTTTCAGCTGAAAGATTACAGGGAGAGGAGATTCCAGCAGTCTTTATCTGCAAATGTATTGAGTAACTTCACAGTATCTGTTTTTTTGGGAAGTGAGAAAGTACTGTAAATTTGCTGGGTTATTCACAAAGTACATTTACAAACTTCACAATCAATCAAATTAATAGGAGTAGGCTAGAAATAATTGAAATACAATGTAGATATTGATAAAATGCTTTTACATTTTATTCGTAGATATACTTTAAGCTCATCCCTATTAAAAACGCATCCCTTGGCATCGGTTTTCTTTTGGCTGGAAAGCAATGCTCACCAACTACGGAAAACCGGCCAAACAAAGCATGCTTGAAGGAAGAAATGTGTTTAGGCTTTGACCACTGGATCTCCAACCCCAGCCACCTCAAACAAAGTTAGTAGGCCCCTTCTCTGAACATGCCTGTGCAAGTGAAAGTAATCTACAAGAAAGTTTTGGCTTGACTTGGGTGTACAAAAGACTGTTATAACATACATATGAAACACCTGCCTCGACAAAAGTTGGAAGATCTAGAAATCTGGGGCATTGGAGTGGAGAAGTTTCCATACAACAGATATGTATTGATTTGACGCTCTAGTCATGGGGCAATCAAGGACCTTTGAAACATTAGCTATTGTGTGTGCTTGGCCCCCAGGGTCCACTCCTTGATTGTGAGGATGACCACGAAACCAACTCAGAAAGTAACTATACAATGGAGGTTGTCAACCCCATGCTACAGCCAATGTACCAGTATCTGGTCCAAAAACAGAAAGCCTTGGCAGAGGGCTTGGGTAAATTATGGCAGATGGAGAAAGTTCTACAGCTGGGAGAAGGAACATGCCTGTAAGCCTCTGTGAATTTGAATTAGTACCAGCCAAGTCCTTATGTTGCGGCAAAAGCTGATATGAATGGTGAAAAGGACTCTGGGATTAGGGTGACCACATTTCCAAACTACCATTCAGGGACATCGTCCCTTCCCAAAAATCAGCTTGTGCTTTAACGAATCACAGCACAGTGATTGGACACAAGAGGCGGGATTTATGATTTCCCCAATCACAAGCAGGGGGCGGGATTGTGCTCCTCCAGGCATTCCCGGCCAGGACAAGTACTGTCAGTGAGTAAAGTGGTGATGTGGCGGCCTTTTTTGGGGGCATCAGATTGGCCCGGGGGGTGGCTGTGTCAGTTTCATTCCGGGACACTATATTGTCCTGGAATGAATGTGCCTGGGACAGACCTGCAAAATGCGGGACTGTCCCGGGCAATCCGGGACACGTGGTCACCTTATCTGGGATTCAACTGGTCTCTAAAAGTAATTTCAACCAGAGCACTGCAGAAGGATGGAAGGAACGTCCCAGAAAGTGTCCACAAAACTTCTGACCCCCCAGTGAAGCTACAGGACTAAATGCTACTTGAGCAAGTGAACTCAGCTACCCTCTCTTCTCCCCCACCTCCTCACTATCTGTTTTGGTGAGGGGGAGCCGAAGATGGGATTTCTGCAGAGAACTACTCAAGTGTTGTCAGAATGGAAGGACAGACTCATGAGATGTTGAGAGCTATTCTCTAAAAATCAGTTGGTTGTGGGGTTTGCAAAGGGTACCCAGTGTCATATGTATCTGCAGAAAGATAAACCATTCAAAGTAGTGTCTTGTTGGATTTCATAGAAGGTCTGGAAGATCTGGGCAAGCAACTAGCAGAGCTAAAGAGAACAGGAGTCATCAGAGAGTCCATGCACTTCTCCCTTAGGGGTGGTCCGGAAGAAGAATGGCTCTATTTGAATGTGCATCAACAACTGCTCCCTAACACTGGCCATACATTAATCTTTTATTTTTATTTTTGCTCAAACACTGGGTTGAACAAAAAAAAAAACCCGATTCCCCCATCCACACAGAATACAATGAGCAATGCTGCTGGCTATAACCAGCAACACCGATCATTCAGAAGAAAACCTGACTGGTTTACACAAGTTGATTCATAGATTAATTTATGGAAAGGCTGGTTGTACATGAGTCAATCTAATTTCAGCCAGTTCAGCAGGGACAGGGAATTTTGATCCATTTATGGACACCCTTAATCAGAAGATCATGCTAGACTAGTACACCACCCCAAGAATAGATTATGCATTACAATTTCTGTCTCTGGCTAAATGGTTTAGCATATTGGACTTGAGGAATGGGGTTACCCCACCTCTCCACCTCGTCCAGTTACAGGGATCCCACAGGTATGGCCCATTGATACTTAGATTGGTCCAAAATGGACCATTGTAAAGGCCCATACACACGATCTGACTTTTTGACATCAATTGTCCGACGGACCTGTTTTAGCGGACAATCCGACCGTGTGTATGCTCCATCGGACAAATGTTTTGTGTTTTTCATCGGACAAATGTTTGCTGTGAAAACAGACAAACTTTCCGGCAACAAATGTCTGATGGAGTAAAATCCGATTGTGCGTACACAAGTCCATCGGACTAAAGTCCAAAGTACAAACACGCATGCTCAGAACCAATGCTAAAGATCAGACAACAATAGAAAAAGTTGCCCAAAGGGTGGCGGTAAAGAGCAGAAAAACCACGTGATTTGGTGAAAGTTGGCTGAAAAAGTCCTGCCGTGTGTATGCATACCAAGTTCACGGCCAACACCCTTCGGACAAAAATCCACGGAAAAGTCTGATGGAAGTCCGATCGCGTGTATGAGGCTTAACTGTGTAAAAATTGCCACACCTGGAATTTATCTTTAATCCTGCATACAATATAACAAGCATTTTTGTTACACATGCCTATTATTGCATGTGTTGTTCCCCCTCTGTGGAATAATTATTATCATCACCAGAGATGCTTGAACAAGTCTGGTGAAAACTGTGACGGGTATGGAGAGTGTTCACGTCTTGCCTATCAAAGTCATAAAAATAATAATTTATCTAAAGTCTATAGATGTGAATGATGGAGATCCGTTTTCTCCACTTCTACCACATTGATTGACACTTTAGAAAGCAAAAAATGACTTTGTGCCTCAAAGAATTCTGGGACGTGGCTTTGGTAAATACTATTTATTTTGCGCTATTTGTTCATACTCTAGGAGGACTCTCTGCAAAGTTCAGCATTTGTCAGAAGATCTAATGATTTCAGCATGTACAAAACAAAACCAATTTCAAAGCAGTGGAGAAATTTAACACTAATCATGCAGGAACCATCAATATGTTGCTTACAAAACACATTTGAAAACAGTGTGCAGTTTATTGATTTATTCGTGTGTGAGATTATAAACACCTACTCATCTCTAGAAATAAACATACTAGGTTTTATGCACATTTTTAGGATACAGAAACTTTTAAACCTTAGCAATTATTCGATTAACTTAAATATGGCCTTCTGACAATGCAATAACTATATTATTATTATTATACAGGATTTATATTGTGCCAACAGTTTGCATGGTGCTTTAGAAAGTAAGGGAGACAGTACGGTTATAATAAATCAATACAAGAAGTTTAGGAGGGCCCTGTTCCTGAGAGCTGACAATATAAAATATATTTTTGTAAGCTTTTAGAGACATTCTTATTTTTTTTCCATAAAAAAAAAACAAAAAAAAAACAAAACACACATACTCACCTAGGTGGATGCAGCATCAGTCTGATGCTGAATCTGTCTCCCGTCACCTCTAAGACTGAGACCTCAGTGAAGATCAAGAACTGAGCGATCAGAGTGGAGAGCAGCGACTGGAGCTTCTCTGCTCTGCCACAACTCCCCCCCCCCCCCCGCTGGCTCAATGGAGTGGCTAGCTGTGGAGGGGGCTGGATCAATTGGCTCAAACTCTCAGCACACTGCTGAGAGCCTGAGCCAGCTGCCGGTCAGGAAACTGGGAGGATCCCTACATTAATGCCAGGATCGCTCCAGAGTCTGGTCCGGCTGAGTGACATCAGCCGACAGCAGACATTAGCTCGCTGATGGGTGAATACAGGTTACAGAAGTGCTGAACTAAGTTCACTCCTGTGACCCACAGGAGAAGTAGGACCAAAAGAGCTTTGGCCTTACTTCTATAATTTCTCTGAACGCAGGTCTATTTATTTTAGCTAATGTGTCCATGTACACAGCAGCATTTATATTCGTATTTTACAGCAGCATTCAGCGTTATAAAAATAATGCCCCAGACCTGCATTCTGAGTGGAGCTTACTGGCATCATTTATGCACATACATGTGCAAACATTGTGATATTGGGGTAATTATACCTGTAGCCCCCTGTTCCTAAAGAAATGGGGTGTGACAGCAGGAAGGTAAAGTCACCTGGTTGCATCCAGGGGGGTAGATATATTTCTCCCAGATTCAGGCTTTATGCCGACTTATACAACTAGGGAGGGAGTTGATGAAGCCCAGCTGAGGCTAGTGGGCTCATGGATGATTCATACCTCTAGGGAGAGTGCTGGGCGTCGTGCAGGCAGGGAGTTGATGAGACCAGCTGAAGCTTGTCAGCTCGTTTAAGGCCTCTATAAAAACTCCCAGCTTCATTAGGTGTTTGCTCATGCCTGGAACCAGACCTGTGTGGACTGTCTAGGGAGAGTGAACCCCTGTGCGGTGAGACAAAGCCTGTGTGGCTATTTGTTTGGACATTTACTAAACCAGGGACTTAGGGACTAGGACAGCACCAGGCTGATCCCAGTTGTTAGTTAGGAAACCTGCATGTTTAGTCAGAGGTCAAGCTGACCAGGGTTTATTTTGTTTATGTTTCTTTTTGCTTTGCTGTGTTTTTTTGTCACTGTAAATGGAGAAATAAACCGCACCTTTTTGATCTTTAAAACCACAACCTCCGTCTGCTGGGCCTGTTTTTGTGTGGGGAGCCCATCCAGGGGATCACACACACCCGCTGCCGAGCGAACCCCCCCACAGTTGGTGGAGAACCAGTGGCAGTTTTTTTTTAAGCCAGCATGGAGAAGATACTGAAACAGCTGGCTCTAGCAAATGCCAATCAACAGCAGACAAATGCAGGTTTGCAAAAGAGCCTTGCAGCTCAACAACAGAGCTTCGCAGCCCAGCAGCAAGCTCATCAACAGAGCCTTGCAGCCCAGCAGCAAGCTCACCAACAGAGTCTGGAAGCTCAGCAACAAGCCCAGCAGCAATCTGAGGCCCGCTTCATAGACCTGTTACAGAAGCAAGAGCAGAGACTACAACAAATGGAAGCAGTAATGCAGCAACGTCCGCAGACCAGTGAGGAAAGCCGTCCCACTAATACCGCGTCCTTTGGGGTGAGTCGTTTATTGACAAAAATGACTGGAGAGGATGATCCAGAGGTATTTTTGACCACATTTGAAAGGACTGCTGAAAGAGAAAAGTGGCCTGAGGAGCAGTGGGCTGGACTGGTGGCTCCTCTGTTAACTGGTGAATCGCAGAAGGCTTACTATGACCTAGAGCCTGACCAAGCAAAAGACTATGTGATGCTAAAAGCTGAAATATTGGCAAGGCTGGGTGTCACCCTGGCTGTCCGGGCTCAGCGTGTGCATAACTGGACTTTCCAGCTTGGAAAACCCCCCAGGTCTCAAATGTATGATCTCATTCACCTGAGCAGGAAGTGGCTACAGCCAGAGACTTTGTCCGCACCAGAGATTGTGGAACGTGTTGTAATGGATCGGTTTTTGAGAGCTCTTCCTACTGCCATCCAAAAGTGGGTAAGCCATGGAGACCCAGAGACGGCCGGTGGTCTTGTGGATCGTGTAGAGAAATACTTGGCTACAGAGAACCTGACGGCCTCTTCCAGAGACTCTCGGACTTTCCACCCTAAGACCAGACCATCCCCAGGGGCGGATAAGAGGATTCCAAGGGGTGAGGGTGGAGAGAGTGAGAGGGTGGGAGCTCTACCCAAAGTTTGGCGAGAACAGCCTGGGAAGTCAGGGGCTCAAGAGGCAGCCAAATGGATTGTTTGCTACCGCTGCCGGCAAGCGGGACATATTGCAGCAAATTGCCCGGTTGTGGAGGAACCCATGCAATGTGACTTTCTGACGGACAGACCTCAGTCGCTGTGTGCGACAGTCGCATGCACTGCCATTCGGGGAACTGAGAAACATTTATGCAAAATGTGTATTAATGGTAGAAATGTTGTGGTATTACTGGATTCAGGTAGCCTTGTGACCCTGATAAAGGCTGAATTAGTTAAAACAGAGGTCTCTGGGAATAGCAAGGTAGCTGTTATTTGTGTGCATGGGGACACCCGAGAGTATCCAGTGACTACAGTGTGTTTCAAGACCCCCAAAGGTACCCTCTCTCATCCAGTGGGGTTAGTATCTCAATTACCGCATGATGCCATTGTGGGAAGGGATTTTCCGAAGTTCTGGGAACTGTGGGATGATCCTGAGCCCCCCACTGGTGCCCCTATGTACCAGGAAGGTGATAGCCAGAACTCCTCTGAGAGTGGTGAGGACTCTCCAGAATTTCCCTTGTCAGTATTGGCAGGCGAGACTCAAGAAACTGGAGAGGAGCCCACCTCCTCAGACGAAAACCTACCGTCTGTGGAGTTTTCTGATCTTGAGGTTCACAGGGAAAATTTTGCCACAGAACAGTTAAAAGACCCCGCCCTAATAAAGGCACGGGAAAACGTAGTGGAAATAGATGGCGAGTTAGTGAACCCAGATAATACCTGCACTTACCCATACTTCAGCGTAGAGAAGGACCTACTGTATCGGGTGGCAAAAAGGGCAGAAGAAACCGTTGAGCAGCTTGTGGTGCCCAAACCTTACAGGAAGTTGGTGTTGGAGTTGGCCCATGGGCACATTCTTGGAGGTCATCTGGGGACAGAGAAAACCCGAGAGAGGGTATTACAGAGATTCTATTGGCCTGGGGTGATGAAGGACATAGAAAATTATTGTTCCTCCTGCCCTGTGTGTCAGAGGTCGGCCCCGATGCCACATTTCCGTAGCCCGCTGGTCCCTCTACCCATCATTGAGGTCCCGTTTGAGAGGGTCGCAATGGATTTGGTAGGTCCTAGAATCAAGTCCGCTAGGGGGCACCAGTACATATTAGTTATAATGGACTATGCCACCCGTTATCCAGAAGCGATCCCTCTCCGAAATACCTCGGCCAAAACCATAGCCAAAGAGCTATCTCTTGTGTTTAGCCGGGTGGGTATTTGTAAAGAACTGCTTACGGACCAAGGTACACCCTTTATGTCCCGGGTTATGAAAGAGCTGTGTAAATTGTTCAAAGTGACGCAATTGCGTACGTCTGTGTATCACCCCCAAACCGATGGGCTGGTTGAAAGATTCAACAAAACCCTAAAACAAATGTTGAAGAAAGTGGTGGAAAGAGATGGAAAGGATTGGGACTGTCTACTTCCTTATTTGATGTTTGCTATTAGGGAGGTGCCCCAATCCTCTACGGGATTCTCCCCCTTTGAGTTACTGTATGGGAGACACCCAAGAGGACTGTTGGATATTGCCAAGGAAACTTGGGAAAGTGAGAGTTCTCCCCACAGGAGTGTGATTGAGCATGTCGCCCTGATGCAAGATCGAATTGCACAGGTAATGCCCATCGTGAAGGAACATTTGGCCCAAGCGCAGTTGGCACAGCAGAGAGTGTACAACCGTGGAGCCAAGACCCGTACCTTTTCCCCGGGGGATAGGATATTGGTACTTGTCCCTACGGTTGAAAGTAAATTCCTTGCCAAATGGCAAGGCCCCTACGAGATAATGGAAAAAGTGAGCGAAGTGAATTACAAGGTCAGACAACCAGGAAGGCGAAAGCCCGAACAGATCTATCACGTTAATCTGTTGAAAGCCTGGAGGGATAGAGAGTCCCTAGTCGCAGAAACTTGGTCACCAGCTCAAACTGGTTGCTTGATTCCGGAGGTTGGAATAGCAGCCACCTTGTCACAACCCCAACAACAGGAGGTGAAGGAGTTTGTGCTTCGCAACAAGGAGGTGTTCTCTGAGCTGCCGGGACAAACATCTGGGGTAAAGCATGATATTATTACCCCGCCCGGTGAAAGGGTGAAGTTAAAACCCTATCGGATCCCAGAGGCCCGACGGGAGGCAATACGGGAGGAAGTACAGAAAATGCTGAACTTAGGGGTGATAGAGGAGTCCCAAAGTGATTGGTCTAGTCCCATTGTGTTGGTGCCTAAACCGGATGGGAGCTGGCGATTTTGTAACGATTTTTGTCAGTTGAACAAAGTTACAAAATTTGACACCTACCCCATGCCACGTATAGATGAGTTGATCGACCGGCTGGGAACAGCCCGATACATGACGACTCTTGACCTCACAAAAGGGTATTGGCAAATTCCCCTGGCCAAGTCGGCCAAAGAGAAAACCGCATTTGTAACCCCAGACGGGGCGTTCCAATATAAGAGAATGCCGTTCGGGTTACAGAATGCGCCGGCCACATTCCAGCGGAAAATGGACCAGATACTGAGGCCCCATCGGAAGTATGCTGCGGCTTACCTGGATGACGTAATTATCCATAGCACAGATTGGGCCTCACATCTGCCAAAAGTGCAAGCAGTCCTAGACTCTATCCGGGAAGCGGGGTTTACGGCTAACCCCAAGAAGTGTACCATTGGGCAGGAGGAGGCCAAATATCTTGGGTACACCATTGGCAGGGGAGTAATAAAACCCCAACTCAACAAAGTCGAGGCCATCCAGAGTTGGCCACGTCCCAACAGCAAGAAGCAGGTACGGGCCTTTCTGGGAATCGCGGGTTATTATTGGCGCTTCATTCCCCACTTTGCTTCTAAGGCTGTGCCCCTAACCAACCTGACGAAAGGGAAAGGGTCGGTCATGATTAAATGGACCCCCGAGGCTGAGGCAGCATTCCAATTCTTGAAACAAGCCTTATGTAGCCAGCCAGTGTTGTACTCACCCGACTTCTCTAAAGACTTTGTCGTACAAAGTGATGCGTCAGATGTGGGGTTAGGAGCAGTATTGTCCCAGGTCTGGAACGGGGAAGAGCACCCAGTCATTTACCTCAGCAGGAAGTTGAAGTCCCATGAGGTAAATTACGCCACGGTTGAAAAGGAGTGTTTAGCGGTGAAGTGGGCTCTAGATTCCCTTCGGTACTATCTGCTAGGTAGGCACTTTGACATGGTTACGGATCACGCTCCGTTAAAGTGGATGGCTCAAAACAAGGAGACAAATAGAAGAGTGAATAGGTGGTTCCTGGCCCTACAGGAATTCAACTTCACAGTAAAGCATCGCCCTGGCGTTCAAATGGGGAATGTGGATGCTTTGTCTCGAGTACATGAATGCCTGATTGCTGGTGTTCCAACCCCAAGGTTAAAACAAGAGGGGGGGTATGTGACAGCAGGAAGGTAAAGTCACCTGGTTGCATCCAGGGGGGTAGATATATTTCTCCCAGATTCAGGCTTTATGCCGACTTATACAACTAGGGAGGGAGTTGATGAAGCCCAGCTGAGGCTAGTGGGCTCATGGATGATTCATACCTCTAGGGAGAGTGCTGGGCGTCGTGCAGGCAGGGAGTTGATGAGACCAGCTGAAGCTTGTCAGCTCGTTTAAGGCCTCTATAAAAACTCCCAGCTTCATTAGGTGTTTGCTCATGCCTGGAACCAGACCTGTGTGGACTGTCTAGGGAGAGTGAACCCCTGTGCGGTGAGACAAAGCCTGTGTGGCTATTTGTTTGGACATTTACTAAACCAGGGACTTAGGGACTAGGACAGCACCAGGCTGATCCCAGTTGTTAGTTAGGAAACCTGCATGTTTAGTCAGAGGTCAAGCTGACCAGGGTTTATTTTGTTTATGTTTCTTTTTGCTTTGCTGTGTTTTTTTGTCACTGTAAATAGAGAAATAAACCGCACCTTTTTGATCTTGAAAACCACAACCTCCGTCTGCTGGGCCTGTTTTTGTGTGGGGAGCCCATCCAGGGGATCACACACACCCGCTGCCGAGCGAACCCCCCCACAGGGGCTATAATGTAAATTTTGTTTTTGGTGAGACATCACCTAGTGTGGAAACGCCAAGTGTTACTAGAGAGCCTCTGCCTAAAGTTATCAGTTCAGTTGAAACTAAAAAGTTGCCTGCCAATGCCATGGTGCAAAAGTCTCTGAATCCATGTGTGCTTCCTGGATTGGGGAATACCAGAGCTTTGCCAAAGCTTGCTCGCTTACAAAGAGTGCTCAACAAAAGAGTCGCTAGAGAATATGGCTTGGAATTTCCATATGTTCCTTCAGAGACTATGCAAGAAATTTAATCAAAGCGAGAGGAGTGGTACAGTGAAGCTATCTTGGACTACTTGTCTGTACCAAAGCCTTTCGGGAAAGCTTGCTATTCATCTGTCATGGATGAGCGTTATGATGAATGCCTGCTTCAATGGAACTATGGCCGGCATATCTACTCTGACAAAGTGGCCATCTGCAGACCTGGAAAATAAAATGTTGTTTACTTTGTCACTACTGTGGATAACCAAGGGAAACCAGTTACTTTGCCAGATCCTCGTACTGGTAACCATTTAAAAGGGACTGTCATAGTTCAGCTGGCAAATATCAGTCTTTTCTTTAAAGCAACAGTTTGTTCCTGTTTAAACTTGGAGAAAAGTTTTTTTTTTTCTAAATGGACTATGGGGTACATAGCCAGATAGTTTTAGGTTTAGCGAACTTTGTGGTCAAGATTTTCTACCTGTGTACAGTAATTTCAATATTCTGCCATTAAGGACTTCTGCCATACTGGTTTCAGCCACTAGATGATGGAAGTTACTTATAGGTAGGGATGGACTTTTAAATTACATTTTAATTTGCTTTGCATTTAAAATGGGGAAGAAAGTTTCATTCTGCTGTGAGTGAGGCTTTGCTCCCAGTTGATTAGTGATGCTGATGTATATTTCTGTGTGTATAACTTTGTTCTGTTTCAGGTAAAACCAGATCTCCTATCAAGCTGCTAGAGGTGGGCAGTTAGATAGATAGTGAGGTTCCTGTAACACGTGTGATGTGAATATACTGTGTATTAATGTTTAAAACTGTAACATTCTTCTTTTTCTGTCTTACCCTTTCCTTTTCCCATCCAAGTTTTTGGGTTCTGATACCTACTCACAGGCTTGAGAGTCATTTTTTTCCTTACAGACGCTGAGGACATCGTCTACTTTGATGGGGGGAGTGTGTAGCCCCCTGTTCCTAAAGAAATGGGGCTATAATGTAAATTTAGTTTTTGGCTGAGCTGTAAACAGCTCAGATTGATTGTATATAGTTTATTTGGAGTTGTGCCATTTCTCTCTGTTGCCAGTATGTGTCACTTGTACCACAGGCCAGTATGATAATTATAACATAGTTGAGCTGTAATGAATATTCTTTTTCTCAGAACAGCCCAGTAGGAGGTTCTCTGCCACTGTGCATTCTGGGAGAGGGTATTTATGGGACAGACGCCATGTGCTCTAGTCAGTTCTTACCTCGTGGCCCTCCTGGCCAGAGGCTCTGTCACTGCAAGCTCTGCAAGTAGGCCCAAAAGCCTGTCTGGGGCCTACTAATCCTGAGGTGGTCCTAGGCTGTCTTGCCTGTTTGGAAGAAGCCGCGCCAAGCCGCGCCAAGCTGAGGAGATTTAGGGGAGGACCCTTGCTGGAGAGAACCAGGATGAAGGCTGGTCTCTCAGGATGGCCTGGTGACTCGGTTGGAGGATGCACCTAAGCTATATTACCCTCACAGTACTGCCGGGTCGGCTTAAAGGTTCTGGTACTGTGAAGCTGTTCTACAAATCTAATTCAAGGTAACTAACTCCCGGCCTTTCTTCTTTGAAACCATTATTCATTTTAAGAATGTTACTGAAAATAATTTTGTTGGGGGTTGGTGACAAAATTAACTGTCCTTGATGTAAAATATGCTAGATGCTACTAAAGTTAAAGTGTTACTAAACCCATGACCCTGTATTCACTATATCTGGTCTCCCACAGTACACAGAACATAGAAATGCAATTATTTTAGTAAATATAAAAACTGCTAAATACCTTTTCTCATCAGCAGTATATAGAAGTCTATATAGCAGTCTTGTGATGGTTAAAGTTAAAAATAAAAAAATAAGTGCTGGTAAAAATGAAGAAAACAATGGCATGGGGATCCCCCCTAGTCTATACCTGACCCTTCGGGTCTGGTATGGATTTTAAGGGAAACCACACACCACAGTTTTAAAAAAAAAATGGCGTGGGATCCATCCCAAAATCCATACCAGACCCTTATCCGAGCATGCAGCCTGGCAGGCCAGAAAAGCGGGCAAGCGAGCGCCCCCCTTCTGAACTATACCAGGCCACATGCCTTCAACATGGGGGGTGCTTGCTTTGAGGCGGGGGGCTTGCCCCCATGTTGATGGCAACAAGGGCCTCTTTCCGATAACCCTGGGCTGTGGTTGTCAGGGTCTGCGAGCGGGGGGCTTATTGGAATCTGGAAGCCCCCTTTAACAAGGTCACTTGTGGCACTGCCCCCTTTCTGACATCATGTGGCGGGTGATGTAGCCGGGTGGCTCCACCCCTTGCCTATATAAGAACTGTTGAAGTGCAGAGTGGGCAGACGGCGGGAGGCCCCTCAGGGGGTGGAGCATTTTTTTCTCTATTTTTCGGGTCCGGGAGGCGTCATGATTGACGATGGATGTTCATTGAGGGACACTATTTTTTTATTTTTTAATAAAGGACTTGTCAAAAACTGTTTCTTGCCTTTATTACTTTTTGACACTTTTTTGGTGAATGGGTAGGGGTACGACGTACCCGATAACCATTCAAATAGTGGGGGGCGGGATCTTGGGGCCCCCTTGTTAAAATGGGCTTCCAGATTCGGATAAGCCCCCCGCTCGCAGACCCCAACAACCACAGCCTAAGGTTGTCGCCTTTGTCCCCATCCATATGGGGACAATGTGCTTTGGAGTGGGGGGCAGAGCCCCCTGTCCCAAAGCACCCACCGCCCATGTTGAGGGCATGTGGTCTGGTATGGTTCAGGAGGGAGGGGCCAGTCGTTCGTCTCCCCCTTCCCTGACCTGCCAGGCTGCATGCTCGGATAAGGGTCTGGTATGGATTTTGGGGGGGACCCTACACGTTTTGTTTTTTGCGTGGAGTTCCCCTTAAAATCCATACCAGACCCGAATGGACTGTGGGGGACCCCATGCATTGTTTTTCTTTTCTTTTTTTCAATAGCCGGTTGCTGGCAATTGTAACCGCGAGTTATTTTAAATGTGATTTGACTAGTTTTTGTTTTTTCCTTAGAAATTACATTTTTGCTTTACAGATGTGCCAATTTACAGGCACATTAAGGGGACCACCCCAGTCACGATATTTAAAGGAATTCATTTTTATTGTTGCACTTTAAGCATAATTAAATGTCTGCTCCTGAAAAAACGATTGTTTAAAAAAAATATATATATATTGATACATGTCCCCCAGGGCAGTACACAACCCCACAAACCCCTTTCATGGCCCCTTGCATATTAGCTTTTAGAATGAGCACTTTCGATTTTTCCTGTTTTGCTCCCATACACTTCAATGGGGTTCACCGTTCGGGTTACAACATTTCCCCTGTTCGGGAGTTCTGCCTTGTTTGGCCCATCCCTACTGTATATACAGAACAGACTGATTTTACTCTTGTGTAGTGTAGTAATACTTTACGTCAATGTATTATTCAAGCTAATGTACCCTGAGCTGTAGGCAGTAGTGTATTTAGGTTTTGTGCTGCCCTAGGCCTGACTAAACTTGTGCACCCCCTAATTTAAATATGACCCACCCCTTCCTGTCAAGGCCACACCCCTTTCTGTTTAAGACACACCCTGGAATTTTCGAGTCGGGACACTAGTTCTTAGGGTCTGGGGGGGGGGGCATTGGATTCCCTTAACTTGCATAGATTTCCTCTCACTTCCTGTTTGGCTATGGGGCAGGAAGTGAAGGTAAATCTCTGCAATGGGACAGGGATGGTAAAAAATAAACTGACAGGGGCTATAACCTTCCCTTACTCTATCCACAATGAAAAAAAAAGTGTTGCCTATAGTTCTACTTTAAGCACAAATTTCTGATCATTTTATGGAGAGGACTAAGAAGATATAACCATGCCAATGGTGCAGCAGAAAATATATAGTACAGTGAGGAAGGTTTGTGGTCCAGGATGATAGGACAGTCAAAATTAGAATCAGTTTGCGTTACACGAACAGTGTAGTGCAAGCCGGCGGGGACTCTTTCTGTGCTGCCCCCCTGCAAAGTGCTGCCCTAGGCCGGGGCCTTGTTGGCCTAGGCCAGGATACAGAGTTGGCTGTAAGTAGAATCCTTTTAGCAAGGGTTGCCCAAGAACCTGAACATTATTTTAAGGGCTCCTCAGGGGTAAAAAGTTTAAAAAAGGCTGAGCTATACAAATGCCTTCCTCCCTGCAGACAAGTCATTTCAAAGGGGACAACAGTTTAACTACAGATGAAAAAAGGCTAACAATCCAGACATGAAAGCTAACTGTACAGAATACAATTATACCTCTCTAAAGTATTTCTAAATCCAAAAAACAAAGTTCAAATGTATTCAAGTCATTAAAAAGGCATTTTCACCCACACTTGTCAGTTTATCACTTAAAGTGATATTAAACCCGAATACAAATGTAATATATAGCCATTTACAAATCATTAGATGTGGTGGCTGCATTCGTTTTCTTTTTTAAGGCTTTTTCCCCTCTGTTTTCACCTGGTGATCTGGTCAGTAACACACCTTCTTTATTATCCCTGGTTCACACGAGGACGACTTTTCATGCAACTTGAAAGTTTAAAGTCACACGTCACACCCCATTTGCGGCAATGGAGCTGTTCAAATCAGTGCGACTCAAGCTGCAGCAAATTTTAAAAGGGTCTCTGCACCATTTCTGTGTGATTTCATTGCAACTTGCATTGAGATCTGTTAAATGAAATCGCACTGATAGTCTGCGCTGAAGTAGGGAGATTTCAAAGCAGCACAGGTGTGAACCAGGACATAGAGATCCCCCACTCTGGATGAAGGAGCACCGTGGAACCTTTGGACAGCAGCATTGTCAGTCTGGGAGGTGGGCAGTGTTAGATGTATTAGCAGATTAAGATACACTAAGAAATTGAAACTAAACTCCAGCTCACACTGCAGTTACACCAGCAGTTCCAGCAAGAGTTTTTTTTTTTTGGGATAAAGATTTTATATGAATAAATAAAAGCTGACCATTGTAAGCACTAGGGATGAGCCGAACACCCCCTGGGGTTCGACTCGAACACAAAGCTCATCCCTAGTAAGCACCCCTGCCAGTGGTAAATGGTTTGTCTCATCCCTCTACTGCTACATCTGCAAGAGCAAGAGCAATAGAGGGATAAGACAAACAAAAGATTTACTGTCTAGATCACCAGGTAAAAATAAAGGAAAGAACGCCTAAGAAGAAGCTAATGCAGCCATCACATCTAAAAATGTTCATGCTGTAGATTTGCAGAGCTCTTGCTGTAGACTTACCACTGCAACTTTGCTCTTGCTAGAGACTTTCCACACAAATTTGCTACAAATTGGAAAAGTGTCAACTAAAACTTGTGCTTCAAGTGCTCTGCAGTGTACAACCAGCCAGTGAAAATGTGCAGCAAGTTAAAGTGCTTGTAAACTCAGTACAACCACTTTCTCCTACAGGTAAGCCTATATTAAAAAGGGACACTAAAGGTTCATGTTTTTTCACCTTAATGCATCCTATGCATTAAGGTGAAAAAACATCCGTCAATACCAGCCCCCCCAGCCCCCCTCCCCCCCGTTTTACTTACCTGAGCCCGTTCACCTGCTGCGCTCGCCCCCGACGTCCTCTTCGCCGCTCAGCCTGGTTGTTGATTGGCTAGAGTGGATGGATTGAAAGCAGTGCAGCCATTGACTCGCGCTGCTGTCATCACATCCAATGACGCGACGTGCCGGGGGGCGGGCCCGAGTGATACAGTGAGCGGTTATAGCCGCCGGCTGTATCACGGGAGCGCGCCCGCAAGAACTTACCACTCGCTCGCATGAAGGTGTTTAGTTCTTGCGAGCAGAAGCCGAGACAGCCGCCGAGGGACACCAGAAGACCACGTTTGGGGCCACTCTGTGCAAAACGAGCCGCACAGTGGAGGCAAGTATAACATGTTTGTAGTTTTAAAAGAAATTCCCTTTACAACCCCTTTAAGGCTTACCTGTAGGTGCTGCAAATAGCTCCTAAACCTACATGGTTTAGGAGATATTTACAATGTCCCCGTACGCTGATGTATTCTGCGCATGCGCACTTTAGAAAGGGCATGCTGTGCCGTTTCTAAATGGGTCATGCTGTGACTGGCAGCTTGGGAGTGATGTCACGCAACCTTGGCCAGTCACAGAGCCGGAGTCCACAGCCCCAGAAGGAAGAGGGGTGAAGAATGGACGCTTCCTGCACAGGCGACAGCGGTGATATCGCAGGCTTCCGTTTCAGGTAAGTGACACATAATGGACTACTATCCGATTCATAGTAGCCCATTATGCTTTAGCTTTGCAGGAAAATAAAGAGGAAGTAAAACCCATCAGGGTTTACTTCCTCTTTAACAGACTTACAATTCAACACCACCACCCATTTGTGGCAAGTTATCCTTACTATCTGGGTAAATGTTGAGACTGCCCCCTCTATATTGCTGTCATAGGCAGAGGGCCACTCGTGCAGTTATGGTAGATAGGAGCCTCGCAGTGGCAGCTGGTGCTTAATTTTTTTTTTGGGGGGGGGGGGGGCGGCAAACAAACCACCCCCTCCCCCCCAGTCAATCCTCCCCCGTCGCTCACTCGTCCCGTCCGCCCACCAGCCCCGCACTTACCCCATTTTTTTTAACAGTAACGTTTTTTTATTGACACAATATCAAATTACAATGCAATGACAGTTAAAAGGCAAGATCCTTATACTTTATCACAGGGTACATCAGTATGTCAATCAGAGGATTAAAGGTACATTCTGAGAGATCAGAAAGGAAAATGGACAAAGAAGTGGAACAAAACCATTGAAACAGGAGGACTGAACAGGGAGATCAGCTCATCAAGTCAGTGCAAGCAGCATCCCACCACTATATTGGCCCTCTCCCCAGTAAAGGAGGGAAACAAGAGGACGGGGGGGGGGAACAAGGGAGGGGAAGGAAGAGGAGGCAGGGAAAGGTGAGGGGGGAGGAGAAGAGGGGGGAGGAGAAGAGGGGAGGGGAGGGAAGGACCCAAGGTCCACCAGAGCGCCATCCAGCATGCACTTACCCCATTTAGGTCGCGGGCAGCTTTGGATCCTTCCTGCGTCTCCTCCTCCTTGGTGGCTTGACTGTGGCTTTCCCTGTGTCTCCTCCTCTTCTGCGGGCAATATTGTCGCTTCTCCTCTCAGCTAATTGGGTCTCAGGATCTGCTTGCCCGATTGGCCGGGAGGAGAATCAGGAAGACAGAGAATCAGGAAGACAATAGAGAACATTAAATTGCTATTGTCACACAACTGGATGGGCCCGGGGCACAGTGCTCTGCGCCCCGATTCCACCCTTTTAGAAGCCTAGGGCTCTAATCGTGTTCTTTGAAGAAAAAAAAAAAAACAGAGTGGAATCTATGCGTCCGGCGCCCTGCATGTAGATTAGGGGGAGGGTGCATAAATTAGGGGGGACAGCACCCCTGCGCCCCGTATGGACGGGCCGCCACTGAAGCCTTGCATGTTTACAAAGCAACAAAGTCCATGACATCTGTGTTCATTAATTCTTCTTTTACTATGTAATTAGCACTAAGCAGTTGTGAAGGTAGCAAAAGAGCACATGGAAATGAAGACAGCCGGGTCCCTTTTCTTTGTGAGATTTAATAGCTTCCCTTCATTCTTCACCTCTCTCAAGTTACTGAAAGAAGGTAATTTTTTTCTTCCTGACCATTTAGTAATGCTCATTAAAGACTAGAAGGAACAAACAATGCTCGCCCTCTGAGACTAAAATTCAAAGCCTCTCCGCATCTCTCTGTTCTAATACTTGAGACAAATTAATTATTCCTTAGTGAAAAGTATACAATTCCTACTCTTCATTTTCACCGGTTGATGGGGCTGATTGTGTACTGCTGAATGGCAATCAATGCTGAAGGGAAACAAAACAAATATGTATTTGCAGCACAAGTAATTGCAACTGATAGCATTTATTTTGGATCACCAATAGACTCGAACACAAGCTGCTTACCAGCATAAGAAGACCGCAGTGTGCGTGTGTGCATGGACCTGCAAAGCCAGGCTTAAAGAAATAGCAAAATCCATCTCCATTCTCCAAGAATTAGAGATGAATTACTGTGTGTGCTCAAGAAAACAATACATAGAAACATGAAAAGTCACGGCAGAAAAAAAGTAGTCCAATCGAGTCTGCTCATTAGTGTTGGGTTTTTTCTTGTTTTTTTTTTTTTAACCACTTCAGCCCCGGAGGATTTGGCTGCCAAATGACCAGAGTACTTTTTGCGATTCGGCACTGCGTCGCTTTAACTGACAATTGCGCGATCACGCGACGTGGCTCCCAAACAAAATTGAGCACCCTTTTTTCCCACAAATAGAGCTTTCTTTTGGTGGTATTTGATCACCTCTACGATTTTTATTTTGTGCGCTATAAACAAAAATAAAGCGACAATTTTGAAAAAAAGCTATATTTTTTTACTTTTTGCTATAATAAATATCCCCAAAAAATATATTAAAAAAACTATTTTTTTCCTCAGTTTAGGCCGATACGTATTCTTCTACATATTTTTGGTAAAAAAAAATAAAAAAATCGCAATAAGCGTTTATGGATCGGTTTGCGCAAAAGTTATAACGTCTACAATATAGGGGATAGTTTTATGGCATTTTTATTAATATATTTTTTTTACTAATAATGGCGGCGATCTGCGTTTTTTATCGGGAGTGCCACATTGCAGTGGACACATCGGACACTTTTGAAACTATTTTGGGACCATTCACATTTATACAGCGATCAGTGTTATAAAAATGCACTGATTACTGTGTAAATGTGACTGGCAGGGAAGGGGTTAACACTAGGGGGCGATCAGGGGGTTAATTGTGTGTCCTAGGGATTGATTCTAACGGTAGGGGGAGGGGACTCACAAGGGAAGGAGACCGATCTGTGTTTCTCTGTACTGGGAACACACCATTGGTCTCCTCTCACCTGACAGGACATGGATCTGTGTGTTTACACACACAGATCAACTGTCCTGCTGTGTTAACGGGCAATCGCGGGTGTCCGGCGGACATCACGGCCGCCGGGCACGCGCGCTCTCTACAATGTCGGGAAGCCGAGGACGTCATATGACGGCGGCCCGTAGGGACGGAGGGTTCCTGCCGCCGTCATATTACAATGCCTCGGGTGGCAAGTGGTTAATACACGTTTTGTACTTTTTTTTCTCTTTTTTTTTACTTTTTTGTTTGAGTGTAGATCCATGTTTGTCCCAAGCATGTATACAAACATAGAAAACGCTGCAGGGTGGATAATATTAAATATATTATAATCTGGTATACACATTTAAAACTCAGGATCACTTTTCTTTTTAGGGTTATATTTCCCTTTTACCTTTTTGTTTTTTATTATTTGTTTTGTTTATAAGGTCTTGACATTTCAGATGTCCCTGGGACACCCTTCAGCTACCGGTAAAGCCGTAGACCAATGGATGATATTTTCGAGACAGAGCCTGAAGAGGCAGTCTTTACGCAAAGGGGTTAATGTTTCGGCTAGTCTTGTGGCTCTGGTCTAGAATCTCAGAACATCGAGAGGGTCCAGCTCACACTTTCATCTCTCTTAATGAATCCAAGCTCAGTTATTTACCAATGCTAGATTGCTCTTGACACCACCTTTCCCTTGCACTTTAAAGAGTCCCAGGAGAGATCCACTGCCAACTCCAACTGGACAGAGGATACATTTGTAAACCATTTTATCCCTCAATTACCAAGTAAGACGTATGGAAAAGATTTGCACTCTCTAAGATTTTGCTAAGCAATTAGGCCTTAGAAGCCTGTGATGCAGGGACAAGAGGCGAACATGCATTGGTTAACACAGCAATTAAATGATTTGCTATATATATATATATATATATATATATATTCTTATATATTTTATGTTCTGGAAAAAGCTAGAACCATATTAAATGATTTATTATCTGTGTGCAAATTAGCTGTGCTTTTTTTTTTTTTTTTAAACACACAAAATAGACGAACAAGAAAACCCTAGTGTGCAATTGCTCATTAACATGGAAAAGGAAGACTGTGTAATTGCCATCCATTATTAAGATATAATGATAATTAACAAGAAGTAATAAATAGTACCAAAGTCAAAATATAATGCATTTTTTTTTTTTTTTTTTATGCATTTATACATTATATTTTATATGAAAGCTGTGAGTTAACATTCTCAGACTGCATAGTTGAAGGTAGAAGGTGATGTATTATAAAATTAAGTTTTTACCAGGAGATAGAGTCATAACTTTTCTTGTGCCTGATACCAGATTGTCACTGTAGAATAATGAGTCACATCAGAAATAATTTCAGCATGGGATATTCTCAAGATATAAATTGTAAAAATCAAAATGACATCTTAGGTGGAAATTGATCAATCACTGTCTTTTGGTCCTCCTTAAAATGGTTCTTAACCTTAAAGTGATACTAAACACACACTGGGGTTGATTTACTAAAACTGGAGAGTGCAAAATCTGGGGCAACAGTGCATGGTAGCCAATCAGCTTCTAACTTTAGCTTGTTCAATTAAAAAGGGTAAAAAAAACACCTTGCAGTGTCCGGCCCCCCAGCCCCCCCCCCCCCTTTTGCTTACCTGAGCCTTGAATTTCCGTGGGCACGGTCCCGCGTCGCTCTCTCCACGGCTTCTCAGCTCTTCATTGGCTAGATTGACAGCAAGGCAGCCATTGGCTCCCGCTGCTGTCAATCAAATCCAATGACGCGGCCGCTGGGGAGGCAGGGCCGAGTCATACACTCGACGGCTATGGACGCCGAGTGTATGACACAGGAGCGCGCCCGCAAGGTTAACCCCCTCGGGAGAGAGCTTCCCAGAGGGGGTTATCTATTGCGTGGAGGAGCCGCCGTGGGACCCCAGAACAGGAGGATCGGGACCACTCTGTGCAAAACGAACTGCACAGTGGAGGTAAGTATGACATGTTTGTTATTTTTAAAAAAAAACTGAACCGTTACAACCACTTTAAGCTTTGACAAAAAACAAACAAACTGAAAGCCGATTGGTTTTTGTGCAGAGCTGCACAAGATTTTGTACTCTCCTGTTTCAGTAAATCAACTCCACTGTTTACATTGTCCCTTCTATTTCTGTATATGGAAGATGACACTGTAATTATTTTAATACAAAAAATAAATAAAATCGAAGTACCTTTTTCCTAATTGATATACAGTGGTCACATTACCCAGCTCTTTCCCAGACTGTCTGCAGGGAAACAGGCAGGAGGAGCTACTAGTTCTCTGCTGCTGGTCACATGTTCCAAATACAAAAAAACTGCCTTTGGAATACAGCGTAAAATAAATAATCAGTATTAATAAACTGTTTTAAATTATCATAATATATATTTGAAATCAAATCTTTATAATTTTTTTAGGCAATAACTTGGTGTAGGTGGATTTTTGCCAGTCGCAGGCTTATGCGCTCCTCCAGCCTGTGCTTTAGAACAACAGAGAGGTGATTCCTCCATCATTCCATATGGATATCCCACCACCATTGTGTTTAGCTGGTTAGTGGGCATGGAAGAGGGGAGTGTGTGGGCTGTCATTTACCACTGTGTATATGCCCACATGTGACTCTATAGTCACATGGGCTGCTCAGATGTGATAGGGAGGTAATGCTCAGCATAGGAACTTACTAAAAACTGAGCATGTGCAGAGCTGCCAACACTGCCCAGCAAAATGCCTAGCAGAATTGGGGACATGAACAGAAGGTGGAGCTAGAGAGCAGTATTATCAACCAGTTTTTTTTGGAGAGAATACAGAAAACAAATCTCATAGTGACTGAGTGAGTATGAACAGCAAGTAATACAACATTTATTGATAGTTTTTTTTAATGATGTGGGCTTAGTAACACTTTAAAAGTAAATCTGTTGTGCACTTATATCTTAAAGTGTTTATACATTAAGTTATAATACCAAACATACTGAAACAAAGATATACGGTTTATAAAGTTTTCTTAACCACTTCCAGCCCAAGGACGTCATATGACACCCAGGGGCGTACGTAGAGCATTTGGCACCCGGGGCGGATCCTATATCTGGCACCCCCCCCCCCATTAAAATGTAAAAACACCCCACTGTGCCCCCGGCATACCTCTGCATCCTTCAATATCTCTTTGTCACTACTGTGCACCTCTGGACCACTTTACATTACACATCACCCTGCATCTCTGTACCCCTTTACATTACACAGCACCCTGCATCTCTGGACCCCCTTTACATTACACAGCACCCTGCATCTCTGGACCCCTTTACATTACACAGCACCCTGCATCTCTAGGCCCCTTTACATTACACAGCACCCTGCATCTCTGGGCCCCTTTACATTACACAGTCCCCTGCACCTCTGGGCCCCTTTACATTACACAGCCCCCTGCACCTCTGGGCCCCTTTACATTACACAGCCCCCTGCACCTCTGGTCCCCTTTACATTACACAGCACCCTGCATCTCTGGACCCCTTTACATTACTCAGCACCCTGCACCTCTGGACCCCTTTACATTACACAGCACCCTGCACCCCTTTACATTACACAGCACCCTGCATCTCTGGACCCCTTTACATTACACAGCACCCTGCGCCTCTGGGCCCCTTTACATTACACAGCCCCCTGCACCTCTGGTCCCCTTTACATTACACAGCACCCTGCACCTCTGGACCCCTTTACATTACTCAGCACCCTGCACCTCTGGACCCCTTTACATTACACAGCACCCTGCACCCCTTTACATTACACAGCACCCTGCATCTCTGGACCCCTTTACATTACACAGCACCCTGCGCCTCTGGGCCCCTTTACATTACACAGCACCCTACACCTCTGGACCCCTTTACATTACACAGCACCCTTCACCTCTGGACCCCTTTACATTGCACAGCCCCCTGCACCTCTGGACCCCTTTACATTACACAGCCTCCTGCACCCCTTTACATTACACAGCACCCTGCCCTTCTGGACCCCTTTACATTACATAGCACCCTGCACCTCTGGACCCCTTTACATTACACAGCACCCTGCACCTCTGGACCCCTTTACATTACACAGCACCCTGCATCTCTGGCCCCCTTTACATTACACAGCACCCTGCACCTCTGTACCCCTTTACATTACACAGCACCCTGCACCTCTGGACCCCTTTACATTACACAGCACCCTGCATCTCTGGCCCCCTTTACATTACACAGCACCCTGCACCTCTGTACCCCTTTACATTACACAGCACCCTGCACCCCTTTACATTACACAGCACCCGCATCTCTGGACCCTTTACATTACACAGCACCCTGCATCTCTGGACCCCTTGCATGTTACACAGACCCCCCTTCAGTGCAGACCCCCCTTCAGTGTAGCCCCCCTTCAGTGTATCCACCCCTTCAATGCAGACCCCCCTGTTCAGTGTAGCCCCCTCGTTCAGTGCAGCCCCCCCTCGTTCAGTGTAGCCCCTGTGTTCAGTGTAGCCCCCTGTTCAGTGCAGATGCCCCCCATTCAGTGCAGCCCCCCCTCGTTCAGTGTAGCCCCCCATTCAGTGTAGCTCCCCTCATTCAGTGTATCCCCCCTCGTTCAGTGCAGCCCCCCTTCATTCAGTGCAGCCCCCCTCCTTCAATGTAGCCCCCCGTTCATTGTAGCCCCCCTCGTTCAGTGTAGCCCCCCGCTTAGTGTAGCCCCGTCGTTCAGTGTAGTTCCCCTCGTTCAGTGTAGCCCTCCGTTCAGTGTAGCCCCCCGTTCAGTGTAGCCCCCCGTTCAGTACCTCAGATCAGCGCGGCGGCACATGCACAGCAGGTCCGCTCAACCCGGTTTACACAAACAGAGAGGAGGGGGAGGCGGCTTCACTCTGCTGCTCGGCTGTGCCTGTGTGACATCCGGGATCGCACAGACAGGCATGTAGCCCGCGGCTGCGAGAGGAGAGGAGGGGATGGTAGGTGCAGCGGTGTCACCCTGCACCCCCCGCACACCCCCTCGCCACTGGAGCTAGCTCGCTTCTCCCTGCCTGTGTGTGCCTGTCACAGTGTGCCACTGCGGCGCTGCCTAAACCCGCGGCGCTGCCACCACGGATGTAGTACAATCGCGGAGGGTTGTGCTGGTCTGATCCCCCCCCCAGTGTGTGGTACCCGGGGGAGGCCCGCCCCCCTCGCCCCCCCCCCCCTTAGTACGCCTCTGATGACATCTTTGATTTTCAGTGGGAATATCTGAATAATGCCTGCAGCTACAGGCATCATTAAGATATCCTTGTTTTCAGCCGGCGATTCTGTGCACCATAAGAATGATCATAGCGGCAGTTCCACCGCTTGATCATTCTTACACGCGACGGGAGGGAACATCCCCCCCTCCCGCCGCCATCCGTTGCTTCTACGGGCTCTCCCGTGCCATCGGGGACCCGGAGAAAGAATCGGCCGCCGCCGGATGACAACCATAGAGATTTCCGGTGACCAGATGGTCTCTATGACCCTTGGAGGCCCGGGCGCAACGTTATAACGTCACGTCCGGGCCGCGATTGTAAACAAAGCCGTGATCGCGGCTGGTGAGCATGGGATTGTGAAATTTTTTTTAGATCTCATGCTGTCTTATTGACCCCGCATCTCTCCATAAAGAGGACCTGTCACAAACGATTCCTATTACAAGGGATGTTTACATTACTTGTAGTAGGAATAAAAGTGATCAAAAAAAGAAAAATGTAAAGAATGTGTCAAAATAAAAAAAAATAAAGTGAAATAAAAAAAAACAAAAATTAAAACGCCCCTGTCCCCGGTAGCTCGCGCTCAGAAGTGACCGCACACGCAAGTCCCGCCCACATATGTAAATGCCATTCAAACCACACATGTGAGGTATCGCTGCATGCATTAGAGTGCAAGCAACAATTCTAGCACTAGACCTCCTCTGTTATTCTAAACTGGAAACCTGTAAATAAACTTAAAGCGTCGCCTATGAAGATTTTTAAGTACCGAATATTGGCGCCATTCCATGAGTGAGCGCAATTTTAAAGCGTAGTTGGGTATCCATTTACTCGGCGTAACATCATCTTTCACATTATACAGAAAGATTGGGCTAACTTTACTGTTTTTTTTATTTTTTAAATTCATGAAACTGTTTTTTCCCCAAAAAACGCATTTGAAAAATTGTTGCGCAAATACCGTGCAAGATAAAAAGTTGCAACAACCGCCATTTTATTCCCTAGGATGTCTGCTAAAAAAAATATATATAATGTTTGGGGGTTCTGAGTAATTTTCCATCAAAACAATTATGATTTTTACATGTAGGAGAGGAGTGCCAGATTAGGCCTGGTATGGAAGTGGTTAAGCAAATAATTTTTTCTGTATCTGTAGCAAAGTTATCTACCTGGAGATCCTGCCACTAGGGATGAGCTTCGAGTTCGAGTTGAACTCATGTTCGACTCGAACATTGCCTGTTCGCCCGTTCGCCGAACAGCGAACAATTTGGGGTGTTCGCGGCAAATTCGAAAAGCCGCGGAACACCCTGTAAAAGTCTATGGGAGAAATCTAAAGTGCTAATTTTAAAGGCTTATATGCAAGTTATTGTCATAAAAAGTGTTTGGGGACCCGAGTCCTGCCCCACATGTATCAATGTAAAAAAAAAGTTTTAAAAAAACTGCTGTTTTTTCGGGAGCAGTGATTTTAATAATGCTTAAAGTGAAACAATAAAAGTGAAATATTCCTTTAAATTTCGTACCTGGGGTGTTTGTATAGTATGCCTGTAAAGTCGCACTTGTTTTCCGTGCTTAGAACTGTCCCTGCACAAACGGTCATTTCTGAAGGAAAAAAAGTAATTTAAAACTCACTCTGGGCTATAATGAATTGTCGGCTCCCAGCAATACATAGAAAAGTCATTGATAAAAATAAAATAAAATGCGTGGGGGTCCCCCCAAATTCAATTACCAGGCCCTTCAGGTCTAGTATGGATATTAAAGGGGAACCCTGCGTCAAATTAAAAAAAAAAAAAAAAAAAAATGACGTGGGGTTCCCCCCAAATATCCAAACCAGACCCTTCAGGTCTGGTATGGATTTTAAGGGGAACTCCACGCCAAATTAAAAAAAATATGGCATGGAGTTCCCCCCAAAAATCCATACCAGACCCTTTATCCGAGCACGCAACCTGGCAGGCTGCAGGAAAAGAGGGAGGGACGAGAGAGCGCCCCCCCCTCCTGAACCGTACCAGGCCACATGCCCTCAACATGGGGATGATGCTTTGGGGGTCTGTGACCCCTCAAAGCTCCATGTCCCCATGTTGATGGGGACAAGAGCCTCATCCCCACAACCCTTGCCCGGTGGTTGTGGGGGTCTGCGGGCGGGGGCTTATCGGAATCTGGAACACCCCTTTAACAAAGGGGACCCCCAGATCCTGGCCCCCCCATGTGAATTGGTAAGGGGTACATTGTACCCCTACCATTTCACAAAGAAAGTGTAAAAAATAAAAAATAAACACACAGACACCGTTGGGAAAAGTCCTTTATTAAAAATAAAAAAAATAAAAAAATAATTCCAGCGGTGGTAATCCACTCTCGGTATCCTGCGATGGGTGATCTCCTCTCTGGGGCTTAGCGTTGGATGATCTCTCCTCTCCAGGGTCCAGCCATGGATGATCTCTCCTCTCCAGGTCCAAGCTCCAACGATAATGTCCAGCACAGCGAGGAACAGCAAGCATCCTGTCTCCACCGGAGACACCCCAGGAATCCCAGCAGCCTGACAGATCTCCTATGTAGCTGAGGGCGGGGCCACCCATCAAGTGACCCTGTCCCCCTCTGACGGAAGGGGAAACCCTGGCTTCCCCAGTGACGTGCGGGTGACCCCACCCCCCTCTGATGCAATGGAAACCTGCGTTACATCAGAGGGGGCGGGGTCACCCGCACGTCATTTGGGAAGCCCGGGTTTCCCCTTGCGTCAGAAGGGGACGGGGTCACGTGATGGGTGGCCCCGCCCTCAGCTACATAGGAGACCTGTCAGGCTACCGGGATTCCCGGGGTGTCTCCGGTGAAGACAGGATGCTTGCTGTTCCTCGCTGCGCTGGACATCATCGTTGGAGCTTGGACCTGGAGAGGAGAGATCATCCATCGCTGGACCCCGGAGAGGAGAGGTCATCCATCGCTGGACCCCGGAGAGGAGATCCCCCATCGCAGGATACCGAGAGTGGATTACCACCGCTGGAATCTTTTTTTTATTTTTAATAAAGGACTTTTCCCAACGGTGTCTGTGTGTTTTATTTTTTACACTTTCTTTGTGAACCCTTACCAATTCACATGGGGGGCCGGGATCTGGGGGTCCCCTGTGTTAAAGGGGTCTTCCCGATTCCGATAAGCCCCCCGCACGCAGACCCCCACAACCACCAGGCAAGGGTTGTGGGGATGAGGCCCTTGTCCCCATCAACATGGGGACATGGTGCTTTGAGGGGTCACAGACCCCCAAAGCATCCTCCCTATGTTGATGGCATGTGGCCTGGTACGGTTCGGGGGGCGGGGCGCTCTCTCATCCCTCCCTCTTTTCCTGCGGCCTGCCAGGTTGCGTGCTCGGATAAAGGGTCTGGTATGGATTTTTTGGGGGAACTCCACGCCATTTTTTTTTTATTTGCCGTGGAGTTCCCCTTAAAATCCATACCAGACCTGAAGGGCCTGGTAATTGAATTTGGGGGACCCCCACGCATTTTTTTTTTTTTTTATCAATGACTTTTCTCTGTATTGCTGGGAGCCGACAATTCATTATAGCCGCGAGTGCTTTTAAATTACTTTTTTTCCTTCAGAAATGACACTGTGCAGGGACAATTCTAAGCACGGGAAACAAGCGCTGCTTTACAGGCATACTATACACACCCCCCAGGTACAAAATTTAAAGAAATATTTCACTTTTATTGTTTCACTTTAAGCATTATTAAAATCACTGCTCCCGAAAAAACTGAAGTTTTTAAAACTTTTTTTTGCATTGATACATGTCCCCTGGGGCAGGACCCGGGTCCCCAAACACTTTTTATGACAATAACTTGCAAATAAGCCTTTAAAATTAGCACTTTAGATTTTTCATGTTCGAGTCCCATAGACTTTAACAGTGTTCAGATGTTCAAACAAATTTATTGCCTGTTCGCAAGTTCTGGTGCGAACCGAACTGGGGGGTGTTCGGCTCATGCCTACCTGCCACTAGCAGCACATCCTTTTGGAGGTTGACAGGGCTAAACCACCCTCTCGTAGTTAGGAGCGGTGTTGTCAGCTTGCCATGGTGAGCTCCTATTGATGTCACAGTTGGGCTACCTATCTGACAGACTTGAGAAGTGACATACCCCCTTCATACTCTGAAGCACTACTGTATATATTTCCTAGGGCTCTGATAGAGGAACACTGCGGTGGGGAAGGGCGGCAAAGATGGTTATCAGTAGGTCATGGGAGTGAGCTTTTCAAAGCTTTCCAAAGGACTTGCCACTTGTGCAAAGTGACAGGTTGTGTTTTGCTGTTAAAACCCAGGAGATAAAATTAAATTAAACAGGACGGCACCTTTAAAAAAAAAATTCAGCTTTTGTATTAACAAATCTGTCAGTCATAGTGGGGTGACAGTGTATATATTCTAACTCAGTTGTGGTAATAATGACTTATCCTTTGCTGAGACCTCTATGGCAGGCCTGAATACAGCAGAGACAATCACTGCAGACAGTCTTCATCAGATAACTGAACTCACCAAACACATGACATCTACAAATATCTCTATTGCATGCAGAAGATTGAGGAAAACTATATGATGTGGTAGATGACAGCATTGAAGTATTTAAAGTGGTCAAAATGAATATTTTGTTTTTCCTAGCCTCAATGCGTGCTATTTAGGAACAATACAAGAACTCACAAAAAATGAAGGAGTAAATGATATCATACAAAGGAAATAATTACAGAAAAGTATAGTTAAAACAATGACCACAAGGTGGCAGCATACCATAAAACAATTAAAGTGTAAACTCTCACCTTGTAAAAAAAAACCTATTCAGTTTAAAATACAAATGAAAGGCAAAACATTTGTGTATAGATATATAAAAAAAAATATATATATATACATTATAAATACCCTTCTTTCCATTTTTATAAGCGATCACATTCCCTCTGTTCTCAGCTGCATAAGAGCTGGGGGGAGGAGAAGCAACAGCACATTGATCTTCAAGTCTGATCATTGGAGGAGAGCAGGCTGAGTTCCCAGCACAGCTAGAGAACTGACCATGTTGTGTTCTCCTGCTTAGTGTGGTCAGTTTATATATGAAAGCAAAAGGAACTGGCAGGAACACCCATAATTTCACATAAAGGCAGCAATACAAAGAGAACAAAGAGATACTTTTACATACAATGCAAAGAGATACTTTTACACACAAGTACATGGTACAGCAGGCACATATCAGGAATATAAAATGTTGAGTTTACATACTCTTTAAAGTGGTTGTAACCCCCCCCCCCCCCCCGGCCTTTTTTTTTATTTTTTATACAACCTGCAAAATAAAGACATAATGAGCTAGTATGCATAGCATACTAACTCATTATGAATCACTTACCTGAGATCGAAGCCCCCGAAGCGGTGCTCTGACACCTCCGTCGCCACCGCCATCTCGCTCCCGTCTGCCTTCCGTGTATCGCCGCTCCGGCGCTGTGATTGGCCCCGGAGCGGCGATGACGTCACACGCATGCGCGCTCGGGCCGGCTAACTCCATTCAGAAATCCGGCTACTAAGCCGGCCCGCTAGTGCGCATGCGCGTGACATCAGCGGCGCCGGGTTTAAATGCAAATATCTCCATAACCGTGTAGGTTAAGGAGATATTTCATGCACCTACAGGTAAGCCTTAATCTAGGCTTACCTGTAGGTGTTTGTTTACAAAGTGGGTTTACAACCACTTTAACTAAGGACACACCATAGACCAGGGTTTCTCAACCAGGGTTCCGTGGAACCCTTGGGGGGTTCCTCTAGAGGTTGCTAGGGGTTCCCTGAGCAATGGCCAATTTCTGCCTCTCAGGTAAGTTCTCAATGACACAATTGATCTTTTAATTATCTGTAAAGGGGGTAATTCTTCCCAATAACCACAAGTGTAAGAAGCATTCTTCTCATTGACCATTAGGCTACTTTCACACTGAGGCGCTGGATGCGCTGGCGGTATAGTGGCGCTATTTTTAGCGCCGCTATACCGTTTTTTTGGCCGCGATTTGCGGGTGCTAGCGGGGGTATTTTAACCCCCGCTAGCGGCCGAAAAAGGGTTAAAAATGCCCGCGATAACGCCTCTTTGAGGCGTTTTGCGGGCGTATTAGAGGCGCTACCCCATTGATTTCAATGGGCAGGGGCGCTATAGGAGCGCTATTTTTAGCGCTCCTATTGCGCCTCAAAGATGCGGCTTGCAGGAGTTTTTTGAGCCTCCTGCAAGCGCAACACTCTAGTGCGAAAGCCCTCGGGCTTTCACATTGGATAGTATTGAGAGGCTTTTTTGGGGCGCATTGCAGGCGCTATTTAGAGCGCAATAGCGCCTGCAAAGCGCCTCAGTGTGAAAGGGGCCTTACACTAATGTATGATGAGTTGTAGATTTTTCATTTTTAGCAGGGGTTCCCCCAAGCCCGAATAATTATTTCCAGGGTTCCTCTGTGTTGAAAAGGTTGAGAAAGGCTGCCATAGACTATATACATAAATGTAATTGCATTATGCAAATAACTGCTGGAAGCAGTACAGTGGATCTGTAGGTGTCATGATAACCTGGTAAGAGGCGCAAAGGACTCATTTATCAAATTTCATTGAAGGCATTAGGATTTACACAATTTGGTCTCACATAAAATTAAGCAATACTCATAAGAACATGTTTGCAATGAAATGTGTTATATAATGGTTGTTCTGCATGCACATAGATGTGAGCTGGTCCTCAAAGAGTCTGTCCAGGTGAAAGTGATTTGAATATCATACTCAGTGATATTATCCATAAGATCTCTCTGCTGGGGTTCTCCCAACCCCAACCACAAAGTCTCGCTGCTCCAGCTGCGTGTATAAAATGAAAAGAAAAAAATCCAAAGTGACCTCTTCTATATGATCTCTAGTAGTAGATGAAACAAATACTTCAGACGCAGAGATCTGAGGCGGTGGCTAAACTCAGCAGCATATACAAAACCAAAAGTATTAACACCAAAAATCAAATAAAAACATTAAATGTAGTTTTAAATGCTATCAGTGAAAGTGCTTTGATTTGACTTTAATTGCAGCCTCTTGTAATCACATATGCAGCAGCACTCAGACTAGGAGATGGAGGGGCAGGACTATAAGCATTAACATGTACTAACGAAAGATGACCCTATCCTTCACTATCCAATCACAGCTAGGAGTGTGGAAGTGACCTAGCTTTGTTACTTAAAGTATATGTAAATCCAAAAACAAATATTTTATATATTTCAACTTACCAGTCCTTAGATTTGATGACTGCATTCATTTTCCCTTTCTCAGGCTTTTTTTTCATTTATTTTCACCTGGTGAACCTTTCAAAAACACACTACCTGTCCTGGAGTGTCAATGGTCACTCAATGTACAATATCTATGGAGGAGCAGCATGTCAAACACAAAGTGTGTTAGGACTACATAACACCCCCCCTCTCCTTTTCTCAATAGCATAGGGGAGAGGTGTTCTGTAGTCTTAACACACTTTCTAAAAACATTGTTCAAATTAACACTGTAGAGTTCACACAACACAAAGACAGCACTGAATTTCTGGCAGGATCAATCTTTTTTTTTTTCACTTAATTGACCAATATATCAAAACGCTTTTAGTGGTATATTTTACAGACCAAAAGGAAGAACATAAAACATTTCAGTGTAGGGTGTACAAACATTTGACTGCAGCATAGAAAAGTCCCCTTTCCTCAAACTGGGTTAAAAAACATGTTACCCCAACATTTGATATTCCTGATATGTGCCAGCTGTACCATGTACTTGTATGAGAAAGTATACTGTTCTCTTTGTATTGCTTCCTTTGTGGAAACTACCTAGTGTTCATGCCAGCCTCTCTGCTTTCCTACTAAAAAAATCTGACCACACTAGGCATGAGAGAACATCCTTCCCTGCGTGGTCAGTTTTTTGGCTATGCTGGGAACCCAGCCTGCTCTCCTCTAATAATTAGACTTGTGCTTTTTAACCGTTTGCCGTCTGCCTCACGTACTTATACGTCGGCAGAATGGCACGGGCAGGCAAAGCAATGTATATATACGTTGCTTTGAATCTGCCACCTAGCGGGCGCGCAGGCGCCCGCCGCAGTCTCTGTGACCGTGCCTGCGGGATCCGTGGACTCAATGTTTGCCAGTGTCCCGCGATCGGGTCACGGAACGGCAGAACGGGGGGATGCCTTCGTAAACAAGGTATCTCCCTGTTCTGCCTAGTGACAGGACACTGATCGTCTGCTCCCTCTCATTGGGAGCAGCGATCAGTGTCAGGTCACAGTAAGCCCCGCCCCCACACAGTTAGAACACATCCCTAGGACACACTTAACCCCTTCACTGCCAGTCACATTTACCCAGTAATCAGTGCATTTTTATAGCACTGATCGCTGTATAAATGTGAATGGTCCCAAAATGGCGCAAAAAGTGTCCGATGTGTCCGCCATAATGTCACAGTGACAATAAAAAAATCGCTGATCGCCGCCATTACTAATAAAAAAAAAATATTCATAAAAATGCCCTAAAACTATCCCCTATTTTGTAGACGCTATAATTTTTGCGCAAACCAATCAATAAACACTTATTGTGATTTTTTTAGCACAAATATGTAGAAGAATAGGTAGCGGCCTAAACTGAGGATAAAATTTTTTTTTATATATTTTTGGGGGATATTTATTATAGCAAAAAGTTAAAAATATTGATTTTTTTCAAAATTGTCGCTATATTTTTGTTTATAGCGCAAAAAATTTAAAAACCGCAGAGGTGATCAAATATCACCAAAAGAAAGCTCTATTTGAGGGGGAAAAAAGGACGTAAATTTTAACGCAGTGCCGTATCGCAAAAAGTGGCCTGGTCATTTGGCAGCTAAATGGTCCAGGGCTGAAGTGGTTAAATGGGTTTACTTTCGTTTTAATAGATAAAAAATTACTAATACTGTAGCCACCCTGCCATGAGCAGAGGTGACCGTAGGGTAACCACGTGTCCTGGATTGCCCGGGACAGTCCCGCATTTTGCAGGTCTGTCCCGGGCACATTCATTCCAGGACAATACAGTGTCCCGGAATGAAACTAACACAGCCACCCCCCGGGCCAATCTGATGCCCCCAAAAAATCACCACTTTACTCGCTGACAGTACTTGTCCTGGCCCGGAATGCCTGGAGGAGCACAATCCCACCCCCTGCTTGTGATTGGAGAAATCATAAATCCCGCCTCTTGTGTCCAATCACTGTGCTGTGATTCGTTACAGCACAAGCTGATTTTTGGGAATGGAGGGTGTCCCTGAATGGTAGTTTGGAAATGTGGTCACCCTAGGTGACCGGCCAAATTTAGTTCTGCCCAGTGACAATTTGCTCAGGTTAATTTTTGGCGTCTCACATAGTTTTCCCCTAAACTCAGTTTTGCTGCTGTTCCAGGCTTGTTGTCAGTGGGCAATAGACAATAGACAGGAAAATTGCAGCAATTCTGGGTTATGAATATTTAGGGCCCCCAGCCAACCACTAGGAGGTTTATTGCCAGTGGTGCATGCTGAAGGAGGATATAAATATTTGAAGACTAGCCTGGTGAGCTCTCTTGTCCATGGGCTTCAACCAGGGAGGTGCTGGCTAGGCCAGAGGCTTGTATTGGGCCTAGTACAGAATCCTAATGCCTCGTACACACGACCGGTTTTCCCGACAGGAAAACTGCCATGTTTGTTTTTTGTCGGGAGAACCGGCCGTGTGTATGCTCCATAGCAGTTTTCCTGACGAGAAAACTGCCGGCAAAAAAATTAGAACCAGCTCTCTTTTTTCCCCATCGTGATTCCCGGCGGTCTTTTTCCCGTCGCGAAAACCGCTAGCGTGTATGCTTTTCCGAGGGGAAAAAAAAACGCGCATGCTCGTAAACAATTTGACGCATGGGTGGAAGCATAGAACGTTATTTTGTCGGCTCGTCGTAGTCTTTGGCATCACCGTGTTCTTGGCATTCAAAAGTTCAGAGGTCTTTTGTGTAACCGTGTGTATGCAAGGCAGGCTTGAGAGGGGAAAGCGTCGTTTTTTTCCTGCCGGGAAAACCGGTGTTCTGACGATCTGGTTCCTTCCATCGATATGGTTCCCCTCTTGATTGCGCAGGCGCAATCCGAGGCGATGGAAATGTCTGAGGTTTAATAGCTGTTCGGCAGCTGCAGACACTCTCGCTCCGGTTGCTTAGTTACACACACCGCTTTATTATTCACCCCGCTGTATACAGCAAGGGGCGAATCAGATGTGATACTGAGCAGTGCGATTTGTTTGTTTATACACGCCGCTCTATACAGCAAGGGGCTGATATCCGCTGTTTAACAGATCCATTACTAATAGGTTTAAATGCATCCCTTGCTGTATAGAGCGGCGTGTATAAACAAACAAATCGCACTGCTCAATATGACATCTGATCCGCCCCTTGCTGCCCCTTGCTGTATAGAGCGGCGTGAATAATAAAGTGGCGTGTGTAATGAAGCATGGGGGGTGAGCGCGTCCACAGCTGCCGAACATATGGTTCGTCCTATCGATCTGGTTCCCTCTTGACTGCACAGGCGCAAGCCAAGCCGACGGAAATCTCAGAGCTTTAACAGCTGTTCGGCAGCACCTGCGCAGTGAAGGGGGGAACCATATCGATAGGGGAACCAGCTCAACAAGACACCGGCCGTGTGTACGAGGCATAAAGCTGTCCTGCCTGATAAGGGGACATAGCACCCAAGGTGGAGAGCAAGGTGAAGATGTTCTGCTGAAGGGGGATAAGTCAGACCCTCAGAGGAACCTGGTACTTCCTTGGAGACATCCATTGCCTGGCTGTGGAGTTCTAGAGACAGTGCTTCTGGTGTTTGCTTGATGGTTCTTTTTTGCAAAACACTGTGGTCCCTTTTTCCTTTTATGCACTGTGACAGCACAAGTGGGATTGAAATCTGGGAAAATGTTGTTGGAGGTATCTGGAGCCCTAACCTTCTCTCCCTGTGAGCCTGGAGCAATAAAAGTCAAGAAAGTGACTGGCTCCCAAGGCCATTTCAGTCCTCCATTTCAGCCATGGATTCACCCTGCGGTAATGTCAGCCCGCTCCAGCCTTAGGGGATCCTCAACAAGCAATAATCAGAAGGTTCTCGAGAATGTACTTCACCTATGTAGTGAGCCACATGTAATTACTTATCTATTCTTGTAAATATACAAAGGGCTACTCAGTATTCACTCTAAATACAAGAGTAGGTAGTAGACTTTAGCAGTAAGCTTTTTACTATTTTCTAAAAGTGAATATATCTTGATGCAAACTGTGTTTCAATCTTGTTTTCCTCTATTGTAATGCGTTTTTTTTTCCTGTCTAAGAGGATGGTAACAATGCTTTTTTTTTTTTTTTCTGTAATATACAAAAGCACTCTAGTCATTTGCTGTTTGGTAATACAATAAATGCACTATGTGTTATCTTGGCATTGGAGTTAAAAAAAAAAAAAAAAGCTTTCTCTGTTGAATCCTGTAACTGGTAATAAGCCACCGTTACTCTTCCATCTTGGGAAATAGGAGGACAATGACTTACTGTGCTCAAATAGACTGACAGCTATTTATCAAAGACAATTTAAGCAATATATGATTTATGTCTGAGATTATATGTAGGGACGCTAATGTGTTTAGGTATTGAACATATCCAATCTAAATTTCAACTATTATGTAGGCTGTCAGTGCCAACTATTTTTAGGGATTCTACATTCTGCAAATAGGAAAGAGCTGAACGCAACTTAAAGAAATTAATTTGCTGCATACAGGCGTTATGAGAGGTGACTGTCATATCGTTATGCTCTCATTACATAGGTTAAGATGTATCGTCTGTAGGGATGAGCTCGGTGTTCGAGTCGAACATAGGTTCGACTCGAACATCGGCTGTTCGCGCGTTCGGCGAACAACGAACGATTTGGGCCTTTCGCGCCAAATTCGAGTGACGCGAACGGCCCACAATACACTGCGCCATCGCAGTGTAATCCCGGCGCTGTGATTGGCCAAGCATGCACTGTGACCCTGCATGCTTGGCCAATCACAGCGCCGGCAGCGAGGAGAGCAATGATTGGCCACAGGCAGGATGCCTGTGGCCAATTATTGCTGAGGGTGTTTAGTACACGCCCCACACTATAAAAGGCCGCCAGCACGGCGGCCTAGTGTAGTGTGTTCCGGAGCAGGGAAAGAGAAGCATAGGCAGGGACAGTGACATTTTTTTTTTCTTGCTTAACCTGTATTCCTTTAGTTTAGGGACAGTGAGGGAAATTCTCCTTGTGCTATAGTGTGCTAAAGCATTGATCATCAACCATCTTTAAAAAATCATTTTTTCTAGGGACAGAAAACTATAGGTAGGAAGAGTGTCAGTTTCTTTCACTGTGATAATCCTGGTTTCTAGGGACAGGGAAGGACAGTGAGGGAAATTCTCCTTGTGCTATAGTGTGCTAAAGCATTGATCATCAACCGTCTTTAAAAAAACATTTTTTATAGGGACAGAAAACTATAGGTAGGAAGAGTGTCAGTTTCTTTCACTGTGATAATCCTTGTTTCTAGGGACAGGGAAGGACAGTGAGGGAAATTCTACTTGTGCTATAGTGTGCTAAAGCATTGATGATCAATCAGCTTTAAAAAAACATTTTTTCTAGGGACAGAAAACTATAGGTAGGAAGAGTGTCAGTTTCTTTCACTGTGATAATCCTTGTTTCTAGGGACAGGGAAGGACAGTGAGGGAAATTCTCCTTGTGCTATAGTGTGCTAAAGCATTGATCATCAACCGTCTTTGAAATCCTTGTTTTTTGGACAGTCAGGGAAGTTGTCGTTGTGCTATTCTGTGCGAAAGCAATCATCCTCAACCATATTTAGAAATCCTTAAGTAAAGGGACAGAGAAGGACACCTGAAGGTAGCCCTTATTGCTTTTTTCCCATCTCCCTGCAGGCCATCTATTAGAATGTCTGGAAGGCAAACAAGGAGAGGCAGACAGTCAGGAGGCAATAAAAGAGGGCAAGCAGGCTCTGTGTCTGGGGGCAACAGTGCTGGTCGTGGACGCGGTGCATTGTCATCAGCACATGGCCATGGGACACGCTTGTCCTTCTTTTCGGCAGCTGGACATGTTGAGCCACATCATGCCGAAGACTTGGTAGAGTGGATGACCAAGCCCTCCTCCTCCTCCTCATCCTCTCTCACCCAGGCTCAGGGTACTGGCAAAGCAGCTGCCAAAGCGTCCTCTTCCCTGGTATCAATGTCAGACTCATCATCAGTCACTCCTTCCCTAGACCCACCATGTCCTCCTCCTGAGGAGTCCCCCGAACTGTTTGAGCACAGTGTTGGGTACATGCTCCAGGAGGATGCCCAGCGTTTCGAAGGGTCTGATGATGAAACCCAGCTACAGGAAGGCAGTAGCGTGAGAGCAGACAGAGGGGATGCTCAAGAAGGACACCAATCTGGCAGTCATGTTCCAGCAGCTGCAGCATACTGCCAGATTGGCTCCAGTGATGAGGAGGGAGGGGATGATGAGGTCACTGACTCCACGTGGGTGCCTAATAGGAGAGAGGAGGAGGAGGAGGATGAGGAGGAGGCACATCTCCAACGAGGCAGGATGCCCTTTGGTGGCCAGCGTAAGGGCAGTACACCGACGGAATCACACCGCAGAGCTCCGCCTGTGCAGGGCGCTGCCTCTGCCCGTCATTCAAAAAGTTCTTTGGTGTGGGCCTTTTTTGAGGCTAGTGCATCAGATCGCACAGCTGCTGTTTGCAACATATGTCTCAAGCGTATATCGCGTGGCCAAAACATCAGCCGCTTGGGTACCACATGCCTGACCAGACATATGTTGACCTGCCATGCAGCTCGTTGGCAAGCCTACCTCAAAGACCCACACCAAAGAACAAAGCGGACCTCTCCTTGCACCGCATCAGCTGGGATCTCCAACCCCACTATAACTTCAGTCCTGTCTGAAACATGCACTGAGAGGAATGAAGGTGTAGAATTAGGTGTGTCACAGCCAAGTAGTTGCGGCCACTCTGCTAGCAGTACACCGACGTCCGATTCTAGCAGGCAAATTTCCCTGCCCCAGCTGCTGGACCGTCGAAAGAAGTTCACTCCCAGCCATCCACATGCCCAGTGGTTGAATGCTAGCTTGGCTAAATTGCTAGCGCTTCAACTGCTGCCTATTCAGTTGGTAGACTCGGCCCCCTTCCGTGAGTTTGTGCAATGTGCGGTTCCTCAGTGGCAGGTTCCCAAACGCCACTTTTTCTCACGGAAGGCTATTCCGGCTCTCTACCGGCATGTGGAAGGCAATGTCTTGGCCTCGCTGGACAGGGCGGTCAGCGGTAAGGTGCATATTACCGCTGACTCATGGTCCAGCAGGCATGGACAGGGACGTTACCTTTCTTTCACGGCCCATTGGGTCACTCTTTTGGCAGCTGGGAAGGATGCAGGACAAGGTGCAGTAGTGTTGGAGGTTGTTCCACCACCACGCCTCCAAAATGCTACTACTGGTTGTAACACACCTCTCTCCTCCACCTCCTCCTCTTCTTCTTCCTCCATGGCCTCTTCCTGTGGTTTGTCCTCTGAACCAGCGGTGCTCCGTAGCCGTTCAAGGGGCTACGCAAGTACGCAGGCAAAAAGATGCCATGCCGTGCTTGCGCTGGTGTGTTTGGGGGACAGAAGCCACACTGGGGCAGAGGTCCTGTCTGCTCTGCAGGGCCAGGCCGAGAGGTGGTTGACGCCACGCCAGCTTAAGCCAGGAATGGTGGTTTGCGACAATGGCACCAACCTCCTCTCCGCCCTCCGACAGGGACAACTGACCCATGTGCCCTGTGTGGCTCACGTCCTTAACCTGGTGGTGCAGCGGTTCTTGGGCAGGTACCCGGGCTTACAGGATGTCCTGAGGCAGGCCAGGAAAGTCTGTGTGCATTTCCGCAGATCTTATAATGCCAGTGCTCGCCTGGCTGAGCTGCAAAAGGAGTTGAACCTGCCCAAGAACCGCCTTATATGTGACATGCCCACCAGGTGGAACTCAACGTTGGCCATGCTGCAGCGGCTGCACACGCAGCAGAGGGCCATCAATGAGTACCTGTTGACTATGGCACCAGGACAGGGTCAGGGGAGCTTGGTTTTTTTTCTCCACGCCAGTGGGGCATGATCAGGGATGCATGCACTGTCCTGGCACCATTTGAGGAGGCCACGAGGATGGTGAGCAGTGACAGTGCATGCATCAGTGACACTGTACCTCTTGTCCACCTGTTGGAGCACACGCTGCGTGGAATAATGGACAGGGCACTTGAGGCAGAACAGAGGCAGGAAGAGGAGGACTTCCTTGCCTCTCAAGGCCCCCTTTACCCAGACAGTGTTCCTTCTGTCCCACCCATCGCACAGGAAGAGGAGGAGGAGGAGGAGGAGGATTGTGTCAGCATGGAGGTGGAGGCTGGCACTCAGCATCATCAGCAGCAGTCTTTTAGGGATGATTTACAGTCCCAAGAAACCAGTGGACTTGTACGTGGCTGGGAGGAGGTGGCTGCGGATCATGTCGTCCTTAGTGACCCAGAGGACTCCGGACCGAATGCCTCAGCAAACCTACGCTGCATGGCCTCCCTGATCCTGCAAAGTCTGCGGAAGGATCCTCGTATTCTTCGGATCAAGGAGAGGGACCATTACTGGCTGGCCACTCTCCTTGATCCACGGTACAAGGGTAAGGTTGCGGACCTTATGTTACCGTCGCAGAGGGAGCAGAGGATGAGACAACTCCGGGAGGCCTTGCAGAAAGGTCTGTGCAACGCGTTCCCAGAGACTGGGAGGTTACAAACTCCTGGTCCTGGACAACGAGTTGCTGAGGCTTCGGCCAGTCAAAGAAGGAGCGGTGGGGAAGGTGGCCGTCTGACCGATGCGTTCAGACAATTCTTTAGTCCGCAGCCCCAAAGTATGATCGGTTCCAGCAACCATCGCCAGCGTCTGATAAACATGGTGCAGGAATATCTAGGGGCAAGGTCAGACTTGGACACCTTCCCCACCGAAAATCCTCTGGCTTACTGGGTCTTGAGGATGGATCACTGGCCAGAGCTTGCACAGTATGCAATTGAGCTACTGGCCTGTCCTGCATCCAGCGTTCTTTCGGAACGCACATTCAGTGCTGCTGGAGGATTTGTCACGGATCACAGGGTGCGCCTGTCCACCGACTCGGTTGATCGACTGACTTTCATCAAGATGAACCAGTCTTGGATCACCACCAGCTACCACACACACCTGATGCTGATATAACAGACTAATTGATTTTAACATGTCACATCCCTTCAAGACTGATGCTGATGCTGAGTGCCTGTGCTGTTATGTTGACTGGCTATCCTCCTCCTCCGAGTCCTCAATGATACGATTGATGATGATAGCTTGGAAGATCATTTTTGTTTATGGGTGCCGCCACCAGTGGCTAAGGCCCAATTTTTCAGCCCCTGTTTTACAGGGGCGTGTAATTACAATTTTTTTAGCAATAATTTGCCATAGGGCTCATTGCTGTGCTCCAAGTACAGTATCTGTGAGGGGTTGGAGTGTTGTGCCACCAGTGCCTAAGGCCCAATTTTTCAGCCCCTGTTTAACAGGGGCGTGTCATTACAATTTTTGAAGCAATACTTTGCAACAGGGCTCATTGCTGTGCTCCAAGTACAGTATCTGTGAGGGGTTGGAGTGTTGTGCCACCAGTGCCTAAGGCCCAATTTTTCAGCCCCTGTTCAACAGGGGCATGTAATTACAATTCTTGATCTAATAATTCACAGCAGGGCCCATTGCTGCACCCACCAAGAGTAACTCTGAGGGCTTACAGTGTTGTGGCAACGCCACCACCACCACCACCACGAAAGGCCCAATTTTTCAGCCCCTGTTCAAAAGGGGCATGTAATTACAATTCTTGATCTAATAATTCACAGCAGGGCCCATTCCTGCACCCACCAAGAGTAACTCTGAGGGCTTACAGTGTTGTGGCAACACCACCACCACCACCACGAAAGGCCCAATTTTTCAGCCCCTGTTCAACAGGGGCATGCAATTACAATTCTTGATCTAATAATTCACAGCAGGGCCCATTGCTGCACCCACCAAGAGTAACTGTCAGGGCTTACAGTGTTGTGGCACCAGCACCACCATCAAAGGCCCAATTTTTACTACCACTGTTCAACAATTATATGTAATTAAAATTCCTGATATAATAGTTGACAGCAGGGCGTTCCAGCACCAACCAAGAGTAACTGTGAGTGCTTACAGTGTTGTGCCAACACCAACAACTAAGGGGCCTATTTCTGCAGAGTATATACGGCAGGTCCCTACTTTCAAACATCCAACTTACAAACGACTCCTACTTGCAAACGCAAGAAGACAACAGGAAGTGAGAGGAAATCTACCCCTTGGAAGGAAAATTCTCTCCTGTAAGAATTAATATGGGAGAAAGGTGTCTCCTCTGTACTGATGCTTTATCAGCAATCCTTGTTTCAAGAAAAACACCACATTTCAAAAACAGTTGTCATTGGGACGGAAAGTGAGGTGAAATGTTCTGAACAGGGGCACAGACAGCAAAACAAATGTTACAGGGGTGATAACCCTTACCTATGTTTTCCAAAAAGTTTAAAAATAGATTTTTGGGCTGGAGCTACACTTAAACAATGTACCTGTTCAAAATTACAAACAGATTCTACATAAGAACAAACCTACAGTCCCTGTCTTGTATGCACCGCCTGTATACGGCTGTTCAGAGTATATAGGGCCTTTTTTATTTTATGTGCGGGGTTCCCCTTAATATCCATACAAGACCCAAAGGGGCTGGTAATGGGCTGGGGTAGGGGGGGGGGGTCATGGGGTAGCTATGCCATTTTTCTTAAAGATTTTCATCCATATTACCGGGACCAGACATTACATTAAAGCCGCAAGCAGTTTTAAATGGCTTTTTTTTCCATTAGAAGTGTCATTTTGTGCAGGGACAGTTCTAAACACGGGAAACACGTGGCACTTCACAGGCATACTTTAGACACCCCCCAGGTACGATATTTAAAGGAATATTTGACTTTTTTTTTTCACTTTATGCATCATTAAAATGACTGCTCCCGAAAAACGACCGTTTTTAAAACTTCTTTTTGCATTGATACATGTCCCCTGGTGCAGAACCCGGGTTCCCAAACCCTTTTTAGGACAATAACATGCATAATAGTCGTTATAATTAGCACTTTAGAATTCGAACGTTCGCATCCATTGTATTTAATAGGGTTCTAATGTTCGTACGAACTTTCGGTCCGTTCGCGGGTTCTGGTGCGAACCGAACCCGGGGGTGTTCGGCTCATCACTAATCGTCTGTTAAATCACATCAAATAAGAGAAGAAGGTTTTGCTCAGGGGACCTTCAGCCCCATAACTGTGTCTTCAGAAGGTTGTAGAATTATGTTCATAAATGTTGTGTTTTTACAGGCTGCTCTAGACACACAACTATGTAAATACACAATAGATACATGTATATAGGGTAGGATTCTGTTCTATCCTTTAACACATACAGTTTATATTCTTAAAGGTTTATTTATCTTTATTACCTAGAATGATTATCAAAAATTAAAGTATGCCTTCCACCACTGAACACTGTCTAAGGGCTTGTTTAGCCCTTGCCGTGAACATATATAATAATATATTGCGCCAACCAAAAAGAAAATAGACTAAGAGCAGCCAACACAACAATCAGACTTAATTGTGAACAAACAAATAAAATAAAGTGTGGCGCTACCAATGTGTTAAGCAAAAAACTCTAGCCAGAGAATTTGCAAAGATCCAGAAACCTGTGAAGTGAGTGGACAAATGGATTACAAAAAGGGACTAAGCCCTAATGAGATGTATATGGCAAGCCTGTTGGCGACTAACAAGGTCGCAAAGGACTTGCAAATACCGACCTATAACAAAGCTATAAAAATATAAATGCAAATATTTCTAGAACCAATAAAGAAAAAACAAATGTAACAATATGTAACATCAGAATCCTGTGTTGAAAAAATTATGAAAATATATAACACGCATGTGAACGTGAACATATCCCCATAAACAGAAAAATTGGAAAAAAGAACCCCTTATAATATGGCGATAAAACACCAAGTCTCTCAGAAGTGGATGAGATAAAGTGGAATGTGCCAAGATATTCTCACAATGAGCAATGAAACATAGTGTTCAAATACTCATAGCAGACACTGTCTGGATGGTCCATGTGTGAAATCAAAACCGTGGGAAAATGACACAATGTAGCAACAGAAGCCCAACTGTCTTTAAATAGAAGTAGTGTGCAGCAGGAATTGTCACCCGGGAGTGCTTTCACCCTTGGATATGGGGGGAGAAATTAGTACCCTTACCGAAAGATGTGGACCCAACTCACCGTACGGTGGTGGATCAATCAGGCTTATATCCACAGATCATGGAACCAGGTCTTCCGATCACCTCCTCTCTGTGCTGACAGCAGGTCCAAGGGGGCAGATGACTCCAAGGTTTAAGTCGGTATTAAGTGATCATAAACACCAGCTGTAACTCCGCCAAACATTGAGGTATAAAAAGGAAAAAAAAAGAGAAAGGGCCTCCACATAGCGTAAATCCTAAAAAATTGGGGTTTATTTAAAAGTAAAAATATTCAAACAAATTAATATATAAAAAGTTCAATTGAATATGTAAAATAGCACAGTGTAGGGCAGCTTAGGCCGGCGTGTAAACCCGACGTGTTTCGTCTACTAAGACTTCAACTGGGGAACCTCCGGAATACCACAAAGGATCACTTTTCTGAGGGTGGCTGACAGGTGGCTGAGAGGCACTATGCTACTTCTTCACCGCCTGTTTGAATCCTGAAAAGCCTGCATTACACCCGCGTGCATTGCACGCAGTTGTGGCTCAGTCCCATTCACTTGAATGGTTCGTGCTCAATGGCGGGACTGCCCACCAAGCATGATGGGATATAATTTTTTGCCATGGCCATGAAGCATAGCATTTGTTCAAACCCCTCTGACCATGAATTGCCACCCCTAACACCAGGGGTGTCGGAAGGGGGTGGCTAGGGGGGGCTGGAGCCCCGAATGTGCCCCCGAAAAGCCCAGAGTCTCAGAAAGGCACCGTACAATTGTTACCCCTGAGCGCCACCGAGCAGGGACTGATCTGATCCGCCGAGTGCGGCCGAGTCACCGAGTGACATAGCAGGTCCCGCCTTCTGGAGCCTGCAGCGCCTATGGTGGATGTCCCACTGGTCCAATGCCGGGACGTGTGACGTTCATCATAGGCACTGCAGACTTTAGAATATGGGAATTACAATGCCGCCACCGCCGCGCCACACCACATCACATCACTGAGATCCCTGCTCGGGCGGGAGAGATCAGGGCAGCGGAGGATTGATCGGGCGAGATCTGCCAGTGACTGTCACTGCACCGATGATTGTAGAGGAGGGGATGAGGATGACCGGAGGAGCCCGCTGCGCTGGGGTGTGTTGATGACCTAAACTGAGCTGTGCTGGGGGCGGATGGTGGCAGAGTGAAGAGCTACGGATCTTGGTGTGTCCGACCGTCCAATCATGGGCACCAGAGTGTGCAGCAGGAGGCAGAAGAGTCTTCTCCATACCGCCATGTGCCTGCTGGCCATGCAGGCGATTAAATCCAAGCAGTCTCCTCTCCTACTCTGGCTGCCTGCTGTGACACATGGTGGGCACGCTGCACACCGCACACTACGGCTGAGGCTGAACTGAACTGCAGGACACCTGGACGCATGAAGTCTGTCTCCTGGTCAGGTAGGTGAGGTAGGGTAGGTCAGTGTATGTATGTCATGTAGGTCAGTGTATGTATGTCAGATAGGTGAGTTCAGTGTATGTATGTCAGGTAGGTCAGTGTATGTATGTCAGGCAGGTGTATGTATGTCAGGTAGGTGAGGTCAGTGTATGTATGTCAGGTAGGTGTATGTATGTCAGGTAGGGTAGGTCAGTGTATGTATGTCAGGTAGGTCAGTGTATGCATGTCAGGTAGGTGAGTTCGGTGTATTTATGTCAGGTAGGTCAGTGTATGTATGTCAGGTAGGTGAGTTCAGTGTATGTATGTCAGGTAGGTCAGTGTATGTATGTCAGGCAGGTGTATGTATGTCAGGTAGGTGAGGTCAGTGTATGTATGTCAGGTAGGTGTATGTATGTCAGGTAGGGTAGGTCAGTGTATGTATGTCAGGTAGGTCAGTGTATGCATGTCAGGTAGGTGTATGTATGTCAGGTAGGTGAGTTCAGTGTATGTATGTATGTCAGGTAGGTCAGTGTATGTATGTCAGGTAGGTGTATGTATGTCAGGTAGGGTAGGTCAGTGTATGTATGTCAGGTAGCCAGTTCCTGCAGGTCTACAGTCTACAGGTCTACAGTTCAATGTTCACCACTTTTTTTAGGTTCCCACTCATCCTGGCCCTTAGACTATGACGAGAAATACGCATCCACATACTTAGGAGAGGCCTCTCCATCTCCAGTGATTCCAGACTTAGTTCATGGGGGGTCCCGCTGAACACTAAAGGGCCATAAGACATGGGGATCCAGGTTGCCAGGCATGTGCACCCAGTGGAACCACTGCCAAGCAAATGGACCATCCTGCACTGGACCACCACTTGTTCCTAATCAAAAGCAGTGTCTATATTTCCTCAGGTATTGGTCGCACTGCTATCTTCTCAGAAAGAATAGGAGACCAGTCCAACACTCACAGTGGTAGCACCTTTCACTTGTAACTTTTTGTAGAATCTCACCAAGCCAAACTCTGCTTAGCTGTGCTGACAGTTCCCACTGAACACATCACAAAGACATGGTTTGTTTAAAATGTTTACTGACTTTCTTTTTGTCGTTTCACACATTAAGCTTAATTTGCATCCATAGATTTCTTCCAAATAAATGGTCAAGAACTCAATACACATTATAGCTTGAACATAGCTTGTTCCAGTCTCGGTGTTACAGGAAGGGTGTTTCACACCTTAACACAGGTGACCAGAGCTAACGCAGGTGGCCAGAGCTCACTTCTGTGTTCTTCACCTATAGCAGCCCCCTTTCCCATACGGCAAGCAGGCCTACTAGTACTAGGTTGCCCCCAGGACTTATACACAATGCTATAGTGCCTGGATACCATGCCTGGGCATGCTGAGCAAAGCAAACAGGTACTTGTTGTTTGCAAACAGGCAGAGTGGTTCAATGACAGTCCAGGTACAAGGCAGGCAAGGTTCAGAGTAGTCAGGGTCAAATCTGAACTCAAAAGGCAGGCAGCGTTCATAGAGTAGTCAATAGCTGATCCAAGGTCATAAACAGGGAAATCCAATCAGCAGAGCAGACAAACAGAGAGCTTGGGGCACGTGTTACAAACGCAATATCACAAGCATGAGACTGCAGGCTTGGCATCCTTAAATCAAGTTTAATCTACACCCAGAGATTAGCCACATCAATCACCTTGCAGGTGGATAGACAAACAAGGAGAATGCCACAGTCAAAACCAGGATGCTGGAATGAGGAGCAGAAGCGTTACACGCTACTGACAGGGTGCTGCAGTACTCACAAAACTGACTATAATTATTTCATTCCATATTTCAAAACAAGTTTCTCCATCCCAACTTCTTCCCTATTTAGGGGGCCAACTGCGTTTCAGCTGTCCCCCAAAGGGAAAAGCGAGTGTACACTTTCTGCATCCTACAAATTGCTATTTTGAGCCCCTGTTCTCCCTTAAATACCTTGCAAGAAAATCACTTGAATGATGGAAAGTTGAAGGAAAATATCTCTAACTAGAAAAGCTACAATTTCTGGGGAAATTGTGCGAAGTGTTCTTGCCTCCACCAATACTCCAGACTGGAGACAGTGCCCCTGGAGATGTAAATGCGATCCAACAGTGTGTCGATCCATTTCAATCCATTGCCCCATCAAAAACTGCCCCATCAAAACTGCCCCATCAAAAACCGCCCCCCATCAAAAACAGGCCCCCCATCAAAAACAGGCCCCCCATCAAAAACTGCCCCATCAAAAACAGCCCCGTCAAAAACAGCCCCCGTCAAAAACAGCCCCCGTCAAAAACAGCCCCCGTCAAAAACAGCCCCCGTCAAAAACAGCCCCCGTCAAAAACTGCCCCCGTCAAAAACTGCCCCCGTCAAAACTGGCTGATCATGGGTTGGTCATAATGTTTTGGCTGATTATGGCATGGTCATAATGTTTTGACTGATCATGGGGTTGTCAGCTTTTGTCAGCTCCCACTCTAGTTTTGAACATTTCGCCATTTATTCCTATGGGACCAATTACGCCGCAAAAACGTCGATATTTCGTGAACCATTAGGCGAAACGTTACACAAAGTAACAGCATACCAATCGGGAACAATCCGCATGTTTCAGTATATTACTTGTCTATGTAGTGTAAAAGCTGTGGGAGGAGTTAGGGTGGTAAATTTGGCTATAATAATAATAATATATATATGTGAGATAACAGTAATGCCGTGTACACACAATCGTTTTTTTCGATGAAAAAAGACCGATGGACTTTTTTCATTGGAAAAAAGATCGTGTGCGGGCCCCATCGGTCTTTTTTCCATCGGTGTAAAAAAATAGAACATGTTTTCAATTTTACCGATGGAAAAAAAAAACTATAGGAAATTCCGATCGTCTGTGTGGAGAAAAAACCTACGCATGCTCAGAATCAAGTCGACGCATGCTCAGAAGCATTGAACTTAATTTTTCTCGGCACGTCGGAGTGTTTTACGTCACTGCGTTTTGGACGGTCGGAATTTTGTCTGATGGTGTGTATGCAAGACTGATGGAAGTCAGCTTCCTCGAAATTCCAACGGAAAAATCCATCGGATTTTATTCCATCGGAAATCCGATTGTGTGTACAGGGCATAAGTGGTCTTGCTATGCAAGAACTCTTAATGAGTTACAAATGATTCCCTCACAGTGAAGTTCAGGGTAGATCTGGTAATACAAGCAAGCTGCTGGAGGGGTCCAAGACCCATGGACAAATGGCCATCCCACTGGAACTAGAGTACTCTGGTAGCAATCGAGGAGGTACTCCCTGCAGTAGCGGGGTCTTCTGGAGAGGCTGTGTGTTATTAGCTGCCCATGCACTGGTTCTATCAGTGGAAGGCCTCTCACCTGACTGAGAATCACTTGCCCAGCTACATCTCCCACATCAAGTTTGGCCTCTCTAAACTACTAAGCAAGGGAAGCGGAGGGATTTGTACTCTCTTGGCATGTCTAGGAGCCCAAAGAGTTGTGGGAAAATTAGTTAAAGGGGTGTGTGCCTGAGCGTAGTGAGTACATTTGTACAATAATAGTAAAATTTAACTGCACCTCTAAACTGGTCACGTGATGCTTGAAAATTATGTTTAACTATTGTTGAATGCAATTAATAAGTCATACCAATAAACCACACCAGGATGCTGTCAAATGATAGTTAAAGTGGTTGTAAAGGCTGAAGGTTTTTACCTTGCTGCTCCCCCACAGCCATCCCTAATACTCACCTGAGCTCCCTCTTGATCCAGCGATGTGCATGGGAGCCTCTGCTGTCCCAGGTCTCTCTCTCCTCATTGGCTGAGACAGGTTATCAGTGACAGCCAGTGAGCCAATGAGGAGAGGGCGGGGCTGAGCCACGGCTCTATGTGTCTAATGCATGCATATAACAGGACTTGGGAGTGAGCACGCACCAGTGCCCCCAATCAGTGGGCCCGGCAGACCCGATGTCTGCTGGCCACTTGCGATCGTTCCTTAGAGAGGCAGAACGGCGATATGTAACCAAGGCAGATCGCCGTTATGACAGGGTAGAAGATAGAGATCTTGTGTTCTTGCTAAGCAGGAACACCAATCTCTGGCTTCATCCAGTCAGACCATCCCCCACACAGTTAGAAAGCACCAGATAGGCACACATTTAACCCTTTGATCGCCCTGATGTTAACCCCTTCCCTGCCAGTGTAATTAGTACAGTAACAGTGCATATTTTTAGCACTGATCACTGTAATAATGTCCCTGGTTCCCAAAAAGATGTCAAAAGTGTCAGTTAGGTGTCCGATTTGTCCGCCGCAATCCCGCTAAAAATCGCTGATCACCGCCATTACTAGTAAAACAATAAAAAAAAAAATGCCATAAAAATATCCTATAGTTTGCAGACACGATAACGTTTGCGCAAACCAATCAATATACGCTTATTGGGATTTTTTACCAAAAATATGTAGCAGAATACATATTGGCCCAAATGGATAAAGAAATTTGATTTATTTTTTTATTTTTTATTGGATGTGTTTTTAATAGCAGAAAGTAACAAAATATTTTAAATTTTTTTTTCAGAATTGTCAGTTTATTTTGTTTATAGCGCAAAAAATAAAAACCGCTCTATTTGTGGAAACCAAAAAATTTTTTGGGGGTCAAGCGTCGCACAACCACGCAATTGTCAGTTAAAGTGACGCAGTGCCGTATCGCAAAAAATGGCCTGGTCATTAACCACTTCAGCTGCCACTTGGCTGAACAATTAACCACTTGGCTGCCCAATGACCGGGCCATTTTTTGCAATTCGGCACTGCATCGCTTTAACGGACAATTGCGCAGTCGTGCGACGCTGTACCCAAACAAAATTTATGTCCTTTTTTCCCACAAATAGAGATTTCTTTTGGTGGCATTTGATCATCTCTGCGATTTTAATTTTTTGCGCTATAAACAAAAAGAGAGCGACAATTTTGAAAAAAAAACACAATATTTTGTACTGTTTGCTATAATAAATATCCCCAATTTTTTTTTTTTTTAAAGTGAATTTTTTCTCAGTTTAAGCCGATATGTATTCTTCTACATATTTTTGGTAATAAAAGTCACAATAAGCGTATATTGATTGGTTTGCGCAAAAGTTATAGCGTCTACAAAATAGGGGATAGATTTATAGCATTTTTATTATTATTATTATTATTTTTTTACTAGTAATGGCGGCGATCTGTGATTTTTATCGGGACTGCGACATTATGGCAGACACATCGGACACTTTTGACACATTTTTGGGACCATTGGCATTTATACAGTGATCAGTGCTATAAAAGGGAAGGGGTTAACACTAGGGGGCGATCAAGGGGTTAATTGTGTTCTCTATGTGTGTGTTCTAACTGAAGGGGGATAGGACTGACTAGAGGAAATTACAGATCGTATTAGGAATAGTGATGTCGCGAACATAAAATTTTCCGTTCGCGAACGGCGAACGCGAACTGCCGCAAATGTTCGTGAACGGGCGAACCCGGCGAACCGCCATAGACTTCAATAGGCAGGCGAATTTTAAAACCCACAGGGACTCTTTCTGGCCACAATAGTGATGGAAAAGTTGTTTCAAGGGGACTAACACCTGGACTGTGGCATGCCGGAGGGGGATCCATGGCAAAACTCCCATGGAAAATTACGTAGTTGACGCAGAGTCGGGTTTTAATCCATAAAGGGCATAAATCACCTAACATTCCTAATGTGTTTGGAATAACGTGCTTTAAAACATCAGGTATGATGTTGTATCGATCAGGTAGTGTAAGGGTTACGCCCGCTTCACAGTGACAGACCAAACTCGGACAGACCAAACTCCCCGTTTAACGCACCGCAAACAACTGCAAACAGTCCATTTGCACAACCGCAAGGCTTTAATGATCACCTTAGATGATCACAAAGAAAATTTATGTTTTTTCTATGCAAAATTATCAAGCCGATCGCTTTTGGTCTGTTCACAATGAAGCAACGACCTTACCATCTGGGGTGTGCCAACAACGCCATTGCCAACACACTCATAGAGGTGGTCACTTCATTGTGATACGCAAGCCCCTTCACCACAACAAGGTAACGATCACGAAGGGGAATTGACACAGGTATGTGTTTTTTTGTTTGTTTTTTTTGCAGCCACAGTGCAGCACCAGAGGCCAGAAAAATTAGGCATGTACACATGCCTGTAAAATCAGGCATTGTTGCAGCCGCTGCTGTAGCAGCGGCCAGAAAAAATTATTTTTTCAGGCAGAAAGTGCCCTAAAACATTGCGGCTTGTGGACCATTTTTAGCCCAAGGCAGCTCATCTCATCAGGCCTTTTTTAGTCAAATGTATCGCCCACTGTCAGTCCCTTCGGGATCCATGCCTCATTCATCTTAATAAAGGTGAGGTAATCTAGACTTTTTTGACCTAGGCGACTTCTCTTCTCAGTGACAATACCTCCTGCTGCACTGAAGGTCCTTTCTGAAAGGACACTTGAAGCGGGGCAGGCCAGATGTTCTATCGCAAATTGGGATAGCTCAGGCCACAGCTCAAGCCTGCACACCCAGTAGTCAAGGGGTTCATCGCTCCTCAGAGTGTCGATATCTGCAGTTAAGGCGAGGTAGTCTGCTACCTGTCGGTCGAGTCGTTCTCTGAGGGTGGACCCCGAAGGGCTGTGGCGATGCGTAGGACTTAAAAAGCTCCGCATGTCCTCCATCAACAATACGTCTGTAAAGCGTCCTGTCCTTGCCGGCATGGTCGTGGTAGGAGGAGGATTACTTTCACCTCTTCCCCTGTTAGATTCCCGTTGTGCTGTGACATCACCCTTATACGCTGTGTAAAGCATACTTTTTAATTTATTTTGGAACTGCTGCATCCTTTCCGTCTTCCTGTAATTCGGTAACATTTCTGGCACTTTCTGCTTATACCGGGGGTCTAGTAGCGTGGCCACCCAATACAGGTCGTTCTCCTTCAGCCTTTTTATACGAGGGTCCCTCAACAGGCACGACAGCATGAAAGACCCCATTTGCACAAGGTTGGATGCCGAGCTACTCATGTCCTGTTCCTCGTCCTCACTGATCTCACTGAAGGTCTGTTCTTCCCCCCAGCCACGTACAACACCACGGGTACCAGATAGGTGACAACGAGCACCCTGGGATGCCTGCTGTGGTTGGTCTTCCTCCTCCTCCTCAAAGCCACATTCCTCCTCTGACTCCTCTTCCTCAGACTCCTCTTCCAGCGTTGCCGCAGGTCCAGCAAGCGATGCTGATAAGGCTGTTTCTGGTGGTGGTGACCACAACTCTTCCTCTTCCTCTTCACGCTCATCTACGGCCTGATCCAGCACTCTTCGCAGGGCACGCTCCAGGAAGAAAACAAATGGGATGATGTCGCTGATGGTGCCTTCAGTGCGACTGACTAGGTTTGTCACCTCCTCAAAAGGACGCATGAGCCTACAGGCATTGCGCATGAGCGTCCAGTAACGTGGCAAAAAAATTCCCAGCTGCGCAGAGGCTGTCCTAGCACCCCGGTCATACAAATACTCGTTGACGGCTTTTTCTTGTTGGAGCAGGCGGTCGAACATTAGGAGTGTTGAATTCCAACGTGTCGGGCTGTCGCAAATCAAGCGCCTCACTGGCATGTTGTTTCGCCGCTGGATATCTGAAAAGTGCGCCATGGCTGTGTAGGAACGCCTGAAATGGCCACACACCTTCCTGGCCTGCTTGAGGACATCCTGTAAGTCTGGGTACTTATGCACAAAGCGTTGTACAATCAGATTTAACACATGTGCCATGCACGGCACATGTGTCAACTTGCCCAAATTCAATGCCGCCAACAAATTGCTTCCGTTGTCACACACCACTTTGCCGATCTCCAGTTGGTGCGGAGTCAGCCACTGATCCACCTGTGCGTTCAGGGCGGACAGGAGTGCTGGTCCGGTGTGACTCTCTGCTTTCAGGCAAGTCAACCCCAAGACAGCGTGACACTGTCGTATCCGGGATGTGGAATAGCCCCTGGGGAGCTGGGGGGGTGCTGTTGATGTGGAGCAAGACGCAGCAGCAGAAGAGGACTCAGCCGAGGAGGTTATCGAAGAGGATGGAGTAGAAGGAGTAGAGGAGGTGACAGCAGGCCTGCCTGCAAGTCGTGGTGGTGTCACCACCAACTCCTCTGCAGAGCCACGCATTACATGCTTGGCAGCCGTCAGCAGGTTTACCCAATGAGCAGTGTAGGTGATATACCTGCCCTGACCGTGCTTTGCAGACCAGGTATCAGTGGTCAGATGGACCCTTGCCCCAACACTGTGTGCCAGACATGCCATGACTTCCTTTTGCACAATAGAGTACAGGTTGGGGATTGCCTTTTGTGAAAAGAAATTTCGGCCGGGTACCTTCCACTGCGGTGTCCCAATAGCTACAAATTTTTTGAAGGCCTCAGACTCCACCAGCTTGTATGGTAAAAGCTGGCGGGCTAAGAGTTCCGACAAGCCAGCTGTCAGACGCCGGGCAAGGGGGTGACTCTGTGACATTGGCTACTTACGCTCAAACATGTCCTTGACAGACACCTGACTGTGGGCAGATGAGCAGGAACTGCTCAAGGCGAGAGACATAGTGTCAGATGGTTGAGAGGGGGCAAGGAGGACAGCAGTGGTTGACGTGGCTGAAGATGCTGGACCAGGAGGAGGATGGTGGCTTTGAGCTTGTGTGCTGCTTGTACTCGTCATCATGTGTTGATCCCATAGGCGTTTGTGATGTGAGATCATGTGCCTTCGCAAAGCAGTTGTACCTAGGTGGGTGTTGGATTTCCCACGACTCAGTTTCTTTTGGCACAGGTTGCAAATGGCATCGCTGTTATCAGAGGCAGACACACAAAAAAAATGCCACACTGCTGAGCTTTGCAATGGCGGCATTCTGGTGGTGGCAACAGCATGCGTTGATTGGCGTGCTGTCTGGCTGACCCCGGGTGCTGATACATGCTGTCTGACTGTGCCACTAGCTCCTTGCGACGACCTACCCCTCCTTCCAACTCGTCTCCTCCTCCTCTCTGTCTCCCCATCTGAACTTTCCCCCTGTTCTTCTTCTCTTCGAGCGGGCACCCACGTGACATCCACATCGTCATCATCAACCGCTTCACTTGTATCTGACAACTCAGCAAAGGAAGCAGCAGCGGGTACAACATCATCATCATCACACCGTACATCCATGTGTGTAATGCTGCCTGACTGAGACATATCCCTTTTATCTACATCCTCTGGCAATAATGTTTGCGCATCACTCATTTCTTCCAACTCATGTGTAAATAACTCCTCTGACAGATCAAGTGAAGCAACTGTGGTGCTAGTGTTGGTGGTGGCGGCAGGCGGGCGAGTGGGAACTTGAGAGGTGCCCAAAGCTGAGCTGGAGAAGGATGGTGCGTCAAGGTTCCGAGCGGAAGCTGTAGAAGATTGGCTGTCCTGTGTTAGCCAGTCAACTATGTCCTCAGAACTTTTCGAGTTCAGGGTACGTGGCCCCTGAACACTGGGCATTATTCTTGGGCCAAAGGGAATCACAGCACCACGACCACGACAGCCCCTGCGGGGTGGCCTGCCTCTGCCTGTCATTTTTTTTAGATTAGTTTAGTTGTACTATGCGTGCAAGCTACTGTGACACCAGATATGAGTGGCACTGTGCACTGGCAGAAGTTGGCACAGTAGACACTGTAGGTCTGACACACACGCTGGCAGGCAACTGACTGCTCATCTACTGCAGTCAAAACTGTTGTGGTTTTTTTTATGTAAGCTACTGTGCCGGGGAAAAAAAACAAGCAGACTGGTGTTTTACCAGCCCTAAAAAGGGCTTTTTGGGGTGCTGTCAGGACGCTGTGCTTACAGCAGAGATCAGATGAGTCTTTCAGGAGTGGAGTGAACACTGAATACACTTGCCTATAGCTTTCCCTATAAAATCAGCAGCAGCTAAACTGTCCCTCCTCTGGCTAACACTGCAGCTTAAGTACAGACTGAATCTAAAATAGATGCTGTCCAGGAAAAAAAAAAAGCAGACTGGTGTTTTACCAGCCCTAAAAAGGGCTTTTTGGGGTGCTGTCAGGACGCTGTGCTTACAGCAGAGATCAGATGAGTCTTTCAGGAGTGGAGTGAACACTGAATACACTTGCCTATAGCTTTCCCTATAAAATAAGCAGCAGCTAAACTGTCCCTCCTCTGGCTAACACTGCAGCTTGAGAATGAATCTAAAATGGATGCTGTCCAGGAGGTGGGAGGGTCTGGGAGGGAGGGTATGCTGCTGATTGGCTGGAATGTGTCTGCTGACTGTGAGGTACAGGGTCAAAGTTTGCTCAATGATAATGAATAGGGGGCGGACCGAACATCGCATATGTTCACCGGACGCGGCGAACGCGAACAAGCTATGTTCGCCGGGAACTGTTCGCCGGCGAATAGTTCTGTACATCTCTAATTAGGAACTCACAATCTGCATTTCCTCAGCTCACAGAACAGGGACGTGTATGTTTACACACACGTCCCTGTTCTGCCTCTCGTGCCTGGAGATCACTTGAGGCCGGCGGTCATCGCTCATGGCCGGCGGGCACGCGCGCCCGCCTGCTAGCCCGCTTAAAGTGACCGACGTACAGCTACGACGGTTCGCCCAGCGGAGCCAACCTGCCACAGTATAACTGCGGTGGCTGGACCGCATAGGGTGACCACGTGTCCCGGATTGCCCGGGACAGTCCGGCATTTTGCAGGTCTGTCCCGGGCACATTCATTCCAGGACAATACAGTGTCCCGGAATGAAACTGACACAGCCACCCCCTGGGCCAATCTGATGCCCCCAAAACAGGCCGCCACATCACCGCTTTACTCACTGACAGTACTTGTCCTGGCCGGGAATGCCTGGAGGAGCACAATCCCGCCCCCTGCGTGTGATTGGAGAAACCATGAATCCCGCCTCTTGTGTCCAATCACTGTGCTGTGATTCGTTACAGCACAAGCTGATTTTTGGGAAGGGAGGGTGTCCCTGAATGGTAGTTTGGAAATGTGGTCACCCTAGGTCCGCAAGCGGTTAAGGGGGTAAAACCTTCCGGGGCTGAAGTGGTTAAATAACACCAGATTTCTAATACAAAAAAAAAAAAACGGAAGCATTTCCCTCATTAGCGCTAGTATTAAAGTGTTTTAATTGACATGGAATTAATTTGCATGCAGTGTATCTTATTGTGGCTATTTGCATTCAATAAGAAATGCAAATAATTTTGCACAAGGTGGCATCAGGGAAATGCTGAAAGATGAAGAGCAGCATATCTTATTTCAGAACCAATAGCATAACATTATATTTCAAAATGCTTGTTTTTTTGTTTTTTTTAAATCTAATGTTTTATAAACTATCATAAATGTAAAATAATCCCACACGATCATATTAAAAGGATTTCAGGTGTGTGCGTATGCATGTTTATGTGTGTATAAGCGTAAACTGATTTTAAATACATAATACCGTATATACTCGAGTATAAGCCGAGTTTTTCAGCACATTTCTTGTGTGCTGAAAATGCCCCCTCGGCTTATACTCGAGTCTGTGTTCATCTTCAACTTTGTGTGCCTGATCCCGGCCAGCCGTAGGACCCCAAACTTGACACACATGTAGCCCCACTCTTCCTCTACAAGTGTGCAAAGTTTGTTGTCCAGGGGACCTACGGCCGGGAAGCACAGATTTTTCAAACCCGGGCACCCCTTCCATAGACTCACATGTTAAATGGTAATTTCTCCAGTGAATTTGGGGACCTGGTACTGTCTGGCCCTAGGTCCCCTGGACCCGAAGCTTGGCACACATGTAGCCCCACTCTTCATCTACAAGTGTGCAAAGTTTGTTGTCCAGGGGACCTACGACCGGGGAGCACCGATTTTTTTAAACCCGGGTACCCCTTCCATAGACTCCCATGTTAAACGTCAGTTTAGTCACACAGCGCCGGAGATCAGGTAGGGAGATTGGGCACAGTGAGGCATGGACACAGTGGGGCATGGGCACAGTGAGGCATGGACACAGTGAGGCATGGGCACAGTAAGGCATGGACACAGTGAGGCACAGTGAGGCATGCACATGGACACTGTTGTGTTACACTATGTGATTTTTCTTGCTCTGTGTCTTTAAGATCTGTCCCCTTCTTTCTAGCTGAACTCTCTCTCTCACCGTAGTTCTTTATATATCTTCTCCACTTCCTGATTCTGGTCATTACTCCTGTATATCTTCCATGCTAAACATCTTACATGTGGCTTACAACTGCAACGTTTTTCTACCTATGAATATCCATCATTAAACGGAACATTCGAAAGGATTCATCGTCTGTCGTCCTAACTGTGAGTTTATTCATTGAGTTAAACTGCCTGTATCGATGCAAGGGATGAATATCAAACCAGCTTGAGTAAGGCCTACTTAAACCTGGAGATGAACTTTATCGCTTTGTAGTTGAGACAGAACAGTAGAAAAACGGAGTTCACAGCCTAATTACAAGATTTCTGCATGTCAGTACTGAAACAGACAAGATTTACTGCCCTCATAGCAAGACAGAAGGGACAGAGCAGCACATGGCAGCCTTATAGCCTGAGACAATCTGCACTGTGTCATATTTCAGCACACAGATCCTGCCTGCTTTCACAGTCAGTCTGCTATCATGAGTGACTAACAAGAAAAGAAAAAGAAAGGCGCACCAGCCTCGTGCATTACCGTTGGATAAATTTATTATAGCGAATAAAAGAATCCTACTTACAAACAAACGAAAAAGCCATGCGTTCACAAGGAACCACAGAGGCGCAGCAATGCGTCCAAAACGAATCCACTCGAAACGGTCACGGAGGGATTGACAAAGATCACTGCTGGCTGACGCGTTTCGAAGACAAGTCTTCTTCCTCAGAGCTCAGCAGTGTTCCTCTCTCTGACTACCCAATATATACACGCATATGCACACTCCCCTAGCAATGGACAAGGGGTGGAGTACCCACTAGTGTGGGCGGTACATAGTCAATAGACCAGCCCACACTAAATGATAGTGGGAGAGGGAGGGGGGGGGGAGCTATCATGAGTGACCAAGCTTCTGCATGTGAACTCACATCTCCTTCCTCACAAGTTCCTGAAGAAACTGAGTTACCCAAACGCTCAGTTAAACCCACTTGGAAAGTAATGGAGAATTATGAAGCTTCAAGGACTGAATTGTCAAATAGCTTGGAATTAGTCTGGGAGAAAATCCTTGCTGAAGCCAATACAGTGTCTGTTGAACGTGAACTACTGACACTAGAGGGCGCCATTAAACAACTTTCTGCCTCATATGAGCTTTATCAGCTTACCAGCAGCAAATTCACTAATGTCTTGCAAAACATGAATACAGAAAGTGCGATGACACAATTAAAGCGCGTCAATGCTCTCAATATTGAAAGAGACAGTTTTATCCAGCAAACCAGATTAAAGGCAGAAGCAAAAATAAAGCTGTTACAGGACACTGCATCACACAGATCTGTTTCCACCAGACGTTCTAAAAACTCGTCAAGATCCCATAGTTCAAGATACTCAACACTCAGTGAGCGACTTATTAATGCCCGCGCTGAAGTGGAAGCCAGCAAAGTGCAGGTGGCATATGCAGAAAAAAGAGCAGAGTTGGAAGCGCAGTCAGCACGTCAAAGAGCAGAGTTGGAAGCTCAGAGGGCAGAGTCGGAAGCGCAGTCAGCACGACAAAGAGCAACAATGGAAACCTTAAATGAACAGTGTAAACATGACGCAGCTATGGCAAAGCTAAGGGTCCTACAGCAAGCTATCAGTGCAGACGAAGGTGCAAGTGAGAAAGACAGCATTAACCTAAACATTGCAGATATGGAAGACCCCCTCAAACGCACTAAAGACTATGTCCTAAGCCACTGCAGTGCACACTCCATTGTCTCCAATGCTCCCGACTACATAGAGACTCCTTCACAGCTTCAAGTTAAAGAGGTTCCAGCAACTTCCTGCACTCAAAATCACTCCACTGCATTTCCTACCTTGCCTGCCTTCATACGTCGCAGAGCATCAGCGCAAGCTTCAAGCAAGTCATCAATCTCCAGTCATCGGTACAGCCTTGAATCAACATACCATTGGAACAACTGACTTCAAGCAAGCAACTCACCTGGATGCATCTGCTGCACCATATTTCCCTGTGTCCTTTAACAACAATGTCAAAGATAACGCAATCAGCACCATACAGCCAACAGCATCTCACATAAAGGCGGAGACAACTAAAACAGAAGAGTTTGTGAGGTACATGCTTCGCAGGGAGCTCACAAAGACTGGTCTTACAAGTTTTGATGACCAACCTGAGAACTACAGAAGTTGGAAATGTGCCTTCAGAACTACAATCAGCAATATTGGCATTACAGCTGATCAAGAATTTAATCTGCTGGTCAAATGGCTTGGTCCTCTATCTGCTGCACGTGTTAAGCCATTAAGATCGGTTTTCATGGACAATCATACTGCAGGCCTCACAGCTGCATGGGAGCGACTAGAGCAAAGTTATGGCAGTCCAGAAGCTATAGAAAATGCTTTGTTCATGCGTCTGGAAACTTTCCCAAAGATATCCGGTAAGGACAACAAGGAGTTCCAGAGACTGAGTGACCTTCTCCTTGAGCTTCAGCTAGCCAAGACAGACCCAAAACTACCTGGACTCAGTTACCTTGACACTCCAAGAGGGGTAAACCCAATTGTCTCCAAGCTCCCGTATGGTTTGCAAGAGAAATGGACTGCACTAGGGTCATCATACAAAAGAGAGAACAAGGTTTCCTTCCCTCCATTCTCTTTCTTCTGTGAATTCATCAGGGAAATTGCAGAGACCAAGAACGATCCAAGTTTTTCCTACGGTGAGTACAGCCTCTTCTCACCCTTTCCTAAGAGTACCAGTCTTCAGGGCAACTATAGAAACCATAGAGGCCCAGTGTCTGTGAAAAAGACTGACATCCTTCCCACCCCTACCACAGTTCTGGCCACGAACAAACAGAGTAGGAAGATTGAAAACCCTAGAAGAGTGTGTCCCATACACAAGAAGCCACACCCCCTCAATAAATGTATTGGCTTTAGGAAAAAGCCTCTGGAAGAGCGCAATGAGCTTTTAAAGACATTTAGGGTATGTTTCAGGTGCTGTGCTTCTACAGAACATTTTGCAAGGGACTGTAATGTGTCCATCAAGTGCATAGAGTGTGGCTCTGAAGAACATGTGCAAGCCCTCCATCCTCTTGAGCCCAGCTCTGCACAACCTGCCAACACTCCTCCCAGGTTAACGCATGGCGGGGAGAATACAGACCAAGTGCCTAATTCTACCATCATTTCTTCATCCTGCACTGAAGTTTGTGGAGAAGACCGCTGTGGTAAGTCCTGTGCTAAGATATGCTTGGTGAACATATACCACAAGGATCAACCAGAAAAGTCTCTAAAGGCATATGCTATCTTAGACGATCAGAGCAATCGATCACTTGCAAAATCGGAATTGTTCAATCTATTTGAAATAAAAGGCGAAGCTCATCCTTACACCTTGGGTACCTGTAGTGGAACTATAGAGGTTTCTGGAAGAAGGGCTCATGGACTCATGGTATCTTCTCTCAAAGGTAACTTGCAATTACCCTTACCTACACTTGTTGAGTGCAATCAGATACCTGCCAACAGGGAAGAAATCCCTACTCCAGCTGCTGCTTTCCATCACCCTCACCTCAAGGTAATAGCAAATGAGATACCGCCGCTTGACAAAGATGCTCAGATCCTTCTTCTGTTAGGAAGAGACATTCTAAGAGTTCACAAGGTACACAGACAAGTCAGTAGACCCCCAGATGCCCCATTTGCCCAGCGCACGGATCTAGGATGGGTCATCATAGGCAATGTCTGCATAGGCAAAATTAAAAGACCTACCAACATTTCGTCATTCAAGACAAATGTTCTGCCAAATGGCCGAAACACTTACTTTGAGCCATGCCCACATCACTACTGGGTGAAAGAGAAGATAGCCAGCCACAAATGGCAACATGGTATCTCAGGTGACACAAGCCCTTTCTCCTGCCATGATGGCGACTTCGGGTCTACAGTGTTTAATGCAACCAGTGAAGATGACATACTGGCTCCTTCAATGGAAGACAAAGAATTCATCAAGGTAATGGACAATGAGTTCTTTCAAGATGACTCCAATAACTGGGTAGCACCCCTACCCTTTCGTCTCCCAAGAGAGAGATTGCCCAACAACTTACAGCAGGCCATCAGTAGATTCTCCTCCTTAAAGCGAAACTTAAGCAGGAAACCAGAGATGCAAAAGCACTTTGTGGACTTTATGCAAAATGTATTTGACAGAGATCATGCAGAGCCTGCTCCCCCACTAAAGGAGGGAGAAGAATGCTGGTACCTTCCATCCTTTGGCGTGTATCACCCACGCAAACCAGACCAAATCAGAGTTGTCTTTGATTCCAGTGCTCAGCACAAAGGTGTTTCTCTTAACAACATGCTCCTTACGGGACCCAACTTGAACAACAGTCTAACAGGAGTCTTGATTCGTTTCAGACAAGAGCCTGTAGCAGTAATGGCCGACATTCAACAGATGTTTCACTGCTTCATCGTCAGAGAAGACAACAGAAACTACCTCAGGTTTCTATGGCACAAGGACAATGACCTCAACAAGGAAGTTATAGATTATCGCATGAAGGTACATGTCTTCGGTAACAGTCCTTCCCCAGCAGTGGCAACTTATGGGCTAAGGAGAACACCTCAAACTGGAGAAGTTGAATATGGATCTGATGCCCGTCAATTTGTTGAAAGAAACTTCTATGTTGATGACGCACTTAAGTCCTTTCCAACTGCTAAAGAAGCAATTGATCTTCTCACCAGAACAAAAGGAGATGCTGTCTGTAGCAAACCTTAGACTGCACAAGATTATATCCAACAGCCAGGAACTTATGAATGCCTTTCACTCTGAGGACTATTCCACTAGTCTAAAAAACCTTGACTTAGGTACAGATGTGCCTCCTGTACAGCGAAGTCTGGGTTTGTTGTGGAACATCAAGCAAGACAAATTCACCTTCCAAGTGTCAACTTGTGACAAACCCTTCACTAAGAGAGGAGTCCTGTCCGTGGTGAATAGCATCTATGACCCACTGGGTTTCCTTGCTCCAGTTACCATTCAAGGTAAGATTTTACTAAGACAGTTGTCTACTGAGAACATAGACTGGGATACTCCCTTGCCTAGTGAGAATCAACACAGGTGGGAAAGGTGGAGATATTCTTTGAAGTCACTAGAAAAACTTCAGATTCCCCGTTGCTATGTTCCAGGATCCACTTCAACTGCTAACCGGAGAGAGATTCATATTTTCTCTGATGCATCAGTTGAAGCTATTGCTGCAGTAGCCTATTTGAAGACCTCTGAACTGAATGGAGAATCACACTGTAGTTTTGTCCTAGGCAAGGCAAAACTCACACCCAAGCCTGCACATACCATACCAAGACTTGAACTTTGTGCAGCCGTGCTAGCAGTAGAAATTGCCGAGGTCATACGAAGTGAAATGGACACTAGAATTGATTCTTTCACCTTCTATACAGACAGTAAGGTAGTACTTGGTTACATAAACAACCAAACAAAACAATTTTATGTGTACGTCAGCAACAGGGTTGAACGTATCAAGAGATTCTCTCTACCAAGTCAATGGCATCACGTTCCCACTGAACTCAACCCAGCTGACTGTGGGACCAGAGCCGTGTCACCTGCCGCTCTTCAGGACAGCTTATGGCTGTCACCTCCAAGGTTTCTGCGTGAGGACTCTTACTTACTCCCTATTGACACCACCTATGGGCTAGTAAACCCTGAAGATGATAAGAAAATAAGAACTGTGAACACCTCACTCCACACTTCTGTAAGTACAAAACAGAAGCTGCGGTCACACCATTACAGGCATCAATGGAAGCAGGTGCAGCATCTAGCCAATGTGTTCTGGCATCGCTGGAAGAAAAAGTATCTTCATCACCTTCAAGGTCGTAACAAATGGCAAGCATCTAAGCCGAATCTTAAGGTTGGAGACCTCATCCTTCTAAAAGACAAGGAAGTTTGTCGGAATGAGTGGCCTATGGGTCTTATTACTAAAGTTATGCCCAGCGACGATAACAAAGTCCGGAAGGTAGAAGTCAAGGTAACCAAGGGAGGATCGACACGAACCTTTAGTCGACCAATTACAGAGTTAATACTCCTTTTGCCAGGTGAGTGACTTGTGCAAGGACTAGCCATGCTGTTGGCACGGCGGGGAGTACATTGCTGCTATCTACAGGTTCTACTCAGAACTTTGGAATTATTTGAAGGCATCATACTGTGACTTTATGCTCTTCATCCTGTTGAACTTACGTTTGTTATTTGCTTATTGCATGTTTTTCATTACAGGTTCCAGGACATTCGTCAGTATTGGACTTTTTGAAAATATATATTTTAGTTTGAGGTTATGAAATCTAAAGATTTCAGACGGGGAGTGTTGTGTTACACTATGTGATTTTTCTTGCTCTGTGTCTTTAAGATCTGTCCCCTTCTTTCTAGCTGAACTCTCTCTCTCACCGTAGTTCTTTATACATCTCCTCCACTTCCTGATTCTGGTCATTACTCCTGTATATCTTCCATGCTAAACATCTTACATGTGGCTTACAACTGCAACGTTTTTCTACCTATGAATATCCATCATTAAACGGAACATTCGAAAGGATTCATCGTCTGTCGTCCTAACTGTGAGTTTATTCATTGAGTTAAACTGCCTGTATCGATGCAAGGGATGAATATCAAACCAGCTTGAGTAAGGCCTACTTAAACCTGGAGATGAACTTTATCGCTTTGTAGTTGAGACAGAACAGACACAGCGAGGCAAAGTGAGCCACAGTGAGGCATGCAGATGGACACCCTAGGCTCATACTCGAGTCAATACGTTTTCCCATTTTTTTGTGGTAAAATTAGGTGCCTCGGCTTATATTCGGGTCGGCTTATACTCGAGTATATACAGTAATCTATTTATAAAGCAGTGAATGTAACTTTCACCAACATTCTCTGGTGATGAATTAATCATTGTCATTTAAAATGCATGTATCTAGAAGGTTCACGCACAGTAAATATTTGCAAAATGTCATATTCCCTGCTTCATAATATATGGCCCTATGGTACTGTAGGTTAAAATTGATATACAAATTTGGATGCTTACATTAACAGCATTTAAAATAGATTTCATGTTTTTTTTAATGTGGGAGTAAACTCCCATCTCCATTTTTCCTATAGGTAAGCCTATAATAAGGCTTACCAATAGGTAGTGTAAATATCTCCTAAACATGCACCGTCTAGGACAGGGCTTGAAAATTGCACTCGCCCGCTCGCCAAATGCGAGCATAAATTGCCGTTGGGCGAGTGCAGTAACAGAGCGCCAGGGCCGGCGCTACCACTAGGCGGATTAGGCGACATGTCAAACAGCGACAGCCCCCCCCTCCCCCCCTGAGCGCGGCTCGTCAGGGACAGTCTCCTCCCTCCTCCATGCTCTCTGATAACACATCGTACGGACCACGCTTCCTCCGTGTACCATGTGACAGAGGGGGTGTGGCTGCTCGGGTCTCCTCCGGCTCTGCTCGTAGTTAGTGTACCTGGTGCGGGTGATCGGGAGGAGCAGCCCCGGGGATCGGTGTGGTCGAGAGGTAGGTGTGGGGCGGAGGAGTCTCTGGGGGGGGGAGGGAGGGGGAGAGGAGGTATCGCTGTTTGTGCATATGGATGGAGGAGGGGCGTGGGGAGCATAGACATCACCCGACCTGTTCATCGGGGGTCACCCAGCATTGTACGGCCTGGAGGAGGGGAGATCAGCACTGCAGGGCCCATCATTAACCTGTACTGTGCCAGGCCTGTCACCTCCTCCTAATACAGAGCACATCATATAGGAGAGATACTGATCATCACCTGAAATATGACACTGACAGAGCTCCCTGGGGACACTGATTTATGGGGGTGCTCTCTGGGGACACTGATGTAAGCGGGGGCTCTCTGGGGACACTGATGTATGGGGTGCTCTCTAGGGACACTGGTGTATGGGGGTGCTCTCTGGGGACACTGGTGTATGGGGGTGCTCTCTGGGGACATTGATGTAAAGGGGGCTCTCTGGGGACACTGAGGTAAGGGGAGGGTCTCTGGGGACACTGATGTATGGGGGGGCTCTCTGGGGACCCTGATGTAAAGGGGGGCTCTCTGGGGACCCTGATGTATGGGGGTGCTCTCTGGGGACACTGATGTAAATGGGGGCTCTCTGGGGACCCTGATGTAAGGGGGGGCTCTCTATTCTTAAGAAAATTTTTATTTCATAAGCTTTAAGGGGGCGGGGCTTTAAGGGGGCAGGGTTGGGGGACGGACCTGGGAAAGGTTTGGTGGGGCAACTGGTGGAGAGTAAGGTTTTTGCCTGGCCAGTAGGTCTAGACTTGAAATTTTAAGCCCTGGTCTAGGAAATATTTACTGTACATGCAGCCAGTGACATCACTCGCGCATGCGCTCTGAAGGAACGGGCACCCAGGCTGTTTCTTCTGAGCCCTGTGCCAACAACAGTGTTTTCCGTGCACATGCGCGGGGGTGATGTCATCACAGCTCCGGCCAGTCCACGCACCCGCCTGCAACGGTGATAGCTCGGTGCTGGAAGGGCTTTGTTTTAAGGTAAGTTTAACATAATGTGGTAGTATGCAATGCATACTACCACATTATGATAATACCTTGCAGGGTACAAAAAAAAAATATCAACCTAGAGTTTAGTTTAATCTAACCAAGCATAACCATATGCTTGGTAAACTCTGTCCATAATACCTATTTAAATAACACCAGATTTCTAGTACTACAAAATAATTTGCATTTTTAATTTGAAATTTTTAAATACATAAACCACACAAAATTGTGTTTTTGTATATCAACCTAGAGTTCAGTTTAATCTAATCTGGTATTATTTAACCCTGAACATTTAATTTCAATACATTAGTAAGCGCCCAACTTTTCTACACTACAGTAAGGCGTCTAAGGGGGAAACAACTAAGCTTTCTGCACCATATTGTTGGCTTAGCTAACTGGAGCGAGTGGTGTGCACCACATTAACAAAGCAGATAGAGGGATCCAAAAGCACAGCTTTCTGTGCTGTGTATGTCACAGACATGGCAAAGAACATAAAGTTGATTTCATCTATTTAACAAAGGGAACTATTCCCCTTTTGCTAATTAAAAGCAAAATCTGCTCCATTCTCACAGCTTAGAAGTTTGGTACAGGCATAAATCCTACACCACTCTTTGTTAATTTCCCCCCTATGAGTTTATAAGCCCCTGGTGCCCAAAATGTGGCCTACAGGCTGTAGGTGGTTCACCGTCTATCTCTGTGAAGCCCATCCTATGTTTGGCACTTTGTGGAATGCTGGATGCCGACGCTCTCTACAAAGTGATTGCTACTTCTTAAAAAGAACCTGTGACCTAAAGAAAAGTATCATGGTTGTTTTTTTCCACTGCCTAGAGAAGAAGATCAGAATCCAGGTAAGCAGTAAGCGAAGGTACATTCCTCAGCTGTGTACTACTTCTGGAACAGTGAAATCAAGGGGATTAGTATGTAGTTAACATCTTTTTTTTTTTAAATCAGCAATAAAATGTATTGAACAGAACACAAAAAAATATTCCAGAGTATCCGTATAACGAAAAAGAGACAATCTACATAAAAAATATATGTCAGTGTACAAAACAGACAACGGTATTACAGAGCATAATACAAGTACAACCTCATTTATCATAAATCAATGTGGGAATCAAGTAATAATAATGTCCATACAATTAAACAAAGAGCCCGGGAGTAAATGCATACTAGGGATACTATGAAGACAGACCAGAGGATAGGCCTGAAAAACTGAGCTGCAGGCTAGCATTCAGTGTAAAACCAGCTCCACATGGGCTAAACCAGGTACAGACAGCCATTCATCCAATATTTTAGAAAATCTGGCAACCCCTATGTTGGTATATGATTTTTTTCGTAGCAAATAATGGTGTTTATATTGGTGAGCGAGTCCTGTGGGGATGGGGGTAGAGAACCTTTCCAGCACATCTAAAGCACCTTACGGGCCTGAAAGAGCATGTAGTTAACTTTAGTTAGGTGCTTCTACAGTATTTGCTGCTCCAGCATTTTAAACCCACTTCCCCGATAAAGGACAGCATATTACAGCAGTAGGTGCTGCCTACCTGGTTGTCCCCAAGTTGATGAGGACAAGGGCCTCTTCCCACAACCCTGGCTTGGGGGTTAATGAGTTCTGCAGACAGGGACTTATTTGAACCTGGAAGCCCCCTTTAAGATAAGATGGCGGCCGGAGGAACTATCATCCCTCTAGGTTAATGAATAAGGGGTACATAGCAGGAGGTGTTGTCTGCATAGACAGTAAACTAGAAGCTCTATACTTCTGCAAACGTGTCCATGCTTGACCTATACATAGCTTGGTCTCAGTCTCAAATGGCCAGATCTTCTATCATTAAACCACAAAAGTACAGCGCTTAATAAATACATATGATACTTATATAGTGCAATATAAAAGAAAGTTTGTGTTTGTAATTTAGGTAAATAATACCATAGGTGAACATAAAATTATATTTTCAGTCCCATACAAAAAAACAAAAACAAAACAATCCCAAATGACTGGTGATCTTGTTGACAAAACGTAAGGGTGTATCCCAGAAGAAACAAACTTCCAAGTCCCAGTGAAACACCACAGTAAAAGCAAGATAGAGGTTTACCAAATTATAATGATTTACAATAAAGAAAAGTCAAAAAGGTGTTTGTAGATATTTGATGGCTCAACAAGACCTCAGATTCATTCACTGTAATTACGGCAAGGGAATGTAGATCCAATGTTCCCCAACATGTATTGGACAGAGAAACTCCATGTGCCGATTGTGACAATTAATGAAATAAAGGATACATGTGACAATTGTACACAAGAACTGCTGGTCAAGAGAACAAGAAGCTTTTACAGGACCCTAGTCTAAATGATATCAGCGTTTCTTTTCATGTCCTTATGATAAACCCTATGGGATAATGTGGAGTTGAGAACTAAAAAATAAAATCACAACATGAATCCAATTGACTCAATGTTGAATTTACTCAAACACTTGTATGAAAACATTGTGACAGATTTGTCCTATGGACGGGATACCTCCAAAGCTTAATAGTCACTATGCAAAAAGAAAGGGGAAGGGGGGAGAGGGTGGAGTAAAGGAATGCCCATAAAAAAGCAATGAGGAGGGTCAGCAACGGTATACGTTTTGGAAAAATAGAATATAGGTTTAGTGTAGTATCAAAATAGTGAGTAAAAATAGTCCAGCGATGTAAACAGTAACATCATTGGTAGAATATTTCCCCAAATCAGCCCTAATATAAAAACCACATATGCAATATTGACAACGTTGTCACATATATCACACCGGTACGGAAAACCTCACACATACTCAACCATGCATACCCAAACCAATGGATCTGAGAGGAGTTGAGAACTGCCATATAACCATCTGCCGTTTGTGGAGAACCTCTGGAACCGCTTTTTGATGACCTAAAGCTTGGTTGCTCAGTTCTAAGCTCTGATGACCTTTCTTTAATTAGAGGGTCATATTAGGGTGACCACATTTCCAAACTACCATTCAGGGACACCCTCCCTTCCCAAAAATCAGCTTGTGCTGTAACGAATCACAGCAGCACAGGGATTGGACACAAGAGGCGGGATTTATGATTTCTCCAATCACATGCAGGGTCCAGGATTGTGCTCCTCCAGGCATTCCCGGCCAGGACAAGTACTGTCAGTGAGTAAAGCGGTGATAGGGCAGCCTTTTTTGAGGGCATCAGATTGGCCCGGGGGGGTGGCTGTGTCAGTTTCATTCTGGGACACTGTATTGTCCTGGAATTAATGTGCCCGGGACAGACCTGCAAAATGCGGGACTGTCCCGGGCAATCCGGGACACGTGGTCACCCTAGGTCATATACAGTTGGTAAGCTTGTATTTTTTCCATAAGAGGTGATGGCTTCATAATTGAACACTCCTTTTTCTCCCCCATAAATTAAAACTTTCCTATATGGGTGATGGATGTTCACCAAATTTACAGTATATGATCATATGGACACTTGAGAAGAGGACTTTTCTTTTGCATGTGGACTTACTTGCATTTAACCTTTCAGTCACTGGATGATATTGTGTTTTTTTGCATATGTACTGTATTCACTTTGTTTATTTGAATTATGTAGCTAGATGCAAAAAAAAAACTGAAAATGTCTATACACTAGATGTAAAGTGTTTTGCTCTATGTCTCAAATGACCCTTGTTGATAACTGGCCTGTGCAAGGCTACATTTGTGTAAAGCTGACTGGTTCCCTTTAAGTAAACTCCAACTTTCCATACAGAACTCAGGTGTATGTTCCGTATCCTCTACACAGATGCACAGTTATCAAACAGAACCTTTCATTTGGGCTCACTAAAAATGAGGGATATCCAGTGAACGCAGAAAATGACACTTTCTAATGTATTGGTTTAATTACAGGCTTCAGAGCCAAAGATATGAATATCATGATAGAAAGGTTATTCGCAGGCAAAGTCATATGCTAGAAGGGTACTTCAGAATAATTGCTTTAATAGAAAGATAATTATATATGTATAACATTCTCATTTTTTCATCTAATCCTTTACAGTCTTGTAAGATAGTTTGTTTTCCCGGCAGACATGGCATTTCTGTTATGTGTTAAGAAGAAAAACAGTGTATGGGAATTGCAGGGAGGGGAAGGACTGGAGTCTGCTCAGACCATTTGGATCAAAGCTCATTTTTCAATACTGATTATATACAGCAGAAAATGTTTATTAATATTGTTATTAATATCCTTTGTGCTGGAAGAGGTTTTAGTGGTGGATGACCTAATCACACATATCTACAGTAGACTTTAGATTTTTCTTTTGGGATCTGCTACTGAATTTCAACTAATTTCAAGTGCAGGTTAACCATTAAAAATTACAGTCTGTACTGTAAGGCAGGGCCGCCATCAGGGGGGTACAGGCAGTACACCTGTAAGGGGCCCGGAGGTCCCCAGGGGCCCGGATGCCCCCCTTTTTTTTTATTTTTTATGTGTAGCGGGCAGTTCCTCCCCTCTGCCCGTCCCCTCTATTAAATTTCTGCTCGCAATGTCTCTGGTCTAGGGGTATGATAGGGGAGGGAGAGGGTGCGCTACGCCTGGCTTCCACCACAGGTGTAAAAGTGGTATCAGCAATGCCTTCCTTTACCTTTGGGCCTGTGTTGTGCATCGGATCCTCCCTCCAAGAGTCTCCGAGAACCTCGTCTGCCAGGAACTTGAGCCACACACAGTTAAAGTCCAACACTCCTTTATTTAGAACATAACATGGACTCCCTTGGCTATAGAACAGAAAAGGAGGTGTGTGTACGAATAGGCCCAGACACAAGTTCGATCTTCCACTCTCCTCCAAAGAGTGGGTTATGGTCTCCGCACGAGGGAAATTCACCTTCCGGACGGTCTCCGACAAGAGACTCAACCGTCACCGGCAGTATGCTGCACCGGGTCTTCAGATGAGGAGGTCTTCCCGGTCCATTACGCCCACCTCGGATTCAGGCATCCATCCCCGGAGTACCTTAGGATCCTTCCCTCACGGAACTCAGTGTTGGGCACTGAGCTCCGGACCGCCGTCCGAGTACCTCACCCCAGGCTAAAGGTGCCAGGGATGGAACACAATCTCCGGTGGTCCTCTAGGCCTAGTCCGCCTAGAGGACAAACACGAACTCCGTCCGCAGGCTAAAGGTGCCAGGGACCAACAACAACGTGACCAAGATGACCGGCCCCTTTATCCCCTCTCCCAGCAAGCACGGCGGGTTCCCCGCCCCACCATACCACTGCCCAGAGAGGACAAAAGTAGGCTCAGCACACAGCGGTATATCCGTCCGTCGACCCATAGTGACAGCGCCACCCAGTGGACCGCCGGAGACACACCACTGGTGTCACCGAAAAATTCAAAACTTACTGCGGGAAAGTAAGTACCCACTACATATGTATTTATTTATTTATTTATTTTTGTAAGGGGCCCAGAGGTCCCCAGAGGCCCAGAGGTCCCCAGGGCCCCCGGATGGAAATCTCCCCTTTTTTTTTCTTTTATAAACATTATTTTTTTCTTTTTTCTTTTTATAATTAAAATAAAAATAAAAATTTAAGGGGCCAGAGGTCCCCAGAGGCCCGGAGGTTCCCAGATGGCAACCTCCATTTTTTTTTTAATAAAAATTAATATTTTTTTATTTTTATATTTATTTATTTTTTGTAAGGGGCCCAGAGGTCCCCATAGGCCCGGAGGTCCCCAGGGCCCCAGATGGCAACCCCCCTTTTTTTTTGTTCTTTTTTGTGCTCGTCAGCACCCCCCCCCCCCCGCTTCTTAATTTGCGGCAGCCCCCCCCGCTCCCCAGTTCGCGGCGGCAGCACCCCCCCCCCCCCCGTTCTCCTCTGCTCCAGGGGGCCCATGCCTGAAGCTGTGTAAGGGGCCCTGATTACATCATCATGAAATAGTACAGCAAGAGTGGTACATATCAAGGCTTATTTTATAAGGCATGGAGCTGTGGGAAAGCATACATAACCTATAGCAAACAATAGGCAATCATATGCCTATACAGCTAAACTAATGAAACGTGAAATGTGATCAGTTGTGTTTTACTGCTGCTTGTACATTATCTTTCCTGCTTGTGCTGACTTATTAAATAATCACCATGGTGGTGAATAGCTGTGATATGGTAAAGTCTTGTTTAAATGGTGAATATCTAAAACAGGAAAACATCTTTTCTTTATCTGGAATTACCTGAATTATCCAACTTGATGAAATCAGAGACAACTTAATAAAAGGTTTTCTAATGCCAAAGAGTTCACACATTCCTGAGTGAGGACGTAAAGCCTAACAGCAGGCCCAGTTTGACAAGCTGGCAACTGCTTCATTCACCTTAGATATGCATATGCCTTACCACTGTAAAACTTCTGAAATTTTAGGCTCAGTTAGCCTTTTTTAATATAGCATAGCTTCTATGCATTGATCTTTTCTTCTTTTTCGCACTTTTTTTTTACCAATGGTACTAATGCTGTACTTTACAACTTTTAGCCTTATACACAAAACTGATTTCATATACTAATGCCCCACACACACGATCGTTTTTCATGCCGTTAAAAATGCCATTTTTAAAAATGGGCATTAAAACCGATCGTGTGTATGCTCCAGAGCATTTTTAACGACCTGAAAAACGGCCATTAAAAATTTCGAACATGCTCTATTTTTTCACGTCGTTTTTCATGTCGTTTTTTTTAACGACGTGAAAAACGATAGTGTGTGTGCTTTAACGACGTGAAAAAAAACACGCATGCTCAGAATCAAGTATGAGACGGGAGCGCTCGTTCTGGTAAAACTAGCGTTCGTAATGGAGATAGCACATTCATCACACAGTAACGGACTGAAAAGCACGAGGCTGAAAAGCGCGAATCGTCGCTCAACAAACTTTACTAACATGAAGGGTGGCGCCATTCGAACGGAACTTCCCCTTTATAGTGCCGTCGTACGTGCTGTACGTCACTGCGCTTTGCTCGAGCGTTTTTTTTAATGATCGTGTGTACGCAAGAAAGGCTTGAGAGGAAACATGAAAAAAAACGACGTGAAAAATGGCAAGAAAAAAAATGGCAAGAAAAACGATCGTGTGTACGCAGCATTAGGCTACTTTCTGTCTCAGTTTAGATGTCCAGGAAAAAAAAAACTTGCACATGGGGGTACCTTATGCCTCTACACGCTCACCAACCCGGGAACCAGGTGGAACCACGTTCATGTGAAAGTCAAACATTGTGTTAGTACCCCGGCTTAGAGATGAGCCGTGGATTGTGTGCAGTAGTTGAATATTATTTTTATTATAATACAGCTTTTATATAGCACCAACAGTTTGTGCAGTGTTTACAACATGAGGGCAAACAGTACAGTTACAATACAATACAGGAGGAAGCAGAGGGACCTACTTGTTAGAGCTTACAATCTATAAGGGAGGGTCAACTGATACAAAAAGGTATAACTGTGGGGGATGATCTGATGGAGAAAATAAAAGTACAGTTGTTGGGTAGGGGCAGAATAGGCTTCTCTGAAGAGAAGGGTTTTCAGGGATCGTCTAAAAGCAAACAGAGTAGGACAGATTGGGGTAGGGAGTTCCATAGGATAGGAAGGGCTTGGGAAAAGTCCTGGAGGTAAGCATGGGAGGAGGTGACAAGGGAACAAGAGAGCAGGAGGTCTTGGGAGGAACGAAGAGAACAATTTGGTTGGTATTCTGAGACAAAGGTAGTGATGTATCTGTGGGCCGAGTTGTAGATGGCTTTGTAAGTTGTTGCTAGTATTTTGAATTTATTTGTTGGGTGAGTGGAAGCCAGTGGAGGAATTGACAGAGAGGAGTAGCAGTCACTAAACGATTGGTAAGGTGGATGAGTCTTGCAGGAGCATTCATGATGGACTGAAGAGGGGATAGCCTATGTAAAGGTAATCCCATGAGTGGGAGTTGCCGTAGTCAAGGCGGGAGATGACCAGGGAGTGAACTAGGAGCTTTGTGGTGTCATTGGTTAGGAAAAGGCATGTTCTGGAGAGATTGCGGAGGTTGAGGCGGCAAGATTTGCAAAGTGATTGGACGTGGGGCCAAAAGGATAGTTCAGAGTCCAGGATTACACCTTGGCATGTGGCGACGGGCTGATAGTAGTGCTATCAAACTTGACAGCAAAATCAGGGAAAGAGGCACGTGGAAGAAGAAAAATTATCGGTTTTGGATAGGTTGAGTTTGATGAATTGGTGTGACATCCAGACTGATATGTCTAAGTAAATTAGTGATACATGAGGAGACTGAGTGATCTGAGGGGTAGAGAGATAGATTTGGGTGTTGTCAGCGTAGAAATAGTATTAGAAGCCACGGAAGGCTATCAGCTGACCCAGGGAGTAGGTGTAGATGGAGAATGAGAGAGGTCCAAGGAAAGAACCTTGGATGACCCCAACAGAGAAAGGGAGAGGAGAGGAGGAAGTAAAATTGTAAGTAACGCTAAAGGTGCGGATGGATAAGTAGGCTGAGAACAAGCGAAAAATACAGTCACAGAGACCAGGGGCATGGAGTTTTTTGAGGAGGAGAGGGTGGTCCACTGTGTCAAAGGCAGCAGAGAGGTCCAGGATTAGGAGTACAGAATAGTGTCCATTAGATTTAGCTGTTAGCAGATAGTTTGTGGGTTTAAGGAGAGCCGTTACCGTGGAGTGTTGAGGGCAGAATCCAGACTAAGGGGATCAAGAAGGTTATTCTCGGTGAGGTAGTCACTCAGTCGGTTGTAGACCAGAAGTTCAAGGAGTTTGGATAAAAAGGGGAGCAAAAATATTCAGAAAAAAAAAAATATATATATATATATATATATATATATATATACACACACACACACACACACACATATATACACACACACACACACACACACACACACACACACACACACACACACACCGCTGAACCTATACCCACTCCACCAGTCCAGCGTACCTCTGCCATCTCACTCCCAATGACAGAATGGGGTCCCACCGAGCACTTGAGAGAACTTGATGTGTGCTCACACTTAACCCATTCTCTCTCCCATACCATGCAGCTAGGTCCAAAACGTCTTCATAGTGCAGATTCGGTCCCAGATGCCTAGGGGGGACCAACTTCTAGGGAGGAAGCCAGATCATGGACCCCCTCACTACTGGAGGACTTGTCACCTTTGCCAGGTACCATGCTTCATGCCCGTCTGCTTTGTAATTTGCAGTAGTTACTGGTTACCCATAGCAAATGCATTCCTCCTCCAACTTGTCTTGCCAAGTTAACCCTTTAGTAGTGGCTTTGTTTCATACCCCATATGTGCTTTACTGACCCTGTTATTTCATACGCCAGAAATCATCATGCACTTTTTTGAATGATTTCAGACCAGTCTTGAAATAGTTTGACAACTTTACTGTAACTCTTTATGGCAGAACAAATAACAGGCTCAACATAGACCAGACCCTGAACTATCTAACAGAGGTGGCTGCCCAGGCATACCTTTACAAGTGTTAGTCCATGACTAGTAATCTCCAACAGTTGGTAGTGTGCACTGGAATCCAGGTATCTAGTGGGGTTATGTGCTGGTTCTTGGACTCCTGGACTCCATGTACTTGGCATCTCCCAAGCTCCCTCCCCCCCCCCCCTTTTTATGTATCACATGGGGTGAAAAACAGCCCAAGACCAAAAACTCAGGAAAAAAAAAAGTCCTGGAAGTTAACCCTTTCCCTAACCTGGGCAGACCATTAGTGTCATGGATATGCATTAATGTCTGTCTGCCATCTTACCTTCCTCCTCATGTGTTCTTCTTAGAGACCAGACCTCCTTCACCTGGCTTCCTTTATAATCTCCTCCCAGCCTGACTCCACCCCAGGCCCTATCACAGAACACTATATTAACCTGTGCACTGCAAGCCTGCTTTGCTGATCAACGTGTTTGTTAGGCATTGTGTGTTTGGGTTCCTGCCTGCCGTGTGCTACGTCTCTCTGTTACGTTATTGGCTTGTCCCTGACTATCCCTGTCTGCTCGTGACCCTTGACCTTCGGCTCGTTCTTTCGTTATCCTTGTCTGCTTGTGGCCCCTGACCTTCAGCTTGTTATTCGGTTCTCTCTTATCTTGTGCTGCTGCTTCCCCTCTTTTCCCCTTATCCTACGGGGCGTGAGCTAGGAAACTCCAGGGGCCGCGACCTGGTCCCAGCCTGCAGCATAACATCCTCACCACTAGAGGCCCTGGAGAAGACCAGCTGGGTCTTAGACTCCGCGCCCTGGGGAATCTTGGCTCTAGCTTCCGTTAGGATCCCGGTTGTGCTCCTCTGGTCCCGCTTTCCACAACCACCCAGTTTCCTATCCGCAGAAGCCAGCCATAGGGTTCACTACCTCGCGGTGCACTCCTGTCCCCCTACGGTGTGAAACAAAAAATGAAGGTTTGGGACTTTATATGAGGCAAGGACCAGGATTAGTCCATGCCTCCATCCCTATATACTAGAAAAAAGGGGGGAGGTTTGGGACTTTGAATGAAGCAACGCAGTCATCGGTGAGGGGTCAAAGCATAGTAGGTTTATTGACCAAAATTTAATACAAACAACCAATAAATAATCGCACAATATAATTTCATAAATGTACAGAAGGGAACATGATTACATGACAGTGGAAGGGATCTACCCACACAAACTGAGAACTTCCCATTGTATCAAAATTAAAAATGCTGATCATATAAAAAGATGCATGTAAAACATGTTGGTGACTTGATCAGTATAAAACATTGCAATTACAAGGCTCTACGCGTTTCGTGAAGCATAGATATTCACTCATCAGGAGCAGCAATGTCAGTATCTAAAAAATACAAAAAAAACAGTCATAACCTGGGAAATGGAACAAGCACCAAAGGAAGAAAAAAAGCCCATAGGGGCAATACTCACATCCAACATGTGGAAATGCAACAAAGAGAGCTGGAAACTCCCCATGAAGGGGACATCCTTTCCGGGAGCTATGGCAGCGTGAGGCGTAGAGGGACCTCCACATGGCCGCACTAAGGCAGGAATAGATGATGGTCTCAGGTGTGTAATCATGGGTATTAACAGCATTGTCTTGAGAGACTTCTGAAAGGAGTATAAATGATAACCATTACCATTTAGGCCCAGTGATCTGTGAGTTGACAGAGCAATGGGACTGAGCAATAAATAGCTGAGTATTACCTCATAATGGAACATATACGAGACCGTGGTATAGTAGAAATGGTTGGACCTGCTGTGCAGAGTTCCAATATGCCAAATGTGCTGACCGCAGTGCGACCTATAAGGGCCCGTGCGCCAATGACCTGCCATCCGTCACGTTAGCGTGCCCAATGTGGGGAAGGCGCCAACATCAGGGCGATGAACCGCCCAGTGTTTGGCGCCAAAGGATAATCCCCACCGGCCGCAAATGGATTGCAACTAAACGGCGTTGCGGCGTCAAATGACGTCGTACATACGCCGTGTGCAGCGTGACGCCGATGCACAGCATGGAGGAAGCCATCCGCCCCAGGAAGGGGAGGTGAGTTCCCGTGGTGTGTCATCAAACTCCCGGAAATGGATGTGGGTCAAAGCCCAATGGTACCAGATCAAGGTGCACTATCATCACAGGAAGTGACGATTGTAAGTTAGGGTGGAAAGATAAAAATGTGCTGAACAAAATTGAGGTGAATGTCCAAATCACAGGGTGACATAAAGATGAAAAAGTAAAAAATAAAACTGATAAACGAAAGTAACAATTGTACCCAAATGTGAATTGGATATGCCAATTGGTAGTTTTGACCAAACACTAAGAAGACTGCGTGCCTCCATCCCTATGCAGAACAAAAAATGAAGGTTTGGGACTTTATATGAGGCAAGGACCAGGATTAGTCCATGCCTCCATCCCTATATACTAGAAAAAAGGGGGGAGGTTTGGGACTTTGAATGAAGCAACGCAGTCATCGGTGAGGGGTCAAAGCATAGTAGGTTTATTGACCAAAATTTAATACAAACAACCAATAAATAATCGCACAATATAATTTCATAAATGTACAGAAGGGAACATGATTACATGACAGTGGAAGGGATCTACCCACACAAACTGAGAACTTCCCATTGTATCAAAATTAAAAATGCTGATCATATAAAAAGATGCATGTAAAACATGTTGGTGACTTGATCAGTATAAAACATTGCAATTACAAGGCTCTACGCGTTTCGTGAAGCATAGATATTCACTCATCAGGAGCAGCAATGTCAGTATCTAAAAAATACAAAAAAAACAGTCATAACCTGGGAAATGGAACAAGCACCAAAGGAAGAAAAAAAGCCCATGGGGGCAATACTCACATCCAACATGTGGAAATGCAACAAAGAGAGCTGGAAACTCCCCATGAAGGGGACATCCTTTCCGGGAGCTATGGCAGCGTGAGGCGTAGAGGGACCTCCACATGGCCGCACTAAGGCAGGAATAGATGATGGTCTCAGGTGTGTAATCATGGGTATTAACAGCATTGTCTTGAGAGACTTCTGAAAGGAGTATAAATGATAACCATTACCATTTAGGCCCAGTGATCTGTGAGTTGACAGAGCAATGGGACTGAGCAATAAATAGCTGAGTATTAACTCATAATGGAACATATACGAGACCGTGGTATAGTAGAAATGATCAGCATTTTTAATTTTGATACAATGGGAAGTTCTCAGTTTGTGTGGGTAGATCCCTTCCACTGTCATGTAATCATGTTCCCTTCTGTACATTTATGAAATTATATTGTGCGATTATTTATTGGTTGTTTGTATTAAATTTTGGTCAATAAACCTACTATGCTTTGACCCCTCACCGATGACTGCGTTGCTTCATTCAAAGTCCCAAACCTCCCCCCTTTTTTCTAGTATATAGGGATGGAGGCATGGACTAATCCTGGTCCTTGCCTCATATAAAGTCCCAAACCTTCATTTTTTGTTCTGCATAGGGATGGAGGCACGCAGTCTTCTTAGTGTTTGGTCAAAACTACCAATTGGCATATCCAATTCACATTTGGGTACAATTGTTACTTTCGTTTATCAGTTTTATTTTTTACTTTTTCATCTTTATGTCACCCTGTGATTTGGACATTCACCTCAATTTTGTTCAGCACATTTTTATCTTTCCACCCTAACTTACAATCGTCACTTCCTGTGATGATAGTGCACCTTGATCTGGTACCATTGGGCTTTGACCCACATCCATTTCCGGGAGTTTGATGACACACCACGGGAACTCACCTCCCCTTCCTGGGGCGGATGGCTTCCTCCATGCTGTGCATCGGCGTCACGCTGCACACGGCGTATGTACGACGTCATTTGACGCCGCAACGCCGTTTAGTTGCAATCCATTTGCGGCCGGTGGGGATTATCCTTTGGCGCCAAACACTGGGCGGTTCATCGCCCTGATGTTGGCGCCTTCCCCACATTGGGCACGCTAACGTGACGGATGGCAGGTCATTGGCGCACGGGCCCTTATAGGTCGCACTGCGGTCAGCACATTTGGCATATTGGAACTCTGCACAGCAGGTCCAACCATTTCTACTATACCACGGTCTCGTATATGTTCCATTATGAGGTAATACTCAGCTATTTATTGCTCAGTCCCATTGCTCTGTCAACTCACAGATCACTGGGCCTAAATGGTAATGGTTATCATTTATACTCCTTTCAGAAGTCTCTCAAGACAATGCTGTTAATACCCATGATTACACACCTGAGACCATCATCTATTCCTGCCTTAGTGCGGCCATGTGGAGGTCCCTCTACGCCTCACGCTGCCATAGCTCCCGGAAAGGATGTCCCCTTCATGGGGAGTTTCCAGCTCTCTTTGTTGCATTTCCACATGTTGGATGTGAGTATTGCCCCTATGGGCTTTTTTTCTTCCTTTGGTGCTTGTTCCATTTCCCAGGTTATGACTGTTTTTTTTGTATTTTTTAGATACTGACATTGCTGCTCCTGATGAGTGAATATCTATGCTTCACGAAACGCGTAGAGCCTTGTAATTGCAATGTTTTATACTGATCAAGTCACCAACATGTTTTACATGCATCTTTTTATATGATCAGCATTTTTAATTTTGATACAATGGGAAGTTCTCAGTTTGTGTGGGTAGATCCCTTCCACTGTCATGTAATCATGTTCCCTTCTGTACATTTATGAAATTATATTGTGCGATTATTTATTGGTTGTTTGTATTAAATTTTGGTCAATAAACCTACTATGCTTTGACCCCTCACCGATGACTGCGTTGCTTCATTCAAAGTCCCAAACCTCCCCCCTTTTTTCTAGTATATAGGGATGGAGGCATGGACTAATCCTGGTCCTTGCCTCATATAAAGTCCCAAACCTTCATTTTTTGTTCTGCATAGGGATGGAGGCACGCAGTCTTCTTAGTGTTTGGTCAAAACTACCAATTGGCATATCCAATTCACATTTGGGTACAATTGTTACTTTCGTTTATCAGTTTTATTTTTTACTTTTTCATCTTTATGTCACCCTGTGATTTGGACATTCACCTCAATTTTGTTCAGCACATTTTTATCTTTCCACCCTAACTTACAATCGTCACTTCCTGTGATGATAGTGCACCTTGATCTGGTACCATTGGGCTTTGACCCACATCCATTTCCGGGAGTTTGATGACACACCACGGGAACTCACCTCCCCTTCCTGGGGCGGATGGCTTCCTCCATGCTGTGCATCGGCGTCACGCTGCACACGGCGTATGTACGACGTCATTTGACGCCGCAACGCCGTTTAGTTGCAATCCATTTGCGGCCGGTGGGGATTATCCTTTGGCGCCAAACACTGGGCGGTTCATCGCCCTGATGTTGGCGCCTTCCCCACATTGGGCACGCTAACGTGACGGATGGCAGGTCATTGGCGCACGGGCCCTTATAGGTCGCACTGCGGTCAGCACATTTGGCATATTGGAACTCTGCACAGCAGGTCCAACCATTTCTACTATACCACGGTCTCGTATATGTTCCATTATGAGGTAATACTCAGCTATTTATTGCTCAGTCCCATTGCTCTGTCAACTCACAGATCACTGGGCCTAAATGGTAATGGTTATCATTTATACTCCTTTCAGAAGTCTCTCAAGACAATGCTGTTAATACCCATGATTACACACCTGAGACCATCATCTATTCCTGCCTTAGTGCGGCCATGTGGAGGTCCCTCTACGCCTCACGCTGCCATAGCTCCCGGAAAGGATGTCCCCTTCATGGGGAGTTTCCAGCTCTCTTTGTTGCATTTCCACATGTTGGATGTGAGTATTGCCCCTATGGGCTTTTTTTCTTCCTTTGGTGCTTGTTCCATTTCCCAGGTTATGACTGTTTTTTTTGTATTTTTTAGATACTGACATTGCTGCTCCTGATGAGTGAATATCTATGCTTCACGAAACGCGTAGAGCCTTGTAATTGCAATGTTTTATACTGATCAAGTCACCAACATGTTTTACATGCATCTTTTTATATGATCAGCATTTTTAATTTTGATACAATGGGAAGTTCTCAGTTTGTGTGGGTAGATCCCTTCCACTGTCATGTAATCATGTTCCCTTCTGTACATTTATGAAATTATATTGTGCGATTATTTATTGGTTGTTTGTATTAAATTTTGGTCAATAAACCTACTATGCTTTGACCCCTCACCGATGACTGCGTTGCTTCATTCAAAGTCCCAAACCTCCCCCCTTTTTTTTTTTTACGGTGTGCATCTGTCACCAGGCCACAGGTGACCTTGACAATTAGCTAGGCTAGCACATACTTCTTGTAGACGGAGCAAAGAGTTCTCAGCAAGTTGAAAGGAAACTGTTAGGACGGAAGCTGGCTTGCTGAACTGTCTCAAAGTTTCCTATAACCTTAAGCACTTCACACTTGAAAGAGACATTACAAGTTTGTTCATTCAGAGCAAGTGGCAGACCTATATGGCAATGCTTGAACCTAAATGACAAATCAACAGGTCCCAAGACTATCACATGGGAGGCTTGTTAAATCATCTCCCAAAATTCTAACACCAGGGGATATCTGAGTTTAAGGTGGCTATACTGCTGAATCAGCCAAAATTTGAGTTGTGGCTTACCTTGTCAGCAACACCACAACTCCTCAACTTTTGGTTGAAATAAAGTAACCAGGAACTTCCTCAGGACTTCCTGAGGAAGTCACTTTACAGAGACGATACGTGTGGAGTGTAGCCGGGTGACGATGCCAATACCAGAAGTGACGCGGGAGCCTCCGAGCACCGCTGTCAGATTTTATGCTGAATGATCCAGTTTTAAATGTAAGTTACTACATGTTTTAGGTGAATTTTCTACATAACTACTACACAATGAGGTTACCCCTTTTTGTATGAGCCACTGCACAGAGGTACGGCGATTCTAAAGGGCCAAGCACTCTAAAGACGGATAGCGAGTGAAACGAAGAAGGAGGAGACTGAATATAAAAGGACCTCTACCTCATATGCCCCAATTCAGGGGAAAGCGTGACATGACCTGGTATGAGGTCAATAATAGAGATGAGCGCATAATGTGGAAGGTGGTGGGTCTGCACCAAAGCACTTAGCACATTTATTGTGGATAACACTTACATTGGAGTCACTGAAGCACTAGCACTTTTAAGGTGGAATGTTTTTACACTGAAAATTTTGAAGCACTAGAACGTTTTGCGTGGAATACATTCATTGCAGTTGAAGCACTAGCACATTTAAAGAGGAACACACCTGTTTACGGACTCATTACAATTTTATTGACTTTAAAAAGCATAACTTCGAGGAATGATTATTGTTTGTTTATTGTCAATTGTTTGTTTTTAATAGTACAGTATCTAAAGGATATCATGGAATTTTTTAAATTGAAGATCACATAGGGATTTACTTCATGCACGTATAGGCGCAACAATAATTTATATCTTTAATTTTTTTCACATTGTGGGAACACAATCAGATTGATAACACACCCTATTGAGGCATTACAAACAATATATACTTAACATACACACTACGAGGTAGCGTGGGATAACATTTACTATTCTCTGATTAGTGTGAATGGAAAGAATCTATTGATTTCCACTTCCATTTCAGCTAACAGGGTGTGTTATAGACCAGTGTTTCTCAACTCCAGTCCTCAAGGCGCCCCAACTGGTCATGTTTTCAGGCTTTTCATTATTTTGCACAGGTGATTTGATCAATTTAACTGCCTTAGTAATTACCACAGCCGTTTCATTTGAGGGAAATCCTGAAAACATGACCTGTTGGGGTGCCTTGAGGACTGGAGTTGAGAAACACTGTTATAGACACCATATGTGTGTGTGTTTATATTCATACAAACATATATATATATATATATATATATATATATATATATATATATATATATATATAGTGACATTGGAGTGTTAAGCTCAGTGGTAGATGTGTTTTCATGTGGTGAGTCCACAGCAGTCAGTTATCAGGTTTGAGGGTGTGGCAGCCCATTTTTATTAAAAGGAACAAAAAAAAGTTTATACACAGGATTTCCCACGCAGGGGTTCTTCTCCAGTAAATTCACACAACAGAAAATGCCAAGCCTCCTGGCTCCTAGGCTTACTTTGCCTTGCAGTTCCCTGCTGAACCGGCCTACTCCTGGTTTCAACAGGATTCTCCAGCCCCCTGGGTTTGCTCACTGTCCCCCAGACTTCAGGACTTCCTTCAGCCCCCTTGGACTTGCTAGTCACCTCGGCTCTCCTAGCCTCCCAGACCCTTCTCTGGTCTCATAGGCCCTTGTAGCCGTCCCAACCTTCCCAGTCCTTCAGACACAAAAACTCCCCTCACCAGGGATGTAGTCTCACACAGGGCAGACAGTTTTCCTGACAGTGGTCTGTCTTTCACCAGCAGTAACAAGCTGCTTACACTCAACCTTCCTTTCCCTTCTGCTCTCACCAGCCCCTCATTATATGGGCTGTGTGCACCTGGGCACACACCCTGCTGGCTGTCCTCAAGACCCGGACACAGGGTTGGAGATCCCGTCCCACCCAAGACTCTGAAGGAGTCCCATGTGAAGATAGTAAAATCCGGAGAAAGCTGCCAGAGCTGTCCTCTCCTTTTCAAATCTACACTCTGTAGCTCTGCAGTCTGCCGACATGCAGACTCTGTAAATTTTTGCTCCATTTCCCCAGAGACAGGGACTCTCACTATTACAATATATAATATATACACACACACAGTATCTCACAGAAGTGAGTACACCCCTCACATTTTTTGTAAACATTTTATTATACCTTTTCATGTGACAACACTGAAGAAATGACACTTTGCTACAATGTAAAGTAGTGAGTGTACAGTTTGTATAACAGTGTAAATTTGCTGTCCCCTCAAAATAACTCAACACACAGCCAGCGGTGTTCCAGCCGCAAATGTTTTTTTTAAAAGTCAGCAGCCACAAACACTGTAGCTGCTGACTTTTAATAAGGACACTTGCCTGTCCTGGGCGCCCGCGATGTCAGGCCCCCGAGGCTGATCCGTCCTTCGGATCGTGTCCTGGTGCCACCATCCTTACTAAGGGAAAAAGGCAGTGGAGCCTTGCGGCTTCACTGCCCGTTTCCTGTCGCGCAGCGCTTTGTGAATGGGTGGCTGTCTTCTGGGACACATACAAGTCCCAGAAGATAGCGCGCCCCATTCCCCAGAAGACAACGCGAGAAGGACAAGAAGGAAGACTACCGCAGAATAGGAAGATCTGCCTAGCAACCGCCATTTCTGGTAATTAAAAACATTTTTTTTTTCAATTTATTTTTTGGGAGCCATTTTATGTAATTTTTTTTTTAGGGTGGACCTCCGCCTTAATGTCTAAACCGCTGGCAACAAAAGTGAGTACACACCTAAGTGAAAATGTCCAAATTGGGCCCAATTAGCCATTGTCCCTCCCCGGTGTCATGTGACTCGTTAGTGTTACAAGGTCTCAGGTGTGAATGGGGAGCAGGTGTGTTAAATTTGGTGTTATCGCTCTCACTCTCTCATACTGGTCACTGGAAGTTTAACATGGCACCTCATGACAAAGAACTCTGAGGATCTGAAAAAAAGAATTGTTGCTCTACATAAAGATGGCCTAAGCTATAAGAAGATAGCCAAGACCCTGAAACTGAGCTGCAGCACAGTGGCCAACACCATACAGTGGTTTAACAGGACAGGTTCCACTCAGAACAGGCCTCGCCATGGTTAACCAAAGAAGTTGAGTGCACATGCTCAGCGTCATATCCAGAGGTCGTCTTTGGGAAATAGATGTATGAGTGCTGGCAGCATTGCTGCAGAGATTGAAGGGGTGGGGTGGTTAGCCCCCCCTGTCAGTGCTCAGACCATACGCTACACACTGCATCAAATTGATCTTCAAAGTAATCACTTCTCCCAGAACCACAGGTGCAGGCAATGCACATATAGGCAAAGCAAAGGAACAAATTCTTCTGCCTTTATTGTAAAATCCAAAATCCAAAACCACACTACAGGTCACACAGCACACTGGCCAAGCTCACGAGTTTCACCCTGTACTAGTGTTTAATCATAGCTATTTACAATAAAAGGCCATTTTTATTTGGAGTGTGGCTGTCCAGAAGAATTTGTTCCTTTGCAAAGTCCACAAACAGTTTGCTGAAGACAAGCAGACTAAGGACACAGACTCCTGACCTCAACCCAACATCTTTGGGATGATTTAGAGCAGAGACTGCAAGCCAGGCCTTCTCATCCAACATCAGTGCATGACCTCACAAATGTGCTTCTGGAAGAATGGTCAAACATTCCCATAGACACATTCCTTTACCTTGCGAACAGCCTTCACAGAAGAGTTGAAGATTTTATAGCTGCAAAGGGTGGGCCAACTCAATATTGAACCCTATGGACTAAGACTGGCATGCCATTAAAGTTCATGTGTGTGTGTAAAGGCAGGCGTCACAATACTTAAAAAGGGGGGGGTGTATCCGCGCTAACTCAGATCTCCTGTGGATACTCTAAAACCATATAAAGGTAAAAAGAGTAAGTGGAAAAAAACGTGAAGGGTATCATGTATATGTTTAGATATACATGAAAAATATATATATATATATATATATATATATATATATATATATACATACACATACACACACACACACACATATATTTTCTATTTGGCTTTAAGTGCTGCAAATGAATAACTGGAATGTGCAATTACAAATATATGAGAAATAAAGAACAAATGCGCAACCTCTTAGTGACAAATACTATACTAAAAATTTGCAGCTGACATAGTGCTGCAATTTGGTGTATGTAAAACAACAAAATAAACTTTTCATAAAAAGCACAACAAAGTTCATAGAAGGGATGGCCACTCGGAATATTATCCTATATTCCCCACATTGAAGATGGGTGCAGGTAAAAATTCAACACTTCCCAACTTGCTCAGGTAGAAAATGGATGTACAAACTGCTTACCAGATCAGACGGATCCCCATTACAGGGATCTTTTGAGGCTCAATATCCTTCACGGATCACTCAGATGGTAGGAACTAGACATGTGCATTAGTTTTCGTCCGAATGCATTTTCGTCCGAATTTCAGCTATTTTCGTTATCGTTTTAACAAACGAAAACGAAAGCACAGAATCCGAAAACCGAAAGATCCGACATAAACAAATGCTTTATTTTCGTTTTCGTTGCTACAACAGTTCGATATAGATAGGAGATTCGACGTGACGCTGACAATAACAATCTGTGTCTATCGAACCTGTGGTCGAATGTGCCTAACCTTAACTCTATTAGTCCAAGATTATTCTACATAGGAGAGAAAAGATTCGACATTATAGAGAGAAAAGATTCGACATAGGAGAGGAAAGATTCGACATAGGAGAGGAAAGATTCGACATAGGAGAGGAAAGATTCGACATAGGAGAGGAAAGATTCGACATAGGAGAGGAAAGATTCGACATAGGAGAGGAAAGATTCGACATAGGAGAGGAAAGATTCGACATAGGAGAGGAAAGATTCGACATAGGAGAGGAAAGATTCGACATAGGAGAGGAAAGATTCGACATAGGAGAGGAAAGATTCGACATAGGAGAGGAAAGATTCGACATAGGAGAGGAAAGATTCGACATAGGAGAGGAAAGATTCGACATAGGAGAGGAAAGATTCGACATAGGAGAGGAAAGATTCGACATAGGAGAGGAAAGATTCGACATAGGAGAGGAAAGATTCGACATAGGAGAGGAAAGATTCGACATAGGAGAGGAAAGATTCGACATAGGAGAGGAAAGATTCGACATAGGAGAGGAAAGATTCGACATAGGAGAGGAAAGATTCGACATAGGAGAGAAAAGATTCGACATAGGAGAGAAAAGATTTGACATTATAGAGAGAAAACATTTGACATTATAGAGAGAAAAGATTCGACATAGGAGAGGAAAGATTCGACATAGGAGAGGAAAGATTCGACATAGGAGAGAAAAGATTCGACATAGGAGAGGAAAGATTCGACATAGGAGAGAAAAGATTTGACATTATAGAGAGAAAAGATTTGACATTATAGAGAGAAAACATTTGACATAGGAGAGAAAAGATTCGACATTATAGAGAGAAAAGATTTGACATTATAGAGAGAAAAGATTCGACATAGAGAGAAAAGATCACTGCTTGTGGGCGGAACATTCGACCGGAAATGTATGATTGCAGAGTCGTACAGTTTCGCTGCTCCGTCGAATCTTCTTTGAACATTCGACAGACACCATAAGCCTTCAATGACAGATTCGACCTTAATTAATTCAGATTTTCGGACGAATGCAATTTTTAGCGAAAAACGAAATAAATAAAAACGAATTTCGGGAGTAACTAAATAAATTTATTTTTTGGACGAAAACGAAATTCCGAAACGAAATATTTCAGTGTGCACATGTCTAGTAGGAACCCAGCAGCACATCCAGCAGGAACTCCAAGGAACACGTCTGCAGAGGCAGGGAAAAACCGAACCACCTTTCTGTTGCTCAGCTTGTCAATTCCCCCTCCAGGTGTGTTAGATTGTATAGTGGGATTTAAAAGGAAAAAAGGACGCTTCATGGTGCAGTATTCTTAAAAATAAGATACCCTTTATTTACAATCCTGGGTATGATACATGAAAGCGCCAAAATTTTCAAATGAAAAAAAGGATTCTCAGCTGCGGTGTAATCCGATCAGCTGATGCGTGGTGACGTCAGGATCTTACAGCTCCGCCCGACGCTGCGTTTCTCCGTATGAGGCTTTGTCTGGGAGAGGAGTCACAATACTTATGGTAATATAGTGTGTGTGTGTAAATATATATATATATATATATATATATATATATATATATATATATATAGCTATACAGTATATATTGTAGCGGGGTGTCTGTAAAACAAATGACAGGAGAGGTGATTGATGGGATATATGTTCCTCCACGGATGCTTAGATTTACAATCTAAGATAAAACCAGCAAAGTCCTTAGGATAAAGAAACATAGTTCTTTATCCTGTGTTGATAAAGTTCGTTCCAGGGCTGGTTTTATTGGGAGCCTGATAGAGCTCTGGGTGGGACAGGCTCCCAAGTCCGTGGACCGCAGCTTAATTTTTACCTTTCAGGTCTTGATTAAGGCAGCTGGGCTTAGCTCTCAGAGAAAGAGTGTGTCTCTCTGAGTGAGGAGGCATACTGGAGCATGGCTGCTTATCCCCGATTCTGGATTCAAGTTTGTGTGATTATAAGGACACTTAAAATCCAATCAAAGAACGTTTTCCAAAAGGACTGTTCAGACTACGGATACAGTAAGGCTCCGTAGAGCAGAAGTTTATTTTGTTTGTATGATGGCAAGATACCCTTTATCTTCGAAATATCCTGTGCAGTAAACATGGTGTTTTCCTAAAGAAACTGAGTTGTCCCTGCTTTGAGTCTGATCCCCCTACAAATTGGTGGAGAATGCGGTCACAAGACCCAGAGACTGTACCTCTTGCAGCTGCATTTTTTTGTGTTGGAAAAATAAACAAGGGCCAGCGCTCTTAAAGAGACAGTACGCTAAGAAAATATTTTTTGTTATTCACTGGTACCAGTAAAACTGTTAAGAAAATGGAGGAAATAATCAGACAGCTGGTGCAAGCACGCAAAGACCAACAAGAAACAAACCATTTGATGATAAGGCTACCCAAGTGGCCATGCAGGAGCAGAAGGAGTTCAATAAGCTCATACAGACTCAGGTAGAGTCCCTGACTGACAAGCTCCTACGTGTGGATAATGTTTCAAGTCTACGCAAGCGAGTGTAGGCTGCATTACAGAAAATGATGGCCGAGGATGATGTGGAGGCTTTCCTCACGGTTTTTGAGAGGGTGGCAGAGCATGAAGGGCTACCCCAGGACCAATGGGCTGAGGTCCTTGCCCCCTTTTTGACCGGGGACCCACAGAAGGCATATTTTGATCTAAATGCTGCTGAGGCCCGGCAATATGAAACTTTGAAAACTGAGATTCTGGCCCGCCTTGGCGTAACCATGGCTCTGAGAGCCCAGCGCGTCCATGCTTGGCAGTTTAAGGTGGACCAACCCGCAAGGTGCCAGATGTATGACCTCATCCACCTCACATGGATGTGGTTACAGCCAGAGGATGCCACCCCAGCTCAAATATTGGAGAGAGTTGTAGTAGACCGCTTTGTGAGAGCCCTTCCAACCCCTATACAGCGGTTTGCCGGGAGAGCTGATCCTAAAAATGCCAATGAGTTGGTGGCCCTCGTGGAGCGGTACTTGTGTACTGAGGATTTTCTTAGGGGTGTAGTACCCACAGAATCCTTCTCCAAGAGACATAAGCCCACCAACCTGGGAAAAAGCGATCCCGCCCTAAAGTGGGGGAAGAAGGAAGTAAATGCGATTGAGCTTTCCGAGGCGCAAGGAATGAAGAGACTCAATCACCAACGGGAGACCCGCCAGGACTGGGGTCCTATAGTGTGCTGGCGTTGCCAAGAACCGGGGCACCTGGCTGCCAGTTGTCCGCTAAACCAAGAATCTATGGATTGCAGTGTGACCCAGAAAGGCTCTTTTGTTGCTACACCAGGTGACACCCCACAACAGCCCGGTGGCACTGAGAAACAGATTTTTGTCATTAAAGTGGACGGTTGCCAGATGACTGCCTTGCTGGATTCTGGCAGTTTAGTAACTTTAGTGCATGCCAGCCTCGTGAACCCCCAAAAGTTGCAGCGACAGCTAATGGGCGTGGTTTGTATTCATGGGGATACCAAGTGCTACCCCACGGCCGTGGTATCTATCGAGTCTCCCTGTGGCACTATGGACCATGAGGTTGGAGTAGTCCCAAATCTCATGTACTGTATAACACTGTCCTGGGACGAGACTTCCCTTTTTTTTGGGATCTATGGGATAATGCCAAGGGAGCAAGGCCCCCAGTGGGATCGGATTCCTACTGCCCAGAACCGCTGGAGGAACTGAACAAAGAGAAAGAGTCTGCCCATTTTCCCTTGGAGGTCCTTGCAGGGGACACAGAGAACCCCCATCCAGAGTTAGATCTGCTGGATCTACCCACGACCCGCAAAAAGCTTGGCACGGCCCAGCTTAGGGATCCCACTCTAGCTAGGGTAAGGGAACATGTAAAAGTGGTAAATGGGGTACCCCAAGAGTCAGGGGAGGAGGCCATATTCCCACATTTTGCTATGGAAAATTACCTGTTATACAGAGTCGATGAAGTACGAGGAGAGAGACTTGAACAGTTACTAGTACCACAACCTCATAGACGCATGGTACTGGACCTGGCACATTCTCATGTTCTTGGGGGACATTTGGGGGTGGTTAAAACTAAGGAAAGAATATTGCAACAGTTTTATTGGCCAGGTTTACACAAAGAGGTGAAAGTGTACTGTGAATCCTGCCCAGTTTGTCAGCTCACTGCTCCGGTCTCACATTTCCGGAGTCCATTGGTATCTTTACCCATCATTGAGGTGCCCTTTGACAGGATTGCCATGGATATTGTAGGTCCTTTGGTTAAGTCCGCTAGGGGGCACCAGTATATTCTGGTTGTTTTGGACTATGCCATCTGGTACCCAGAGGCAATCCCGCTAAGGAACCCCTCAGCTAAGAGTATTGCTAAAGAGCTTTCTCTTATATTTTCACGGGTCGGTATTCCTCGGGAGCTGCTAACAGACCAGGGCACGCCCTTAATGTCAAAGGTTACTAAAGAGTTTTGTAAATTGTTTAAAATTAACCACTTACGCACTTCTGTGTACCACCCACAAACAGATGGTCTAGTGGAAAGGTTCAACAAAACGCTGAAAGGAATGTTAAAGCGAGTGGTTGCGGCAGATGTTAGGGACTGGGACTGCCTCTTGCCCTATCTAATTTTTGCTGTACGGGAGGTACCCCAAGCCTCCACTGGCTTTTCCCCTTTCGAGTTGCTGTATGGCAGACACCCGAGGGGCTTATTAGATATAGCAAAAGAGACCTGGGAACAAGAGGCAATCCTACTCAAAAGCGTAGTGGAACATATTGCCCAGATGCAAGACCGGATTGGTAAAGTCATGCCCATTGTTAAGTCCCACTTGCAACAGACTCAGCAGGCTCAAGCTAGAGTCTATAACCGTTCAGCTAGGATCCGAACCTTTAACCCTGGTGACAGAGTTCTTGTGCTGGTACCTACGGTGGAGAGTAAATTTCTGGCGAAATGGCAAGGGCCATACGAGGTTGTAGAACAGGTGGGGGAAGTTAACTATAGAGTACACCAGCCTGGAAAAAGGAAACCCTACCAAATCTACAATATCAATTTATTGAAGCCCTGGAAGGACAGATAATCCCTTATGGTCCAAGCACCCTTGGCGATGACTACCGCAGGTCCTTCTACCCTGCCGGCGGTGGAGATCGCTGAGGTCTTGTCCATAAGCCAAAAACAAGAGACCAAGGAATTTCTGCTAAGAAACAGGGAGTTCTTCTCTGATCTTCTAGGGGTAACTTCAGTAATAAAGCATGATATTGTGACCGAGCCAGGGGTGAAAGTTAACTTAAAACCTTATCGCATCCCAGAGGCTCGACGCCAAGTAGTCTCAGAGGAAATAAGGAGGATGTTGGAGCTTGATGTAATAGAAGAATCCCATAGTGAGTGGTGTAGTCCAATTGTCCTTATTCCCAAACCGGATGGAAGCATCCGATTTTGTAATGATTTCAGAAAGTTAAATGAGGTGTCAAAATTTGACGCTTATCCAATGCCCAGGGTAGATGAATTAATTGAGCGTCTAGGACAGGCACGATATATCACCACCCTGGACCTCACGAAGGGGTATTGGCAAATACCACTTACAGAACGGGTAAAAGAGAAGACAGCCTTCTCCACGCCTGAGGGGCACTGGTAGTACAAGAGGATGCCGTTCGGCCTACATGGGGCCCCAGCCACTTTTCAGAGGATGATGGATCGCATCCTTAAACCCCACCACGCCTATGCATCTGTGTATTTAGATGACGTGGTAATTTTTAGTGTAGATTGGGAGAGCCACTTACCTAAAGTGCAGGCTGTTATTAACATCCTCCGTCGTGAGGGTCTGACAGACAATCCTAAGAAATGTGCTATGGGACTAGAGGAGGCCCGGTATCTAGGGTACATTATTGGCCGGGGGATAGTGAAACCCCAAGTCACAAAAATCCAAGCAATCCAAAGTTGGCCAAGACCCCTGAATAAAAAACAGGTCACGGCTTTTTTGGGATTAGTAGGCTACTACAGAAGATTTGTTCCCAATTTTGCTACAATAGCCCTGTCTTAATCACCCCGGATTTCACACGGGAATTTATAGTGCAGACGGATGCTTCAGAAGTGGGATTAGGTGCAGTGTTATCCCAAGTGCTGAATGGGGAAGAACACCCCATAGCGTTCTTAAGCAGAAAGTTGACCTCTGCTGAAAAAGGGTACGCCATTGTAGAACGGGAATGTCTAGCCATCAAGTGGGCCCTTGAAAGTTTGAAATATTATGTTAGGGAGACAGTTTAGGCTCCTGACCACGCCCCCCCTCAAATGGATGGCCCAGAATAAGTAAAAAAATGCAAGAGTTACTAGATGGTTCTTGGCTCTACAGAATTTTAAATTTCTAGTAGAACATAGGCCAGGCAGCCAGCAAGCTAACGCAGATGCCCTCTCCAGAGTTTACAGTCTGTTTGCCCAAGGTGCTCAACCCCCCGAGTTTGAGCAGAGGGGGGAGATATGTAGCGGGGTGTCTTTAAAACAAATGACAGGAGAGGCGATTGATGGGATATATGTTCCTCCACGGATGCTTAGATTTACAATCTAAGATAAAACCAGCAAAGACTTTAGGATAAAGAAACATAGTTCTTTATCCTGTGTTGATAAAGTTCGTTCCGGGGCTGGTTTTATTGGGAGCCTGATGGACTTGGGAGCCTGTCCCACCCAGAGCTCTATGGACCGCAGCTTAATTTTTACCTTTCAGGTCTTGATTAAGGCAGATGGGCTTAGCTCTCAGAGAGAGAGTGTGTGTCTCTGAGTGAGGAGGCATACTGGAGCATGGCTGCTTATCCCTGATTCTGGATACAAGTTGGTGTGATTATAAGGACACTTAAAATCCAATCAAAGAACGTTTTCCAAAGGACTGTTCAGACTACGGATACAGTAAGGCTCGGTAGAGCAGAAGTTTATTTTGTTTGTTTGATGGCAAGATGCCCTTTATCTTCTGTTGGAAATATCCTGTGAAGTAAACATGGTGTTTTCCTAAAGAAACTGTGAGTTGTCCCTGCTTTGAGTCTGATCCCCCTACAATATATATCCTGCTGGGTCATTTTGGCATGCCTTGTGGTGTGGAGAGTATACAGATAGGGACACACATACTACCCTCCATCTTTAGCAAACCACCAGTGGTCCCCACACACATCCATATACTTGACTTTTGATCACCCTTATAGTGACCAGTACACCTCTGGAAGGTCAGGAGGACAGGACTGTAAGCACAGCATGGTAGATCATCATTCCTTGCGCACACTTCATCATGAATCTGGAAAAGACGTTGCCTTGGTACACTCCTGACAACCTTGTACGTTTATGTTCTAATAAAAAAATAAGGTTGGTATTATGCTTGAATAGAACAATAGTCTTTAAATTAAGGCATAATAACAATTAGGATTTCCTTTTTTTGTATTCTGTAACCATACGGTGTACCTAGTTACAATGCAGATTACTTAGACGTGATCAGCAGGTAATGTAACCATGCCACTTCAATTTAGGATTTTGGAATACAATCTAGAATGCACTTCACTATATTTCAGTAATTGTTTTAGCAGTAGTTGAGTGTTGTACCATATTAGCTATCAATCAATGGGAAGTTTGGATTTAAGGGGTCTATAAAAAAAAAATGAAAAATTGATACATACTGGCAGGGCCACCATCAGTACACCTGCGAGGGGCCCGGAGGTCCCCAGGGGCCCAGATGTCCCCAGGGCCCCGGATGGAAACCCCCCTTTTTTCTTTTCTTTTTTGTAAGGAGCCCAGAGGTCCCCAGAGGCCCGGAGGTCCCCAGATGGCAACCCCCTTTTTTTTTTTTAGACATTTTTTTTGTAAGGGGCCCAGAGGTCCCCATGGCCCCTTCTTTTTTTTTATAAATTTTTGGTTTGTTTTTTTAATTTTTTTTATTTTTTTTGTAAGGGGCCCAGAGGCCCGGAGGTCCCCAGGGCCCCGGATGTCAACCCCTCCTTTTTTTTTTTTTTTTTTGTAAGGGGCCCAGAGGTCCCCAGGGCCCCGGATGGCAACCCCCTCTTTTTTTTCTTGTTGTTCATCAGCACAATTTGCGGCGGCAGCACACCCCCTCGCTTCTCAACTCGCGGCAGCCCCCCCCCCCCGCTTCTCAATTTGCGGCGGCAGCACCCCCCCCAGTTCTTCTCTGCTCCAGGGGGCCCATGCATGCCTGAAGCTGTGTAAGGGGCCCCAAAATTCCTGATGGCGGCCCTGCATACTGGAAAACTGCATGTACATTCATTGTGTAGGAATGTCACCAAAAACGAATGTTACCAGGCTAGTTTCTGTCCAGGTTGAATGTTATGATATAATATCATAAGCATAGCATGAATCTGGAAAGTACTGCATTATGGGCAATGGATGCAACTGTTGCTCACAGTAAATACAATTTATTTCCTACTCTCATCCACTCCATCTAGGAGGTCATAAAGCAGTATTTTCTTGATTTATGCTGTTCTTGTGAAGAACGTCCTAGAGAGAAAATAGCCTAGTAACATTAGAATTTTCCAGCACTCACAAAAAAAGGAATGTGCAATCTGTTTTGAAGGACCACTAGCTCTGCAATTTGTTTTATAAATACCCCCCAAACTGACACTCTTTGTCAGCTAACTTAAAGCGGATTTCCAGGTTAACATCTAAATACACAGATGACTATAGAAGGGATACAGTGTCACTGATTGGTCACTGAAGGAGAAGCAGAAACTGATGAGGTCATCTGTTTTCTCAGTATGCTCTCTCCTTTTATAAATGTGTTTTGTGTCAGTGCATTTGCATGCAACGCACTTGATTAACACCTAGTCCTCCCTCTCCCAGTCTGAGTTCTGCTGTACAGGGGCTTGCAAGAGGCTGCTACAAAAAATACACAACTGCTTTGTGATGTTGTTCAGCTCTGTCTGGGGTTCACCTACAAGTTTTTAAAGAGTGCATATTTACTAATGTAACTTAGTATCACTTGAAAATTTTTGCAATAACGGCTTTACAAATGTCGTGTACCCATTACATTTAATGTATTCCTGCATGGACTTTAGGGTTTAAAGGGGTTGTAAAGGTTCATGTTTTTTCACCTTAATGCATCCTATGTATTAAGGTGAAAAAACATCCTACTATTACCGCCCCCCCAGCCCCCCATTTTACTTACCTGAGCCCTGAAAAGTCCTGCGTCGCGAACGCGCTCGATCGTTGCCCAGGCTTCTCGGCTCTTCCTTGGATAGATTGATAGCAACGCAGCCATTGGCTTGCGCTGCTGTCAATTATATCCAATGACGCGTGTTTCTGCGGGCGGGGCCGAGTCCTGCAATTGGCGGCTATGGACGCCGAATGCAGGACTCGGGAGCGCACCCGCAAGGTAACCCCCTCGGGAGTGCGCTCCCAGAGGAAGTTATCTGAAGCGGGGAGGAGCTGAGAGAGCCGCCGAGGGACCCCAGAACAGGAGGATCGGGGGGCCACTCTGTGCAAAACGAACTTCACAGTGGAGGTAAGTATGATATGTTTGTTGTTTAAAAAACATTTAAATCAAACCTTTACAACCACTTTAAAGTAATACTAAACTCGAAATTTAAAGCCCAACTCCTGGCAAAAAAGTTTTCCCTTGCAGTGGGGCTGTGCCCGCACTGCAAGAGTTAACAACTCAATGTTATATGGGGGATTGTAGAAGAGAGTTATACTTATTTAATCCACCGATCCTCCCATAGTCCCTGCGGCTCTTGGACCACAAGTAGTCTTGTGCAGTGGACTGTTCCTGACATCATGGCCATAGACCTGTTTTGGATGCGGGGACATCAGGAAAAGTTCACCGCTGGATCGGGGGGGTTTACTGCTCGTTTTTGCTTAGGGGGTGAGTAGAGTGGAGATTTACCTACCTAATCCGCCGATCCGAGTGCAAGACTAGTCCCTCTTGTTCCTGCCCCCCTACATGCTAGCGGTCTGGTGCATGGACTGTTCCTAACATTATCACGCCCATAGACCGGCTCTGGACGAAAGGACGGCAAGAACAGTCCACCACTGAATGTGGGGGAGCACTGTTCTCCGGAGGTACGGAGGATCGAAGGATTGGGTAAGTATAGCCTTTCTGTGCGCCCCTAGACAAAATGAACAGTTAAAAAAAATAAAAATTCTCCGGAGTTCTTTAAATAAAAAATAACTCAGCATCCTCCAAATCTCGAAATTCCACTTTTTTTTTTTTTTTATACTGCTGTGATCTGACTTCCTGTTAGAGGGTGGTTATGTTCATTCTCCATGGTCCCACTGAATGTAGGAACCAGTGGCGGCTGGAGCACTTACCCCATCTATTGGTGGGCAGCGCTTCTCCCGGGCTTCACCGGCGGCTTCCCCTGCTCTCCGCGGGCATCACAGTGGTGGCGGCTTCCCCTTCCCCAGCTCTTTATGGGAATAAAGGCGGCTTCCCCCCCCCCATTGCTCTCCGCGGGTACCACGGCGTTGGCTTCCCCCTCCCTTGCTCTCCGCGGTCATCACGGCGGCGGCGGCTTCCCCTGCTCACCGTGGCTTCCATTTCTTCCCTCCTCCTCAGCGGCCAATCAAGACGCTTCTCTTTTCGGCCAATCGGGAAATGGGTCTCATTCCCGCTTTCTGGTATTGTAACACATCATTCGGTATTGTAACACACCCGGGTGGGCTCGTAGCACAATGCTTTGCTCACGAGCCCACCCTATTTTGAATCCTATTAGATCCTCTGGCTCTAATCACGTGCTTCAAAAAATAATAATCATGGAATTCATGTATTTGGCATCCTGATAGGGGCTGGATGCATGGATAGAAGGGGTGACCGTAGTTTGGGAGCAGCGCCCGGGCACCCATAATGGACAGGCCACCCCTAATAGGACTATGGCCACTCTCTCTCGCTCACTCCCAACATGAACTATATGCTATTTGCTATGGGATTTATAGAGCAATACACATAACTGCAACTAACTTGCACTGCTCCTTTCTAACAAAACATAAGTGAGGTGGGAAAAGGAGAGGTTTGAGAGCTCAAGAAAGAGACAAAAAAACACAGCAAGAAAGGATTTAATGAAAAATAGATTACAGGGACTATTAAGGAGTCCATGCGTATAGATCATTTTTGGAGACTAATGCCCCGTACACACGATCGGACCTTTTTCCGACCAAACTCCCATCGGAATTCCGACAGAATTTCATCGGGAAAAAAATAGAACAGGTTCTATTTGAAAATTCCGATGGAATTCATTGTAATTTCTCCGATGGGGCCCACACACGGACTCCGTCTGACTTTTTTCATCGGGAATTCCTATTGTGTGTACGTGGCATAAGGATATCGTTTTGTGTCACTTTAATTTTGCTTTTTTCATAGCTATACAAGCGTTTGGACTAAACAAGGTATTTGTAGGGATCAGGGCCGCCATCAGGAATTTTGGGGCCCCTTACACAGCTTCAGGCATGGGCCCCCCTGGAGCTGCCGCTGCGAGCTGAGAAGCGGGGGGTTGCCGCAAATCGAGACGCGGGGGGGTGCCACAAATTGAGAAGCAGGGGGTTTGGGTGCTGACGAACACAAAAAAAGCAAAAGAACAAAAAAAGGGGGGGGGTTGCCATCCGGGGCCCTGGGGACCTCTGGGCCCCTTACAAAAAAATAAAATTATGAAAAAAAATAATAAAAAGAAAAAATAGTAATTTTTATAAAAAAAAAAAAAAAAAGTGAGGTTTCCATCCGGGGACCTCCGGGCCTCTGGGCCCCTTACAAAAAAACAAAACACTTCATTTAAAAAAAAAAAAAAAAAAGGGGGGGCCATCTGGGCCCCTGGGGACCTCCGGGGCCCCTTACAGGTGTACTGCCTGTACCCCCCTGATGGCGGCCCTGGCAGGGATACACAGTTTACAAATAATTTTGAAATGCAATTTAGTAGTGCAAACCTTCATGCAGAATTCGTTCTATAAAATGACCAACAGATGGCACTCTTGTAAAAGGACGCCGAGAGTGACAAAACCCATCTCACCTCCTTAAGTAGCTCATTCTTCTTGTTACTAATGTAATCAAAAAGATATAAATATTCCATTTGTCTGTTCTACCTGTATGTTTAATGTGCGTCTTATATTTATGTCTCATTTAAACAGCATTCATTTTTCCTTTATTATTTAGATAAGGACATTTTTCCATTTTATACGTGAACAGATCTCCCCAAAGCCTCATCACATTAATGCTCTTAGGGTGCCAGGGCTGAGCTATTAATTAAACGTAATGTGACTGGCCGCAGGAGCGGGCATTTAGTTAGGGAAACTGTTGCACTGGGACAGATTTAAGGCCCCAGGAAAGGACAGTGACTATTAAGCCTGCTAAGGCACTGACTGTTCGTTAGATTCAATTTGTCAAGAGAAAACAAGTGGTTGCATAAATGTAATACAGTGCCTTTATTGTATCTATGTAGATGTATGCCTCCAGGATAAACTTGGTCTCCTCAATCGTCGTACATGTATCCTTCATTAAAATCTAATTACTGAGGATTTGGTGCCACCCCTCGGGGAGTTTAAGGGTCACCATTTGCTCTTCTATCACTCCATGGGGACAGAGTTTGTGCAGAGATAAACACAGATATGATTGTGCTATGAAACAAATGGAATACTCTACTGTCATCCTCAATTTATTACAATATCCATAGAAATTTATACAAGCTATTTTTTCTTTGGTTCTACTTTGCATATATAATTATGAGACGTTTGCAAATTAGGGAGAAAGGCATCGCAACTCACATATTGTATTTGAATCAAAAAGGGCTGACAACTCGGATGCTCTTGAATAAAAGTCCTTTATTGGTTACATGGGTACAGCCTATAAACTGACGCGTTTCGGCTAAGAAGCCTTCATCAAAGCATCAAACACATATTATATTGATGTTTACCGCTTGGTTCACACCAATGCGTTTTTTGGTAGGGCACGTTTGCGTGGTTTCGGCAGCCCATTCAAACGATTCTACGTTTCTGAAGGAAGAAAAAAAAAAAAAGGGTGCATGCACCTTTTCGAAAACGCAGTCACAGGGAAATTGCATGGTGTTTTTTACTGTGATTTTACATGCATAAACCCTGTGCATTTCAACAGAGCAGTGCGTTTTCACTGCGGGTGTTTGTGGGAATCGCTGCGATTCAAGCACTCAAAGCCAGGCGCGAAAGTGTCAACCAAGCCTTAAGCAGGGAGCTGCATTTTTTACATTCCCAGTCTAGAAAGTTGTATCTGAGGCTAGGTTTACACTATCCCGCACTGTGCGTTCCATTTCCAGGAATCACATCTGTTCTCGCACCTGCAACCGCCCGCAGCCAAATCATGCGGCCGATGCTATCACTAGGCAAACTAGGCAGCCGCCTAGGGCACACTGCTGCCTAGGGGCGCCCGGCTGCTGGTTTTCCTCTGCATCTGCAGACTGCAGCATGTAACTTACTTAGTCTCAGGCAGCTGCGCTGTCTGGCCGGTAGTGTAATTAGAGGTGCAGCGCAGCACTGGAGCCAGCGCTAGAGGATGCAGAGCTGATGCTTCCTGTATAGCGCCGCCTCCTGTTACATGGGCAGAGCAAAGAGGGTGGAATCGGGGTGGAGCCAATGGGGGCAGCAAAATGAGGTTTCGCCTAGGGCAGTGATGGCGAACCTCGGCACCCCAGATGTTTTGGAACTACATTTCCCATGATGCTCATGCACTCTGCAGTGTAGATGAGCATCATGAGAAATGTAGTTCCAAAATATCTGGGGTGCCAAGGTTCGCCATCACTGGCCATGGGTGTCAAAAATCCTTGCACCAGCTCTGCTCTTAGGAGACCCCATTCATTCTGAATATCACCCCCATACATCTCAGCATGAAGCACGTTTGCGAGGACCACAGGAAAGTCACATGCAAGACCACGTGATTTCCCTGCGGCCTTGTTTGGGAAATGTGCATGCACTTTTTTTGGGGAGAAACGCAGACACAGCACACTATTCAATTTGAATAGTGTAAACTAGCCCATAAAGGGGTTGTAAAGGTTCGCTTTTTTTTTTTTAAGAATAAAAATAACAAACATGTTATACTTACCTCCTCTGTGCAAAGGTTTTTCACAGAGCAATCTGTGGCAATTGCCTCCCAGGCCGCCCTAACTTATGTTCAAAATGGCCAGCAGCCGCTGCCCGCTACCATTTTCTTTTTTATTCTGGTCTAGGAAGTCGGGCCGGGGCATGGCCATGGCGGCCGACCACTAGCTGTTGCATTCCGGGAGTTGTAGTCCGCACTCAAGCTTCAGGTGGGTGGAAAACACAGCAGCGCAGAGGAAACTACAACTCCCTGGGACCGGATTCTTGGAAGCAGGCAAAGGCAGGGCGTGCCAGGGAGTCGGGATGCAGGGCTGCAGGGCTGGGCGCTGGCTGCAACTTGACCCCAGGATCAGGAGCGTTACCCCCCCCCCAGGAAACCGTGGCGTGCAAGGACCTGCTGAGCTGAGATCGCTGAGGTGAGAGACCCTGACACCCTAGCTGACCCCCCATCTCCCCCCCATACACCCCATGTAACCTGCCCCAGTGATCAGGCTGCATTGATGGGCACTGGAGTTGGCTGTACTGATGGGCACTGGTGAGGCTGCATTAAAAAACCAGGTGGGCCATGGATGGTGAGCTGATTCGGCGGTTCAATGGGCTACTTGACTGGACTTGCCCCCCAGGCCTAAGGCTGCCAGCCCTCCCCTGGTTGTGAGCAGACTGAGACATTGCAGAAACCACTTTTACTGTTTAAATTGGTGCTGCCGTTGCTGGCTAATCAGAAATGGAAAATTATGACTTTTGCAGAAAGTCATCTTTGAGCTACTTTGAACAGAAATGGTGAAACGCTGGAAATATATATTATATGATATAGAAATAAAAATAAACCTAAAATGTATGTATAACAAATACTGTATATAAGCAATACATTTCAACCATAAAAAAATAGATAAATATATCTTAAAGGCTACTTTCACACTGAGGCGCTTTAGCGCTAAAAATAGCACCTGCAAAGCGCCCTGAAAGAGCCGCGCCTCACACTCCAGTGTGAAAGCAGGACGCTCAAAAAAGTCCTGCCAGCCACATCTTTTGAGGTGCTGTAGGAGCAGTGTATATACCGCTCCTACAGCGCCCCTACCCATTGAAATCAATGGGCAGCGGCGCCGAACCGCCGGCAAAGTGGTTGCAGCGGCGCATTTTTCTGGCGGTTTTAACCCTTTTCCGGCCGCTAGTGGGGGTTAAAAGCGCGCCGCTAGCGGCTGAATAGCACGGTGAGTGTTTGTTATTGACGCAAAATCAAATGTGAGCTGCTGGCGCTTCTATTGTGCTCTTAATTTTGGGAAAGAGAAGACTATGAGATGTAAAATGCAATCCTCAGGCATAGACTTTTCTCCTCGCTGTCCTTTACTTTGCAATTTGGAATACAAGTTTATATTCTTTGGTACTCTTGGACTGGATACAGTCCTCCTTTGTATCATTTAAAAATAAATACATCAATAAAAGAGCTCAGTTTACTGTAATTATACATTCTTTTTTTTTAATAATCTATGCACATTGCACTATCTATGTACACCCTCTGACCGATAAGACCATGCTCTTTGTATCAATGATTAGTAGCCAGAGATCATATGATCGGGGCTGCCTTGGTTGGGAACTGTGGGTGGTGCAATTTTTGTCACGATGTGATATTTCTGATATCTGCCCTATTTATTCATGTAAACTATGAATTTTAAAGTGTATTCTCACTTCTGCAGTCAATTTTGAGATAACCCCACTGTATATTTGTTATGTGTTCCCAATCACACAGCATACCTGCAAGAAAAATGATAAAAACTATTTCTCACCTTTTAGATGTTTCTCAGTTGGAGGTGTCAGCAAGGTTTTTTTCGAACAATGTTAGAGCAAGCCTGTCCCTTGTTTGTTCTCATTAAAAAGGTTCAAATGTAAAGTAACCCCCCCCCCCCCCATCTGTTCTACCCACCACCATTCCAAAACACTTACCTAACCAATCCAGTGCTGTTCCGGCTGCAGCACCACTCCCCTCACCGGAGGCACTGGAAGCCATAGGCCTCTGCTGCTGTCATTCAAACATCTGTCAGCAGGGAGTGGGGGTGTGGCTTTCCGTCACCATGCATGTCTATAGACAAACACAGCCCAGCTCAGGAGCGTTTTCCCAGGGGTGCATCCATAGAACCCAGCTTAACAAGGAGGCACAAGGAAGAAGAAAGGAATGGACAACGCTGACAGGGGGCCACTAAAGAGGAGACACGGACCACTCTGTGCAATATCGTTGCATAGAGCAGGTAAGTATAACATATTTTTTATTTCAATAAAAAAAAAAATAACCTTTAGTATCACTTTAAAGCGGAGGTCCACCCTAAAAAAAAAAAAAAAAAAAAAAAAAAAAAAAATACATAAAAAGGCTCCAAAAAAAAAAAAAGAAAATATATATATATTTTTTTACTTACCAGAAATGGCAGGTTGCTAGGCAGATCTTCCTAATCTGCCACTTCCTATTCCACGTTAGTCTTCCTTCTTGTCTTCCTCGCGTTGTCTTCTGGGGAATGGGGTGCGCTGTCTTCTGGGACCTGTCTGTGTCCCATTCACAAAGCGCCGCGCGACTCGCACATGCGCAGTAGGAAACGGGCAGTGAAGCCGCAAGGCTCCACTGCCTGTTTCCCTTAGTGAGGATGGCGGCGCCGGGACATGATCCGAAGGACAGATCGGCCTCGGGGGGCCGACATCGCGGGCGCCCAGGACAGGTTAGTGTCCTTATTAAAAGTCAGCAGCTACAGTGTTTGTAGCTGCTGACTTTAAAAAAAATAAAAAATTGCGGCTGGAACACCGCTTTAACTACTTCCAGTCTGGGACAATTTTGACATCCCTCTCATACATGTAAAAAAACATCATTATTTGCTAGAAAACTACTTAGAACCTCTAAACACTATATACTGTATATTATTTTTAAGCAGAGGCCCTAGAGAATAAAATGGTGGGTGTTGCATATTTTTATGTCATACAATATTTGTGTGGATTTTTTTGAAATACACTTTAATGAATTTTAATGCACAAAAACACAATATAATACCCATTTTTTGGTAAAATATAAAAGATGACATTACGCAGAGTAAATAGATACCCAACATGTCATGCTTTAAAATTAAACCAAACTACGGTACCTAAAAACCTCTATAGGCAACACTTTAAAAGCCTTTACAGGTTACAAGTTTAGAGTTACACAGGAGGTCTGGAGCTAGAATTATTGCTTTTACTCTGGAATTCACAGCGATACCGTGTGTGGTGTGATCGCCGTTTACATATGTGTATGGGACCGACACGTGGGTTCGCATTTGTGCGCAAGCATGATGGGATGGAGCGCTTTTATTTTTATTTTAAATTAGACTGTTTTGCAACTTTTTTTGAATCACATTTATTGCTATCACAAGGGGTGATCTCTCCTCTGGCCTCTAATGCAGCCGATCAGACACAGATTGGTTTGATCGGCTGTTTCACTTGCTGGTAACGTCCAGATAAACAACCAAAACCGGAAGTGACTAAGGCCCCTTTCACATGGGGCAGACGCTGGCACTGGATCTGTCCACTCAGCAAGGAATCTCTTCACTGATCCCCGCTGAGCAGTCAGATCACAGGTCCGTGTCTGCTCTGCTGATGTAAAGTAGACATGGACACAGCCCGCTGTGGGGTTGGATGGACACGGATCACCTGTCCGCTTCCAGCCAACTGTCATCCAATCCGTCAAAGGATAGGGAATCAGTCTGTTTTTAGCGGACCAGATTGGATGCCATTGGGTATCAGCAGACACATGTCTGCTGACATCCGCCGCTCCTTAGAGAAGAATGGAGGTTCCAATCGGGTCTGCCTGAAAAACTGACAGGCGGACCCGATCGGAAAGTCCATGTAAAAGGGGCTTTAATCCTCATTGTTTTTGTTGTCTCACAGTGGGCGGGACAACATCAGTTCCTCTTACTTTGTCCCAGGAACTGGATGCCGCTGATCGCATCCTTACCGGGCTCCTCCGTTGCTTGGGAGAGCCCAGTAAAGGAGGTGGCAGCCGGAGGGGGTGGGACAACCTTCCGCTGCCTGTAAAAATAGGATTTTTGTACTCACCGTAAAATCCGTTTCTCTGGCATCCATGGACTGACACAGCGTGTCTTATACACCTTTACACGTGGGTTATGTCCCTGCTTGCAGGAGAAGACCTAGGCAGAATGTGAGATGTTATACATACATTCTAAACAGCCAGAGCTGAACAGCCCCGCCCAGGGGGCGGTCCCTCCGGACATAACCCTCCCACTGCAGTCAGCAGACCTCAGTTCGTAACAAAGCAGTACAAACTTAAAAAGAAGGGTGGGTGCTGTGTCAGTCCATGGATGCCAGAGAAACGGATTTTACGGTGAGTACAAAAATCCTATTTTCTCTTGTCATCCATGGACTGACACAGCGTGTCTTATACACCTTTACACGTGGGATGTCCCAAAGCAGTGTCAAGAGGGATGGGAGCAGTATAAATGGAAAACCAAAAACTTCACTCCAAACAAGGCAGAGCTCCTCAACGGAGGAGTTGCAACATCAAACAGCGGCCTGCAACACCTTGCGGCCGAAGGAAGCATCCGAAGATGCAGCCACATCAACCTTATAAAACTTAGAAAAGGTATGAACAGACGACCAGGTCGCCGCCTTGCACACTTGTGCAACCGACGCTTGATGTCAGAAAGCCCAGGTAGCACCAATTGCCCTGGTGGAATGTGCCGTAACCGGAAAGGGAGGCACCCGCCCCTTGAGAGCATAAGCCTGAATGACGGTTTGTCTGATCCACCTAGAAATGGTGGCAGACGAAACCACTTTGCCCTGTTTTGGACCAGAGACAGCCACAAATAGTGAGTCAGACTTCCGAATAGAAGCAGTAGCTGACAGGTACACCCGCAAGGCTCGTACCACATCCAAAGTGTGAAGCGCAAACTCTCTGGGATGCGATGGGTGAGGACACAAGGACGGGAGGACAATGTCCTCGTTTAAGTGGAAGGCCGAGACCACCTTTGGCAGAAAAGAAGGTCGCGGACGTAAAAAAGGGTGACTTGCAGGACAAGGCCGCCAATTCAGACACTCATCTAATGGAAGTAATGGCCACCAAGAAGGCCACCTTCTGAGACAAAGTCAAGAGGGGAATATCTCTAATATTTTCAAAAGGGAGGTTCCTGGAGGACCGAGAGCACCAAATTCAGATCCCACGGGGGGAGAGGAGGCTTGACAGGGGGGAGCACATGGCGAACCCCCTGCACAAAGGTGCTAACCAAGGGATGACCCGCCAGCGGTCGCTGAAAGAAGATGGCCAAGGCCGAAATCTGACCCTTAATGGTACTCAAAGCGAGCTTTTGGGTCACGCCACGCTGCAGAAAATGCAGGATTCTGGGAACGGAATATGTTCGTGGGCGCCAGTCCAGCTCTTCGCACGTGGCGATGTAAGCTCTCCAAGTACGGTGATAGATCTTTCTGGAGGAAGACTTCCGTGCCCTTAACATGGTCGAAATGACCGAATCCGAGAGACCTCGGTCTCTCAGCACCTGGCTTTCAATAACCATGCCGTTAAAGCCAGAGACTGTAAAGCAGGATGAAATATAGGACCTTGAGACAGAAGGTCCCACCGTATTGGTAACCGCCAGGGAACGTCTGCGACGAGACGTACCAGATCGGCGTACCAGTGACGCCGAGGCCAATCCGGAGCAATGAGGATCACCGGAATTCCCTCGGTCGCTACCCTGCGGAGCAGGTGAGGGAGCAACTGCAGCGGAGGATAAACATATATCAGGTGATACTGACCCCATGGGGCCACCAACGCATCCGAGGCATCCGCCCAGGGATCCCTGGATCTGGCCACAAACCTCGACACCTTGCGATTGAGTCGAGAGGCCATCAGGTCCACATCCGGCGTGCCCCACCGTCTGCAAAGGAGTTGAAAGACCTCCGGGTCCAAGAACCACTCTCCCTGGTCCAGCGTCTGGCGACTTAGATAGTCCGCCTGCCAATTGTCTACGCCCGGAATGTAGACGGCCGACAGAGCCGGCACGCTTCTTTCGGCCCACCTCAGGATGCGGGCGACCTCGGAAGCCGCAGCTGAGCTCCGAGTCCCCCCTTGATGGTTGACATACGCCACTGCTGTGGCGTTGTCCGATTGGATCCTGATGGAGTGACCCTGTAGTTTCTCCGACCATGAGGAGAGGCACAGTCTGATTGCCCGTATCTCCAGCACATTGATCGGTAAGAGGGCTTCGTCCGGAGTCCAAAGCCCTTGGGCCGACAGGACTCCCCAGACTCCCCCCCAGCCCATCAGGCTGGCGTCCGTCGTGATCACCGTCCATTGGATGGGGAGGAACGACTTCCCGGACCGAAGAGCCGGGGACCTCAACCACCACGTCAGGGACGCCCTGACCAGGTGACTCACCTGGATCTGAAGATCCAAGGACAACGGGGATTTGTCCCAAGTGGACAAGATCTCTTTCTGTAAAGCCCTGGTGTGCACTTGGGCATAAGGAACGGCCTCGAAGGAGGCCACCATGAGTCCCAGGACTCTCATGCAAAAGCGGATTGACGACCATTTTCGGGACGTCAGCACCCGTATTGCAGACTGAGGTGTCAGTAGTTTGTCTGGAGGTAGGAAGACTCTTGCCTCCAAGGAGTCCAGAATCAGACCTAGATACTCCAGATGCTGAGTCGGGACTAGAACCGACTTCTGAACGTTCAGGAGCCACCCAAACTCCCTGAGGGTCTGACTGACGATAGTCACACTTTCTTCCAATTCTGAGCCACTGTCTGCTCTTAGAAGAAAATCGTCCAGATAGCCCACGATAGCAATGCCTCGCTGTCTCAGCAAAGCTAGGACCGGAGCAAGTACCTTGGTGAACACCCTCGGTGCCGAGGCTAGGCCGAAGGGAAGAGCCACAAATTGATAGTGGACTTCACCGACCGCAAAGCGCAGAAACTTCTGGTGGCTTGCGCAGATCGGAACATGCAAGTAGGCGTCCTTGATGTCCAAGGATGCCAGAAAATCCCCTTGATGGAGTGTAGCGATCACCGTGCGAATGGATTCCATGCGGAATTTTTTCACCTTCACGAAGGCATTCAGGGCCTTGAGGTCCAGGATTGGCCGAACCCCGTCCTTTTTTGGAACAACAAACAGATTCGAGTAGAACCCCTGAAACCTCTCCTGGGACGGAACCGGCACAATTACTCCGGACCCGATCAAATCCTATACAGCCCCCAAGAGGGCTGCCCGACGGGCAGGAAGGAGAGGGAGATTTGAGGGAAAGAATCTGTCTGGGGGCCAGGAGCGGAACTCTATTCTGTATCCTGAGGTGACCACCTCGCACACCCACCGGTCGGAGATCTGGGAGGTCCACCGATCCGTGAACCTGCGAAGTCGTCCCCCCACCCCAGAGACGGGCGGGGGCAAGACTTCACGCGGAGGCTGGCTTGGGAGCCGGCTTGTTCGGCTTACGCACCCAGGGGCGCTTGTGCCCGCCAGCTGCACTGTTGTCAGTCTGGGATGGCTTACCCGTGGACGGACGAAAAAAAACCTTTTTTGCTGGAAAGGAAGGACCCGGTTTACGTCGGGCCTCCTTACCCTTGATAGTTTGAGGAAGGAGAGTGCTTTTACCTCCCGTGACATCCTTGATGATGTCATCCAGAGCAGCACCAAAAAGTCTACCACCCTTAAAAGGTAGATCCGTCAGGAGCTTCTTAGAGGCTAGGTCAGCAGACCAGCATTTCAACCAGATGAGACGACGCAATACCACCGCCGAGACAGAGGCCCTGGATATTAAAGGGGCCGCGTCCAACGTGGCGTCGCACACATATATCAGACCCTGCACCATCTGGTGGGCCAGAGCAATAGTGTCTGGAGGAAGGTTATACTCCTGCACAGTTTGGTGCAAAAATTTTGCCCATTCCGTGAGTGTCTGAGACACAAGGGTCGCCGCTACTACGAGCCGTAGGGCGGATCCCAACAAGGCGAACATGGCTCTACTCACCACTTCTGACCTCCTGTCAGTGGGGTCCTTAAACGCAGGAGTCCCCTCCATCGGGAGAGTGGTGGCCTTGTTTAAACGGGCGACTGGAGGGTCGACCACCGGGGGAGAAGCCCACTTTTTAAGCAGGGCATCTTCAAAGGGGTATCTAATAGACAAACGCCGCGGGACCATAAAAGTCTTCTGCGGCTTTTCCCAGACCTGGTCAATGAGCTGGTCAAAGAAAGGTACATATGGAAAAACCTTTTTAGAAGGCTTGGTCTTAAAAGAACCAAAGGAGACTGTATCCGCCTGAGGTTCTGCGGTCGCAGCATTTAGCTTGAGAGTGTCCCTCACAGCATCAATGAGTTCACTAACAAGCGCCCTGTCATTTACTGACTCGGAACTGGAGTCTTCCTCACAAGGAATGTCCTGTTCAAAACCATCCAAATATTCAGAGCTAGGGTCCTGAGCAGCAATAGCTAGGCCCATATCTGAATCAGAGCACTCCCCTTGTGGAGATAAAGTGGGGAGAGGGCGCTTTTTTGCTCCCTTATGCTCACACACAGCTTCCATCCTGGTCAGAAATGATTCCAGGACTGCCGACAACTGGTCCATAGGGACCGCAGGTGCTGGAGCACTGGCTGCTGCCTCTGGCATGTGAGGGGAAGCTGGTGACTCTGACTCCATAATGTCCCTCTCTGAGACCACCCACAGGCTGTGCTGACTGAAGTAGGGGAATGCCCAGGGGACCCACCAACCTGACCAGGACCGCTCGGTTCCGCTGCCCTGTCTCACTGCGCCGCGCTGCTCAGTGTGAGTGAGCCGAGAGGAGAGAGTGTGAGGAGATTCGCGCCGTTCCCAGCGGCGCTAGCGGCCAAACTAGTGCCAGAAAAACATGCGTCTACAAGAAAATGGCCGCCGCAATGTGCTCCGGCGGCCACGGCAAGATGGCCGCCAATGTAAAAATCAGCACACACACAAAACATGGCGCCGAACGGCGCCCAGGCCCCTCACATCCAAAAACAAAACAGCCCCAGCGAATGCAGAGCAGCATGAGCCCCCCCCCAGGACAGTATGGCCCCCAGGCACCCCACACAGTACAGCGCCAGCACTAGTGAACAGAGAGTGACATTAAAAAAACACAGGGGGAGACAGGGAAAATCCCCCACACAAGAAACACACAGCATGTACTCACCTGCAGCCAGGAGAGACTACTTACCCGTCCCCTGAGGGACCCACTGGTGTGTTTCTGACAGAACTATCACAGTGCGGTACTGAGTAGCTGTCGGCCCGGTCCACCGCGAAAGATACAGCCGGACTGTTCTATCTTGAGAGGACCGCGGAGCTGAAAGCCCACCGGCCACCCTTGGAGTCGTGGGGCATGTCGTGAACTGAGTCTCACGCACACAAGGCGAGGATCAGCACGCTCGATGGTCGGACAGGGAAGACTACGAGGATATCTTGTACCCAACCTGTTGCCCAGCCGACAGTTGATAGAAGATCTCAAAAGAATAAAATAGGAAAAAAATTCCCAAAGGAATAAAAATAGGTCAGGAGACTGGCTCCTGAGAGAGCCACGTCTTCTCCTTCTGCTAGGCAGAAAAAAAACTGAGGTCTGCTGACTGCAGTGGGAGGGTTATGTCCGGAGGGACCGCCCCCCTGGGCGGGGCTGTTCAGCTCTGGCTGTTTAGAATGTATGTATAACATCTCACATTCTGCCTAGGTCTTCTCCTGCAAGCAGGGACATAACCCACGTGTAAAGGTGTATAAGACACGCTGTGTCAGTCCATGCTAAGATTCATTTTACAATATAGGGAATTGCTGGCTGAAAAAATGAAACCTCTAACATCCCTGCAGCTGCAGCGATGATCTAGATATCATCCTTCCTATCCAGCGACAAAGTGGTACGCTAGATGGGAAGCGGTTAACATACAATGCAAGAAGCCCAACCCCTACCTTTGTTAGGACAGACATTGTTTCAATCTAGTTGTAATTGATAATAAAGATCTGCCTGCACAAAGACGGGTTAATTATGGCAAACACAGCTACTCATCCCCCTCATAAACAACTACCAAGAATTTTCCTTGCTAAAAATCCAGAAAAGAGCATCTAAACAATCTAATGCCTTGTACACCCGAAATAGAACATGTTTTTTTTTTTTCCAATGGAAAAAAATCTGATCGTAAATTCCGATCGTCTGTGTGGAACTCCGACGGAAAAAAAAAAACATGCATGCTCAGAATCAAGTCGATGCATGCTCGGAAGCATTGAACTTAATTTTTCTCGGCTCATCGTGGTGTTTTACATCACTGTGTTTTGAACGGTCGGAATTTGGTCTGACAGTGTGTATGCAAGACAGCTTGAACGGAATTTCGCCGGAAAATTCCATCGGATTTTATCCCATCAGAAATTCCGATCGTGTGTACAGGGCATAAGGCTTCATTCTCACTTGTATGACTCCAAAGTTGTGCCGACTTTGGAGTGCAACTTTGGAAGGGTGTAACTTGGTTATGACTTTGGCTTTGATCAGTGATAATGGACAACTGTTGCACAACTGGTGCATTGTATAACATTTAGGCACAACTTTCATGCAACATTAGAGGGTTAACATTGAAGATTGAACTCTATTGTATGGCCCTCAAGTTGGATGAAAGTCAGACCAAAGTAATGCATATACTACTTTGAAGTCACTGCAACTTTAAAGTGTAAGTTCACCTTTACAGAAAAATCTGTAAGGTGAACTTACACAGGACCCCCACCTCGCCACCCCCCCCAGTCCCACTTACCTGCATGGTGGCAATCGCTTGTTCTGAGCCCTGGTATAGCCACCTCACGGCTCTGGTGCTTAGAAATCCTCTCAGCTTTCTCTCTTCTTCTTATTCCCCACTGAAAGGACTGGCTATGCGGCTTCTGATTGGCCCACGACGCCCTTGTGACAGCGCCGACCAATTAGAATGCTCCTTAATATACCTCCTGATGGGATATGTTTAGGAGATAAAGCTTCTGGGATTTTTAAGCCCGGGGGGGGGGGGGGTAGGCAGCTATACCAGGGCTCAGAATGGGCGATTACTGCTACGCAGGTCAGCGGAACTGGGGGGTGGGCTGGCGAGGTGGGGGTCCTGTGTAGGTTCACCTTACAGATTTTTCTGTAAAGGTGAACTTAAGCTCCGTACACATGGTCTGACTTTTTGCCAACAAACTTCATTTTGAGCAAGTTTGACAAAAAATCCGACCGTGTGTACGCTCCATCGGACAAACTTTTTTGGTTTTCATCGGACAAAGGTTCGGTCTGCAAACGGACAAACTTTTTGTCAACAAAAGTCCGATGGAGCAAAGTCCAACCGTGTGTACAGAAAACCATTGGACTTTTGTCCGATGGACAAAACAAATAATGTTAAAATCAACCAACAATAGCAGAAGTTGACCAAAGGGTGGCAGTAAAGAGCAGAAAAGAGCAGAAAAACCACGTGATGTTGGAAAAAGTTTTGGGAAAGTTTGCAGAAAATTCCTGTGGTGTGTATGCTATGGATGTGTCCGGCCAACTCCGTTCAGACAAAAATCCACGGAAAAGTCCGATGGAAGTCCGACCGTGTGTACGAGGCTTTACCCTTTAAGTTAATTAAACCTACAGCTAAGCCTATAATAAAGGCTTACCTGTAGGTACTGTGAACATCTCCTAAACGTGCACTGTTTAGGAGAAATTTACTGTATTACGCTGGCGCCAATGTCATCGGTGCATGCACACTGAAGGAACAGCCTGCTTGTGAGGTTTCTTCAGAGTCCACGCTGTGACCGACGGCTCCCATGCGCATGTGTGGGAGTGACGTAATCGCGGCTCTGGCCAATCATAGCGCCGGAAGCCCGAAAGTAACTCTGGGAAACATATCGGCCCTGTCAGTGGTGTGCCGGCTCCGATGCAGGGCATCGTTCTAAGGTAAGTATTTCATAATGAGCTAGTATGCAATGCATAGCTATTTATGCCTTTGTCTTGCAGGTTTTTTTCTGTTTGTTTTTTGAGGTTTACAACCTCTTTAAGTCACACATTTATGAGTGGTTATCATTGGAAAACATGAAGAACGACTTGTCATGATAAGTTGCACAAGTGTGAATGGAGCCTAAGCTGCAATCTGTAAATCTTTATTTTCTTTTTTTAAGTTATGCTATGTGAATGGGGACATGTTATAAATATAAAGTAAGTGTTATCCCAATTTGGCTGTTAAAGTGGAAATACATTATAAAGGACAGGTCCACTTACTTTTTTCTTGTAGGAACATTTCTTGAAGTTATAAATTCCCCCGCCCTGTCATTTTAAAATAGTGACATCAAGTATGCTTGTTTTAGAAAACACAATATATCTAGTAACAGAAAACCTTCGGGGCAAGAGTGACAGAAACCTACACCAAGAAAATATGTTTACTCCACTGAGTAGGCTACTCCAACCTAACTGGTTTGAACCTCTCTTTTAAATAGATGTTGTTTAGTAAGCTTTGTCAAATCAGACTTACAGTATACACTGTCCTTAAAAGCAGCTGTGGTGGGTAATATTTCACGGGTTACTTATATATATCGCCTTGATGCATTTACATCAGGGATAAACACGTAATATCACTGCAGGAGCTTTCAGAAACATTTATGACTAGAAAAGAAAAAAAAAAAAAGATTTTTTTTTATTTTTTATTTTACTTTCTTCTTTTTTCCCTCTAAAATCAATAATCACTTAATGGCATGTTCCACCTGCAAAATGCGGCCTTCACCTCCATTAGCGAGCTACTTCTGCCAACAATTAATAACTGCTTGAACACAATATACCCAACATGACTTAGAATAACTGTTAAATTAATAACCTCAGGTCCTCAGAATGGATTGAAACATTGTAACAATTGCATTCATCGAGCATGTTTATTATTTCTGTAACTTAAGCTTTTTAAGGTTTTTATATGGCATTATTATTGTATTATAAAGAACAAGGCTCGCTTTTCTCTCTGAAGTATTGAAGAGATACTATAGAGTTCTGTTTTTTTTTAATGATTATTTTATTATGTTTTCACAGAGGTAAGCACGTTGTAGCATTATAGGAAAAAAAAAAGGGTAGATGAAAAAGATAACCTAGCTAAAAAAACAAAAAACAAAGTGCATCAAATAGAAAATTTAGCTAAGCTCATAGGCGTGCGCAGAGGGTGTGCCTAGGCACCCTAATCACCATGTGTGGCACAGATTTCCCCTGCTGATATTTCACCAAAGACAGGGATCCTATTTAAAAAAAAAAAAAAGTAATAATAAAAATAAAAATCTACTGACACCGTCCACTGCTCTACTGACACCATCCACTGCCCTACCAAAACGGTCCATATTTTAATACATTTGGGGTGCACACCCTATTGCAATAGGCTGCGCACACCTATGGCTAACCATCATGATTCTTACAGGTCAGCACCAAAAGGGTGTGCTCTACTCACATCCTTGCCAAGAGCCAAATATTTCCTGAAACCTGGTCTACTAGTAATTTAATTTTTCCAACATTGTCCTACAATTAGAATTTCCATAGTCCAGGGATCTTTTAGCAACAGTAGTGACTAGGGAGTCACAACCCCTTATCACCACCTGTATGAGAAACCATATCTGTCATTGTGACTTTTAGGCTGCAAAGGAGTACCAGAGCAGTTAATGAACAACTCTGCTTTTGTTGACCTTCTCATCTCCCTCCTTCCCCCATCAGGGGAACCCACAATGTAAAGTTTTTACCTTTATCCTGGCTCCTGAGATCTACATTGTGTAGTTGGGTCTAAAGTTCTATGGGTAGCTGAATCCATCGTGAGTATGGACCAGCCATAAGAAAGTATGAGGCCACATGGGCAAGTAAACAGAGGGCCTGTGCAAGACTTTTTTCATGAAGCCAACAAAGTAAATAACTTACCTGCAGCCCTGCTCTGGAAATGTTCATTGTGCGGCCTTGCCCAGCACGACACAGCAATCCCGAGCTCCATCATAGTCCTTTGGATGGCTGTCTGCCATGAGTGGGTTTAAGTCATAGGAATGAATAAGCAGGAGGGGGAGCGGTAAATGGCAAATTCGCTAACAGTGAACTAGTGTGCCCTACTGTGATGGCATGATTATGGAGGTCTTATGGGCAGATCTTTAGATCGGAGCAGAGATGGATTAAGATGGCATAGGAAGGGTAACCACTTTCGTACTACCATCCTTTTAATTTGCATTGTCTGTATTGGCCTGGCATACCTCAACAGACACCAACTATCTACCCGTACATCTTCCCTCGCGAAGGGAAAGGCAGAGGCACAACTTTCACCAATTTCACTACCCTCCAATTTTCAGCAGGAGAAGGAAGGCTGGGTCACCTGGACATACATGAGCTTTAGGTTGTCATGTAGAAGACCCAGGTCAACTTCAGTGCATCGTAAATTGGAAAGATTTGAGCATTTGGTCAACGGCTTCCTGTCCAGGGCTGCTGGTGACAACTTAGGCCAACACTATCTGGTAGGAAACCTCTCAACGAACCCCTAGCATGAGCTGCTGACCTTTTAAGAGTACATTTCTTTCTAAATACAGTAAAACTTGGGATTGCAAGCATAATTCGTTCCAGAAGCATGCTTGTAATCCAAAGCACTTGTATATCAAAGCAAATTTCCCCATAAGAAATAATGGAAACTCAAATGATTCGTTCCACAACCATTTATTCATAAGTCCTTCAGTTTATAGTCCATATAAAAAGATTATAGCAATGTTGATAGGTTGTGTAACCATAAAATGTCCATCCACAAATGGAAGCCTCCACAAGGGGATTAGAAGCAAAATTCAGCAGGAGCTACAGAGTATAAAAGAGAAGAGAGGCGCCTCTAAGTGTAGCAATATGTTGCTAAATGTTGTACCTTCATTAAATGTAACCATATTGCTACACTTTATTGTTATATTTTAGGTTGGAGTGGCCCATGAGAAGTTCAAATACTCATTGTTTTCTTAGGCCAGCCACTGAGTTCTCCAGTGACTGAAATATGTGAGCTGCCTTTGTTGATCTGCTTTTGAAAATGTGTGTTGTATGACTGTCACGCAGGAGATCCGAGTTTCAAACAATAAGAAAACCCTCTCTACCGATTCAGATTTTGGATATTTATTTCTATATATATTTTCCAGCCATTTGTCCATATACCAACTAGTTTGTTGTTACCATAGCCATTGTTATTTTTGTAGTATTCAATTATTAGGTTGCATTTTAAATGTTATGCAGGTATTTTATGCATTGTATGGTTGCAGCAAGCAGGTGGGATGAGTAATCCACACTAGTTTATTTGCCAATCACGATGTATGGGGTGACTCATCTAACCTATTATGATGCGGACAGTGCAATGGCATGGCAGGATTAGTTTTTCCTTTACTATCACATGTAACTTGTTTAATGTGCGGGGCTTTGCGGCCACGAGGTGAGTGCAAGCGCAGTTCGAGGTCTTATATGAATGGTAGACAAGAAAGTATAAAAGGTATTGTAACGGGAAGGCCCGGGGAACTCAGAATCGCTTAGAAAGTATGAGATACCCTTGCTTCAGCTCCCCCAATGCCTCTTATGTGTCAACCACCCTGTGTCTCTATTAGGGGCACAGGGTGAATGAAAACCCCAATATGGTCTATGATAACCCATATTCAATGCTGCACATACATTGTATCTAGATTGGATGTGTACTGTGAGGGGGGGGGGGTTGTGTAATCATTGCTGTGAGGAGTTAAGGTGATTTGCATTCTATTATCTATTGTGGCTTGTGGGAATTAAGCCTATAATTATAGGTTGTGGAACTAGCAGCAGACAGGTTAATCACCGGCCTGCTTGTGTTGTAAATGAGTCTAGGAGGGTCTGGAGACCCTTTTGGTGTGAAAGGGATAGTTAACTCTATGCCTGTGTGCATTGTACTCGGCAGACGGACCGTCTACCAACCCTTTCATTATAAGATGTGTATTGAAGGTCTTTATGTTCTATTGTGTAAAGTCTTTTGAAGCCTAACAGACGTCAAAATAATGTGTATTGGGCCTTTTTATGTGTGGGTGGAGCTGGGTCATTGTTCATGTTAAACTAAGGCAGTAGTAGATGTGTATAAAAGTTACAATATCTTCAATAAAGAGACTCGATCCTGGAAGATACAGAGTACGTCTCGTTCTTCCAGAAGGATTAATTCCTAGGGGAAGTGATCGGCTGGCTGTGGAGGATCGACAGCGAATGTGTGTCCAGGACAGGGATCATCATTAAACGGCGTTAACCCCCTTTCGTATTTGGGGTGCCGTAACATTGGTGGCAGCAGTGGGATTTTTCCCTCCAGTTCCTGGGACACTTCAAACCACCACAGTGAATGACCAGCTATGCAGCCTGCAGGAGAGCCACGCTGAAAGACTTACTTGAGAGCCGTGGAGGGACCGGTGGGACAAAGAACAAAGTCACCTTGATCAGGTAGCTAGCAGAGATGGATCAGAAGGATGGTGATGGAGGACCCCGGTCAGATGAAGACTTGTTTCAGCAACGAGTTCAACAGCGGTTGGCATTATATGGTGCTAACCCATCAGAGGCCGCCATACAGGAAGCCATTAAAGGCATCCAGCTGCAGGATGCCCGACAAGAGAGAGAACGAGAGCGACAAAAGAGAGAACTAGAGCGGCAACATGAGCGGAGAATGGCGGAAATACGGCAATCGGAGACAACGCCTAAAGAACCAGCCGCCAGGGAAGAGGAATTAGGAAGGAGGTTGCGAGAGATGCAGATACAGCATAGAGGACCAGTTTCAGAGGAGGTCCTGCTGGGATGGTCGGATTCGATCCGCTGCGAACTCTGGAAGAAAGTGCTAGCTCTCGAGCAGCAACACCAGGGAAAGACTCTCCCCTCCATCTATGTAAGGTACTGGTCGCAGTATGAAGTACGAATGCCGTTATTGGGGGAACAACCAAAGCAGGAGTGGACAGCTGAGTTAAGCAGGCTGATCCGGGCAGAGATGCGGTTGGACGAGAGCTACAGAGCCCTCCGGTGGTATGTAGCCCAAGAGTGCCCATGGTCAGCGGATGACAGCCCCACGGAAGGCTTTGACTATGATGGCCTGGGATTGTTGTATTGGGGGCTGTCCAGTGACCCTGACTTTGGGAGTGATCTGGAGTGGCATTTGGAGGAAATAATGGAGCACAGAGAGCGAAAACTGAATGTCTCGGAAGGGCACTGGGCAGAGGAAGATTTTGAATTTCTGGCCGTTCAGGAATGGGAGCTGGAGATCGCCTACAGACAGCTGCTAGAATCTGCTCAGCAGCAGGGTGGTGCTACCTTTGCCTGGGACTATCAGGAAATACCAGTTGACCACTCTGAAATCTTGGCTGAAGAATCAGCAGTGGAAAATCTGGAAATTGCCATCCCTAAAGCCGAAGTGGATGATGTGGAGTTCCAGGGAGCTAGGGCAGTTGGCTCATCTCCCCGTCCACAGATTACAGAAGGTATGGACTTAATGGACTGTTCAGAGGATGTTATGGATTATGCATCGCCCGCTCAAGTAATGGCAGCAGGACAGGGTACTGCAGACCCCTGCTCTACACCCGTGGCAGTTTTGGAGGCCCGAGGTGAGAAGGTGATGGTTCCCCCTTCCCAGTGGATTTCAGAGATGCAGGGAGGAGAAGCAGCCATTTTCCCTCCCCAACAGGTAGCCAGAGCAGATGGTGTGGAGTCTCCAGCAGAAGTGCTGGCAACAGGGCAGAGTGCTAGCAACCTCTGCACAGCACCGGTAACAACTGTGGAGTTTCAGGGAGCCGGGGCAGTTGGCCCCTCTCTCCAGCAACAAGCTGCGGTGGTAAAGCTTTTACCCCCATCTGAATCACTGGCAGCAGGGCAGAAGGCTACTGGCCTCTGCACACAATGGCAACTTGAGCTGATATCGGTGGATGGGACTGCGGTCTCCACTCACAGCAACCCAGCAGAAGAGCTGGCAACAGAGCAGAGTGCCACGGGCCTCTGCTCTCAACTAACAGAAGAGGGAGTTCCTGTGGTATTGGATGGGACTTCAGTCCTCACTGACACAACCCCAGAAAATGGTGTGACACTGAGACAGGAGGATGTCAGCCTTGCTTTGCAAGCACTGGGGGATTTTCACCTACCACAAGTGGATGGGACTTCAGGCTCCACTTGTATACCCCAGGGATGCTGGGCAGTCGGGCCAGATCCCCAACAGCATGACGGACTGAGCCCAGTCGCCCTGTCTTCTCTCCAGCAGCTGAAAGGACTCCAGGGAGAAGGGCCAGTCCAGGCCTCTCCCCAGCGGCGGGTATGTTCTCCAAGAGAGGCAGAGGTTGGCTGGGTAAGTAATACTCTGTTTGGAGCAATTTATTTGGGGTACTGTGTGGATACCGGCATTAGAAGAAGGGACCTATGGACTAACTTCGGAGTCAACCCGTCTGGGGTCCCCTCCTCTGTTAGTCTCCTGCCGAAAGGGGAGAGATGTAACGGGAAGGCCTGGGGAACTCAGAATCGCTTAGAAAGTATGAGATACCCTTGCTTCAGCTCCCCCAATGCCTCTTATGTGTCAACCACCCTGTGTCTCTATTAGGGGCACAGGGTGAATGAAAACCCCAATATGGTCTATGATAGCCATATTCAATGCTGCACATACATTGTATCTAGATTGGATGTGTACTGTGAGGGGGGGGGGGGGGGTTGTGTAATCATTGCTGTGAGGAGTTAAGGTGATTTGCATTCTATTATCTATTGTGGCTTGTGGGAATTAAGCCTATAATTATAGGTTGTGGAACTAGCAGCAGACAGGTTAATCACTGGCCTGCTTGTGTTGTAAATGAGTCTAGGAGGGTCTGGAGACCCTTTTGGTGTGAAAGGGATAGTTAACTCTATGCCTGTGTGCATTGTACTCGGCAGACGGACCGTCTACCAACCTTTTCATTATAAGATGTGTATTGAAGGTCTTTATGTTCTATTGTGTAAAGTCTTTTGAAGCCTAACAGACGTCAAAATAATGTGTATTGGGCCTTTTTATGTGTGGGTGGAGCTGGGCCATTGTTCATGTTAAACTAATGCAGTAGTAGATGTGTATAAAAGTTACAATATCTTCTTCAATAAAGAGATTCGATCCTGGAAGATACAGAGTACGTCTCGTTCTTCCAGAAGGATTAATTCCTAGGGGAAGTGATCGGCTGGCTGTGGAGGATCGACAGCAAATGTGTGTCCAGAAGAGGGAACATCATTAAACGGCGTTAACCCCCTTTCGTATTTGGGGTGCCGTAACAGGGATGATAGCCAATCCCATGAATAAGTCATTCTGACTAAACATGTCGGGGACGTGGCTGTACGGCAATCATCATCAGTGACGTGTGACGCTCAAACTAGGAAATGGTGATTCGGCTTTCTGATCCAACACTGGGGAGCTGGTAAGAGAGATATACCGGGTACTTACTTCGGGTCGGCCGTGACCGTAGTGTACCGCTGTGCCATTGTTCAAAGAGTTGCTGTGATTTTCATACTTTTGCTGGCTTTTGAAGTCTGGAATGTGAGTGTACAGAGTGAAGCTTTTGATGTGTTTTTAATAAACTGGTTTTACGTAATTACACTATTGGAGCAATTTTTTATTCACATGTGGAGAGATCCCTTATACAACGGTTTGGATTGAGGATAGTAATTTCACCTATTCAGTGTACAAGCTTTTTGAGCCTAACACGAGAGTGGCAGGCAAATAATTTGGTGAGTGTGTTTGCTAAGGGGAGTGGAGTCACTTGCACTTTGGTGTGGTGGAAGATTTAAGAAGAAACTACACTGCAAATATTTCACTGGATTTTTTATGGACTGCTATTTAAATTACAATATACAGTAAACTCCTGTTATATCACGGTTCAGTTTTTGTGGTCCCGATATATTGCGATTTTATTGATTAAATCATTGTTAATTAAATATTTTTGTGTTTTCCATTGCTCTTGCTATGTCTCTCAGTATCTTTTATGTGTTTAAATGAGTTTCTATTGTTTTAAAAGTGTGTTTAAAGACCTTAAAATGCTTTTAAAAGTACAGTGAAAGTTATAAAAACATGCCTAGTGTGTATTTAAATAGGTATTTCTATTTCGCGGATTTTCACTTATTGCGGGAGGGTCTGGAACGTAACCCGTTGTATACCCGCTGCTGCTTTTTTTTTTTTTTTTTTTTTTTTTACATACCTGAAAGGCAAAAGGCATAATGAGCATAATGCACCGCATACTAGCTCATTATGAAATACTTACCTTAGAACGAGGCGTCGGTAACTTACCTGGTCCACGCCGAGGGAGATGTCATCTTGCCTCGGCGTGTCTTCCGTGTATCGCCGCTCCAGCGCTGCGAGTGGCTGGAGCGGCAATGTTGTCACTCCCGCGCGCCGGCAAGATCCGGCGGCTGCTGGGCGTTTGCCGAGAATCTCCGCTGCGCATGCGCCGCTGCAGTCAGCGGGTCATTGCGAGGGGAATATCTCCTAAACCGTACAGGTTTAGGAGATATTCTTTTTACCTACAGGTAAGCCTTATTATAGGCTTACCTGTAGGTAAAAGTTCAAATACAGAGTATACAACCGCTTTAAGGGCAAATACTGCACACAATAAGAAAACCCTGACAGTGTTTTTTTCAGCCTCCATTCTCTACTCAAATTTTTTGGGCTAGAGGTACACTTTAAAAGGGGCTCCCCTGCCTCTCTAATCTCCATCCTAAAGACAATTCTTGGTGATACAGAAAACAAATTGTTTTCTTTGCCAAAAACTATTGCTATGTGCAACCAGACACTTCTATACCCTCTGTGTTTCTGAGCACCATAGCATATGCATAGTCTGGAAAATACCTCAAAGATCACTGCTGTGCTATTGTATTCTGACAGCGGGGGCTCCCTTCTGTCAGAATACACAGATCAGCACTGTGGCCATTGGCTACAGCAATGGTTCTCCAGCAAATCCGTTAGACTAGCTTCTGTTGAACAGCTGTATACATGTACCGAAATTCATCTGTTTCCTGCTGAATGTTTCCCCTAGCTAAAGTATGGATGTACAGAAAAAGGTCCCAAACCAAAAGATGAAAGAGTCCAAGATGCTGCTTTTCGTAAATCTGTCACATAAAGACATTCTGATACATATACCAGCCATGTTCTCTGACATAATTAAAATTGATACAAATGTTGCAAGACACGTTGATACTGTTTTTTCCTCCAAATGGTGGTATTTTGATACATATGTAACTATTATTTCATTTTTCTGGCACTCACACACATTATTCTGTTTGTTTTATGAGCAGCAGAGTTGTAAGGATATAATAAAAACACAGCTGCTTTATGGCAAGTTGGTTATTATATACAGTACGGTATACTTTTATTTATGGTTTATTGTATATGCTTCTATTTATATGTAATTGTTTATACACACATTGTTATTTTTATGTACTATTTTCTGGTCACGGTGGTCTGTTGTAAAATAGTACATCTTTATAATTAGCGGGTTTTACATGCATTATGTGTATGGATACAATTTGTAAATCATTTTTATCATTTTTTTTGGTCTGTTTTGTAGCCCTGTAGGGGGGGGGGGGGAGTGTTATAGCTCCTGAAAGCGGTAGACTTTTATGTGATAAATTTATGATTAAAGCTGGTCATACACTGTAAGATTTCTCTCATTCAGCACAGTGAGCCGAACAAGAGAAATCCTATAGCCTCGTACACACGGTCAGACTTCAAACAAACATTTACATGGATTTTTGTCCGAAGGGAGTGCACCGGGCACACCCATAGCATACACACGGCAGGACTTTTCTGCAAACTTTCCCAAAACTTTCCCAACATCACGTGGTTTTTCTGCTCTTTTCTGCTCTTTACCGCCACCCTTTGGTCAACTTCTGCTATTGTTGGTTGATTTTAACATTGGTTCTGGTCATGCCTGTTTGTACTTCGGACAAAAGTCTGATGGATTTCTGTAGACACGATAGGACTTTGCACCGTAGGACTTTTGTTGCCGAAAAGTTTGTCCATTTGCAGAGCGAACTTTTGTCCAATGAAAACCGGAAAAGTTTGTCCGATGGAGCGCACACACGGTAGGATTTTTTTGAAAACTTGCTCATTTTGAAGTTTGTTGTCAAAAAGTGTATGGAGCTTATCAATGGATGGAGGAATCTCCCTTCCTGGCTATTGTGTTGTAGCAGCTTGCAGTTGCAGCTGTCAGAATGCCCAAACCGTGGCAGCATTTGATTGGATGCAGTTGCTGTTTTGCTCAACAATTTTCTGATTGAAGGATGCTGGGTGGGAGAGTCCTGACCGGGTCATCAGGTACCGGATGTATGGTCAGCTTTGTTACCCACCTAAGCTCTGGAAGGTTTTACCAGCCCATTTTTTGCTATTTAGCACTGTGCTAATTTAACTGGTAATTGCGCTATCATGCAATGATGTACCCAAATGACATTTATATTATTTTTTTCACATAAATAGATCTTTCTTTTGGTGGTATTTGATCACCAGTCTTTAATTTTCTATTATTTAAATAATTTAAAAAAAAAGACAGATTAATTAATAAAAATGTAAAGAAAATCTAATTTCTTCATAAATTTTATCCAAAATGTATTCTGTCTTTGGTAAAAAATAAAAATAAAATTCCAATGGGTGTATACTGCTTGGTTTGTGTGAAAGTTATAGCATCTACAAACTATTATATATATTTTGGAATTTGTATTATTATTTTTTTATACTACTAAAGGCAGTGATCAGCGACTTATAATGGGACCGCGATAGTGTGGCGGAAAATTTGACACTAACTGATGCTGGGGGGAACTGACTAACTGCCACTGACATCACCAGTGACACTAATACAATGATCAGTGCTTACAGAGTCAGTGGTGGCCTGTCCGTTAGGGGCACACGGGCGCCGCCCTCCCTATCCATGCGTCCGGTCCCTGCCCTGATCTACATACAGGGTGGCGGACTATGGATTCCAATGAGGGGGGGGGGGGAGTGTTTTTTTGAAGGACGTGATTAGAGAAGCTCCAGTAGCTTCAAAAAAAAGGGTGAGCTTGGGGCGCAGAGCACTGCACCCCAATCCCACCCAGTTGTGTGACTATAGCGAGTGAATATTTATTTTTTTCACACTAAATCTCCTCCTCGCCAATCAGGACCCGTTTCCCGATAGGCCAAAACGTCCTGTTGGACACCTAGTGCCTAGGAAGAGGAGACGCATGGCGGAAGCCATGGAGGAAGGTGCTGGGGGATAGAACACCAGGGCCACTGCTCGCAGCACGCCACCCACCAAGCTGGAGCACACTGGAGCCGCAGCCCGCCATGCTGGAGGACACCGGAGCTGCTGCCCACAGCCCGCCACCTGCCGCCCGCCACGCTGGAGGACACCAGAGCCACCGCCTGTAGCCCGCCACCTAGATGGGGTAAGTGACAGCGGGGGGTGGGGGGTAGTGCCCAGGGGGGGGTGATTATTGGCCGCCCCCCCAAAAAAAAGCCCACCAGCAGCCACTGCCTGCAGTGTAGACTGTCACTGTACTAATGACACTGGCTAGGAAGGGGTTAACAACTAGGGCGATCAAGTGGTTAAATGTGTAACAAGGTGTGCTCCTTTCTACTAAAGATCTCTCTGCTTCATATCCCTACTTTGCAGGGATTAGAAACAGAGAGATTGTCCCCTCTGTACAGAGTCCTGTGTTGATTGTCAACACAGGGCTCTGGGCTGTGATTGGACACAGTGGATCATCAGGTCCTGGCTCTGAATGCTTGGCCGGGACCTACTAACAGACTCCCGCTGTGTACAATCTCAGCGGGTGTCGTAGGGGGCGTGCATGCCCTAAATCTGGAAACAGGCAGCGACGTGCCAGTATGTTGCTTTTCCTGTATGGGCCACCTGTAGGGTGACCACATTTCCAAACTCCCATTCAGGGACAACCCCCCCCCCCCTTCCCAAAAATCAGCTTGTGCTGTAACGAATCACAGCACAGTGGTTGGACACAAGAGGCGGGATTTATGATTTCTCCAATCACAAGCAGGGGGCAGGATTGTGCATCTCCAGGCTTTCCCGGCCAGGACAAGTACTGTCAGTGAGTAAAGCGGTGATGTGGCAGCCTTTTTTGGGGGCATCAGATTGACCCGGAGGGTGGCTGTGTCAGTTTCATTCCGGGACACTGTATTGTCCTGGAATGAACGTGCCCGGGACAGACCTGCAAAATGCGGGACTGTCCCAGGCAATCCGGGACATGTGGTCACCCTAGCCACCCATCCACAGTACAATGCAGGCGGGTAGGCGGTCCTTAAGTGGTTGAAAGCATCTTGAACTCGTTCACCTGTTTGACAAAAAAAAATTGTGCACTCATACTTTGCGTCACTTGTGGAAACCCTACGAAGGAGGCCTGTTGTGTTTCACAGCTGCCTTACAAGAGTCACTGGGCTTCTTTGAAAACTTGTGTTTGATCGATCTCATAATAAGCATTGAAATCTCAGCACCTCTTAAATATGCCTTTTCGAATAAAATAGCCGACAGCAGGTATTTCTATATCAATGCTGTTAACGTGGATAGAGGAATGGATTGATTTTCTCTTGTTCAGCCAGAGATTGTTTTCTCAGCCAAACACTATTGCTATGTGTATAACCAGACACTTCTGATCCCCTTGTGCATCTGGGCACCAAAGCAATTGCATAATCTGCTATGACTGTAAAGAAGGCCCTCGTACACAGACCAAATTTCAACCAATTGCTGCTGAATCAGCCAAAATTTGAGCATTGTGGGGCCCTGCAAACACAATCCATGTTGGTAAAACTTGATTTAAAAATCAACCAAACCAGGTGGGGATTTATGTTTCGAACAGCAACTGCATCCTTTCAGATGTAGTCACTGTTCAACAATCCCAGTGTTTTTAGGCAGCCGCGGCCTCTGTTGTCTGGATACACTTTAAGGAGCGCCCCTGTCTCTCATCTTAATTTTAAGCCTCGTACACACGATCGGATTATCCGACGGGAATTGTGTGATGTAGGGCTGCAACTAACGATTATTTTCATAATCGATTAGTTGGCCGATTATTGTTTTGATTAATCGGTTAATAACCGTAAAAAAAAAAAACACAAATTGCCGCAAAAACACATTACATGCTTTTCTGCAGCTTCTCCATTGAAGTATATTAAACCGAAAAACTAAAATAGCACCGTTTTGCATTAAAAAAAGTCCTTGCCCTTTCCAAATACGCAGCAGCTGAAAAAATCATGGATGTGAACGTGTCCCATAGGAAACCATGTAAATGAACTGTAGTGTGTTTCTGAAAAAAGCACCAAAAAACACAGAGGTGAGACCCAGGCCTGAGATGTTTAGTAACATGGGGTTAAAAAAACTAAAATTAGTACAAAAAGAGCAAATAATCGCTACTGTAAGGGGTTCATTTTTTACTGTGGGACAGTGAAAGTAATATTTACAGTAGCAATTTGCTCTTTGTAATATAAAGGGTTAATTTTAGTTTATTTTTAACCTCATTATGTTACTGGCCGATTAATCGATTATGAAAATTGTAATCGATTAATTTCATAATCGATTAGTTGTTTCGGCCTTAGTGTGATGGCAGGCTGTTGTCGGAAAATCTGACCGTTTGTATGCTCCATCGGACAATTTTTGTTGGATTTTCCGCGGACAAATGTGGGATAGCATGCTTTAAAATTGTCCACCAACAAATGTGTGTTGTCGGATTATCCGATCGTGTGTACACAAGTTCGTCGGACAAAACTCCAAAGTACACACACACGCATGCTCAGAAGCAATGCTCACCATAACACAACATTAGCAGAAGTTGCCCAAAGGGTGACGCTAAAGAGCTGAGAAACCACGTAGTTTTGTGTTTGTTGGCCGACAATTCTTTGCCATTTGTATGCAAGACAAGTTCCTGGCCAACGCCCTTCGGACAAAAGTTCTACGATTTGTCCGCAGAAAATCCGATCGTGTGTTTGAGGCTTTAGAAGCAATTTCTCTAGTGATACAGAAAGCTATTGCTACATTTTCAGAGGAAGACTATGGCTTTCAAATAACCAGACAACCTGCACCGGCTGCGTGGTGAGTGAAATACAAATATTCATAGAGGTAAGTGCAGCGGGGACCAGGTGGGTGGGGACTCTGCATGGAGTGAGTTTACCTTTTCATTTTTTTATGAAAAGGTGAACTTACACTTTAACCCCTTACCACAAAAGGACATACCCATGCGTCCTCTGATTGAAGGAGTTATACCGGCTGTAGCTTCAGTCATGACCTTGGTTTTGTTTTTTTCTGCCAGTGATTATAATGTACAAGCAATCATAGCGACTAAAAAGCTGCTGAATTGCTTTCACATGTGGCAGAAGGGGATCCCTCCCCCCCCCCCGCCGCCTTCTTGTGCTCTCCAATCCCACTGGGGAGCCCGGGACTGAAGCTGGAGGTTCCAGGAGCTTACCATAGAGATGGCCAAGGACCGGAACGTCCCCGATCATCTCTATAGTCTAAGAAAGAAACCTGAAGCGATGAGTATTTTGCCACTTTTGGTTTCGGTCTAATGTAAATCGGCCATTACCGGCCTGTGAAAGCATCCAATTAAACCCATCTTGGTTTGATCAGATGCTTTTAGGGCAGAGGAGAGATCTAATAGACCCCAGATGTCTCAGTAAAGAGTACCTGTCACTGCTCATGTTATTACAATAGATGTTGTTCATCCCTTGTGATACCAATAAAGTTGATAAAAAAAATGAAAGAGAGTGTAAAATAAATAATAAAATAAAACATTCTTTTAAGTGCCCCCATCCTCCCATGCTCGTGCACAAAGGCGAATGCAAACCTAGGTCGCACACGCATATGTAAACAGTGTTCGCACCACACATGTGATGTATCACCACAAATGTTATAGCAAGAGCAATAATTCTAGCATCAGACCTGTGTAACTTTAAACTGGTAAGCTGTAAAGTCTATAAAGCGCCGCCTATGGAGATTTTTAAGTACCGTAGTTTGACGCCGTTCCAGGAGTGTGCACAATTTTAAAGCGTGACGGGTATCTATTTACTCAGTGTAACTTCATCTTTTATATTTTACCAAACAATTGTGTATTATTATATTGTGTCTTTGTGAATTTAAATGGACTAAAGTGTATTATTTCCAAAAAAACTGCGTTTGAAAAAAATCACTGTGTGACATACAAAAATTGCAACACCCACCAATTTATTCTCTAGGGCCTCTGCTTAAAAATAAATATAATATTTGGGAGTTCCAAATAATTTTCTAGCAAAATTTTTGGGGATTTTTACATACATGTTAAGCCTCGTACACACGGTCGGACTTCCATCGGACTTTTCCGTGGTTTTTTGTCTGAACGGAGTTGGCCGGGCACACCCATACCATACACACCACAGGACTTTTCTGCAAACTTTCCCAAAACTTTTTGCAACATCACATGGTTTTTCTGCTCTTTACCGCCACCCTTTGGTCAACTTCTGCTATTGTTGGTTGATTTTAACATTAGTTGTTTTGTCCATCGGACACAAGTCCGATGGTTTTCTGTACACATGGTAGGACTTTGCTCCATCTGACTTTTGTTGGGCAAAAGTTTGTCCGTTTGCAGACCCAACTTTTGTCCGATGAAAACAAAACCAAGCGAAAAAAAGTTTGTCCGATGGAGCGTACACACGGTCGGATTGTTGGTCCAACTTGCTTAAAACGAAGTTTGTTGGGCAAAAGTCCGCCCGTGTGTGGGGGGCTTTAGAAGTGTCAGATGGCCCGGTGTTGAGCTGGTTACAAATTGACTGGGATGGGTGGAAAGGTTATCGGCCGAACAGTGACTGCATCCTATCAGAATTGATTGATCAACCTGAGCATGGCAGCCTTTATACTCTAGGTTGGTGATGGCGAACCTTGGCACCCCAGATGTTTTGGAACTACATTTCCCATGATCAGGGCTTTTTTTCCTCAGACAATAGGTGCAGGAACTCCCCTTTTCAGAGTCACTTGTTTTCTCCGCCCCTACCCACCTCCGAGCAACGTCCCTTGGTTCCATCCCCTACCCACCTCCCAGTACCACCCCTTTTAGACAATACAGAACCAAGTATCATTTTGTTGTGCCAAGTAATTTGTATGGAATTTGGTTTCCCCTTCAGCCAGCAACAATAGATCCCCCTAACAATGTACCACCCACAACAAAATCCCACCCCCCAGCAACAATAGACTCCCGGCAACATCAACAGGTCTCCGCACAGCCAGCATTAATAGACTCTGGCAGCCATCAACAATAGACCCCTCCCCCAACAGTAGATCTCCTTCAGCAACAACTGACCCCCCAGCAACAATAGGTCCCCCGCCAGCAACACTAGACCTCCTCAGCAACAATAGACCCCCCTGCAAAAATAGATCCCCTCCAGCTAGAATAGATCTGCCAGCAGTGAGCATCAATACGCTGCAGTACACCCCAGCACCCCTTGACATTACATACAGTCAGTCCAGGAGGTGCCGGAACTGCGTTCCCCTGCGTTCCCGCTGAAAAAAGCCCTGCTCATGATGCTCAACTACACTGCAGAGTGCATGAGCATCATGGGAAATGTAGTTCCAAAACATCTGGGGTGCCGAGGTTCGCCATCACTGCTCTAGGTGATAACCTGTTCTAGCAGAATGCTTTCTACTACTTTCTATGTATGCGGAAGTCTGGGTGTGCAAGCTAAATGCGCTACTACCAATGCTGGAGTACAAAATTCTCTATTAGTGGACGTTTTACTGTGTATTGCACATTGATGGGAACAAGCCCTAAAATGCGTAAGAAATAGAACAATTAAAAATGTGCCTTTTTGTATCAACGTAATGTACTACATACGAGGAATGCTTCCATTCACATTCTTTCAGAGACTAGCAGACATCACCATGAAGTGTGTTGCACAGATATCCCAGATGACGAGTTGGTTTTAATTACAGCAAGGGTTAACTCCTATTCAGGGATGAGCCGAACACCCCCCTGTTCGGTTCGCACCAGAACCTGCGAACAGACAAAATGTTCGTGTAAACTTTAGAACCCTATTAAATACAATGGACTCGAACGTTCGAAATCTAAAGTGTTAATTATAAAGGCTAATATGCAAGTTATTGTCCTAAAAAGGGTTTGGGGACCCGGGTCCTGCCCCAGGGGACATGTATCAATGCAAAAAGAAGTTTTAAAAACGGCCGTTTTTTCGGGAGCAGTGATTTTAATAATGCTTAAAATGAAAAAATAAAAGTGAAATATTCCTTTAAATTTCGTACCTGGGGGGTGTGTATGATATGCATGTGAAGTGGCGCATGTTTCCCGTGCTTAGAACTGTCCCTGCACAAAGTGTCATTTTTGAAAGAAAAAAAGTCTTTTAAAACTGACTCGCGGCTATTAATGAATTGTCGGCTCCCGGCAATACATACAAAAGTCATTGATAAAAATAAAAAAAAAGCGTGGGGGTTCCCCAGAATTCAATTACCAGGCCCTTCAGGTCTGGAATGGATATTAAGGGGAACCCCGCCGCAAATTTAAAAAAAAATTGACGTGGGGTTCCCCCAAATATCCATTCCAGGCCCTTCAGATCTGGCATGGATTTTAAGGGGAACTCCACCCCAAATTTAAAAAAAAATGGCGTGGAGTCCCCCTAAAAATCCATACCAGACCCCTTATCCGAGCACGCAACCTGGCCGGCCGCAGGGGAAAAGGGGGGGACGAGAGAGCGGCCCCCCCTCCCTCCTGAACCGTACCAGGCCACATGCCCTCAACATGGGGAGGATGTCCCCATGTTGATGGGGACAAGGGCCTCATCCCCACAACCCTTGCCCGGTGGTTGTGGGGGTCTGCGGGCAGGGGGCTTATCGGAATCTGGAAGACCCCTTTAACAAAGGGGACCCCCCAGATCCCGCCCCCCCCCATGTGAATTGGTAAGGGGTACATTGTACCCCTACCATTTCACGAAGAAAGCGTAAAAAAATGTTTAAAAAAACACACAAACACCTTGAAAAAGTCCTTTATTTAAAAAAAAGAAAAAAAAAAAAAACAGCGGTGAAATCCAGTGTCCCGCGGCGATCCCGATGTCCAGCGCTGTCATTCATTGGTTGTGCCTGAGCGGACCTGATGGGGAACTCCCTCTCAGTATTTTAAATGTATAGACCCGCCCCTTCTAAAGTTCCCCATCAGGTCCGCCAGCGGACCAGATGCGGAACATGAGAAGGGGCGGGTCTATACATGTATTACCAAAGTGAGAGCAGTTCCCCATCAGGTCCGCCCCCTCGGTATGTCGGACCCGCCTACGTCATTGGCTTGAGCGGGGAACTTCCTTCACTATGTAAATTTAAATTACACAGTGAAGGAAGTTCCCCGCTCAAGCCAATGACGTAGCCGGGTCCGACATACCGAGGAGGCGGACCTGATGGGGAACTTCTCTCACTGTGGTAATACATGTATAGACCCGCCCCTTCTCATGTTCCGCATCTGGTCCGCTGGCGGACCTGATGGGGAACTTTAGAAGGGGCGGGTCTATACATTTAAAATACTGAGAGGGAGTTCCCCATCAGGTCCGCTCAGGCACAACCAATGAAGGACAGCGCTGGACATCGGGATCGCCGCGGGACACTGGATTTCACTGCTGTTTTTTTTTTTTTTTAAATAAAGGACTTTTTCAAGGTGTTTGTGTGTTTTTTTTTACAATTTTTTACACTTTCTTCGTGAAATGGTAGGGGTACAATGTACCCCTTACCAATTCACATAGGGGGGGGCGGGATCTGGGGGTCCCCTTTGTTAAAGGGGTCTTCCAGATTCCGATAAGCCCCCTGCCCGCAGACCCCCACAACCACCGGGCAAGGGTTGTGGGGATGAGGCCCTTGTCCCCATCAACATGGGGACATCCTCCCCATGTTGAGGGCATGTGGCCTGGTACGGTTCAGGAGGGAGGGGGGGCCGCTCTCTCGTCCCCCCCTTTTCCCCTGCGGCTGGCCAGGTTGCGTGCTCGGATAAGGGGTCTGGTATGGATTTTTAGGGGGACTCCACGCCATTTTTTTTTAAATTTGGGGTGGAGTTCCCCTTAAAATCCATGCCAGATCTGAAGGGCCTGGAATGGATATTTGGGGGAACCCCACGTCAATTTTTTTTTTAATTTGCGGCGGGGTTCCCCTTAATATCCATTCCAGACCTGAAGGGCCTGGTAATTGAATTCTGGGGAACCCCCACGCTTTTTTTTTATTTTTATCAATGACTTTTGTATGTATTGCCGGGAGCCGACAATTCATTAATAGCCGCGAGTCAGTTTTAAATGCATTTTTTTCTTTCAAAAATGACATTTTTTGCAGGGACAGTTCTAAGCACGGGAAACATGCGCCACTTCACATGCATATCATACACACCCCCCAGGTACGAAATTTAAAGGAATATTTCACTTTTATTGTTTCACTTTAAGCATTATTAAAATCACTGCTCCCGAAAAAATGTCCGTTTTTAAAACTTCTTTTTGCATTGATACATGTCCCCTGGGGCAGGACCCCGGTCCCCAAACACTTTTTAGGACAATAACTTGCATATAAGCCTTTATAATTAGCACTTTAGATTTCTCCCATAGATTTTTCGAATTTGCCGCGAACACCCCAATTTGTTCGCTGTTCGGCGAACGGGCGAACAAGCAATGTTCGAGTCGAACATGAGTTCGACTCGAACTCGAAGCTCATCCCTACTCCTATTGGTCTCTAACGATCTGCAGGCAGCTGCCTTTGATCTGTATAACACATGTCCTGGATTAAACATCGGCAACAGCAAAGTGAAGCAGGGGCGAGCTAATTAGCTCCTCTGTAATTTCTTTAACCACATATCTGCCAGAGGGATAGCGAGGAAGGTTTCAGGGTTAATTGGTGACAGGACTCCCATTTAAAGCCCAGCTCCATTCAAAACTACTTGGCTTGGATAGACTGGGGAAGAGTTAAAGCGGAACTCTGGAATAAGCAAATATCAAGAGCCATATGTATTTTTTATATTTCTTCCAGATCTGTGCAGTAATCCAGGGTGAAGTGTTTCTCTGTGCAGAAGCATCCTGTAATAAAGATCAGTCACTGCTGCTCTCCCTCCTTGTGCAGGATGACAGGTCTTGTCTCCGCCCCCTCCTGTAGCTTTCTGCAGGCAGCCTGTAGTGGGTGGAGCCTGCTAGGTCCCTCCTACAACTCTGCTCTGTGCACAGGCTATGTACAGCCCAGTGATAAGGTCGCTGCTAATTTTACAAGGTAATATCTAGGTTTGCAAAGGCATTTAGTGCACACAAAGTGGATTCATATTCTTTTTGGCTATTGAGAATTATGTTTTAACCACTTGACAACTGGGCAGATGTTACTTTTGTGATTTACGCATAAGGCAACCTGTTCACTTGAATGGACTGCCCTATGCGCATTTGTCGCAACCAAGAAGCTCATCTACCAATTTATGGCACTCAGCCAGATGCGTTTTTTTTTAATGTGTGTTTTTCTGCATGACAATCGCAGCAAAAGGGCTTGGCGTTTGGGATGCCATTAAGAATGAACGCCAAAGAAGCGTGCGTTGTGCTGCAAATTTAGTGCTATAATTCCAAATTGCTGGGAATACGAATGGAGTCTAATTGTTAATGGCACCCCAAATGCGGTTGGCAGATGCACATATTTAGGGTTGCACCCATACTGATAATGGCGCCGATACTAAGCATTTGCATGAGAACTTATACTCGTGCAAAAGCCCTGATATCTGAAACCAATACCTTTGCAGTGAGATTTGAGCCTATACAAAGTTAGTAATAAGGGGTTCAAAGTGAGCCAAGAAAATATCCCCCACACCATTACACCACAAGCCTGGACCAGTGGTGGCTGGTGCTCAATTTTTTTTTTGGGGGGGGGGGCGTAAACCAATGACCCCTCCCCCCCACGCGGTAGGCGAGTAGTGGCCTTCTTACCTTATCAATCCGGCAATGATCAGTGTGGTGATCCCTACCTTCATCCTGCCAGCCAGTGAGGAGACTGAGAGCCGAGAGCGACAGATGTAGAGAGGGTGGGGGCCGGCACACGAGGCAGCTGCAGCTTAATGATGGGTGTGGGGCAGATCCGGAACCGGTGGCAGGCAGAGAAGGATCTCGGCTGTTGCTCCTTGCATCTCCTTCTGGCCGAAAAGTGTTAGTTAGTGTCCGATTTGTCCGCAATATTGCAGTCCTGCTATAAGTCGCGGATCACCACCATTACTAGTAAAACATAAATAAATAAATAAAAATTCCAAAAATATATCCCATAGTTTGTAGATGCTATAACTTTTGCGCAAACCAACTAATATATACTTATTGGATTTTTTTACCAAAAAAATGTAGCAGAAAACATATTGCCCTGAATTGATGAAGAAAGAAATTCGATTTTTTTATTGGACGTGTTTTATAGCAGAAAGTAAGAATTTTTTTTTTTTTTTTTTTTTTTTTTACAAAATTGTCGCTCTTTTTTGTTTATAGCGCAAAAAAAAAACAAAAAACCGCAGAGGTGATCAAATACAACCAAAAGAAAGCTCTTTTTGTGGAAAAAAAAGGACATCAATTTTATTTGTGTACAGCGTCGCACGACCGCCCAATTGTCAGTTAAAGTAACACAATGCAGAGGCGGTGCGACCATTAAGGGCGCACGGGTGCCGCCCCCTCTCACCAGCCAACCCCTCTGTGTAGTATGGATAGATTCATGCATTGAATCTATCCATGGGCACTGTAGCCATCCCCTTCTCAGGCGTCTGGACCCTTTTCGGACGCTGGGCATCTGAATTACAGCGGCGGGTGTTTTTGAAGCACCCGATTAGAGCCATGGGCTCTAATAGACTTCCAAAAAAGGTGAAGTGCGAGCACAAACCATTGCGCTCGCAGTCCACCCAGGTGTGTTAGCAAAGCAAATTATTATTTATTTTGCTAACACAGAACCGCCTCTCAGCCAAGGGGCAAGTCCAGTCAAGTGGCCCATTGAACCGCCGAATCAGCTCACCATCCATGGTCCACCTGGTTTTTCAATACAGCCTCACCAGTGCCCATCAGTGCAGCCTGATCACTGGGGCAGGTTACATGGGGTGTATGGTGGGGGAGATGGGGGGTCAGCAAGGGGTGTCAGGGTCTCTCACCTCAGCAGGTCCTTGCATGCCACGGTCTCCTGGGGGGGGTAACGCTCCTGATCCTGGGGTCAAGTTGCAGCCAGTGCCCAGCCCTGCAGCCCTGCGTCCCGACTCCCTGGCACGCCCTGCCTCTGCCTGCTTACAAGAATCCGATCCCAGGGAGTTGTAGTTTCCTCTGTGCTGCTGTGTTTTCAACCCACCAGAAGCTTGAGTGCGGACTACAACTCCCGAAATGCATCAGCTAGTGGTCGGCCGCCATGGCCATGCCCCCGGCCCGACTTCCTAGACCAGAATAAAAAAGAAAATGGTAGCTGGCAGCGGCTGCCGGACATTTTGAACATAAGTTAGGGCGGCCTGGGAGGCAATTGCCACCCTGCCCCCTGGCCCAGCCCTCCCCTGCTGCATATGATGGGCACAGTTGGCTGTATATGATGGGCACAGTTGGCTGTATATGATGGGCACAGTTGGCTGCACATGATGGGCACGGTTGGCTGCACATGATGGGCAGAGTGGTTGCACATGATGGGCACAGTTGGCTGCACATGATGGGCACAGTTGGCTGCATATGATGGGCACAGTTGGCTGCATATGATGGGCACGAGTGGCTGCATATGATGGGCACGAGTGGCTGCATATGATGGGCACGAGTGGCTGCATATGATGGGCACAGTGGCTGCATATGATGGGCACGAGTGGCTGCATATGATGGGCACGAGTGGCTGCATATGATGGGCACGAGTGGCTGCCTACGATGGGCACAGTTGGCTGCCTATGATGGGCACAGTTGGTTGCCTATGATGGGCACAGTTGGCTGCCTATGATGGGCACAGTTGGCTGCCTATGATGGGCACAGTTGGTTGCCTATGATGGGCACAGTTGGCTGCCTATGATGGGCACAGTTGGCTGCCTATGATGGGCACAGTTGGCTGCCTATGATGGGCACAGTTGGTTGCCTATGATGGGCAGAGTGAGCTGCATATGATGGGCAGAGTGGTTGCAGTTGATGTTTTTGTTTCAGTATTCAGAATTTTTCAGTTAGTTTGCGCCCCCCACAAATATTTTGAGCACCAGCCGCCACTGACGCAGTGCTGTATAGCAAAAAATAGCCTGGTCATGAAGGGGGGTAAATCTTCCGGAGCTGAAGTGGTTAACAGGGTGAGGAAGCATTCTTAGGTGCATTCATTGCATGGAAAAGGGGGAAGGGGGAGTTCTGCATTTTTGGACCATCATCCCAGTTCATAAAAGTTGGCATAGCAGCCAGGCAAGTAGCATTTTCAGGAGCCCCCCTCGTCTCTGATGACAGGTTTGTTTTAGAGACATGGCTCTGCAGTCATAGAACTACATTGTCCTCTATGAGAAGAGCCAGGCACACGGCAGGTCTCAGGTGTACTAAGCGGTGACATCTGATTGGCTCGGCTCAGGAGACATCCTCATCACACTCTCCATAGAGGACTTGCTGGAGACAGGCGCCTCCACCTGACACGTCTATCACTATATCCCCGCCTCCAGCCCCGCCCATCCGACCTGTCTATCATCCTAACGCCCGCCCCCGGTCTCCTCCGACATTGGCTTTCCCGTGGCTTATTTTATGATTCCGCCTGAGCAATCAGAGAAGGGGGTTGTACCGGGCGGGGCCAACACGAGAGCCAAGGAGTGGATTGGGCAGGGCTCTATAGCAGGGAAGAGATTGGGCTGGGCGGGGTTAGCTGGGAAGCAAGAGAGTGGAATGGGCTGGGCGGGGCTAGCTAGGGAGAAGAGAAGGGATTGGGCTGGGCGGGGCTAGCTGGGAAGCAGAGAGTGGAATGGGCTGGGCGGGGCCAGCTCGGGAGCAGAGAAGGGATTGGGCTGGGCGGGGCCAGTTGGGAAGCAGAGGGTGGAATGGGATGGGCGTGGCCAGCTCGGGGCAGAGAATGGGATTGGTGTGGGCGGGGCCAGCTGGGAAAGCAGCGCTGGGTTTTGCTCCGTCAGTAACACATGTCAGGGTAGAGAGAGCGGAGGCGTCACACGGGGAAGCAGCAGCGGCAGTAATTGCATTCATTACAAGGAGCAGCGGGCCTCCCGATCGTCATCGCGGTGCACACGGCTGGACTGACCCGTAGGACTGTGTGCTCCGGACTCCTGGGACTTCTCCGGATAACTTGCGGCTGTGTAGAGCCGAGGATCTGTGCGTATTGGAGGAGCTGGCTGGGATCGCACAGCCGCCTTATCTGCGGCAACTAGCAGTGGACGTGTGAGAGTTCTGTACGGAGCCTGAGTGGAGGGGGCCGGAGAGGTAAGCCTGGATCATCCCTCACCACTGTGTCTAGGGGGCCCCTCCGGACTTCTCACTGTATGGCCAGCTGCCTGGGGCTCCGGACTCCAGAGGGCTCCATGGTGCTGAGCAGTGTTGGGGAGGGAGTTCAGCTCTGCAAGCCTTCTACTACTAGTTTTCAGAAGGACAGCAGTCATAAGCTTCCCAGTCTTGGCAGTAAAGTTTGGAGGATCCTCAGATCCTATTCAGTGTGCATGCACCCTCCATGTACCTGGGAGCATGACTTCCATAGGGTCCCCTACGTCAAAGGATCTGGCAGCCCGTAGGGTCCCCTACGTCAAAGGATCTGGCAGCCCGTAGGGTCCTCTACGCCAAAGGATCTGGCAGCCCGTAGGGTCCCCTACGTCAAAGGATCTGGCAGCCCGTAGGGTCCCCTACGTCAAAGGATCTGGCAGCCCGTAGGGTCCCCTACGCCAAAGGATCTGGCAGCCCGTAGGGTCCCCTACGTCAAAGGATCTGGCAGCCCGTAGGGTCCCCTACGTCAAAGGATCTGGCAGCCCGTAGGGTCCCCTACGTCAAAGGATCTGGCAGCCCGTGGGGTCCCCTACGTCAAAGGATCTGGCAGCCCGTGGGGTCCCCTACGTCAAAGGATCTGGCAGCCCGTGGGGTCCCCTACGTCAAAGGATCTGGCAGCCCGTGGGGTCCCCTACGTCAAAGGATCTGGCAGCCCGTGGGGTCCCCTACGTCAAAGGATCTGGCAGCCCGTGGGGTCCCCTACGTCAAAGGATCTGGCAGCCCGTAGGGTCCCCTACGTCAAAGGATCTGGCAGCCCGTAGGGTCCCCTACGTCAAAGGATCTGGCAGCCCGTAGGGTCCCCTACGTCAAAGGATCTGGCAGCCCGTAGGGTCCCCTACGTCAAAGGATCTGGCAGCCCGTAGGGTCCCCCTTGTCAAAGGATCTGGCAGCCCGTAGGGTCCCCCTTGTCAAAGGATCTGGCAGCCCGTAGGGTCCCCCTTGTCAAAGGATCTGGCAGCCCGTAGGGTCCCCCTTGTCAAAGGATCTGGCAGCCCGTAGGGTCCCCCTTGTCAAAGGATCTGGCAGCCCGTAGGGTCCCCCTTGTCAAAGGATCTGGCAGCCCGTAGGGTCCCCCTTGTCAAAGGATCTGGCAGCCCGTAGGGTCCCCCTTGTCAAAGGATCTGGCAGCCCGTAGGGTCCCCCTTGTCAAAGGATCTGGCAGCCCGTAGGGTCCCCCTTGTCAAAGGATCTGGCAGCCCGTAGGGTCGCCCTTGTCAAAGGATCTGGCAGCCCGTAGGGTCGCCCTTGTCAAAGGATCTGGCAGCCCGTAGGGTCGCCCTTGTCAAAGGATCTGGCAGCCCGTAGGGTCGCCCTTGTCAAAGGATCTGGCAGCCCGTAGGGTCGCCCTTGTCAAAGGATCTGGCAGCCCGTAGGGTCGCCCTTGTCAAAGGATCTGGCAGCCCGTAGGGTCGCCCTTGTCAAAGGATCTGGCAGCCCGTAGGGTCGCCCTTGTCAAAGGATCTGGCAGCCCGTAGGGTCGCCCTTGTCAAAGGATCTGGCAGCCCGTAGGGTCGCCCTTGTCAAAGGATCTGGCAGCCCGTAGGGTCGCCCTTGTCAAAGGATCTGGCAGCCCGTAGGGTCGCCCGTGTCAAAGGATCTGGCAGCCCGTAGGGTCGCCCGTGTCAAAGGATCTGGCAGCCCGTAGGGTCGCCCGTGTCAAAGGATCTGGCAGCCCGTAGGGTCCTCTAGCCCAAAGGATCTCCTACCCCATAGGATCTGCCAGTCCATAGAGTCCCCTACCCCCAGTGACCCTTCACACTGATGTGTCATTTGGGAAGTGCATTCTGCTGCATAAGATCTCATTCAAACACCAGGCGTCAGACCCCCTCAAAATGTTTAATGTCAAAGACTGTCAGGAACACATTGTATGATCTGAGAGAACACAGCCCGGGGCCCAGGGTGCCATGAGTCGTCCACTGTTGGTAAGCCATGCCACCTCTTTTCCTTTCTAGTTCTCTGCATACTCTGTGCGTTTTAAAGGGCAGTATTAGTACTAAATCTGACATAAGTGGCATGGATTGGTTAATGACCTGTTTGGGATCTATCGGTAAATATGACACATTCTGAGCTGTGTTAGTAAATGTTGTGGGATGTTTTAGCAAGCACATCCTATTTGGGATCTATTAGTAAACATGACAGTGTATTAGTAAATATTGGATGTATAGGGCTCCTAGACAGACAGTATTTGCAGGCTGTGTATCCATAACCCTGGCCATGGTCTTGGCCCCTGGTAGTAGCAGAGCTGCGGTCGGTAGGATTGGCCCCTGTAGCCTCGCTCTCCTGCTTCCCCTGCAGTTTCTGGAACTCCTAGCACTTCTCTCCTGTTCATGGAACAGAACCCTCATGCAGATAATCAGCGTCCCCCCCCCCCTTCTACTCTTCTATATTTCCTATGGAAAGGATTCCCTGGCCGTCTTGTAAATTGGGATATCGCCATCCACCTTCCTTTCCATAGACTGATCTGGGAAACCCTTGTCTCTTCCTTTCTTTTTTCCTCTCTCCCTGAACTATGGCACAAAGATCAAAGTAAGCGCCACTAGCCTTTGTGTCTCCGAACTGGGAATCCAGTGACTTGCCTAATTAAAACACAGCCTTGAATTAAGAATCCTATTTTTTTTTTTTTTTTTGTATTACAAACGACCCCCCCCCCCCCCCTCTATGGAGATCTCAGTAAAATGAAAGATGTTGCCTTCTCTCTAGCTGCCACTGCTTTCCCCTCCTTACATTCTCTAAATTGCCTGGCTATATAATTTATGTAGCAGCTCTATTAAAGTTAAAAGGTTTTTATTTCCTCAACTGCAATGAAACTTGATGAGAGCCCTCCCTATAAGTTATCTTGAGAGTCCTTTCTGGTCACTTCAGCAGGATTCATCTCTAGTAGATTTAATCAGCATTAAGGTATTGCTTGTCTTTAAGAGCTTTACTTAATGTGGTTACTGGATGCCTGGCACAGTGTCATGTTTCTTTTATCATTTTTTCTTTCTTTCTTAACGTTCTACCAGGATTGGGACAGGTTAGGCAGTCGTCCTCAAAAAAAGAAATTTGAAGCGAACGGGAGGGGAGAAAGGGGAGAGAAAAAAAATGGAAACGTTTGGTAGCTTCTAGGCAGGAAATGCAGATTCATTTAGAGGTTGTAGATGAAAATGTTACCAAAAGCCATTTGTTGAGTAATGCATCAGATAAAATCAATTTACATAAAGGTATGATGCATTTGGGTACACGAAGATAATGGCTTTTAGAGTGGTTCCGTTTCCCAAGTCCTAGTGTTTTGTTACAGCTTAATAGGCACAGTTCTGATTATGGCAGATTATGTGGTTTTATTTACTGTCCTCTGCAAACAGTCATTGGGAACTGCTGCCACCAACTTCAGACTGTCTGCAAACTTTGTGTTCTGTTGGGATGTCCGCATGTTAGTGTGTGTGTGTGTGTGTGTATCTGATGGTTGCTTATGGATAAAGCCACCAAAACAGGAGGGCATTGAAGCCTTACTGGATTGCTATAAAGCCATTATCGCATTATGTCAAAGCTTGATTAGAAAATGCATTAGTTCGCTCGCCCAGGATGACATGCTGCTGCAGATCTTCTTTTGAAACCGTAATCTCCGTTTACTGTCGAAGGTCCAACCTTAAAGTTTTGGAAGTATCAAGGGAGGTTTTGGAAGTATTAAGGGGGTTCAGACCCCTTGCATGTTCAGGATAACTCTGAAAATTTGGCATGCTACAAACTTGGTGGGTCTTTTTCTTGATCTACGATGGCTTTGAGCACCAGGACTGTTAAAGGCACCACATTACCCTAGTCCAGTGTTTCTCAACTCCAGTCCTCAGGGCGCCCCAACAGGTCATGTTTTCAGGATTTCCCTCAGATGAAATGGCTGTGGTAATTACTAAAGACAGTGAAACTGATCAAATCACCTGTGCAAAATAATGGAAAGCCTGAAAACATGACCTGTTGGGGCGCCTTGAGGGCTGGAGTTGAGAAACACTGCCCTAGACTATAGGTTTCTTAAGCCATCTTCCAGCATACCTTTAAAAAAACGAAGGTTTTGGGGGTCAGTTTCCCAATTTTAGCCACCTTGACAATGGCGTTCTTCTCTGTGTACAGTTAGTGGTGCTCTGCCATTGACAGTCAGATGTTTCTTTCATGACTTTTATCTGTAAATGGAAGCTCTTTTGAAGGTGTAGATTCATTGCATTTAAATTGCTGATCAAGGACAGATTAGTGAGACAAAAGTGTCATGTGTTTGTATAGGCTGTTTAACAGGGCTTCCTAAAGTTCAGCTCTGTTTGTTTGTCCCAAATTACAAAGCAACATTCATTGATCCCCCCCCCCCCCTTTCTTGACATCAAATTAGATTTCTACTGATCAGCAGTAATAGAAAATTGATTATAACTGCTACCATAAGAAAAAAAAAAAGTGTCCGATATCTGAAAAACTGGCCTGACAAGTTTTTTTTTTACCCTGTTCTCTGCATGAGTGGTGACAGATTGGTTAAATTACTGTAGTTTTGGTCTCTGAGAGGTCATGCCCACAGAAAAGACTTGCATGTATTCAATAGCTTGCACTTTAATCCTCTTAAGTAAACCGATAAAATAAGTCTGTTTGCTTCTAATTATGCATTACTTTTATCTTTAGGGTAATGCTCTTTTTAGATGTGGAAAATTTGCCTTGGTGTCATCTGTATCATCCGCCTTTATTGGCATTCTAAGGGGGAGTGTTTTAATTGGGGGATCTTGCTTAGGTCTCAACACAACTGGAGACAGCAGGGGCTGTAAGTTAAGTGATATCTGGTGGGTGGCACTTCAAGGGAAATCACTGAACCCCCCCCCCAAACAGAATAAACTAGCACTTGGCTGTCTCTGGTACTTGGGTTGGTCCAAACATTTGATGTAGTAAACCTGGTAGAAGGTTTAGAACTCCCCAATAATTCTTCTTTTTTTTTTTCTTCTTCTGTCCCTTTCTCTTGCTTTGTTCTTCTCTCTCCTCTTAGATCATGGTGAACCCAGGTAGTAGTGCCCAGCCACCCCCGGTGACAGCTGGCACCCTCTCCTGGAAAAGATGTGCCGGATGCGGAGGCAAGATCGCAGACCGTTTCTTGCTCTATGCCATGGACAGCTACTGGCACAGCAGGTGTCTCAAGTGCTCGTGCTGCCAAGCTCAACTTGGGGAAATCGGTACCTCGTGCTACACAAAAAGTGGGATGATCCTGTGCAGAAATGACTACATCAGGTTTGTTCCTTCACTTTTGTTTTCTTAAACATCCATTCAAAATGGCTTACGACATCCCATGATGCCAAAGATGCCTCAAATCGAACACGTACAACCACATGGGTGTCTCAAGAAAAAAGGCACATAGGTTGCAACTAACTTGTGAGCCAGATCAGACCATGACATGATATCCTGAGCTAATATTTCTGAAGAAATGCGTGTAAATATTGAATGATTTTATCTATGCATAGTTTCTGCTTCACACATGACCAAACATGCTGAATGTTCTAATTACCAGCGCTAGTTTGGGCATCTTTTTGCATTCCCTTTCTGCAGAAAATGATCCATTTCCTGACTTCTGGATGCAATCATCCAAAGTAATAAGTCATTAATTGCGCAAGGTGTGAGCAAAGATTAATTGCATGTCCATCATACTTTCTAATGTCATTTTAAAGACGGGAATTGATAAGGAATGGTGTGCTGGCTTGATCCGTCCAGGTGAAACCAAGCTTCTTAAGTCATTAAACAGAAAAGCATTTGAAGGATTACATATTTAATTTAAGTGAACGGTTTAATACACTGATGCACCTGGTTGCCCTGTACTTCCAAATACGTCCTGTTAAAGATTACCTTAACCAAGCCATTAGCACATCAAATAAAAGCACTAAGAGAATAAAACCTTTTTTTTTTTTTTTTTTTATTATAGATCTTGTACTAGTACGTAATGCACTGGGTTAATGCATGTTTTTTTTTTTTTTTCTTTTGTTAGTAATGGCTCTACTTTTTACTCCTGGTAAGGGACTTTATCTATGACCCAGGTTGAATTTAATGCCCCTTTAGAACGCATTTAGTGCTAAAATGATAGAGTCCAAATAATATAACCTATGTCCTCTACAGAACCCTGATGTCTTCAATCAGCTAAATAGAAGTAATATTCTCAGCGAAAAAGGCCATTGAGGGATTGCAACATTCATTTCACTAAGTGTTTTTTTTTAGACTTTAAAGGTTAGAAAACCGCCACGCAGTTCAGCAAAAACACTTCCCATTCTTTACCTTCCTGGTGCAGCTAGAGCAACTACTCTGAGCTTGACAGAATTTGAGAGAAATGGGGTGGAACATGAGGAAGAGGGCCATTTGTGGGAAGTGTAAAAGTGGACACCATTGTCCAGATGTTGTGTAGGCTACTGGTCATTAACAACTAGTTGGAAGCAGTTTGTTGCTAATTAAAGTCCTCCTTGGCTTCCGGGCAATCACAAAAATGTAACCTATTCCTGGGTTAATGCCAGGATGCTGCGTTTTGAGGAGCTCTGCTATGTTTGTTGTGGTTTTTCTCCATAAGCCTATGCGTGCCTACAAATCTTGCGTATTGACAGCTATTTAAATGAGGGTGTTGGGTTTAGATGTGTCATTATTGAGTTGACCACAAACATCTCATTTAGCTGGTATGTGACAGGTAATTGTAACTGATCCCTCGGTTATCATCTGTTCTCTTTTACTATGGCATTAAACACACAAAAAAAGTAATCTTTTATTAATGAAGTTTCCTCCAAGTGTATGTGACCAAGCTAAATTAAAATGTTGCCTCCGATGGCGATCAATTCACCGATCGGACTTTTAA